>OV656872.1:8756308-10224598 GCA_927399465.1 Sarcophaga caerulescens
TGTGTTGTGTGCCCAGTTTCACTTCGTGTACCTTTTTAAAGGTTTTCATTCTGTTTATGGTGCTGGCATATCGTCGTCGTATTGATAAGCTGGCGCCTTTTGAATATTTTCTGCTGCTGGCCTTCTCTTTCATTTTTTTTTCTGTTGTGTTTCTCTTGACTGATCGTTCTTTAGCTTCTTTAGCTAAACCGTATTGACTTCTCATTTATTGAAAATGATTTATGAGCCACTCTGTCAATAAAAATTAAGCCAAAGAACACTCTGTCTGTCTGTCATACACGTATGTAGGTGGCCAGTTCAATACCAATATTACTTCAGATAGCATTTATAGATTTTCGTAAATGGATTTCCCTTTTCTTTATTGTTGTTGTTGTTGTTTTTATTTTCATTTTCTGTATGATAAACGGAAGTTTGTACGGTAAAGTGGGGTCCATTTATGGAGACATAAATTCCGAATGCAATTAAATTAATTGATCAAAATGTAAAAAGGAAAAAAACCGAAGACGTTCATTGTCTGCTATAATTACATACATACATACATACATAATTGGTCATTATAAGTTATAACCCTTTAGTCAGGATTGCAACCTAGTTTCTCACACCACTGGTGTTAAGTGCAGTGTTGAAAAATTCAGTACTTTAGTACTTTTTTCAGTACTGTTTCATTTCAAAAATACCGCAGTACCGCCGCTACGCTCTCCGTACTTTTTTATTATTACATATTTTATTTATGTTTTGTGCTTTTTAACTATAATATTAATTAAAGCACGTTAACGCAATGCTAAAAAAGTAGAATTAGGCTTTAGCACCGGTTAGCCAAACGTCCACGGAACGGACGTTTGTTTTTAGAATACAAAAAGAAAGCAATGAAAACGCTTGCCGAACCGTAATGCAATTTCGGTAAGCATTTTCATTTCTCTTTAAACGAACGTATGTTACATTACGTTCCATCGACATGACTAAACGGGGCTTTTACGCTTTCTTACGTTCCGAATCAGCTGTTTTTGTCCTGCATGTGTATTAAATATTAATAAATAGTCTAGTGGGTATGTGCTTCCTGGCTTACTAGACGTGAGCCCACGATTCAAACCCAATGGCGCAGACTCTATCTCCATCAAAACGAATATTTCTCCGGCGACTTCCTTCTGGAAAAAACTCTGAGAGGAAATAAAATTGCCACGATACAGTTTCTCAAAAATCCGTCGTTCGGAATCGATTTAAATAAACAGTAGGTCCCTCCACTCATGTATAAAATTAACACACACAAAATAAATAATTGGTGTGAGAAGTTAGGTCGTAATGCTGATTGAAGGGTTATAATGACCAATTAAGTATGTATGTATGTATTTTTTAACAAAAGTACCATTTGATGCAAAAAAGTACTCTTTCAGTTACAGTTCAATACCATTTCAAAATTCCAGTTTTGCAACACTGGTTGAGTGTGTTAATTTTATACATGAGTGGCGGGACGTACAGTTTAAAGACGACTTCGAACGACAGATTTTTGAGAAACTTTTCATGTCAATTTTATGTATTCTCTACAGAGTTTTTGCCAGAAATCTGCTGAGAAGAAGTCTCCAAAGAGATATTTTTTTCATATTTTCGTTTTGATGTCTGTCCTGGGGTTTGAACCGAGGCCTTACGTCTAATAAGCCAACACATTAGCTATTAGACTAATGGCGACTACAACTTATCTGTTTAAAATATAGGAATTAAATAAAACACATAAAAAACTGTGATTTCGTTGAATGTTTGGATATTGCCCTTAAGTATGAAATCCAATATCATTTAAATTCATGTCACTTCTTGTACCCATATTCAGGGATTATCTGTGAGGACATGGCATTCGACGTGGCAATACAAAAAAGTTGGCATTAAATTGCATGATCTTGGTGGTGAATTGATTTTCCAAGAAGTGAAATCACTCTTGCCGAAAACTCCTTATGCAATAAACCAACATCGATCGAGTTATGTAGATCGTAACCATCAGCAGCAGATCAGCAGTGCGTATTCAAAAAGATAAGTAGAACTGATACTTTATACTTCTTTTAATATCATGAAAGCTCTCTACACATATTCAATGTTTCAAGTACTCATCATATTCATACCTAACAACACGTTGTTGATTTCGACTCTCCATAACTCAATATTGTTACGTTTTTACCTTTTAAAAACGTTAAAAATATGATTTCGTAGATTGCAAATAAAATAAAAATAAATTTGTGTTTAATTTTCAATCAATTCTTTATTATCTGCACAACTTTTGTGCCACTGTTCGAACTTATTCCACATATACAATGATAAGTTTCACAATATGTGCTTGTTCGTGATATTTCTCTGCTTACAACCTTTTTTGTAAGCAACAACACTTGTTAGTTATTCTTCTTTGCTCACGACCTTTTTTTGTAAGCACAACACTAACAACTGTTTTCTTCACGCAACTTGTCTGCACACAAGTCTGACTGAATTATAACTCGATCTCGTATCTTCACACACCACTGGTTGAATTCTTATTCAATTCTACGCGACGTCGTCACACGACTAACTTAACTCGAACTCCAGGAATCACGTGTCATCATACACGACTGACTACTGAATTCTAACTAAATCCTCGTTGCTCGCTTTATCTTGCCTTTTATATCACTAGATCAACAGTGTGATGAATGCCCTTGAAGAATGATGACGGCCTTCGGGAACAATCCAAAAATGTAAACATCTGGTCATCATTGTTGTTCGTGTATCTTGTTTACTTTCGTCCAGGCAGAATTGTTGTTGTTTTGTTTATTTGTCTTTCCGCTATATTTTTTATACACGGACGTTGTTGCTATATTTTTGATTATTCATCGATCTTGTAAACAAGCCTGTTGTTTTTGTTGCTATACATATGTTTACTTATTCGTTGATCACTTGATCAACAACGACAAGATAAGTATAAATCGCGTACGAACACTAAAATACTTACTAGAAGATTGTATGTTTGCTCTGCTTGCTGCTCTGTATTTTTTTCTTATGCGTCTTTTTTCTTTTTGTTGTAAATGCAACAACAACTAAGGCCGTAAATTTTAATGAATGAATCGAGTCATTTGATGTACATACTTATAAGTACTATAAGTATTTTTCTAAAGTTGCGAACCAAACATATTTCGAATGGTATGAGTATGATGTCAACGTTGTACGTATACTCATTGCAACCTGTACGTTATAAACAGACGTCGGCACAAAGAGAACATGATAAAAATGTGAGTGTATTTGTGAGAGGCATATGTTAACCCAGAGGAAAATTGTTAGTAATGTTTTCAAGTGCAACCAAATAATACTCGTATGTATATGTAGTGGAAAATATAAAAAATTACAGCGCCAAATCCCTAAAGACTGCATACTTAAATTGACAAATATTCTTCTAAAAATGGAGATAATTTTTCATTGTTATTAGTGAATCTCATTGAATATTAGTGAATCCTACTGTAATATTTTTTTGGGTGTATAATTGAAACCTGAAAACAAGCGACATGAAACTTCTTCTTTAGAAGCTGACAAGCAACTGAATCTAATTTTACGCTCTTTTTAACAAACATTGTTAATGTTCGTGTCCTATGTGTGTAAAAAGCCGAAGATGTTCTTCCCCTGAGGGACATCGGTGCCGACGTCTGGTTATAAATCAACGTTGTAGTGAGTATGAATGAGTCAGAGTACATAGTTAAATTTCAATATTCTTAACTCTCACTGACATTCAAAATTGAGTGCTTATGTGTAGCGAAAAAACTATTCATCGCTGATCTCTGTTCGTAACATCGTCTTGT
This sequence comes from Sarcophaga caerulescens, assembly GCA_927399465.1. Classification (NCBI taxonomy): domain Eukaryota; kingdom Metazoa; phylum Arthropoda; class Insecta; order Diptera; family Sarcophagidae; genus Sarcophaga; species Sarcophaga caerulescens. The sequence goes on from OV656872.1 coordinate 8,760,109, forward strand.
TTCAATCACATACCGTCCTGAATATAAGCTTCAATTGCAGATCCAAAAAAACTCGTTAACCATGCGTCCTTTACGTTCTTAATAGACAATAATTTTGGAAAGAAATACAGCCTAATGACACCTCCACATCATAGTCGCTTTTTTGCGGTTGCAGTAACTAGCTTTTCCACAATCATTTTAATGATTGTAAACAACGATATTTACATTTATAGAGATTTCGAGAAGGCGATGTCATGAACATTCGCCTTCAAGAACATTCATCAGACTGTTTACTCTGCCATATAAAAGGTAAGGCAAAGCAGACGAGTGAATTAGTGAAGTTCAGTCAGCCTTGTGTGAAGAACCGATGTGTTTGAAGATAGTAACCGTGGTTTGAAGATCTCCATTACAAAGATTTGTCGAATAATTGCCTAGTAATTGTTATTGTTTTTGCAAAGGGTATAAACAGAGGAATAACAAAGTAAAGCAATTGTTGTTGTTTACATCAAGTTGTGAACAGTGGCATACAGAATTGTGCGAATAATAAAGAATTTTAATTAAAACTAAACACAAATTTATTTTGATTTTATTTGCAATCTACGAGCTCATATTTTAAACGTTTTTAAAAGGTAAAAACTTAACGATAGCAACTCAATCATTAATGGAGAAGATGTTGCAGATGCTTTGTGACTTCGTGATGTTTCTTAAAGGAACAATCCATTGCATCCATATAGTGCTGCCTTAGATTTCAAATAAACGTACGCACGATATGATAAAATCCGAATGGAAACACTTTCTAGTTTTCCCTCGTTTCAGAACAAAACTGTAACAATTTAATGCGTTTTTTAAGTCAGTAAACGAAAACAAATTAATTGGTCTGCTAAACTAAACGTTTTTATTATCATTTCATAATCCCCTTCTCTTTAACAAAAGTTAGTTTCTGTCTACAAATAAATTAAAGTGAAGTGAACAAGACTAATAAAATCATTTTCCTTACTGGGCTTTAACCCCTGCAGAGATGATGGCAGGATGCACCCTGCGGTGAATTAAAGCCTGTCATGTCCAAACATTAACACGCTTCGTAAACTCATTAACAAAACATTAACGATTTGTAAACATCTTTATAATGCACAGATATTTTATACATTCATTCATTCATTATTTCATTAATTATTTCATTATGAAAGAAATTTAAGAAAAAAGAACAAAAAAATTAAGCACTCACCTGCCAGTCTATCTTTAACCGCTTGATGCGCCAGCGCAGCATGATGTAGTGGCGGTAGAGCCCATGTTAATGGTGTCCGTTGCGGTGGCACTCTTAAAACATGACCGGCAGCTGCTGCTGCCGCCGAAGGATACAAGTGGGGATAAGTGTAGAGAGCGGTGGCACCACCATATGTTGACGATGCTAAACTGGTGGCCAATTTATAAGCGGCCAAATCATGTTCATTTTGTAGATCAATTTCATTCAATTTATTACTATTGTTACTGATGTTGTTGTTGTTATTATTATTATTATTATTGCTACTGCTGTTATTGTTGTTGTTATTGTGCTCATAGGGTTTAGAAAGCAGGCGTGATATACTAAAAGGCAGATTTTCACTGGATGAGGAACGGGTTTGTTCTGACTGTGATTCACTGTAAAAGAAGAGAAAAAGAAAAATTAATTTTTTTTTTTGTAAAGAAAACCATGCAAAACGTATTCAATTTTTAAATTTCAAATACTTTTGTTGCCTAGAAATTCTACTCTTTCTTGGAGTTATTGACATTTCTTCAATATTTTTAAAGAAATTTTTAGGAAACGAAAAATTAAGGCCCAGCGAAATGCAAATTGCCTTCGAGAGGATTTTAAAACTGTGTGGCATTTGCTGAAAACTTTTGTTTACCATACAATAAGAGAGAGCAAGAGAGAGAGAGAGAGAGGGAGAGAAAATATTCCCGTTTGGAAATGGATTGTATTAGGGCGACGCCATGTCAAACCTTATCGATGTTAGCTCTCAGATGCTTTGGTAGCTTGTTTGGCAAGTTCTAATGCGTTTATTGGCTTATAGTCCGAATCAGGCAGCAAGTGTTGCCACCTATTTCTTAAATTCATTGTCCTAGAATTTTTCCAATAGGAATAAAAGTTTCTAACAATTTACTATTGAATCGAGTCAAAAATTATTCAAAGTTGTAAGACAAAAAGGTATACATTTGGCCTGAATGATAACACAGCCCTGAAAATTTGGATTTTTTTTTGTGCAAATAAGATGGCTCCAGGTGTTTCCGAAGGCATTTTGCGCGCTGATCACGAAGCTGGATTCCAAAACTTTCCATCACGTCAGGTTTTCGAAAAAAAGGGGGCTGAAACCCCTAAAAATAGCGTTTTTGGCCATTTTTGAAGAATTGTAGAGCTAAACACTGACGTGCTAGAACCATCGCTATTATCTGAAATTGACAATTGATCTTTGCTCTTTAAAATGAGCCCAAAGCCAAATCGTTTGCATGCACCTTTAAAGTAGGGGGTGGGTTTATATCAAGGGGTGCAAGAGAAAAAGAAACACATTACGGAGGTCCTTAAAAATTAATCAGGTTTACTTGAAAATTGTTACTCAGGGGTAATTGGGGTCGCTGATTACTGGTTTAAAAAATTCAAAACCCAAGAGTAACAATTTTCAAGTAAATCTGATTAATTTTTATAAACATCGACCGCCATATTGGATCCGCCATTTTGAATTTTTTAAATCTGAATGAAGATCTGTAATCAGCGACCCCAAAAAACCCCTAAGTAATAATTTTCAAGTAAATCTGATTAATTTCTGAGGACCTCCGTAATGTGTTTATTTTTCTCTTGCACCCCTTGATATAAGCTCACCCCCTACTTTAAGGGTGCATGCAAAGAATTTGACTTTGGGCTCATTTTAAAGAGCAAAGATCAATTGTCAATTTCTGATAATAACGATGGTTCTAGCACGTTAGTGTTTAGCTCTACAATTCTTCAAAAATTGCTAAAAACGCTATTTTTAGGGGTTTCAGCCCCCTTTTTCTCGAAAACCTGACGTGATGGAAAGTTTTTGAATTAAGATTCGTGATCAGCGCGCAAAATGCCTTCGGAAATACCTGGAGCCATCTTATTTGCAAAACCCATGCAGGGCTGTGTAATCATTATACTGCAAACGTAATTGGTAGGCTTAAACGAATGATAACACAGTGTTAGTCCATAAACGTCAATACTTCATTATAAGGCTTTGACATGTTTTCGAATTAAAAGCTTCAATGGTTGTGTTTCTAATGTAATTCATTAGCAATCATTATTGTTGTCAACATTTTAGTCATAGTCGTGCTTAAATTATCCCCGAAGCCTTTAATTGTGGTTCATGCAGGCGGCATGAATAGGGTTAACATGTCACGATTCCATTTTTGTTTGTTTTCGAAAGCGTTTTATGTAATTAGATTTTCTTACAAAACAAACAAAATATGTTTATGGTTTCAGTTTCATTTGAATTTTTTTTTTTTTCTTTTGAAAAATAAAATTTTAATTAAAATTTTTAATTTTTCTGTTACCAAAAAAAAACAAAAATTGAATTCCAATAATTTATGGCGGCAGTTTGCCGTTGACGCAATAACGCCGCAATTGTAAAAACAAGAAAATGAAATCGTGTTGACATTACGAAAATGATTTCAATTCAATTTTATAAATCAAATCAAATAAAAAGTGGTTTATTAATACAAATACAAAAACAATAAATCAAAAAAAGCTTTTAAATTTTAAGATTTTTTTCCGTTTTTTTTTTTTTCAAAAAAACGTGACTAAAAACTCAATTTGATTTGAATATTTCTTCTCTTTTTTATCCATAAATTGCGTGTTGAGTTCCCTTGAAACGAAAGAAAAAAAAGAAAACAAAAAAGCAACAACAGCAGCAGACAACAAACGATTCATTTACAATAATAACAACAACAACAACACGAACAAAAAAACAGCAACAATAATAAAAATTAATGAGTTTTACAAGAAATGTCACAGATAAACTGTACCAGAACCAATAAAACAACATAAAAGGAAACAAAGAAAACAAAACAGAAGAAATTCAGCAAATTTGTAAACAAATTGCCTGTAAATTCAACTGCCAAGAGAGCTGCCAACAGAAACATTGAGAGAGTTACACACACAATCACACTCGCACTTACACGCACAGTAAATTGCAAAAACGAATATTATTAATTAACATTGAAACAAAACAAAACATAAACAAACACGGCCGATGCATGTTTTTCTATGGACTCCTCGTGAAACGTACATACATACATACATGTATTGTTGTACTAACAAACTAATACAAGTAAACACACATGCAAAAGATAACAGAGGGAGAGAAACCCACGCAAGCAATTGTTGTTCTTGTTAACGTTAGCCGAACGATAATGCAGTACGAAAATCATTTGTATGCGTTGTGTTCGTTCATGTAAGCTGAAAACAGAAATTCTAAACACAGTAGAGTTGAGTAGATTTGTGTTCCTTTTTTTGGTTTTTTGTTTTTTTTTTTGTTGTTTTGATCATGATTGCTTAATACAGTAGCAATATAATGACAACAAAAACAACAACATTAAAGTACATATTGGTAGTAGAAACATAACAAACAAGATTTATGTTTGAAATCAAATTGAGACATTTGCGTGACCATTGATGGATTAAGAAGAAAAAAAATCTTTTTTTTTGTTGTTTTTTGGTTTGGTTTTCTTAGAAGTTGCGTTTTTTTTTACGTGCAATATTTATTGTTGATTTTTATTGTTTATTTATGAATTAAATGCTACTTTTTGTTAACAATGAAGGTTACAACGAATGCATGAATGAATGAATGACTGTATCTGAATGACAGAGTGCGTATGAGTAATACTTTTAAAACGTTACCATAAGCAACAACAATTTCGATAGTAAACCAATCGTCTTATGTGAAATAAAAATGATAAAAAAAATTATAATTAATTTATTGTTCAGATGATATCCTTTCTTTCAATATATTCTTGATAAAAATTCATGGCAAACTCTCATACAAAAACATTAACAATAGAAAACAAAAACCGTTATTAGTAGAACAACAGAATACTCTTGTCCATCTACTAATGCTGTAAGGTCAACAAGAAATTTGAATGTTAATTTAACATTATGCTGTTATAACACCTTCTCTATCTCTCTCGCTCTCTCTCTCTTTCTCTCTTTTGTTTCTTATTGATGAGGATCATTGAAAACTAAATTTAAAGCACACACACAAAATCGAAAGAAAATGGAAACATAATGGAAACAGAGATCAGCAATGAGTATTAAAAAAGATGAGTAGAATCGAATCATACTCATAATTTTTGATATTTATACGCATTCATACTTACATATTTTAATATCATGAAACCTCTACTCATATTCAAAGTTTGAAGTACTCATCATATTCATACTTAACAATACGTATGATGATGTTGGTTGCGACTCTCCCTAACTCAACATACATATATACACCAATCACAAAATAAGTATAAATTGCGTACGAACACTGAAATACTCACTAAATGGTTGTGCGTTTGCTCTGCTTGCTGCTCTGTCTTTTTTTCTTATGTGTCTTTTTTATTTTGTTGTAAATGCAACAACAACTAAGACTGTAAAATTTACAGTGTAAATTTGGATGAATAATTCGAGTCACTCGATTTATTTATAAGTATTATAAGGGCCATTATTACAACTTGCCTTTAAACTTGGGTTTAGTTAAAGGTACCTGTAGCTAAAGGGAACTGTAAAGTTACATTTAACTGATTTTCGTTATTACAGCTTACAGATAAAATAAAATTAAAATATGGCCGTGCCGGAGCAAAGTCGATAAAACGGTTCAATTAAACAGGTTTTTTTTTAACGCAGTGGTAACAGCGGACTTCGTTTTTTTTGTTGTATATGCTCATTTTGTTTAAATTTTAAGTTGCTATATCGAAAATAGTATATTACACTCAAAACTCGTTTTATGCGAATTCAAATTTATGCTGTTTCAAAATTCTCAAATTTTTTCTTTGCAAAAACGTTTTTAAGGAAATATTGAATGTTAAAATCCAACAAAATGTGTTGTTCGTAACAAAGTTACTACTATCTTTAAATTTTTTCGGCGTTTCCGGTTCTGATGCATGAAGTATTATTCAAATGCTATGGACGTGGAGTAATATTATATTTTTATTTTATTGAAAAATTATGTATTTTCTTCATTATTTGGAATTTTGTATTAGTTGTTGTTTATTTCCTATCTTTTTCCTTATTTTGTATGGTCTCAGCAAGGGATTCATTTTTTGTTGATTTTTTATATGCGATTTTGTTTGAATTTTAAGGGTTAAATTTGAATTTAGGCGCTTTTTTATTTAAATCCCTATTAGTGGGGTCTGTATGAAGCTAGTGTATCGTTTTATACCAATTTGAATTATGCGATTTTTTGCGGAACGAATTAATCGCATAAAACGAGGTTTGAGTGTATATGGCAAGTTTAAACATAAAGTGACCTTTAAATGTTAAAGGTAGGATGATCTTCCCTTTAGCTTAACGATCACTTCTATCTTATTGGGTACTCATAATAATGAAAAACATGTTATCTGCCCGTTAAAATCCTCCCTTTAGTTAACGACAAGTTGTAATAATGGCCCTAAGAGTATTTTTCTAAAGTTATGAATCTAAATGAGTGTAGGCTTATGAATCAAACATATTTCGAATGGAATGAGTTTGATGCCAATGTTGTACGCATACTCTTTGCAACCTGTACTTATAAATCAACGTTGTAGTGAGTATGAATGTAGAAGAGTACATAGTTAAATTTCAATATTGTTGACTCTCACTTATATTCAAAATTTCATGAGTGCTTATGAATAGCGAAAAACGATTCATTGCTACATACTCATTGCTGATCTCTGATGCATACCTCACAGGTTCCGAGAATGTGTTCTGTTGATTTAGGCTTACGTTACTAACTTATTTAACTGGTCATTACTAACCTTTAGTCAGGATTACAACCGAACATCTCACGCAACTAATGTTGTATGTGTTAATTTTGTCCCTGGATGGCGGGAGACAGATTTCGATTCTACTCTTCTTTTTGAATACTCATTGCTGATCTCTGATGTGCTGGCTTTAAAAAATCGTTAGCACTCTGAATTGACGGCAACGTTTCTTTCAGTTTCATTTTTGAAAAAATACTGTCTACAGATCATAAACCGCATCAAACGGTCACATTTTCTAATGCAATGGCTTTTACACTATCATCCCTGGGTAAAGATTCAATATACGAGTATTTCACTACGAAGTCATTTACGATACTTTTTGAGGGCAGCCTGGCGTTTAACTAGGTTATGCAAACGATTTCATCAATCTCGTTTAGTTATAAGTTCGTACTTCCCAGCTAAAACAATCGTTAAACATGTGGATCTGTCACCTTTCTGGGCTGTGTTTGCAAATATTAATTTGTACACCCAATATTTTTGTTATTTTGACAGAAATCGGAATTTTTCTTTGTTATTATAAATGCTTCCACTAACGATAAAAATAATCAAAAAAATGAAATAAAACCGCTTTTGAAATTTGGAATATTAAAGACGAATCTTTCAAGAGTGCATTTTAATTAAAACGCATTTAATTAATAAAAACTTAAATAAACAAGTGGTAATAAACGACCAAATATGAATAAAATATGAACTGAATCATCATCAAAAAAAAATTTGTTTAAAAAAACTTGAAAAAATATTCAAAAAAATAAAGAAATTCATGGGAATTAATCGCTTAAGAAAATTATGCATTTAAAGCAATAAAAAATATGGTTAAAGATAAAACGAAAAAAAACATTCAGGTGCTCATCCAATTTTAATTTTTGGAAGGGAAAATTTTATTTGTTTTTCAAGAACACTGAATGAATGATTGGGCATTCGTTGAGCACAAAAAAAAAATTCAAAATTCTACTACAAAAGTGGGCCGCTATGCGTGCTCAAGTGAGCTTTTGGTATTAAAGCTACAACTTCAACCTAACCTAACCAAACTACAAAAGTAGTGAATCCAATATGGCCACCTGGTGATCATTACGAGATGATTATACATACATACATACATAATTGATCATTACAACCCTTCAGTCAGGATTATTGACCTAGTTTCTCACACCATTTATGTTGTGTGTGTTAATTTTATACATGAGTGGCGGGACCTACAGTTTAAAGTCGACTCCGAACGACAGATTTTTTTTTGAGAAACTTTTCATGGCAATTTTATTTACTCTCAGAGTTTTTGCCAGAAATCTGCTGAGAGGAAGTTGCTGAAGAAATACTTTTTGTATTTTGTTTTGATGCCTGGCCTGGGGCTCGAACCCTGGCTTTACGTCTAATAAGCCAACGCACTACCTACTAGACTACGGCGACTTATACGATCTGATTATGGTCGTCTTAATCCACATGATGTGCAAATGATTCGCAAGATTATAAAGAAATTTGAAGAGACTGAAGCGTTACAGATGTGCTCAAGCCAATGTATTGCCGCGGATAATCGGAATTTGTAGGTTGCATGGCGTTCTCAGCTAATGGGCCTAGCTCACGACTTAATTTTCCATTTCGAATAGCAACTCCATCTTTATAAAGTTCAAATCATACTAAAATTAAATCACAACACCGTACATATTGAGGGATAGGATGTTTGGGTAACAGACTTTCAATGCCGAATTTTCGAACAAATTTTTTTCCGCGGTGAAACTCATTTTTTATTCGTTGGTTACATTAACAAGCCAAAGAATAGCATATGGAGCCCATAGATCATAGAAGTGAATGCGGAAAAGTCATTGCTTTGGAAACACAGTGACTGTTTGGGGTGCATTGTGTTCGGGGCAAGTAATTCGAGTATATTTCTTCGAAAATGATTTTGAAAAAATCGAAAACGTCAATTGAAGACTATGAACTTCAATAAGATCATGCTTCTAAGCAAACAATACGATCGATTTTGTTTTGATTGCATAGGAAGGCATCAGTACTCGTAGAAGTAATTTCACATTTCTGGCGATAACAATTAGCCAACAAGGTCGTGTGATTTGATCCTCATTATACTTTTTTGTAATTCTACTTCAAAGACCGTGTCCACACGCATAACATCCTAGTGTGGGTGCATTTGAAAACCAATACGATCAATTATCTGACAATCTTGTAAACAGTTTTCACGGTCAGATTAAAGTAAAACGTTGCAAGTCTGTTTCTTATCGTCTGATGTGACAACTTGTCAGATACCAATTTTCAATACTGTTTTCAAGGAATACTAACACCTGAATTGATAATGTTCCCACTGATGCCAATATTTTCATTGTCCGTCAATTGTCAGTACATTGCTAAACATCTGACAAATCCTTTAAGATCAAGAAGACCTCAATACGGAGTTTAAGTAGCAAAAGTTGATCATGCGCTCCATGGTTTTACCGACGGTTTTGAAAATTGACACCGCGTCCATAGGTTAACATTTGCAACAGAATGCATTTGGGACTTGATAGAGAATATTTTCCGAAAACTAAACGAAATCGAACTGCAATTTTAATTAAATTTTGCCACTCAAAAGTTTTATTAAGTTCGACTTAACATTACCCGGGCATACCCTATACACGGGGCTTAGTTGGACATAAAACGAACTAATTAAGGCAGTCACTTGCAGAATTTATTGACTTTACATACATAATTGGTCATTACAACCCTTCAGACAGGATTACGACCTAGTTTCTCACTCCACTTGTGTTGTGTGCGTTAATTTTATACATGAGTGGGGGGACCTACAGTTTAAAGTCTATTCTGAACCACAGATTTTTATGAGAAACTTTACATGGTAATTTTATTTTTACTCTCCGAGAGTTTTTGCCAGAAATCTGTTGCCAGGAAGTCGCCTAAGAAATATTTTTTCATATATTCGTTTTGATGTCTGACCTGGGATTTGAACCGAGGCCTTACGTCTAATAAGCCAACACACTACCTACTAGACAACGGCGACTTAATTTTACCCGAATACAAAAATATATCCGGTACTGAGATAGGCATAAAACTAACTAATTAAGGCAGTCTTTTGCAGAATTTATTGCCTTTCAACGATATTGCTCTTCTAAAATATTGAAATTGTTTGTATGTATTCCCCATTTTCAATGAAAGAGTTTGGAAAAAATCTAATTCAGGTGCCCATAAACTTTTAATTTTTTTGAGGCTAAATTTTGTAGGTATTCAACGGAAAATTATAATTTTACTAAGTTTTGTGTATGTACTTTTAAAAGCTAAAATAGGTACCTATACCAGTTTTTTTCGCCTTTCGGTCGTAAACTATTCTTATTGAATTTTCCAAAGGAAATATGAAAACTACACGCGATAGTTTGCTTATTAAGAAGGCTTTTAAAGTGTAGACCGTCGTTTAATTCCAGTCCAGATTGTTTTTAATCCTTTTGTGGGTTTATTTGTTGAATTGCCACTTACCTTAGCGGTGCTTCGGATTCATCATAACAACTGCCGCCATCCATGTCGATATCGGAACCGGTGCCGCATGATAAACGAGAATCGGAATCAACATCGACATGAATTTCTTGATCCTCAATATCATCACGATCATCTTCATCATGTGACGACGACATGCTGCTACAATAGGGAGCCAATTTGTTAAGAATTTTTGTAAAAGTAAAAAGGAATTCTTTTTGAACAACTTCTTTATAATTTATAGGTATTCAGTATGTAGATATGCTCGTTATATTATTATTCTGTTTTATTTTAATATTTAAGCTTTTAATTCGTATTCATTGAATTTTTTTTTACAAATTTTTCACCCGTTTCCCGCACATTATTTTTGATTGCGTTAACCACACTTGTTTTTCAATTGCTTTTCTTTTTTTTGCTTTTTCAATATTCAAATTAAAATTCCTACACTTTGTTTAAAATTTCAATTTTTTTCAAAATACCTATACCGTCGCTATATCGGTTCCATACGAAATAAACGCGTATTTTTAATTATTTTTGCGTTTTTTTTTTCTTCTTCTCTTTCGATTTCTTTTTGCAAATTAATCCGTGACGGTTTGTTGATTACTTTTCGATTTGATTTTGTTATTATTTTTGTCTTCTTCTTGTTGTTGTCGTTGCTATTGTTGGTAATTAAAAATGTGAAGGCATATTAAAAGTAAAGAAAACCGTTTAACATTTAAGCGCTTTAAACGAACTCGACAAATTGAGCTGTTGACGCCAACTGAATTGAAAACTTCCCCGTTGCAAAACACTTACCGACCCTGTATTCGTTATAAAAACACTTAAAAAGCACACAAACGCGCACACACATACACATCCAGAATAATAATAATATTTCTTAGTCTCGTTCTTTCTCTCTCTCTCTTTCACTCTCTCGCTTTGTCTTTTTCTCAGTCATGCTAATTCGTATAACACTTGCAACAACAATAATTGAAAATCTTGTCTTGTTAGCAGCAAAAGCTAATGATGTTTTTAAAATAATATCGTTATCCGTTGTTATTGTTGTTGTTGTTTTTATTTTCTTATTATACTTGTTAACAGCCACCACCACTACTACTACTAACACCACCACCACACCAAATTCAATGAAAACATAGCAGCAACATACACTCTACATATGTGTGGCTGGCTACTCTGTAGCTGGTTAAACCAGTTTAACTGCTTCCTTCCTACACAAATTTGTTTGTTTTTAAATGATGTTTACTTATGTTGTTGTTTTTATTATTGTTGAGAAACTAACCTACGCTAATAATGGCCTGTGCACTAACAAAACTCCGCCTTATGTGTATTCATTGTTGTTGTTGTTAAAAAGAGAATAAGTATTGAAACTCTGCTTGGTGTTTATAAAAGAGCAAACAAGTTTTTATATCTTCTTCTAGACTTGGCATCACTTTTCCTATTAACAGGGCGTTTCTTCTGTGCAATTGGTTGTTATGCGCATGGCATTAATTTTTTTGTGTGAGTGTGTGTGTGTGTGTGCGGGAATAAGTGTTGCCTTGTCACTGTGTTGCTCTTATGCTAATGACCTGCTGTTTGTAAAGTGAACATTTTATTTTAACAAGCATGCAGGGTAAATGTTGTTGTTGCTGGTGTACTGCCTCCTTTTTTGTTGTTTTTATATTAAATACAAGAGGCCGAGAGTTGCCTGTTGCAGGAATTATCGTAAGAAAGTGGGAAAAATTTAGAAAATAAAGGAAACTACATTTACTTGCAGATGGCGGCATTTAATGAAAACTAAATAAATAGAATTTTGTAGTTAATTTTGCTTTTTGTAGCTTACATCCTATAAACACAATAAATGCAACATTTGCAGCGCAGCAATCTATCAAATATAGAATACATGGGTGTACAGGGTGGCTGATATATAATGCAACAAAGTAAAGCGCTATATTTTTTAATTTTATTGTTCAAAAGAAAAAAATGTTGGAAATAACATCAAATTTTAGAATCAGTTTAGCTTTGTTCGAATTGGCCACCTTTGGTACGAATTATGGCCTTCAAACGGCCGACAAAGCCATCACAGGCTGCACGAAAGTGGCTCTGCGGTATTTTGGCCCATTCCCGGCGAAGCGCCGTCTTGAGATGATCGACACTTTGGTATTTTTTAGTAAGAACCTTACTCTCCAAACAGATTGAGATCCGGAGATTTTGGTGGCCATTGTGCGGTAGAAATGAAGCGAGGAACCTCCTTTTTAAGCCATTCTTGGTTGACGCGTGCTGAGTGCGGTGGTGCTGAGTCCTGTTGGAATGTCCATGGTCTGCGGCCGAAATGTTTGTCTGCCCAGGGCTTCAATACTGTCTTTAAGACATTTTCCCGATAATATTCGGCATTTATTTTGACCCCACGGTCGATGAATACGAGCGGGGAGCGACCATCGTCCGTTACGGCGGCCCACACCATTACCATCGGCGGCGCTTGAGTTCTGGTGGCCAATCGCAGGTGTAAATTTTCAGCTGACCTCTTTGGCAAGTAAACCCGATCATTTTGTTTGTTCACAAACTGCTCAATTTGGAATGGCTTCTCATCGGAGAAAACCAAATTCGGTAACTGGCCACTTTCGTGCAAGCGAAGTAACTCATTGGCTCTTTCCACTCTAACTTTTTTTTTGTCCATCTCGGTGTGCTCTTGCACTTTTTGGAACTTCAATGGCTTTAGTCCAAGCTCATTTTTCAATATGTGTTCCATCCGTTCTCGCGATATGTTCAGCTCACGAGCAACTTTTCTACCACTGCGGCGTGGATTTCGATCAAATCTGGCCTTCACTTTTCGGATCATTTCTGGTGTTGTTACCGTTTTTTTTTTCGTCCCCTTTTTGGAAGCGATGCAACACTGTCAGTATCACGGTAACGAGCAATGGTACGAGAAACAAAAGATTTATTCACATTTAAATGCCGGAGGGCTCTAACGATAGCCACCTGTGGTTTTCCAGCCAAATATAAAGCAATCACACTATCACGCTTGAATTCCATCACGAATAATTTTTTTTCTGAATGCAATAGATCAAAATGCTTTCGTAAGCTTGTAAATAATAAAATGAACTGTCACTGGAATAAATCTGTCAGCTGTCAGACGAGCGGTTTACAAATGATAACAACCTGAAGTTGGTTGCAATACATATCAGCCACCCTGTATATGGAAATAATTGTTTTAAAGGCAACACGACAACAAACGACGATGCTGCTGCTTCGTATTTAGATTAATTTCTATTTCTATTCGCAGCAATGAGAGAATTATTGCTGACAAGGAGAGTTTTTATGCTGCCAATGCAAGGATGAGTGCTGTCATTCACAGCTTTGCAAGAAATGAGCTGTTTGCTATTTATTTGTTTCACTTAGTATGCTTTGCCGCTGCTGCCTTTAAAATAATTAAAACGCATGCTGCTTGTCTAAGGCGGCAATTGCAAAATTTTTGTGCCGTACCTATATTGTTTCAAATATAATTTAACTGTTCGCCGGAATTTCTAAATGGAGTTCTTTTTAAGAACATGGAAGTCACATTTTGTTTTTCACCACTTATACTACAATACTATGGCTTTCATTCGATACGCTCTCTTCCTTCTACTTCTCACAACAGATTTCAACTTTAGCTTTTAATTGATGTTTCGGTCCTCCGCCTCTTTGCTTTTGAACTTGAAAAATGATTTCACAGGACATATGCGCACATTCACACGACATGTCTAAGCCGACATGAACTTTGATGCGTCTAATGACGTTAACGACGACATAAAGCTCATGAAATTCATGATTCTTTCGATACCTGATTACCTATATAGGATTTTACGAATAATGTTTTCCTCAAACACTGTAACACTGTAAGCACAGCTTACAACGTACCTATAACAAATAGGACAGCACCAGAGTCTTGTTGAGAGAGATATTTTTGTCTCCATAGGGATTGAACTTGGATTGTGTGAGTTTATAATCGAGCATTTTAATCACCCCCGCTGACGGGTAAAAGTGAAAGTGAAAGTATTTGTATTATTGCTGCTTTCCAAAATAGGCCCGATAGGAAATTGTATACTCTGAAGAGGATATAGTCAAGTCTCTCCCATCGAATGTCTGAGATGCTGAAGAAACGTATGAAAAATCTGTGACAATAAGAAAATTAAAGAAAAATTAAAAAAGGGGGACTTAAAATCTACGAGAGTTTGAGGCGCACTGATTTGTTGCCATGTGTCCTTTCCAAGTTTTTGGCGAAGTGCTAATATTTGTTCGCTTAGGTCTGGCATAATACAAGAATCCCATTAAAGGCGTTGACTTAAAAAACCAGAAAACAACTAATTTTTTTAACACATTGGCAACCCTACTGCATATAAAATGTTGTTGTGACGACATTTTAAAACGAAATCGTTTTGCTTTTGTGGGTTTTTTCTTTTCTTTTCCACCGTTTTCTTCATCTTTGCTCGTTTTCTCTCATACACATGCCCAGGGACTCTCTTGCACTCGCATGGTGTCTTAAAAAAATACGAAAAAGAAAAAACTCAGAAAAGTTTTATTTCTTGGGTGGGAGTTTCTCCATTGCAATTGAAGTGTTGTTTTGTGTGTGTGTGTGTGTGTTATTCCTGCCATCGTAGATGGATAGTATGAATCGTTTTGAAATTTTTTTCTTTTGTTTCTTTTCGTTTTTTAATAGTTACAGCGTTAAAAGTTTGTGTGGCGTGTGTGTGTGTGTGTGTGTATGCGGAAAGTGCAAATGTGGCAGATTAATAGCACAATTGGTAAATACTCGTCGTTTGCAAAATAGTTTGTCTGTCGGTTAGTTTGTCTGTCAGTCAGTCAATGAGTTGTTCGTTTGGAGCATTTCTTAAGTGCCCACTAACTAACGTTTGGCAAATGGGTTGAGTTGGGTTGGGTTTTCTACACACTTTTTTCACATTTTTAAAGGAGACAGAGAGAGAAAGAGAGCAAGAGAGTATTAGAGAGTCATGACTATCGATTTGGTTTTCATGTTGTTATCTGTGATTGAACAATTTCGTGTGTCTAAAATGCGTTTAAATTATCGCCCGTAGAGACAAATACACACACACACACACACACCAACAAACCAACAACTCTATTTCAAATGCTTTCTTCTGCCATCATTCTCCTCTTTTGAAGCCCACTTTACAGTTCTTTTTTAATTTTATTTGCAATTGAAGTGTGTTGTTCGCTTATTTGTATTGAAATGTCTTTCGTTTTTTCACTTTTTTTGTAATTTTTTTTCTTGTTGGAGATCTTTTTCTGTTGTTGGTTTTGTTGTTGTGGTTAAATACCAGCTGAACCATGTCTTGTCTTGTCTTGCCATGTCTTTTCGTTTCTGTTTGTTTTGTTTTCCTTTTTTTTTTTTTTTGTTTTGCATCCTACTCTTGCATGTAGTCATGGTTTTTAACTATTCCTTCATGGGGTTTTTCTGTTTGTTTTTTTCTTACTTTTCTAATCTTTTATTGGCATTTCTATGTGATACTGTACGTATGAAGTACGTCCATATACAAGTCGTAGGTACTTACTCGTCGTATACCTATTAAGAAATAAAATTTTAAAACTGCATCTCCAACAAATACAAACAACACAGTCACACATCAATATTTATTAGTCCGGTTAAATGGTTTTAAAAGCGTTCATATGTACATACATACATATGTATGTACGAGTGAATGTGTAAGTATGTACATATTTATGGCTGTCTTCTAATTGAGATGCGTTATTTTGTTTTGTTTTTTTTTTCTCAGCCATTTAAAAGCCGTTATTTGTTGTGAAATGCGATTAATTTAAGCCACTCTTTGCCCCCCGTACAATTGCTGGTTGCTTTTCCCTCTTTTTTTTTTTGTGTATCTAAAGTGTTGCATCATTTTTTTGGTTTCCTTGCAATCGAAAATTTTGTTGAAAATTTTTGAAAATTGCTTTCAAATTTATAAACGGCAAAGGAATTCTAATGATAGTTTCTTGAAAAACAATGAAATTAAATCCGAAATTTTCTAATAATCTAGTTTGACCCATAAAACGTTAGATCTGGACCAAGTGATCAGCAATGAATATTAAAAAAAGAAGTAGAATCGTATCATACTCATAATTTACGCATTCATACTTATTTTGATATCATGGAACCTCTACTCATATTTAAAGTTTGAAGTACTGATCATACCCATACTTAACAACACGTATGATGTTGTTGGTTGCGACTCTCCATATCTTAACATACATACATACACTAATCACAAAATGTGTAAGTATGAAATGAGTACGAACACTAAAATACTCATTAAATGGTTGTGTGTTTGCTCTGCTTGCTGCTCTGTCTTCTGTGTTTATTTGTCTTTTTTCTTTTGTTGTAAATGCAACAATAACTACGAATGTAAATTTTGATGAATGATTCGAGTCACACAAATCATTTGTAAGTATTTTTCTAAAGTTATGAATCTAAATGAGTAGGCTTATGCATCAAACATATTTCGAATGGTATGAGATTGAAGTCAAAGTTGTATGCATACTCATTGCAACCTGTACGATATAAATCAACGTTGTAGTGAGTATTAATGAATCAGAGTACAAAGTTAAATTTAAATATTGTTGACTCTCACTTATATTCAAAATTTAGTGACTGCTTATGTGTAGCGATTTATTTCTTATCTCTGTAGTGTACCCACTAGACCACGGTGGCTTCGACACTTAAATGAATTTCATAAATATAACTTGAGTGGTTGTTAACTCCATATCAGTACAGTTCAAAATCTTTCATTGAAGGCCAAAACAATATCAGTCATCATACGACAAAAGCGCTCTGAATTGACAGTAACGGTTTTTCCTGGAATATTTTCGAAAAATGACTCGAATCATTCATCAAAATTGACAGTCTTAGTTGTTGTTGCATTAACAACAAAAAAAGAAATAAGACACACAAGCAAAAAAAACATAGCAGCAAGCAGAGCAAACGCACAACCTTCTGGTGAGTATTTTAGTGTTCGTACGCGATTCATACTTATTTTGTGATTCGTGTATACATATATGTTGAATTATGGAGAGTCGCAACCAACACCATCATACATATTTTTAAGTATGAATATGATGAGTACTTCAAATTTTGAATATGAGTAGAGAGCAGTGGTGTTGTGCTAATTTTTTTTTTTACCGGAACGCGTATATATAATTATATAGACAGGGCCGATCCTAGTAATTAGTTCGGGTTCACGTATTTGTATCGGTTCGAGTCGAGTTCCGGTTCAGCAGAAAAAAACGTTCCGGACTCCGGTTCACGGTTCGGAAAAACAAGCCGGTTCGTTCCGGTTTTTGTTCCGGTTCGGGTTCGGTTCAAACCCTTGCTTATAAAAATACATATAATAATTCGTCAAAAATTAGAAAAAAAAATCAGCAATTCTTTTTTATTTTTTTTTTTTCAAAACGTCAGCCAATTCTCGTTATTAGAAATCATCTTTAGTTCCGGAACGCGTTCCTGTCCAAAAAGGAAGTACCGGAACGACGTTCCGGAGCGTTCCGGCTCGACAGCACCACTGGTAGAGAGGTTCCATGATATTAAAATAAGTATGAATGCGTATAAGTAGCAGAAATTATGAGTATGATTCGATTCTACTCATCTTTTTAAATACTCATTGATTGGTGATTTGTTCCAACATCACTACCAGATTTTCCATCACAATAATTCATTTGATTTCAATGCTTTTGGTAAATAAAATTACAATGAAAAGTTTCTAAAACAATCTGTCGTTCGCTGTAGATCTCGCCATGTATGGATTAAATTAACACACACAACATGGATGGTGCGAGAAGCTAGGTTGTAATCCTGACTAAAGGCTGTACATGACCAATTAAGTACGAATGTCTCATGGTTTATGTCACATGCATTTACAAAAATAGTCGCTTTGAATTCTAAATAATTTTCTAATTTCTATTTCTATTTGAGAAACAAAACTATTATCCTGTTTCCTACTCTTTGAGTTAAAATAATTCAAAAATCCATTTAAATTTTAAATTGTTTTCCTTTTCCTCTCTCTCTCTCTCTCTCTTCACATTCAATTATTGGCTGCTCTTTTGTTTTTTGTGCCCATCCATTAACCTTTCGAAATAAATTTCCAAACGCAAATGCAATATTTATTGAAATGAATTCGAATTCAAAATTTCATTAAGAAAACGTAAAAAATAAAATGAACGAAAAAAATATTTTCAATTATATACAACAACAATAACAACAACAACAAATAAATGCAGCATTAATAGTAATAACAAAACAACAACAATAACATTATTTGCATGCAGATGTTTTTCAATTAACAATCGGTAAATACAAGAACAACATTGTTGCTGCCATTATTGTTTGCCATACGGTGGCAGAGTCAAGCTACTTTTCGCTGTTTTCCTTCAAAAGCTCTATTTGCAGTCAACAATGGCAACAACAGCAACAAAGGCAACAACAGCAACGACAACAATAAATAAAATTGAATTTCCAATCATTTATAGTACGTGAGACCATTAAACCATTTACTTTGTGTATGTGTGTGTGTATTTGCAAAGGTAAAAAGAACCATTAAAAAACACAACAACATCAACAACAATAAGAGCAACAATGTTATTAAACTAAAATAAAACAACAACAACATCAGCAATAATCGTACTGAAAGAGACAATCATTTCAATATTAAATGCAATGCACAACGAATATGGCCACTCGAAAACACAATAAAAAAAAAATGAAAATGAAACTTCACAGACCATAAAAACATGGAGAAAAACTTTTGTATTTTATTGTATCTTTCCTTCCTCCGCCAAC
Organism: Sarcophaga caerulescens; assembly: GCA_927399465.1. Taxonomy (NCBI): domain Eukaryota; kingdom Metazoa; phylum Arthropoda; class Insecta; order Diptera; family Sarcophagidae; genus Sarcophaga; species Sarcophaga caerulescens. The sequence continues at coordinate 8,779,349 of OV656872.1, forward strand.
TCTACTTCATCTAACTACACTTGGTGAGGTCTTGAGTTCAGACTGAAACCATGAAAAAAAAAAAACAAACAAAAGAAAGCCAATCAAAGCTTAAGTACACGGTAATTTGTATTTAAAACAACATTTTTATTCACTTCAATTTCATATTTAACTAATAAATTTAACAACAACAATAACAACAATAGCAACAACAACAACATAAATAAATATAAACAATAATAACATCAACGGAAACAGTTAAATACGCATCATAAAGGCATCTGATAAACAGCATTAGCAACATTGGCAGTATCAACAGCAATAACCACATACAGACAGTAGTAGGACATTTTCGGCTAAATATTTATGAGGGGGAAAAGTAATTTCCAATTTTAGTGAAATCTTTTTAATATTATGGCCGTGAAAAAATGACATTGCACTGCGACCATACGATCCCCTTAAACTTTATAGTGTATCTGTATAATGCCTCCTACAAATCTATTGCTCTGGCAATGCTGCTCGTTATCAACAACCTCAAATCCGTGCTCAATAACAGATATTTCGGTTACAGATATTGCCTTCTGGGATGCATACCAGAGATCAGCAATGAGTATTCAAAAATATACGTAGAATAGTATTGTTACGTTATTACCTTTTTAAAAATGTTTAAAATATGAGTTCGTTGATTGCAAACAAAATAAAAATAAATTTGTGTTTAGTTTCAATTAACTCTTTATTGTACTCACTATTTATGTGTGCCACTGTTTATAACCTATACAATGTATACAACAATAACTACTTGTTCGTTATTCTTTTCTGCTCACACTCTTTTCGTAAGAACAACACTTGTTCGTTAGATCTGTAAAGAGGAGATCTTCAAACCACGACTGTTCTCTGCATACGCAACGCGTCTTCACACAGGACTGACTGAATTCTTACTCACCGTTGTCTGCTTTGTCTCGCCTTTTTATATGCCTACGCAACTAGTCTAATGAAGGTTCCTGAAGTACAATGTTCGCGTCTTCGCCTTCTCGAGAACTCTATCGCGACTTCATTGTTGTTTGTGTATTGTGTACCCTTTACTCTTACACTGTTGTTGTTGTTTTAGTTGTAACAAGCTCGTTGTAGTTGTTGGTGTAGCTTTTGTTTATCGTTTTAATGTTAAACGAAGGTACACCGTTTCCATTTTCGTAACAGTATCATAATCATAATTTCAGATACTTATATACATTCATAGCTATTTTAATATCAAGGAGCCTCTACTCATATTCAAAGTTTAAAGTACTCATCATATTCATACTTAACAACATGTATGATGTTGTTGATTTCGACTCTCCATAACTCAACATACATATATACACGAATTACAAGATAAGTATAAATCGCGTACGAATCTTAAAATAAGTACTAGATGGCTGTGTGTTTGCTCTGCTTGCTGCTCTGTCTTTTTTGCTTATGTGTCCATTTTCTTTTGTTGTAAATCAAGGGTTACCAAAAAATTTTTGGTTATGTATTAGTGAGTAACAGAGAGAAAATAAGTGAGAGAATTTATTTATTTACAGCCATAGAAAAGTGTTAGTAATATTCGCTATTTTGATTTTCATTTCATCAACATACATAAAACTATCTATGTTCGGCTTAATAATTTTAGATAAATAAAAAATCCATTTTTTACATACTAACATACAAAATGTCTTTTTAGAACATATTCCCTACATTCTTTAAATGTTTTGAATATCTTTTAACATAAAATATTTTTTGAGTGTCATTTCGAAATAAAATGCAAATGCATCCGCCGCACATGTGTTCTTGTCGCAGTCTGATCGACAACTAAATCATAAAGCACAAGAATGCGTGTGAATTCTCTCCGCACAATTGTGCTATGAAATGGTAAACACTGTTGTAAATGCAACAATAGCTAAGGCTGTAAATTTTGGTGAATGATTCGAGCCACTCGAGTATTATAAGTATTTTTCTAAAGTTATGAATCTAAATGAGTAGGTACACTGAAAAAAAGAATCAAGCCATCCGGGCTTGAATCAATCCATATCGGTCACAATAGTACGGTAAGTACGGTTTGGCTTGAATCAAGTACAAAAGAGTTGGATTAAGCCCGAATCAGCCAAGTACAAAAGTGTTGATTTTAGCGTGATTTAAGCCTTTTTGGGATCAAAGTGATCTCATCATGTATTTGGTTTAAGCATATTTTTTCTTGATTTAAGATCGAATTCGTACTTGATTCAAGAGAATCAGAAGTTGAAGTAATCCTTAAGCGCACTTGTTTCAAGAATTATAAAGTTGATTTAGGCTAGATTAACTTATAAATGGGATCGAATTGAGGCAAATCGTACTTTATTCGAGCACAATGAACTTGATTTAAGCCCTAAATTATACTTAATTTAAACCTAAATTTATCCAAAAACGAGCTTGTTTCAAGAATTTTGAACTTGATTTAAGCTCGAACTCGTACTTGATTTAATCCTAAAATCGATTGATTTGAAAAAAATGCAAGTCATCTACACAAAAAAATGCAAGTCATCGACCGGAATAATCCAAGTCATCTACCAAAGAAATGCAACTTGCGAAAAATACTTCATTTTGTTGGATATATATTGTATAAAACACATGAACTAAATGAGAATTATTAAAATTTTTACTTTTGAACTTAAAACCCACAATTCCATAACTCAAATAACAAATAAGTCAAAATTACACTTTTTTAGATAGATTTGAGCTTTTTAGTGTTGATTTTAGTAATATAAGGTTTAGTTTTTCACATCAATCCCGTTTTTTGCTTGTTTTAAGCAAACAATAGCCAAAACGGGCTTAATTTTTCAAGCACGTTTTTTGGCTTAAATTGAGAATAGAAAAGTTGATTTTAGCACGTAGTTTTTCTTTCTGTGTAGTTATGAATCAAACATAGTTCGAATGGTATGAGTCTGATGTGAACGTTGTATGCATACTCATTGCAACCTGTACTTATAAATCAACGTTGTAGTGAGTATGAACGAATCAGAGTACATAGTTAAATTTCAAAATTGTTGACCCTCACTTATATTCAAAATTTCATGAGTGCTTATGAGTAGCGAAAAAACGATTCATTGTTGATCTCTGGTCGTAAAGAGAGATGCCATAGTAACGCGATCATATGATCCCTTTTATAGTACTCCTCTTGTATCCGTATAATGTCTCCTACAAGTCTATTGTCCTAACAAACTTCCTAATATGCTGCCCAGGGTCAACAAGCTCAATTCCCTGCTCAGTAACAGATGTTTCAGTAGCAGATATTGCCTTCTGGCATGCACGTTCCGAGAAACTTTACAAACTTTTTGTAAGCATTACGACTTTTGTAAGAATTACTACAGCATTAGCTTCCTATGCCATTCATGTTTGTGTTAATTTTATCCATCGATGGCGGGACCTACAGTTTAAAGTCGAATAGGAAAGACAGATTTTTTGAAAAGCTTTTTATGTTAATTTTATTTTATTTTGCCATAAAATTCGTTTTGTTCGAGAAACCTTAGCGGAGGCTTGAACCACGGCCTTTCGTCTAAAAAGCCTGGACTCTCCATAGCTCAACATATATAACACGAAGCATAAGATAAGTATGATTCGCGTTCGAACACAAAAATACTTACTAGAAGGTTGTGTGTTTGCTCTGTTTGCTGCTCTGTTTCGGTTGCTTATGTGTCTTTGTCCTTTTTTTTTTTGCAAATGCCTAACAACAACTAGGATTGTAAATTTTGATGAAATTCCTGATCCTTTTAAAGCGATATATTGTGTTGAAGCTAGCGAAAATCTTTATTGGGAGGATTGGGTTCGATTTGATTGTATTTTCATGGCTGAGCCTGTAACAACTTCTAGAGAAATAGTACTCACCACTCGAATGGAACTGCTAGAGAGTAAATTCTCTTTAATAGCTTGTGCGATGCACTAGCTGATCGGCCAACCGGTAGCTAACAAATTAACTTCTGCCTGTAGAGTGAATAAACATTTCAAATGTTTTTTTTGTTTTGTTTTGTTTGTTTTTTGGGTTTCGGATGTTTTAATTTCGTTTATATGTACTCTTGTACATTTCTTTTTTGCAATTTCTACTGCCGTCATCCATTCATTCCTTAAATTTAATTGGATTTCATATGTTTTGTTAAAACAACAGCAGCAGCAACAACGCAACGACAACAATAACCATAAAAAGTAATAATAAGTGTTGCTGCTGCTGCTGCTGCTGCTGCCATTACCAAAAACAACAATAAACAAGCGAAGAAGCGAGTAAACGAACATAGGAATAAACATTATAATGGCAAAAGCAAAAGCAATGGCAATGCAATTTTAATGTTTTATTAACAGCAGCAACAACAACAACAACAATGCCAACAACAATTATAATAACAAACATTGTAGCACGAAGCCAATAGTGACAACAGCAACAATAATTTTGTAAACGAACATCTTCAGTTTTTGGACAAATTGTTTGGCAAAAACAACAACGACAACAACAACAACAACATTAACAATATTTTGCTTTCTTTCATTTCCTCTTACAATTGCGACAATAACTACCAATAATTGGCCCTACATTCGGCAATAATACAATTGAATTTAATTCGTTTGTCTTTAATGTTGTTAATCATGAGAAGAAAAAAACGGCTTTTAGAAATCAAATTATGCTGGTCAGATTAAACCCAAAATTATGACAAAATATCCGCCCTTATAATGGTACCCGTCTGCCAGTGGATATGTGGGAATCAGAGATCAGCAATGAATCGTTTTTTCGCTACTCATAAGCACTCATGAAATTTTGAATATACAGTGCTCTCGGGAAAACGTCAACTAATTAAAACCGCGGGTGTTGACGTTTAATAAATTGTTGACGTTTATGAATGTAAAATTTTTTAATAAAAAACATATTGATAGTGTGCTTTAAAACGGTTTTATTGACTATAAACTGAAACCAAACATAAACAAATCCAAAAAAGAAACAAAAAAGGCTTTCAGACTAACTAAAATTAAAAGAACACATTTTAAATGAGATCATATTTTTAATTTCACATACATACTTATGCATCTAAAAAAAATCCTTTCTAATACTTGGAAGAGAGCTTTCTCTCGCAAACGTCTTAATACATTTAAGTCATTTTGCTCAACATTCTCGCATTAAGCCCAATCCAAAGCCCGGTTAAATATTTCGACAGCTTCATTTGGTTTTATTGTCTGTACGTTTATACTTGTATCTAAACCGTTGTCATCATCATCGGTCACTTCTAACTCCTCTATTTCACACTACCCAGTAGAACTGAACAGAATTCTTTTCTACTCTACATACTTATGCTAACGACATACCAGAGCAGCTCAAACACTCTAGAATTCAAATGTATGCTGATGATATCCAGCTCTACCTTGGTTGCTCTTTAGCTTCCGTCAACATTGGACTTAAAGATCTTAACACTGACCTTAATAATATTTCTCTTTGGGCGACTGCAATTGGTTTAAAGATTAACCCTAAAAAGTCAAAATGTATTGTAATATGCAAAAAATCCACAAAGATTAACTCTAGTATTGATGTTTTCCTGAGTACTAGCAAGATTGATATTGTTAATTCTGCCAGAAATCTTGGCGTGGTTTTCGACAGTACGCTAACCTGGTCGGATCACATAAACCAAACATGTGGAAGGGTTTATAGTATGCTAAGGTGCTTCACAGTATTACACCCCACCGAGAATAAGACTACTTCTGGCTAAAACTTATTTAATACCAACTCTGCTGCATTCATCTGAAGTCTTCTCCGGCTGTAATTCAAAAGACACTGCGAAACTCAACAGTACTTTCAACAACATTGTACGCTACATATTCTGCCTAAGGAGATATGATCATGTCTCTCACTACTCCAACCGCATATTTAATGTTTCCTTTAATAACTATATAAAGTTAAAAAACTTGGTTTTTCTTCACAAAATTATGACATCAGAGCACCCACAATATCTTCGCAAACGCTTAAGATTCATGAGGTCTTTAAGAGGAAATGGTATTTTGCAAATTCCTCATCGGGATGCAGCGTCTGAGAGACAATTTTTCATATTAAGCATCCGACTCTGAAACCAACTTCCTCCAAACGTGCAAGTTATTAGCAACGCAAATAAATTTAAACATGTACTTTATAAATTTTATCAAACGTAATCTGCTGTAAATGTCAGTTGTAAATATTCTATTTTTTTTTTTTTATATTAATTTAATTATTTTTATTTTAATTTTTATATTATATTACTGTTTTTAATTTCTTCTTTTTTTTTTATACACATATATAATTTATAAGTCTTTAACATAAGTTGTCAGATTCTGGTACTTTAAATTATAAGATATTATGTCTTGTTGTATCAGAAATCCAAATTTAATAAATACAAATAAGAGGAATCCCGAATTTCTGAACTAATTTCATAAAATAAATGTGTGCGTGCACAAATCTGTGTATTTTAACTGTTGCTAAATTCTAAATTTTCTTTTATTTAAAGTTGACGTTTTAGAGCTTTGTGATTTGGTTGACGTTTTAGAGTAGACAATGTAAAAAATTAAGGGTTGACGTTTTGAGATGTTGACGTAAACGAGTGTTGACGTTTTCCCGAGTGCACTGTAAGTGAGAGGCAACAATATTGAACTATGTACTCTGATTCATTCATACTCACTGGAACGTCGATTTATAAGTACAGGTTGCAATGAGTATGCGTACAACGTTGACATCAAACTCAGACCATTCGAAATATGTTTGATTCATAAGCCTACACTCATTTAGATTCATAATTTTAGAAAAATACTCGTGTGACTCGAATTTAGAGCAACGATTACCATTTCATAGCACAATTGTGCAGAGAAAACTCACACGCATTCTTGTGTTTTTTGATTTAGTTGTCGATCAGACTGCGACAAGAACACATGTGCGGCGGATGCTTTACCATTTTTTTCAGAAAGACACTCAAAAAATATTGTATGTTAAAACATGCTTTTGATAATATTCAATGCCTTATATGTTATAAAACATTTAAGGAATGTAGGGTATATGTTCTTAAAAGACATTTTGTATTTTACCATATTCATATTAATAATTTTAATGATAAGGAAAGGGAAGAGTTTTTTAATAGACAAAAAACAATTTATTTACAAAAATTAAAAGGTTGGTTGGAAAGACAGGAAATTTCCGAACCAAAATTAGTTCCTAAATTAAAAATTGAAATTTCAAGATTAATAAGTTTGGAAATTGTAAGAAAGAATATGTAAGGAAATCAATTTTTCCAAGTTTTCCCGGTCAAAAATCATTAAAAATTTTGAATTTTGAAAATATATTAAAAAACAATTGAGTAATCAATAATTTTGTGTGAAAAGATTAAAAATCGGTTTTTGTCAAATAAAAGAACGCTGGAAGGTTCGAGAAATATAAAAAAATTTGAGTTCTATTCAACAAAACTCACTACACTATGTCATCCGCTGGGCGTATTTCAATTTTTTTTTTATTTTGTCGCATAGTATAATGCTTGCTTTTTCTCTATTAATAAAAAATGTTTTTTTATTTTTTTTATTTTTATTTATCTAAAAACATGGTCTAATTTTTAAGCCAAAGATGGATACCTTTACGATCTTTTAATAAAAAATGGATTTTTTTATTTTATTTTTATTTATCTAAAATTATTAAACTAAAGATAGATAGCTTTACATATGTGTGTTGATAAAATAAAAATCAAAATAACGTATATTACTAACACTTTTCTATGGCTGTAAATAAATCAATTCTCTCAATTTATTTTCTCTCTCTTACTCACTAATACACAACCAAAAAATTTTTGGTAAACCCTGATTTAGAGTCTTAGTTGTTGTTGCATTTACAAAAAAAGAAAACAGACACATAAGCAAACAAGACAGAGCAGCAAGCAGAGGGTAAACACACAACCTTCTAGTGAGTATTTTTGTGTTCGTACGCGATTCATACTTATTTTGTGATTCTTGTATATATGTTGAGTTTTGGAGAGTGGAAATCATCAATACATCATACGTGTTGTTAAGTATGAGCAGACGTCGGCACAAAGAGAACATGATAAAAATGTGAGTGTATTTGTGAGAAGCATGTGTATAACCCAGAGGAAAATTGTTACTAATTTTTGTTTCAAACAGTGTTCGAACAAATATTGTGCTTTTTGATGCCATTGGTATTTTTCGCACAAGTTTTTATGGATTTGTAGCAATAGTCATCATTTCATATTGCAGGCAGGTACCTGAAATTCAATATATTTAAAGCAAAAAAATTATGTTTCCCAGTTTTTCTTCACATTTTAATTGAATTTTTCTTTGGGTGTATAATTGATAACAAAAAAATTTCAAAAAGAAGCGACGAGAAACTGCTTCACTGAATGCTGACAAAAAACTGAATGCATTTTTACGCTCATTTTAACGAATATTGTTGATGTTCGTGTTCTATGTGTGTAAAAAGCCGAACTTGTTCGGTTCCCGGGAGACATTGGTGCCGACGTCTGAGTATGAGTATGATGTGTACTTCAAAGTATGAGTAATATGAGTAGAGAGGTTCCATGATATTAAAATAATTATGAATGCGTATAAGTATCAGAAATTATGAGTATGATTCGATTCTACTCATCTTTTTTGAATACTCATTGCTGATCTCTGATAGCGTGCAACATAAAATTGTTTTCTTGCCTTGCTTTTTCTCATTCTTTTCCAGTTCGGTGGTGGTGGCAGCTACCAATATGCCACACAATGTAGCAGCATCTGCTTAATGTTGTTGTTGTTGTGATAGTGGTCTTTATACAATATTGTTGCTGCGTCTTTTTGTTGCAAGTATGTAAGTAGCAAGTAAGTAAGGTAAGGTAAGGTAAGTGAGTGGTATTATTTAATATTCATACCGGGTATCAGTTTCATTGTATAAATACGTGCATGTATCGTTAGTGTTGTTGCCATTGTTATTGTTGCTGCCGTTGTTGTTAAAATATTCGTGCAAAAATATCAACTTTATGGAGGAAATTATTAACAGAGATGTTCGCAACAATGATGGAAGATTGCGAAATACACTACATGAATATTGTAGTATGAATGTAGCAGAGTACATAGTTAAATTTCAATATTGTTGACTTACTCACTTATATTCCAAATTTCTTGAGTGCTTATGAATAGCGAAAAAACGATTCATTGCTGATCTCAAAGCGCTATACATACATTCAACATATGTAAAGGGTGATTTTTTAGCTATTATCTTTTTGGCAATACTGGTTTAAACAGCTCACGCACGTTTCGTGTTTTGTTTCACTGTCAAACATCTTCAGTTTGGTCTGTAATTTAACCATGAATCGTCTTACAAACGAACAACGCTTGCAAATCATTGAATTTTATTATCAAAATGCGTGCTCTGTTAAGAAAGTTCATCGCGCGCTTCTTCCATTTTATGCTCAGTTTAATCGACACACTGAAGCGGCTATTCGGGCTATTGTGACTAAACTTTTTTTGGCCCAAAATGCAAGAGCTTGACTTGCATGACATGTGGTTTCAACAAGACGGTGCCACATGCCACACAGCACGCGTAACAATGGACTTATTGAGAGGCGAATGTTCGGTGAACATTTTATTTCACGTTCAGGACCGGTCAATTGGCCGTCTAGATCATGCGATTTAACGCCTTTAGACTATTTTTTGTGGGGCTATTTTATTTTATTTATTTAAGTCTATGGATTTAATCCGTACAGACATTTAATATAATATTAAAAATACATACTATACAAAAGTTTAGTTAATTAATTTAATTTAAGGAGTTTAAATATAAGATTACATCTCTTTTTATAATTTCTAAATTTTTATTAAAATCAATTAGTTGAAACAATAAATTAAATTCATTACAAATTCTACGGAATGGATCAAAGTTTGCATAATTAGATGTATAATATTTAATATTTAAAAATTCATAATATCTTGGACAACGTAACGGAATATTCAAATTAACTTTATTTAAAAGAAACGGTGAGCTAATACTTCCATTTAGTAATTTAAATAGGAACAAAATGTTTAACATCTGTCTACGGCTTTTTAATGTAGGTAATTTTATGAGTGCAAGACGATGTCGATAAGAGGGCAGGTTAACATCTGGACTCCAACCCAAACCTCGAAGACAAAACAACAAAAATTGCTTTTGAACGGATTCAATAGCATTTGAATGTACAGAATATTGAGGGTCCCATACCACAGATCCATATTCTAAAATTGGTCTAACAAGCGTCATAAATAGTTGTTTAGTAACATATGGGTCAGAAAATTCTTTGCTCCAGCGTTTGATGAAACCCAGTACTCCTGTAGCTTTATTAATTGTTAAATTTACGTGGGATCTAAAGTCCAACTTTCTGTCCAAATGTATGCCAAGATCGTTGAATGACTCCACTAACTCAAGAATAATATCATTCATTACATAGCAACCATTAATAGGAGATGATCTGGAAAAAATCATATACTTGCATTTTTTGATGTTAAGTTTCATTAAGTTGATTCTGCACCAGTTAGTTAAATGATTAATATCATTCTGTAAAAGTATTTGATCATTTTGATTATTCAATGATAAAAAAATTTTTACATCATCTGCATACATTAAAGTAGTAGAGTGTGTTATTACGGACGGAAGGTCATTAATAAATAATGTAAATAACAAAGGCCCAAGATGACTGCCTTGTGGAACACCAGATAAAACTTCAATATATTTGGAAAACGAGTTTCTAAATTTTACACATTGCTTTCTGTTATATAAATATGATCTAATCCATTTAAGAAATAATGTACTGAAGCCTATCTTATCCAATTTGTACAGCAGAAGGTTATGATTAACCTGGTCAAATGCTTTACTGAAATCAGTATAAATTGCATCCGTTTGTTTTCTATTCACAAAGCCTTCATTAACATGAGTAGTAAGTTCCAATAGATTTGTAACGGTTGAGCAAGAATTACGAAAGCCATGTTGACATAATGATAATATCGATGAGATGTGGTGTGAAATAGAATCGTAAACAATTTTTTCAAATAATTTTGGTATGGTACTCAATTTTGCTATACCTCTATAATTAGAAACATTTACTTTAGAACCGGACTTAAATAGTGGGATGATATATGATTCCTTCCAGTGTGAGCTATGTTAAAGCTCATGTCTATACAGACAAGCCCGCTTCAATTGACGCATTGGAAGACAACATTGAAGCATTTACTCGTTAGATACCGGCCGAAATGTTGGAAAGAGTATGCCAAAATTGGACTAAGCGGATGGACCATTTGAGGCGCAGTCGCGGCCAATATTTGCATGAAATAATCTTCAAACATTAAATTATATGGACCGTACTATCGATTCAAATAAAGATTTCATGAATTTTTCTGAATTTTATGTTTTTTTTTTTGAAAAATTTTCCTATAGCTCTTAAAAAATCACCCCTTATATTGTGTTGTGTTGTTGTAATAAAACATTGCTAATGTTGTTGTTTTTAGTTTGCTTTCATTGTAGTAAAGCTCATGTTAAATTTACCTAAAATCGGAAGGAAGGAAGCGGGGACAGTATGAAGGAAATTTATTTTCGTTGCCAACCAACCATCAAAATTCGGCTACTCTTGAGGCTGGAACATTAAATATTTTGTGTCAAAGGATATCATTTTCCAATAATGGTCTGCTGCTTTGGCATTTCATATGAAATTTTATTTCTGTCACATGACCACAATAAAAGCAAACGTAAACATTGAATGCAGCAGCAGCACTAGCAATTCAATTCCATTTCAATTGATTTCAATTCAATTGAGAAAAGAATTAGCCAACCAATCAGCCAATAGCTGGCTGGTAGTGAATTTTTATTTTTGTTTTCCTTCTGCTACTGCTTCACAAGTGAAGCAAGTGAAATGTACGTCTCCGGGGACTTAAATCAGTGGTTGGCTGAGTGCTTGTATTACCGATGGCTGCTTAAGAGCGTTAAATTATTACGATTTTCTTTATTAATAAGCATTCGTTGCTAGCATCGTATCGTAACGTATTGTATCGAGAGTATTCCGATAATGTAATGGAATTTTTATTACAAAAACTCTTAAAAGATTTCCTTCGTGTATACGAGAGTATGATTGTCACATCCTGTAGCATGAGTTGTATTGACTTCTGTCTGTTTATGGTTGTTTGGTTTCAAAAGGTGAAAGTTTAATGAAATTCATTTCGTTTTGTCCATTAGAAATATTGCTTGAGATTGTGCAATTTAGATTTTAACTCTTGAAAAGCAAATCATTTTTTTTATTATGATGGAATAAAATATTGTTACGCTGTTACCTTTTAAAAACGTTTAAAATATGAACTCGTAGTTTGCAAATAAAATAAAAATAAATTTCTGTTTAATTTTAATTAAAATTCTTTATTGTTCGTACAATCCTGTGTGCCACTGTTTCAGTGGCGTACCTAGGGGGGGCGGTGGGTGCGTTCCGCACCGGGCGACACTTACCTTGGGGCGGCATTTTTTATATTTACTTATAGTTGTAAAAAGCAACTTATTCATTTCTTTATTTATTTTTATTTATTTTCTTTCTTGAATAATAAATGATTATTATGATTATTATAAGTTTAATATTTGGTTTATATAAATTATGATTAGCTATATGATTTCGAATGTTATTCCTCGGTGTATATAAATGCATTTTAGTGTAAATTTTGAATTCTAATTCAAGAACAAGATAATAATTTTCTTTTATTGTATTCATTAAATTTCGTAGAATTCGTAAAAGGATCGATTTTGTTCGGCAATTTTTCCTAACTAAAATTTTTTGATATCAGCTTGTAAATGTCATTTCTTTTGAAAAGTTTATATGATTACTTTGAAGTGATATATCAATATTTTTTTAAATCATCGATTTTTCTTTTGAAAAGCAGGGCCGGCGGAAGGCGGTCTGCTAGGTCTGCAAAGCATTAGGGCGCCGGCATAAGAACTATCTTTTTCAAACAACAAAATCTAAACGAGACAAAACAAAAATACTGACGAAGTTACAATTTCAGGAAAAATTGACATCTGAAGAAGAAAATAGTAACACGAGATCAAATGCTGGAGTATTACTCAATTCTATGCAATCTTTTTCTTTTCTATGTTACCTTCATTTATGGGAACCCGTCCTTTTGGAAATTAATGACACTCAAAAATACCTGCAAATAAAAGGGTTAAACACATTTCATGGAACAAAGAGATACGCTAGTACAAACGCTGTTATAGCAGCCAAAATAATTTGTGAAGAGTTGGAGATATCGACTGAGCGTCGAGTTAGAAGGAGAAAAAATATGAGTGGGGAAAATTCGGGAGACGTGGGGCTATCCTTAGAAGAAGAAGTACGAAGAGAAATGTTTTCATCTATGGACAGAATTATAAAGGAAATAAAAGAACGCTTCGATCAGTTGCATGGTCTTGTAAGAAAATATTCGTGTATAATACCGTGTAACCTACTAAATGAAGAATTTGAATGTTAAATAAATGACTTGATTGACATTTGTAAAGAACAGTTCCATATTGAAAGAAAAAGGATCCAGGTTTTTATGGCTGTACCTACACTAAAAGAAGAGGCAAAACATTGGAAAAACGGAGAGAAGGCCCTCTTGATCTGCTAAAATTTATTCAGCAGTATAGGTTGAAAAATTCTGTTCCCAACATTGTAATTTTGTTAAGAATTTTTTTTTAACAATTTCAATCAGTGTCGCTAGTTGCGAAAGAAGCTTCTTAAAATTGAAGTTGATAAAAAATTATCTTCGTTCTACAATGAGTCAATTAAGACATAATCTTGCAATATTGTCAATAGAACAAGAAATTACAAATAATATAAATTTTGATAGCATTATACACGATTTTTCTAGTATGAAAGCTAGAAGAGTCGATATTATATAAATATGTTTACGAGAGCATACAAATATGTCTAAAAAAATTTACACTGTGTATTAATTAATATTGATTAAATAACTTAATAATTTATTTATGTGTATTAATTTATAAAAAAGACTATTTGATTGACTTATAATAGAAAGGGCGGCAAACTGGAGATCGCCCCGGACGGCAAAAGTTCTAGGTACGCCACTGCACTGTTTACAACTTTATGTATAAAACAACAATTGCTTTTTTTTTGTTATTCCTCTATTTATATCCTTTGCATAAACAATAACAATTAGTAGACAATTATTCGACAGATCTTTATAACGTAGATCTTCAAACTACGATTACTCTCTTCAAACACACCGTGTCTTCACACAGCCAGGGTAAACAGTAGAGGTGTGCACAAGACATATAAAATTGCACACTATTGCATTTTTCTCAAGACCGAATATTGATTGTAGCTGCAAATATAAATAAGTGTGAAGCAAAGATAGAGAACAAAAAAAACAACTGCACTCGTAAACCATTGTACAACAGTATAAAAGATAGTTGTGTGAAGAGTGCAACAAAAATATTGTACTCTTCATAGAGTCACAACATGCATTTGTTGTTGTTTGTTTTTGTTTTTTAACAACAATGAATAAGAAAGATCCGAATGTTTTGCTCTCGGGAACCGAACATCTTCGTCGACGCCACCATTGCCAGTAACTTTTTTAAACTTTTTATTTCGGGTAAAAGCCTTTTTTATGAGTTTATTGCGAAAGCAAAGAATGTATAGAAACACTTATGTACACATATTTTTCAATATGGCAATACTGAAAATGTAGCTTCAGTAGTAAAATATGCTCTTACAACACAAAGCATAGTTCCGTTACTTCACAGACAAACGAGTGCTGTTGTATACATTGAATAAATGAGAAATACACATTTCAGTGCACTCGTAAAATCAAGAGCAACAGAAAAGAGTACACTACAGTATTGCATTCGGTGAAGGGTAAGCTAGCAGAATGTCTTGTGCACACCTCTAGTAAACAGTTTGGTGAATGTGCTTGACGAATGTTCGTGGCTTCGTCTTCTCGAAATCTCTATAAATGTAAACATCTTTATTTCACTATTGTTATTTGTGTGTTTGTTTTTACATTTTTTATTGTATTGTTTTATTTGTTGTTGTATTTTTGTTTACCATTTTAATCTTAAGTGACGTAAAAGCAAAACACCAGTATCTAGATTCTTCATAACAAAATTTAAAAAATCTTTCCACCAATTTTTCTTGAATCAGGATTCGTAAGGTAAAAATGTAGGTGCCTGAAGATATACCCTATGTCGGCATAATCCAGTCCATTTAGACATCCTCCTAGAAGTCTTCCAGTAATTCATGTATCAATCTTCAGTGCTCTTTTTCAGATGGAATCCATTATTATATTGAATGAAACACTCACGAATGGCTAAACGAATGGCCTCTGAAAGAGATCAATATGATGCTAGTAACGGCCATGGAGGAACACCTCAACGAATTTCTTTAGTTACATATTTCCCTCCTTTCTCTTTAAAATATCGCCAATTGGATGGATGGATTGTAGTCGTCGTAGTCTAGTAGCTAGTGCGTTGGCTTATTAGACGTGAGACCATGGTTCAAACCCTAGCCTAATATCTTCAACCTAGCTTCTCACACCACCCATGTTGTGTGTGTTAATTTGATACATGAATGGCGGGACCTGCAGTTTAAACTCGACTTCGAACGATAGATTTTTAAGAAACTTTTCATGGAAATTTTATTTCACTCTGAGAGTTCTGTTGTATTATAGATAAACTATCAAAAGCAAACCACTTGCTAAGACTCTAATAAATCAAATGAGGTGGAGAATCCATCAAGGGAGTCAAATGCATCTATCTACACATATAAAGTGGGTTAACTTTGATAGAAATTTATTTGAATTACTTAGATTAGAACAACAACAAGACAGATCAGAACATAACTCAGATTAATTCGCCTGTTTTTGTAAGACGAACGATTTTACACTTTCATCTGTTTAACGGAAAACAGAAACGAAAACGCTCAAACCTAAGACTGAATCCATGCTTATAAGCCCATAAATAAGAAACGTATTGTTACAAAAATGAAAAATCTAGATACTGGTGTTTTATTTTACATCGTTTAACATTAAAATTATAAATAAAAGCTACAAAAACAAAACAATGCAGTAAACAAACCTGTTTACAAATTATTGTACTGCTTAATACAACAAAAAACACCAGCATAAAAACAACGGTAAACAAGTAAGCAGAAATATACACTAAAAAAATAATCAAGCCATCCGGGCTTGAATCAATCCATATCGGTCACAATAGTACGGTAAGTACGGTTTGGCTTGAATCAAGTATAAAAGAGTTGAATCAAGCCCGAATCAGCCAAGTACAAAAGTGTTGATTTTAGCGCGATTTAAGCCTTTTTGGGATCAAAGTGATCTCATCATGTATTTGGTTTAAGCATATTTTTTCTTGATTTAAGATCGATTCCTACTTGATTCAAGAGAATCAGAAGTTGAAGTAATCCTTAAGCGCACTTGTTTCAAGAATTATAAAGTTGATTTAAGCTAGATTTCGTACTTGAATTAACTTATAAATGAGATCGAATTTAGGCAAATCGTACTTTATACGAGCACAATGAACTTGATTTAAGCTTAAATTTATTCAAAAACGAGCTTGTTTTAAGAATTTTGAACTTGATTTAAGCTCGAACTCGTAGTTGATTTAATCCTAAAATCGATTGATTTGAAAAAAATGCAAGTTAGCGACCGGAATAATCCAAATCATCTACCAAAGAAATGCAACTTGCGAAAAATACGACATTTTGTTGGATATACTGTGAGCGTCAAAAGAAAGTGTACAATTCAAAAAAACATACATTAATAAATTACCGTTAATTTTTTTCAAATTATTTTATTGCCAGTTTTTAAAATTGAAACAAGAAGAAAAGAATTAGAAAATTTTGGCAATATCGTAAAATTTTTTCGGGCCCTCTCCTTAAGTGGAAAACTTGAGTTGAGATTGTTAGAATTTTATCCATAGTGTACACTTTCTTTTGACGCTCACTGTATATTGTATAAATACACATGAACTAAATGAGAATTATTAAAATTTTTACTTTTGAACTTAAAACCCACAATTCCATAACTCAAATAACAAATAACTCAAAATTACACTTTTTTAGATAGATTTGAGCTTTTTAGTGTTGATTTTAGTAATATAAGGTTTAGTTTTTCACATCAATCCCGTTTTTTGCTTGTTTTAAGCAAACAATAGCCAAAACGGGCTTAATTTTTCAAGCACGTTTTTTGGCTTAAATTGAGAATAGAAAAGTTGATTTTAGCACGCCGTTTTTCTTTCTGTGTACGAACAACACTACAATAATAAACGTAAACAATGATGTTTACATTTATAGACGATATAGTTCGCCTTCAAGAACATTCATCATTCGGCAAAGCAGACGAGTGAGTTAGTGAATTTCAGTCAGTTTTGTGTGAAGACGCGGTGCGTTTGAAGAGAATAATCGTGGTTTGAAGATCTCCGTTACAGAGATCTGTCGAATAATTGTCTAGTAATTGTTATTGTTTATGCAAAGTGTATAAACAGAGGAATAACAAAGAAAATCAATTGTTGTTGTTTACATAAAGTTGTAAACAGTGGCACACAGAATTGTGCGAATAATAAAGAATTTTAATTAAAACTAAACAGAAATTTATTTTTAATTTTATTTGCAATCTGCGTTTTTTTAAGGTAAACTTTTTTTTAAGGTAAAAACGTAACAGTATTGATATGGGTGCCATTTGGTGAGATTTGGACGAGTCCTTGAACGTATACATTTCCTACTAAATATCTCAGGAATGTTTACAAATACGGCTGCTTTTTGCAAAGGAATACATGGATTTAAAAGTTAAAGATCGAAGGGAGTTATTGCCTTTATTTAAAGGAAAACTTAAATTTCCAAGGTAATCTGTACACACTTATACAACTCGTAATACAGACTGCTGTTCTGATAAAATAAAGAAAATCTTTTTTCTACACCTTATTTTATATTCCATTTGATTCCAAGCAGTTATTGAATTTACTTTTTAGATTCTTTGCATAAAACTCACAAACAAAATTGTTGTTGCTGTTGCTTTCAATTTAACAAAAGGACTTCCTTTCAACAGAACTATTAAATCAAATCAAACGTAATCAACTCAGTTTTAATCGTCATTTATTTGTAAAGAGAAAGAAAAGTAAATGCAAACCAATAATAGACGTCATTAAAGGCGCCAAAGCCAGGCGACGGCCGGCACAGAATCATAATAAAAAAAACAGCAAAAATGGAGTCTATTTAGCTCGTGCTCGTGCTCTATCATTTAAATTTATGCCGCTCCAATATAAACCTGTTGTTGTTGCTATACTTGTTGTTATTGTTCTAGGCTCTTTGACCAGATTGAATAGCCGCTTGAAATGTTTGGTTGGCTGGGTTGGGTTGTTTAGTTGTTGGCTGTTTAATTAAGATTTCCTGGTTACGTGTTATCAAGTGTTGGCTGTTATCGCTTGATAAGCATTGTGGTGGTCAGCAGACTGACTGAATTGATATCGTAAAACGAGAAACACTTTAAGCGTCGTCAGCGTCGTCGTCAAATCGTCACTTTGTTAACTGCTAGTGATACTGCGAAGACAAAAAGAAGGATAAAAACGCAACCCTTTCACAATGATGTTCATGATCATCATCATCGTCATTATTGTGCTCCTCAATACCTGACGTTATTTTGATTTCGAACATCAAATGCAGCGCCAACAAGAATGAAGTGTTGTTGGCTGTGATGGTGGTGGTGGTGGTGTTGGTGTTGGTCAATAAAAATTAAAGACCCAACAAATGTTGTGTGTTGCCATTGTTGTTGTTGTTGTTGCTGTAGCAAGTTTGTGTTCTTAATTTGACATGAAACCGACATAATTGGTTCCCCTTTTATTTGATGTCGATTACGAATTATTGTCGATTGGTATCTTTTGATTGTTCATTGCTGTTGTTGTTGCTTGTAACATGTGTGTGGCAATGATGATGATTGCGGCATTTCAAAAGGTTCCAAAAAACTTTATTGCAGGATCAGCAGAGTATAGAGAGCAAGAGGCGGTTTCCCTAATGACAAATGGATTATTTGTGTCTTCTTTTTTTGTTGTTTGTTTTTCGATTTCCGATTTTTTTCTTGTCATGTCTTCTTTCGTATCTGTTGTGCTGTATACGTATTCAAAACCAAAAAAAAAAAACGCGTTCATCAAACAAATAAACAAACAAACAACCAAACAGATAGTAAAGCAATGAAACGGTAGCATTAAGGCGTTGTGGTTCCCTAAGGCAAAGGAGAAAGTAGGTGGTTACGCTTATAATTTTTAGGGTTTTGTTTTCAATTTCCGATTTTGTTCTGCTGTTTTGTGTTGTGTTGTGTTGTGTAAAAGGATAATGAGTTGTGCCATCAACAACTTGTGTAAACAGAAATTATTTTTAATTGGCCATTCATCCATTCATTCATTCATTGATTGTTAGTAACGTTTTGTTTTTTGATTGTTTTTGGGTTGTTTGCTGTTATGAAACAAACTTTCATTAGGAACAAATTTATCATTTTTTCGTTTCATTTCATTACATGACCATTTGCTATGTGATGACAGCAAAATTCAAGAGACATACCTTTATACGTATTGTTTTTTAATTGGTCATACATTGTATCTCTTTAAGGAAATTATTGTAAGGAAATTACATACATACATATACACATAATTGGTCATTAGAACTCTTTAGTTAGAATTACGACATAGTTTCTCACACTACTTGCATATTTTTACGTTTTTACCTTTTAAAAACGTTCAAAATATGAGCTCTTTGCTTACAAATAAAAATAAATTTGTGTTTAGTTTTAATTAAATTCTGTATGCCACTGTTCACAACTTGATGTTAACAACAACAAGTGCTTTGTATGTTATTCCTCTTTGCACTCTTTTGCATAAACAATAACAAATCACTAAACAATTATTCGACAGATCTACAGTATTGGCCAAAACTAAAGCACCCCTCAGTACATTTTTTTTAAATGATAATTTTTTTAAGAAAACAAAGCTATTAAAATTTTATTTTTATTTTTTTTATTTATTTATATCCTTATTATTGAAAAACACAAACTTAAGGAATTCAGAATTTAAAAAAAAAAAGTTAAAATTCAAAAAACATTTTAAGTCGCAAATATAAGCGGACAAAACTAAAGCACCCCCCAATTAAGGTGCACAAAAAACTATTGAAATCAATATTTCGTTGCGAATCCTTTATTCTGAATGACACACGCACATCTTTTAGGCATAGGGGACATTAAATTATTAATTATTTGAGGAGATATTGCTTCCCAGGTTATTTTTGCGGCTTCAAATAAATCTTCTTTGGTTTTGCAATTTTGTGGGTTGATTTTTAAGTTAATGATTGGATTGGAAAGCTGGCTTATCAAGGCATCAATTGAGTGCAAAATATTCAATCAACAGATCAATTATTTCTAGGCTAATTTAAAAGTTTTTACAGACTGGTCGCACATCTCCTACTCATTCTGGAGGAAGGTCACGTGAAACCTTGCGACATGAAGACTCCTTAATTAAAAGGACAATCCAAAATGATCCTACAGCATCTTCTAGTCACGTACGAAACCGCTTAGATTTAAAAATAACCGAAAGAACGATTCCCAGAAGGGCGGTAGAGGCCGGATTATTCAGTCGACGACCAGCAAAAAACCTTTGATATCGCCAAACTTGAATTCGCCAAGGCCCATCTCAACTGGAGTGTCCAAAAATGGATGAATGTGCTGTTTTCTGACGAATCTAAGTTTAAATTAAAGGATTCAGATGGCATAAGGCATCCAGAGGCAGGCCAAACGGACAATGGTTCAATCCTAAATGTACTGAGGGGGTGCTTTAGTTTTGGCCAATACTGTATGTAACGGAGATTTTCAAACCATGATTACTCTCTTCAAACACACCCCGTCTTCACACAAGACTGACTGAACTTTTACTGACTTCGTCTTCTCGAGATCTCTATTTATGTAAACATTTTTTCATTACTGTAGTTTGTGTATTTTTGTTTACATTTATTTTTGCAGTGCTTGTTGTTGCATTTTTGTTTACTTGTTTATCACATTTTTATAGTGGTGTTTTGTTGGTACATTTTTGTTTACTTGTTTATCATGTAAACAAGTTCATTGTTTTTTGTTTTTGTAGCTTTTGTTTACAATTTAAACGATGTGAAAGCAAAACACCATTTCCGTTTTCGTAACAATATGTTGTGTGTGTTAATTATATCCTTGAGTGGCGGGACCTACAGTTTAAAGTCGACAACGAACGACAGATTTTTGCAGAAACTTTTCATGGCAATTTTATTTACTCTCAGAGATTTGCCATAAATCTGCTGAGATGAAGTCGCCGAAGAAATATTTTGGAGTATTTCGTTGTGTTCGAGATATCTGGGCTTGGGTTTGAACCATGGCCTCGCGTCTTATAAGCCAATGAACTACATACTAGACTACGGCGACTTCTCTCGTTATAATATTCGCTTTTAATTTGCTAATAAAGTCTCTTTATCTTAATTTTTATTACTTTAAAATGATTTACGAATGCTGAAAATTAAACTAAATACCTTTATAGGTTCACCCTTTACAAACAGATTATGTATGAATAAATATTTATTAGTTTTGTTTGTTTTTATAATTCCCATCATTTTTAATATCCGGTTTTTTGCTTTTTTTTTTATTAGTTTTGTTAAAAAGAAATTGAAGAAGACAGAAGATACGTTTAACTTTTGGAAATATTTTCAATAAAAATTTATTTATCGATATTCAAATTTAAATTTAATGTTCGTTATCGATATGAAAAATGTTGTCTTCACATATGTATGCATGGACGTATACTAACTAATCATGTTCATTATGTTGTTTGTTTGTTTTTGCCTGTCATCTCATGTGTAGTGATTTGAACTGTCATTACTCTTATCCGTCGTTGGCTGTCACAGACAAATTTTATTTGAAATCATTGACAACAAAATTTCTATGCATATGATGGGAATTTCTTTTCTTTCAGAGATTACTATTGAATGATTTTCAAAAATGTGTAAATGCGTGGGTGGATAGTGTTAACAAATCACTTAAGTTTGTTGCAAGATTTTAAGCATTTTGGTCTGTATAGCGGTGCAATATTCGAGTAGACATGTTAACAGTAACTCTTAAAACAAAAATTATTATCTTAAAGGAATCTTCTAACATGGAGCCTTTAGAAGACAACATAAAATGAAAATTTCGATTTAAAGTCCCCTCTTGGATGTGCTTGGTTGTTGATTGCACACCAGAGGCCAGCAATGAATCGTTTTTTCGCTACTCATAAGCACTCATGAAATTTTGAATATAAGTGAGTGAGTGAACAATATCGAAATTTGAAGTCGCCGGAGTCTAGTAGGTAGTGTGTTGGCTTATTAGACGTTAGGCCACGGTTCAAACCCCAAGTCAGACATCAGAAATGAAATATGAAAAAATATTTCTTCGGCTACTACCTCTCAGCCGACTTCTGGCAAAAACTCTCGGAGTGTAAATAAAATTGCCATGAAAAGTTTTTCAAAAAATCTGTCGTTCAGAGTCGACTTTAAACTGTAGGTTCCGCCACTCAAGTATAAAAATAACACACACAACATCAGTGGTGTGAGAAACTAGGCCGTAATCCTGACTGAAGGGTTGTAATGGCCAATTATGTATTATGTAACTACTCTGATTCATTCATACTCACTACAACGTTGATTTATAAGTACAGGTTGCAATAAGAATGCGTACAACGTTGACATCAAACTCATACCATTCGAAATATGTTTGATTCATAAGCCTACACTCATTTAGATTCATAACTTTAGAAAAATTCTTATAATACTTAGAAATGATTCGTGTGACTCGAATCATTCATCAGAATTTACAGTCTTAGTTGTTGTTGCAAGAAAAAACACAGAGCAGCAAGCAGAACCAACACACAACCTTCTAGTAAGTATTTTAGTGTTTGTACTCAATTCATTCTTATTTTGTGATTCGTGTATACATATGTTGAGTTACGGAGAGTCGATACATCAACAACATCATACGTGTTGTTAAGTATGAATATGATGATCTTTGTTGTGTTCCACCACAACATTCCTTTAGTTTTCGTTGCGTGAATCAGTTTGAGGTTTTGGAATGTATTTCAGCGGTAAAATCGAATGCGGTCGGTTCTGATGATTTGGATCCTTCATTCCTGAAAGCTCTGACTCCTAAACTTTTGCCATACTATACTCACTTGTTCAATACAGTTCTGACTAAATCTACTTTTCCTGAACATTGGAAACTGGCAAAAATCATTCCCATTCCCAAATCGAACAACGAGTTCAGGCCAATTGCTATCCTTCCGTTTTTGTCTAAGGTAATGGAGAATATAATGGCCAGACAGATCACTAATTATCTGGAGAGTCATAATTACTTTACTCTTAGTCAGTCGGGATTTATGAAAGGTAGAAGTTGTACTACTGCTCTAATAAATGTTGTTGAAGATCTTAGGTCGAAACTAGATGTAAATAGTGTAGCGTTTTTGGTTCTGCTTGATCACACTAAGGCTTTTGACACAGTCGCTCACGAAGTTCTATTGAAAAAGCTCCGGAAACTGTTTTATTTCTCAAATTCTGCCTGTAATCTTATTTATTCTTATTTGCTTAATAGATCTCAAAAAGTTCATCTTAATGGTAATGTCTCAGATTCTCTTAATATTAGTAGAGGTGTTCCCCAGGGGTCAATACTTGGGCCTCTTCTGTTTTGTATGTATATAAATGATCTACCGGATGTCTTGCTTCACTGTAATGTTCATATGTATGCTGATGATGTGCAGCTTTATACTAGTACTCCTAGGGAGGATATTGATTCTTGTTTGGATTACATCAATAGTGATTTGGTTAGGATTGACAACTGGGCCTCGGCCAATGGACTTTGCATCAATCCCTCCAAGTCTAAATGTATTATACTTTCGAGGACCGATAGATCATTTGTCATACCTGAATTGAGCATCAGGGGAAATAAGATTGAATTTGTCAAATCTGCGAAGAATCTGGGTATTGTCTTTAATGGCAGTTTATCGTGGTCTAATCATATAGGTGTCGTTGTTGGTAGAATTTATAGTATGCTTAGGAACTTGTGGACTGTTATTGATTCGACTCCTTTTGTCATTCGTATGCAACTTGCTAGAACGTACTTAATTCCGGTACTTTTGTATGGGTGTGAGATCTTCGCTAACTGTGATTGTGATGATAACCGTAGACTTAACTTGGCATTTAATAACATAGCTAGATATGTCTTTCGTAAAGGGAGTCGTGATCACATTTCTCATTTGGCTTGCCGGATTCTTAATGTGAAATTTGATAATCTCTTGAAAATTAAATGCCTTATTTTACTTCATAAAATAATTTACACGGAACGGCCGGAATATTTATTTTGTCGAATTAAATTTGCTAGATCCTACCGGGGTAGGAACATTATTCAGCAACGATTTAGGACTCTCTTGTCTCAGAGACAGTTTTTTATACACACCACTAGTCTTTGGAATTCCCTACCAAACTACATCCAGAATCTTGGCAATGCAAATGCGTTCAAAAAAGAGTTATTTAAATTATTTTCATAAGTAAATTTTTTTTTTATGATTTGTGATTTGTTTTATAGGTTTATATCGGTTATATTTTTATTCCTAGTTTTTTAGATTGGTTTTTATAAACATGTAGTAATATTTTTTTTAATATTTTTTCAACTTTTTTATTTACTTCTACAATATTATTATTTTTTTTTAATTTCTTTATATTATATTTTTTTTTTTTTTATATTTTATATTTTAACATGATATTAATTATATTAATTTTGTATTTTTTTAATATGTTTTGTTTCACTATTAATTTTTAAATCTTAATGATTCCAAACATAGCACTGTCACTTATAAGATTCATATCTTGTTGTGCTATGTAAATTATAATAAATAAATAAATAAATAAATATGATGAGTACTTCAAACTTTGAATATGAGTAAAGAGAGGTTCCATGATATTAAAATAAGTATGAATGCGTATAAGTATCAGAAATTCTGGGTATGATTCGATTCTATTCATCTTTTTAAATACTCATTGCAACAAGTCCTCTTTAATTATGTGTTTTATTTTTCTACTTAATAGAGATACGTTACTTTGTTTATGATGCATACTGCCTCCATAGCGCCTTTCACTAATTATTACCAAAATAAAAATTCCATTTCTTCTACCACAAACTCTTTCATTTTTACTACCCATTTGGCTACAAATTTAAACGTTTACAGTCTCACTGATAATTTAATTTTCACATTTCATTTATAAAAAGTAGAAAAAAAAAACAACGAACGAAACTTTTAACACTTCCATTTACGGGCCATGCATTTACAAGTAAAAGAACAAGAGAAAAAATTAAAAAGAAGAGGAAAAGGATGCAGTGGAGGTAGGGAATTAAATGAAAATCTTAAAAATGAAAAACATTAAAATGCGCATCTTAAAGCCAATAACACTTTGTAAATGTCACAACTATTCTCTTAAAATTTAAAGACTCAAAACGACATCAACGACGTAATGGGCAGGATGATGATGATGATGGTAATGGAGATGACAACTGAAATGCGAAACTGTAAGACACACGGCCAAGACTACAACGTCTTCTTGCTGCATTTACATGCATTTGGAGCAGACGGCCGTCTCATCCATCGCCTTTTGAATGTGTGTGTGTGTGTGTATGAAGAAGAAAAAAGGTATGAACTGGAGTTTAAAAACCTGATAACCGATGGTGGCATGCCAGCCAAATGACGTTGGCATGTTGATTGGAAACACTTTGTGTGCTGAATGAAATGAGCTGAACGTATGGCATATCCATGCATAACTTAGATGATGCCAGAGGAGGCATCATCCTCATCATCATCATCTTCATCATTGGAATTGGGTTGCGTATCTTGAAAGGTTTTTATTTGTTGTGACCATAAAGAAACGACAAAACAATCATACACGAGAGTACAACTGAATATGCAAAGATATCGTTCATCGTCGTTGTTTGTTCAATAAAAAATAAAATTTACACTCAGAAAAAATTTAATCGAAAAGGGGAGGAAAGATGAACGAAATGAATATAAAATTTAAAATATTATTACAAAAATGGAAATGGTGTTATTAAAATAATAAACAAAAGCTCCAAAAACAACACAATGGACTTGTTCAAGTGATCAACGAGTAAGTAAACATATAGCAACAAAAACAACGGATTTGTTTACAAGATCGATGAATAAACAAAAATATAGCAACAACGTCAGTGTATAAAAAATATAGCGGATAGACAAATAAATAAAACAACAACAACTCTGCTTGGACGAATATAAACAGGATACACAAACAACAAGTTGTTTACATTTTTGGATATTTCCCGAAGACATTCTCCTTCAAGCGCATACATCAGACTGCTGACCCTTGGGATATAAAAGGCAAGACAGAGCAATCAACGATGATTCAGTGATTCAGTTAGAATTCAGTGAGTCGTGTGTGAAGACGACACGTGAGATTCAGTTAGAATTCGGTCAGTCGTGTGTGAGACACGTCAGTCTTGTGTGAAGATCTCCGTATAGTGCTTATAAAAAGGTTGTAAGCAGAGAGAGAATAACGAACAATTGTTATTGCGTACGCGGAAGAGAATCGTGGTTTGAAGTTCTAACGAACGAGTGTGTAAAGAATTAATAACAAAGTAAATTGTTATTGGTTAAGTCAAATCGATAAAGGTTGCACACGGAATTGTGCGAATAATAAAGAATTGATTTAAAACTAAACACATATTTATTTTTATTTTATTTGCAATCTACGAACTCAAATTTTTAACGTTTTTAAAAAGGTAAAAACGTAACAATATGTTGCATTCAATATAACTTCCATTCCTCTCTCTCTCCTCACATTCATTGCATTAATCCACTCAAACCATAAAACAATGCTTTATGGTTGGTTCACTGAATCTAATTTGAAGTAAGAAGAATATTTTCCTAAGGTATGGCCTTAGAAATTTGTTCTCTGCACTATATGCATACATGATTGGCCATTACAACCCTTCAGTCAGGTTTACGACCTAGCTTCTCACATCACTTATGTTGTGTGTGTTAATTTTTTGTACATGAGTGACGGAATCTACAGTTTAAAGTCGACTCTGAACGATAGATTTTTGGAGAAACTTTTTCCTCACAATTCTTTTTACTCTCAGAGATTTTGCCAGAAATCTGCTGAGGGGAAGTCACCGAAGAAATATGTATTTCTTCATATTTTCGTTTTGATGTCTGACCTGGGATTTGAACCGTGGCCTTACGTCTAATAAGCCAACACACTATCTACTAGACTGCGGTGACTTCTGCGCTGTATAAGTGCGCATAAATGACACAACGAGCTAGGTGACATTAGATAGGTAGGTAGGCAGAAGTGGCTGTCCCCTCAATAGAGTCATGAGCGGACACACTTAGACCGCACACAGGGCCCATTGTGTTTCACATGCTCCCCTCGTCCAGGAACCACTCGGAGCTTCCGATGAAACGAGACTCAGACTTCCAATATCCATGCATTACAGTTCATCCAGATCCTGCATGTAGTAGACACCCAGGTGCCTCCTTCTTCTCCGACTAAGTGCCAGGCATGTGCACAGTAGGTGAAGAACAGTGCCATCCTCTGCCTCATCTCCACAGTTTCTGCAGAAATCATTTGCAAGGTGTCCAAGACCAATACGCCTTACATGCGTTCCTATAATACAATGCCCCGTAATAACACCGATAACAGTGCTGAGCCTACTTCTTTGGAGTTTAACCAGAGCACCGCGCGCATCTTATCCCGTGGCCAGATTTTCTGCACCGTTCTGCCCGTGTCCGAAGCTGCCCATCTACTGTTGACAAGATCCACGTTTGCGTTGTCAATTATAAGCTTACAGGTGCCTAAAGGGATTCCCAATGTAGAGAATTCATCAGAGAGTTCGATGTTCGTGCCCTTTCTGGCCAGTTGATCCGTTCTACTGATACCGGGAATGTCCTTATGTCCCGGTAAGGTGACTGAAAAAATCTCAGAACCAGAGAACAAATGCTCACTTTGCCATGGGTGAGCTTAGGACAGTTTCAAGGCAATCACTTTTATTTATTTTCATAATAATTCTGCGCCTGCTTACTATAGGAAAATGGACGTTAAGATCATATGACGTCTTCTTAGAAATTCGATTCCCAGGAAGATAGATTACAACCTTGCTTGTCCAGCGTATGGCAACTGATTAAAACTCCGATCTATACATATGAAGCCCCTTTTTGAATGACCGGGATCTATCCAACTATAGTGTTTCATTGTCCTTGAAATTGTTCTAAACTTCTACTTTGCTTGCATCTATTTCCCGATCTCTTTAAGAAATTTTTCTTGCTGTGTATACTTGCAACAAACGAACTAGTTTTGTTATTGCCCTCCATTTTTTCATTCTGTTATAATCCTTGTAATATGGAAAAATCATAAATGCATTCATTATTTTATGGTTGAATTGACAGCAATATGATCATTCCATGGTATAGGCACTTAAGGCTGCTTCCCCCTCCCCCCCTTCATTTCATGCGTTTTCCTTCTTCATAAATAATTGAAAATTAAAATGAGCTGGAATATAAAGAAAAGCAGAGCAATTTAAAGATGATCGGTCCAACGACTGAGTTATCGCTCTTTTAAAAGACACAACATAAGCACAATTTGTAAATGAAACTCTTCAATCGTATGGGATTCGATGCGTTAGTGATGTGGAAATAAAATGCGAATAAAACCGTTTTCCTTTTAACTTTCGTGTAAAGTTATGTGCTGCGTAAAGGTCTTTCTGCTTTTCGCAGCCGATAAGCATATCATCATCTGCTGATTCAGATTCTAGGCGTAGCTGCCTGTCATGCCAAAGAAATTGGAGGATTTTTATTATTTGTTTACCACCTTCAGCAGATATTGTTGTAGGATACGACTGGTTTTTCAGTCATTCTTCTGGATGTGCGTGTAGCGGAGTTACATTTCCTTTAAAATAGGCGATTCTAGTGAAACATCATAGTGATACACCAACTGAAGGCCATTGCGTCTGTCTGGTGCAAATCACGGCTCGTTCGCGAGTGCAAGGAGTTATTAAGGACCTTTGGACCAGACCGTATCCGGTTCCGGGTCATAGCGGAATACTGGGCAATGAGACGGCGGATGCTCTCGCTTGGTTAGGTTAGCTTTCTGAGGGCGGCGATTTAATAGTTGGTCCTGACCCCCCAATCTGCCACCTCTACGGCCTCATCAATGGATGGGTCAAGGGGGAAGAGCAGAGGCGTTGGAGGAACGGATCGGGTTGTTATGTTTCTAGGTGTCTAGGGCCTGCTATATACAGTGCAAGAACAGGTTCGCTGCTGGGCTTGGATAAGGCCAGTTTAAGGTTAGTTATAGGATTTATCACGTGGCACTGCGAGATTAGGTCGCTACAGGGAACAGATCCCAGCCGGACTATTGCAGAGTAGGTTGCGATGAGGCAACCAGCCCTTAGTAAGTTGAGGTTGAGGACCCTTAGCAGGGACTTTTTTGAGTCGAGAGCCGACATCAAGGCTCTCCACAGATTCATTAATAGCTTGAGCTGGTTGCGAAGTGCTGGGGCTTCATCAGTGTAGTCGCGTTCTGCCTTTTTGTATTGTTTGGTCTATGTAATTTCTCCGCTTCCCATTCTCACTTTCCTACTTCCTCTCCTTTTTCCTATCCCCTCTATTATCCTTCCATTTTAAGGACGTTGTACAATGGGTCAATTCGACCTCCGGGTACTGTACTTGTCTCAGTTGACAAGTACACGTCCTCTAACCTAAGCTACACCCAGTTCTTCACGAAGGAATTCACAATTGTTCGGTCCTCCTTGTTTAGGCGCTCCTGAATTGCATTGCTGAAACTGTCCCTGGTTTCTGCAATAAATTGTGGATATTTGGCTATTCAGTTGACTACAGCTTGTTGGCATTGCACCTAATAGGACTTCTATTTCACTTTTCAAATGTACTGTTAGGGTTTTTAAATTGGAACTGCAATCTGAGATCAGATTTGTTGATTTTTAGCAGAAAATGTTGGCAATTCAAACAGAATTTTGACCGTGAGGCAGAAGCCCACACGCAGTAAAATTTTTCTGGCATTCAATTTCCAATTAACGCTGGACTCTGAAATTCAATCAGCACAGCGTGCGTCGGACTTTGTGTACAGTGGCTCGCCATCCAACACTAGAAGCGTTTTATAAATGGAACGTCTTATAGGACAACTCTCCTCCACCCTTACGTTAGGTTAGGTTGGAGTGGTAGTTTGAGCTTTTGGTATAGCGGTCCGTTGTGACGCCACAGGTGAACGCAGGCTCTGTACTGACCAAGTTCTACCAAACTAGAGAAGAAGAAGAAGAAGTTGATCAGCGCAAGGGCTGCATATTAAAAGCACGTTTACCCTACGCTGGAAAACCAGCCCGAAAGTTTGATAAACGAAGCCATATCCTTGACATCACTAGATGATAGCTCCGTCAAGCTGACAAGAATTGGAGAGCCAAATAACCTATATCTGCACCTCGCAAGAGCTGGGCATTGACAAAGAAAGTGAATCTGCACCCACGGCAGAAGTTGTTAAATGGCAGCTGTATCCTTTCCGCGTGTCTAACCATAACACAATGACCTGTAAGCATGGCCACAGTGATTGAGATGCTGCTACGACCAAGTCCGAGTAACTGGTTGGTGCGCCATGTATCCATCAAGGGCCATGTGAGTCTAGCGGTGGAGCAGCATAGGATGGCGCCCCTAAAGAATTTCTCCTCCATCCTTGCATCAACTTTAAATCCTGCCACCCTTTAGAAAAAATTTGTTTGTGCCAAAATAAATTCGTGTCATTCCCGAAATCCGATTGTCTGCGAATCGATCGAACCTCAAGACATCGAAATAAACCTTTTGGAGGAAAATCGGCGTTGACTATGCGCCTAGACGGTTTAAGACGAACGCTTGATTTCAGATGATAAATAATTTGTATGAAAATATTTTGCATGTTTTCATATTCAAACCGTCTATAATTGTTTGTCTTACAGAAACAGAGGAAACAGAGAAAATGCTTGATAACCGTTACTCATTAAAATCGATTAAAACATCACTAAGTGAACAATGGAAATGAACAGCCGAGTGTAACAATATTCAGAAGGCAGCACGAGTCATTCTCATTTCAAATATACATTGTGTGTGTGAGTGTGTGTGTGTGTAAGTGAGTATTTTTTTCTAAGAGTGTGTGTATGTATGGTTGTTGCCAACATCTAATTGACAACTTCTTTTGATTTGTGATTGTGTTTCGGCAATTAATCAGTCTTCGGTTGGTTATAAAAGCATTTAAAATTCCTTGACTTTTCGTTTCGTTTCTTTTTTCTTTTCTTTTTTTTTCTTTCTTTCGTTTTTCATCGAAGTTCTTAAAACACAAGCTCTGCTTTGTTTCTCACCATAGTCAGTGCTGTCAGACATTTACTTTGTCGTTTACAAGTGTGTCAACAGCATTATTGACCAGCATCAACATGTCGCCAACATTGTTTGGCAACGTCATCGACAGACACACACCATCAACATCAATCAGTTTTTCAATTTTTGTTCAAAAAAAAAAAAAAAAAAAAACACATACACACACAGACAGATTTGTTGTACTGACTATGTATGTGGGGTGAAGGAAGGGCGCTGAGGTAAAACGTAACACACGTAACACTGATACATAAAGGCAGAGGCAATGAATTAAAAAGCGTCAATTTGTCACACGCTTTATATTTTATTTCGTTCGTTGATTGAGAGAGGAACACTCTTGCCAGCCACTCTTGCCAGCCTGCCTGCCTGCCACAGCTCCAATTAGTAGTAGTCAAGAGGTCTGTCCGTCCAAATGGATTGTTGTTTTTGCTTGAATTTACCTTTAAGCTTTTTAATTGCTTCTTTTTATTATTGTTTGTTGTTGTTGTTGTTGTTATTGTTGTAGTTGCCCACGTTTAAGGGCATGAGTTTCAAAGTTTCTGGCTGCGTGTGTATGTGTGCGAGTGTGTGTTGAATTGTCATCATTTCTGTTGCTGCAGTTGCCGTTCTGTTTTGTGTTATTTGGTGTTAAAACGTTGTTTTGTCTGTTTTGTCCCCCCCATAATAATCATTTATTTGGCTTAAATTGTTGTAAATTATACACAAATTATGGCTATTGTTGTCGTCGTTGTTGTTGTTATTGTTGTACATTATAGGCTCTCTCTCACCATCATTATTATCATCGTCACCTTTAGTTGTAGTGTGTAATCTTTTTAAATTGTCTTGTTGCATTTAGTTGTTGTTGCTGTTGTTGTTGGTTGTTTTAAATAATTTTTTAATTAAAGTTTTTTCTTCTTCTTTTATTTTCTGTTTTTTTCCCCCCGTTTTATAACGATATTCTCTTAAGTAAAGTGTTGATGCTTAAGTCGTTGTCATTGCTGTCGTTGTTGCGTTGTTGTTGTTTGTGTTCATAATGGTTGTTGTCGTGTAAGCGTGGGTGTCTCAGTCGTATAATGCATTCCGTGTCACAATTAACCATTGAGTCCCATTCATCATACGATATTTTAAATGGATTCCTTAAAAAGGTTTCCTTTTTTGTTTTCTTTTGAATTCAAAAGAAAAACGAAAAGAAATCTCTTCGTTCAAGAAGTTTGTTGTAAAATGTTTATAAAAAAAATTCTCATTTAAAGCAGTTTAAAGAGGTGAGAGTGGGCTTGAAATGATTGGTTGTTCAACACTGTGCGAACATAAATGACAAGAGAGTACGTATTTTGTTTATGCTGCTGCTGTAATTCCATTCTAGTCTGATATTCCTATTAGAGGCAGAGCAACGCATTACAAGCGCTAGAAAATTATTTTGGATGTTTCTTTACGGACTTATAATGCAAAATTAAGTGAAACATTTCAAAATTAAATGTATATTCTGGGCCATAAAATTGTCGCAGAATTTATACTTCAGGTTGGATACTTATCAGAGCTCTTCCCAAAGTTTGTCGTGAATGAAACCCTATTTAGTCAGGATTCTGTGTGTTAATTTTATACACGAGTGGTGGGACCTACAGTTTAAAGTCAACTCGGAGCGACAGATTTTTGAGAAACTTGGCAATTTTATTTACTCTCCGAGAGTTTTTTACCAGAAATCTGCTGAGAAGAAGTCGGCGAAGAAATATTTTTTCGTATTTCGCTTAGTTCGAGATGTCTGACCGGGGTTTTAACCGAGGCCTCACATCTAATAAGCCAACACACTTCCTACTAGACAACGACGGCTATAATTCAACAATTTTGTTTTGTTTATTCACGTACTCATTTATGTAGAAATGAGCCTCATCGCTGAAGATGATTTTTCAATGAAAATTAAGGGTCAGCTGCCAACTAGAGCTGTTCTAGACCCCATTCAGTGAACATACGTCCTTGTCTGTACTTATTCATGGTGATTTAGCAAAATAGACTGAATAAATGACAAGTAATTTAACAGGTATGGCTGCAGCAAGATAGCTGATATCAACTGTTAAAGTTCGGAAGTGCTTGCAGGAGGGCTCTTTAAAAACAATCAAGTTAGCTTAATATATTCCTGGTGTTGATCGGATTGAAAATTTCTTTCTTATTTTTAATTCGACCAACGTGCATACGAAACCATTTCATCGATATTCTTAACCGCATCGGACGTGAGTAGCAGAGATCAGCAATGAATCGTTTTTTCGCTACTCATAAGCACTCATGAAATTTTGAATATAAGTGAGTGAGTCAACAATATTGAAATTTAACTATGTACTGTGGTGCATTCATAATCACTACAACGTTAATTTATATCGTACAGGTTGCAATGAGTATGCGTACATCGTTGACATCAAACTCATACCATTCGAAATATGTTTGATTCATAAGCGTACTCATTTAGTTTCATAACTTTAGAAAAATACTTCGTGTGACTCGAATCATTCACCAATATTTACAGTCTTAGTTGTTGTTGCATTTACAACAAAAGAAAACAGACACACAAGCAAAAAAACAGGGCAGCAAGCAGAGCAAACACACAACCATTTAGTGAGTAATTTAGTGTTCGTACACGATTCATACTTATTTTGTTGAGTTATGGAGAGTCGAAATCAACAACATCATACATCGTACATGTTGTTATTTATGAATATGATGAGAGTACTTCAAAGTACTTTGAATATGAGTAGAGGATCCATGATATTAAAATAAGTATGAGTGCGTATAAGTAGCAGAAATCATGAGTATGATTCGATTCTAGTCATCTTTTTGAATACTCATTGCCGATCTCTGGTGAGTACCTCCATTGGGCAAACTCTACGGTCTTTTGTCATCCACTATTTTATAATCGTAAACGAAGCAACCAGACTCTTCCAAAGAATTTACGATTTTCTTGTAAGGGTTCCTCAATTTCACCATCAAATACGAAGAAATATAGCGTCTTGAAACTCAAATCGTGGATTTTGTTTTCGAACTATAGCCGCTTTCTCTATGTCAGATCATCTGAGGCGTTTGGGGCCGCCCTCTTTATTGTTAATTTCATTTTGGGAAGTCTAATTAATTGCGATTTGATTGCAAATGTTTGTCACAATAAATCAAATTCCTTCAATGGTTTCAAATGCAAATATTTTTCTTATTGTTTTCTGTTTATTTTTTTTATTTCAAAATAAAATTTATGGTTGACAATATTAAATTAAAAAACAAAAGAAGAAACAAAAATTTAAATAAAATATTTTAATAACAATTAAAATGAAATAAATTTTTATTTTGAACACAATTTAATTACCAAGATTCTCACTCTTATTTAATTCACACTAAAATTTTAATGACTGGTTGGTTGGGCTGGACTGACTTGGAGTGGACTGACTGACAATATCTTAAATTGTATCTGAGGTCATCAATTTCGTTTCGATTGTCGTAAATTTTTTTGAGACATTTAAGATTTGCATAATTTTTTGTGTTTTAATTGTTATTAAAAATTCGTTTTTTTTTCTTATTAAATATTTTTTAATTTGTTTTTGTTGTTGTTGTTTTATTTGCAAATTAACCCACAAAAGTAAGAAGGCGATAAATATTTTTTCTTTTTTTTAATTTCACTTTTGGGGGTTTTAAATGCACAAAAAAAGCAGAGACATTTAAACAAATTAATTAAACATTTAAAATGCCCGTTTAAAAAATTAAAATAAATGGGGCCCGAGAAACAAATTAAAAACCTTTTAAAATTTTTATGATTTTATTTTAACAAAAAAAACTTTAAAACGAAACGTAATGACTTGGAATGACAATAAAAAAAAACGAATGAAGTGAACTGAACGCAACTGAAGTAAAATGAAATGAAATGAAACTGGTATTTAGTGAATGACAACTAAAAATAATTCAAAGAAGCAACAATTAATGCAAGAACATCAACAACAACGAATGAAAATGAGAAGCTAATTGATTGGAATAACACCACCACCAGCAGATCAGATCAGAACAGAACAGACCCCAGTCATCATCATCTACACAAATCATGCATTCATTCATTCACTCACTCAGCCACTCAGCTCAAATCAACACAACTTGTCTGTCGACTGCCCTAATAAATTCGGTATTAACACTAAACCTACCACAGCGGTCAAATGGCCGCTTTTGAGACTTTAATCAAAATTGTTAAATTCCAGGTTTTTATTTTTCTTGAACTTACTGCACGACTTTTTCTATACAATATAGCTGTTTAATTTTTTAATATATATTTCTCTTCTTCTTTCGTTTTTCCTGATAATAATATGTACCAGAGATCAGCAATGAATCGTTTTTCCGCTACTCATAAGCACTCATGCAATTTTGAGTATGAGTGAATCAACAGAATTGAAATTCAACTATTCTGATTCATTCGTACTCGCTACAGCATTGATTTATAAGTATAGGTTACAATGAGTATGAGTACAACGTTGACATCAAACTCACAACATTCAAAATGTGTTTGATTCATACGCCTACTCATTCTGATTCATAAATTTAGAAAAATACTTATAATACTAATAAGTGATTCGAGTGGCTCGAATCATTCATCAAAATTTACAGCCTTTGTTATTGTTGCATATACAAACAAAGAAGAAAGGAAAGACAAAGACAACAAACAAAGCATACACACAATCTTCTTGTGAGTATAGTAGTGTTCGTACGCGAATCATACTTATTTTGTGCTTCGTGTAAATGTTAAGTAGAGACGAGTCGAAGTCAATAACGTCATGCGTATTGTTAAGTATGAATACGACGAGTACTTCCAACTTTGAGTATGAGTAGTATGAGTATCATATTAAAATAAGTATGAATGCGTATAAGTATCAGAAATAATAAGTATGACTCGAATCTACTCATCGTTTTGAATACTCGTTGCTGATCTCTGATATGTACTCTAGCGTTGTCTACCGTGAGCGGTCTTTTGAACGCTAGAATATATATACAATTTTATGAAGTTATCTGCATTCAAATCTCAAAATCTCACTCTCTCTCTCACAAAAACAGTAGTTTTCCAAGGAAAAATCGTCCGATTGTGTTCTAGGAAAACGCCATGTACGTACAGTTTGTTTTATGCTGGGTACAGAACGACTGCTGGTAACTCACGGGGTGAGGCAAAATAGCGATAATGAAGAAGAGAACATTGTGAACACGCGTAGAGGACGAAAAAGAATGAGATTGTTCCCCAGTTCCGAAGATGAATGTGAAGAAAACGATCTGAATATTGAAACTTCAGTTGGCAAAAAATTCACCAAGGTTCTGGACCTGGAAGATCTCCGCTTCATACAATTTTCAGACAAATATCAGGGCCAACGGGTTCTGCGAAACGTAACATTATGAAGGGCAAAGTAAGGAGTGCATTTTCGTTGATACTTGACCATGCAAATTATGAATCATATAAAAATGTGCACAGAATCAGAAGCACATCGAGTTTTAGAATGCGAATGTATAACTTTAGAAGAGTTATGTGCTTTCATCTCAATTTTATATGCACGTGGTGCATATGAAACAAAAAACTTGAACGTTTCATATTTACGGAATAAGAAATGTGGTTCTACATTTTTTCACGAACAATGAACAGAAATCGTTTCACAGAAATTATGCGATTTATTCGTTTTGATAGAAGAAGCGAGCGTAGCCAGCGTCTGCAGACTGACAAGTTTGCTCTCTTCTCCAAGGTATAGAATGCATTTATAGAAAATGGTTAAAACTATTACAAACCAGGTGCAAATATAACTGTTGTTGAACAAATATTTGCGACAAAATCAAGATGCCTATTTAAACAATATATGCCGATAAGTTCGGTATCAAGTTCTGGCTGGCATCGGGCGTTGAAAGTACATATATATTGTGAATGGATTTTCGTATTTGGAAAAAGATGAAACGAGGCCATCAGCAATACCACTTAGTGAATTTGTTGTTCTTAAACTCACTGAACCATTTATAGGGTGCGGACGAAATATAACCACCGACAATTAGTTTGAATAAGGATATGTATGTAAATTACTGAAGTAACATCTTTCAGTTTCGAGCCTTCTTTCTAAAAATGTGCTCCTAAAGCCCGAAAAATAAATGTTATTTAATTATTATATAATAATTATAATAATAATTTATGTTTATTGTTAATGCTTAATTCTGTATTAATTACAATCAACTTGGAAACACTATAATGTTTATTTCACAGGCGGTGATTTGACCGCCATCGGTAGAAATAGGTATATATACCTATACATATATATATATATATATTGTTACGTTTTTACCTTTTAAAAACGTTAAAAATATGAGCTCGTAGATTGCAAATAAAATAAAAATAAATCTGTGTTTAATTTTAAGTCAATTCTTTATTTTCTGCACAACTTTCGTGCCACTGTTCGAACTTATTCTACGCATACAATGATAACTTCCACAATATGTGCTTGTTCGTGATATTTCTCTGCTTATAACCTTTTTTATAAGCAACAACAACACTTGTTAGTTATTCTTCTTTGCTCACAACCTTTTCGTAAGCACCACACTAACAACTGTTTTCTTCACGCAACTTGTCTGCACACAAGTCTGACTGGATTATAACTCGATCTCGTATCTTCACACACCAGTGGTTGAATTCTCACTCACTTCAACGCGACGTCGTCACACAACTAACTCAACTCGATCTCCGAGAATCACGTGTCTTCATACACGACTGACTGAATTCTAACTGAAATCATCGTTGCTCGCTTTATCTTGCCTTTTATATCACTCGATCAACAGTGTGATGAATGCCCTTGAAGGATGATAACGACCTTCGGGAACAATCCAAAAATGTAAACAACTTGTTTCCATTTTTGTTGTTCGTGTATCTTATTTACTTTCGTCCAGGCAGAGCTGTTGTTGTTTTGTTTCTTTGTCTTTCTGCTATATTTTTTATACACGGTCGTTGTTGCTATATTTTTTGTTTATTCATCGATCTTGTAAACAAGCCCTGTTGTTTTTGTTGCTATATGCTTACTCATTCGTTGATCACGTGAACAACTGCATTGTTTTGTTTTTGGAGCTTTTGTTTTTATGCGTGATCAAGTCCACTGTGTTGTTTTTGGAGCTTTTGCTTATTATTTTAACAACACCATTTCCATTTTCGTAACAATATATATATAATATGTCGGTAGGTTTAGTGTTAAAATGACACAAAAAAAAACAGTTTAAGCTGGGCTTTTAACGGCAAAACAGCCACAATTTTTTTTAATTCGTACGTTTTGTTTTGTTCTCCTTTTTCGGCGATAAGAAATTAGTGACACGAAACGTAATGACTTACTAAACGACTGTCGTATTGACTATTTGTCTGTCTGTCTGTCTGTCCAGTTTAACCCTGTGTTTGAAAGGTATTGATATGATGCCTTTTAATGACTCATTGCTTAAGAGCTGACGCCATATAGTTTTACTGGCTTTTTTTGAATAAGAGTGTCCCAGTTGCTCATATCAGTGTCAGTGTTTCACTCAACTTCCTTTGCTTTTCCATCTAAATTATCTTATAAAAATTTGTTGTAACAGGTAACAAATTGTTCTCTTAAAGTGGTTCCCTTCATTCATTCCTGCAATCAATCGTACGTTCATTTAAAACACCCGGCATATATTCTTATCGTTTTTTTCCTTTTGTTCTTTAAAGTATTAGAAACTGAAATTGAAACTGCCGAAATATTAATTTTAAAAACCCCCCGACTATCATTCACAAAAATAAAATAAAAAAAGACGAAACAAATTGCTGGATATCGACCGACTAACCCTAATTAGGGCCATTCAAGTGATATGCAAGTATCAGTCAAGTCAAGTCAAATTGACTCAAGTCATTCGGAAACAAATTAAGCGATTAATGTGCACATTTAAGATAAAAACAAACATTTCAGTTCGTACTGAAATGAAAATAAAAATTCCAATTTCAACTCAAACTCAAATTGAAAATTAAATTCAAATTTAAAAGCGTTTGTATTTGAAGTCATTTGAAAAGGTGTCACTTTAATGTTCTGTTTCTGTTTCTTAATTTTTTTTTGTCTTGTCATGACTTTCAAAGTCGTAAAAATGTAAACCTGAACTGGTTTTAAGGTTTTAAATTTAAATTCATCAACTTATTATACAATGGTGTTGAGCTACTTTTGATAGAATGAATTTAAGAAGAAATATGCCAACAGAAAACACAATTGAAGTACAACTTCTAGAACGTAAGGCTTATGGTTTGAAAATCCAATCAAAACATATTGGCCACCTCGGGCAGACGCTTTGTGATAATTCTTAATGAATAGCCTTTAGTGTTGTGAAAATGTTCTCACTTTACACTCCAATAAATATTGTTACGCTTTTACCTTTTAAAAACGTTTAAAATATGAGCTCGTAAATTGAAAATAATATAAAAATAAATTTGTCTTCAGTTTTAATTAAAATTCTTTATTATTCGCACAATTCTGTGTACCATTGTTCACAGCTTAATGTAAACAACAACAATTGCTTTGTTTGTTATTCGTCTCTTTACACCATTTGCATAAACAATAACCATTACTAGGCAATTATTCGACAGATCTTTATAACGGGGATCTTCAAACCACGATTTATCTCTTCAAACACACCGCACTCATATAGTCGCCTGTTTTTTAAATTATTATTTAAATTATACATTAGTTTTGTAGTCGCTATATACAATTTAGAAAATAATTACATTCTTCCGTTAGGGTACATTATGATATATTTTTGTTTTACAACTCTACTGAAAAAAAAAAAATCTTTCAAGACAACACCAACTAGTTTAAAACAAAACGATTAAACGTTAAAATCCAAACATTCCCGTCTCAATAGCCCTGTCTATAAATAAAAACAGAAGCACACAAAATGCTGCTATTACGAGAAAGAACTCGATTATAGGAAAGGCAAACAATGCAACTATCGACCACATTTTGTCACCATAGAAAACAAAAAAGCCTTGCCTTTTATATGTGAGGGTAAACAGTCTGATGAATGTTCTTGAAGGCGAATGTTCGTGACTTTGCCTCTCGAAATCTATATAAATGTAAACATCGTTGTTTTCATTTATTATTGTAGTGTTGTTGTTGTATTTTTGTTTACTTGTTTACCATTTCTTTTATGCTGGTGTTTGTTGTTGCATTTTTGTTTATAATTTTTAATGTTAAGCGATGTAAAAGCGAAACACCAGTATATCTTGATTATTCTGTTTCGTAATAATATGGTCGAGGTATAGACTTTAAATAATTTGCGCAGTTTGCCTCAATGTATGCCTCATGTCTTTAAGCTGGGTACCGGAACTTGGTAATATTGTTGGAAATGAATGAATCTGGCTATTTGTTACATTCTATACCTACTTTGATATCCTATGACAGTCGTCAAGGATGAAATCTGTAGTTTTTTTTAGTGGGAAAGTGCAGGACTGTATTATATCAAGGGATCTTTGGCATCAGTAAAGTAGGGACTCTGAAACTTCAACAGATATCTCTCCACTACATATCCAAACTCATTGCTATGTACACGGAGCATCATCAGTCGGCAAAGACGTGGTATGATATCAGTGCGCCAAAATCGACAACATAAAGCCGGCGGGCGACAGAAATCAAAGTCTAGTACTTCGTTCTCCAAAACAAGGCAACTCAAAGGTTCATAAAAGCCATGCTATGGGTGCTGGCAAGGCGCTACTGTCTAATTTAACCACACCAATTGGATTTGTCAGCTGATGTACGAGACTGAAATAGAGTCGCTCGTACATGCTAAAGTTAGATAAAATAGGATAAATTAATCCTATTACACCTAAAATCTATTGAACCTAACCAATGTTTTTAACATTTTCTTTTTATTATTGTGAATGGAGTATCAATTGAATTCAGATTTTATGTATACATGTGTGGATTCCTATTGATTCAGCATTTGAATTATAAAAACATACTGTAACGACAATGAAAAATCTAGATAATGGTGTTTTGCTTTTACATCGTTTAACATTAAAATTATAAACAGAAACAATGCAGTAAACAAACCTGTTTACAATTTATCGTACTGCTTAATATAACAACAAACACCAGCATAAAAGAAATGGTAAACAAGTAAACAAAAATACACAAACAACACTGCAATGATAAGTGTAAACAACGATGTTTACATTTATAGAGATTTCGAGAAGGCGAAGTCATGAACGTTCGCCTTCAAGAACATTCATCAGACTATTGAGTGACACACAGAATTGTGCAAATAATAAAGAATTTTAATTAAAACTAAACTAAATTAAAATTTATTTTTATTTTATTTGTAATCTACGAGCTTATATTTTTAAAAGTTTTTAAAAAGTAAAAACGTAACAATACGTTTTGTAGGGTATCAGGTACAACTATTGCAAATTAATCAAATTACTACAACAACAACATTTCAACTTTTTTTATAGCATTTAAACTGATGAACTACTAAAAACCATCATAACGTTTAAATTTGAAATTCAATTTTTATTTTCATTTTCATTTCCATTTTTATTTCCATTTGAGTGTTGAAGAATAGTTTAACGATCGCTGATTATCGTTGTTTTATGGCTTCGAATTAAAAAAATATAAAAAAAATTGTATTTAATTTGCCATTATACCGGTGGTAGTTCTTTTTTTTTTTTGTCATTACGATTTATTTTTATTTCTTTTTTATTTTACGAGTATTTCATTAAGTTTTTATTTGATTTTCAATTTGAAATAGATTTTCTGAATTTGGCAATACATGCTTAGAAAATACAACAAATCAATTTTAATATTTGTAAGCCGAACTGTAAAACTGTATTTAAAGAAAAAAATTTATTTTATTTTTTATAAAAAAAACTTTAATAAATTATATAAACATAAAACATCAAGTTATTATTGCAAATCGTTTAAAAACTTTATTTTTAAGGGGCTAGTATACTTTCTAAGGGTATTTTATCGACCGTTTTTTGGAGGCAAATTTATTTTTATCAAATGAATACTTTTATACATACAGTAGGACCTTGATTATCCGTGATGGTCGGGACTGGAAACATTCCGGATAATCGATTTTCCCGGTTAATTGAGTACCAATTTTGGCTAGTTTTTTAATAGATATTTTTATTAATTAATAAATGAATATAGTGTGCTAGACTATTAGCGTGAGGGTCGTGGGTTCGATTTCCACCAGAGGCTCTGGTCTGTGACACTACACCGAGCACATGGTCGAAGTTACTCAGCTCGTATATAATTAGAATATAATTTGTAATTGTATTGTAATTAATTAATAAATAAATGAATATGTACGTATTTATATAAAAACTAAATAATTCAAGGATTTTATATATGTACATACATGTTTCAAAAATATAAAAAGAAATAATTTTGTCAGAAAACAGTGAACAGTATATAAGGATTTCGTATACTAAAGAGGGAATTCCCCTTTTTCGATTGTTTGTCCAAAATAATAGAAAAAATTTTTGCTTATAATCACGGATAATAGAGGTAATCACGGTTAAAAGATGCAGAAAAATTTATGTCGATCCAAAATAAAATTAAGTCGATAATTGATGTTCCCGGATAATCGAATCACGGATAATCAAGGTCCTACTGTATGTGTTAAAGAGGACATTTGATTGTGAAAATTTTTTTTCCAATTCTTGTGAAGTCCAGCGGTTGTACGGCAGCCTGAAAAGCGCCATCCTAAAATCTAACGAACCATGACTTGTGGAGTGTCTGAAATCATAAATCGAAGTGGATTCTTATAATACATATTACTGGCTCAAACTAAAGTTAAAATACATATTGTGAAAAGGCCAAAAAAGTAACAAAATTAAGGGCGTTTTGAATTTTTTTCTTCCTGCTTTCGTTTATTTTTTCTACCTTAACTGTTTAATAAAATTCTTAATTATCGACGAATCAAAAATATCATAATTCGGGCTAAAACTTCTTGTCTTAGCAACATTATCCCAAAATTTCAGAGATATCTGTCAGTTTTTACTAAATCGTGGTCACACACATAATAAAATTGCCATGTAAAATTTCTCAAAAAATCTGTCGTTCGGAGTCGGCTTTAAACTGTAGGTGCCGCCACTCATGTAGAAAATTAACACACACAATATAATTGGTATGAGAAAATAGGTCCATAATCCTGACAGAAGGATTGTAATGACCAATTATGTACGTATGATTTATA
Organism: Sarcophaga caerulescens; assembly: GCA_927399465.1. NCBI lineage: Eukaryota > Metazoa > Arthropoda > Insecta > Diptera > Sarcophagidae > Sarcophaga > Sarcophaga caerulescens. Next base: position 8,823,024 of record OV656872.1, read on the forward strand.
TCCACAGAGAGTCTGATTTGTCTGGTATCTAAACAAGTGAAGACGTTATTCCATTCTTAGTTTGCAAATCAGTAAAGCCTGTGTCAGATCATCTGTTTGCCCCTCTTCAAGGGAATGTTAATCTCATGCACAAATACATTTGAATTATTTATCTACAAGTGCGTTAGTTTTGTACGAGGATAACCATCGAATGTCACGCTATCTCCTCCACAAAAACCCGGCATTCTTGAATAATCTTAGATGTGGTAAACATACTATCACGGTATCTAATGACCGCGCTTTACTGTCAGCAAATATGCGTTTATCCCCACTCGATATATACTCCGATATCGACAGTTTATATAGCCATTATTTCAGACTAAATTGTACTACAGTAATGGGGTGGAACTATACCATATTAACCAACGTTCCGAATGCCAATCTCCAGGAAGTATATGCCATTATCGTTTTACGATCTCTTCGGTAATTTTATTATAAAACCAGGATTGATAACAGATTCAGGTATAGTAGAATCAATGGATCAACTATACCCAAGGTTTTGTTATGAACATTGCCTCTATGCTTCCATATGTTCAATAGAGAAATTAAACAACCCCGTACATAACTTTACTTCAATAATTCGAACCGGAATAGAAGTGTGGGTGGAAGCATCTTTCTGAAGTTGGTAGATAATACTAAAGAAAATAAAGTATAAAGAATGTGCATTTGAACATATTTTGGAATATTTTTCAAAAATATTTCTTGACGCGGGGGGAAAGATAGGAGGGAAGTAAACAGAAACGAAGAGCGTAACAATGCGTTGCTCTCATCGTGCGTTTTTGTTGTTTGACCACTTTTTTATTAAATTTTCTGAAATCACTTAAGGCCGTGTCACATAGAACTTTTGCTTCGCGTTGCGTTACAAATTCGCTTTGACATTTAAGATAAATGTACATGTTTATATGGCACTTGTCACATAAACAGCTTTTAACGCAACGCAAAGCGAAAAGTTGGGCATCTCTCATCTTTTTGCGCGCTTTGACAATCAGCTGTTGATTATTCTGTAAATATTTTTGGCAAATTTGCGCCCAAATTTTATTTTTTTAATATTTGTCCTTAAATTTTATGTTTTTTAGTTTTTTTTTAGCAGTACAATTATAAGTATGTCCAAATAAATCCTCCAAATCCATTTTTAGTCCTTATTTAAACACAAAATATTAAAAGCAAAACTTACGCGCCAACCACTTTTAAAAGATAAACAAACAATGCGAGTGTTGTCAAAGTTTTTGTTGTGACATACACCTTTTGCTTTACGCTTTTCTGTCAAAGTTATAAACGTCACGCAAAGCAACAAAGTTTTATCTGACACGGCCTTTATTCTGGTCAGTATTGCCACGAAAAAAAATATTGTAACCAACATTTGTGAAAAAAATTACCAAATAAGAAAAAATATAACCAAAATTAAATTCACAGTTTTTTTTATTTTATTTTTCAAATATAAATTATAATTAATACAACATAGTAAGAAAAGAAACAAAAAATAACAAACTAAAATTTTAGTGTTACAAATTAATTCATTTCTACAAACAAAAGCTCTTTTTATAAGAAAAATAAATAACCAAATCCGGAAATTTTGGTTAAAAATAGCTAAACGGCAACACTGGTTGTGATTAGTGAGCAAGAGAGAGAAAATAAGTTGAGAGAATTTATTTATTTACAGCCATAGAAAACTGTCAATAATATACGATACTTGATTTTCATTTCATCAACATACATATGTGAAGCTATCTATCTTAATAATTTTAGATAAATAAAGATAAAATAAAAAATCCATTTTTTTATTAAAAGAACATAAAGCTATCCATCTTTGGCTTAAAAATTATACCTAGTTTTTTTTAGATAAACAAAAATAAAAAAGCCATCTTTTATTAGAAGAAAAAATAAAAAATTAAATACGGCCAGCTAATGACAACATTTTTAACATAAAATATTTTTTGAGTGTTATTCTGAAATAAAATGATAACGCATCCGCTGCACACGTGTTCTTGTCGCAGTCTGATCGACAACTAAATCAAATAACACAAGAATGCGTGTGAGTTCTCTCTGCACAATTGTGCGGGTCGTAATGTTAAACAAATTTTGATGAGAGCGGGTCGTAATGTTACAACCCACCATAAGAAATTTTACTTCTGCATGATGCGCATTCTTTATATCCATATTCTTTGATAATACTCACTAGATAAGACTACAGGAGCTTTGCAGCATATTCCAAAAGGATATATCGACCACATTGATTAAGGTGATGATAGTGAAGGATAAACATATAATGTCCTCTACTGTTTGGCAGCCTCATGTTTCTTAAAAAGATACTAGAGGCGATACAATATTCATACCATATGTGACATCGGACACAACGGTTTTCCTATAAAATTCAGAACGCATATATTGACCACATGTGAAAATCAAACTTTCAGTTCAAATCGTTACGTTGGAAATGCCACTGAGAATCTGTAAGCTGAATATTGTCAATTTGACACAGATTCCCTTAACTTCACTGGACTTGTCTTATTTTCAGATAATTTAACACAATTTTAATATGATTTCTTTATTCTGCAATTTTCTTCATAGAATTGCTTATTTAATATGAAACGAAAAGAAAAGAAATCTCATAAATTGTTTTCTCTACGAGTAAATTAATGATTTTAAGTAAAATATGCCAGCTTGCTGCTTTAGGCAACTAACTGCCTTATTCCTGTGCTTGATTTTAAAAAAGTGCAGCATTTTTTTTTTTTTTTTTGAAATGAAAATTCATTCTGAGATAAATTATGTAGAGCCGGAAAAACAAGATCCCCCAAAGGATAAAAAATATGTGTGTATGAATGTAGTCTGTCTAGTGTACATACTTTCTTTCATTCATTCGTTCATTCGTTCATTTATTTATTTTTTATTTTTTTTTATTTTTTTTATTTTTTTCCAAACATTATTCATAATTTTAATTGCAAATTTTTTTTATTTTTTTCATTATTTTTCTACATAGAATTCCTTCCATCTTTAATATATTTTTTTTGTTTATAATAAATGAAGATAAGAAATAAAACAAACAAAAAAGGAGCAACAACAACAACGATTGTATAAATTAAAAAAAACAAATTAAAAATAACAGATTCATTCTGTCTTTATTTATTCATTTATTATGCTCGTAAAAGGCAATAAAAAATTCAAAAAAAAAAAAAAAATTGTGAATTGAAAAAATGAAAAATTATCAGAGAATGCAAATTTGCAAAATAAAAAATGAAATGAAAAAAGCACAAGAAAATCTCAATTTATTTAAAAGCAATTGCAACTTATGGAATACATATTTAATTTTTTTTTTTAATTCATTCATTAATTAATGATAATTAATTAAGAAAATATTCACACTTTATAGTCAGTCTAGTAGAGCATTAATATGAAATTTTCAATGCTCACCACTACGCATGGACGCTGACGTATTCCACTGTGATATATTAAACAGTGATGGCTATCCCCACTTATTATCTTTTTGGCAACACTGGTTTAAACAGCTCACGCACGTTTCGTGTTTTGTTTCACTGTCAAACATCTTCAGTTTGGTATATAATTTAACCATGAATCGTCTTACAAACGAACAACGCTTGCAAATCATTGAATTTGGCATCATTGTACCGTACTTCTTCAAAGATGCTGCGAATCGTAACGTAACTGTGAATGGTGAGCGCTACCGTGAGATGATATCCAACTTTTTTTTGCCCAAAATGCAAGAGCTTGACTTGCATGACATGTGGTTTCAACAAGACGGTGCCACATGCCACACAGCACGCGTAACAATGGACTTATTGAGAGGCGAGTTCGGTGAACATTTTATTTCACGTTCGGGACCGGTCAATTCCCCGCCTATATCTTACGATTTAACGCCTTTAGACTATTTTTTGTGGGGCTATGTTAAAGCTCATGTCTATACAGACAAGCCCGCTTCAATTGACGCATTGGAAGACAACATTGAAGCATTTATTCGTGAGATACCGGTCGAAATGTTGGAAAGAGTATGCCAAAATTGGACTAAGCGGATGGACCATTTGAGGCGCAGTCGCGGTCAACATTTGCATGAAATAATCTTCAAACATTAAATTATATGGACCGTACTATCGATTCAAATAAAGATTTCATGCATTTTTCTGAATTTTATGTGTTTTTTTTTTTTTTAAATTTTCCTATAGCTCTTAAAAAATCACCCCTTACAACAATAACTACTTGCTCGTTATTCTTCTCTGCTTACAATCTTTTTGTAAGCAACAACACTTGTTCCGCTAGATCTGTATAGCGGAGATCTTCAAACCACGACTGTTTACTTCGCACGCAACTTCACACAAGACTAACTGAATTACTACTACTCGTCGTCTGCATAGTCTTGCCCTTTTATAGTCCAACACAACAGTACAACGAACGTTCTTAAAGTAGAAGGTTCGTGTTCTCGCTTTTTCGAGAATTCTATTGCAACACATTGCTTGTGTTGCGTTTGCTTACTTGTTTATCTCCTTTTCTCATACCGATGTTGTTGTTGGTTTACTTATAATAAGTTGGATGTATGTGTTAGTGTAGCTGGTAGCTTTTGTTTATCATTTTTATTGTTAAACGATACTACACTGTTTTGATTTTCGTAACAATTCTTATTTTAATATCATGGAACCTCTACTCATATTCAAAGTTTGAAGTACTCATCATATTCATACTTAACAAAACGTATGATGTTGTTGGTTGCGACTCTCCATGACGCAACATATACATGAATCACAAAATAAATATGAGTCGCATACGAACACTAAAATACTTACTAGAAGGTACATAGTGTGTTTGCTCTGCTTGCTGTGCTGTCTTTTTTGCTTGTGTGTTTTTTTTCTTTTGTTGTAAGTGTAACGACATCTAAGACTGTGAATTTTAATGAATGATTCTAGTCACTCAAATCATTTTTAAGTATTACAAGTATTTTTCTAAAATTATGAATCAATCAAACATATTTCAAATGGTATGAGTTTGATGTCAACATTATACGCAATGTACGCATTGCAACCTGTACTTATAAATCAACGTTGTAGTGAGTATGAATCTCCCGTTTTACCTTTTTTGGGGAATATATAATGAGACAAACCCACTTGATTGATTTATTATTATACAGTATGTATATGCTGTAATACGTATAATTAGATGATAAGTCCTTGGAAGATACTGCTTAGTATGTAAGGAAAAATTATTATTATCTGCAAGAATTTAGTTTTTAGAAAAATGTGAAAATGAATTTTTATGGGAATAAATGAAATAAATGTGAGTATGAATGAATCAGAGTACATAGTTAAATTTCAATATTGTTGACTCTCACGTAGACTCGAAATTTCATGAGTACATATGAGTAGCGAAAAAACGATTCATTGCTGATCTCTGAACGGGAGCACCCCAGTAATCAGTGGAGTTGTCGAGCCGGAACGCCGTTCCTGTACTTCCTTTTTGGACAGGAACGCGTTCCGGAACTAAACATGATTTCTGATAACGAGAATTGGCTGACGTTTTGAAAAAAAAAAATTAAAAAGAATTGCTGATTTGATTGAGACCTAAAATAAAAACGCCGCCGCCAGGATTATCATGGAAAATCACCCCCGTCGTTAAATTTGGGACATGAGACCGCACAGAGCGGCCGCCTAACCACGATCAGCCCTGTCTATATAATTATATATACGCGTTACGGTAAAAAAAAATTGGCACAACACCACTGCTAGTAATCTATGTCTTTTGATGCGGCTGACAATTTAATCTAACGTAACCTGACCTCGGGAGAATTTCTTTCTATTAAATTTTATAAAATTCAAATTCTTAAATTAATTCTAAGCAGAGAATAATTTCATTCCGTTGAAGGGGTTTAACGTCTCTGTATAGCAATGGGTGCTGAGAAAAGCTTAGAATTTTTCCAATTGAAATTCACAAAGCGTTTCACTATGAATCACAGCCTGTGAATCTAAAATTTACTGTTTGGGGCAGATGGAAATGATTTTCTTCTACTATTTTTGCATTCCCTTTAAGGTTGCATTCAATTCAACAGAATTTCCAAGAACGTAAGTTCGTAGGGACGTACAATTTCTTGGGAATTTATTTCTCAAACATTCAATCATTCATTCACACATTCAATCATTGATTCTCTTAGTCAATCATTAATTAAAATTTTTATTTTTTCTTCTTCGCAATATCTCTTCTACAGTTTTGGTTTTGTATTTTTGCATATTTAATACTGATATTATTGGCATTGTTGTTGTTGTTGTTGTTGTTTTGTATTTATAAGATGTATTAACTTGGCCGTTTCATTTGGCTGAGTGATTGACTGAATGAATGCTGAATGATTGAAGGCGCTGGTAGTGGTGGTGTTGGTCGAATGGTGTTATTATTATTATTGTGTTGTTGTTGTTGGTGGTTGGTTGAGGGTATTTTTTTTTTTTTTTTTTTTTGATTGAACATGAATTATAAGATGTTTTATTATTTTTTAGTTAAATTTAATGAGGTTTTTGTTGGTGAATGAGCATTTTGATTTGAATGATTTTGCGGTTGTTGAATTGATGATTAAAATTTATTTGATCGCTCTGGCTTGCTAGCTGGCTGGCTTGTTGTGAGGCTCTTAACAATGATGAAGATGAACGTATAAATCATTGTATTGTTGTTATTGCTGTTGTTGTTGTTAATGCCAAAGATACAATAGCTGTGTTGTGGCTATAACAACAACAGCTATGGCCATAGCTTAATAGCAAATAAAACTTTAAAAAGCATTTAACGTTTTGAAATCCAATTTCAATTTCAAATAAATGGCGTTCTTTTTTTTGCACTTCTCTTCGCTGTACTTCATCACACTCTTCTTTTTGAGTTTAAATTACGTTACGGACGTGTCAGTTGCATCATTGCGGTGCAGATCAAATCATGACAACAACAAACGACCATTACTGTGTACGACCAGAGTGGCCAATCAGATGAGATATTTTACGCAGTAATAGAGGGATGTGATTAATACATCAATCAAACGTACATGAGTTCAGAAAATATACGCGCGGCACCTTTAAGTCAAATCTAAAACAATCAATAAAAAAAATCAAGTTTTTAAACTGGCTGGCTGGCTGGCTGGCTAGCTGACTGTGTAGCTGGTGCTGTTTGGTATTCAGCTGATGAAACATAAGAATCTGGCCAATTGTTTCTTCTTCTTTTCATCTTCATCTTTGTCTACCACTTGTTCAAGTAGAATTTAAACGTTTTTATGCCGTTTTTATTGCATTTATTGGCGTAAATGGCGTTCGTAAATTATTTTCATCATCGCCTAACAGCCATGATGAGAAAATTTAATTTCCTTTCATTTTCAAAATTAATTTTTTATAAATAAAAACGAACATCATCTACGTCTTCTTCTCCTTCTTCTGCCACTTCTACCGACTCTACTTAAATGGTTTCAATATGGTTGGAAAGGGGGAAAGAGGCTCATGTTTATTGTGTTCATTTGTTGGCAAACAAATGAAAATTTGAACATAAAAATCATGGCAAATTGTTTTCATAAATACCACAATTTCACAATTCCATTGCCATTATTGTTGCCATTGTTGTTGTCATTGTTGTTGTTGTATATGTTATTGGCAATTGTCGTTATTGTTTTTGTTATTTGTTGTACGTATGGGAATCAAATGTAGAGGAGTCTCCATCTAATGTTGTCATAAATTTCCAATTTAATGGCGTTGTTGTTATTTTGTAATTCAATTCAGGCACAGTGGTACCCATCAGAGATCAGCAAGGTGAGTATTCAAAAAGATAAGTAGAATCGAATCATACTCATAATTTATGATACTCTAATACGCATTCATACTTATTTTAATATCATGGAACCTCACTACTCATATTAAAAGTACTTTGAAATACTCATCATCATATTCATACTTAACAACATGTATGATGTTGTTCGATTTCTACTCTCCATAACTCAACGTATGTATATACACGAATCACAAAATAAATATGAGTCGCATACGAACACTAAAATACTTACTAAAAGGTAGTGTGTTTGCTCTGCTTGCTGCTCTTTCTCTTTTGCTTATGTGTCTTTTTCTTTTTTTGTAAATGCAACAACAACTAAGACTGTAAATTTTGTTGAATGATGCGAGTCACACGAATCATTTATAAGTATTATAAAAGTATTTTTCTAAAGTTATGAATCTAAATGAGTAAACTTATATGAATCAAACATATTTCGAATGGTATGAGTTTGTTGCCAACGTTGTACGCATACTCATTGCAATCTGTACTTATAAATCAACGTTGTAGTGAGTACGAATGAATTAGAGTACATAGTTAAATTTCAATATTGTTGACTCACCCACTTATATTCAAAATTTCATGAGTAGCGAAATAACGATTCATTACTAATCTCTGGTACCCACTGACACACAAAGCAACATTTCCTAATGGGCAGTAAGTCGATTTATGATATTATCCGCAAGGCTTACTTTCCACCTTAGCACTAACATCTTCCGGCATTTTCCACGAAGCAGTCTTATTGGAAACACTCTCGAGTAATTAATTGCCCTGAAATTCTTTCTGTTGTTATATCGAATCGAAAACAGTTTTTATTTCAAATATCAGTGAAAAATATCGTCTTTTGGAGGGTCTTATACAAATAAAATTTTCCTAGCCCACGTTAGTTTACCTCAGAACAGTAATTCGGTAAGGTTTTCTAACCTCGAGTGTCAATCGAGTGTCCTATGCGAATAAAATTTTGCTGGCCCACGTTAGTTTACCTCAGAACAGTAATTCGGTAAGATTTTCTAACCTCTTGACTGTTTTGCAATCGAGTGTCCTATGCGAATAAAATTTTGCTGTCCCACGTACAGTAATTCCGTAAGTTTTTCTAACCTCATTGCTGTTTTAAAATCGAGATGCTAAGGTACTAAATCTGGATTTCTTCAGTGGTGGATAGTGATTGGACATGCAGTGCAGTCTCTAATGGTTAAGAAGCCACATTAACTTACCTCCGAAGTATTTTGGTCAAAAGGGTCTTACGTTCTAATGCATTGTGTGGGGGGGCTTTAAAGAAATATGCACCGATTTTTACTATGTTTTGCTTAATTGATTATCTTCTTCTGCTATTCTTCATCTCGGGAGCAAACTTTCTTATGGTTGGTTGCAGTGTGCAGAAAGGCCCTCAGGGTGATACTATGTTGGATCCGAGGTATTGCATACATGGGGTAATAAGGCTGCAGATGACCTAGCAAGGGAAGATGAGGCGAAGATCATTTATTGTTACGTTTTTACCTTTTAAAAACGTTTAAGATATAAGCTCGCAGATTGCAAATAAAATAAAAATAAATTTTGTGTTTAGTTTTAATTAAAATTCTTTATTATTCGCACAATCCTGTGTGCCACCGTTCACAACTTAATGTAAACAACAACATTTGCTTTGTTTGTTATTTTTCCTTGCACTCTTTGGCATAAACAATAACAATTACTAGACAGTTGTTCGACAGATCTTTGTAACAGAGATCTTCAAACTACGACTACTCTCTACAAACACACCGCGTCTTCACACAAGACTGACTGAATTTCATAACATAATTTCATCCGAAATGCGTGTATAAGCAAAACACCTTTCTAACCACTGTGCTTCTCTTGCAGACTCAATTTAATCCATACGTATGGAACAAATAAATGAACGAATTTTATTCTTCTTTTCATCTTCTTCTCTTGTTGTTGTTTGGCATTATTGGAATAGAATGTGTAGAGATACTCTGGCAAACAACCCACTAACTGCATGCCAATTACCCATAAACGAAGTGTTTGAAAGGGTGTCGAATCATTGTCTAACAACCATAACACATCCACATACTCACTCACTCTCTTACTCGCTCACTCAGTCACAATCAGAACACCAAACCACCACGACCATGGAATGGCATCAACAGAAGGATTCCTCTGATACGTAAACAGGAGATGGAGGTAGAGGAGGAGCAGGCTGGAATATTGTGCGCGTTTACTGTGTATGGGGATCGCATATTTAATTCATTAAATTGAGATTTTTTGGTGTAATAAAGCGCCAAATTGTGTGGGTTGCTGGTAGGGGAAGGGGGGAGGGGGACCCCAAAGTAGGATGATTGCTTTTGTTTTTTATGCTCGTTATTGTTCATTTAAAATGCCTGTGTTCATGAATTTTAAATGGAGCTGGGATTCTGCGTCTCTTTTTTTTTTTTGCTTTTTCTTGTGTTAACAATTTAGTTGTAATGCTGTAACCGAAACCAGATGATAAAATATAATGAAACACTTATTAAATCTCTTTATGACTTAAATAGCTGCCTACCCCACAGCCTATACCAAAAATTTTCGAGCATCGTAATTAAACAAGTGTGCTCGCGAAAATACTTGTAAAGGCTTAATTGAATTTAATTTTCATTGTGTTCATACATATTTGCGTGCGATAATTAATTGAACAATCTCATCTCTTTCATTGTATTTTCTATTATTTTGCAGAGTTTCTGATTTGTATTCAAGAAACATGAGGAGAAGGAAATTCCAATTTCTTTTCCATTTTCTATGCAAAGCAAAACGAGAAAAAAAACAATTCAATTCAATTGTGAACGCAATTCATTCGTACCGTTGATTGTTGCTATATTGTTGTTGTTGGCTTTTGTCTTTTCGCTTTGCAACATTGTTGCCGATGATGACGAATTCACGTCGTTATGGTTCAATTTATTTTTTAAAACGATTTTCAAAGTGACCGCTGCTGCCTGCTTGCCTGCTGCCTGTCTCTGTACGCTTTTCCTTTAAAACGTTTCTTTCCACTTTTAATCGTGGAGTTTTAAATTTAAATTTCGGTTTCCTTTTCTTATTGTTTTCCATTTTATTTTCAATGTGTTTCAAAGTGTTTGTTATTGTTGTTGTTTTTCGGTATTCAATAATTCAATCAACTTGTAATATAATAGCCGTACAACAACAACACCAGCAACAATAAAATGCCAACAACAATAATGGTCATAATAATGATGGTGGCTGACTACATATAATAGCAATGATGGCTTATAATATTAATAACCAATATTTTTATTTATATATTTTTTTATTATTTTCATTGTTGTTGTTGTTGTTGTTGTTATTGTAATTGTTGTAAATAAATATTATTGCATATATGTATGATTGAAGCAAAAATTTAACCACAAAACAATTGAATTGAATTGTAATACAACAACTACAACAACAACAACAAATATTATTATTAACATCATAATCGTAATCATCATCAATTTCTTTGGCCAATAACAACAAACAAAAATTTTTAATAAAAAACAATTTAAAAACGTTTTCATCAACTCAAAGATATTCTTCTTCTTCGTCTGCTTCTTCATCGTCTTCATCTTCTTCTTCTTCTGCCATTGCAAGTGGTTTAAATTATTTGTTGCTGTTATTACTGTACGATTATATAGAAGAGTTTTAAATTGATTTGATTTGTTTTTGTTTTATTGTGATTGTTGTTGTGTTTAAATTCAACAGAGATGGGATATTTTAAATGGTATAGTGCTGCGACCATATGGTCCATATATCGGATCCCTATAATGGCGCCACTATGCCCATTGCCGTGATAAACATTAGAATACTGCCGTGTTATTTATGAATAGTTGTTGTCGCTGCAATCTAGTTGATACTGTGCTGGCTTATCAAAATCAAACGTGAAGTTCAATCCCTAGCTCTGGCATATCAAACAAAACGAAATCTCGAAAATATTGTTACGTTTTTACCTTTTTAAAAACGTTTAAAAATATGAGTTCGTTGATTGCAAACCAAGTAAAAACAAATATGTGTCTTATTTTAATTAAACACTCTTTATTGTCCACACTTTCTTATGTGCCACTGTTCACACTTAACCGATACAACAATAATTGCTGGTTCACTATTATTCACACACAACTATTCGCTATACTGCTCACAACGGATATCTTCGAACCACGACTTTTTAGTTACACCGCAACTTCACTCAAGACTGACTCAATTACAACTGACTTACTCGTCTGCTTTGTCTTGCCCTTTTATAGTCCAACACGAACAGTACATCGAACGTTCTTGAAGAAGAACGTTCGCGGCTTCGCACTCTCGAAAATTCTATGACGACTGCATTACTTGTTGTTGCGTTTGCTTATTTATCTATCTCCTTTTGCTCTCATGCTTGTTGTTGCTTTGCTTGTAACAAGTTCGTTGTGTTTGCGTTATCCATCTCTCTCATACACATACTGATATTGTTGGTTTACTTATAAATGGTTCGATGTACGCGTTAGTGTGTATTTGTATCGTGTGTATTGTGTACGCATTGCCTCATGGTCTTTGTATTTGTAGCTTTTGTTTATCGTTAATGTTAAACGATATTAGGTCGTTTCGATATGCGTAACAATATATTTCGTCGGCGCCTTCTTCTTAGCAATCTGCTAAGAGTATATAAAATTGCCATGAAAAGTTTCTCAAAAATCTGTCATTTGCAGACGACTTTAAAATATAGGCTCCGCCACTCATTTAATACACACCTCACTCAAATTAATACACACCACATGGTTGGTGTGAGAAGCTAGGTTGTAATCCTGACTGAAGGGTTGTAATGACCAATTATAACATGGGTTGTAGTCGCCGTAGTCTAGTAGCTAGTGTGTTGGCTTATTAGACGTACATAAGGTCCGCGTTCAAACCCCAGGTCAGACATCAAAATGAAAAAATATTTCTTCGGCGACTTCCTCTCATCAGTCTTCTGGCAACTTTAGAAAAATACTTATAAATGATTCGAATGACAGTCTTAGTTGTTGTTGCATTTACAACAAAAGAAAAAAGACACATAAGCAAAAAAGGCAGACCAGCAAGCAGAGCAATCAAACAACCTTCTGGTGAGTATTTTAGTGTTCGTACGCGAATCATACTTATTATGTGATTCGTATGTGTGATGTCACAAAGCTCACTTGAGCACGCATAGCGGCCCGTTGTGATGCCACGGGTGAACGCAGTCCCTGTACTGACCAAGTTCCACCACAATCAGGGAAAAGGAAGAAGTTGGTCAGCGCAAGGGCTGCACAACGGAAGCACGACTACCCCGCACTGGAAAACCAGCCAGAAAGTTTGATGAACGAAGCTATATCCTTGATATCAATGGATGATAGCTCCGTTAAGCTAACAAGGAATGGGGAGCCAAATAACCTATATCTACACCTAGCAAGAGACGGGCACTGACAAAGAAAGTGAATAACAGTCTCCTCTTCCTCAGAGGACCTGCATCCACGGCAGAAGTCGTTAAAAGGGAGCCTCATTCTTTCCGCGTGTCTGCCCATGACACAATGACCCGTAAGCACGGCCACCGTAGTCGAGATGACGTCACGACCAAGACCAAGTAATTGGTTGGTACGCCTTTTATCCATCAAGGGCCAGGTGAGCCTAGCGGTGGAGCAGGACTCCTCGTTGACCCAGGATAGGTTGGCGTCTCGAAAGAATTTCCGCGCAATGGTCAATTTGATTGAGGCAAGTGGTATACCCAATTCAACAGAAGAGGATTCCGGAAGGAGCGCACCAGCTCTGGCGAGCTCGTCGGCTCTGCAGTTACCCGGAATTTCACTGTGCCCGGGGACCCACACCAAAGAGACACTGGTGAAGCACCCCGAAAGAAGGTCGAGACAGCGACGACATTCCCTAACGATCCTAGAGTTAATCACGAAACCCGATAGAGGCTTTATCGCGGCCTGACTGTCAGAGAAGACCGAGACGCGATTGAAAGGAGCATCGTTGACGAGGATCCATTGAGCGGCCCGGTAGATCGCCATCACCTCCGCCAGAAACACGCTGCAGTAGTCCGGCAGACGGAGAGAAATGTTCAGGTTCAGTTTCCCAGAGTAGATACCGCTTCCAACACCATTGTCGATTTTAGAGCCGTCGGTATATATATCCAGGACTTCCGGGGGGACGACCGTATTAGGATTCCAGTCATCCCTATTCGGAATCAGAGAGTGGAAACATCTGTCAAGACAATATTCAGCAGTGATATAGTCCATGTTCACAGAGGCCACCGGATCAACCTCCAGAATAGTGGAGTGACCAGAAGGTATAACGTGCCAGCGAGACAAAGCATTAAGTCTAGTCGCAGTAAACTTGGCCGCCTGCTTAGCGAGAAGTACAGTAGGAAGCCAGTTGAGCATTGCGAACAAGGCTTTCGTGGGGGTGGTGCGTAGAGCACCAGTTATGTAAATGGCGGCAGACCTTCTGACCTTGTCAAGGAGTCTGACGTTGTGTTGTCTGTCCAGAGCAGTCCACCAGAAAGCAACGCCGTGATTCGTATGTACTTGTTTACGTTTTTACCTTTTTAAAAACGTTTAAAATATGAGTTCGTTGATTGCAAACAAAATAAAAATAAATTTGTGTTTAGGTTTCATTAAACTCTTTATTGTACTCACTATTTCTGTGTGCCACTGTTTTCAACTTATACAACAATAACTACAACAATAATTGCTTGTTCGATATTCATCTCTGCTCACACCCTTTGCGTAAGCAACAACACTTGTTCGTTAGATCTGTATAGCGGAGATCTTCAAACCACGACTGTTCTCTTCACACGCAACGCATCTTCACACAAGTGTGACTGAATTACTACTACTCGTAGTCTGCTTTGTCTTGCCTTTTTATAGTCCTACAGTTTGACGAAGGTTCCTGAAGTAGAATGTTCGTGTTCTCGCTTTCTCGAGAACTCTATCGCAACTTCATTGTTGTTTGAGTATTTTGTTCACATTGCTTGTTGTTGTGTTCGCTTAGTTGCCTATCTCCTTTTCTCATAGTGATGTTATTGGTTTACTTGTAACAAGCTCGTTATAGTTGTTGGTGTAGCTTTTGCTTATCGTTTTAATGTTAAACGATGGTACACCATCGTAATTTTCTATTTTCGTAACAATATGTTGAGTTATGGAGAGTCGCAACCAACACCATCATACATGTCGTTAAGTATGAATATGATGAGTACTTCAAACTTTGAATATGAGTGGAGTAGAGGTTCCATGATATTAAAATAAGTATGAATGCGTATTAGAGTATCAGAAATTATGAGTATGATTCGATTCTACTCATCGTTTTGAATACTCACCTTGCTGATCTCTGAACTGGATATTGAAATTTTCGAAAAGGAAACGTTTTAGTCACACCTGGGTCAGGGGTTTACTCTCTCTTAGTATTCCCACTGTTCAGTGGTACTACATGCAAGTTTAACTGGTTAAAATTGCAATTGCATACCTCCCATCTCTGTAAGTTTGAAATATTTTTCATTTTGTTTTCTTTAAAAACGTTTCATTTTTTTTCTTCTTCTTTTCGTTTATTTTCTGTTCGTTTTTGTCTTCCATTTTCATTTAAACATTATTGATGTTGAATACTTGAATTATAATTTAGCAGCAGCAGCAGCCTCAATAATAATGTACAACAACAACAACAACATTAACTATAGCAATAACAGCAACAACAATAGCAACAAAATTAAAAATAATAAAAATACTAATGATGGCCTGCCTGCCTGCCTATACATGATAATATTGTATTAAGTATTGTTGTTGTTGTTGTTGCTGGTTGTTGCTGTTGTTGTTTTAGTTTTTGTTGCACATTTTATAGTTGATTGCGATTTAAAATTGATTTGTTGCTGTTGTTGCTCTGCTGCATTTGAATTGAAATGCATTTAAACGAGCGAGCGTTACACTCACGACATGCTGGCAACACACAATTGCTGCCATTGCATTGCCTTGCATTGCATTTGCATTGGCACTTAAAGCCAATTCAAGTTTTGTTTCTCTGCTGCAGCAGCAACATATTGTTGCAAACAAATAAGACATGAAGCACATTCAGTCAACCAACCATGTAACCATCCATCCAGGCTAGCCATGCATGCATTTTTATCCATTCATTCACAACAACAACACTAACAACAGCAATTCAAGTCAGTTTGTCAGTCACTCAGCCGGAGCCAAACAGCCATTTTCTTAACAATTTGCCATTTGGCTTCGAAAAAGCGAAAAAAAAAACTAAAAAAAGTTTTCATTTCGTTGGATAACGAATGTAAAGCATTGGTTGTGCTGGTTCTTTTGGCAAATCCTGTCGCTGCAAACAAGCGAAGCAACGAGAGTTAAAGACCACTGTGTGTGTGTATGTGTGTTGGTAAGTTGTTGCCATCATAGCCCCTATTAAAGAAGCAAAAAAAATCTTTTTAAAAATTGCTGCTTTTGTTGTTGTTGTTTTAATATGAAACGTGTTCATTGCAACAAATCGCTTGAGTGGATTTGACAACCGCAGTTGTTGTCTTTGACGGAAATGATGCAAATTTCCATGTGAACCTTTATCCACTTCTTCTGTTTCTTCTTCTTTAGTTGAAAATGTGTTTGTTTGCATGTTCGGTCGTTTGGTTTGGTTGGGTTTGGTTGTTCGTTCGTTCGTTCGTTTATTTTAAATTGAAGGCAAATCATTAGACGAGACAAGCAATTTTACTGTAGCAGTTGAGCGTTGGAAAAAGACCTGCAAATAGTTTTGTTGGCATTTTGTTGTTGAATTTGTCATTAAATTGTTTCAAATTAATGATTTCGTTATTGTTGTTGTTAATTCCCATAATCAGCCAGCAATTCCATCATCATCATCGTGATTATGGTTGGTGCATCACACACAGCATGTGGTTGTAAGAGCAACAACAATAAAGGCTTACAATTCGCTGTAATCGCTTACATCCACAATGCATTTCACAATTCATAGACTTTTTTTTTTTTTTTTGGTTTGAAACTCTAATTTTATTTGATATAGGATGAGCATTTAGAATAACGCTCATTAAAGAATTTCGTCTTTAAAAGGGCAGTTTGGGATACTTGGTAACTCAGGCATTATTTACTGTGATCAATTGGCTCCCTTATGATCTTTTATTGAAGCAGAGAGCAAAGCTGGTAACAGTAACTCTCAATAGAAAGAAATCCTGGCCCAAGCTGGGCTATGGACATGTTATACTGGCAATACTGATAAGTCATGGAAAAATTTGCGTCGACTACATGGTTTCTTAGAATTTGCTCCATAAGGGAATTGATTTTTGGATTCCAACGAGAAGTATAGTTGCGAGTGGTGCCAATCAGACGTATACCAACAGCATATACCAAATGTTGGACAAGGTAAGCAGTGGGATATAAGCTAGGGTTTCTAACATTAGACTTTCGTAAAGGCTGCCTGACCTGACTACAGTGTGTTTTCCAAGCGAAGGTCTTGGCCATATTGAAGGCCTTATGGATGATGGAATTTTCTCTGGAAATATCTTAATTTACTCGGACTGTCGTCTTACAAGCTTGTCCTCAGCGAACGTTATATCGATGTCCATCTTCGTCTCACAATCGCCGACATGTTACAGGGCATAGGTTTTCCAATTGCTTCAGTTAAACTTCAGTTAAAATGTATTCCCCGGTCATATTACAGGCAACATTAACTTTATTTACAGCACAAGAGTACTTGCCATATTGCTTAAATCGCATGGCTATCGTTTTCATAGGAAGTAGAAAGGGACTACCTTTCGCCTCATATGCCAGTGAAGCATCATCTTCTTTTGCCCCAAATGTAGGCTTTAGCATAAAATTCTATGCTCGGCATACATACCATCTAGCCCAGAACATTTATTTATGCTGTGATCCGAAAACTTACTTTCAAAAGTAGGAACGTACATATATGTATATGTCAAGAGTATTTAATGAGCAACGGATGATTTTTTTTCGTATTTAATTCTTCAACCTAAAATCTTTAGTAAGAAAAGAAGATTCGTGACATGTGGTAATTTCACTATGAATAGACAAATGAAAAACGCTTCTAAAGTATTGAATTTTATTGTCAAAACTCGTTACGTGTGAAAACTGTGTTTGTTTTGAAAATTTTTTCAGCTCATCGAGCTCAACGAGCACCTCAATAGACAGAATTATCGAGTTTGGTATGAACAACACAGTCAGAGGCAGTTTAATTCCTGCCAATGCATCTTAACGTAGTTCCTCTTTAAGTACTTTATCGCCTCAAATAAATGTTCATTCATCCTTCAAATGCCTCGGGGATTTTCTTTTATAAATTTTTAAAAATCACCCACCATAAGTAGCAGACTCTTCTTCTTTTAACTTTAATTTATTTAAAGGTATCGTGTTTACGCAATATCGTATATAATAACAGAATTACTCAATAATAGTTTTGCTCTATAATCCTCAAATCACATATTTCAACCAATCAAACAGTTTGAGAGTCTTTGGTTTACAACTTACAAGTAAAGATTCATATCTTAACTACAGAGAAACAACATATGCATGGCGACATCTATATGTCATAAATACTGTAAACACAGTTGCACCATAGACAGGAACCTATATTGACTTGTATGCATATTCTGTGCTACGGAAAAAGGATATGGAAATATATCAAACGCAAGTAAAAAGAAGGCATTACAAACGTTTTACAACACTGGTAAGTAAAAATCTACAGTTTCCTTTGTGTTTGCATGAGTTTGTCGAACAGCATTGTGTGTTGTCAGACACTTTTAAAGTTTAATCTCCGATTTAGAAATTTTTAAATTTTAAATTTCCCCTCAAGTTCTAGTTTATGATAAATAAATACACCACAGAGGTACTAAGCCCGGTATAATTCATACTCTGGATATGTGAAAGGGTTTTTAGCCACATGACTCCACCAATCGTGTTGAAATTTGTTGTATTCCAGACATCTACCTCACTGGTATTGTTGTTAATACGATGCCACCATGGTTGTACCGATTTGCTGGTTGGTAGTGCCGTATAATATTTGGAATCACAGTAATTGTGGTGAATTTCACTTTTATTCACCACATTTTTTAGAAAAATAAAAGAAAATTAAAATTTATTTTTTTGCTCGTTTGGCCGCTGGAGAGTAATTTAAGGGAATGAATGGTGTGACCAAGATGTGTCGCTTCTGTCACTCTCCGAACTCACCTTTTCTAACCCAACACTTTCGTCCGTCTATCTTTTCTTAGTGAGGAGGACAGACAGAGCAAGCAAGCACACACACAGCCAAAACACATACCGCGATAGATAGAACGAACACACAAAACACACACACCACATTTGGTTCATTTGGTTGGTTCAAATCCCTACACACGCTCTTCTAATTTTTTTAAACAAAAGGAAGGGCGGCTTAATTTTTATTTATCAAGCCGGACAGGGCATAGGAGAATGGAAGGATTAATTAGTTATGATAAATGATGTAGTTACGCTTCACCTCAAAATACTTGTTCCGCTGTTGTATTTTTTTCCACCTCAACAACAAGGACAGAGACAGCCAGCCTAACCCGCTAGATAGATGTTAATATTCAGGACGTGGAGGAACTTAAAGAGTTGGTTTGAACTCGAAAATTATTGTAGCACAACAACACTAGAGGAAGGAAGGATGAGCGACTTGTAGATTCGTCATCAATTTCGTCCCACGATTGTGTAGTCTCTGGCTACTACTCAATTGCCTATTATTGTGTGTGTATAATCTCGAGGCTGACTCCATTTTCGCTGGTAACGAACGAACGGTGGAGTCGAGAGAAATAAAAATTCATTGACTATGTCGGTGGAATAGATAGATCTAGCAGCGTAACATTAGCGCTGCATGATATACATATCATCGGCGTACGTCAGAGATCAGCAATGAATCGTATTTTCGCTACTCATAGGTACTTATGAAATTTTGAGTATGAGTGAGTCAAGAGTATTAAAATTCAACTACTCTGATTCATTCGTACTCGCTACAATATTGATTTATAAGTATAGGTTGCAATGAGTATTAGTACAACGTTGACATCAAACTCACAACATTCGATTCATACGCCTACTCATTCAGATTCATAAATTTAAAAAAATACTTATAATACTTACGAATGATGCGAGTCACTCGAATCATTCATCAAAATTTACAGTAGTAGGTAGTTATTGTTGCATTTACAAAAGAAGAGAAAAGAAAAGACAAAGACAGCAAGCAAAGCACACATACAACCTTCTAGCGAGTATTGTGGTGTTCGTACTCGAATCATACTTATTTTGTGCTTCGTGTATATGTTGAATAATGGAGAGTCGAAATCAACAACATCGTGCGTATTGTTAAGTATGAGTACGATGAGTATTTCTAACTTTGAATATGAGTAGTATGAGTATGATATTAAAATAAGTATGAATGCGTAGAAGTAGCTGAAATTATAAGTATGACTCGAATCTACTCATCGTTTTGAATACTCGTTGCTGATCTCTGGTGTACGTGTAGAAGTCGCCGTAGTCTAGGTAGTGTGTTCACTTATTAGACGTGAGGCCACGGTTCAAACCCCAGGTCCAGGCATCTCCACATAAACGAAATATGAAAAAATATTGCTTCAGCGACTTCCTCTCAGCAGATATTTGGCAAAAACTCTCTGAGAGTATATAAATTGCCATGAAAAGTTTCTTAAAAATCTGTCGTTCGGAGTCGACTTTAAACTGTAGGTCCTCCCGCCACTCTTGTTTAAAAGTAACACACACAACCCTGACTGAAGAGTTTGTAAGGACCAATTATGATGTATGTTATGTACGTACGTAAGCAGTTGGCCCCATTTTGGACTGCAATGCATGTATGCATTAATAAACAAACAAGCAGATTAGTGGGATAGTCTGTCTGCCATTCAGAAGGGGTCACGTTGGGACTGTATATGGCAACTTGAAATACAGAAGGGAAATGATATGGATTATATTCGGTCTTCAAGCCCCCGAAAGATTGGAAATTTGTAACGATGGAGAAGCTAGGAATTAAGTGGAAGAACGCCAAACACGGCTATTGGCCATTAGTTGAATCAGAAGATCCAGCTTACTTTGGGGAGAGTAGATCAATTAACAATTCCTACGATCCTATAAGGGGCCCATAATGCTTCAATAAACTTCCTCCACTCAGATATGTCTTTATCATTATTATATTCTTGGTTTCACTCTAGCAGAAGATGGGTAAATTCTTTTCAATTTGTTTTTGTCTTTGTGAAATTGTGGCAACACTGGCCGCAGTAAATTACCAGTGAATTTTGCTATTTTGCCCTAAAAATCACGAATAAAAATGATGAAATTAATGCTGCCGGTTAGAATTCAAGCATAACGATTGTCAAACGATTGTAACGCAGAACTTTAAATCTTCCATCCTCCTCCTCTTCTTTTTCTTCTTCTGTTTTAATGGAAAAATATTCGCATGAACCTGCTCTCACTATCATGGGCCCTGTAAATGTAAATGCAACAACAACATGTTGTATGGATTATGTTGTTGTAGGTAGCATTGCCTACATAATGAATTATTGCCTTAAAGGAAATGATAATTATTTTTTGGAATTTTACCAAAAATAGCCAAAACAAAAAAGGAAAACAACAACAATAACCGCGAAAAATAAATAAAAAATTAAAAAAGAAATTCTCATTAAATGAAGAAAATGTTTTGACAAGTAAATGGTGCTGCATTTTTAATTGTAAACGACGTTTTTACTACAATCGCTCCACATGCTGTAAGTGAGAGCAAGTGTACGTATGCACGTGTTGTGTATGCGTGTGTGAGTGTATGTGTATGCCATTTACAATTTACATGTGATTAGATGTGTTTGTTTGCCTTCATAATAAGAACGACTAATGAGGCCTGAACTCTTTGTGTGTATTTATTTATGCCATTTACAATTTATATTATTTAGTGTTGTTGTTGCATTCATAAATGACAGTGTTGCATAATTGAAATTTTGAAATAGTACCTGAACCAGAGAACTGCATGATTGTGAATCAAATGGCATAGTTTTGTATTTTCTAAAATGAATACTGAGCTAGCAATTGACAGTAAAAAAATTAAATATTCTAATACATGATTCATATTATCGAGCCTGTTGTCAACAATTGCTTGTCACTGCTTGCTACTTCTGTTCATTTATATGATTCACAGAAGCAACGAATCAGTATGAGTGTTTTGAATACTTTTTAAAAAACTCTTTTAACAAATATTGTTTAATGTAATATTATATATTGTTTAATGCCGAGGAGTTTTATTTTATAATTTACTGCAATATTAATATTATTAATTAATGCAAAATATATTTGAATTTTTATTTTCTTATTTACATTTCGGAAAAAAGAAGAAGTTACATATGTCAGTAAGTTATTTACAGTTTGTAGACCAATGCGGTTACGCTTTTCGGTGATTATGTTACATGCGTCGGAAAATACGCGTTCGGAAGCTGCATTGCTTGCGGGAATACTCAAAATTTTTTGGCAAGTTTGTGTAAACGAGGGTATTCCGGAGTGTGTTTTTGCGACCATTTAAATATCAATAATCATTTCTAAATGACTGTAACGATTTACTTCACCGGATATACTTATAAAATTAGAGAAAAATAGTTGGAAATCTAGTGGTGGTTCATCAAATGTTGAATAATGAATTGGACTTGAAGAAGACGATACAGACTTCCTAATTTCGGAAATACAAAACGCTTTTACTTCTTTCAAATTAATTTCATTAGGCAAGAATTGGTTGGTGGACACAGGAAACAAGCCGTGAAGTGAATAATACTTAAATTAGCAACGTACTTATTTTTCATTTCTTTCTTTTTACGTGGCAAACTCCATTTTCAACATTTCTTAATAATTCTGAATTCATTGTATTGAATTTTCTAAAAAGACTCTCAAATTGTTTTTTAATTTCAACTCAAAATTTCATATGAGTTGTGAGTTATTTGATTGCTATACAAAACAATCAAACAACAGTAAGAATTTTTTATTTATTTATACTAACAGTACTTAAAAAACAAAAGTGAGTATATTACATTCAGTTGTTATAGAATCAACACTGCAAGCAATATCATTAAAACATATTGATGTTAAACAACATAACAAAAGCAACTTACATGTGAGTGGACAGTGAAAGTGAATCAACTCATGCAGTTCTCTGACCTGAACTAACAACTATAACTGAAAGAGTACCTTTTTCCATCAAATGGTACTTTAGAAAAACTAACGACTTATATCTAAAACAAAAACAGTTAATTCGAAACGTAAAAGTCCCTTCCGTTTAGTCAAATATCGACGGAATAGTATCGATGTATCGACGACATTCAGTTCGGCAACCGTTCTCATTGCTTTTCGTATTCTAAAAACGAACCATACATATACATACACATACGAACACGTACATGGACATTGGGCTAACCGGGCCTAAAAAAGCCTTTAGCATTATTTTGAACTGCAGCTAGTTACCCCCATTAATAGTTGAAAAGCACACACCATAAAATCTGTATGTAATAATAAAAACGTACTGAAAATGTTGTTGAAATGCTTTAAAAAAAAACTACTGAATATTTTCTCAAATTTCTTTTTTTATTTGAAAGTACAATCCTTCCGGTTAATAATGGAAAATAATTTCATTCAAATGGCTGCCTCGGCTGGCCATGCAGTAGCCTACACGATCGGTCCAATTTTTAAGCACATTATCGATTGTGTGCAGCTGTATTTCACCAATGGCTTCACGAATATTGTCCTTTCAAGCGTCAATTGTCTCTGGCTTGTCGGCGTAACACTTATCTTTGACGGCACCCCACAAATAATAGTCCAACGGTGTCAAATCGCAGCTCCGAGGTGGCCAAACGACATCAGCTCTGCGGCTGATAATGCGATCTTCAAAAACAGGACGCAAAACATCGAGTGTAGCTTCGGCTGTGTGGCACATAGCGCCGTCCTGTTGAAACCAAATGTTGCCAATATCCTCCTCGTCTTCAATTTTTGTGAACAAAAATTCGTTCAACATGGCCCGATAACGATCGCCATTGACTGTAACGGCCACTTCTTGCTCATTTTCGAAGAAAAATGGCCCAATTATGCCTCTGGACCAAAATCCGCACCAAACAGTGACTCGGTTTGGATGCGTCGGCTTTTCAATGTATGCGTGCGGGTTTTCTGTGCCCCAAATGCGACAATTTTGCTTGTTTACATACCCGCCAAGATCAAAATGAGCTTCATCTGAAAAGATGATTTTTTTTGCCAAAATCGGCATCTTCCGTAAGTCGATCGCAGGCCCACTTAGCGAAGCGAAAACGCGTATACACAACCATATTCGTTCAGCGGAAGGATAAAACTAATTATCTGTCAAATCAGACATGAGCTAAGTGTTACCATTCACGAAATCAGCACTAGTTGAAAAAAAAACGTTAGATGGCGGACCCGATAGAATGACACTTTTTTCAGTGTTGCCTAATCGAGATTAATTTATCCTTAATCCATTTATCCTTAATTCAAGCACAAACCATACCGTTGTTAATGCAGTTCACATTGTAACCCGACATATAGGTGAATGTATCCGCTAACAGAGGTGAATATGACTTATTCTAGGCATGAACCGTCTAAATCAGAATATACAGTACATGTATTTATGGTAATACAGTCCAATTTCGAATAACGGCAGTTTGGTGAATTTCGATTTTATTCACCACACCTGATAAATTCACCACACTTTGTAAAAACTCGCCACACTGGAAACTCACCACAACAACAAAATTCATCACACTTCCAAAAAAAAACAAAAAAAATTATATTTTTTTCAACGTCGGCCGGTTTTTTATTTTATTTATTTCAATTTTTTAACACAAACAACCCAACCACAACAACAACAACCACCACCAACCAACCACAACAAGCAACCAACAACAACAACGCAGCAGCCCACCAACACACACACACAACACAAACACCAACCAACACACATTTCATTTTATCTTACCTGGCGGTTGAACCATGAGCCTTTTTTGTGCGTCGTCTAACAAGCTACTTACTGACACTACCTATTAGACAGACAGACCATCAAAGTTCATTAAACAAAACAGGGGCGCTTAATATTTACTTACTTAACGGAAACGGAAAAAGAATGTGGGAAATAGAAGAAGAATGAATGGTTTGTTTATTTTTTTGAACGAACAAATTTTTTTACCGGTGTTACCAGGAAGAAACTTTATTTAGCATTGCGATGAACGTGTTGTAAATATTATAATGCATAATAATATATTATAAAGCGTAATAAAAATAATTATAATATAATAAAAATATAATTAATAAAAATAATAAAAAAGTATGTACTACTGAAAGCGTAGTGGGGGTAATTTTTGAAATGAAAAATCACTGAAAAGAAGTACAAAATTATTGATTTTTTCATAATAACAACACTCAAGCAAGTTTCACTATTTGCTTTATAATCATTTTCTCCCACTCTTGTTTGTATTGGTTTTATATACATACGTTCGTCTTATGATCGTTTCCTTCGTTCGTAGTCATTATTGGGGAATTGTAATTTTAAACAAATGAATTGAAACAAATTTTGTGTGACAAATGAATTGTTGCTTGCTTGCTATTATTGTTGTTGCTGTTGTTGTTTTGTTTTAAACAGCACACATTATTTGTTTCGGTAATACATTTAATTAAACGGGGCACATGTGCGCGCATATACATATATACATACACGAAGACACACTACTCTTACACATCTACAATAAGTAATAGAGCTTGAATTGTCAGTTCTTGTCAGTTTGTGTGAAATCATAATCAGTGTTGTCAATTGCAAAAAAAATTAAAAATTAATTAAATCATTAAAAAACAAAACGCCGATTTCATAAAAAAGGAGGGAGGGAAAAAAAGCATTTCATATGAGAAATATTTGAAATTAATGAAATACGTATACAGGGTGGCTGATATGTATTGCAACCAACTTCAGGTTGTTATCATTTGTAAACCGCTCGTCTGACAGCTGACAGATTTATTCCAGTGACAGACAGTTCATTTTATTATTTACAAGCTTACAAAAAAAAAGCATTTTGATCTATTGCATTCAGAAAAAAAGTTATTCGTGATGGAATTCAAGCGTGATAGTGTGATCGCTTTATATTTGGCTGGAAAACCACCGGTGGCAATCGTTAGAACCCACCAGCATTTAAGTGTGAATAAATCTTTTGTTTCTCGTACTATTGCTCGTTACCGTGATACTGGCAGTGTTGCATCGCGTCCAAAAAGTGGACGAAAAAAAAACGGTAACAATACCAGAAATGATCCGAAAAGTGAAGGCCAGATTTGGTCGAAATCCATGCCGCAGTGGTAGAAAAATTGCTAGTGAGCTGAACATATCGCGAGAACGGATGGAACACATATTGAAAAATGAGCTTGGACTAAAGCCACTGAAGTTCCAAAAAGTGCAAGAGCTCACCGATGGACAAAAAAAGTTAGACTGGAAAGAGCCAAGGAGTTACTTCGCTTGCATGAAAGTGGCCGCACTCAGCACGCGTCAACCAAGAATGGCTTAAAAAGGAGGTTTCTCGCTTCATTTCTACCCCACAATGGCCACCAAAATCTCAGGATCTCAATCCGTTGGACTTTTGCGCCTGGGCATTTTGGAGAGTAAGGTTCTCACTAAAAAATACCAAAGTGTCGATCATCTCAAGACGGCGCTTCGCCGTGAATGGGCCAAAATACCGCAGAGCCACTTTCGTGCAGCCTGTGATGGCTTTGTCGGCCGTTTGAAGGCCATAATTCGTACCCAAAGGTGGCCAATTCGAACAAATCTAAACTGATTTTAAAATTTGATGTTATTTCCAACATTTTTTGCTTTTGAACAATAAAATTAAAAAAAAAAAAAAAAATTTAAAAAATATAGCGCTTTACTTTGTTGCATTATATATCAATACGTTCCAAAAATGTAGCTCAAACTGCTTGAATCACTTTTTTCAGATGCTCAAGTCTCCAAAGCATTATTTTCTCTTCATGGTAGTTAGGTTAGGCAGGTTGGAGTGGTGATAGCTTTGATACTAAAAGCTCACTGGAGCACGCATAGCGGCCCGTTGTGACGCCACAGGTAACGTAGTCCCTGTACTGACCAAGTTCTACCAAACTAGGGAAGAAGAAGAAGTTGATCAGAGCAAGGGCGGCACATTAAAAGTACGACTACACTACGATGGAAAACCAGCCCGAAAGTTTGATAAAGGAAGCTATACCCTTGACATCAATGGATGATAGCTCCGTCAAGCTGACAAAGATTGGAGAGCCAAATAACCTATATCTGTACCTTGCAAGAAAAGGGGATTGACAAAGAAAGTGGATAACACAGTCTACTCTTCCTCAGCGGATCTGCACCCACGGCAGAAGTCGTTAAATGGGAGCTGCATTATTTCCGCGTGTCTTCCCACTACACAATGACCTGTAAGCATGGATCGAGATGATGTTACGACCAATTCCAAGTAACTGGTTGGTGCTCCTTCTATCCATCGAGGCCCAGGTGAGCCTAGCGGTGGAGCAGGACTCCCCATTGATACAGGATAGATTCGCGTCTCGAAAGAATTTCCACGCGATGGCCAGCTTGACCGAGGTAAGATACATCCCCAAGTCGATCGAAGAGGATTCATGGTATTCATTCATCTCTTACTTCATGGTAACTATTTTAAATTATTTTTATTCGACTTTCCATTAAAAAATTCAATGAGAAACTCGTGTCAGAAATTATAAATTTCTGTACAAATTTTCTTGTAAAATTTTTTCAACATCATTATGAAACCCCACAGTACTTGTAAATAAATAAACATAATAAAACGACAAAACTGAGGCATTGATTTGAAATTCTTCAAAGTCAAATACTAGAAAAAGCACTTAATGTGCAACACTGGCTGGGTAGTAGCAATATTGTTAAAAGAAAACAATTTTTTTTTTAATATTTTTTCTGTCTCTTTACCGCCATCTAATTTAAGTCAGTTTGTTTGTTATTGTTCGTGTTGTTCTTTATTTTTCTAATTAAATTGTATTTTTATTTTCAGTTGCAACAAAGTTTCTTATCACTCGTTATCAGATTGGGGGCAATAATTAGGGAATGCAAGAAACGACACTGTATTGGCACCCATTGTACTACGCTTGTACTACTACGTTTGAATTAAATTTAAACGCAAATATTTACTAACTTAACTGGTTACAACACTTCAATCAGATTGCAACCTAGCTTCTTACACCACTCACGAAATTGAAGAGGTATCAACGCTTAAGAGAAGTCCTTTCTGTCTTGACGGAGTTAAATGAGTTGCTCAACGTCCTACGTGCTTACATAATTGGTTCTTAGAACAGTTTAGTTAGGATTACGACCTAGCTTTTCATTTTTTAATTTTATCCATGAGTGACGCTGTCTACAGTTTAAAGTCGACTACGAAAGACTGTTTTTTTGGAGAAACTTTTTCATGGCAATTTTATTTGCTCTCAGAGGTTTTGCCAGAAATCTGCTGAGTGGAAGTCGCCGAAGAAATATTCGTTTTATTTAAGATGTCTGGGTTGGAGTTTAAACAATTTCAACACAACAGAAAGAACTATTATCTGCATATTTAAATACAAAACTAACCTAACTTAACATATGTAGCTTAACTTAATCTATTCAAATAGAAAATTGCAATGTTCGTCTGCGTTGGGTGTTCTTCTCATGGCACCTCTCGCTCTTTTTATTATTTTGCTTTCCTTCTAATTATATGCCCTCTCTCACGTTTATATTTATGGAATATGCGTGCATATTTGCATTGGTATGTGCATATGTGTATATGTGTGTGTGTGTATTTAATTGTGTTTATGTTTTACACTTTAATATGGCTGTCACTTATTATTACAGTTTTTCCTATATTTTTACTTATTATTGTTGTTGTTGCTGTCGTTGCTGTTGTTGTATTTCGTATTTATTTGTCATTTTATGAGACATGAATTTCATGAGCCGCAACTAATTATCAAATGGTTGCCGTTTTCTCTCCCTCTCTCTCCCTCTCTTGTGTATATGTGTGTGTGTATATACCTCGTATATTTGTTTTCTTTCGTTTTTTTTTTGGTGTGGTTTTTCTTTCTTGTTTTTGTTTGTGAATCATTATCTGTCCCATTTTCCTTTCATTTCGGTTGTTAGTTTTTTTCTCTCTGTTTCTCTATTAATTGGCTTTAATGAGTTTTGTCGTTTAGTTTCATTATGATTTTGTTGTTGTTGCTGTTGTTGTTTTTTATAGTTTTGTTTTAAATATGGGTTGCCATTTTTGATAATTACAGTGCATGGCTGGCTGTTCTAACGGTTGTTTTTTTTTGTTGCTTCTAATTGTGTTAAGTAAATTAACCACCCTTTAACGAGCAAAGTTATTGCCTTCCAAGAGTGGGAGAGGGAGAGAAAAAATATTTAATTACTCATATTTAAACAAAA
Organism: Sarcophaga caerulescens; assembly: GCA_927399465.1. NCBI lineage: Eukaryota > Metazoa > Arthropoda > Insecta > Diptera > Sarcophagidae > Sarcophaga > Sarcophaga caerulescens. The sequence goes on from OV656872.1 coordinate 8,852,301, forward strand.
ACAATAAACGACTTGCGCATCATTTAATCGAAAATATCGCTTCTGTTAGAAAAAGAGTGGCGGATAATCGGAATTTGTCGATTCCTCGACATACATGTAGGTTTTGATGAAACTAATTTCATTTATTTGCAAGTAACGTAGTTTTTGATGAAACACTTTTTTACCCATTTGTTTAGTTTTTAGTGAAACTTTTATTTATTTGTTTAACAAAATATTTATTCAATTTTAAAGGATATTAACATTTAATGACATTTAGGGCCATTATTACAACTTGCCGTTAACTAAAGGTAGGATTTTAAAGGGCAGATAAATTGTTTTTCATTATTATGAGTACCCAATAAGATAGAAGTGATCGTTAAGCTAAAGGGAAGATCATCCTACCTTTAACATTTAAAGGTCACTTTATGTTTGAACTTGCCATATCATATACTATTTTCGATATGGCAACTTCAAAAATAAACATGAAACATAAACGTTTATATTTTAATAGTTTTTCAAATCAAAATGGAAAACAGATCACGTTTGTTTTATGTAATTGGTATAGAGGATATTTTAGAAATTCATGAGGCTAAAAGTAGCACCTAAAAAATTTCGCGATCAGGCATCCAATTTTTTATTTTCAATAACACATTGGTGTGCCTCCACCAAGTCTACCAACAAAACCTCTTCTTCCGCTGAAGAATTTTTCGATATTTTGCGGCAAAGTATTGGCGTACTCATTTTTTATTTTAACAAAAAGCGCAAAAATCACAATGTATAACAAAAATAAACTAATTCACGACATACAAACTTTGTAAAGAAAAGAACAATAATAATCATAACAAATAAGAAAGCACGTCGTTGCCACTGCGTTTTTAAGGAACTTTTTTAAAGTGGCAAAAGTTATCGATATTGCACCGGCATTGCCATATTTTTTAAAAAGTTAATTTTGTTTTATCTGTAAGTTTTAATAATGAAAATAAGTTAAAGGTAACTTTGCCGTTCACTTTAGCTAAAGGTACTTTTACCCAACTTTAACGGGAAGTTGTAATAATGGCCCTTAATGATGTTTTAGTTTATTAATTCTAAAAAAAAACTGTTGTCTTTATCACGTCAGGTTGCAGAATGATCTTCTCGTCCCAAAAAATATATTCTATGCTTCACTCGTTCGTCGTTGTTATTTTTTTAACAGCGTTGAAAAATTGAAATTTTGATATGGTACTGAACTTTAACTGAAAGAGTACTTTTTCGCATCAAATGGTACTTTTGTAAAAAAATACATACATACATTACAACCCTTCAATCAGAATTATGACCTATCTTCTCACACCACTTATGGTGTGTGTTAATTTTATACATAAGTGGCGAGATCAGACAGTTTTAAATCGACTTCGAACAATAGATTTCTGAGAAACTTTTCATGACAATTTAGTATTTAGTCTCCGAGTTTTTGACAGAATGAGGTCGCCGAAGGAAAGGAACGTAGGTTCCGTGCACGTTTGGCTAACCGGGGATAAAGACAAATTCTACTTTTAGCATTACGTTGCTAATGCATTAATAGTTGAAAAGCACACGACATAAAATATGTAATAATAAAAAAGTACTGAAATTGTCGCGGGGGTACTGCGGTATTTTTGAAATGGAAAAGTACTGAAAAAAATACTAAAGTAGTGAATTTTTCAACACTGTTTGTTAGCCTACTAAGTTTAATTCGTTAGTCGTTGTTGTTAGATAAGCCTACTATGTTTAGTACTATAGTCGTTGTTATTTTCGTTAGTCGTTGTTATTTGATTAGCCTACTATCAGTGGTGTTGTCGAGCCGGAACGCTCCGGAACGTCGTTCCGGTACTTCCTTTTTGGACAGGAACGCGTTCCGGAACTAAAGATGATTTCTGATAACGAGAATTGGCTGACGTTCTGAAAAAAAAAATTAAAAAGAATTGCTGATTTTTTTTTCTAATTTTTGACGAATTTTTATATGCATTTTTATAAACAAGGGTTTGAACCGAACCCGAACAAAAACCGGAATGAACCGGCTTGTTTTTCCGAACCGTGAACGGGCGAAAATTGGGGGAAATCTACCTCCCCCCCGTCGTCAAATTTGGGACATGAGACCTAAAAAAAAACGCCGCCGCCAGGATTATCATGGAAAATCACCACCGTCGTGAGACCGCACAGAGCGGCCGCCTACCCAGGATCGGCCCTGTCTATATAATTAAATACACTAGAGCCCCGACATGCGTCGTTAATGGGGACCGGAGAATTGCGACGCAAATCAAAACGACGCAAATCGAATCAACTTTTTCTATACAAATGCATCGAAATTTAATTTATTGGGACCAAGAATTCAAAGGAAAGCAAAATGAATGAATAATGAAAACATTTTTCATTATTTTATTTAGTTCAATAAATGTTTTTTAATTATTATAAAGAAATAACAAAATAATAAACAGAAGTTGCAAGAATTTTAAAATACAAAAAAAATTCTAAATAAGTTCCATAATACAAATACTAAAATGGTAGTACTCAATGTTGAAGAAAAAAATTAAACGTATGTAGCGTCACAAATCGAAATTTAAACGACGCAAGTTGGGATTCAAACGACGCAAATCGAATCGACGCCAATCGGGGACGAAACGACGCAAATTTAATCGACGCGAGTTGTAATTGCAACAACGCAAGCTGAGTTTTGTCAATTTTTAAAAAGCGACGCAAATCGAAACGACGCAAATCGGATCGACACAAGTCGGGGCTCTAGTGTATACGCGTTCCGTTAAAAAAAATTAGCACAACACCACTGCCTACTATGCTTAGTTGTTAGTCGTTGGTATTTTCGTTAGTCGTTGTTATTGGATAAGCCTACTATGTTTAGTTCGTTATGTCGTTAGTCGTTGTTATCGGATAAGCCTACTATGTTCAGTTTGTTAGTTGTTGTTATTTTCGTTAATCGTTATTATTGGCTAAGCCTACTGTGTTCAGTTTGTTACACAGAAAGAAAAACGGCGTGCTAAAATCAACTTTTCTATTCTCAATTTTAGCCAAAAAACGGGTTTGAAAAATTAAGCCCGTTTTGGCTATTGTTTGCTTAAAACAAGCAAAAAACGGGATTGATTTAAAAAACTAAACCTTATATTACTAAAATCAACACTAAAAAGCTCAAATCTATTTAAAAAAGTGTTATTTTGAGTTATTTGTTATTTGAGTTATGGAATTGTGGGCTTCTAAGTTCAAAAGTAAAAATTTTAATAATTCTCATTTAGTTCATGTGTATTTATACAATATACATATATCCAACAAAATGTCGTATTTTTCGCAAGTTGCATTTCTTTGGTAGACGACTTGGATTATTCCGGTCAATGACTTGCATTTTTTTTGGGTAGATGACTTGCATTTTTTTCAAATCAATCGATTTTAGGATTAAATCAAGTACGAGTTCGAGCTTAAATCAAGTTCAAAATTCTTGAAACAAGCTTGTTTTTGGATAAATTTAGGTTTAAATCAAATACAATTTAGGGCTTAAATCAAGTTCAAGCTCGAATAAAGTACGATTTGCCTAAATTCGATCCCATTTATAAGTTAATTCAAGTACGAAATCTAGCTTAAATCAACTTTATAATTCTTGAAACAAGTGCGCTTAAGGATTACTTCAACTTCTGATTCTCTTGAATCAAGTACGAATTCGATCTTAAATCAAGAAAAAATATGCTTAAACCAAATACATGATGAGATCACTTTGATCCCAAAAAGGCTTAAATCGCGCTAAAATCAACACTTTTGTACTTGGCTGATTCGGGCTTGATTCAACTCTTTTGTACTTGATTCAAGCCAAACCGTACTTACCGTACTATTGTGACCGATATGGATTGATTTAAGCCCGGATGGCTTGATTCTTTTTTTGAGTGTAGTTATTGTTATTTTTATTAGTCGTTATTACTGGACAAGACTACTACGCTTAGTAGGGTTGCCCACTTCTAGTCCGTCTTATCCCTGGTCCTACATACACAACATAATTCGTCATTACAACCCTTCAGTCAGAATTACGACCTAGCTTCTCACACCACGTGCTTTTAATATGCAGGCCTTCTTCTTCCCTAGTTTAGTGGAACTTGATCAGTACAGGAACTGCGTTCACCTGTGGCATCACAAAGGGCCGATATTCGTGCTCACTTGAGCTTTTCGAACCTAACCGAGCGACAGATTTTTAAGAAACTTTTCATGGCAATTTTAGTCTTTGCCAGAAATCTGCTGAGACAATTCTGCAATTGAATCCATCGGTCTAGTCTCTTACAATGTCAACAGATTCAATACGAATTTGCATTCCATTTCTCCTCAACTCCTGCATGAGTGTGTACAGGATTTAACTCTTGAATGTTCGTGGCTCATAAAAAAATTAATCTCATCAATAAATCAAAACTTCTCATATTTTCAAGGCTACATAATCAATACGAATTGCGAAATTAATTCAAAAGATTGCCGATTTTTTTACGATTCAAACAATTTGACAAAAATGGCTCTCCAACTCATTTGCAAACGCTCCGCTATGCAATCTTAAGAAGTGATTGGCTTCGATACAACATTGTTGTTTTCCAATTAATTTTAGATTTTAATTTCGGCTTTTGTTGTTGTGGTCGTTGTTGTAGTTGTAAATTTCAGTTTGAAAACGGCCAATATAGCGCGATGATCCATAAAATAATTGGCAATGAATTGGCAAGAAAACCACAAGAAAAGAAGACGTTAAAATGAACAACAAAAAAAAGCAGAAGAAATGAAAAAACCAGGCAAGTAATGCAATTTATGCTGTTTCTTGTTATTTATTTTGTATTGCAAAAATTTTGTTGTTGTCATCGCTTATTTTTGTTTTGTTTTTGCTTTTTTGCTGCAATGCGGTGGTGCATGCAACATTTAATTTAATAAGTGCTAATGAGTTTCACAATGGAAAATCCATTAAAAAAAAACGAACAAACGACACAAATTCAAAACGCGATAAGACGTAAAGCGAGACATCTTTCTGCACAAACACTGGCGAAAAAAAGTAGACGAACAAATGCGGTGTTTTTCTCTTGTCTTGACGTGTTTTGTTGTTCTGTTTTTGTTTTTTATTTGTCGACAAAAGCTAATCGAGTTTAATAGAGAAGCAGCGTCTTGTTACTTAAAGCAGGGCTGAGTAAATGAATGGTTGGATGATGGTTGGTTGATTGTTGCCTGGTTGTCTGATTGTGGCTAAAACAACGATAAACAACTAAAGGTGCTGCTGTAACAAAAGACGCTGTTTAAACAGTGCGAAAGCTGAATATCTTAAGCTGACTTTAATAACGTTATTTGCAACCTACAGCACAGGCATAGGCGAACATGAATCAAATTCGATTCCAACATGGTTCCATCGCTCCTGTTAAAGGCATATGGACTCAATAAAAGCTTCTTTAAACCAGAACATACTATAACCAGCTGCTTCAAACAGTCGTCATCGGAGTTCACCACTTCGGTGTCATAAAGGCTTAACACTTTATAACTATGTTCACTTAATTATCTTGTTTCATCTAATTATTTGGCGTTAATGGTTAAACAATTTAAAAAAATTTATTTTCCTATTGTCCCGACTGTAGGGTGTCGCAAAATGTAATCATGTTTGGAAAACCGCAAATTACAAGCTCGTTGTAAAATGTTGTCAACATGACAACTTTTTTGTTGCTGCCAAGTTTTGTTGCATTTTTAATCAACAAAAAAACTGCTCAACACCACAACACACCACATCACACCACATCACACCACATCACACCATACCACACCATACCACAAACAATAATATTTGCATGTGTTCTTATTATACAAGCCATCGTCGTTACTTATTATTATTACTTGTTATTGTTATTGGTGTTGTTGTTGTTGCCATTATTCGTAATCATCCACGATGAACCATAATAAACCCGAAGAAAAGAAAATCAAAAACAAATTAATTCCGTTTGCGTTTAAGGATTCAGTTTTTCGTTGGTGTGTGTGGTGTGAGGTGTGTGATGTTTGATGCTTTATGTGTTCTCCAAAGGTATGGGTGATGATGTTGGTGACGATGATGGCAATGGTGATGGTGTTGATCAGTATTGTGCTAGATTACGCACACAATAATAACGACAAAACCACACAACTGCTCATAATTTATAATATTTATGTTGACATGTTTTATTTCATTCTTGTGGTAGAATTTTTTGAAAATAATTAAAGTTTTCTAATCAAAACGTACAGAAAATTGGTCCATTAATGTGAACAGATGCTGGAGATATACTACAACAATAATAACAACAATAAAAAAAATGTAATTTCGCATTCATTTCATTTTCATTCAATTCAATTTAAATTCTACTGAGACTTAACGTAGAGGAGGAAACGTTTTGATGTCAATCGACAATTTTATTGCCTTTAAATACCATAAAAATTGTAATAGATTTACGAAATGATGATACAGTTTAAGCTTTTAGAATGAGGAAATCTAAACTGAATAAATAATAACTGAACAAATAAAAATAGTTTTAAAAATTCAATATCATTTGTATCTTTTTCTTCAGATTTTCTGTACAATTCATAGTAAATAGGCCTCACGGTAATTGTAGTATCCTCATAACCGATGTACGTATCTGTTATTTATAAAGATATGAGCTTGACGACTTATTATCGAATTAGCCAAATAGTATTCGGATCCTTACAAATATTCAATCAGCCTTAAACAGGTAATACACTAGAGCCCCGACTTGCATCGTTAATGGGGACCGGAGAATTGCGACGCAAATTGAAACGACGCAAATCGAATCAAATTTTTCTATACAAATGCATTGAAATTCATCAAAATGAAGCAAAAATACTTAATATTTCAGATAAAACAGAATTATGAAAACATTTTTCATTATTTTATTAAGTTCAGTAAAGTTTTCTCTAATTATTATAAAGAAATAGCAAAAATTTAAATTAACAAAAAAACTTAACAAAAATCAATAAAATTCATTTATAAAAAAATAAATTTTAAAGAAGAAATTGTGCTTTGTTTAGTTTATGTGGTGCTTTCTTCAGATAATAAATTCAAATCAACAACACTCCATTTGATTACATGGTCTTACAGGTTTGTTAACAAAAAGGTTTATTGAATTTTTAGAGATTTTTTTGCTGATATGTTTCCTTGTAACAACTAATGGCTTGGTCAGCAGATGCTGCTATGCCCTCGCTACGATTTTCGTCAGGATCGTTTTCAGAAAATATATCCAATGCATGGGAAATTAATTGCATAGCTTTCGAAATAGTGGAGATTGTTATTTTTTTTTCCTCTAATGTATTATCAATTATCATAACATCATCTTCTAAAGCATGCTGAATATTAATGGATAATAAATTTTCATTATCAAGCTCCTCATCGTGAGACAGTAAAAGTTCATTAATGTCATCCTCCTCCATTCCTTCAAATTCGGCTAAATTTAATCGACGCAAGTTGAAATTGCAACAACGCAAGCTGAGTTTTGTCAATTTTTAAAAAGCGACGCAAATCGAAACGACGCAAATCGGATCGACGCAAGTGTAGTTGCAAAACAATTGAGTGCGGCACGTCTTAAACAAAATGCGAACATGCCTTAAATACCATAAATAGTATATCATTGATCTGCTAGATATTAACCTAGATATGTCAATATGAAGGCAATGGAAGTAACGAATCGTAACGCAACTGTGAATGGTGAGCGCTACCGTGAGATTATATCCGACTTTTTTTTGTCCAAAATGCAAGAGCTTGACTTGCATGACATGTGGTTTCAACAAGACGGTGCCACATGCCACACAGCACGCGTGACAATGGACTTATTGAGAGACGAGTTCGGTGAACATTTTATTTCACGTTCGGGACCGGTCAATTGGCCGCCTAGATCGTGCGATTTAACGCCTTTAGACTATTTTTTGTGTGGCTATGTTAAAGCTCATGTCTATACAGACAAGCCCGTTTCAATTGACGCATTGGAAGACAACATTGAAGCATTTATTCGTGAGATACCGGCCGAAATGTTGGAAAGAGTATGCCAAAATTGGACTAAGCGGATGGACCATTTGAGGCGCAGTCGCGGTCTACATTTGCATGAAATAATTTTCAAACATTAAATTATATGGACCGTACTATCGATTCAAATAAAGATTTCATGCATTTTTCTGAATTTTATGTGTTTTTTTTTTGAAAAATTTTCCTATAGCTCTTAAAAAATCACCCCTTATAAGTTCATATAAATCCCAAAATGGTTTGTTAAAGATCAAACCATTTATTGTACAATTCCATCAATTCTCGCAAGAACCTTAAAGAGTTCGATTTCTGGATGAAAACGATGCATAAGCAATAGTTCATTAACCCAACTATTAAGTGCTTTCCTTGGGAGAAATTTATTCTAAGCACCAAGCATATCTGCTTTTCCTCTGTAAGTACTTATGCCTCGGTATTCATATGATTTTTCTCTTTGTGACGTCAAGAAATCCCTGATGGATTATTTTTATAGGAAATGAAGCATCTTTCATAACATACTTACATAATTGGTCATTACAAACCTTCAGTTAGGATTACGACTTAGTTTCTCACATTACTTATGTTGTGTGTGTTTTAGTTTTAAAGTCGAGTCCGAAGGACAGATTTTTGAAAAACTTTTCGTAACAATTTTATTTCCTCTCAGAGTTTTTGCCAGAAATCTACTGAGAGGAAGTCGCCGAAGGAAATATTTGTTTCATATTTCGTTTTGCTGGAGATGTCTGAACCGCGCTTTGAACCGTGGCCTCACGTCTAATAAGCCGACTTCATATGAAACCTAATTTTAAAATTCAAAACAAACATTACTATGAAATATTTTTTGGTGTTCTGCTTTATGTGAACCAGTTATGTAAGGGGCTCTTAGTGTAGCACACTTTAATTATTTCCGTGTTTCTTCTTATTAATTAAAATGTAAAACAAATGTGCTTTAAATACCACTCTTATGTTGAAATTTTTCTTTAAACGAAAACATTTGAAATGCAAATTTAAGAAATAAAATTAAAAAGAATTAAAAAAACGTTTTTAATTAAATTCCTTTTAATTTTTTTGATTCCCTATTTTGTTGCCAACATTCAAGAGCAAAAAAAAGAAACGTTGTGGCAGAGGAGGGAAGGCAAAATATATTGTTATTGTCGGAATTGTTTGAATATTTAAATCATTCAGTTAGTCAGTCAGTCGTTCAACAGAAAATGTTTCAAATTAATTAAAAAAAAAATAATACAATACATACACCCATACATACGTACACACATGCACACATACATATGTATATGTATGTATTATAGAGTACAATTGTATACAATAAATATTATTTATTGTATGTGATATTATATTTTCATATAATAAAAGCAGCAACAACAACAATAAATACAAATTCAAATGAAATGAATGGTACAAACAAACAAACAAACAATAATAATAACAATAAAAGAACATGTAATTTAATTGTCTATACAGAGTGTATGTATGGATGTATGTATGTATGTATGCATACAGAGCTCTGACATTAAATATGGCTGCCAATTATCATAATTATTGTTCACAAAAAATTAAAAAAAAATATATACTCATGGGATATTGTATTGCAATGAAATTTAATACTTCAAATGGATGGATGGATGGATGGTTTATTAAAATTTACTCCACATGTACTGTGATGTGTATACATATATGTGCATGTGTGTGTGTATAGAATATCAACTCTCATATCATTAATATTTAAATGGATTTCATTTCTCTCTCACTCTCTCTCTCTCTCCCCTATAGTTTCCTATTTTTCTTTACTTTAAAATTTCCCATTACATTTAAATTTACTCACTCGTATGTTGCTGGTGTTGGCAATAACAACAACGTTTTCTTTTAATAATTTTGTTATTTTCTCAAATTGACTCATATTTTCTGCTATAACAACAACACTACAACCATAAAATCAAATATTTTATACTCCTTTTCACAAGCCATACAAGAGTTATTTGCATTTGCATGTGTGTGGAGCTAAGGTACTTATTTATAGTGAAAACATTATTAAGCGAGCGCATAGTGTTGTAATACGACAAGAGATTTATGTTCGTCGTACAATTGAACACATTCGTACACACACAACCTAGAAAATCATTTCTTTACAATACTAACAATGTAAACAACGGCACAACAATAGACATACGTATACCATTTACAGTGGCATTGCAGTAGTTGTAGACGTAGTGTTTATACACGACAAAAACGATTGCGATGCATTGGATTTGTTGCGGATCTTTAATTAGGCTGTTGCAACAGGCTAAAATCCGTGTTAGATTCGTTATGTACGCAATCTTAGCATTGTTGTAACAGTAAGGGACGAAATAAAAGCTGTTTTAAACTGATTTACCATTGAATTTAAATGACAATGGAACGATTTAATAACTCTTATGAACCTATACGATCTAGCTTCTCACATCACTTATGTTGTGTGTGTTAATTTTATACATGAGTGGCGGGACCTACAGTTTAAAGTAAACTCTGAAGAACAGATTTTTTGCACCCATATATTACATACCCATTATATGGGTAGACGGCAAGTTAGCAAGTAAAGGGCAATCCATTTCGTGGTTTCAAAAGTATGGGACTGGAATTCGACATCTGTCAAACTAAGTTGTGAAACCAATTTTTTTCTTTTCACTTGAAAGTCTGACATTGACGAAAATGGATCGCTTATCTATCACACAACGCATAAAAATTGTCAAAACCTACTACAAAAATGGTGATTCTGCCACAGCCGTGCGTATCGTCAATTTTTCGAACAAGATTTTCTTCAGCGATGAAGCACATTTCACACTCGGTGGGTATGTTAATAAACAAAATTGTCGTATTTGGGGTTCTGAGAATCCTCAAGTAATTGAAGAGAGGCCATTACATACAGAAAAAGTCACTGTTTGGTGCGCTCTTTGGTCCGAAGGTGTGATTGGACCTTACTTCTTCGAAAACGACGATGGAACTGGACTGTCACCGTCAATTCGGAGCGTTATGGTCATATAATAACCGACTTTTTTTTGCCTGCTATAGAAGAATACGACTTGGAGAATATGTGGTTTCAACAAGACGGTGCCACATGCCACACAACTCGAGCGAATATGGCTTTATTGCAAGAGACATTTCCTGGCCCCGTAATTTCTCGTCGTGGCGATATCAACTGGCCACCAAGATCATGCAATTTGACACCATTAGACTTTTTTTGAGGGGCTACGCGAAAGACCGTGTTTATGCAGATAAACCTTCAACTCTTGAGCACTTAAAAACCAACATTCGTCAAGTTATGGCTGAGATACCGCCCAATATGTGTCAAAGAGTGGTCGAAAATTACCTCAAAAGAATCAATGCTTGCAACACTTCGCGTGGGGGTCATTTAAATGATGTAGTGTTTCACACATAATGTCAACGTTCAAACTTTACAATAAAAAAGAAATATCATGAAAAAAATATTTTATATGTGTTTTATTTACGTTTACTTTTGAAACCACGAAATGGATAACCCGATATATTTAGATGTTGTTTGATCTATGGTAGTACGCTAAAAAAGATAGCTCCCTGTTCTGCTATGTTTGCAATTCACGACTAACATTGAAAGAATTAGTATCTAGCGAGGCCAACCTTGTATTAATGTATTGCAGACATCAATACATTGCCTAGATGAGGAGAATCTGTTGTATTCTGTTACATACATACATATGTATGTACATAACATAATTGGTCATTACAACCCTTTAGTCAGGATTACTACCTAGTTTCTCGCATTACTTACGTTGTATGCGTTAATTTTTTACATGAGTGACGGGACCTACAGTTTATAATCGACTCCGAAGGACAGATTTTTTTGAGAAACTTTTCTTGGCATTTTTTTTTTGTTTGTTTTTTACTCTCAGAGTTTTTGCCAGACATCTGCTGAGAGGAAGCCATCGACATGATATTTTTCATATTTCGTTTAGTTGGATACGCCTGACCTGGGGTTTGAACCGAGGTCTCACGTCTAATAAGCCAACACACTACCTACTAGACTACGGTGACTGTATTCTGTTAAGCGGTATTAAATACGTATATTCTATCGATATTTTCTTTTCATTAGATTTCCAGGAAATTGCCATATTTTTCATGTTTTTATTTGTCATATAATTGGTGTTTTTAGTCTCTTTATTTAATTTCATTAACATTTAAATTAGCATTTCTATTTCCATTCTACACCACCGTCTGTCTCGTCTTTCTCATTTACACGTATTATAATGTAAGCGTTATTGTGTTTGTTTGTGTAAATTAAATGGCATTTCATTTGAATGCCAATTGCCCTGTTTTACGATTGTTATCCATTATAAATATTCCCCTTTTTCTCTCTTTTGCCTCTCTCTCTCTCCCTTTTTCACTTTTTTTATTTAAAATTTTAATAGTTGTTGTTGCTGTTTTATTTTTCTTGTGAAAAACTAAATTGAGTTTCATTTGTTTGTTGGCCATAAAAACTACAACAAATGATTGATTGTTACCACCTAACCAAAACAAACTAAACTCAACTGAACACAATCGCATTACAATTGTAATATGTATTCCCATTAGAAAAATGGTCTCTATAAATATGTAATTGTATTGCTGTAATATGTATTAGAGTGCATGTATTAGTGTGCAACTGTGTACATGTGTTTGTAAGTAAAAAAAAAAACATTCTAATAATTTAAAACATAATGGCAGACGTCTGCAATTGCATTCATTATGCGGTTTTAAAAGACTCACTCTTTTCTGGGTTTTTATTTCCTTTATGGGTTGCCAAGTAGGCTTAACAATAAATTGGTTCAGTTTATTGAAGTTGTATTTGGTTCCAAGTGTTTGGTTACTACAAACTGTGTACGGTCTGAAGTCAACTCACTTTTTACTGACAAATTCATTAAGTTCTTCCATAAGCACTTGGCCAATGAAAATTTGACGAGAGCTACTCAATATTGCCATTCTTTTGTGTCCAACCTTAAGTAAACCACGATTGTCTCAAATGTCATAACCGTTTTTTCTGAAATAGGTTGCCCCCATCGCTGCCAGATAAATAAAGCATCAAATCGTCAAATTTTAGAAAAAAAAAAAATTTTTTTCAAAATCGTCAAAGTCGTTCATTGAAATCGTAAAGAAATCGTCAGAAAAAATAAGTAAATAAATTGAAAGGTTTTAAAAAAATTTAAGTTTAAGTTTTAAGAAATTCAGTTTTAAGGAATTTATTTTAATTTAAATCAACTTGGCTTAATACTTTCTCTGCATTAGCTGAATGTGATAATACTAATATTTCTTATTAAATTTAGTCAAGACTGGAACTTAAAAGCTACCATCTCTTATTTTCATTTCATTTTTAGGAAAATATTGTTTAAGATTTAAACAATCTATCCCAGTGCTGTTACACATAAGCGCGGGCAATAATTTGCATCATCTATATCTATGGGTGGTGTAAACATTAGGGAGTCAGAATATCTTGACGTTACACAGAGGGGCATTTTGCCTGAAAACCTGGCCAAAAAGGCAAAAATGAATTTAAAGAAATTTAAGAAACTGTTCGATAGACAACAAAATTCTACATTATATAGTGTATTTTCACGACTTTAAGTTGAGATTTGTAGATTTGAGACGATGTCAAAGTCAGGAAAGTGAAGAAAATTAAATGCGTTATTGGTGTTTTTTTTTTTTGAAATTTTAATAGGTTTATATGATATTTTTTTGTGGCTAAACGAATAGAGGTTTTATATAGATTTTTTTTTATTTGAAAGGTATGAGCAACTGCTACTTTCAGTTTTTTATATATATATGTATATATATCTCATATATTAATGTTAAAATTGTACATTCAAAATATAAAAATAATAAAAATTTCGCATATTTATACCCTCCCTAAACAAAAGATAAGGATTTTAAAGGTGAAAGTAGTTTTTAGTAGTTTAATGTTAAATACCACAAGAAATTATGAACTCTCTATATTCAGAAACAAAAAAAATTTGCGCAAATTTGCGCAATTATTTTTGGTGATTTTTTGAAAATTTTACTTTTTTTTTGAAAAATTAATAAAAATTAGACGCCGTGTAATAAAGTCATAGGCAATAAAGCCATATGGGCTTATTTCTCAATAGAATGAGACCCAAGTGCAATAACGCCATAATCGTGTCGAAATAACGCCATAACAGTGTAATGTTGAGCTCGGTTGATAGGTTACTTTTAAGCAGTGACCCTTTTAAAAGCTGCAGTACACAAAAATCGAGAAGGAATAGAAAAGCATTTTCATCAGATACTATTAAATTACTCCTTCCTGACATTGATGATGAAAATGATAACGATTTTAACGATTGTATTTAGTTTCACTTTTCAAGTATTTTTAAGTTAAGTATTAAATAATGTAAAATAAATATTATAAATAAATATTAATTATCAGAGAACATTAAAAACTTAATTCGACTATTATAGTAATATGAGATGTATGTTTGATTTTCTTAATGGACCGTATGTGGTACCTAGGGGCACTTATGATCTGATCATAATAAAATCAGGTAGAATGATTCACATTCATATTAAACATGTTCATGTCGAATTTCATCGAGGTAATAAAATGTTTAAGCTGATTGTAATTGCTAAACATATTTTCTTAAGAGGCCCTATTTTGGACCTGGGGGCAATTATGGACCGACCATAACAAAATTTGGTAATATGATTTAGATTTACAAAATACACGTTCATACCGAATTTCATCGCGATACCGATGTTTTTAAGCCGTTTATAAGCGTAGACGTGAATTTCTAAAAGGGGCTTTATATGGGGACTAGGATCAAATGTGATCCGATTTTTACCAAACTTTACACCATGATTTCTTAGTACACAGAACTAATCCATGCTAAATTTTATCATGATTTTTGCATAATTACCATAATTATGTGTAAATATGTGCAATTTCGAGGGGAATTTGTATGGGGGCTAGGCGAAATCACGGACCGATTTGAACTAAAATCAGTTGGGTTCATCCTTGGGCCTAATTATCACTAGGTTAGGTTAGGTTAGAGGACCTGTACTTGTCAACTGTGACAAGTACAGTACCCGGAGGTCGAATTGACCCATTGTACAACGTCCTAGCTTCTGACACCACTCGAGTTGTGTGCGTTAATTTTATACATGAGTGGCGGGACCTACAGTTTAAAGTCGACTCCGAACGACAGATTTTTTTTGAGAAGCTTTTCATGGCAATTTTTACTCTCAGAGTTTTTGCCAGAAATCTGCTGAGAGGAAGTCGCCGAAGAAATATTTTCATATTTTCGTTTTGATGTCTGACCTGAAATTCGAACTCGGGCCTTTCGTCTAATAAGCCAACACACTACCTACTAGACCACGGCGACTTCGATCTATCACTAACACTATTAAAAAAAATTCCAGCCATTAACTCATAAAACACTTCTATCAATTTTGGCCAGGTTTTCAGGCAAAATGCCCCTCTGTGCGTTATGGGCATTAAAATTCAGGATAATGTTTGCTAGAACTGACACACTTTTTAGTGTCTTGGCTTCTTAAGACGGTGCAAGAAATATTTCACTTCATCTGAGCTTCATCCTATTTACACCAGTTATAACCGACCGAAAATGGAATAGAACTCTCATGTATGGGCCGGTGGCTCAACGTCTAGTTTGAGACATATTGACCGCGTACAGGAGAGGGCGAAGGTTCTTGTTGATGACGGTAGGGTTTCCCACTTTATTGATTCATTACAGCATCGTTGCAATGTGTCTTGTGTTTCACTGTTCTATCGCTACTACAACGGATTTTGTTCGAGCGAAATAAGGGGACTTGTTCCCGAGAATCATGTAACACTCGTGTTATTTGGCGAGCACCTCCGTTTGTAGTCGATTGGCCAGTGGATCGCACTCTGCATTACAGGCAAAATTTGTTCTTTTCTCGGACTATTCGTATATGGAACACGCTTCCTGCAGAGGTCTTTCCTGTCACTTATGGTAAGTATAAAAGATTTCAAATCTAGTGTCAATTAACACTACCTACTTTCCTCCTTACCATAACATATTTTCCTAGTTCCATTAAAATGCACTGCATGAGTAGGAGCCATTCCTTAAGTGTTGGTCGTACGAAAAACAAAAAGTAATGGCACTTGGCTTTGGTCTTCCTAGAAGCTATATTCGAATCTTTAAAAATGGTCTGCAACGGCAAATGGTAAATTATGCTCAACAACGTAAAGTGCCATTCTTATTTTGAAAATTCTTGGTAATGCTGTTATTTGCTGGTTAATCCTCGGATATTTGCAGATATTTGCAGAACTTACCATTTTTCTTTAAATATCTGATCATTTGTAGTCGCCGTGGTCTAGTAGGTAGTGTGTTGGCTTATTAGACGTAAAGCCCGGGTTCGTATCCCAGGTCAGGCATCAAAACGAAATATGAAAAAAAAAATATTTCTTCGGCGACTGCCTCACAGCAGATTTCTGGCAAAAACTCTGAGAGTAAATAAAATTGCCATGAAGAGCTTCTCAAAAATCTGTCGTTCGGAGTCGACTTTTAACTGCATGTCCCGCCACTCATGTATAAAAGTAACGCACACAACATAAGTGGTGTGAGAAGCTAGGTTGTAATCCTGACTGAAGGGTTGTAATGACCAATTATGTATGTGTATCTGATCATTTCTTTTTAAGTTTCTTTACTAATTGATGCTTTTATTTAGTTTATTTAGCATTTTATGTAGTATCATCACATTCTCTTATTAACCTCTCCCAAATAATTTAATCGAAATTAATCACAATTACAACTTGTACTCCCTTAAGAGCTCAATTTTCCAGTGGCTGGAAACAGTGGTGTTGTCGAGCTGGAACGCTCCGGAACGTCGTTCCGGTACTTCCTTTTTGGACAGCAACGCGTTCCGAAACTAAAGTTGATTTCTGATAACGAGAATTGCCTGGCGACGGACGAAAATTGGGGAAATCTCCCTCCCTCCGGCGTCAAATTTGGGACATGATATTTAAAAAAAAAACGCCGCCTCCAAGATTATCATGGAAAATCACCCGCGTCGTTAAATTTGGGACATGAGACCGCACAGAGGGGCCGGCTACCCAGGATCAGCCCTGTCTATATAATTATATATACGCGTTCCGGTAAAAAAAATTAGCACAACACCACTGGCTGGAAATAAAATTTCAAATGGTTTTTTTTTATTATTAGCGTCATACAAGTCAAAAAAAATTTTAAAGGAATGCTTGAAAACAAAAGGAAAATTATTGGAAAAGAGAAACAGATTATTTGACTTTCGAATAAAATATTTCAAAACAATTTCCTTATCTCTCCAAACGGTTTCCTAATGGTTTTAATCAATTAAATTATAAGAAAAAACGCTTCATTGTTCAAAATTACATCCTTTTAGGCGCACCTGTCGACTCTAATGGCATTTCGGAATGAAACCCCTTTTATTTTTTCAATCCTTTTCCTCTTTTTTTTCTTTGTGTGTCATTATTTCTAAGCGTCGAGACGTGCAACACCTGTTGTATGCATCACTAAAACGAATAATTGCGGACATTAATATAAAATAAAGGATATTAGAGCGAGAGCATCAAATAAACAAATATTTAACATATCTCCTCTCTCCCCCACACTGTCTCTCCCTCTCTCTCTCTAATGGATAATAATTACGGCAGAATGACAGACAGACAGACGGACAGACGGACAGAATGAATATTCCGACAACTTAATATGAAAACTTTGAAGTGTGTTTGCAGCAAAAGATCTTTAAAGATGCGGGTTCCAACAACTGCCTATTGGATCTGCCTGCACATTCATTAGATGCCATCGTCAGTGTATCCTTCGGTTATTCAGTCTAACACCTTGCAAACGAGTGAATGCATGTGTTGTGTGATCATTTGTTGAAGGCGTGAATTTCTAGATCAAATTATACACGGAAAAACACACAAAAAATACTAACAAAAAATACATCTGAAATAACAAATATTTGTTGAACAATTATTGTGATATTTAATGGCACTTTTGAATAAACACGCCAACAGAGCCTTTACCAGGGTCCCAGACAAAGAGTTCCTGTTTTTTGTTGGCGTTTTAAGGCCAATCAAATAAAAAAGTGTGCCCCTATGCAGGCATTTGAATGAATGTTTACTTCTTGAAAGCTATGAGGGAAGCAATACTCGCAGGGCCGAACGTAATCTAAACAATCAAGAATATCAAAGCAGCATCTATGAGTGAATCAAAATAGAATGCCAGTCTGCCATTAGGTTGATACATTTCAAAAGGAACGAGCAGACAATTCGTTTTTGGTGTAGATTATCCAATCGATCATTAGCCGCTCGTGTGATACATACATAATTGGTCATTACAACCCTTCAGTCAGGATTATTGACCTAGTTTCTCACACCACTTATGTTGTGTGTGTTAATTTTATACATAAGTGGCGGGATCTACAGTTTAAAGTCGACTCCGAACGACAGATTTTTTGAGAAACTTTTCATGGCAATTTTATTTACTCTCAGAGTTTTTGCCAGAAATCTGCTGAGAGGAAATCGCCGAAGAAATACTTTTTGTATTTTGTTTGATGTCTGGCCTGGGGCTCGAACCCTGGCTTTACGTCTAATAAGCCAACACACTACGGCGACTTCACATCATCATCACAGTGCGTGTGATGGTCATTCTTGTTGTATAATCGAGTTGAGTACAGTGCTGAATGGCAGCAGTAAGAGAATACATACGCGACGGCCTCCATTAACTCACGAAAAGATCCCGGAGTATTTAATGGTCTCTTAAGTTAATTGGAACACGCTGAAATGCATTTCAGATCGATTGATGTTGGAGAGACTTCAAAGCGATAAAGATTAGATGATATGCAGCTGATATACAGACTCCTACATACAGACTCGGTGTGAGGACGACATGAATTCTGTATACTGTTACGAAAATGAAAAATCTAGATACTGGTGTTTTGCTTTTACATTGCTTAACATTAAAATTATAAATAAAAGCAACAAAAATAAAATAATGCAGTAAATAAACCTGTTTACAAATTATCGTACTGCTTAATATAACAACAAATACCAGCATAAACAAAATTTTAAACAAGTAAACAAAAATATACCAACAACACTACAATAATAAACGTAAACAACGATGTTTACATTTATAGACGATTCGAGAAGGCGAAGTCATAAACGTTCACCTTCAAGAACATTCGTCAGACTGTTTACTCTGTCATATAATAGGCAAGGCAAAGCAGGCAACTGAGTTAGTAAAAGTTCAGTCAGTTTTGTGTGAAGACGCTGTGTCTTTGAAGAGAGTAATCGTGATTTGAAGATCGCCGTTACAAAGATCTGTCGAACAATTGTCTAGTAATTGTTATTGTTTATGGATGTAAACAGAGGAATAACAAAGAAAAGCAATTGTTGTTGTTTACATTAAGTTGTGTAGAGTGGCACAATTAAACACAAATTTATTTTTTTTATTTTATTTGCAATCTCATATTTTAAACGTTTTTAATAGGTAAAAAACGTAACAATATGTTCTCAACGGCCTCCATTAACTCACGAAAAGATGCCGGTATATTTAATGGTCTCTTCAATTGATTGGAACTCCCACTAGCTGAAATGCGTGCCAGAACGATTGGTTGTTCGATGTTGGAGAGGGTTTAAATCGATAAAGTTTAGATGTTATGCAGGTGACATACAGGCTCCGATATACAGGCTCGGAGTGAGGTTGACAAGCCTTTTTTTGTATTACTTTGGGCTGACATTTCTGCACTTTGTGTGTTCTTTGCAATTAGTATTCTTGGACGGCTTAATTATGACGGCCCCACACAGTTCAGACAAAAACTGTGGAATGATCATCAATTGTGGATTTTATTATCTCTGCGCTGAATATCAATGTAATTGCTCTCCTATAATAATTGCTTCATTACTGGGGCATTCAAATTTAAAATTTCAATACCCTCTGTATCATTTCATTCCTTTAAGCTTCTGCTGCCATTTACAATTTGTTCCAAAACTGACTTATTTGTGGCGGTGCACCGTTTGATTATTGCTCTGGTGTTTGTTAAACAAATTCAAATTGCCAATGTAAATAGTCTGCTCGAATTTTTAATGTTTTAAACAGAAAGAGAAAGAGAGAGAGATAGAGAGAAAGGGAGAGAAGAAAAATAAAATAAATTGCCCATTAGAGTTTGTAAATGTTTGGATAATTGCAAACAATTTGTTGGATTTGTTTAAAAACAACACCAACAATTGACGAATGTTGGCAGTAGCATGATGGTAGGACCGCAAACATGATCTCTTTTAAATTTGGTGTCCTCTCTGCTCTCCTCTTCTGCTCTCTAACAACAAATGATCACACACACAGGTCTTGTTTTGCTGGTCGGCTTGCAAGGATAATAAAAGACTTTCAAACGCTCAAAAACATGACATCACAGAACGCTTAATAGAACCCGTAGTTGTAGTCGCAATATGAGGGCATAATAATGCTAAGAAAACGTAACAAATTTGTAACACACAGACACACACAATAATTTAATGGTCAATTATGAGGGCGTCAATTTCTCATTGCCATTCTCATTCCCATTCCCATATCTCGTGGCTCATGTTTCATTAGAGAAACAAGAAACAGAAAACCAACACCAGCAACAATAAGAAAATGTAACGAATTTAATACTCAAAAAAAGAAAAGGAAGTGGTTTGTTTTAGCCATTCCTGCTAAATGCTTACTTGGTTGGTTGGTTGGCTGGCATTGTGCCAAAGTCAATATTTCCGACTGCAGGTGTCTAAATAATTTTAACATTTTCGCTATGGTTTCGTAGAGTTTTTTTCATTCATTCATTTGTGACTGTTCCTGTATTTCGATTTTAATTTTGTTTTAGAAACGATGTGTTGTTGGCTGGTGGATATAAAAAAAATTTAAGAAATGCAACCGAGATGACACCTGTAAAGCGAAATAGTAAGGTTAGGACAATGAACGAGAATTGAGATGAATTAACAAAAAAAAAGTTAATTATTTAAACTACAATCGGTGAATATACATACATACATATATACATAATTGGTCATTACAACCCTTTAGTCAGGATTACGACCTAGTTTCTCGCACCACTTATTTTGTGTGCGTTAAGTTTTATACATGAGTGGCAGGGCCTACATTTTAAAGTCGATTCCGAACGACAGATTTTTGAGAAGCTTTTCATGGCAATTTTATTTACTCTCAGAGTTTTTGCCAGAAATCTGCTGAGAGGAAGTCGCCGAAGAAATATTTTGTCATATTTCGTTTAGTTGGATATGCCTGACCTGGGGTTTGAACCGAGGGCTCACGTCTAATAAGCCAACATACTACCTACTAGACCACGGCGTCACGGTGAATATGGCGGCCCATAATTGTAGATGTTTTGGCGTATAAGATGGCCAATCTTTTTATTCAAAATAAGTTTCAAAGAATATCTGATCTTCCTCTAATGAAGACATCTAAAATTTACTATACAACCTAGTTGGGAGGCAATGTTAGTTTCAGCGCCAACACGTGTTTAAGATTGGAACGTTCTAAGGAAATCGATAGTGAGACTTAGAGGTAATTGTGGGCTGTTGAAAAAGCTGTATAGAAATGGGACCATTTGGTAAGAATTGAATGGAACGAATCCAAAGTTGCCAAAGGATTACTTAATCCAAATTATGTTCTTTGATAAACTGTTCAATGTTATTGGATTGCGAGGTCTATGATAAAAGGTTACGCCGACTCAATCCTAATGGAGATCTCGAAAGTTAATATGTATTCGGCTGCTGACAAGTCCTCTGAAAACTTCTGAATCAATGCGGTTTTCTAAATCAATTAGGTCTATGCAATACCCATTGACATATTTGTTGTTAGTCTCACGGTGATTAAAGTTTTCGGCTCTTGCCAAAGACCACAATTGCATTCAATCACTGCAGCAATTAGATAGGATTGGATGAAGCTAGTTTGGTTATCGGGACCCTTAGGTGTCATGGTTAACGTACATACATACATATGTACATAACATAATTGGTCATTGCAATTTTTCAATCAGAATTACGACATAGCTTCTCGCACCAGTTATGTTGTGTATGTTAATAATAAAAGACAAAGCAGGCGACTGAGTTAGTAAAAGTTCAGTCAGTCTTGTGTGAAGAGTGCGATGTGTTTGAAGAGAGTAATCGTGGTTTGAAGATCTTCGTTACAAAGATCAGTCGAATAATTGTCTAGTAATTTTTATTGTTTATGCAAAGGGTATTCATTTATTTATTTATTTATTTAAATGTGAACACAGTACAACAAGATACAATCTTATTTAACAGCACTGGTAAGAAAGAGGTACAGTATAGTATCGAAATAAAGAAAATTAAAAATAGAGTAAAAGTAGAGTAAAATTAAAAATAATAAAACAAAAAATAAAAAAAATTAGAAAATTAAAAGAAAAAATACTGATAATAGCTAATAGTTAAATATGTACATTACTTGAATATTCTTAATTAAAATGTGTAAAAATTGCAGCTCTGAAGTGCTTAGCATTGCTTAATAACTGTAAATGGTTTGAAAGTTCATTCCAGAGATAAATTGAGTTTATATAAAAGTGTCTTTCAGAAAGTAGTTTGCGATATCCAATAACATTAATCTTGCGTCCTCTATTAGATCTTGAGAAAGTTAGCCTTCGATAAAGATATTGGGGTTGGGCAGTGTAGACAATTTTGTGCAGATATACAAGGGTACGACATTTTAACAAATTTTCAAAAGAAATATTGTAAATTTTGTACGAGAATTCAGATATTCTACTAGATCTTGTTCGGCCATAAACATATCTTGCTATATTATTATTATATGTGACTTTGAGTTTATTTTTACTCATCGAATCACAGCTAGCAAAGAGTTCACTTCCATATAGTAACGTAGGTATGAGGTATATTTTGGCAAGGAGCATGCGAATATTAAATGGTGTGAAGTATTGCGTTAGCCAAAGATTACGCAGCATAGCATGAGTTCGACCACAAACTGCATTAACATGGTTTAACCAGCTGAGATTCTTATTAAAAATTACTCCAAGGTTTTTAGCATTCTGTACAATTTCTATAGTCGTGTTATCAATCTGAATAAGTGGAAGTGATGTTATGGAGTTAACTTTGCCTATAACCAACGCTTTAGATTTCCTTGGATTGATACAGAGACCATTCGTCGACGCCCATTTAAATACATTGTTTAAGTCTTGGTTCAGTTTGGTAGCACAATCATCTATTTGAGACGGTAAGCAGCTAATGTATAGTTGTACATCATCTGCATACATCTGAACATTACAAAATTTCAGTCTTGACGGTAAATCGTTTGAGTAAACGGAATATAGTAGTGGACCAAGTATGGAGCCCTGTGGCACACCTCTAGACATTGAAAAACCATTCGATTTGTTACCACAATGGTACACAAATTGAGTCCTATCGCGTAGGTACGACGATATTAACTTAACAGCGGTATCAGAATAAACAGAGGAATAACAAAAAATAGCAATTGTTGTTGTGAACAGTGACACACAGAATTGTGAGAATAATAAAGAATTTTAATTAAAACTAAAAAAGAATAATAATTAAAACCAACTAACTAACTAATTTTAATTAAAACTGAAGGGTTGTAATGATCAATTACATACGTGTGTATGTATTTAAAACTAAACACAAATTTATTTTTATTTTATTTGCAATCTACGAGCTTATATTTTAAATGTTTTTAAAAGGTAAAAATGTAACAATATTTTCGTTTTGATGTCTGACCGAGGCTTTACATCTAATAATCCAACACACTATCTACTAGACTATGGCGACTTTGAAGTGAATTATTACAACATTTGTTCACTTTTTTTAGGAGTTTTTTTTTAAACAAATTTGATTATGAGTGTCTTTGTTTAGTGATTGTAATTAAAAATTATTTGTTTAATCTATTGGAACATAGTTTAATGGATTTTAACATATGTATTGTATTGCATGGTTTGATTTTTGATTGTATTTCATTCAAATAAAAAACCAAAACAAAAAATTGTTTTAAATTTATAATCACATCTCTTTAGTAATTGTTTACAATATTTGCTGTTTAATAGAGGCCATGCCATGCCATGCCATGCCATAGTAATTTATGCGTCTCATATGCCTGCAACTACAGCTATAACAACGATAACGTTAACGATAACGATAACGATAATTATAATGATTGTACGAGAGTATGTTGTATTCTTTTATACACGTACGAGTAGTATGTAGTTGATAATGATAATGATTCTGTAATTCATTTAAATTCATAAAATATACGTTGTTGTTGTTGCCCGCAATACTTACGCGGATGAACGTTAAAAAATCTGACACGCAAGTCTGTAATGCGAAAAACAATTTTTTCTTTTTCCTTTTTTAATTACACTGTTTCTCATTGATTCTTACATTACTAGAAATGTTGCTACTAGATATTATTTAAGCCACCATAACAATGAAAATGAAAAAGTTTTATAACATTGAAGAACCGTATTTAAAAGGTTAAGGCGAAATTGTTAATTCGAAAGTTAATTTCTAGGACAAATTTCATAATTGTGGTCTTCTAGGTCCCGTTAGAAGAGCTACAACAACTTGTATAAATTTTAAGATATTAATCTGAAGGTATTTTAAAAATCGACCTTATGTTTTGGATGCAGTCGTCATAAAAATTGTTCAATTTTTCACACAAGGCGGTCTTTTGTGAAAATATAGGAAGCAATGTCACAGCGACATCAGTTAATAAGTCCGTTAATAAGTCATGATTAATAGGTCTTGGTAATCATAGTTGGGGTATCCTATTTATAGTGCGACTTTCCTTAGATTAAAGCTGACAACTAGCCCAAAAGCTGGTAAAATGTATTTAGTGATTTGTCTGATATATAGTAACGATAGCTTTGCTGGGCCCATTGAGAGTTGTCTGTGTCGACCCGGATACTGGAAATTGGTAAATAAAGTAAGCGCTTTACAACCTCTGCAAAAGTCATTTGCAGGTAAGCGAAGCCTCTCCGCATGCTTACCTATAAACACACTAACGGAGATGTCCCCACGATATTAGTCAGATAAGTCTGGCAATAATACGTGATTTCTTCTCAGTCCAGACTTCAAGCCAGTTTATGCCAAAAAGTTGCACCCGAAAATAATTTGTTTGCCGCCTTGCTATCACAGAGAATATAAATGTTAGTAATTGCATATGTCCTATTCAGAACCAGTTCCATGGTGTGATTTTATTGCAATTTCTTCGGCCTAAAATACATGGCAGTAGTCAGGGAGACGAAAAAATATTCCGTATTGCAGCCGTAAGTGTAGGCAGCGTTCCCAGAGCAGACTAGAGCACCAAACCTCACTGTTACGGATTCTAAATTGAAAGCTTTTTAAAGACTAGTTTCAGACATTGTATAAACTATTTTACTTAGAGTCTGGATATCTTGAGATAGGAACGATGAGTGCGTAGAGGGGATATTGTACCAACATGACTGGGCATTAAGTCACATTGAAATAAGTGCCGTCTGTTGTCTGGTAAGAAATCTATACCTGTTAACCCTACAACGGATTAAATTAAAAATAACTGAATGTATGACCCCAATATTATATAGAATTACGATGAAATTTTATCATTTTTTATGATTTAGTGAGGTTCAGTTCGTCTTGTATGAAGACGCGGTGTGTTTGAAGAGAGTAATCGTGGTTTGAAGATCTTCGTTACAGAGATCTGTCAAACAATTGTCTCGTAATTATTATTATTTATGCAAAGGGTATAAACAGAGGAATAACAAAGAAAAGCAATTGTTGTTGTATACATCAAGTTGTGTACAGTGGCACACAGAATTGTGCGAATAATAAAGAATTTAATTAAAACTAAACACGAAGTTATTTTTATTTTATTTGCAATTTACGAGCTCATATTTTGAGATGTGAGAAGCTAGGTCGTAATCCTGTAGGGTTGTAATGACCAATTATGTATGAGATCATATTTTAAACGTTTTTAAAAGGTAAAAAACGTAACAATTGTGGTTAACAAATTATTGTTTAATTCTTCATACATTACTGCTGTTTTCCAAAATTTTTTGTACTACATTTGACTCCCGACTGCTTCAATTCTAATGTATATGCATCCCTTCTTCTAGCAGCCATGGAAATACCACTTAAAAGTTTTTTCCAAATGAAGTTTTGTAAGTTTTTCAATTCTTCTCACCAAAGGAAACAGTGTAAACCTCTGCATTTCATGGGGCCCTATTTAAAGACTGAATAAGTTTACTGATTGCATTTATTTGATTGATAAACAGTCATGCCACCGACACATTCAACACGTTTAAATCATGTTCTTAAATCATTGTCATGCAACCTCTTAAAATCAAATCAAATAAAAATAAAAAAACTGAAAAATGGAAATAAGTTTCGAATTTAAAATGTAGAAAATGCAAATTGCAACGCGGCAATTATGCAACACTACTCTACTGCTCTACGAAAAAAAGTGGTTGAGAGAATGAAAAATCAGTTTCAACGTCGTCAGCAGTACTTAAAATGGTAACAACACTTACGTTGGCAGGCAGGGTACACTTAGTAAACGTAACATAATGTTTAATTAGAGGGCCTAGAGGCAGGCCCCCGTCTAGTACGAGTCGTTAGGAAATTATTTTTAATTAAACGTTCGTCGTCCGTCGACCGCCGATAACACGCACTTTTATTTGTTTTTCGAAAAGCTAAACAACAACAAGAATTGTTAAGAAAACATTGTATAATGAAAATGAATGCAATGATGAACGAATGTATGTATGTATGAATGAATGCATGAATGAATGAATAATTATGAAAGCCGTGGGTGGTTTACTGCAACAAAACAAACTTTAATTATTTCATTTTGTTGCAATTTTGTTGCAAGTGAATTATGATTTTATTTACTGCAAAGAGGTGTTGCATCATAATTTATTCATTTCACTTGAAAAAGTTTATTTTCCTTTGTCATATTTTAACTTCGAAACCTAAACAGAAAGTGGCCTCTCTATGTACACCTATGTATTGTTTGTAAGAGCTTCTGCTCCATTTTATTTCCTATTTGACGGTGTACAATTTATTGTTTGATGATGGCAAATATGAATTTGAATTTTAATTACAGAGCCAGAGACTAGCAATTGCGGATTGTAATTGGACTCACGTCATTTCTTTCTATGGCAAGTGGTTATTATTGTTTGGCAAACTTAATTAGTTTGCTGGCAGTGCCATTTATAGGCCATATTTGACTTGTTTTTTTTTTTAATAGAAATTTGCATGCTATTGACAGGAAAATTGAAAATGGAAAGACTCTTCAATAGGCGCAGCAATTGGGAATTTGGTATTTTTATTAGACATGGCTCTGAAGTCACCGTTTAGAGAGAAAATTTTTAAGCTTCCTTTAACTGAGTTAAACACCCAGAATTTTTTAAACAATTTACAAAATTTAATGAAATATAAAAAACTGAAGTCTCTGCTGTGAATTGAACCCATAACCTCCATACTCACATGTTACCACTCTACTTTGTAGACTACAGGTGATTTTCTTTATCGCGTCACTGGCATAAATTACTTGTTCATGGTTTTTATGCGGCTTGACGAATATCTAAAATCGTCTTTTGACATCTCTTGGCTTCAATCCATGAGATACCCTACTGCCATTCTATTGGATGAGACATACTGCTCTCAAATCCTTTAAAACTGTTGCCTGAATAAATTTCAATGACTCTGCAAGTACTTCCGTCTTCCGCAGAACACTTTCCATGACATAATAGAAGAGGTTACATGATAACAAAGGTTCGGAGAAGCCTTTTCTGCTTTTACGCCATACTTATATGCGTACTTACTGAATTGGTCACGTACAACCCTTTAGCCAGGATTACAAATTAGCTTCTCATACCACCCATGATGTGTGCTAATCTCACTCATAGGTAGCAGTACCTACAGTTTAAAGTTAACTTTGATGGACGATTTGAGCAACTTTTCATGGTAATTTTATTTTCTTTCTTATTGCTTTTGCCAGAAAACTGATGAGAGAAAGTAGCCGAAAGAAAATATTTTTTATTATTTCATTCTGTTCAGTACGTCTGCGTTAAGGTTTGAACCATGGACACTAATCTAATAAGGCAACAAACTACCTGTTACACTACAGCGACCTCTCTCTTTGGTTGGTTAAAGATAATGCCATTGCGATGCACTCTCATCTGTCGCAGAACACTTTCTGTGATGAAATTGAAGAGGCGGGATGCCTTTTTGAGGTTAATCAAGTTAAAAGAGTTACACAACAGAATACCGATAACAGACATCACGACATAAGAACAATTCGGTTTTCATGGCTTCTCTCCAAGGTTTAGGGTAATGTGAATATCTGATCGATGGCGAACATATAAGGTCTAAAGGCATTCTGTTAAGGTCCACTCATGTCTTGACTAGGCTTTCCAATTGTTGGGCATACTTTCTCTTGGTTATTGGTGATTTTTTAAGAATTTTTCAAAAAAAAAAAAAAAAAACACATAAAATTCAGAAAAATGCATGAAATTTTTATTTGAATCGATAGTACGGTCCATATAATTTAATGTTTGAAGATTATTTCATGCAAATGTTGACCGCGAGTGCGCCTCAAATGGTCCATCCGCTTAGTCCAATTTTGGCATACTCTTTCCAACATTTCGGCCGGTATCTCACGAATAAATGCTTCAATGTTGTCTTCCAATGCGTCAATTGAAGCGGGCTTGTCTGTATAGACATGAGCTTTAACATAGCCCCACAAAAAATAGTCTAAAGGCGTTAAATCGCATGATCTAGGCGGCCAATTGAACGGTCCTGAACGTGAAATAAAATGTTCACCGTACTCGCCTCTCAATAAGTCCATTGTTACGCGTGCTGTGTGGCATGTGGCACCATCTTGTTGAAACCACATGTCATGCAAGTCAAGCTCTTGCATTTTGGGCAAAAAAAGTTGGATATCATCTCACGGTAGCGCTCACCATTCACAGTTACGTTACGATTCGCAGCATCTTTGAAGAAGTATGGTCCAATGATGCCAAATACAATGATTTGCAAGCGTTGTTCGTTTGTAAGACGATTCATGGTTAAATTATAGACCAAACTGAAGATGTTTGTCAGTGAAACAAAACACGAAACGTGTGTGAGCTGTTTAAACCAGTGTTGCCAAAAAGATAATAGCTAAAAAATCACCCTTTATTATGGAAAACAGTTGGTAGGGTGGGTACCAGCTCGAAACGTCCGGTTTTAAACAATTTACCAAGCAGGCCATCATTATTAGCTGAAAGGCGTGCTTGAACTCATCATGGCTGGGCGGCGGTATTGATCGGATACGGTACATCATCTTCTCTAAAGGTGGAATTAGTGTCTTGATCGCCTCGAAGTAGCGTAGAGAATTGTTGCCTTCACTTCTGCAATTAATAACTGCGTTGTTATTTAAATTAAATTCTACAAAACAGTTCCCAACAAAACTCAGAATTGAACATTCCTTATGTAAACTCTTTAACAATTAAATGCTTCGAAATAAACATTTTTTTAATTTTATTAACCAGTAGTCATTTATTACTAGTAAGTGGTGTGCTGGCTTATTAGATGTAAGACCTTGGTTCAAACCCCAGGTCAAACATTTCCAACTAAAGGAAATATGAAAACGAATATTTCTTCGGAGACTTGCTCTTACCAGATTTCTGGCAAAAACTCTGAGAGTAAATAAAATTGCAATGAAAAGTTTCTCAAAAAATCTGTCGTTCGAAGTCGACTTTAAACTGAGGGTCACGCTATTCATGAACAATATTATCACACACAACATTAGTGATGTGAGAAACTAGGTCGTAATCCTGATTAAAGGGTTGTAATGATAAATTATGTATGTATCCATGTATTGTCCAGTTTAAATACCCTTTTATACTGATCTTCCAAATAAGAAAATATCCGAAAGAAATGACTTTCTCCTCTCACCAATATTTGGAGGTGAAAATTTATGCAAATACTTGACTGTTTATTTTTTCTTTTTGCATTATTTCAACGACAATGGAAAATTTATTCATAATCACTGTGTATAATTTTCTTTTTTATCCCCAAATGCCGCCATATTATGCCATTATCCACTATAATGATACAAAAACAAAAACAACAACAAACAAAACAACTTGCAACAGATACAAGAAAAACCCCTACAAACTGAGTAATTTGTTGTTGATTTTTTCTGTTTTGTTTCTGTTTTTTTTTGCCATTTAAAAAGCGGCTTTTGCCGCCTTAAGTCGTTGTCGTTATTGTCAAAATGACAATCATCGTGTTGTGGCACATAAATCATCATATCGTAAAAGGATTTACAAAAACACAGAAAAAATTCGTATTAAAAGAGAGAGATTGTATGACTTGATTTTATATGACGGTATCGGTAAATAACAGGCATGAAGACTATAAATGAGTGAATAAATGATGAATAAAAGAATGCCTGAATGACTGAATGCCTGACTAACTGACTGAATGATATCGAAATGGCAAAGATGATGTTGTTGACTGTAGATGATTAAGCCAAATATGAATGTTATTAACACAACAACAACAATAACCATAATCACTAAGAAAAAGATAATAAAACCCGACTAAATTACAAAACAAATGAATTCAAAAAATAAAAACAATCCGAAAACAGATAAAAAGCCATGTATTTTGACAATTATAATGATGACAGATTGATTATGAAAAACAAAACAAAGACAAACAAAAACACAAAAGCGCTCTTCAATCTTGTCATAATAAACACGACTGTCGTAAGACAGGGCACTGATTTGTTACAATGGAGCTGGCAATTAACGGAAAGAAATGTTTGCAGTCGTTTTGTTTTTACAAGAATTAAGGAGAGGCCACTCACTTAACGGTGGATTCCAAGAAGTGAATACAATGGTTTCAAATGGTAGAGATGGAAAGAAGCCATATATATTTATGTACATATGTATATACTGAAATTGTTTCAATATTTAATAAATAAAGGCAGACTCAAACGTTACAATAATTTCATCGAAAAGTCAAGTTCAAAAAGCGATTTTAACTCTTTGCATTTCATTAAAACCTCTTTCAAGACCCTAAATGATATCAAAAATCATTTTTGTTGTTATTTCTTTTCTAATTTGGTGGGTTAATCCTAATGAAATGAAATCAATTTAAAATTATTTCATGGAAAAGAGCCTTAATTGAACAACAAGAAAGGTATTTGGCATGCGTACTTAGAGCAGAGAAACAGATCGTATGGAATAGGTAGGTAGGTAGAGGTGGCATGTTCATCCAAGAGAATTGGATGGAGCCACTTAGGCCGCCTAAGGCCCATTGTGTTACCATAGTTTTTCCTTATCCCTTAGTCTCGAAACCACTCGAAGCTCTTGATGAAGCGATTTGAACTGCCAATGTCAATCCTTGCCAGTTCCTCTGGATTATCCATATAGTAAGCACATAAGTACTTCTTTCTCCTTTGACAAAGAGTCGGGCATATACCCAGCAAGGTGTTCAAGACCAATGCACCTCGCATGCGTACCCATAATGCAATGCCCTGTAATGACCCCGACAATCATACTGTGCGTGATCCTTTGGTATTTAAGCAGACCCTTTGTGCGCTCTTCATTCAGCCTTGGCGAGATTTTATGCGCGTTTTACCCCTGTCCGAAGCCGCCCATCCGTCATTGACGGAATCGACTATCGCAATCTCAATTATAAGCCTAGAGGTTCCTACAGGATGTCCGGAGTCGAGAATTTATCGAAGAGTTCGATGCAGTTACCCGGAATACCATTGTGCCTCGGTACCCATATGATATGGACATCATATCGTTCCGCTATCTCGTTGAGATATCTGCGACAGCCGTACACCGTCTTGGCATTCATAACGCTGGAATTTAGAGCACTGATAGCCGCCTGGCTATCAAAATGTATGGTGATGTTCCGCTTGGAGATGTTTTCGTCTCCAATAATTCTCGCCGCAGCCTGTATTGCCACTACAGCCTGATCGTATGGAATAATTTCTGCAAATTTTAAAATTCAGCAATTAAACCCGTGGATCTATATGAATAGACAGGTGCGTTCACGAACCCGGAGACTAGGCATATTTCACAACGACTTCTGCAGAAGCTGTAACGGCGATTGGGAACCTAAGAAGAAGACTACTTAAATACACAGAATTCATTGATAGAACGTGTCTGCCTAAATGTGATCCGAATAGAATTTACACCTTCATAAGACTGGGAGTCGCCAACTAGGAGTTGATATTGCTTTACCGAAAAACTAATTCCGTACTTACAACGGGATTTTATAGAATGCAAGTAACCCATGCTCATGGAGGCGCCTGACAATTGAACCCCAGCTAATATAACTTAATCGGAACACGTGTAATTTATACTGAAATAGAAATTTTCCATTTCTCAAGCATAATTCTAAACTAGATTTGATTAATACAACTTACGACCCAAGATCGCAACTTTAATCCAATCACTGGTTTAGTGACTTAAACCTTGACTGTGTAATGATTAAACGTAATATTTTGAGTGCTTCGAGTGTTCTTTACCTTTGAAACAATTGCACTTTGGTTTAGACGTTATAACCACATACCCACGATTAGTCCCCAGTTATAGTTCGTTGGGGTCTACCTGAATAACTTCTGTAGTTTGAAGGGACAAATCAAGACGAAAACTAGCAGAA
The DNA here is from genome assembly GCA_927399465.1 of Sarcophaga caerulescens. Classification (NCBI taxonomy): domain Eukaryota; kingdom Metazoa; phylum Arthropoda; class Insecta; order Diptera; family Sarcophagidae; genus Sarcophaga; species Sarcophaga caerulescens. The sequence goes on from OV656872.1 coordinate 8,885,015, forward strand.
TATTTGCACAATCCAACCTAGATGTGGATTTCATTTAATTTGGCTTTGGACACAAAAGAAACTGATGCGGTATCCTTGAAGTGATTGAAGACTTAAAATCTGACACAGTTACAAGAACTCCATGAACATTAGTATTTCGTCTCTGTAAGTACCGGGATTGGAATAAAATTAGTTTAGAAATACGGACACCCTGGTCGCCATGTCATTAAAATAATTTACAAGTGTTCTAGAAGTTGACAAGAAATTTTAGCGGAGGTAGTAAGAAATCATTATCTGTACGATCCCCAAGTCTCTACGGTTTAAGCATGGCCACAACAAGAGCAAATGCAAGATATGGCATTCAGGTTATCATGGCATTGAAATTGTTGACAAATGTTCTAGAAGTTGACAAGAAATATTTAGCAGAGGTTGTAAACCTAAATCATCATCTGTACGATTCTCAAGTCTCTATGGCTTAAGCAGGGCCACAACAAGAATAAATGCAATAAATGGCACTCATGTTGTCATGGCATTTAAATAATTAACAAATGTTCTAGAAGTTGACAACAAATTTAAGCAGAGGTTGTAAAAAATCATCATCTGTACGATTCTCAAGCCTCTACGGCTTAAGCAAGGCCACAACGAGAAGAAATGCAAGATACCGAAATAATTACAGAACACTATTCTATTCATAAATTTAGAAAAAAATTATTGTGTGTTGAGACCTTTTTCACAGTTACTGTTAAGATGCTTGATTGTTTGACTGGTTTTTTCTTTCATCTTAAAGTGGTTGTTGTGGTACTTACTGATGATGATGCTGTTGCTGGCTAAAATACGTCGCGTGTGATTGGTCGAAAGCCAAAGATGACCGGTTGTTAGTAAGAGATTCCCGGTAAAAGATCAAAAAATATTTCCAGTTGCCACGAAAGTGACTTCAAGATAACAGAAAAGACAATCAAACAAAAACAACAAATATAAATAAAAAAAAAGTTGTTTTGTTGTTGTTGTTGTTGCTGATGTTATTCGTTATGGTGGTGTAGTGTGATGTGATGTGGCATTCGTACAAAGAAGTTAAACTTGCTTCAAGTTGCTTATGCCACGCCATCTTTGTGCTTGACTTACTAAATGTAAGCGACTCTAGGTATGGTGCTGGTGCTGGTGCTGGTGGTGGTATTGGCCACCAAAAACCAAAAAAAAAAAAAACGAATGAAAAGAAGAAGAAAAATAAATAACCGGTACAATGAGAATGTAAGGGAATGCAATGAAATGTTTGAATACCTTCAGCAACCTTTAGGTTAAAGTGGTAGCAGAAGAAGAAGAAGAAGACAAAGATGCAGTTAAGTCAGCTGCATTTGATTATGGTCAGCAGCAGCCATTTTCTTCTACAATTGAAGACGTTAACGTGGCTATTTCATTCGATAACCAATTTGTTAAATGTTAATTACAAACCAGGCCATAAACACTGATGCTAATCAAATCAAATCAATTAAAACAACAACTGAAATTTAACACATTCTTAGTTGTTCATTAAATAAATTAAAGCCTTCTTTACCCTGCGGGTTTACAACTCACAAAAACCAAAAAAAGCCTTCAATTCTGTTACACTTTTTTGTTTTCTAATAAAACCATTGAAAATACGTGACATGTCTAGTGAATTATTAAAATTTATAACGAAAATTGAATACAAAAAAATATGATTCTATTGGGCGATAAAAATGTATCGTTTTTTAATAACTTTTAATACGTTCATCCGCCCATCTGACCATCTGTGTGATGAAGTGTTAATTGAACACACTTTGTTTCGTGGCCATAATTAGTAAAAGCCGTGTGTCATATGATTAGATTTTCCTTGTATGGCTCACGTTCTTCATAGGTTTTCTGTTTTTTTTTTTCATTGTTTCTAATAACTTAGGATATAAAAAATTAAAATAAAAAACAAGAAAAACTTTTAATTTTCAATTTGACGTTTTTAATAACATTGACGCGAGAGTAGTACGTTCGTCCACACGTATGTGATGGTGTGTTGGTGTGTTAATTGTAATGACAAACAATAATTATTTTAATTTCTATCAATTACCACATTGTAAACAACAATAGTGACATGTACAGTGCAATCTAAAAGTAAGCTGAGATCAAGAGATATCAATTCGGAACTCAATACATTACATTAAACATCACAACACCTCAAAACAGTATTACAAGCCATGTTGTGTGCGCCAATTTATCCATAATTTGCAAAGACTTTCGGCTTAACATCGAATCCGAACGTCAGACTTGACAACGATTAGTTTATTCTGTGACAGAGGTCAGCAATAAATCGTTTATTCGCTACTCATAAGCACTCATGAAATTTTGAATACAAGTGAGATTCAATAATATTGAAATTTAACTACAGTAGAACCTTGATTATCCGTGATTCGATTATCCGACAACATCAATTATCCGGGATGGAAAAAGAAAATTTTTTGCATCGACTTAATTTTATTCTGGATCGACTTAAATTTTTCTGCATCGTTTAACCGTGATTACCTCTATTATCCGTGATTATAAGCAAAAATTTTTTTCTATTATTTTGGACACACAATCGAAAAAGTGGAATTTCCTCTTTAGTACATGAAATCCTTATATACTGTTCACTGTTTTCTGACAAAATTATTTTTTTTTATATTTTTGAAACATGTATGTATATAAAATCCTTGAATTATTTAGTTTTTGTATAAATATGTACACATTCATTTATTAATTAATAAAAATATCTATTAAAAAACTAGCCAAAATTGGTACTCAATTAACCGGGAAAATCGATTATACAGAATGCTTCCGGTCACGACCATCACGGAAAATCGAGGTCCCACTGTATATACTCTGATTCATTCATACTCACTACAACGTTGATTTATAAGTACAGGTTGCAATGAGTATGTATGCAACGTTCGACATCAAACTCATACCATTCCAAATATGTTTGTTTGGTCCTGACATCTATGGTGAAGTGGTTGGTCTTCACATCCCTTAATTGTGTGCCATTACACTCATTTGAGTCTTTCAAAAATGCAGGGAAAAAAAGGTATACAATATAAGCCTACTCATTCAGATTCATAACTTTAGAAAAAACTCATAAATGATTCGAGTGACTCTACAGTCTTAGTTGTTGTTGCATTTACAACAAAAGAAAAAAGACTCATAAGCAAAAAAGACAGAGCAGGAAGCAGAGTAAACACACAACCATTTAGTGAGTATTTTAGTGTTCATACGCAATTCATACTTATTTTGTGATTCGTGTATATATGTTGAGTTATGGAGAGTCAAAATCAACAACAACATCATACGTGTTGTTGTAATATGAACACAGGTTCCATGATATTAAAATAAGTATTAATGCGTATATAGTAGTAGTCGCTGTGTTGGCTCATTAGACTGAAGGCCCGAGTTCAGACCGCAGGTCAGACATCAAAACGAAAATATGAAAATATTTCTTCGGCGACTTCCTATCAGCAGATTTCTGGCAACAACTCTGACAGTAAATAAAATTGCCATGAAAAACTTCTCAAAAATCTGTCGTTCGGAGTCGACTTTAAACTGTAGGTCCCGCCACTCATGTATAAAAATTAACACACACAACATACATAAGTGGTGTGAGAAGCTAGGTCGTAATCTTGACTGAAGGGTTGTAATGACCAATTATGTTTTTATGAATGCGTATAAGCATCAAAAATTTGAATACTCATTGCTGATCTCTGATAAAGATCTACCCGCAATGGAAATCTAATGCTTTAAATCTTCTTTTTTTTAATTTTAAAGATTATTTAAATGCTTTATTAAAATTTATTGCATCTTTTAAAGTGTATCTGTTGTCTCTTGTTAACCACTGTAACGATTGACATGAATTTTAATTTCCTTGAAGTTAATACAACAACGCCAATAACATTGGCAACAATAACAGCAGCAGCAGTAGCAGCAGCGGCAATAGCAATTAATTGTCGTTTATTTTATAATTTCATACAATGTTGATGATAGAAAAACAATAAAAACAACGATAATAATTATGAAAAAAAAAAATTTATTATTAAAAATGATTACAAAACCTGTAATTAAAAGAAAATTTATTTGATTTCAACATTCAACATTAACAGTCAACATCGTTTAACACTTTATTTAAATTTATTATCGATTCACATAAAATTATCGTTTCATTTGTTGCTTTTTTTGTTTCATAAAATTTTTAATAAAAAAATAAATTTTTTTCTTCTTTCAAATACAATGTTAAACTTGTTTAAATATTAAAAAAAAAAAAGAAACAAAAAAATATTGAATAAAAAAATTTATTTTAATTCAGAGTGGTGTTTAGGTGTTTAATTTGAAATTCATTTCAATCTGACAGCAAAGTATGTAGCCATTGCCTGCATGTGTCTCCGATTAATCAGCGTCAATTATTGTATTCATGCATGCTGCTGCATGTGCATATGCATGTGCCTTCAATCATTTTTATAATTTAGCGTTTATAAATTCGATATTTATTTATCGATTTTTATTTATCATTGTATGTATTTGTAATCAATTTAATATGTTGACGTTAATTGTGAATTTTTTTTTTCTTCTTTTTTTGAAATGTGATTTAACACTTGTGACCCAAATTGTTGAAGAGAGAGGAAAAAATATTTTTTAATAATTAATTATTTAAAGCTGCTATTGTTGTTGACGCTGCTGCTGCTGCTGCTGCTTTGTTGTTGTTTTAAAAGTGTTAAATTTATATTTAAAAAGGTGTTTAATTTATTCAGGTTTTTTTTGTTAATTTTATTTGAATTTATTTGAAGAATTATTTACGGTTTTTGTTGTAGTTTTAGTTATTTTCCTTCACTTTATTTAAATGAGCTGGCATGAGTAATTGCGATCCATGACGGATTACAAAGCATATGCATTTTGTGATTCATTCATTTGCAATTCTAAAATATATCAGCATATATTGTCAGATATGAATATAGGTATCCCTCCTACAACACGGTATCCCACAAAAAATTTCCGAAAACCTCTTATAACACGATACTTCTACAACATTATTTTTTTTTAAAGAAAATTATAATATGTATTTATACCTTTAAGATTTATTACATAAGAAGATCATTACAATGGATTTTAGACATAACTGATTCAAAATCTATTGATGTAAAGGAAGCTTGGAAGCAATTTTCAATTACAGACTGCATCGATATCATATCCTTATCGCTGAAAGAACTGAAAATTACAACATTAAATCGATGTTGGAAAAAGATATGGCCAGCAGTAGTTGAGATAGAAAACGTGCATGAATCAGGAGAAAATGAAATTTGTGGCATATTAGAACTTGCTAGGTCGATCGGAGGAGAAGGGTTTGTGGATATGGCTATTGAAGATGTGCAAGACTTATTAATGGAACAAGAATTTGGGGAAGCAGATTTGGTAGAAATCGCATCCGAACCCCAAGTGAATGAAATCAATTCTAGCTCTGATGAAGATCATGAAGTTAATAATTTGACACTAAAAAATACAGGAAGGATTAGACTTGGCCAAAAAATTGGAATTATTGTTCTTGGATGCAGACCCTTGCGCTGAAAGAAGCCGAAAATTCAAAAGGGAATTACAAAATTGCCTATCACCATATCAAGAAATTTACAACAACCTTGGACGGACAAGGAAACAAAGCTAGATTACGGATTTTTAAAAAGATATCAGCAGGTGAACAAAATATAAATGCAAGTTCAGAAAGTGAAGATGATATTATTCAGCCGAAAAAACCTTCCCATTTAATTGAATTGAGCAGCGATGATGAAGAAAATTACTAAACTAAATTCATAATACAGATACATTCATATATATTTATACCGATTTTTGTTTGTTTTTTTATGTATTTACGTGGATTTATATTTGTTTTTTTATATATTTAATTGGATTTTTATTTATTTTGTTATTTTTAATAGAAATAAAGTTTCTTCTGTGAGATTAAAATAATTTTTTTGAACTTAACCCCTGTTTTTGTACCAGCTTCTAGTCTCCTACAACACGGTTTCACATAACACATCATATTATAGGAACCTATCGACCGTGTTGTAGGAGGGATACCTGTATCCACAATTGATAGAAAACCAAGAGGGGTAGAAAATTGCAAAATTTAAAGACCACTTTGGCTTTTTATTCTCGTTAACCAAAATATAATTCGTATGAAAACATAATCTTCATCAATTAGCTCCTTACTGTCGAGGGACCTTCATAGATTTGATTTTTATGATTGTTTTCGTAACTGCCTATGTCTGTCCTCCATTGCCAAGTAGTAATTCACGAATAGTAGATTGCCTAACATTTTGATTAACTGATGGACAAGGTGAAGAGCATTCCTTCAAATAGCTCAAGGATATCAGCACTATAATAGAAAATCATCGGGAGAGGAACCTTCCCAAATCGGTAAGATGTTGAATGAGTTTACACACATTGCAGCAGATAGAAAAATATGGAGATTCTATGTAAATTTGTTCCTAATAAAAGAAAAAAAGAACAACCAAACTATCAAAAACAATCAGAGAAAGTTTTAAATTCCTATTGATAATCTGTAGGTTTACTTTAATGATGCGCTATTTTTTATACGAATTTTATTCACGCTTCCTGACAGTCTCTAAAAGCTAAGTCCTATCTAACACCCAAGTGTGTAAACTACGTTAGATAAGGTCGTAGGCTGTAAAGAATAAAGTTGTTCCCATTAATCCAGAATTCAGATTTTGATAGCAAAACAAACTATAGCACCCAATAATCAAATAGTCTCCAAACTAATGACTCGATTATGGATGGAAACCGAATTTCGTTTGCGTTGCCAACTGGAAACCATAAATCAGTATGTAGCTGCCAACAAAAATTTGTTTTACTAGTGATGTTTTAAAGTGTTTGCAGTCAGTTGCAATTTCTAATATCAACTTAAGCCATTTTTGGCAATTGAAGATTCAATTGGAGTTCGCCCCTTAAACTCACTATTGCGTCAATTTTCGTTTTGAAGTCTTCAGTTAAAGATTACAGGAAATGAGAGGCCAAAGAAGAACAACCGCTTTTTCATGGCAATGTTTTGACACTAATGATCATAATAATCATTAGCACTTTAATTTATAAGATTTCTATCTTGTTGTGCTAAATTTTAAAATAAAATAAATACATAAATAAAAAATAATGAAGTTGAAGTCGCCATAGTCTAGTAGGTAGTGTGTTGGCTTGTTAGACGTAAGGTTTCGGTTCAAACCCCAGGTCAGACATGTCCAACAAAACGAATTAAGAGAAAATATTTCTTCCTCTCAGCAGATTTCTGGCAACAACTCTGAGAGTAAATAAAATTGGCATGAAAAATTTCTCTAAAATCTGTTGTCCGGAGTCGACTTTGAACTGTAGGTCCCGCCATTCATGTATAAAATTAACACACACAATATAAGTGCTGTGGGAAGCTAGGTCCATAATCCTGACTGAATACTTGTAATGACCAATTATGTTATGTATGAAGTTGAACGATAGGCTGCTCTCCAGAGCAAGAGCTCCTGCATTCTTGCAAGGAAATGCCTAGTCTATATACATGCCTTCCAATAGACAATGGTCTGTGAGAGCCGCAATAATAATATGATTCAAGGAAATAAGACAATTATTCCTCTTATTATACAGGTGACTCCAACAAAATTGAACATCTACAGAAGCTGGTGAGTACCCACTTTATCTAATTCAACTGAAACATCTGTTCACGGTCTCTATGACTGCTCTGGTCAGTACTCCTTTAAATGGTCCGGAATTGGTGTAGTAACCCTCGGTCCAAGTGCTTTTATTTTATTTGGTTTGCAGCAGCAAATCACCAATCCATGTTTCCCAATCCATTTTCATGCAAACGAAGTGCTTTTTTTTATACTAATAATACAGCCTTAAGGACCACATCATCGAAATTCAACATTTTAGGCTATAGTTCTTGTAAAATATATTAAAATCCTTTAAATTCCATCGATATTTGAGCGTGTTATTTAAATTTAAGCACTTATACCTTCTTAATGCTTTGGTTCTTCCCCCATTAGAAAACAAATTCCTTTAAAAAATATTTCACAAAAGTAGGTGGGTAAACGTAAAACTGAAATTAAATTTAAATTTCCTTTCCCACTCATCATCCTGTATTCCTACCCCATCCCTGGTAGTGTCCTGTAAATATTTACAAACATTTGTTTTGACACCATTAAACACACCATTTCAGCCATATTTGTTTAGACGGTTTTTTTCTTTTTCTGTTTCTGTTTTCCTGCTTTTAATAAGACTTTCCCTGTTTTTTTTTGTTTTTTTTTCTTCTTTTTGATCCAATTAAAATTGTTGTCAAAACAGCAACAACAACAACAATTTTAAGTAGAAAAATAAACAAAAAGAAAACAAAAAAGAAACGAATTTATTTTTTCAATAGAAAACTACCCCCAGCGGTAGAGGTGTGAACGAAAGTGTCAGTGGTGGTGGTGGTGGTAGGACCTTGCCTTTCAGACTCATACTCATACCCGAGTACAAACCATCAATGAATGTTTGTATGTCTGTTGCCTGTTAATTTTTAATACAATTTATTCAAGCGTTTGATATCCTTAAAAACGTTTTGTTTACTGTTTAATACACACACACAGATGCACGATATACAAAATTTCTACCACATCCACATACACTTCCACTGTGCCAACATTATTGTCATCGTCGCAGTTGTTGGGTGTTATCTTCACACCATAATCGTCAACAAAGTTGGTCGCTGTCATTAAATGAAATAAAAAATGGCGTTGCTAAGCTGTTGGTGTTTGAGACATTTGTTTGATTGTATAGCCAAACACCAACAGCAACAACAACAACAACAATGACAACAAATAATAAAATGTCAAACAAATAGAAAAACCTGACTGGCATTAACAAAAAAATTCAAAAAATCCTCTTTTGATAGTGCAGAGTTGGAAAACGATGAATTCGTTGTTGAAAGTATAACTAGGCTCTGTAATTTCGCAAATAGATTATTTTATGTAGGCATAACTTTCTGAAGTTATAACTTGTTAAACATGTTTTCAAATTCGTTGGCGATTTTTTAAAACTAATTTCTGCAGGCCACTGTCTTATTGGTAGTCTTGCCCATAAACTTTCCAGGCATTCCCTCGAATGACTTCTTTGGAATATTTGAGTTTGAGGAGAGGAAAGAGGCAATATATCCCTCCATACGCCAGTAACCTGTTCTTATTATGAAAATTTCATTGGCAAGATTTATTCTGTTTGGTTTTCTTTAGAGAATGTTTGGTCCCCGACTTGGATATTGATTATAGTATCAATAAATAGGCTTAACCACTGGCTTTCCCAACCAAACCTAACCTAAAATGATTCCATTTAGTTCAAATATGTGCTGAAAGCTTGAAATGCTTGATAGCAGGAGAATATCATTTAAATGTTTTGCTTCATGCCTTGTCCTTATACACTTAAACTAACATTTTGGGCTTTTATGCGCTCGCCAATGAGAGCTACTAATCACATAAAAATTCATAGATAATTCCCTAGTTTCTTCGAATTTATGCCTCTTAGATGATTAACCCTTCAGTCAAGATAACAACTTAACTTTTCACACCACTTATGTTGTGTGTGTTAATTTTATACATGAGTGGCGGGACCTACAGTTTAAAGTCGACTCCGAATGATAGATTTTTTGAGAAACTTTTTATGGCAATTTTATTTTTACTCTCAGAGTTTTTGCCAGAAATCTGCTGAGAGGAAGTCGCCGAAGAAATATTTTTTTTCATATTTCGTTTTGGTGGAGGTCTCATGTCTAATAAGCCAACACACTACCTACTAGACGACGGCGATGATCTCTTAATCGATCTCTTTGATGATTAAGGTCTGGTAAAGTGCCATCCATTAAATATTGAGCTTCCATGCATTCAAACGCTGGGCATCGTTTTGCTGTTGTCTCTGCATGCACTGCATTCGCTGTTGGTCACCTTTAAAGCTCAAATGCATCTGCAAAGCTGACTAACCCGTAAATAAACGTTTCTTGTGCTCAGTTCACTTTTACCTACAATTTTGAAACTAATGGTGTCTCTCATATCTGGGTCTCTACTAGGGTTGCCAGCCTGGCTGGACTTGGCTGGATTGTCCAGCTTTTTTGATGCTTGTCCAGTTTCAAGCTAAAATTTAATTTGTCCAGCTAAATAGAAATTTTTTTAGTACACTGCAATAACTTGGGTAATAATTTTCATGTTATCTTTGTCAAATCATGTTAGCCAACACTGATTGTACATTTGTTATACAACTAAGTTATGATTTCCCCCTTCTATCATCACTGACAACATGTCTCAACACTTGAACAGCTGATGTCATAATAAATATTATTGTGAGCGATAGTCAATTTCTTTACGTAGAGCTTTTATTTTTTTGTACATGAAAATAATAAAAATAATTTGCAGAAAATCTTGAATTGGATATTGATGAAGAAGCTGGTCCATCAAAAAGACGACTCACAACTTTCTGTGATATGCAAAATATGCTAATTGGATAAGAAAAAAAGAGTGTAAATTATGCCAAACAGACATTATAATCAAATATGAAGGCAGCCGCTCGCTTCATAAACGCATAAAAACAAAAAAACATAAGAAAATGGAGATGTCGCAGAAGTTGTCTCAAACTATTTCGAATTTTGTAGTACCAACGGAGACAAAAATTGTATTTTTTTATGTCCAGATTTTTTTTGTTTTGTCCAGCTTTTTAAAACCCAATGTCCAGCTTTTTGCGAATCGGAATCTGGCAACCCTAGTCTCTACACAGTGCTTTAGCAGTTTTGAATTCTGCACCATTGCTCCATAGTGTTCTACGCTCCATTTTAGCCTAAAATTCTCATTAACCCGAATGGTTTACTTCATGTGATTCTTTGTTATTTTATGAAGATTGCTTGTCTCTTCAATTCCCAAAAGGCTAGGTATTGTTAATAACTCCCTGAAACTTTAAAAAAGTGATAGGCCATGCCTTCCTAAACACCACAGTCCTAATTGCCATTTCACTGTAGAATAACTTTTCTCAGTTTAACATTTTATACTTTTGCAATACGATTTCACTCTTTTAAATCCCTCAAAGGCATTCTCATCCAAAAATTGTAACGACAACAGAGAAAAAAAACCAGAAAATTATGCCACAATGCGTGTGTCACTCTTAAAGGAAGGCAAGTGGAAAATAACCGCAAAAATAATGTTCTCCAGGGATGAATGAATGCCTTTCGTTTAAATGTTTATTTATATTAAGGATTTTTAATATCCTTTTGAACGATTACATACATACACACTTACATATACACTCATTCTGTATGTACATTTACTGTTATTAGCAATTTTATAGTCAAAGTGTGGTGTGGTGTGATGATTTCATATTTAAACGTTTCAGATCATGGTGGTTGGTTGATATACAGATGGATGGATGGATGGATGGATGAAGTCTATTATCCTTACGCTTAAATGCGTTTAATGCGAATAAATGTTGTTGCAATTATGTACGTAATGTTGCAATACAATAACAGATTTAAGAAGGAAAAACTCAACTAAATCAACAATGAAATCAAATTACATTCTCATTCATTTGTTCGAAAGCGCTTTAATGCTTTTAAAACAGATGCTGAACACTGAGTATTTCAATAAAAATGTTCTATTGTTTGAATAAATCATGGAAATTGTGTTGATTTCAATTGAATCGGGACAGATTTATGCGAAAAAAAATCACAAACTATTTCGAAAAAACTTTTTGTTTTTAAATTTTCTGATCCCTTCAAGCCGCCGTGATCCAGTAGGTAGTGTGTTGGCTTATTAGACGTGAGGTCTCTGCTCAAACCCCAGGTCAGGCATCTCCAACTAAACAAAATTTGAAACAATATTTCTTCGGCGACTTCCTCTAAGCAGATTTCTGGCAAAAACTCTGGGAGTAACTAGAATTGACATAAACAAATTTCTCAAAAATCTGTCATTCAGAGTCGACTTTAAACTGTAGGTCCCACCACTCATGTATAGAAATTAACGCTTACAACATAAGTGGTGTGAGAAACTAGGTCGTAATCCTAACTAAAGGATTGTAATGACCAATTATGTATGACCCCACAAGTATGAGTTGATAATTTGAATTTAAATTTAAAACAAGACAAACTAAAATAAAATTTAATTTTAAATTGACCTACTGTGCGTTACACTAGATATCTTACAATTTCGTTATGTTTATTAATTTTATTTCCTGTTTTAAATATTTAAATTTCTTAGACAAAATAGAAAAATCCAAAAATTTATATGATTTTATATATGATATCAACAGCAATGAGTATTCAAAAACATATGTAAGTAGCATCGAATCATACTCATAATTTCTGATGCTTATACGCATCAATACTTATTTTAATATCATTGAACCTCTACTCATATTCAAAGTACTTTGAAGTACTCATCATATTCATACTTAACAACACGTATGATGTTTGATGATTTCGACTCTCCATAACTCAACATATATACACGAATCGCAAAATCAGTATGAATCAGAGATCAGCAATGAATCGTTTTTCCGCTACTCATAAGCACTCATGCAATTTTGAGTATGAGTGAATCAACAGAATTGAAATTCAACTACTCTGATTCATTCGTACTAGCTACAGCATTGCTTTATAAGTATAGGTTACAATGAGAATGTGTGTACAAAGTTGACATCAAACTCACAACATTCGAAATGTGTTTGATTCATACGCCTACTCATTCTGATTCATAAATTTAGAAAAATACTTATAAGTGATTCGAGTGGCTCGAATCATTCATCAAAATTTACAGCCTTTGTTATTGTTGCATATACAAACAAAGAAGAAAGGAAAGACAAAGACAACAAGCAAAGCATACACACAATCCTCTTGTGAGTGTAGTAGTGTTCGTACGCGAATCATACTTATTTTGTGCTTCGTGTAAACGTTAAGTAGAGACGAGTCGAAGTCAATAACGTCATGCGTATTGTTAAGTATGAATACGACGAGTACTTCCAACTTTGAGTATGAGTAGTATGAGTATCATATTAAAATAAGTATGAATGCGTATAAGTATCAGAAATAATAAATATGACTCGAATCTACTCATCGTTTTGAATTCTCGTTGCTGATCTCTGGTATGAATCGCGAACGAACTCTAAAATACTCACTAGAACTTTGTGTGCTTACTCTGGTTGCTGCTCTGTTTTTTTTTTTTTTTTTTTTTGCTTATGAGTCCGTTTTCTATTGTTGTAAATGCAACAACAACTAAGACTGTAAATTTTAATGAATGATTTGAGTCACAAGAATCATTTATAAATATTTTTCTAAAGTTATGAATCTAAATGAGTAGGTAGTTATGAATCAAATATATTTCGAATGGTATGAGTTGGATGTAAACGTTGTACGCATATTTATTGCAACCTATACTTATAAATCAACGTTGTAGTGAGTATGAATGAATCAGAGTACATAGTTAAATTTCAATTGTACCCACAATTTCTAGGGAATGAATGGTGAGAAGATTGAGATGGTTCATGCGATGAGGAATTTAGGAATAATTTTTAACTCCAATTTGACATGGAATAATCACATAAATTCACTGGTAGGGCAGACGTATATTAAGTTACGCGCTCTCTGGTCCACGCAACTTTATATACCTTTGAGGATTAGAATTTTAATTGCGAAAACTTATTTGATTCACTGCTTACTGTATGGATGCGAGCTGTTTGGCAATTGCGATTCTAGCAGCAAACGTAAGCTGAACGTTCTATTCAGAGAACTGCAACCGGTGATTGAAAAACAATCATGATTTAATCAGTACTCGAAAAACATGATACTTTCACTCAACGAAGCAAATATGCATTAATACTCGTTGTGATCGTTCATTTTCAAATCAATCAAAACAATGATCGTATGAAAACTTTGTTGATCAAATCATACACCGCATTCAAACCAATCATTTCGAGTGTTATGCAAATGTTCGATTGACACTCGTTCATTGATCGAAACCAAAAACCAAAATGCATTAATGCAAAATCTCATGTTCGATTGATACTCGTTCAGCACTCGTTTGAAACAGACATTATTTTTGCGGTGTCTGCATTGATCGAAACCAGAAACCAAAAGGCATTAATACAAAATATATTTTCTATGCAAAGATTAATGATTGTTTTGCATTATTGCAAACGAGTATGATTGTAATCATGTAGCTGCACCAGTCAGGGATGGCTTTAAGAATTTTCAATTTTACTATTCTAAAAAATTTAAATAAGACAAACGTGATTGTAAATGTATATAAATATAATTTAATTTTATATTTTTATGTTTTTTATATTTATATATTAGTTTTCAACGTTTCAATTATCAAAATTTCCGCCAATCCATTGACTTAAGTTTTTGACAGAAATTCAAATTTTTCGATACAGGTAGGTTAAAAAAAGAATTGTTGGCAATTCTCGTCTTGCCAATAATCTTAAAAGGGCTCAATTTCAAAAATTACGACAGATTTGTGTGTCATTTAATATCTAGATTTCCAAAATTCTCGCTAATCACTTGATTTCATTCATTTATTAGCGGGTGTTCAAATTTTTCAGAGCAGGTAGGTAAATTGGCAAAGAAATAAATTGTAGAAAATTCCCGTCATAGCAATAATGCCAAAAGAGTGCTAAAAGGGTCGCAATGGAAAAATGTGTTGATTGTGGTTATGCTACCTACCGTACAAGTATGACGTCACACAAAACAATTGTTATTCTTACTGAGAGTTTTCTGTAGCATGATTCACTCATTATGAAAAATTGGTCAATAGCTCTATTCATGTTTTTTTCTGTAGAAAAACATTCGACTTACAGCATTAGAGTAAAAATTTAAAATATAAATAAAACACTTCTTTTTAAAGAAATATTACATAACAACAAAAATATAAAATATTACATAACAACGTAACAATAAAAAATTCTAACTAAAACACTTAGTACAATGGGTCAATTCGACCTCCGGGTACTGTACTTGTCTTAACTGACAAGTACACGTCCTCTAACCTAATTAAAACACTTAATTTTTCTCATTATTTTAGAACACATTTATTTTTGTTGTTGTAAAAAGTGTGTATGATTGGTTTTACATTCTTGAACGAAAAAGACTACAAGATTGTTTTTCCTTTAAATATCAATAAATGCAAATATGCACACTCGTTGATTTAATGCCTTTTTGCAAAACTGTACTATGATTTTTATGATCATTGCTTTTTGGTTTCGATCAATCCAGACACCGCAAAAATAATGTCTGTTTCAAACATGTGCTGAACGAGTATCAATCGATCATGATATTTTGCATTAATGCATTTTGGTTTTTGGTTTCGATCAATGCAGACACCGCAAAAATAATGTCTGTTTCAAACGAGTGCTGAACGAGTATCAATCGAACATGAGATTTTGCATTAATGCATTTTGGTTTTTGGTTTCGATCAATGCAGACACCGCAAAAATAATGTCTGTTTCAAACGAATGTCGAACGAGTGTCAATCGAACATTTGCATAACACTCGAAATGATTGGTTTGAATGTGGTATGTGTGATCATTAGCAGTAGTCGTTCGAGTGTTCTGATCGATCGTGCATACAAATTTGTGTGCATGAATAAATCAACAAAAATATGATTTTTGCAGTTCTCTGGTTCTATTTAATAATATTGCTAGATATGTCTATAATTTGAGAAGATATGATCATATCTCTGTGGCAGCTAAGAGTCTTTACGGGGTGACCTTTGATAATCTTCTGAATATTCATGTACTTTTATTTTTGCATCGAATTGTGAACAAGCGGATACCGAGTTATTTATTTGACAGGCTACGTTTTGTCCAGTCACCCCGTAGTAGGAATATTATAGTTCCTCGGCATCGATACCTATTTTCCGGATGGCAGTTTTATTTACATGCGATTCGTCTCTGGAACATTGTTCCACAACATCAGCAATGCAACACGAACGCTAATAGCTTCAGGAAATTTTTGTTTCAATATTTTCATTGATTATTCTTTTTTTTTTCCCCTCTTTATATATATTTGCAAATTTATTATTTCTTTTTTCTTCCTTTTTCTATTTTGTTTTTATTCCCCTTATTGCTTTTATCTACATATCCATTACTTGTTATTATTAAGTCAGTTATTCATTTACTATATTAAGTTAATTATTATTTACATATTACGTTCCTGTACTTTAAATATAAGATTTTCATCTTGTTGTACAGGATTTGGGCAATGATTTCATTAATAAATAAATAAATAAATTTCAATGTTGTTGACTCACTCACTTATATTCAAAATTTTATGAGTGCTTATGAGTAGCGAAAGAACGATCCATTGCTGATCTTTGATATCTATAGACTTTTGTTACCCACTGTACCGTTTTTTCTTCGATATCTCTTAGATTCCATAATGTAGATACAATCTTAATTATTTCTTCTACGAACTTCAAAGTGCTCAATGTCTTGTAAATGAAACAGCAGCAGCAGCAGCAGAAACGATTAAAAAGAATTCGTTTCTACAACATGCGTGACAATTTAATGAGACTCCGTTTTTAGTGGCAATCGAGAAGAAATTTGCTTTTTTCTCCCCAAAAGAAAAAAAAATTGTTTTTTTTTTTTAGTTTTTTTTTTTTGTGGCAACATGTTGTTTTGAATAATTAGCAAATATTTGTTTTAAACGTTACACTCCATCAGCAATGACACACAGAATCAGTTTTTTTTTTTTTTTTTTTGTTCAGAAAAGTTTTTCTGTTTTACGGGCTGCATTTGCAATGTCTACGAACGAGTATGTGTATTTAATTTGGGGCGCTAATTGCCTTTACATCCTTGAGTTGATGACTTTTAATGGTGATGGTGGTGGTGGTGGTGGTGGGATATTTAAGATTTAAATTGTTTTACAAATTAAATCGAAAAAGATTTCAATTTTTCTTTTTGTTTTTTGTTTTGCTAGAAAACAGCCTCAAAGTATTTTGCATTTTGAAGAACGCGTGTTAAGCGACAACACAATTGGGGCGTTACTTTGTCATGCCAGAGCATTACTTTTGTAAGTGAGTGTGTGAGTAAGCGAGTGCAAGATGGATATGCCAGTGAGAATTACATTTTAATTAAAAAAGATTTTCCAAATTAATGATTTATTTAAATAGAAGGCTTCTGTTGTTATTTTAGGCTAGAATTTCTTGTTAATTTTCTAATATTTTAGCATGTCCATGTCTATTTGATCAGCTTTGTTGTGGTTTTTATTGGTTTCAACTAAACTTGACATGTTTTAACTAGACAAAGATTTTCTCTTTTCCTATGAAAATCATTAACAAATCAATTTTGGTTTAACTACACTATAGTACAGGGTGGGGCAAAAGTCGCAAAGGGATTTGAAAAATTAATAACTTTTCTAATTTAATTTTTTTTTTATTTTTACTTTTAGGACTTGTAAAATAAATCTGGGAGATTAATTATGGAAGGTTACAACGTTATCCAGCGAACCAAAATCATAGAACTTTATTTTGAACATCATCGATCAATAATTCAAACTCAACGAGCCTATCGTCATCATTTTAATGTGCGGAATTCACCATCCGAATCAATGATTCGACGCTTAGTGACACGTTTTCAGGAACAAGGCTCAGTAAGGGATCTTCCACGAAGCGGAAGACCACATTCTGTAATTAATGAAGCAAATATTCAACGCGTTCTGGAGAGTGTTGAGGAGAATCCTGAAACATCAACTCGAAGGCGCTCTGCTGAGCTGCAAATGTCTCGGCGGTCTTTACGCAGAATATTAAAGGGAAATTTACATCTTTTCCCATACAAGCTGCAGTTAGTGCAAGAACTAAAGCCACGAGATTCCCAAGAACGATTAATTTATACAGTTTGCTTTAAATCCCTTCGTGACTTTTGCCCCACCCTGTATAAACCCGGGAATATTGTTAAATTTATTTTTTGTTACTCATATGAAATCAATTAGCAGCATTCAACTAATGAAAATATCACAAATAGATACACGTTGTTATTAATTAAACACAATAAAATTAAAATATTTCAGAATTAAAACAACAACAACAAAACAGCATCATAAAATCCCTATTAAGCCGGGTAAGTTAAGCTTTGCAAACAAGTCCAGGCCCATAAGCAATTAACATCAATTAAGAAATTTAAAAAAAAAAAAAAACAAAACTTGTTAAAGCCAAATTAAACTAACTAGAGAGAGAGAACAACAGCAGTAGCAGCAACAACAACAAGAAACCTTAATTCAAATCAATTTAAAATTCTTCAAAAATTGATGCAAAATCTTAAGCAAAAATCGTTTGCCTTAATTGATCATGTGCTTAAATTTATAACACATTCACTTACACTCACACTCTCGCACATTTTTGATTTAAAAAAGTGAAATTAATGGGAAACCCTAATAAAATTTAACGGATCATAAAATTTTTTTGTTGGTTATGCCAGGCCTTAGCCACTCTACCAAAAGTTTTTGTCGTTGTCAGACATGGGCGGAGATTCCTCCTCTTTTTTTTTTATTAATTTTCTGAATTAAATTTTAAAATTTTTTTTTTTTTTGATTATTTAAATCGTCGTCGTCATCCATCCATTATCTCTACGTACATATGTATGAGTATGTTTCATAATAACAATGAATTCATAAGTATATGTTTGGTATACACTCTGCATTGTATTTTGGCACATCCGGGAAATATTTTTTGGTGGGAATTTAAAAATGTTTTTTTTTTGTTTTACTAATTGGCTTGTCACTATCAATGAAACGTTTCATCGCATGGTATTCTTTTATTATAATTTTTTTTTTTTGGCTTGAAAACGAAATAAATTTCACTTTATTTTATGCAACGCCTTTTAATAAAGAGTCTTTAACATCTTATAATGGAACCTTGATAATGCCGTCGAATTTCTTGGAATATATGAATGACGTCGTTTATAAAACATGTGACAAAATGCCAAAAAACAAAAAAAAAAAAGATTGAAAGAAACAAAATAATCGAATCGATTAATTTAATTCCTTCAATTTTATAAAATTACAAAAACAAAAAGTTAAGCTAATATTCGTTCGCTTTCTTAACAGAAATTTAGTCTCACACACACTCTGACCAGCGATAATCAATAGCTTCCATACCCAATTTGTAGTCAGTACTCTCTGATCTAACGACCTTCTAAAACTAGCCAAAAATGGGTCGCCCTATCTCCATATTTCATCATCTAAACATTACTTAGCACCTGAGGAAAGACATATAAAATACTTGTTTGAGGTTGGGCGTTGAAATAGTGCACGTGTGAACTGCTCAATTGCTGCGATGATGGTAGGTAGGTAGGTAGAAGTGGCTGTCCACTCGATGGAGTCATGTGCGGACACACTTAGGCCGCATACAGGGCCCATTGTGACACCACAGTTTCATCTTCTCCCCTATTCCAGGAACCACTTGGAGCTTCCGATGAAGCGACTCAGACTGCCAATATCCATACATGACAGTTCATCTAGGTCTTCCATGTAGTAGGCACCCAGGTGTCTCTTTCTCCTCTGACCAAGTGCCGGGCATGTGCACAGTAGAGATGAGCGATATTTTCAAAACTGTGATTTAATCACGGTGATTGATAATTCACTGGTAACTACAGTGATTGAAACTGCCAAATAACAGTTACTAATAATGTCGTTCTTTCAAAAATTGTTACATACTCAAATTTATTTCATATTATTTTGAGCGAAGCAGAATTACTATTAGATGATGCTGATTATTTACTTTTGTCTTTTATACATGAACTTTCTGTGAAACTTAATTGTCAAGCTTCATATAAAAAAAAAAAAAATACTTTAAAAATAATAACATTGAGACACCACTTTGATTTTGTTTAGTAGTCTTTTCGTAGTATGTATCATCTAGTTGTCTCTTTCTTACGACTTAATAAAATACGTTATTGTCATTATTGTATTATTGGAATACTGTGATCACAATCACTGTTTTAAAGAACAGTGATTAACAAATCACGTTCACTGAGAACAACGTTCTTCAAAAATCACTGGATCGCTCATCTCTAGTGCACAGTAGGTGAAGAATAGTTTCATCCTCTTCCTCATCTCCACAGCTTCTGCAGAAATCATTCGCGAGGTGTCCAAGACCAATACGCCTCGCATGTGTTCCTATAATACAATGCCCCGTAATAACCCCGATAACTGCACTGAGCCTGCTTCTTTGGAGCTTAAGCAGAGTCGCCGTGCGCCTCCTATCCAACCTTGGCCAGATTTTCTGCGCCGCTCTGCCTTTATCCAAAGCTGCCCGCCTACTGTTGACAAGGTCCACGATTGCATTGTCAATTATAAGCCCACAGGTACTTAAAGGGATCCCCAATGTAGAGAAATCGTCAGAGAGCTCTATGGTCGTGCCCCTTCTGGCCAAATCATCCGCTCTACAGTTGCCGGGAATGTCTCTATGCCCCGGTACCCATGTGATACAAACATCACCTCGGTTCGCCATCTCATTGAGACATCTGCGACAGTCGTACACTGTCTTGGAGTTTATCACATTAGAATCTAGTGCCCTGATGGCCGCTTGGCTATCGGAAAGTATAGTGATCCTTCGCTTGCGAACATTTTTGTCCACAATAATTTTCACCGCAGCTTGAATTGCCGACACTTCCGCCTGAAAGACGCTGCAGTGATCTGGTAGCCTGCTGCGATGATAAAACACACACATTTCCGTTAAATGATGGAAAAAGCCCGTGACTTAAATCTCAGCTCAGACACCAAAACCAAACATGAAATGAAAAAATATTTCTTTCAACAACATCTTCTCAGCAGACAAAAACTCGAAAAGAAAAAGAAATTGCCTTGAAAAGTTTCTCAAAAAACTGTCGTTCGGACTGGGTGTTAAATTGTAGGGTCCACCACTTGTGTATAAAATTAACTTCCACAACATGGATGGTGTAAAAAGCTAGGTTATAATCCTGACTAAAGTGTAGTAATACATAATTACTTGTCGTTGTTTACATGTCTCTTTTGATTATAAGAACTTTGACGTTATAATCTTGCCTGCAAATGGAACTATCTTAGCCATCTTTGAACACATTGAACATTGAACATTATTGTACACAAAGCTCCCTCTAGATAGTGCCCTCTAGATAGCGTTGATGTTGTTATACATGTTTACGAATTTGCGTAACATCTTGGCTTTATTGCGCTTAAACGTCTCCGGACACTCTATTGCAACGTCTTCAGGACATTGGTTTTGTTCTACTGTGACCAAGCACTGCACCCACATTAACAGCTGATATGCATTGCATGCTTAGCCGACAGACATTCAATATCTTTTTGCAGATTTTCTTAAAACTTTCTATTACGTCCACCACTATGGAGTTGGCAGCGTACGGCCTTATTTAAACAAACTCCCTTAGATGTCTAAAAGATTCTCTGAGAAGTCCTACAACCTCACAGCAAAACTTTCCTGGCTTTCAATCACGTCTTTGTAAGCGATTCTCATTCTATCTCCAATCAATACACAGTGAATCGATTTTGTTATCGATGTAGTGGTTTCAAAATCTTTGGTATGGCAAGACTGTCAACGGTTCAATATCTTTCATTTGAAATGACTTTTATTTAGTAAAAGTGTTGACATTGACGAGTATGGATCGTTTAAAAATCTGGGAGCAGGACTGATGATTTCTGTCGAAATATTACGATTGACAGTCACTCCTTGATAGAGTTTATATATACAACAATAACAACATTAATAAAAAATTTAATAAAAAAAAAATAATAATATTCATTAAATCCATACTCTACTGTAGAAAATAATCATCATATTAATAAATTAACAGAAAACTTTAAATTTTATTGTATCACTTCTGAACTTAAGTGCTTTTATTTCATATTTTTTGTCTGTCAATTTTTAATAAAAAAAAACAAAAAAAAAATACTTTGTGACGCATTTCTTAGAATTCCCCACTTATTATGATGATTCTTCTTATTTGCTTATTTATTTATTTATTTATTTCGCCACGGTCTGGCGACTGGTCCGTCTTCATATATTTTTTGGGTTGGTGACTGAAATTGTAACGCTTCGCTGCCATATGCTAAATTTTTTTTCCATCTTTTTTTCTGTTTCTTTCTGTCGTTTTTTGATGAGAAATTTTAATTTTTTTTTTTACCAGAGAGAGTCAATCAAATATTTTTGACTCATAATGATGGGATTTTTTTTCTGTCATTCTCTTTATGATTTTTGAAAACCACAATAAAAGAAAGCCAATAAAGATTTCATATGTAAATTGGTCAATAATAAATTGGTTTTTAAGTGAATGAAACGAAAAATTGTTCCAACAAAAGTGACAATAAATTTGAAGAAATTTTGTAAAAGGAGTTGCTAACGAATTGTCAGCAAATAAATAAAAATAAATTTGTGTTTAGTTTTAATTAAAATTCTTTATTATTCGAACAATTCTGTGTGCCACTGTTCACAACTGGATGTAAACAACAACAATTGCTTTGTTTGTTATTCCTCTTTGCAATCTTTTGCATAAACAATAACAATACATACATACATACATAATTGGCCATTACAACCCTTCATTCAGGATTACGGCCTAGCTTCTCACACCACTCATGTTGTGTGCGTTAATTTTATACGTGAGTGACGGGACCTACAGTTTAACGTCGACTCCGAACGACATATTTTTGAGAAACTTTTTCATGGCAGGTTTTTTTTACTCTCAGAGTTTTTGCCTGCTGAGAGGAAATCGCTGAAGAAATATTTTTTTTCATATTTCGTTTTGATGCCTGACTTGGGATACGAACCCAGGCTTTACGTCTAATAAGCCAACACACTACCTACTAGACTACGGCGACTATAAACAATAACAATTACTAGACATTTGTTCGACAGATCTTTGTAACGGAAATCTTCAAACCACGATTACTCTCTTCAAACACACCGCGTCTTCACACAAGACCGACTGAACTTTACTAACTCAGTTGCATGCTTTGCCTTACCTTTTACACGTAAACAGTTCTTGAAGGCGAATGTTCGTGGTTTCGTCTTCTCGAGATCTCTATTACTGTAAACATAGTTTCATTATTGTTGTTTGTGTATTTTGTTTACATATTTTTCTTGTGGTGTTTGATGGTATGCTGGTGTTTGTTGTTACATTAAGCAGATCGATAATTTGTAAACAAGTTTATTGTTTTTGTTGCTTTTGTTTATAATTTTAATGTTAAACGATGTAAAAGCAAAACACCAGTATCTAGATTTTTCCTGCCTCATGAATTCGATTCAACTTTAATTTGATTTTAATTCCTTCAATTGTTTTATGGACTCTGATTAATTCTTAACTCTCTTTTTTTCCTTATAAATTATGAGTACATTCCACATGTTATAGGATTTCATTTCACGTAGCATTTGGTCATCATTTCAAGAAAAAGAAAAAACCACAAACACACTAAGAGTGTCAGCCTCATCATCATTATGTTTTTTTTTTTTTTTGGGTAAATGGGAACCATTTGGTAAAACAAATAATTTTAAACGCTCCTAAATGCTGTAACACATGATATGAGTGGATACGCTGCATTGCAGTGTAGTGCAGTGTGGTGTGGATGCAACAAATTTTGCGGTTAAAAGACAAAAAAAAATTTTTAAAACATTTTTCGGTTGATTGTTATACTTCAGGGGCCTATAGAACATGAAAATTACTTTTAATATTGCGGAAAATCCTTTAATTTCGGTTTCTCTTGCCTATAAAACACTAAAAGAGAGAGAGAGAGAAAACTAAAACCAAAACCAAACAAAGGAAGTTATTATAAAGACATCATTAAAGCGGAAACCTTCAAAATAAACATTAAGACACAGGGCTGTACGAAAAGTATTAGGAAAAGGGGTTGAAATTTACTTCAGCTGTTACTTTGGATGGAAAAACTAAAAGGAAAATTCAAAACATTCCAGATCTTATAAATTTACTCACCATGGGACGTTTCCACCACTATTTCTTTGAAAGTCAAAGTCCTTTCAATATTAAAGAGAAAGTGGGTAAAACTTTCCTTAATAAGACAGGCAATTTAGGAATAAAAGGCTTGAAGATTAGCAAACTGATCTCACTGCCTTAGTAATAGGCTTTTTGTGCCAGGTCCTTGAAAACTTCTATTTAAGGTAAGAAGAGAATTCAAGTGTCAATCATATCCCAATAGCATCTAGGAAAGTAAACATACTTACTAAGTTTACCTAGCTAGTTTTTGCACCACCCATGTTGTGTGTATTAATTTTAACTATGGGTGGACGGACCTACAGTTTAAAGTCGACTCCGAACGACAAACTTTTGAACCAGGAGTTTGAACTTAGGAGTTGAACCACGGGCTCTTGCTTAATAAGACAACATACTACCTACCACTACCTACTAGACTACGGCGACTAATAAACATAATATCCGTAATCCAGATGTACTTTTTGGTACAAAAACGAGGGGATTGAATGTATGTATATTTCAAGCAAAGATAACTCTGCTAAATAATAGAGAAAGATGAGCATAATGAGGGAAATCTACGGTGAACCATATATGTACTTTAGCATAAGAAATGGGTTTTACTCTAACCAGCCACTGATCTATAATCTCTACAATCATTAGCACGTAAGTAAAGCCTCTTCAAATGCCTACTTATTACGCAATTACCAGAGCAATGAGTATTAAAAAAGTAAGTAGAATCGAATCATACTCATAATTCCTAATACTTATACGCATTCATACTTATTTTAATATCATGGAACCTCTACTCATATTCAAACTTTGAATGAGTATGTACCATCATATTCATACTTAACAACACGTATGATGCTGTTGGTTGCGACTCTCCATAACTCAACATATATCTATACACGAATCACAAAATAAGTATGAATCGCGTACGAACACTAAAATACTCACTAAATGGTTGTGTGTTTGCTCTGCTTGCTACTCTGTCTTTTTTGCTTATGTGTCTTTTCTCTTTTGTTGTAAATGCAACAATAACTGTAAAATTTTATGAATGAATCGAAAATAAGCTTATTAATCAAACATATTTCGAATGGTATGAGTTTGAAATCAACGTTGTACGCATACTCATTGCAACCTGTGCTGTATAAATCAACGTTGTAGTCAGTATGAATGAATCAGAGTACATAGTTAAATTTCAATATTGAGTTCAAAATTTCTTGAGTGCTTATGAGTACCGAAAAAAAGATTCATTGGTAATATCTGATATACATATGTACGTACGTTATAGTTAACATACAAACGTAACTTTTTAATTACCAAACATGTAAATACCGGTTATCCATTACGTGGTTTCAAAAGTAAATAAAACACATATAAAATATTTTTTTCATGATATTTCTTTTTTATTGTAAAGTTTGAACGTTGACATTATGTGTGAAACACTACATCATTTAAATGACCTCCACGCGAAGTGTTGCAAGCATTGATTCTTTTGAGGTAATTTTCGACCACTTTTTGACACATATTGGACGGTATCTCAGCCATACCTTGACGATTGTTGATTTTTAAGTGCTCAAGAGTTGAAGGTTTATCTGCATAAACACGGTCTTTCGCGTAGCCCCACAAAAAAAGTCTAATGGTGTCAAATCGCATGATCTTGGTGGCCAGTTGATATCGCCACGACGAGAAATTACGCGGCCAGGAAATGTCTCTTCCAATAAAGCCATATTCGCTCGAGTTGTGTGGCATGTGGCACCGTCTTGTTGAAACCACATATTCTCCAAGTCGTATTCTTCAATAGCAGGCAAAAAAAAGTCTGTTATCATATGACCATAACGCTCCGAATTGACGATGACAGTCGTTCCATCGTCGTTTACAAAGAAGTAAGGTCCAATCACACCTTCGAACCAAAGAGCGCACCAAACAGTGACTTTTTCTGGATGTAATGGCCTCTCTTCAACTACTTGAGGATTCTCAGAACCCCAAATACAACAATTTTGTTTATTAACATACCCACCGAGTGTGAAATGTGCTTCATCGCTGAAGAAAATTTTGTGTGATAGTTAAGCGATCCATTTTCGTCAATGTCAGACTTTCAACTGAAAAGAAAAAAAAATGGTTTCACAACTTAGTTTGACAGATCTCGAATTCCAGTCCCATACTTTTGAAACCACGAAATGGATAGCCCTTTAGGTTTCAAATATTATTTTCAACTGCAAAAGCTAGAGAAGGCAGATCCCTGCGATATATGTATATATAAGAAGAAAAACAAGTGATTGAAGATCTGGTAGTATTCATTTGTTTATGTTGGGCTACACATATAGAATTCAGTTAATAAGTACTATAGCGTATCTCTAAGAGAACTGAATACAAGATTTAAGAACTTAATACAAATACCACAAGCAAAATATTTCTAAAGAAGTTAACCATGCCACACCCTATCTCATCGAACTGACGAATTGAGAGCAAATAAACAGCAGGTCATAACTTCAGTATGACCTGAGTATATGAATATGAGTATAAATGTGAAAAATCTGCTTTAATAAGCTGCCTTAGATAAATTTATTGAAAAAATTTTATTTAATGTATTCATTCATCTAAAGTAAACTCAGTCACCTCTGGCATATAATTTCAGTTTCACTAAATACATAGTAGACAAATTTTTGCCTTCTATTTCATTATTATTTTGCTTTTAATTTTTTCAATTATTTACTAATTAAGGATAATCAATCTATGATTTGCTAGTAAAATACAATGGAAATGAAGTCAAAAATGTATTGTAGTTGCTGCTGCTGATAAAAAAAAAATTGAAACCAAAATGCCACACACAATTAAAAGAGGTGTGAGTCAATTGAATAAAACTTTGATGGTAATTGCCACACAAAACAACACATTAGAAAAAAATAATTAGAAAATCACGGTCTCAACACAATTATTGACAATTAGGTAAGCGACCATTTTTTTTTTATTATTAATTCAGTGTTTTTATTGTTGTAATGTTTTCCATTTTTTTTTTACTAAAAATAAGGCCAACAAACGTTAGTTACTCCATTTTAACAATATTTTCATTAGTTTTGGCACGAAAAAAAAAAGAATAGAAAGTAAAAGAATGGTAGGGAATGGTGGTAACAAATGGGAAATTAATTTATCAAAAAATTCTATAGCATATGTACGTATGTATTTCTGTGTGAATAAAAAGGTACATTAGGAACAATTAAATTCAAACAAAAATAATACAGCCACACATACCATATACATATGTACGTATGTGTATTAGATTAAAAGCATTAGAGGTTGCCTAATGGCAATTCTAGGCAAAGCATAGGAAGGTTTTTCAAAACCATGTGTTTTTGTTTGGGAGCAGAAAAGTATTCCCGAATTCTGGTTATCATAGGAGTAGACTACCTTGAATTCATTATTTCTTGTGATTACGTATGTTCGTTTGGTACATTCTTATCAAAATATCATTAAGACAAGTGGATGTTTTGTGCCGTTCATAGAACATATTTCCTTCGCCCTTTCAACGCCCAGGTTAACACAAATGTTACAAATACACAAAGTAGCATAAGTTGCGTTACGTTACTAATATACAAGGGAACATACGTTGCGTTATGTTACGAATACACAAAGGAACGTACATTGAGTTACGTTACGAATATACAAGGGAACATACGTTGCGTTACGTTACAAATATACAAGTGAAAGTATGTTGTGTTACGTTACGAATATACAAGGGAACATACGTTGCGTTACGTTACGTATAAACAAGGAAACGTACATTGTATTATGTTACGAACACATAAGGGAAAGTACACTGCGTTACGTTGTGTGAACGTTCGGCTAATTCTACCTTTAGAAATCCTATACCTCAAATGGTCGTGGTCGTAGTATCCTAAGGAAGCCCTGTGATAATTGAACACTCATATATAACATCTGGAATCCACGGAGTATTCGCAGAAGAAGGAGACCAGTTGTTATGTAAAGCTGGCTAGTAGATGTAGAGGTCCTAGAATAGGTGTGAGAAACTGCGGGATTCTTGGGGACGATTGCCTGTAGACTGTCTAATGGTGAAGGTATAGCACTGGCCATTTTATAGTCACCTAGCAGCAATTCGTTTCCTTGCCGTTCGCATCTTCCCCCTTTCCACCTTTCCTAAAAAACCTGCACAATGCACTGTATGAGTAGGGGCCATCACCTGAGTGCTGGTTTCATAAAAAAAAAAAAAAAAAAAAAAAAAAGAATATATGGGGTGATATTAACTATTTGGCTACAAATAGGATGAATTGGACTGAATTTTTAAGGGCTCTGTTATCCTTCTAGAACTTTAGGAAAAGATATTGAAATGCTGCTGCACTAAATTACTATTTTAGGCAACTGAATACGTCCTAAGCATTCAGTTTTTATGATGGATGTAGCCGCCGTAGTCTAGTAGGTGCTGTGCTGGCTACTGAAATGTGAGGCGTCGGTTCACACCACCCCACCTCGAAATATGAAAAAATATTTCATCGGCGACTTTCTCTCCGCAGATGTCTGGCAAAAACTCTGAGAGTAAAATAAGATTGCCATGAAAAGTTTCTCAAAAAAAAATCTGTTGTTCGGAGTCGACTTTAAACTTTAGGTCCCGCCACTCATGTATAAAATTCACACACAACCTAAGTGGTGCGAGAAACTAGGTTATAATCGCAACGAACGAATTGAGCACTCAATTTCTGTTTTAAGAATGACTTGCAATCAAGAGATTGACAAGTTGATTAACAGAAAATATCCTTTTAAAGCACCCTGTATGCTAATGTATCATTACATAAAATTGTCGTCTATTGATTGCATATTATTCGTAATAAGTTTGGGATATTAGACGTGGTAGTATTCTAATTGATTGCGCTAATTATTAGGTAATTATTATTTTAATATTATTAATAATAACCGTTATTTTAACCCCCTAAGAAATACAAGCAAGAGATTGCCTGGCCTATAAACAAAATAATGGCATTTAATTTCCAATACATTTTTGTTGATTTTTTTTTAGTGTTCCTTCTTAAGTTAGTGTTGTGAAAGAGCATATATACAGTAGGCGTCAAAAGAAACTGTACACTAAGGATACAATTCTAACAATCATGAAACTCAACATTTACCACATAAGGTGAGGCCTGAAAACAATTTGAAAATATTTCGAAATTTTTTGTAATTTTTTTTTGTTTCAATTTTAAAAACTGTTAAATGAAACAATTTTAAAATAAAAATAACGGTAAATTATTCATGTATACTTTTTTTAACTCTCTCATGCCCGAATTAAAATGGGCGTGGCTAAAATTTGAGTAGACATATAAGATAGATATCAACTGACAAAATTTTCAATGTCCTAGGTGGCCTGGTTCAAGAGCTACAGGATGTTGCGTATATGCAACATTGGGCAATGGTGTTATAAATTTCAATACAAGTTGATTTTTTTTCAAATGCCGTTTATTTCAATTTATGTATGGAAGGATACAAAACAATATTTTTGAGGACTGGAGCACAAGTGCACATTGCATCTGCTGCATTTACAGCTTGGAAACCCACATATATCTGCCCCTTATTCCCCATTCCGACCAATGATTACCATCAAATCGCAGGGATTTTGTAGGCTGTGCAACATATGTATGTAGGGCATTGATTCAGAACCCGTAGAAGGAGCTAGTGATGATGGAGCTGGTGATGACGGGGTCGATGGAGAAGGAGATGAAGTTCCTGAATTCATTGTCAAATTGTCAAAAGGAGTGATGATGGACGACCTCTCTTTTTTGTGACAACTATAGTTTGACTTGTACAATTCAAGTATCATGTCCGCCAGATCAACTCCTCCCATGTGCTTGTTGTAGCATTCTACTATACCTGGACGAGGTATAGTTATAAACTTCTTGTCTTTGCGGCACCATCTCTTGCATTCACTCATAGGGTTCATACCTGTATAGTTTGAAACTAGTTGTACACTCTTATTATCATCTTCTTCTTATTCATTTTCCTCGTCAGCCGAATCATCCCAATCAAAGTTGACAAATTTTTCAATATCAGCCTGATTCAGACCTTTTGGGTGCATCTTAGAATGTGCATACAAAAATAAGTTTTTATTTTTCGAAACCTACCATAATAGACCAATGTTGTATACACGCAACACTACATTTACAAAAATATTGCAGGCAAACTAAATAATATTTTCATGACGGATTTTTTTTTTAAATTACTCACCTACCTTTATTATTTAGTTCTGAACTTGGTTTTAGGATGACTTAATTATATTAATGTTTTTTAACACTTTTTTTAAACAAGGTTTTTTTGGAAAATGAATTTGTCAACCTCGCTCTCGGGAGAATAGCTACTAACTGAACACTTGCGCAGTTGGCTACCAACCAATTAGCTGTAAGCTTAAACAACACATGAGGCTACATTTTTGCGAAAGAATAAAAAAAATATTTAAAATAGCGGTAGTTAGACGCTCATAAACTCAATGTTGCATATACACAACATCGGGCATGAGAGGGTTAAGGTATAGTTGCTTTTGACGCTCACTGTACATACGGACAAGGGGCATGTAATACTTACTTAATGACCTTAAAAGTGAAGGAAATTTATTTTTAATCGTTGACGAACGTATGCTTTTGTTACAAGAATTTATTCGTCTAATTTTTCCGCAATTTGTTTCGTTTTATACTTACGAAAATTTCATTTTTTATCAGGAGACAATAGAGTGCGAATGAAGGCTTTTATTCCGCATTTCTGGTGTGTTAATTTACCAGCTTAATTGTTTCAAATTCCATTTTCATTGTTAAACAATTCTTTACATAGGATTTTAATTGCTTTGTGTATTCATACCCAGTCAGCCAGTGGAAATAATCATCATCATTTCGAAATAATGAACAAATTTGTTACAATTTTACCCTTAAATCCCTGATATAAAGAAAACAAAAAGAAAACGTTAAGAAAATATTTTTTTCTGTTTTTCTTTTGATAACTTCATATTGATGGCTGCTGCTGACATTGACTGGCTTTGGTCTTGGTATTGTTGGCATTGTTGTTTTAATTGAAATATTTTCGAAAATAAAGTCATACAGACAATGCTTCTTCCTCTTGCTATTGTATCATCACCGGAGTGTCTTCTTCATTTGTAAAGATCTCACTCACATGGCGAATTTGGCTTCTGGGTGTTCCCCGTCTTATCAAATCGACACCAAAATATTCTCATTGTTTTCATATTTTATTCTTTCGTTGTTTTTGTTTTTTTGTTTTTTATTAAATTAAATTACAAAATAACAACAAAATACCATAACAAATGGAAAATTGTTTTCGTATGAACGAATATAAGAAAGTTTTTGTTTACCCAGATACTCTCTATCTGTGCCATACGTTCAGAGTTTATTTGTTAACGGATTGAGTTTCCTAATGTCGACGGCTGCTGCTGTTTTGTGAGACACAACTGACATCGTACGTATGTTTTTTTATGTTTCAAACATTTTAGAGATTCACTCATATTTTCATTAAATTTAATCGTTTTCATTTATTCTCTCACTTCTAATGTAAGAATTTCGTTTTTTTTTTTTTAATTTTTATTGTTTTCTTGTATGTTTTTCGGTAATTTATTTTATCAGGTCAAATGGTAGAATGATTGAATTGATAGTCCGTTTTTTTATTTCCTTTAAACACGCAGTTTAAATAATAATTCTCCAAATGAAAATGTAACTTTTAATGGAAATGTTGGCTAGTGTTTTCCCGGTGATTCTTTTTTAAAATTATAGCAAAAAAAAAAAAATTTACATCTCTTAAGGCCATTATTACAACTCGCCGCTAAACTTGGATTTAGTTAATGGTACCTTTAGCTAAAGGGAAGTGTAAAGTTACCTTTAACTTATTTTCATTATTACAACTTACAGATAAAATAAAGTTAACTTTTTCAAAAATATGGCAGTGCCGGAGGACTTGTTGTCAACACTGCTTAATTAAACATGTTTATTTAAACGCAGTGGCAATGACGGCCTTCGTTTTTTTTTTTTTTTTTTTTGTAGTATATGCTATATATAGAAAAAAATACAATTTTTTCAAAATATCAATCTGGATTCCGAAAGAAACATTCATGCGAGACTGCTTTAAGTTACGTTATAAATAGATGGAAATATATGGAGAAAAACAATAAAATTTTAGCTATTTTTCTAGATTTCAAAAGGGCATTTGAAACAATCGATCGTGAAATTTTATTAAAAAAAACTATACAACTACGGTATACAAGATAACGAATTGAAATGGTTCCAATCATATCTAAACAATAGAAGACAAATCACAAAAATTAATAACGTAAAATCAACGGAAGTAGAAAACGATTTTGGTGTACCTCAGGGATCAATTCTGGGGGCACTTTTATTCATCATATATATCAATGATTTGGAGAAAGTTTTGGAAAAGTGTGAAATAGTACTTTACGCTGATGATGCTCTGATTTTTTCAGAAGCACCAACAGATGAAATGTGCTATGAAAATTTGCAAATGGACATGAACAGGATTAACAAGTGGCTGAAAATGAACAAATTAAAATTAAACGAAAGTAAAACAAAGATAATGCAAATCAATATGAACAATAATATACCTTTTAAGATAAATGATGTGATAATCGAAAAAGTAAATAAAATAAAATATCTGGGTTTTTTAATAGATAAAGATTTAAATTTCAAAGAACATTTAGAATATATATGTAAAAAAATTGGAAAGAAAATAGGATTTTTTAAACGTATTAGAAATAAACTCTCAATAATGACAGCGATAAACGTATACAATACGATTGTTAAACCTCATTTTGAGTATGGATCAACTACATATATTATATACGTACTGCACAGATGAGCAAATAAATAGGTTACAAAAATTACAGAACAAGGCTATGCGAACTATTTTAAAATGCAACCGTTTTACTTCAATACAATATATGTTGGACACCTTAAAATGGATGAACATTCGGCAAAGAATAGAGTTAACGACACTGACATTCGTCAAGAAAATGGATATGGGCAATGCACCTGACTATCTAGTTGAGCAATTACAATATGTTGGCGATTCTCAACCATATAATCTACGGAATAACAGTGAATTCAGATTACAACGATCAGATACTAATGCAACGCAACGTTCACTATTCTACAAAGGACTTTATACAAAGATGTTATACTCTCACATGCTGCCATCTAGTATAAAAAATGAGGAAAATATTAATATTTTTAGAAAGAAAATTGTGATTTTTATTAGATATAACAATGTTAACTAAATTAGAGCTTTAAATTAATGATTGATTTAAATATTAAATAATAAATGTAATGTAAAAGTATTAAAAATACTACTAATAATTAAATAAAAAAAAAATATGCTCATTTTGTTTATATTTGAAGTTGCCATATTGAAAATAATATAAAGGGTCCGCCAAATAACTTTTTTTTTGAAAATTCTTTAAAAAAAAAACTACTGAATATTTTCTAAAATTTCTTTTTTTATTTGAAAGTACAATCCTTCCGGTTAATAAAGGAAAATAATTTCATTCAAATGGCTGCCTCGGCTGGCCATGCAGTAGCCTACACGATCGGTCCAATTTTTAAGCACATTATCGATTGTGTGCAGCTGTATTTCACCAATGGCTTCACGAATATTGTCCTTTAAAGCGTCAATTGTCTCTGGCTTGTCGGCGTAACACTTATCTTTGACGACACCCCACAAATAATAGTCCAACGGTGTCAAATCGCAGCTCCGAGGTGGCCAAACGACATCAGCTCTGCGGCTGATAATGCGATCTTCAAAAACAGTGCGCAAAACATCGAGTGTAGCTTCGGCTGTGTGGCACGTAGCGCCGTCCTGTTGAAACTAAATGTTGCCAATATCCTCCTCTTCAATTTTTGTGAACAAAAATTCGTTCAACATGGCCCGATAACGATCGCCATTGACTGTAACGGCCACTCCTTGCTCATTTTCGAAGAAAAATGGCCCAATTATGCCTCTGGACCAAAATCTCCACCAAACAGTGGTTTACGTCGGCTTTTCAATGAATGCGTGCGGGTTTTCTGTGCCCCAAATGCGACAATTTTGCTTGTTTACATACCCGCCAAAATCAAAATGAGCTTCATCTGAAAAGATGATTTTTTTCAAAGTAATGTCGCAATATTTCCCAGCGTTGTTCAAGCGTATACACAACCATATTCGTTCAGCGGAAGGATAAAACTAATTATCTGTCAAATCCGACATGAGCTAAGTGTTACCATTCACGAAATAAGCACTAGTTAAAAAAAAAAAGTTAGATGGCCGACCCGATATAATGGTATGACAAGTTCAAAAATAAACTTAACTTTAAAAGTTACCGGTAGGATGATCCTCCCTTTAGCTTAACGCTCACTTCTACCATATTGCCCACTTATAATAATGAAAAGCAATTTATCTGCCTGTTAAAATCCTTCCTTTAGTTAACGGCAAGTTGTAATAATGCCCCTTAATCATATTAATTCTCTAGTTAACCTCAAAAGAATTCGAATGTTGGCTCCGAACAAAGAGTTTAAAACTTTAAAGGTTCAATATTTATCTACCAAGAACTGGACAGCCACAAAGGAGATTGCTATGTTAGATTTATATCAGAGATCAGCAAATAATAAGCACTCATGAAATTTTGAATATAAGTGAGTGAGTCAACAACATTGAAATTTAACTATGTACAGTAGGACCTTGATTATCCGTGATTCGATTATCCGGCAACATCAATTATCCGGGATGGAAAAAGAAAATTTTATGCATCGACTTAATTTTATTTTGGATCGACTTAAATTTTTCTGCATCGTTTAACCGTGATTACCTCTATTATCCGTGATTATAAGCAAAAATTTTTTTCTATTATTTTGGACACACAATCGAAAAAGTGGAATTTCCTCTTTAGTATACGAAATCCTTATCTACTGTTCACTGTTTTCTGACAAAATTATTTCTTTTTATATTTTTGAAACATGTATGTATGTACATATATAAAATCCTTGAATTATTTAGTTTTTATATAAATATGTACATATTCATTTATTAATTAATAAAAATATCTATTAAAAACTAGCCAAAATTGGTACTCAATTAACCGGGAAAATCGATTACACAGAATGCTTCCGGTCCCGACCATCACGGAAAATCGAGGCCCCATTGTATATACTCTGATTCATTCATACTCGCCTACAACATTGATTTATAAGTACAGGTTGCAATGAGTATGCGTACAACGTTGACATCAAACTCATACCATTCGAAATATGTTTGATTCATAAGCCAACCTACTCATTTCGAATCATAACTTCAGAAAAATACTTATAAATGATTCGAGTGACTCAAACTTTGAATATAAATGGAGGTTCCATGATATTATAATAAGTATGAATGCGTAAAAGTATCAGAAATTATGAGTATGATTCAATTCTACTCATCTGTTTGAATACTCATTGCTGATGTCTGATTCACATCAAGTATCTGACACTAAAATGTCCTAACAGGATTCCTCTGTTATCGGTGTCATATTGTGCTTATAAAGCTGGTTCTGCCTTCATCAATCGATTGCCGAAAGTACGGAGAAACATAATAAATCCATATGTCCTCCTTGAAGTCGCCGTGGTCTAGTAGATACTATCTACTAGATAGTGTGTTGGCTTATTAGACGTAAGGCCTTGGTTCAAACCCCAGGTCAGACATCAAAACGAAAATAAGAAAAAAATATTTCTTCGGCGATTTTCTCTCAGCAGATTTCTGGCAAAAATTCTCAAAAATCTGTCGTTCGGAGTCGAGTTTCCGCCACTCGTGTAAAAAATTAACACACACAACATCAGTGATGTGAGAAACTACGTAGTGCAGCCCTTGCGCTGACCAACTTCTTCCTTTTCCCTGATTGTGGTGGAACTTGGTCAGTACAGGGTAGAGATGAGCGATCCAATGATTTTTGAAGAACGTTGTCCTCAGTGAACGTGATTTCTTAATCACTGTTCTTTAAAACAGTGATTGTGATCACAGTATTCCAATAATACAATAATGACAATAACGTATTTTATTAAGTCGTAAGAAAGAGACAACTAGATGATACATACTACGAAAAGACTACTAAACAAAATCAGAGTGGTGTCATCAATGTTATTATTTTTAAAGTATTTTTTTTTTATATGAAGCTTGACAATTAAGTTTCACAGAAAGTTCATGTATAAAAGACAAAAGTAAATAATCGGCATCATCTACGAGTAATTCTGCCTCGCTCAAAATAAAATGAAATAAATTTGAGTATGTAACAATTTTGAAAGAACGACATTATTAGTAACTGTTATTGGGCAGTTTCAATCACTGTAGTTACCAGTGAATTATCAATCACCGTGATAAAATCACAGTTTTGAAAATATCGCTCATCTCTAGTACAGGAACTGCGTTCACCCGTGGCATCACAACGGGCCGCTATGCGTGCTGAAGTGAGCTTTGTGACATCAGAGCTACCACTGCGACCTAACCTAACCTAACCTAAGCCTGTCTGAAGGGTTGTGTTATGTATGTAATAGGCATGCGAACAGACTTTCCTATCTTGCGATTACACCGAGTATTACCCTGATCGATTCAAACGATCAGGAGTTCATTAAACTTTCAGGCTGACCTTTCTATTATGCCGCCTATACGATATGGCCCCTTACTAGTCTCAACAATGAATATCGATTCATGTGTAGTCGATATAACATACTCTAGTTCTTATTGTCTAATAGCCGTAGTATAGAATGCCATTTAATCGCAAATTAATTTCCATTATCTTGTAATTCTTAAGCAAAAGTAGTGCAACAAATAAGAATTAATCCTGCGGTACATTTCATACATCAATTGACAATTTGTTTGCAACGCTTAGCCGATATCAATTAAAAATTTTAAACTGAAGTTAAGCCCCAGCTTAGAAACTATTTACTGGGCCGAATACGAAAATGAAATGTTTTACCTGCATTACTACACTAATATTGAACAGTTTCGTCTTCTGATTCACTCACTCACTCACTCACTCACTCACTCACTCCCTATTAGTCATTCTCTGCATAGTTGCAAATCCAGTGTGTGAATTTCGGTTTTTTTTTTTTGAAAATATTTTTTTGCGTAAATCTAGAGACGCAGAAATTCTTTAGATGTTGTTGTTTTCAGTGTTGTTGTTGTCTCTGTTGGTGTTGCAACATAATCTAAGGTGCTAAGAAGGTGTTGTTCTTTAGCGCCTTTGCTTCAAAGGATAATTACACCTTATCCAATAAACGAGAAAGCCGCAGCTTGATGCCTTTGTCTTCAAAACGCATCTCCGCAACTTCTTTGTTCTTTAACGCTTTGTGTGCCAGTGAGTGAGTGAGCGAGTGAGTGAGCCTGCGTGTGTTTACGTCAGAATGTGTGTGTCGAAAGGTAATGAAATTCAATATTGGCCGACAGACAAGAGAATTGAAACGAAAATCTTTTAAAACAATTTACAGCGTATTATTTGGCCTTTTGTTGTTTTGGCTAATTCATCTTTTGTGCTCGGCTATGTATGCGGTAAGGCATCGAATGAAAATGAAATAAAAAAACAGAACACAATGGACTACTTTACTCCATGGACCCAGCTAAGAAAGAAAGGTCAGTGTGGCTTAAAATCATAATTGAATGAATGAATGAATGAATGGTGGAAACCATTTCAAAAAGAAAACCGAAAGCCGCCAATGTTTTGTACCAAAAAAATTCTTTGCGAAAATATTTGCTCAGGTTACATACGCAGTGTGCTGCCCTCAAAAAAAAAATTAAATTGAGCACACAAGATTAGAACACGTGTTGAATGAAGACAATCATTAGTTTACGTTTTGCCACAAACCGAAAAGAAATAGTGGGTGTATTACCGCATTTAATCATAGAAAATGGAATAGAAATTGGCCTCAAATAACTCAAAATTTAATTGCTTTACAGTGCCTGCCTTCATGCACAATGGAGTCGCAGTCTCAGCCTCAGTCTTTGTGTGTGTATATGTGTGCGAGTGTAATCAATTTATTTTGACAAATGACACTGCAATACAACATTTCAAATCACAATTTTACTATTCTTTTTTTCCATTCTTCTTATTGTTTTTCTTTTCTCTTTGTACATCCCCCCCCCCCATTTAAATGCCCGCAGTGTTGTTTAACACCGGTGTGTAGCGAACTTTAATTCATGCCATACCAAATTGTAAGAGCAAGCAGACGAAAGGAGTTTATTTTACAATTGCCAGCTTCGCCGCTTTGTTTTACTAATGCTTGCCGCCACCGATCTTTCATAAATAATTGCCTAATATTAGGCGCCACAGCCCGGTGTTCATGTACAATTTATTTGCTAAAGATCAAGCAAACAAAACGCACGTACAAACGTGTTTTGTACCACCTTCAATGTCGATTTCTGTTACTCTAATATAGTAATTCATGAATGAACGAATGAACGACTGAATAAATAAATGCCCCGCTTCAAATGCCTGCATAATCCAACGTGTATTATGGTAGAAATGAAAAAATGTTTGTAGGAAATACACTGAAAAAACACAGAACAGAAGAGAAAATAATTGAAATGATCTTGACGAACTGTGCAGTGGTGCAGCGCCAAGATTCCATCTTTTCAAGTTTATTAAAGAAAATATAGCCAAGAATCTTGGGTCTTTGCCTCTGTACTTTAGGACAGCAACCCAATTTATGCTTAACAGACTCAAACTCTCCCACGTTACAACAAACTCTGCAGAAAGCAATAGTGCTTCCAGTCCTCGCCTTCAAGAAGCAATATCCTACGTTTCAGGTCCCATTCCGTTTTAAAACGATTCCAAATCATGCCATAAAAGCTTTGCAATTTTCTTTGTTACACAAAGAAAAAATGTTTCAAGTGAGGTCAGTATCATGTTTGCATCTTTCGATGCCAGTTTTTTTGCCAGTTTAACTTCAACTTCATTTCCCTGCATATCAAAAAGTCGCAAAACCCTACACAGGACATCTTGTTTCCGTCCAGAAGCATAGTGGGGGCTTCTGCAGACAGCAGTCAATCTCGTGCTAACCTACTGCCACCGTATATCTCCAGAAAATACTTTCTCACACCATACTGAAATACACAACATTCATCGCCAAGCCTTAATGCCATCAACAAAATAGAGTGTACGTGACTGTGTAATAAACTACCTCCACCATGCCATAACACTAAGTCTAAAAAAACCAATGGCGGCTGTCTGCCGCAATAACATACTGTTACGTTTTTACCTTTTAAAAACGTTTAAAATGTGAGATCGTAGATTGCAAATAAAATAAAAATAAATTTGTGTTTAGTTTTAATTAAAATTCCTTATTATTCACACAATTCTGTGCGCCACAGTTCACAACTTGATGTAAACAACAACAATTGCTTTTTTTTTTGTTATTCCTCTGTTTATAGCCTTTGCATAAACAATAACAATTACTAGACAATTATTCGACAGATCTTTGTAACGGAGATCTTCAAACCACGATAACTCTGTTCAAACATACCCCGTCTTCACACAAGAATGACTGAACTTTACTACGCACTCGCCTGCTTTGCCTTGCCTTTTATGTGGCAGGGTAAACAGTCTGATGAATGTTATTGAAGCCGAATGTTCGTGAGTTCGCCTTCTCGAAATCTCTATTAATGTAAACATTGTTATTTACATTTATTATTGTAGTGTTGTTTGTGTATTTTGTTTACATTTATTCTTGAAGTGTTGTTTGTAGGTTTTTGTTTAATCGTTTACCATTTTTTATACTGGTGTTTGTTGTTATATCAAGCAGTACGATAATTTGTTTTGTAAACAGGTTTGTTTACTGCATTGTTTTGTTTTTGTAACTTTTGTTTATAATTTTAATGTTAAGCAATGTAAAAGCAAAACAACAGTATCTAGATTCTTCATTTTCGTAACAATACCCTGATTAATTAGCCCGTAAACCCTGGACTCAGGGTCCGTATACTCAAGTCAACAACCCTGTCGGAAAATTGCATGGAAAAGGACTAACAAATTTAATTTAAAATTGAGGATAAGCGGGCGTATGAATCAATTCATTATTCCCTCGAAACCCCCTGATTCTCTCAGTGTATTGAACGTAGATGATCGTTACTGAGTGTTACTAAGTTTAACTAACAAATCAAATCAAAATATTCAGCAGCAGAAACGCCACAAACACCATAAACACCACCTTCAATCGGAAACTTTATCTGCATCTTCTACGCTGCATTAAAAAGCAACTTTTTTCTTCACTTGCATTTACAAAGAAGAGAGTACTTTTCTTCACTATCAAAAACTTAGCCTTGGTCTTCTCAAGAATACTTGCAACATTTGCCAGCCAAAGCTGTCCGTACCTACAGCAGCGTTTTTGTGTTTTTTTTCGGTTTTTTTTTTCGTTTTTGTATTGGAAACGTGATGCTGTGTGGTGTTGCCAATGTTGTTTTGATTGTTTGTCTTCTTGTTGGTACATGTTGTTGTTGTTATTGCTTGTGTTGCTTTAGCTATTGCTTGTGGGCTCCACTATTTGAAAGTATTTGTTGTGAGATGTTGTGTTGTGTTGTGTGGTGTTGTGTTGTGGTCTTCTTGATGATCATCGTTTTGGGTTAATAATGTGGAGCGCAGCTAATTTCAAACTGTGCTATTTTATTGCTTCTTTTCTTGTTGTTGTTGTTGTATGTTGTATATGATTTGTTATTGCTGTTGTTATTGAGTTGGCACACGATTGCTTATTTTTTTTTAATGATTTTTCTTTTTTTTTTCTGTTGTTTTTGCTGTTTTTGCTTATTTTTTTTTTAGGATCATTATTACGATCGCTTCGTTTTGTTTCGTTTATTGAGTGTGAGTGGTGTGTGTGTGTGTGTGGTTGTTAGTTTATTTGAGTTTTTAACCGCTCCATGTCTTCTTCGTCTATAAAACACCTGAAAAGGCCATTAAGAGCCACATAAATACTGTGGTGGATTATTATTGGCGTTCTTGTAATACATACATACAGCTGATGTTGTTGTTGTTGTTGGTGTAGTTGTTATGATAGTTTGTTTTTTTGGACCTCCAAAGTTGTTTGAAATTAGTTGAGTATTGATTGGTTTTTTTCGATATTTAAAATGAAATTTATTTTCAATCACTTGAAGAATACCCAACTGTGGTGGTGTGGTGTGGTGAGATGCAATCGTTATTGAATAACTAAGCCGGTATTTGTATTTGTTGAGCCATTATATTATATTATAACTTTATTAAATCTATAGATTGTTGATAATTCATTAAAAAAAAAAACGAAAACAAAATTCCCAACAATTAAAAGAAAACCAATTTAACACTTGGAAATTTGGAACAGATTTTGTTGAACCATAAAGTGGAAAAAAATAAATCAAAATTGAAATGAAAATCAATAAGAATTTGGCCGATCAAAAACTGAAATTTATTTTGAAGCTTAGAAGAATTGTTAGTGGTGTTCTGTAGAACTGTTGTATAAAATTTCTTCTAATCAAGATCCATATTTATAGATGTTTCGATAGCTTTTTAGTACTGAAGGTAAAATTTAATTGAAAGCTTCTGTTTCTTTAAGGTTGTCACGATTATAATTTCTTTGTTTGTTTCGTTTATAAAGCTTTTCGATCAAAGCATGTGTTAGAATGATAGAGTTGCCAGCTGTCGTTACATACGAATAGAGTCCTCTTAAGCCTACTTTACACGGTCCCACAAGTAATATGATATGTCAAAATTTTGTGTAGAAGAGTACGGATGTGATCGTCTAATCGTACTATGTAATGAAACCATCACACATTGAGAGAAAATACGGATGAAAAGTTTGACAGTCGTATGGCTCTCTTCATTTTTTGAAATGATTCAAAAAACAAGCAAGTCGCATTAGATCAGGGATGTATTTTTATGTAAACACATAGAAAAAAGTGTAACAGCTGTTTTCATTTTACTTTGTTATTGTCTTATACCGATCATGTAAACTCAAAAAATATAAATCATACGAATTTCATTCTCTTTTTTGTCATACGGATGAAATTTCATTTTACTTTTTCATTAGACTTTACGTACGTAAAGTATTACCGTGTGAAGTGGGCTTTAGCAATGCTTCTGCTTGTTACGAGGTGATGCCTGACTTTCCTACCTAAATGAAGTGCTCAGCGCCAACAAGGGAAATTCCCTGCATAGCACTCGATATGCAATTAAGTGTTGTACAATGGGTCAATTCGACCTCCGGGTACTGTGCTTGTCTCAGTCGAAAAGTACACGTCCTCTAATCTACAATTAAGTGTTTCACAGGTTCCAAGAATGTTTTCTTTTATGAAAAATGTTCGTTCTGAATACATGTACTTTTAGTCTACAGTACCCTGTCAAAGAAGTGTTTACTAACCTCATGGTATTTCTGATAAGTCTAATGCTTAACTAAAACCCTTTCCTGCTGTTATTTACCAACAAACATTTCATCTTTTCGGTTTGAGAAGAGTATTTTCCCTTTCTTTAGCTTCCCTTTCGTTGAATGCACTTTTGTTGAGTAACAGATTCAGCTTGACCAGAGAGCCTCACGTTATTTTGGACTTAATATCATAAGAGATTAATGCTCGACTTGACTGCTAAGTACCGCCCGTTGCATCTTTTATTTAAGTTACATTGAGCACCTTTTTCGTATAAACATGGTCCAGGATCGTTTGGTAATGTCGCTGCTGTCTTGACATTTTTTCTGGACGCTTCATGGTCTTCGGAATATTTCGTTCGGTTGGAGATATTTCATTCTGTCCTTGATCCATTCGCATATCATAAAGTGACCGCCCCTTTAAAAGCCTGTTCGCAAAGCATATCTCAAAATCATAGCGTTTTTGGTTCTATCAAGGAACAATTAGGTGAGAACTGACTCGATTCATTCGGTTCCGAAGTCGCCTGATGAATTTTGACTGACCATAGTCTTCAATACCAAAAGCAACTGACTTAAATCCAACATAATTTCCAACGTTGCTGTAGCACAGGTTTTCATTACTTCTACATTCAGTTGCATGAACAATAACTTTCTGTGTGGTCCTACATGTCCGATATTTTACTTCATACTCATAATTTCTGATACTTATACGCATTCACACTTATTTTAATATCATGGAACCTCTACTCGTATTCAAAGTTTGAAGTACTCTTGATATTCATACTTAACAACACGTATGATGTTGTTGATTACGACTCTCCATAACTCAACACATATACACGAATCACAAAATAAGTTTGAGTCGCGTACGAGCACTACAATACTTACTAGAAGGTTGTGTGTTTGCTCTGCCTGTTGCTATGTCTTTTTTGCTTGTGTGTCTTTTTTTTTTTTTGCAAATGCAACATGATGAATGATTCGAGTCACTTGACTCATTTCTAATTATTATAAGTATTTTACTAAAGTTATGAATCTAAATGAGTAGGCTTATAAATCGAACATATTTCGAATGGTATGAGTTTGATGTCAACATTGTACGCATACTCATTGCAACCTGTACTTATGAATCAAAGTTGTAGTGAGTATGAATGTAGCAGAGAACATAGTTAAATTTCAATATTGTTGACTCTCACTTATATTCAAAATTTCATGAGTGCTTATGAGTAGCGAAAAAACGATTCATTGCTGTTCTGTACGCAGGCAAGTAGGTAGAAGTGGCTGTCAACTTTAAAGGGTACACAGTGTTAAGCCACGTATGAGAAATTTTGAGTACCACAATCCTCCATTCCAGCTAGTCCTGACAACATCCAGAACATCATTTAAAATAATTTAGATTCCCACTGTCCATCCCCAACACAACACAGTGTATGCCGCTAATCATTAATTAATTTATCAATTACTGATCATTTGATTTCGTAATGAATTATGAAATCAAATTCAAAAGATTTCTAATCAAATTGAAATTCATCATGAAATTACTTAAGATTTCCGGTTTGAAAACAATATTTTTAAACAAATATTTCAATATATCAATGCCTAGTCACATTATTAATTATAATGATTAAATGCCAAAAACATTTAATTTAAAAATAGAATGAATTTCGTTAAAAATATTTTTAAAATTTTTAATCATTTTGTTTACGAAACGAACGAGCATTTCTAGAAGAAACCCCGGACAAATTAAGGTTTTTAATTAAAAAATCATTTGCTTTCAATCATCATTTGATGGAAACCACAACAAAAACAAAATGTGCCAAACGATAATGACGATAATAAAGAGGAATTAGAGGAGAGAACAAAACACACACAAAAAATGTGATTTAAATTAAGCAAAAAAAAGAAGAAGAAAATCATCGCAAATTAGTCACGAGTTAAGGGGAGAAAGATTGTGAACATTGTGATCAAATCGATTAAGAAACTAAAATTGGCGAAAATATTCGTTAAACGATTTGATGAAATTCATAATAAAAAAAAAACAATTTTTTTAATTAAAAAGATCCAAAATATAGTCATTAACACTAACGATTTCAATACAACAACAGCAACAATAACACAATAAAACTATTAAAAAAAATGTAAAAA
The DNA here is from genome assembly GCA_927399465.1 of Sarcophaga caerulescens. Taxonomy (NCBI): domain Eukaryota; kingdom Metazoa; phylum Arthropoda; class Insecta; order Diptera; family Sarcophagidae; genus Sarcophaga; species Sarcophaga caerulescens. Next base: position 8,929,516 of record OV656872.1, read on the forward strand.
TATTTACAGATTTTATTAAGAAAACATTTAAGAATTCTTTACAGTTTTAAAATTTTTAATTTTTTTGTTCAAATTCCATTTCAAAGTGATGAGCGATTAAAGCTAGAATTAGCCGAACGTATACGGAACATCAGTTCCTTTCTAGAATACGAAAATAATGCATACGCTTACCGGGATGCCTCTACAGTTGGGCAATCGTTCTCAATGTCTCTCACATGGTCGAAACGAACGTACGTTATGTTATGTTCCGTAAGCGTTCGACTTATTCCCCTATTAAGCCCCGTTTAGCCAAACGTGCACGGAACATACATACGTTCGTTTAAAGAAAACCACTTGAATGAATTTAATCTTTAAAAAATCCAGGGAACATCAAATCTAAGTATCATATCGAGACCATAATGACATGTTGATTTAAGAATTTATAAGTACAGGTTGCATGCATTGAGTACGCGTACAACGTTCGCTTCAAACTCATACCATTTGAAATTCGTTTGATTCATAAGCCTACTCATTAAGACACATAAGCAAAAAAAGATGGAGCAGCAAGCAGAGCAAACACACAACCATCTAGTAAGTATTTTAGTGTTCGTAGGCGATTCATACTTATTTTGTGATTCGTGTATATGATGAGTTAGAAAGAGTAGAAATCAACAACATCATACGTTTTGTAATGATGAGTACTTCAAACTTTGAATATTAGTAGAAGAGATTCCATGATATTAAAATAAGTATGAATGCGTATAAGTATTGTTACGCATGAACGAAACGACCTAATATCGTTTCACATAAACACAATAAACAAAAGCTACTAGCTACACTAACACATATGTACATCGAACCATACATAAACCAACAATAATATCAGTATGAGTATGAGAGAGATGGATAACGCAAATGCAACATAAGCGAACGCAACAAGAGGCAATGTGTACACAATATACAAATACACACTAACAAATACATCGAACATCTTCCAGGTAAACCAACAACAACAAGCATGAGAGCAAAAGGGATGGACATGTAAGCATACGCAACAACAAACAACGTAGTCGCAAAAGAACTCTCGAGAATGCGAAACCTCGAACATTCCACTTCGAGAACCATAATCAGACTGAAGACGATCGCATATAAAAGGGCAAGGCAAGGCAAGCAACGAGTCAGTTGCGTGAAGTTGCGTATTAACTAATCAGTCGCGGTGTAAAAACAAGTTGCGTGCGAAGTAAAAAGTCGTGGTTCGAAGATATCCGTTGTGAGCAGTATAGCGAATAGTTGTGTGTGAATAATAGTGAACAAGGAATAAATTGTAGTAATTATTGTTGTATCGGTTAAGTGTGAACAGTGGCGCATAAGAAAGTGTGAACAATAAAGAGAGTTTAATTAAAATAAGACACATATTTGTTTTTACTTGGTTTGCAATCAACGAACTTATATTTAAACGTTTTTAAAAAGGTAAAAACGTAACAATATGTTGAGTTATGGAGAGTAGAAATCAACAACATCATACGTGTTGTAATGATGAGTACTTCAAACTTTGAATATTAGTAGAAGAGGTTCCATAATATTAAAAAAAGTATGAATGCGTATAAGTATTAGAAATTATGAGTATGATTCAATTCTACTCATATTTTTGAATACTCATTGCTGATCACTGGTCGTAATCCTTACCAAAGGGTTGTAGTGACAAATTAAATATGTACATATGTATGAGTTATGTTAACAATTATCGATTATCGTATCGTTTTATTCGTAACTGCCTAGGAATTGAGTAATTATTCTTGATATTGCCACACAATGTACATTTAATGATTTTTATTAGCCATTACGTGTAAATAATTTTTGAAAAATTCCTCCTCTTGTCTTTACACGGAAATCACTTCATTCACTTCACTTTACTACACTTTATTTTATTTTTAAATTGTTTCAAAAAAAAAAATCACGGTGTGTGTTCGCCACGACTGTAGTACGCACGTATGTGAGAAAGAGATCACGCCTCCATATGTACAAACTAATGGAATGCAACACCCTTTAAATGTTTGATTATTTTGTTCTTTCGCTTTTTTTTTTTCTTTGTTTTTCTGATTAAATTAAGAAATCTTTTGGGAAAATAAAGTCATTAGACGTCGTCTTTAATTCGGGCTGTGAAAGGAATTCAACAACGAACAGAAAAATTAATTGCATTTGGCTGGCCATCATTGGCTTGGTTAATCATTAGAAGGGCTCAGCACAGACTCAAATCCATCAAAATTTGTGAAATTGTGTGGCCACATTTAAGCCAAAGAAAAGGCAACAACATATGCAGCAATTATTATGGCTTTAATGGAATTGCATTCAAAATTAGATGCTGTCCGCTGAGGGTAATAGTAGTGGTAGTGGTGGTGGTAGAAAGAATCCTTTTAACCAAAAAACTGACAAAAAAAACACTGAAATTTATTGGCCAAAAAGATAGTGGCCATATGAACATCATTCATTCATTCATTCTTTATTACATAAACTCACTCACATGCACACACATACATACATACATACGTTATAATTAAGCCGTTCGTTGCCTCAAATGCCGACATCATCATCAAAAAAAAAAAAACCAAAACACGAAAGAAAAAGTCACACTCACTCTCTATCCACAGTCGGGTTAGAAAGGGTTTTTGAAACATTCTTTGGCTACAAAAGCCTCTCAATATAAGCGGCCATTTGTTGGCGGTCTTTGCAACTAACAGGCTTTTATTATTTTAATTTTCTTAATATATTGCTGGTAGTGTTGTTGTTGTTGTTGCTGTTGTTGTTCATTAAAGGCGTGAAATCAATTGATAAGTTTTTTGTTTTCAAAATTATTGAATTGGCTTGTATACCCTACCGCACCATCAATATTGCTGGTGGCACATTGTAATGTTCGCAAGTGGCATAAAGAAAAAATAAGTCTTAGACAGTCGACTTTGAATATTACTAATGTGTAGACCCCATTTAATTGGGAGTGTATGGGTTGGCGTGGGTCCTTCAAAAGTTTTAGTTTCCTGCTGCTGGAATACAGAGGCCAGAGGGTACTAGAAACAGCATAGAAGAATATGGAACTCCAACTGATCTGTTCTCTCTGAAAAATTTACACATTAACCCATGGACGATAGTTATAGGACCGAAAATATCCGGCAGTTTCAAGACAGCTGTTTCATTTCCAGCGATATGTCTAGGTTACCGGATCAATGTTGCTACGTTTTTACCTTTTTAAAAACGTTTAAAATATGATTTCGTTGATTGCAAACAAAATAAAAACAAATATGTATTTAGTTTCAATTAAACTATTTATTGTTCGCACTACTTTTGTGTGCCAACGTTTACAACTTGACGAATACAACAATAATTGCTTGTTCGCTATTCTCCTTTACTTACAACGCAGATCTTTTCAACGGCAATCTTCAAACCACGACTGTTCTTTTCACACGCAATGCGTCTTCACACAAGACTGACTGAATTCTTACTAATACTCGTTGACTGCCTTTTTACATGCCCACGTAATCAGTCTGTTGAAGGTTCTTGAAATCGAACGTTCGGGGTTTCGCCTTCTCGCGAACTCTATCGCGACTTCATTGTTGTTTGTGTATTTTGTTTACATTGCTTGTTGTTGCGTTCTCGCTTACTTCTCTAACCCCTTTCTTTTCATACTGATGTTGTTGGTTTACTTGTAACAAGTTCGTTGTATTCGTTTGTGTAGCTTTTGCTCATTTTAATGTTATACGTCGTACACCGTTTCCATTTTCGTAACAATATTAAGGTAAGGGTATATACTTTACTGTAGAGCGTATAGCTATCATTAGATCGAGTTGTTACTAGGCTACTCCAGGCCCCCGATAACAGAGATAATTCCAATTCTATCAACAAACCTCCAATCATTTTACATTTTGCTCGCATGTAAAATATCACAACGTTTCTAATGATAAGTTGTCAGATTCTGGGGAAATACTAGTCCCCATACCAGATAACATTATGGATTCATCTGTGAAGACCTCAGCAACTGAACCCATAAATATCTCAACCCTTTCACCATTCTTCTTTTCAGGGGAAAATGCCCAACAAAATCTGCGTCGTGTCTAACTTTTGGAATACTTAAGATCGCATAGGGTATCATAAAGCCTTACTTGACCGCCTAAAACTTTCTTAATTTGTGCCTTTCGTTCGTGTGTTTTTTTGTTCCTCTCGTATGTGGTTTCTTCATATTTTGTTCGGTTTCTTAAAACAAGTCTGCTGTAGGTCGTCACATTAATTAATGCGATTAAAACACACACAAAACAGAGTAAAAGAAGTCACAAGAAGAGATGAAGACAGAGACAGAGAGGAGTAACAAAACGAAAAACAAGGCAGAGTTTAACTCACCCAGAGGGTAATATGTACAAGGATTAAAAATCATTTCGGATGTTTTTTTAAATACTTTGTATGTATCGGGTTAGGTTTTCGTTTTCTTTTTTGCTTTTCGTTTTTTCTGTTTTCAATATTGAAAATTAATTTGTTGTCTTCTTATTAGTTGTTGGAGCTTCTTGCGTTCTCGTTCGATATGTTTTTAAGGTTTAAGCATCGATTTACATTTTAAATCAATTTTTATCAGTTTATTTTGCATATTTATCGGCTTCTTTGTTTTTAAAACAGCACACAATGTTTTTTTACAACATTGTTACGAGGGTAAATTGTTAAGTCAATAAAATTATTTTGTACGTTTTAATAATTTAAATATGCAAATGGATTCGCTTTGTGAAATATTTGTGGGTCATAGAATTGGGAAGAAAAAGCAATTTAACTTATACAAAGTATAAATGGGTACCTGAGATCAGCTATGAGTATTCAAAAAGATGAGTAGAATCGAATCATGCTCATAATTTCTGATACTTATAAGCATTCATAATTATTTTAATATCATGGAACCTCCTCTACTCATATTCAAGGTTTGAAGTACTCATCATATTGTTACGCAGATCGAAACGACCTAATATCGTTTCACACAAAAATAATAATCAAAAGCTACCGGCCACACTAACACATATGTACATCGAACCATACATAAACCAACAATAACATCAGTATGAGTATGAGAGAGATGGATAACGCAAACGCAACATAAGCGAACGCAACAAGAGGCAATGTGTACACAATACACAATCACAAATGCATCGAACATCTTCCAAATAAGGCAACAACAACAAGCATGAGAGTAAAAGGGATGGACAAGTAAGCATACGCAACAACAAACAACGCAGTTGCCATAGAAATTGCGAGAATGCGAAACCGCGAACATTCTTCTTCAAGAACGTTCGATGTACTGTTCGTGTTGGACTATAAAAGGGCAAGACAAAGCAGACGAGCAAGTCAGTTGTAATTGAGTCAGTCTTGAGTGAAGTTGCGCGTGAACTAAATAGCCGTGTTTGAAGATATCGGTTGCGAGCAATAGTTGTGTGTGAATAATAGCAAGCAATTAATGTTGTATCGGTTAAGTGTGAACAGTGGCATAAAAGTGTGAATAATAAAGAGAGAGTTTTATTAAAATAAAACACATATTTGTTTTTACTTGGTTTGCAATTAACGAACTCATATTTAAACGTTTTTAAAAAGGTAAAAACGTAACAATATTTATACTTAACAACACGAACAACACGTTGATGTTGTTGTTGATTTCGACTCTCCATAACTCGACATATACACGAAACATAAAATAAGTATGAATCGTGTACGAACACTAAAATACTTACTAGAAGGTTGTGTGTTTGCTCTGCTTTCTGCTCTCTGTCTTTTTTGCTTATGTGTCTTATGTGTATGAGTTTGACGTCAACGTTGTACGCATACTCATTGCAACCTGTACGTTATAAATCAACGTTGTAGCGAGTATGAATGTAGCAGAGTACATAGTTAATTTTCAATATTGTTGACTCTCACTTATATTCAAAAATTTCATGAGTGCTTATGAGTAGCAAAAACACGATTCATTGCCAATCTCTGATTCTAATCGGGGATGTATGTCTGAGCTCCTGTGATTTAAAACTTACCATTCTTACTACGGCATAAATTTCTAAAATAAAATTCTAAATTCCTTGTGAAAACATTACACTCCATACGTTTACCTCAAAAATATAAAAATTATACGACTTCCAACAAATAGAAAACGAATAAAAAACAGAGAAACAGAAACGAACTCGTGCCACAGTTTAATAATCATTAAGTTTTATTGTTTGTCTGTCACAAATGTTAATTGAAGTGAGTGACACAAAAAACACGACAGTGACATGATCATCTTGAAAAAACATAAAAGCCATCAGAAAAATAAACGCCTTCTTTAGGCGTTTTATTGTAAACGTTTAACGATGAAATAAAACGAACAAAAAAAATACCCACTAAATGAACAGAAAAGAAAAATTAATTGAAAAAAAAAAAACAAAAACGAAAATAAAAACAATATTTGACATGCATGATGCATCTATTCATCCATCCATCCATCCATCTATCTCTTGTGGCAACAAACGAAATATATGTGGCAGAAGGTAATAAAAATGAATGGCCAACAATGGAAGTTAACAAAAGAAACAAAAAACACTTTGGAAAAGACATAAACACACCCATTGTAAGGCCACTCGATACTGCTTCTCCACATCAACACCATAAACGACACTTATTTGGTATGGAGGGGGTGGAGGCAGGTAGTCAGCTGCAAAATTGACAAATTGATGATACGAGATATAAAAGCCAGTCAGCCAAACAACCAACCAGACATTGGGAAAAGAATTTTATTGTAAATCCTCCAGTTCTCTACACCAAACTCACCTGGTATTTATATGAAGAGTTTGGGGGGTTTAGGTGGCCACCAACAAAACGCCTTGATTTCATATTAATTTCAGGGAATGTCAACTCATCATCATCGCCATTGCATTACAATGTGTGCGTGCGTTCAACCTTAAGTTGGCTTTTATAGAAATTCACCATATGACGATAACGTCGTAATACGGCTTTGTAAGTGTGACGAAACACGATTTAATTCCAGCTAGTCATGACAGGCAGGCAGGTTCAGATTGTAATGCCTCGCGCATTAACATCATTCAAGTGTCATAAATGAATGTCATGGCAATTTTCTCTCTCGCAATTTTACACTCTCTTTAAGATTTTTATTATCATCCGGGGCTATTATGCAGTTGTCATCAGGCACACACACATACACTTACACATCTCTTAACCTGCAATTCTGTTTTAATATCCTTTTCATGTTTACAAGTGTTTTTCCGGTTTCAATTGCCACCCTTGTTGCCATTTGAGATGACAGCGTGGGGTACAAAATTTCATTTCTTCCCACTCCCTGTAATTCCACCGACTTAAAGTCAAGTGTGGCGATTTGCCAACATTTCTAATATTTATTGCCCAACAACAACAACAACAGCAAACAATGCAATCATCTGCCAGAATATCTAGCCACACAGTTTCCCTTTTCTTCCACTGGCTGCTTGAAGGTCCTTTTCCTGTTTGTCCCTTGTGTTGTTAATGTTGCCGTTTGGTGTCATACAAGTGCGCATAACGAATGCGATTATTTTTATTTCGCTGGTTTTATTATTCATTAACGTGGCCCATACGTTTTTGCCTCTCCCCCTCCACATGCCACAATTTATATGAATTTGTGCACTGGCATGTAAGAAAAATTGAGAATTTCTGTTTTCGTGTTAATGAACTCCCACCTCCTTGTATTGTAATTTATTTTAATTATTTATTCTCAATTGCTTTTTGGGTGAAAGCATAAGAAGATTATGTTTTTACAGAAGAAAAATACCTTCTGGACACCAGGCCCTATCAAATGCCACATTGACTTTATGTAAATTGACTTTCTAAATTAATGAATCAAATCAGTCACATGAAAATACCAATCGAAATCGATAAAAATTGTACAAAAGTTTTAAGATCAGCATTGCTCTACAATTATAAATAGTTTCCATACCTTAGTTCGAGTCAGAGATCAGCAATGAATCGTTTTTTTCGCAACTCATAAGCACTCATGAAATTTTAAACATATGTAAGTGAGAGTCAACAATATTGAAATTTAACTATGTATTCTGCTACATTCATACTCACTACCAACATTTATTTATACAGATTACAATGAGTATGCGTACAACTTTGACATCAAACTCATACCATTCGAAATATGTTCATAAGAATGATTCGTGTGACTTGAATCATTCATCGAAATTTACAGTCTTAAATTTACTACAAAAGAAATAAGACACATAAGTAAAAAAAGTCAGAGCAGCAAGCAGAGCACACACGCAACCATTTAGTGAGTATTTTAGTGTTCGCACGCGAATCATACTTATTTTGTGATTCGTGTGTAAATGTTGAGTTATGAAGAGTCGCAATCAACAACATCATTCGTGTTTTTTTTTATCGAACGTCCCCGGCCTCACACTAACCCACCCTCACCCGACCGCGGAGGGCTCGTCCCCATTACGTAGGGACACGTACACACTACAGTCCGGACTATAGCGGGTTAGGGAAAAGTAAAGGCAACGACAACATAAATCAGCTACAGAACTTAATCACAAGCTGAATAAAGCAACAATAAACCATAACTACCTAAGACAAGAACGAGAATATATTTTTCTATAATAATTTACAAATTAATGGCAGCATATAAGCTACGTTTAATATTATAAACAGTACAATTAAAATCAATAAAATCATAATACATGTTAAAATCATTACATAATCTACGAAAAGGAAAATTACAACCATAGTTTGTTCTATAAAAATCTAGGGAAAAAGGACGATAGTGCCGTGAAAATCTTGCTGGAATACTGAAATTTAAGTTACAAAGCAAAAACTCGGAATCGATATCACCCTTAACCAGATTATAGACAAAACAAACGCCTAACACAGCCCTTCTACGTTCCAAAGTTGAAAGTTTCATCAGACCCAATCTAGCCTCATAAGATGGAAACCCATTGGCATAATCCCATCCTAAGCCACGTAAACAGAATAATAAAAACTGCTTCTGCACAGACTCCATTGAATCACTATGACAACGATAGTATGGATTCCAAATAACAGACGCGTACTCCAAAATAGGCCTAACAAGTGAAACGTATAGCAGTTTTGTTATATAAGGATCAGTGAATTCCTTAGCCCATCTTTTCACAAAACCAAGAACAGCCCGAGCCTTGCCAATCACCATACTAATATGATCAATAAAAGACAGTTTAATATCCAATAATACTCCCAAATCAAGAAATGAAGTAACAGTTTCCAAAGGGCAAGAATTTATCACATAAGTGGACGAAACTACGCCCCCGCGAGAGAAAACCATGCACTTACACTTTCTCAAGTTAAGATCCATCAAATTAGTCCCGCACCAAGTTACAAAGGAATCAATATTTCGCTGAAGAACAGCCTGACCATGGTCATCATCAAAAGTATAAAATAATTTAACGTCGTCAGCATACATCAGAATATTACAATCAGAAATAGCACAAGGAAGATCATTAAGAAACAATAAAAACAGTAAAGGACCCAAATGGCTACCCTGCGGAACACCAGAAGTAACATAAACAGTCTTAGATAACACATTCCTAAACAATACCCTCTGAGTCCTAAGGGAAAGATAGGAGCCCAGCCAACGATGAATAGTATCAGGAATACCGATCAATGACAGTTTATGAAGCAAGATTCCATGATCAACCCTATCAAAACCCTTACTGAAATCAGTATAAATTACATCAGTCCGAGCCCTGGCAAGAAAACCCCTGAAAACATGCGTAGTAAATTCAAGAAGATTAGTGACAGTCGACCTACCTTTCAAAAAACCATGCTGGAAAGGGGATATTAAAGATCTCGTATTAAAAAAGAGGTAATCAGTCACCAGTTTCTCCATTAACTTGGGAATAGCACTGAGTTTGGCAATACCCCTGTAATTGGAAATATTGGATCTATTACCCGACTTATGCAAAGGAATTATAAACGAACTCTTCCAAATAGATGGAAAATGACCAGCCCCCAGAAGCCCATTAAATATAAAGGTCAAAGGACCACTCAATACAACAGCGCACTTCTTTAAAATGCAGACCGGTACCCCGTCAGGGCCTGGCAAGTATGTAAGTTTCAGTCCAGACAAAGAATCAAGAACAGACTCCTCATCAAATGAATATATATTAGAAATAGAGACACTTCCCACCGAATAAGGATACGAAAAGCCGCAACTCAAATCAGGGCCCGAGTTCAACTGCCTATAAGTAGACTGAAAAAAGTCAGCAAACATATTCGAAATATCCAGGTAACTAGAGGATGATACGCCATCATAAAACATCTCCTTGGGAAACAAAGATGATTTACGTTTAGCTCGAACGAAGTGTTGTGTTGTTAACTATGAATATTATGAGTACTTTAAACTTTGAATATTAGTAGAAGAGGTTTCATGATATTAAAATAAGTATGAATGCGTATAAGTATCAGAAATTATGAGTATGATTCGATTCTAATCATCTTTTTTAATACTCATTGCAGGTCTCTGTTCCGTACATTTGTTCAGGTAGAGTTGTACGAAGATTTGCTCACTTCAGTTGGCCAAAATTATTTTTTTCTGTGCAAATGTCAACTTCTGAACGGTACTATACTGACGACCGAACTTTTTAATCATACATACAGTGAGCGTTAAAAGAAACTGTACACTAAGGACAAAATTCTAAAAATCACCAAATTAAACTTTTACCACTTAAGGAGAGTGCCTGAAAAAATTTGACAATATTTCGAAATTATTTGTAATTATTTTTTTTGTTTCAATTTTAAAAACTGTTAAATGAAATAATTTTAAAATAAAAATTACGGTAATTTATGAATGTATGTGTTTTTTTAATGTTCAGTTTCTTTTGGCGCTCACTGTACATACGCACATAATTTGTCATTACAACATTTCAGTCAGGAATACAATGGAGCTTTTCACACCACTTACATATGTTGTGGCGGTACCTATAATTTAAAGTCGACTTTCAACGACAGATGCTTGAGAAACTTTTTCATGGCAATTTTATTTAATCGCATAGTTTTTGACAGAAGGCTGCTAAGAGGAGGTCGCCGAAGAATAAATCTTCGTATTTCGTTTTGTTGCGGATGTCTGATATGGGGTTTGATACGCCGCACTACCTACTAGATAGACTATGTCGCCCTTATAATCTTCATTATTTAACTGGCATTTGGAACATTTTTCTTTCAGAATTTAATGCATCTTGGATATCAAAAAGACGGGAATGAAAGCAAGGGAACCACAATTTATATGTGATTCTCGAATACAGTATCGAAACCTCTAACCGCAGAAAATTTACAAAGATTGTCTGAAGGGCGTTTAAGCAAAACTACTTCAACTGATAACAAACTTTTCAAGGACACTTTTATAATACAAAATTTCATGTTTCTAACGGATACGAGGTTAGTCATTGGGTTTATTACGGGCCACTGTAAGATTAGATCGCTGACAAGGATCTGGAACAGATAACAGCCGAACTATTGCAGGATATTTTGCGATGAGGAGGGGTTGGAAACTATCGAACACATCCTCTGTAACTGTCCAGCCTTTAGTAGGTTGCGATTGAGGACCCTTGGCAGGCGCTTCTTCAAGGGTTTAAACTCTTTGTCGAGTGCCGACATTAAGGCTCTCCATAGTTTGAGCTGGTTGAAACGTGCTAAGGGTTCAATGGTGTAGAAGCGCTCTCTTGTGGATTTGTGGTTTGTATTATCCTACGCTTCCTTTATTCTCCCTTTCCTACTTCCTCTCCTTTCCCCTATCTCCTGTAGGACGTAGTACAATAGGTCAACTTGACTTCCGCACTTGTATCAATGGCAAGTCCAAGTCCTCTAACCTAAACCTAAACGATTACAGCATGAGAGACTAATTATTGAAGACATCGATTGGAAAAAATTAAGGGATTAATTTTACCACACCCTACAGTATTGAATTGTCGCAATTGAACTGTAATTTCATTTCCAGTATTTCACTTTGAATGGTTTTTTAGTGCTCCCTTTCACTAAATGTTCGACTGTTGATTGTAGAGTTTAAATATTAATTTCCATGGGCCCTTCCTATATATTTGCCACATCATAACATTAACATCATATGCGATACGTAGCACAAAATACATACATTTACAGACAAAAAAGTAGTTTAATTTCATACATAATCTGATGATGATGATGATGAATTATTAAATTCTGTAATTAAATTACAGTGTTTTGTCTGTCTGTTCGTCTGTCGTATGTAATTAAAAATGTTTGTACATCATTTGTGTGGCATGCATCCATTCATTATCAATGCAAAACCATTCATTATGCATTCGTTTGAATGCAAGTGAGTGAAATTATGGCTTCACAAATACTTTAGTGCTTAACAATATGAACTGTGATCCTGTAATGTTCGTTACAAATACATAAACCCGATGATATGTTTTACAACATGATGAATAAAATAAATAAGCATGTTGTCGTTGTTGTTGTTGTAGTTGCGTTTATCATTATTTGAGCAGCAATAATGTATGTTGCATGCAGGCAGCAGCATGTTGCAAATAATCATTATAATATTGATATCATCATCAACAAACACTCCAAACAGCCAATAAACCAACCAAACAACCTTCCAACCATCCAGCCAACAATCCAACCATCCATCCAACCAAGCAACAAACTCACCAAACAGATGCTACTACCATCAACGATATTATCCAGTTGACGTTTATCGATGTAAATTTAATGAACGAGAAAGCAACGTATGCATACATATGCTTATAATGTATAATGAATTAATGAATAGTACGAGTATGAATACACAAGTATGAGTATGAGGTTTGGCAAATAATATGATCTTATCGATCGATGTCTAATAATGATTAGCGTGTGTGTGTGTATTTTCATTCGATGAGAGTATTAAAATCATATTAAGCACGCGTTTAACCTACAAAATACATACACGACTAATTGCCGCAGATTACAGGCTACGTTTGATCGGTAATATTACGCCAACTTGCAGGCAAAAAAATAACGAAAAAAAAAAACAGCAAGAAAAACAAATAAAATAAAGACAGTTTAAGTTGAAGAGAAACTGTGGAGGCAAAAAAAAAATACAAAAAGAAAAATAAAAAATTTAAAAAAACCGGCACCAACTAGCCATACTGCCAGCGAACAAAAGCAACCAGCCTGGCAACCAACCAGCCATTTCGGCAAACCAACAAATGACCGTAAAAAAGAACCCGTACTATGCAATTACAACAACATTAATTTTTTAATGTTTTTTTTGCACCAAAAAAACAAACCGACACTGGCACTGGCTCTGACACAGGCTTAGGCAGATGTAGTGGCATTGCGGAATTCTTGTAATGACGCTACAGTAGAACAGCGTTTTCTCTTAAGAAGATGTAACCTTAAGTTTGGTAGATAGTGTGTTGGCTTATTAGACGCGAACCCTTGGTTCAAACCCCAGCCAAAACATTGACTGACTTCCTAAACTCATGTTGCTTTGTAGTAATATATTGCAGCGTGTTCGTAAGCGCAACCCTAAAAATTTTGACAATGTATTGTGTTCCCTTTTGCAACACTGTTGTAGTTAATACGCAAGGAAAAGCAACAAAGGCATCCAAATAAAAGTAGATGCAAAGTGTTGCAAAGTATTAATATGCAACGTATTAGAAAAGTAACTACACAATGTATCAACTCGGTTTAAATACTGTATTGATACATTTTTAATATACGTTAAGGAAGTCAGCCATTTTGAACAAAACCGAAATATGGAGAAAAATATTTCTTCATCTACTTTCTCTCAAGAAAATATCAAAATCAACTTCATTTTTTGTACGACCAACATATTGGGGAACTAATGGTAAAGTGAGGTGTTCAAAAGACACCTACTCTTTCACACAGCCAATCCTTTCCAAAAGTCAACCACACCCACTATCCTTCAAGGGCTTGGTAACCCCTATCACGCTGACGACCGACCATGTGCGGTATAACCTTAATACTTGCACGGCTAAATCCCGGCACTTTGCATGCCTGGTGGCGATGTTGGCAGCCCCAAGACCAGGATCGGACGCTATAGCCGAACAAGCTGTACGTCTTAAATAAATCTTATTACCGAAACCAAGCGGCCCTATTGTCCCTAGAGGAGTAAAATGATCATATACAATATAACATAATCGGTACATTCTATGAGGCCTAGGAAAAAAGATTGTGGAAAAGGCTAAGAGGGAGTAGTGTTTACGAACGTTAGATTTGACAGGACTGACTGCCTAACTGACTGCCTAACATGCTGCCCCAGATTTAGATGGCCCGGAGAAAATAGATTAGGACCAAACCGGCTCATGGAGGAGCTGTTGAATTCTAGGACGCTATGGAGCCAATACAGCCAGAAAATGGCCGAAGTAATGATGGTACTCCGAAGATTGGAGGAACGAAGGCGAAATTTAGGATAACGTGATAAAGCTTTCGAGCTAACCAGCCCTCCGCGAAGTAATACCTTACGGCAGTCCCGCGGGGGGAGAGTGGTTGAAGTGTGTAGGGGGTGGGTTTAGTACGTAGGCACCAGTGATGGTGAATCGTGCATGCTTTTGTCGGTACAGAAGTATCTTTCGAAGATTACCACCTCCGGCTCAAGGCAAAAAAAAAAAAAAAAAAAAAAAACAGGACTGACTGCGTTGTGCAGGAAAAGCGGTCCGCATTATAATACTCCGTAATGCATTAAGCTTTACATTAACCAATCAACCACTAACGGATATGCTCAACGAGAAAGACGAATACATACACATAACACATCATAATTGGTCATTATAGCCCTACAGTCAGGATTACAACCTAATTTCTCACACCACTTATGTTGTGTGTGTTAATTTTATATGTACATGAGTGGCGGGACCTACAGTTTAAAGTCGACTCCGAACGATAGATTTTTGAGAAACCTTTCATGGCAATTTTATTTACTCTCCGAGAGTTTTTCTCAGAAATCTACTGAGTGGAAGTCGCCGAAGAAATGTTTTTTATGTTTTCGTTTTGATGTCTGACCTGGGATTCGAACTCGGGCCTTCAGTCTAATAAGCCAACACACTATCTACTCGACTACGGCGACTTCTCCATTGAAAACTGCTACGGTAAAATTATGTTTTGTATCAAATAGTAGGTCTGTTCGCATATTTAAACGGGAAATATTTGAATTTCCCATGATATTGAAGAACTTGAACGAAAAGTATAAAAAAGAAAATATTTTTCATTCCCCAAGACTCTTAAATTCTTGAATAAGATCTTACATTAGCCGATATATTCAGTGATTAAGAATTGAGTCTACTAAAGTGTAATGTTGAAGGCGGAAGAAAGAGGGACTAGTGTCTATGCACATTAGATTTGAATCTATTAAATTTATAAAAGACAAAAAAATATTTCAACTGTTAGAATATATGAAATGAAGTCAGATAGAGGTGCCTATACTTTCTTCTTTCGTTAGACTATAGCCGGCGATTGCGTCAATAAAACTATGAAGCATATGTAAAGTTAGGTCTTCTATTTTATTAGTAGAATTGAATAGAACCTCCAGGCACTAACACTATATCAGATGGAGGAGCTTTATAGCATTCTTTATTCATTCTAGCTACAGATTTCTAAATTTTTAAAATGCCTTCTGCCGACATTAATCCATCATTATTAAAGTCACCTTTATGGGTTAACAAACAACATTTAGTCAGGGGCGTAATTAAATTGATACGCTAATATAACATTCTATTAAAAAATTGTGAATCATTCGCCAATCATTTGCAACATTCAATGGGCCTACTATGGTCAAACGAATATTTATGATAAACTGGTGGAGGAAGGTGGTAGAATAAGTATTTTTTTGTAATATTTTCTTTGGGTAGAGACGTTTGACCTGGGCTTTGAATTGCGGCCTCACGTCTAATAAGACTACGACGACTTCAGAAAGACAAATTTTAAGTAAAAATAAATGATTTTTCAATTTCCTTATGCATAATCCGTTCCATTACCTGTAAAACAGTGAATCACAAGCTACATAGCAACTCTTTATTAATAAAAACAATAGCGTTGAATGAGTGACCTTTGACCCTTGTCCAGATAATTACAGAAAATTTCCTTTTCTTGCTAATTGTCTTGTGAGCTTGAATCTGTTACTAACGTAACCATTGAACATGGTATACCGATGTATAGTGTGTAGCTCAGTTTATAACAAACATCACTTTGAGTGGTAGAAGTTTAATATGCATGACGTATACGTTAATAAATATAAAAATTATAGTGAATATCTTTTAACTGGCGAGAATTTAATGTAAAAGATATTTAAAGTATCAAAGGATTCCTTACAAGAATTATTCATCGACATTAGGGGCATTCACATTGTAACAACACGGAATCATCATCCGGCACTAGCATATGCCAAGAAATTTTTGAATGTCAACTTATTAGGCTCCATAAACTATTTTTGTTCCGCCAATACAATACACTTTAGATGGGTAGGAATTATCCCCTGTGATTCGTTGATCGTTTGTAAAGAACGGAATTTTAAGGCTCGGCAGGAAGACTAAACCGTCTGGTCATTGAAGGCGATTCTATAGACAAACGGATAAAATATAAGGCACTTCAAGAAGTGTAGATTATCAATACGAAACTCGACGGGAAGGTGGCAATATGTTTGGGTTCTGTATTCAAGTTCTTTGGATAATTAAATCAAATTTAATTCTAATTTGGTTTCAATTCGATTCAGAACAGTTCTATACAACCTCAATTACATACATACATACAGAACATAATTGGTCATTACAACCCTTTAGTCAGGATTACATCCTAGCTTCTCACACCACTTATGTTGTGTGTGTTAATTTTATACATAACTTGTGCGACCTAGAATTTAAAGTTTACTCCGAACGATAGATTTTTGAGAAACTTTTAATGGAAATTTTTTATTTACTCTCAGAGTTTTTGCCAGAAATCTGCTGAGAGGAAGTCGCCGAAGAAATATTTTTTTCATATTGTTACGCATATCGAAACGACCTAATATCGTTTAACATTAACGATAAACAAAAACTACAAATACATACAAAGACCATGAGGCAATGCGTACACAAACACACGACACAAATACACACTACCATACATAAACACCGAACCATACATAAAGCAACAATAACATCAGTATGTGTATGAGAGAGATCGATAACCCAAACGCAACATAAGCGAACACAACAAGAAGCAATGTGTACACAATACACATTAACAAATACATCGAACATCTTCTAAATAAACCAGCAACAATAAACAATGTAGTCGCAAAAGAATTCTCGAGAAGGCGAGAACGCGAACCTTCCACTTCGAGAACCATCATCAGACTGAAGAAGTTCGCATATAAAAGGGCAAGACAAGGCAGGCAACCAGTCAGTTGTAATTGAGTCAGTCTTGAGTGAAGTTGCGTGTGAATAATAAATAGTCGTGTTGGAAGATATCGGTTGCGAGTAATAGTTGTGTGTGAATAATAGCAAGCAATTAATGTTGTATCGGTTAAGTGTGAACAGTGAGTGGCATTAAAGGGTGAACAATAAAGAAAGAGAGAGTTTTTATTGAAACTAAACACATTTGTTTTTACTTGGTTTGCAATTAACGAACTCATATTCTAAACGTTTTTAAAAAGGTAAAAACGTAACAATTGGTGTCAGAAGTGGGATTGCAAAATCCAAAAGTGAAAATAAATAATAGAAAAAAAAAAAAAAATATAAATTAAAAGAAATAAATAGAACAAAATGAAACTCTCCGAATTAAAAGTGGAACGGCTTAAACGAGAGTTGGGTAAACTGGAGTTGCCAACAGCGGGCACAAAGAATGAACTGCAGAGGCGGTTAAGAGAACAACTTCAGCTTCAGGGCATCGACATTGAATCCTACGAGTTTGAGGATGAAGAGGAACGAGAGATACAGACCCCTGTGACCCCTAGCGGTGTTGACATAAATTCGATGCTAGCCGCTATGATGGAGAAAATGCAAGTAGCATTTAGAGCAGAAAACCAGAAACTTCTGGCTGATGTACAAGAAGCTTCTAGAGCTGAAAATCAGAAAATGCAAGAAGCGAACAAAAATCTATTTGCTGAGGTAAAACTTCTGGCTGAGGCACAAGAAGCTTCTAGAGCCGAAAACCAAAAACTGCAAGCAGCCATTTTGTCAAAAATTGAAAAGGAGCGTGAAGCAACATCTGGAAAACTGCAGGAAATACATGAATCGGTCAGCAAGAGAATAACTGGTGTTGAGGAAAGGGTGTCACATATAGAAAAGGCCGTTGACGCGAAGGTGGACAATTTGGAAAGGGCCGTCGACGGAAAACTCATAATGATGGAAGAAAAGATCATCAACCTCCAGAGCCAGCGGCCAGAACCAGTGCGAGTTGTGTCAGAAAGTACCGGCAGGATAAGACCACCTTGCTTTGATGGAAGCTCACCTCTATCCGTATTCAAGTTCCAATTTGAGACGGTAGCCAGCAGGAACGGATGGGACGATGGAGAGAAGGCGTTGGAACTAATTTTGGCGATAAGAGGTGTAGCAGCAGAGATACTAGAGGCCATGCCAGCCAGCAGTAGAAACAACTATAACGAATTAATGGCGGCCTTACAGCGGAAATTCGGCAATGAGCACAAGCGAGAGCTGTACCGCATGGAGTTGAGATGCCGCGCGCAAAAGCCAAGCGAGTCATTACAAGCCTTTGCAATGGAAGTTGAGAGGTTGGTGCAGCTTACATACCCAGGAGAAAACCACCCGTTGATAGACAACATTAAGACCGAGGCGTTTGTCAATGGTGTACGCGACCCTGACATTAAACTAGCGGTATGTTCTACGCAGAAGACAACCTTTGCAGAGACCGTGGCCTTCGCACTTGCCCAAGAGACCGCTCGCACAATCTCAAGACCACCAGTTAGCAAAGTGCGAAAAATGGAAGTAGTAGAGGAAGATGAATGTCTTGTAACTAAAGTTAAGGAGATAGTGAAGCAAGCTTTGGAAGAAAACGGACAAAAGGCTAAACTTAAGTGCTTCAACTGTGGAAAGAGTGGTCATTTCCAAAGACACTGTAAAGCGCCACGTAAAAGATCAAGATCAGCCTCACCATCAAGGAATAAGAAACGGGCGAACTACCAACCACCTTCACAAGAGTCCCCGTTAAACTAAAACGAGCTAGCACTGAGGGGCAAGTGCTGGCTCCCACAAGCGAGGGCCCCACAATCTCAATATCAGTGATGCAACAGAACAACAGCAATCTTACGGCGTGCGGGTACATAAATGGCAGACAACACATCTTCACTATAGACACCGGTGCTACGCAGTCTATCATCAGACCGGATGTCGTGAAGGGGAAGTGTGAGGCACTTAGCAATGTAAGACTTCGGACAGCTACTGGAGAGTCTGCCACCGTCCACGGAAAAACAGAGGCGAAGGTGACGATAGCCAACATCAGCGTAAGCCACGTCTTTATAGTTGCTGATATTGTGGATGAGGTTATCATTGGTGCCGACTTTATGATAGCTCATGGTATCAATTTGAATATGGGGCAACAGATAATGGGTTGGCGAAATGTGGAGATACCTCTTGACGTCGGATACAAGCATCAAGTGCACGCCAGAAGGATAGTGGCTGTCGAACAACAAAAACTACCAGCTCAAAGTGAATCACTGTTATGGGCTCGTTTGGAGGGAGATTGTGAGGAGAACCGCTTGTGGGTTGTGGAACCAGCAGAAATACAGACGGATTTAATATCAGCAAAGGCCCTCGTCAAATCTACAGAGCAGAGAATAGTCCCGGTGAGAGTGCTAAATCTATCAGGCAACGAAAAAGTCATCTGTAAAAACTCAGAAGTCGGTCAATGTGTTCCAGTAGAGGCGATAATAAACAGCGAACAATCGCCGCAAACTGCCGAAATGTCAGCCAAGGATCAAAAGGAGTTTGGTGAAAATGTGGAAAAATGGGTAGCAGGCTTAGCAGCTCCAGAGAGAAATAAAGCCAAAAAGCTGCTAAAGAGGTATGCTATCGCTTTCGCCACGAACAATAGAAGACAAGGAAGAACAGCTATGGTCAAGCATGAAATTGATACGGGCGAAGCGAGACCAATAAAACAGGCACCCAGAAGCATACCGCTGGCGAAGCGTAATGAGGTTAAAGAGCTAGTCGACGAAATGAGGAGGAGCGGTGTAATCGAACCATCATCGGGTCCGTGGAGCTCACCTGTAGTCTTAGTAAAGAAGAAAGATGGCAGTACGAGATTCTGCGTAGACTACAGGAAGCTGAATGATGTCACCAAAAAGGACAGTTACCCGCTACCGAGAATTGACGACACACTCGACACGCTAGCTGGAACGAAGTGGTTCTCCACATTGGATCTTCAAAGCGGATATTGGCAGGTGGAGATTGCAGACAAGGACAAAGAGAAAACCGCATTCAGTGCGAACGGCGGCTTATGGCAGTTTAAAGTTATGCCATTTGGACTCTGTAATGCTCCGGCCACATTCGAGCGACTCATGGAACGTGTGCTAAAGGGACTACATTGGAAGACTTGCCTGGTGTACCTCGACGACATAATAGTGATGGGCAGAACTTTCGACGAACACCTCAAAAACCTGGGAGAAGTTCTGCAGCGAATAACAACGGCTGGACTAAAATTAAGCGTAAAGAAATGTGCATTGTTCCAAAAACAGGTGAAATATTTGGGGCATCTTGTTACAGCAGATGGAATATCTACGGATGAAGATAAAATACGAGCAGTAAAGGACTGGCCTCGGCCCCAGAATCTTCATGAACTACGCAGCTTTTTGGGACTATGTACATACTACAGACGCTTTGTGCCTAACTTTGCTGGAGTGGCTGCAAGTTTGCATGAGCTCACCAAGAAATCAAAAGTATATCAATGGGGTGAGCCACATGAGAAGGCGTTCCAGACACTAAAAGATCTATTGTGTGCTGCACCAGTTTTGGCGTATCCAGTCCCAGGAGAAAAATTCATCATAGACAGTGATGCTAGCGGATATGGTATTGGTGGTGTACTTTCCCAAGTGATCAATGGGACGGAGAAAGTAGTAGGCTACTATAGTCGCACACTGTCGAAGCCGGAACGAAATTATTGTGTGACCCGACGTGAACTACTTGCAGTGCTGGAGTGCATAAAACATTATCACAAGTACCTGTATGGCCAACATTTCCTGCTAAGGACTGACCATTCCGCACTGAGATGGCTGCTGCAATTTAAGAACCCTGAAGGACAGTTAGCAC
Source organism: Sarcophaga caerulescens (assembly GCA_927399465.1). Taxonomy (NCBI): domain Eukaryota; kingdom Metazoa; phylum Arthropoda; class Insecta; order Diptera; family Sarcophagidae; genus Sarcophaga; species Sarcophaga caerulescens. Next base: position 8,950,791 of record OV656872.1, read on the forward strand.
GTTGGATTGAGCGCCTCCAGACTTACGACTTCAGCATTGAACACCGAAGAGGCATCAAACATGGGAATGCCGATGCTCTTTCACGCCGACCTTGTAATTTGGAGTGTAAACATTGCGTGAAAGCTGGGAAAAAGGAATCCATCGTCGATATCCGGCTAACGCGGATTGAAGACAACGAAGACTGGTCCCAAGCACAAAGGAGTGACCCAATATTGGCGAAGATAATAGCAGCGAAAGAGGAGGATAAACGACCAACAAGAAATGAGATATCCGCAGAAGGTCCTCTTACAAAATCATATTGGGCACTATGGGACAGCTTAAAGATCATAAATGGGTGCCTATATCGACTTTGGGAAAGCGCTGATGGCAAGACCTCATCCAACTTATTGGTAGTGCCTTCCTCCAAAATGAAAGATGTGTTAAAGGAGTTCCATAATGGAGCCAGCGGAGGACATCTTGGAGTGACAAAGACGCTGGAAAAGCTAAAACAACGCTTTTATTGGGTTGGATGTCAGCAAGCAGTGGCGGACTGGATAGCAAACTGTACCCAGTGCATTGCAGCTAAAGGTCCAGTAAGAAGAAGTCGAGGTCAGATGCAACAGTATAACTCAGGCGCACCTTTCGAGCGGATAGCGATGGACGTAGCAGGCCCTTTTCCAGTCAGCAATGCCGGAAACCGATATGTTCTCGTGGTGATGGACTATTTCAGCAAATGGCCGGAAGTGTATGCCATACCCAATCAAGAGGCGAGCACAATAGTAAGCGTTTTTGTGAACAACTGGGTATGCCGCTACGGGGTTCCAATGGAGCTACATTCCGATCAAGGAAGAAATTTCGAGTCAGCTGTATTCAAGGAAATGTGTGAAGTATACGGTATTAAGAAGACTCGAACGACGCCGCTTCACCCACAGTCTGACGGAATGGTAGAACGGTTTAATCGAACCCTGGAAGAGTACTTGCGGAAAGTAGTGAGCGAGCAACAGAAGGACTGGGACGAACACATTCCGAGGTTTCTACTGGCGTACCGATCTGCAGTCCATGATTCAACATCTAGATCGCCCGCCAAGGTAATTTTTGGAACTGAAATAAAACTGCCCGGTGACTTGGAGTTTGGAGTTAAGCCCGCCACAGAGAGGGATGCCACTGGAAAAGAAGAAAGCCTAAATGAACTTCATCAATTTGTGCGCACCCGAATAAAAATGGTCAGCGATAGAATGAAAGCCAGGTATGATCGTGCAGCAAACACGGAGGGCTTCCATGAGGGACAACTGGTTCTACTATACAACCCAAAGCGGAAGAAGGGATTATCTCCCAAGCTACAAACCAGCTGGGATGGACCGTACAAAATAATTAAACGGTTAAACGATGTCGTGTACAGGATACAGAAAGCTAACAGCCCCCGAACAAAAATGAAGGTCGTACACATAGAGCGACTGGCAAAATATGGGAGAAGAGATAATGAGCCTATTCGGGACGAACAGGCTTAAGTGGGCGGCAGTGTTACGCATATCGAAACGACCTAATATCGTTTAACATTAACGATAAACAAAAACTACAAATACATACAAAGACCATGAGGCAATGCGTACACAAACACACGACACAAATACACACTACCATACATAAACACCGAACCATACATAAAGCAACAATAACATCAGTATGTGTATGAGAGAGATCGATAACCCAAACGCAACATAAGCGAACACAACAAGAAGCAATGTGTACACAATACACATTAACAAATACATCGAACATCTTCTAAATAAACCAGCAACAATAAACAATGTAGTCGCAAAAGAATTCTCGAGAAGGCGAGAACGCGAACCTTCCACTTCGAGAACCATCATCAGACTGAAGAAGTTCGCATATAAAAGGGCAAGACAAGGCAGGCAACCAGTCAGTTGTAATTGAGTCAGTCTTGAGTGAAGTTGCGTGTGAATAATAAATAGTCGTGTTGGAAGATATCGGTTGCGAGTAATAGTTGTGTGTGAATAATAGCAAGCAATTAATGTTGTATCGGTTAAGTGTGAACAGTGAGTGGCATTAAAGGGTGAACAATAAAGAAAGAGAGAGTTTTTATTGAAACTAAACACATTTGTTTTTACTTGGTTTGCAATTAACGAACTCATATTCTAAACGTTTTTAAAAAGGTAAAAACGTAACAATATTTTCGTTTTGATGTCTGGCCTGGGGTTTGAATCGAGGCCTCACGTCTAATAAGCCAACACGCTACCTACTAGACTACAGCGACTACATGAAACCAGAAGTAAAACCTGGACATTGAAAGGAATTCTGTAGATAAAATCATAAATTAAATGGCAGTTCAAGATGTGTAGATTATCATTACGAAAGTCAACGAAAGGCTACTCCTGAATTCAGTATTGAAGTTCTTTGGTAATTTTATTCCAATTTGGTTTCAATTCGATTCAGAACAGTTGTGCACAACCTTAATTAACTTTTTTTATTGAACTGCGAAAGAAAAATTCAACTTAAACTTCGACTTCAATTCCAGATTCCATTCCTTAGACTCCAATTTAATTATTTTTTGCTTTGAGTAGCCAACCCTGTGGAGCTGGGAACCAGAGATTAGCCATGAGTCGTTTTGTCGCTACTCATAAGCACTCATGAAATTTTGAATATAAGTGAGTCAGTCAACAATATTGAAATTTAACTATGTACTCTCATTCATTCATACTCAATACAACGTTGATTTATAAGTACAAGTTGCAATAAGTATACAACGTTGGTATGAGTTTGATATACCATTCGAAATATGTTTGATTCATAACCCTACTCATTTAGATTCATAACTTTAGAAAAATACTTATAAATGATCCGTGTGACTCGAGTGACTCGAATCATTCATCAAAATTTACAGTCTTAATGTTGTTAGGCAAGACCCATAAGCAAAAAAGCCAGAGCAGCAAGCAGAGCAACCACACAACCCTCTAGTAAGTATTTTAGTGTTCGTACGCGAATCATACTTATTCTTTGCTTCGTGTATATATGTTGAGTTATTTAGAGTCGAAATCAACAACAACATCATACGTGTTGTTCGTGTTGTTATGTATAAATATGATGAGTACTTCAAACTTCGAATATAAGTAGAGGTTCCATGATATTAAAATAAGTAAGTATGAATGCGTATAAGTATCAGAAATTATGATTATGATTCCATGAATACTCATTGCTGACCTCTGCTGTGAACCTCTCTAATATTTTTGTATCTCTTTGTGTCTCTTTCATTTTAAATATTTCACTCATTATGGACTGACGTTAAAGCCATTAATGTCAGCTTCATGTTAAAAATCGATAGATTGGCTGATGGTTGTTGGCAATATTTTATTATTGCTGTTGCTGTTGCTATTACTGTTGCTGTTTATTCGTTACCACCAACAGACTTATGTTGTTGTTCTTGTTTTGTTATTATTGTTGTTGTTGGCAATATTTTTTTTTGTTTAACAACTACTGTTGTTGCTGCAATTGATGTGATGTGATGTGGTACAAAACAATTCAACATAACAACTGCAAGAAGATTTTTTTTTTTAATTTGTTGTTGTTGCTGTAAACTTTTAATACCAAAACCATTATTTAAACATGTATTTCCATTAAGGCACAAACCGACGTACATACATATGTACATACATACATACATACATGGCTTGTACTGTGGTGGTATCGTATATGAATATGCTGTTGGTAGGAGAAATAAAAAAAATTTAAACAAAAACGTTAAAAACGTAACTATTTATACTGATTGTCGGCAAAACATCAAAAGAACGCGAAAAACCACAATCATCTTCTTTAAGGTGGTAATTATGTCTCACTCTCTCTCTCTATCGCTCTCCATTTCTCTCTCTCTCTCTCTCTCTGTTTGGTTATAGTTTCCCCCTTTCCCCTTTCACGGTTGAATCTCAACTCAAGCTCAGCTTTAACTTACTTCAACTTGATGATCAGTTTTACTGTTCATTTGTCGTAGTTGTAGTCGTAGTCGTTTAGTCAGCCCCGTTCCCCCTTTGTGGCCACACGTTAGTTCTGGCGATCATCTTAAAAGAAGATGAGATTCGGTTTCTTTGTTTTGCTGTGCATGTAGGTATATGACTTCGCGTATTGTTGCAGCCATTAGTTGTTATTGCCTGTTTTAGTTGCCGCTTTGCTGCTGTGCCTAGTGGAACCACCAGGAAGACAAAGCCTGCCTATAAATGCCTTTAAAGTTGATTAAGAATTAAGAGAATCTATTTTAGGGTTCAGGTTTTATTTTTTGTGTCTTTTTGTGTTCTCGTGCGCTGTTTATATTTCATTTTTCTTTTCTTTTCTATCTGGCAAGTATTTTTTTGTATTTTATTTCCTACAAATGGTTGCTAAACGTTGTCATTCTCAGTATTTAGAAAAAGGATTGCAGACAGTGTCTAAAAGAATAAATTCAATTGCCTAATATAGAGAATTAAAGACCGATTTTTTTCAATTATAAAGGCGGACTGTTTCTAATCATTTTCTATTCCAAAAGTCCTCTAATAACAGAACAAGCTTTTCTTTTGAACACGAAAATTTTATGAAATTCTAGTTGTCAGTAAGACTGCTTACCGGAAGATGCTGTGAAATACCTCATCTCACAGAAACATGCATACATTCACTATTGAACATTACATTTCTCTAGTCTGGTTTATTGCCTGACTTCTCACAGCATCCTTGTCGTATTAATTTTATGCTACCCATGGGTAACATGACCTACAGTTTTACGTCAAATCCAAATACAGATTTAAGAAGATTTTTATTGGAAATTATTTTAACCTCAGATCTTTTACCGGAAAAATGCTGCAGTTTTTTTAAAGATGTCAAAGCTGGTGTATGAACTATCAAGCTCTCGTCTAGTTAGGCAATACAATACTATACTGTACACTTTGCGACCAGTATATCCCTATTCATTTATCTTGGTACTCCTCGCATTTTCGAAGAAAGTAAGGTGATCACTTAATTACTCACTTAACTGGTCATTACAACTCCTTAGTCATCATTACAACGTAGCTTCTTACCAGAGATCAGCAATAAGTATTCAAATCATACTCATAATTTCTGATACTTATGCGCATTCATACTTATTTCAATATCATGGAACCTCTACTCATAATTAAAGTTTGAAGTACTCATCATACTCATACTTAACAACACGTATGATGTTATTGATGTATCGACTCTCCATAACTCGAGATATATATACACGAATCACAAAATAAATATGATTCGAGTACGAACACTAAAATACTTAGTAGAAGGTTGTATGTTTGCTCTGCTTGTTGCCTCTGTCTCGTTTGCTTATGTGTCTGTTTTCTTTTGTTGTAAATGCAACAACAACTAAGATTTGCAATTTTGATTAATGATTCGAGTCACACGAATCAATTATAAGTATTTTGAAGTCGCCGTAGTCTAGTAGGTAGTGTGTTGGCTTATTAGACTGAAGGCCCGAGTTCAAACCCCAGGTCAGACATCAAAACGAAAATATGAAAATATTTCTTCGGCAACTTCTTCTCAACAGATTTCTGGCAAAAACTCTGAGAATAAATAAAATTGCCATGAAAAGCTTCTCAAAAATCTGTCGTTCGGAGTCGACTTTAAACTGTAGGTCCCGCCACTCATGTATAAAATGAACACACACAATATAAGTGTTGTGAGAAGCTAGGTCGTAATCCCGACTGAAGGGTTGTAATGACCAATTATGTATGAATCTAAATGAGTAGGCTTATGAATCAAACATATTTTGAATGGTATGAGTTTGATGTCAACGTTGTAGGCGTACTCATTGCAACCTGTACTTACAAATCAACGTTGTAGTGAGTATGAATGCAACAGAGTACATAGTTAAATTTCAATATTGTTGACTCTCACTTATATTTAAAATTTCATGAGTTCTTATGAGTAGCGAAAAAACGATTCATTACTGATCTCTGGTAAGGATGTCGTCAGGGATGGTACGGTGCTCACAATCTCTGACGTATTAGAGGGAATAGGTATTCTGATTGCCTCTGTTAAGCTAGTGCTATTAGTCGTTTATTTTAATGCAATGAAATCGACAGGAACATAAGTGTAGTATGGCTAGACTCTGCTAAACTCGTATGGATAAGAATAGCATGACCATCCATTGCTCAAAGGCCATGCTCATGAGCTAAATTCACTTTAGAAAGCATTCCGATAAACTTGACATTACGTTGAATGACTTCTTTGCGAGCTGTGAATCTGAGGAGGAGAATGAAGAGACTATCTTTCACTTTAACAATCCGTGGCCTGCTTCATGACTGAGGTTTACAATAAAAAGATTGCTGCAATAGAAAAGACTTATTCTGAAGTATAATTGATTGCATTTTAGGTATGCATAATCCGCTGGACCTAAGCGCTGGCTTAAGTGGCAGCTCGTACCTTTTTTTAAGGACGAAATCGTGTCCTCTGAATATCTACAGATTTGTCTAATATCTCTACAAGTGATTTCCTTTGCCCATCAAAAACCCAGTGAATTCCCATAAGTTCCCATATTTAAGTACAGTTCTGCTGATAATAATAAGGCCAGTACAATAATAATAAAAAATGTCTTCTTATTCTGTTCGTTTCAATATCTGGAAACAAATTTTCTTTAAAAAAAAAAAGAAAAAAAATTATTGAAATGCCAACAAATCATTCAGGTGATAAACTTTGATTTTAAAATTGTTCGTTATTGGTTTCAAAACCCCTAGCTTTTCTCCACCATAAAACATTAAGAATACCAATCTCCTGTAATTGCATTTCCTTTTCTTTCCCAATTTTCATAATTTTTTCTTTCCCTTTTTTTGTATTTTTTTCTGTTTGAGGTTGTGAATAATTTGTGATTTTCGGTTTTAAAAAAAAATAAAAATTTCCATAATTTTTGCTTGAAAGACAACAGAAAATAAAAACGGAAAAGGGACAGAGAGAGAGAGACGCAATATCATCCATAATTCATGTGTCAAGTGTATGTCACTTCTGTGGCTACTGGTCCTCCTGCTTGGCTTTCGTGTGTGAAACTTAATTTGACGTCAACCAACAACCAACGTAGTATCTCCGAAAAATGTTTTCATTTCTGGTTGCGGTTTTAACCCAAATTTGTCTTCGTCTTCGTGTTCATCTCCGTTTTTCTTTCTCCAGTAATTTATGCATTTTAACAGAATAATTAGTTGAAATTATTTATTTTATGTTTTGTTTGCGGTTTAAATCACTTGATTTACGTTTATTGAGAGACAATCTTTATTACGGTACGTGCAATAATGAGTTTAACTTGAAGCTATTTTACATACACAGCCTGTCAGGGAGAGAAAGTTTTGTTGCATTGATTAATTGCAGCTCAATTTTTGAAGCAAATACAGCCTTAAAGCACTAGAAGGTTCATTAATTTCGGCACAGAAATTTAAATGAAATAAGAATTCGTATTGCATGCCTATTAAAGGCCAACTCACTACTCCCTGCACTTATTCGTGATTAGTACAGAAGTCCACTAATATACCGTACATACGTACGTGTACAGGATTTAGAATAAGCTTTCAAAAATAGATCCAGTACAGAGATCAGCAATGAATCGTTTTTTCGCTACTCATAAGCACTCATGAAATTTTGAATATAAGTGAGGCAGTTAACAATATTAAAATTTAACTATGTACTCTGATACATTCATACTCACTACAACATTGATTTATAAGTACAGATTGCAATGAGTATGCATCAGAGATCAGCAATGAATCGTATTTTCGCTACTCATAGGTACTTATGAAATTTTGAGTATAAGTGAGTCAAGAGTATTAAAATTCAACTACTCTGATTCATTCGTACTCGCTACAACATTGATTTATAAGTATAGGTTGCAATGAGTATGAGTACAACGTTGACATCAAACTCACAACATTCGATTCATTGTTTGATTCATACGCCTACTCATTCGGATTCATAAATTTAGAAAAATACTTATAATACTTACGAATGATTCGAGTCACTCGAATCATTCATCAAAATTTACAGTAGTAGTTATTGTTGCATTTTCAAAAGAAGAGAAAAGAAAAGACAAAGACAGCAAGCAAAGCACACACACAACCTTCTAGCGAGTATTGTGGTGTTCGTACTCGAATCATACTTATTTTGTGCTTCGTGTATATGTTGAATAATGGAGAGTCGAAATCAACAACATCGAGCGTATTGTTAAGTATGAGTACGATGAGTATTTCTAACTTTGAATATGAGTAGTATGAGTATGATATTAAAATAAGTATGAATGCGTATAAGTAGCTGAAATTATAAGTATGACTCGAATCTACTCATCGTTTTGAATACTCGTTGCTGATCTCTGGTATGCATACAACGTTGACATCAAACTCATACCATTCGAAATGTGTTTGATTCATAATCCTACTCTTTTAGATTCATAACTTTGGAAAAATACTTCGAGTGACTCGAATTATTCATCAGAATTTACAGTCTTAGTTGTTATGTCATTTACAAAAAAAGAAAAAGCCACATAAGCAAAACAGACAGAGCAGCGAGCAGAGCAAACACACAACAGTCTATTTAGTAAGTATTTTAGTGTTCGTACGCGATTCATACTTATTTTGTGATTCGTATATATTGTTACGAAAATGAAAACAGTGTAGTATCGTTTGACAATAAAAACGATAAACAAAAGCTACCAGCTACACTAACACATATGTATGTACATTGAACTTATTATAAGTAAACCAACAACAACATCAGTATGAGAGAAAAAGGGATAGACAAGTAAGCAAACGCAACAACAAGCAATGTGTCGCGATAGAATTCGCGAGAAGGCGAAACCACGAACATTCCACTTCAAGAACCTACATCATACTGATTCGTGCGCATATAAAAAGGCAAGACAAAACAGACAACGAGTAGTAGTAGTAGTGATTCAGTCAGTCTTGTGTGAAGACGCGTTGCATGTGAAGAAAACAGTCGTGGTTTGAAGATCTCCGCTGTAAAGATTTAACGAACAAGTGTTGTTGCTTATAAAAAGATTGTAAGCAGAGAAGAATAACGAACAAGGAGTTATTGTTGTATAAGTTGGAAACAGTGGCACATAAGATAGTGCGGACGATAACACATATTAGTTTTTACTTTGTTTGCAATCAACGAACTCATATTTAAACGTTTTTAAAAAGGTAAAAACGTAACAATATGTTGAGTTATGGAGAGTCGAAATCAATAACATCATACGTGTTGTATGTGCATAAATATGATGAGTACTTCAAACTTTGAATATGAGTAGAGAGGTTCCATGCAGAGATCAGCAATGAATCGTTTTTCCGCTACTCATAAGCACTCATGCAATTTTGAGTATGAGTGAATCAACAGAATTGAAATTCAACTACTCTGACAAAGAAGAAAGGAAAGACAAAGACAACAAGCAAAGCATACACACAATCTTCTTGTGAGTATAGTAGTGTTCGTACGCGAATCATACTTATTTTGTGCTTCGTGTAAATGTTAAGTAGAGACGAGTCGAAGTCAATAACATCATGCGTATTGTTAAGTATGAATACGACGAGTACTTCCAATTTTGAGTATGAGTAGTATGAGTATCATATTAAAATAAGTATGAATGCGTATAAGTATCAGAAAATATGATTATGATTCGATTCTACACATCTTTTTGAATACTAATTGCAGAGTTTAATCCACGGCCTCTTGTCTAGCAAGCCAATGCACTTCCTACTAGACTACGGAATTAAATCTTCATAAAATTGTCAGAATGGCTGAGAACTGATGTTAGCAAGTAATCCATTGCAGAGGCAAATTGGTACTGCAATGCGCCTTCCGAAAGAACATAGCAGAACTATGCGTGTAACGGTTGCCCATTTAACCCAACCATGTTAGAGATGAGAAGCTCGTTCGTAATCCTGTCTGCAGGGTTGTAATGACCAATTATGTTGGTATGTTATGTGTGTATGTCAGAGAAACAGTTAATTGCAACACTTGAACGAAAGAAAGCATTTCATGAACTTCACTTAATCCTCATATTGAAATTTATTTCCTTAATTTGTATAATTATCGATAAATTTCCCATGAAATATCTGTATGTGGGGGGGGGGGGGGTGGCTGGAAACAATAAAATGAAAACTTTTTAAACGTTTTTTAATAGAAATTAATGACGATTGGTTTGGCTTTCAGTAGAAATATTCAAAAAAGAAATTTCTTTTGTTTTTAATTTTAATTTTCGATTTGAATTTATGAAATCATGATGATGATGACATTTGATAGTCTTAACGATCACAACAACAGACAACCCCTCGTTGTGGCTGTACATATGTATGTATGCGAGGCTTTTAACCCTTAAAACTATTGACATGACGGACGCTCATTAATTTGTTTATCAGGCAGACAGACACACAAATTGAAAATGAATTTAAACAATAAAACAACAAAACAAAAGGAAGGCAATTAACAATTATTGACAACAATAAAATACAAATTATTGAACAAATACGACGAACGACAACAATTTTCCAGAGAAATCGAAGGCTAGCGGTGGTAATGGTCTCTGGTGTCTGGTGTCTACCAGGCCAGGCCAAACCATTACCAAAAAAAAAGGGAATTTTTTATGCCACTCCTTCTTTTTTGTGTTTTTAAATAAATTGGGTTTATTTTGTTTGCTTTTTAAACAATAATTTGTTGTTTTTTTTTGTTTTTTTTTTCATTGTTTAATGCCAGTGTTTATGGTTAAATTGAACGTTGATGGTGGTTGTTGTCGTTGTTGTTGCCATTATTATCCACAATTTCTTCAATACGAAATAAAAGCAAAATAAAACCGCAATTCATTAATTTAAAAACAGAAAAAATTGTTGTTTGTTATTGTCTTCCCATTTTTATTTCGATCAAAAAGTCAACTGCCATCAACCGACCGACCACGCTGTTGTTGTGGCAGCAGTACACTCGCTCTCCCTCCCATGGCAATATGCAGTCAGTCAACAACGAATTACGTTTGAAATTATGGAAGACAATTATTTTTCAAATTGAATTGCTTTCCCAATTACAAAATAAAATGAAATGAAATCGAATGAATGAATGACTGGGAATGCGCCATGAAATGAAATGCAATTTTAATATTGAAATACCACTGGGTATGGATACCATTGCTGTGCTGTTGTTGGTTGGCTTCATTCGATGTTTTTTTGTGGTGGCTGCAACAAAGTTTACAAATTAATGGTTATGGGGACTGAAATATTCAAGCAAAATGGTTTTAAATAAGACGTGACACCATTTCCATATTTACAATTCATATTCGTGTGCTAAACACATAAATGGGAGAATATTTCTTACACCATTTCACCGAATTGTTTTTCATTTTCCACGGAATATTTGAAATAATTTTTTAGTAAACGTTCATCAGCATATCGTTTGAGCAATACTTGCTCTTCCAACCATCCTCTTCATATGTCTATCTCAGTGATGTTGTGCTAATTTTTTTTACCGGAACGCGTATATGTAATTATATAGACAGGCCCGAAAAACAAGCCGATTCGTTTCGGTTTTTTTTCCGGTTCGGGTTCGGTTCAAACCCTTGTTTATAAAAATACATATAAAAATTCGTCAAAAATTAGAAAAAAAAAATCAGCAATTCTTTTTAATTTTTTTTTTCAAAACATCAGCCAATTCTCGTTATCAGAAATCATTTTTAATTCCGGAACGCGTTCCTGTCCAAATAGGAAGTACCGGAACGACGTTCCGGAGCGTTCCGACTCGACAACACCACTGGCCTATCTATTACATAATAATCCAGAAGAATAGCCACAGTGACTGAGATGTTGCTACGATACAGCTGAAACAATTCATTCAGTTAAATAGTTTCCAATCAGAGACCAGCAATGATTATTCAAAAAGATGAGTAGAATCGAATCATACTCATAATTTCTGATACTTAAACGCATTCATACTTATTTTAATATCATGGAACCTCTCTACTCATATTCAAAGTACTTTGAAGTACACATCATACTCATACTTAACAACACGTAGGTATGATGTTGTTGATTTCGACTCTCCATAACTCAACATTTATACACGAATCACAATATAAGTTTGAGTCGCGTACGAGCACTACAATACTTACTAGAAGGTTGTGTGTTTGCTCTGCTTGCTGCTCTGTCGTTTTTGCTTATGTGCCTTTTTTCTTTTTTTGTAAATGGCTAACAAGTAAGATTAACAATCAAACATATTTCGATTGGTATGAGTTTGATGTCAACATTGTAAGCATACACATTGCAACCTCTACTTATCAATCAACGTTGTAGTGAGTATGAATGCAACAGAGTAGGTACATAGTTAAATTTCAATATTGTTGACGCTCACTTATATTCAAAGTTGCATGAGTGCTTATGAATAGTGAAAAAACGATTCATTGCTGATCTCTAGTGTAGACCCTGCACTGGACAACTTCCTGGATTAGTTTCGGGGAATTCGATCAGTACAGTGACTGCGATGTGGCGTCACTACGGGCCGCTGTGTGTGTTCAAGTGAGTTTTTGTAATCAAAGCTACCACTTCAACCTACCTACCTACCAAATCGTCTTTCGTTTCCCATAGAAACGATCATCAGCAAATTTGAGCAATACTTGCTCCTCAAACGATTCCCTTCACATGCCTATCAATTACATAAAAATCCAGGAGAATAGCCACAGTGACTGAGATGTTGCTACGATTCAGCTGAAGCAATTAATCCAGTTAAATAGCTTCCTATCCAGACCATATAAGTTTGGCTTTTGTCAGAGGTAAGAGGAATACATGGCTTATTAGGCATGAGGCCTCGGTTCAAACCTCAATTCAGACATCAAAACGAAAATATCTCTTCGTTGACTTCCTCTCAGCAGATTTCTTGCAAAAACTCGGAGAGTAAATAAAATTTCCATGAAAAGTTTCTCAAATAATGAACATCTTCACATCCACCCAGTTCTTCTGGAACAGTAGAGTCACCTCAATTGCTTTGTCTAATGGCAGGATGTGAGCGATGATGAATCATTTCATTCTAAAAACACGGTTTTGGGGTTATTATCAGCCTGCGAACATCTGGGATTACATACATAACATACCTACGTAACTGGTCACTACAACCCTTCAGACAGGATTACGACCTAGCTTCTCACACTAATCATGTTGTGTGAGTTGATTTTATACATGGGTGGCGGGACCTACAGTTTAAAGTCGAATCCACACGACAGATATTTTTGAGAAACTTTTCATGGTAATTTTTTTTTTTATTTACTCTTCGAGAGTTTTTGCCAGAAATCTGCTGAGAGGCAGTCGCCAAAGAAAAATTTCTTCATGTTTTCGTTTTGATGTGTGACCTGGGGTTCGAACAGTGGTCATACGTCTACTAAGAAAACACACTAGGTACCTACTAGACTACGGCGACGTCTGCATACCTTTAATGAACGTCTCCACATTTAATCGCTTTGTCTAATGTTAAGATGTGGACAATGATGAATCATTTTCATCAAATCTCAAACATTTGAATACAACATGCTTCTCAGTTACGTTTTCATTTAGGCATTGCAGTTATTTTAACAAGATGATGTGCTCAAAGCGATATTTTAAGTATCATTAAGCAGGCGGATAAAATTTCAGAAAATGATTAACACAGAAACTCGAAATACCTACATCGAAATGGCTATGCTTCGTGGCAGCCATGTACTCCGAAAGACGAAATCTGATGTAATGATGTTTCGAAGAAACTCGAAAAATCTGGGCTTATTCTATCACCATCTGTTTTCGAGATATCCTAACCTAAAAATACGGTTTTTGGCTATTACTTTGGTATTACTCGCATAACATACATAAGCCCACCGACAGTTTAAAATATTTTCCCATCTTCGTTATCATTTCACAACGAGTGTCAGGGTCCTTTTCTAAAATCCATTATGGAGACCATAAATCTGGTATGTCATATAAGACGCAGCCGTTCTGCGCAGTTGTGTTGTCGAGCCGGAACGCTCCGGAACGTCGTTCCGGTACTTCCTTTTTGGACAGGAACGCGTTCCGGAACTAAAGATGATTTCTGATAACGAGAATTGGCTGACGTTTTGAAAAAAAAAAATTAAAAAGAATTGCTGATTTTTTTTTTCTAATTTTTGACGAATTTTTATATGTATTTTTATAAACAAGGGTTTGAACCGAACCCGTACCGGAACAAAAACCGGAACGAACCGGCTTGTTTTTCCGAACCGTGAACCGGAGTCCGGAACGTTTTTTTTCTGCTGAACCGGAACTCGACCCGAACCGAAACAAATACGTGAACCCGAACCCGAACTAATTACTACTTAAGAATTTGAATTGGGGGAAATCTCCCTCCCACCCGTCGTCAAATTTTGGGACATGACAAAAAATACGGTGCCGCCAGGATTACCGTGGAAAATCACCCCCGTCGTTAAATTTGGGACATGAGACCGCACAGAGCGACCGCCTACCCAGGATCGGCCCTGTCTATATAATTATATATACGCTTTCCGGTAAAAAAAAATTAACACAACACCACTGGTTCTGCGTAGTCATGGTTCCATTTATTGTATCTTTTTTTCAGTATTGTGTTCCCATATTTCTAAAATCGGTGGATTTAAATTGAATTTTAAAATGAAAATGAAATTCCTTAAGTAATCCTTGACAAAATTGTTAAATAAAATGCTTTAAAGCGAAGGCCGAATGGTTACGTATTCGCAAATGCGTCTCTCACTACATATTTGTGACGATATTACTTGCAATGGAAATGGAAAAATAAACTTAAGGATTCACTTTTAAAGTTTAAATAAAGAAAAAATTTACAAACTTTCTACACACTTTTAAACACTTTCTGACGCACTTGTTATTAAACAAAAAAATCCATAAAACCAGGGGGAAAAAACAAGAAAACATTCTCAACAAATTGGTATATACGTAAAGAAAGCATTTCGAAAATATTGTTGAATTGAATGAATGAACAAAACTACACAGTGTAGACGTGTTAAGCAATACAAAACAGCACACAGGCAGGATAAGCAAAATTTATTACCGACACACACACCCAAAGTTTATATATAAAACAACAACAGCAGCAGTAGTAGCAGCAACAGCAAAGGCAGCATAGCAATCAGCAACAATACATGGAATGAAACATTCTGTTTGTATAAACAATACACACTACCACCACCCATACCCATACACTTCCACTTACCCGACCACACAGTTTATTTATTTACTGCTCGCTTACCAATACCTACTGAAATCGAAGGAGAATGAAAACGAAAAAATTCCATAAACATGGGATTCCTCTTCTCATGTTTGAAAAAAAAAAAAGCCAGAACATCCTCTCATTGGTCTACTTAATACTCATGACGTCATAAGAGTAAAAGAGATGAATAGTACACAAAGGAAAGCAAGGAAATAAATAGAAAGTATAGCTTACAACATGCATATGTTATCTTTTTCTAACTTACCACTTAGTATAGCATAAATAAGGTGGCATAAGCATCAGAACAAGGGATTTTTCATTGAAATAAACTCAACACTCAATATCAACTAAAGTGGTGTTGGTGTTACTGTTGGTTTATTAAGAAGCGTTTGTTAATGTTTAGCAACATTTCAAAGTCGATAAGACAGTGCACATTGTTATCAAAATCATACCAAAATGTTTACATAAAGTATGCTTCAGACACCGTGTTATGTGAACATGTTTTAAAAAATGTTTCCTTCAACTTTATTCAACTTTTATTGGATTTTTTCAAGATTTTAAACAATTTTATTGATTTTCATTTCGTTTTTGTTTTTTAATGAATAATTTTCAAATGAAGTATTAAAAAACAACAACAATTCAATTTATTTTATGTTAACATGTGATGCTATAACGTTATTTTGTTAGCATTCTTATGGATCTTGGATTAAAAATTGTAATATTTGTACTCTTTAATAGGATTTCAAGAAAACTCTTAAAGGTGCAGAGACGCTTAAGTTTATTTCATAATTTCATCAGTATATGAGGACTGAACTTAATGTGTGGTAAAAAATGTCAGGCCTCGCAGATACATATAATGGACTCTTCACAGTTTTGAAGTGAACTCCTTCTGCCTCAAACTGATGTGTTTGAATGGAATAAAAGCTGTATGTAACTGGGAATAAAGGACTAAAGGCATCATTAAAAACTAATCAAAGAGTAGCCAAAGCGCTAAAAGTTACAATAATTAATAAGGACTTACGGTGGTTAAAAGCCTAATAAGGACACTTGAGATAAAGATTGTCAGCTAGATTACAAGTAAAGTTGAAAATAAATTGTCAAAATGTCGATTTCCGGCCAAATAGAATCTCCGTAGATTAGGTTAATATCCGAAGCATTTTTAATAGAACAATTTTTAGGATGGCAAACTACCCTGTATCTACTTTTCATTTATTTCGATGATAGCCTTCGATACCAGATGGATTGATATATTGAAAGCATTACGATGAAAAAAGGTACCCCAAAAAATGATTCAAATCATGACAGCTGTGAACTCAAAGTTCTTCACAAAGAGAGTAGGTATTAGGCAAGAATATCTTATCAACTCTGGAAAAAGAAAAGGATGGTCTTTGTTACCACAACAATTTGATTTACACAGTTTGAACGATCCTCAGAGTCAAGCAAAGGAGCAAAGAGGACTTACACTTACAATTCGACAATTTTAATTGTAATAAAATCTCATTCAAAACCTTTAACACGCAAGTAAAACTAGAAGAACTGGAAAGTCTGGAAATGTGGAAAGTTTGTAGTTCTTGAAATAAATATCAGGAGAATCAAAGTCATGAGGACAAGCAATGATCGCACAGAGAACATCATGCAATAAGGCTAACTTATCATATACAGTCAAACTCGTTTATAACGAACACGGTTATAACGAATTCTTGGTTATTACGTACATATTTTCAAGTCCCAACGTTTTAATTACAATTTTCATACAAAAAACATCGTTTATTACGAACTCGTTTATAACGAATTCTAGGTTAAAAGGGACTACTTTAAATGGTGCCAGTAATTAAATTTCATACATTTTGCCTTTTTATAACGAACCCTCAGAAATAACTTTGAAGTGTGGCAATAGTCTTTACTTTTATTTAATATGGCAGCATTAAATTATAACTCAACATCTTTAACCAGCTGATAGATAAAAAGAATTAAAACATATTTTTGGTTTTTAAAAAAAAATATTTTTTGTTTTTAATAAATGAAAAAAATTATTTGTATTTTATAATTTCTTCTATGACTTCACCCCGTTTATTACGAACTTTGCCTATAACGAACTATTTTTTCTGGTCCCACGGAGTTCGTTATAACCGAGTTTGACTGTACGTACAAAGCCTCCGTAGACGTATAGACAGATACAAACAGCTGGCTCAGCAAATCGAAAGCGGCAATTAGTATAGAGGAGTTCACAAATAACCAGATAACCAAAACATATTCGATTAACCGTAAGTATATCACAGTTAGTGTCGAGTTAGTATCGAATGCCACTTCTATCAGGCAAGAGATAAATGCATTCATCAATAAGTTTCTCTTACTTTAACGCAGGACCTATCATTAGTGATCACTGAATCATCATCAGGGAACTGAATTAAAAAACATAGAAAATGTGGGTGGATCATCAAATGGAAGTGTCTTAGTATAATAACTATTGATCGAAAGTAGAATCCTCAGACGCGCGATACTCTAAGATTTAGGACAGTGCGCCCTGCTATGTTAGGCATGAAGAAAACAGAAGCAAATTGAGTAAAATCAATGGTGTTGTGCTAATTTTTTTTTTTACCGTTACCAGTATACATATATAATTATATAGACAGGGCCGATCCTGGGTAGGCGGCCGCTCTGTGCGGTCTCATGTCCCAAATTTAACGACGGGGGTGATTTTCCATGATAATCCTGGCGGCGGCGTTTTTTTTTAGGTCTCATGTCCCAAAATACATATAAAAATTCGTCAAAAATTAGAAAAAAAATCAGCAATTCTTTTTAATTTTTTTTTTTTTAAACGTCAGCTAATTCTCGTTATCAGAAATCATCTTTAGTTCCGGAACGCGTACCTGTCCAAAAAGGAAGTACCGGAACGACGTTCCGGAGCGTTCCGGCTCGACAACACCACTGGATATCACTGATGGTCCTATAACATGATTTCTTGCACCGAATGAATTTTGCAAGACTTAGGAGTGAAATTTTTAAGTAAAATTCCATAATTTCCCAAAAGATTAGGTTTCACATCCTGCTTTATATTGTTCAAGTTACATTGAATGAATTTTAATAAATTGTACGCTTTATATTTGCCTTTTGCTAAAAAAAAAAAAATAAAAAAATTAAATAAAAAACCAAAAATCAATTGAAATTAAAAGACTTTGTTGTCTTTGCCTTGAGATGATTTAATTTTAATCAGATATACTGTAATGTACTGTGCTGTACTGTATTGTTTATTTGTTTTTAAATATTAAATTATTGTGTTTTATTTTTTTTTTTTTTATTTTTTAAATAAAAAATAGAAATAAAAACGAAATAACATTAAAACTTAACTTGAAAATAAAAACGATAAAAATTTATTTTCTGTTTGAATGAATGTTTGAATGAATGGGCGTTTGAATGGCGTTTGGCGTTTAAAGTTTTTAATGTCAATGGGAAGTAATAAAAACGAAACCATTTTAAATCAAGGGAGGAAGCATTCAAAATAAATATTTTAAATTGTTTGCTTCTTCTTCTTATTTTTTTTTAATTTGTTTTTGTTTATTATTGTTGTTGTCGTAAATCAATTGCAATTTTTTATTGCCGATTTTTCTTCTTGTTGTTGTTTTCAATTGTTTTACGTTTGATGTTGTTGTTCTTTTGCTTTTAATTTAATTGTTTTCATCGATTGTTGCTGTTGTTGTTGTTGCTGCAGTAGTTATTGTTTATTTTCTTATAATAAATGGATCATCATATGAGGCGGCTAGCTAGACAGGAAATCTTTTGTAATTTTTGATTGAATTTCCATATTGAAAAGGAAAACAAAGTGGAATGAATTGCTTCTGCAACATGTGTTTTCAATTCATAATTAAAATTCAAATGAAAACCATTTAATTACAGTCAAACACGGTTATAACGAACTCCGTAGGACCAGAAAAAATGGTTCGTTATAGGCAAAGTTCGTAATAAACGGGGTGAAGTCATAGAAGAAAATATAAAATACAAATAATTTTTTTCATTTATTAAAAAAAATTTTTTTTTTATTAAAAACCAAAAATATGTATGTACTTCAGTGAAAAATTGAATAATATAGTATTAAATAACAAAATAAAACTAAATAACAAAAATAACTTCAAAAAACTATATTAACTATAAACATTTATGTATATTTACATATAAAAGTCTGTTATTTTTCTTTGTATAGCAGCATTTTTCCAAGACATATAAATGGTCATTTGCTTCTTCTACATAAGGCTTTGATTGAACATATTTTTTATTTTTTGCAAAAAAATATGCATATTTTCAATTTTAGGTATTTGATCCTCTATTGATTTCCATCTCATCTTCTTCATCACTCAAATTATCATTACTTGGAAGCTTTACAATTTTCACAATTTCACTATCAGAAAGGAGCGCCGACGTTAAAGTATTTTCATCTATATTTATATATTCTTCCAAAGACAGCGGTTCCACAATTGTTTGTTCCCACAGTGTTCATAACGCCATTTCATGCACATTGTCATTCAAAATCAAAAAATCTTGTTCAAAACCTCAATGACGAAAACAAAAAGCCTTTATCTATCAGCTGATTAAAGATGTTGAGTTATAATTTAATCTGCCATATTAAATAAAAGTAAAGGCTATTGCCACACTTCAAAGGTATTTCTGAGGGTTCGTTATAAAAAGGCAAAATGTATGAAATTTAATTACTGGCACCATTTAAAGTAGTTCCTTTTAACCTAGAATTCGTTATAAACGAGTTCTTAATAAACGATGTTTTTTGTATGAAAATTGTAATTAAAACGTTGGGACTTGAAAATATGTACGTAATAACCAAGAATTTGTTATAACCGAGTTCGTTATAAACGAGTTTGACTGTACATGTGGAATGCATCGAGAAGAAACAGTTCATTAAACAATGTTACTAAAACAGCTAAATATCGTTAACAAAGAGGCCAAAAGAATTATCAAAGTCAATATATTGTCTTAGTGCTATACGTGGATGTATGAAGAAACAAGCTCTTACATACATTCGTAATTAGCCATTACAACCCTTCAGTCATGATTATGACCTAGTTTCTCATATCACTTATGTTGTGTGTGTTCATTTAATACATGAGTGGCAGGACCTACAGTTTAAAGTCGACTCCGAACGTCAGATATTTTTTGAGAAATTTTTCAGGTGGCAATTTTTTTTTTGTTTACTCTCAGAGTTTTTGACAGAAATCTGCTCTCAGGCAGCCAACGAAGAAATATTTTTTTCATATTTTCGTTTTGACGTTTGACCTGGGGTTTGCACTGTGGCCGCTCGTCTAATAAGCCAACACACTATCTACCTAGACTACGGCGACTACAGCCTCAGCAAAGAGCCTATAGTTCAGCTTAATTTTAATTCATTGACCATTACAACGCTATATTCAGGATTATGATCTCGCAACCACCACAGCGCACAGTGGTTTCTCTTATATGGACAATCGGTCAAAAATCCATATCTCCAAAACCAAAAAAGCTAGGGTCTTCAAAATTGGTCATCCCATAGCATGTCCTAAGAGCTTAAAGCATGCAACTGTAGCCAAAGTACCCATTTGATCTCTGAAGGGTTAATTTTAAATGCTTTAAAAAAAACTACTGAATATTTTCTCAAATTTCTTTTTTTATTTGAAAGTACAATCCTTCCGGTTAATAATGGAAAATAATTTCATTCAAATGGCTGCCTCGGCTGGACATGCAGTAGCCTACACGATCGGTCCAATTTTTAAGCACATTATCGATTGTGTGCAGCTGTATTTCACCAATGGCTTCACGAATATTGTCCTTTAAAGCGTCAATTGTCTCTGGCTTGTCGGCGTAACACTTATCTTTGACGACACCCCACAAATAATAGTCCAACGGTGTCAAATCGCAGCTCCGAGGTGGCCAAACGACATCAGCTCTGCGGCTGATACTGCGATCTTCAAAAACAGGGCGCAAAACATCGAGTGTAGCTTCGGCTGTGTGGCACGTAGCGCCGTCCTGTTGAAACCAAATGTTGCCAATATCCTTCTCTTCAATTTTTGTAAACAAAAATTCGTTCATGGCCCGATAACGATCGCCATTGACTGTAACGGCCACTCCTTGCTCATTTTCGAAGAAAAATGGCCCAATTATGCCTCTGCACCAAAATCCGCACCAAACAACGTTTTGGGTGCGTCGGCTTTTCAATGTATGCGTGCGGGTTTTCTGTGCCCCAAATGCGACAATTTTGCTTGTTTACATACATACCCGCCAAGATCAAAATGAGCTTCATCTGAAAAGATGTTTTTTTTTGTCAAAATCGGCATCTTCTGTAAGTCGATCGCAGGCCCACTTAGCGAAGCGAAAACGGATAATCATTTATTTTCCAATATTAAGGCTTGTACTTTCAGATAAAAAAAGAAATTTAAGAAAATATTCAGTAGTTTTTTTTAAATCATTTTCAAAAAAAAAAAAGTTATTTGGCGGACCCTTTATATCAAATATTAAGCAAATTTAAAACTCCTTGACTTAAAGTACTTGTTTTCTTTGTTGGTAAGTTTCGGGCTCCAGAAATACATGGATCTGAAGCCTATTTAAAAGGCCTGTATTTGTAGCAGTGCGAGATATTTTTCTTGTATTTTGCAATCTAAACTGTTTTATATCCTTATTTTTCGCTAAAGCTGCTTCCTCCGCTAATTCTCCTATGGGCACTAATGCATGCTTAATCACCTCAGCTCAATGGATTAGAATTTTGTGTACCGATGGAGGGAGATAGTATCAGGGATACTCCTCAACAAGTTTTCTGGCTGTCTCTAAAGCATATTCCTCAAACTTTTCGGCATCAATTTCAAATCCAGAATTTATAGCTTGGAGAAATGTGGCACATCTTTGCAAAATGTCCTTATCGATTACTGTTATTTTTGATGAAAGATCGACAATGTTTTGTCTTTATTCATAACTGTAAAAAATTATTTCTCTATACTCATGTTCTTAAAAAGATATACAGGTATTCCCCGTATATTCCCCGGTCGTAAGTCGATTAAGTCGTAAGTCGAATTTCATATAAAAAAGAATTTAAGAAAAAAATTACATACTGTACTACTAACTTTGAGGGTCAATAGAAATGAAAATACCCAAAATTTATGTTTATATTTATTTATTGTATATATAAAATTATATATGAATTCCCCTCAACTACATACAGTATTCCCTCGATTTACGTCGTCTCGATTTACGTTGTTTCGATTAACGTCGTCAAAAATTTTGTTCCCTTCAACTTCGATTTGCGTCGTCATTCGATTTACGTCGCCTCTGTTGTTTATAAACAAAATCAGGGGAATTCCCTCTTTAAAAAAAAATTCAATGCATAGAATAAAAATTTAATTATTTTACTTTCCTTTTTGTAAAAAGTTATTGAAATTCGTTAGTTATTTGAAATTTGATTTACGTCGTTTCGATTTACGTCGCGTTTTTCCGGAACATTCTACGACGTAAATCGAGGGAATACTGTATTTGTCTTCTTTAAGTATTTTCTATGAAAAAAAAAATTGGAAAAAATGGTCGTAAGTGCGAATAGTCGTAAGTCGAACAGTCGTAAGTCGGGGACTACCTGTAGTACAAAACAAAATGCGTTTTTTTATTATTTTTCGTAGGATGACTATGCAAACCACATCCATATGCGAAAATATGCAAAAACCCGCGGCCACAATATTATTTAATTTAAAGAGGGATACAAAATCTACAATTTGATGTATAATAAGTTGTGGCCAGATGAGGGCCAAATTACTAAAAGTCTACGTGAAAAATTAGTTTTTAAGAAATGTGTGTTTTGAAAAGGTCAAAAAAGTATTCTTCAGCGATTTTTTAATGGGCTTAAATATTTGCAACTTTTGTTATCATTTAATTTGGTAGAAAACAAGTTAAAATTTAATTTTTGTTGGGTTTTTGGAGACTTCTGCCACAATAACACGAAAAAATTTTTAATTAAACTTCAGTTTTTTTTTTTTTTTTTTTTTTAATCGAACGTCCCCGGCCTCACACTAACCCACCCTCACCCAACCGCGGAGGGCTCGTCCCCATTACGTAGGGACACGTACACACTGCAGTCCGGACTGTAGCGGGTAAGGGAAAAGTAATGGCAACGAGAACATAAAACAGCTACAGAACTTAATCACAAGCTGAGTAAAGCTACAACAAACCAGAACTACCTAAGACAATAACGAGAATATATTTTTATATAATAATTTAAAAATTAAAGCCAGCATAGTTTTATATTACAAACACTACAATTAAAATCAATAAAATCATAATATAAGTTGAAATCATTACATAATCTACGAAAAGGAAAATTACATTCATAGTTCGTTCTATAAAAGTCTAAAGAAAGAGGACGATAGTGCCGTGAAAATCTTGCTGGAATACTTAAATTCAGGTTACAAAGCAAAAATTCATAATCGATATCACCTTTAACCAGATTAAAAACAAAACAAACCCCTAAAACAGTCCTTCTACGTTCCAAAGTTGGAAGTTTTATCAAACCTAATCTAGTCTCATATGACGGAATCCCCATCCTAAGCCACGTAAACAGAACAATAAAAACTGCTTCTGCAGACTCCATTGAATCACTGTGATAGTATGGATTCCAAATAATAGGCGCATACTCCAAAATAGGTCTAAGAAGTGAAATGTATAGCAGTCTTGTTATACAAGGATCAATGAATTCCCTAGTCCATCTTTTCACAAAACCAAGAACAGCCCGAGCCTTGCCAATCATCATACTAATATGATCAATAAAAGACAGTTTCATATCCAATAATACTCCCAAATCAAGAAATGTAGTCACAGTTTCCAAAGGACAAGAATTAATCACATAAGTGGACGAAATTACGCCCCCGCGAGAGAAAACCATGCATTTACACTTTCTCAAGTTAAGATCCATTAAATTAATTCTGCATTGTAGGACTATGCGACCGCAATATATGCAATATAAACATATGTACCTCCACTTTCAAATGACGCAAATATTAAATCTCGCAAAAAAAAAACAACAAAATTTGTTAGATTCATAAAATTTAGAGTGTTAGTTTAGTGCAATAAAGCTTGGAAAAAAAAACTAACTTTTTTTGATTTTTGGCCTATGGGGGAAACCAGTGTGCAGCGTCATCTATAACAACTTGTTTACTGAGGTTATTTAGAAAACATGTCACAAAATGCGAAACTTGAATGCCAACACGGAACACAAAATGCCGAAATTAATGTGACCTACTATCGGAAGAGCTTTGTACACTGTCACACGCGTTAAGACAAAAACTGTTGAAAAATTCAGAGGTTCTTGAAATCTCGGTACAGATAACAACTTCTGGAAAACAAAATACTGCAAGAAGACATCCCAAATGCTTCGATATTTTTCGCATGCGATAAAGTGTTGCAAAAATAAACTGAAAATCAATTTATATTGTCATCCAAAGCCATGACGTTTAACGTTGCTATTCAAACACGACGTATAATTACTTGAGAACGAAGAAAAACTCAATTTCCCAAATCCTTTAAATAAAAAAATTTCAACGATTAAGCATGGTTGTCTTCTTCAAAAAACACCCCGGATTTAACAAGAAAATTAAAAAACGTAGACAAAATCTTTCTCTCTCTATACTTTGGGCAATAATTTAATGTCAAACGTTCAAAATTGAATTGCAAATTATTCTCAATAAACCTACTCCTCTACGCCATGAGATTTCTGCAGTTTCTGCTAACACAACCCAAGTCAAGTCAAGTCAGAGCAAATACCAGCAGAAAAACAACGTAAAAATACGTACAGCAACCCCACATTCAAAAAAGCAACTCAACCTTCACAACTCATTTTCACAGACTGTGTCTCTATTTGGCTGTCTGTCCGACTGTCTGACTGTCTGTCTCTGCTATTTGTCTGCCCACTATTACATGGGGGAAGTCAAATTTAAACAGATTGCGTCTGTCAAATAATGGCAAGAAAAACTGACCCCAGAGATGAGTGAAAACAAATGTTTGTTGATGGTGATGGTGGTGGTGGTGGTGGGGACAGACAAACAAACATACGTACGTACGTGTTGAGACGACAAATGTAAACTAATGGATTGATTTATAATGTTAAATCACCTGGAGTGCGAAAATTTATTTGTGTCACTGTAATAAATCACAACAACAGGAGACCAAAAAGTCAAACAAACACTCACTCACATTCACAGACACACACATACACAGACACTCTAATAACAGGATAATAAAGCAAAAAAAAAAGTTGAAAAATTTCAATTTTTTTTCATACACTTACACACGTAAACTCTGATGACAAGTGTTTATTTATTGGAGTCCGATAACAGCAAATGAGAGTGACAGAGGGAAGAGGGAATCAAAGGAAATTGGCAAGCAAAAGTGATACGAATTGTAGTCAAGAAAGTTTAACTTGGAGGACAATTTGTAATGCCTGACTTTTCTTACTCGTTGTCTGCTTAATTTCGTAGCTGCCTCTCTCTCGGTGTGTGTGCGAAAGCAGTGTTGTCAACTGACAAATTTAAGAAATGCTAAACGAAGAGAAAAACGCATAATTTCTCTAACATTTGCTTGTTCATAATGAATTTTCATTCGATGAATTTATTAATATTGTTACGAAAATGAAGAATCTAGATACTGGTGCTTTGCTTTTACATCACATAACATTAAAATGGTAAACAAGTAAACAAAAATACAACATCAAACACTACAAGAATAAATGTAAACAAAATACAAAAACAACAATAATGAAACAACGACGTTTACATTTATAGAGATTTCGAGAAGGCCATGAACATTCGCCTTCAAGAAACTGGAAACTGTTACTTCATTTCTTGATTTGGGAGTATTATTGGATATTAAACTGTCTTTTATTGATCATATTAGTATGGTGATTGGCAAGGCTCGGGCTGTTCTTGGTTTTGTGAAAAGATGGGCTAAGGAATTCACTGATCCTTATATAACAAAACTGCTATACATTTCACTTGTTAGGCCTATTTTGGAGTACGCGTCTGTTATTTGAAATCCATACTATCGTTGTCATAGTGATTCAATAGAGTCTGTGCAGAAGCAGTTTTTATTATTCTGTTTACGTGGCTTAGGATGGGATTATGCCAATGGGTTTCCATCTTATGAGGCTAGATTGGGTCTGATAAAACTTTCAACTTTGGAACGTAGAAGGGCTGTGTTAGGCGTTTGTTTTGTCTATAATCTTGTTAAGGGTGATATCGATTCCGAGTTTTTGCTTTGTAACCTAAATTTCAATATTCCAGTAAGATTTTCACGGCACTATCGTCCTTTTTCCCTAGATTTTTATAGAACAAACTATGGTTGTAATTTTCCTTTTCGTAGATTATGTAATGATTTTAACATGTATTATGATTTTATTGATTTTAATTGTACTGTTTATAATATTAAACGTAGCTTATATGCTGCCATTAATTTGTAAATTATTATAGAAAAATATATTCTCGTTCTTGTCTTAGGTAGTTATGGTTTATTGTTGCTTTATTCAGCTTGTGATTAAGTTCTGTAGCTGATTTATGTTGTCGTTGCCTTTACTTTTCCCTAACCCGCTATAGTCCGGACTGTAGTGTGTACGTGTCCCTACGTAATGGGGACGAGCCCTCCGCGGTCGGGTGAGGGTGGGTTAGTGTGAGGCCGGGGACGTTCGACAAAAAAAAAAAAGAACATTCATCAAACTGTATACCCTGCCATATAAAAGGCAAGGCAAAGCAGGCAACTGAGTTATTAAAAGTTCGGTCAGTTTTGTCTGAAGACGCGGTGTGTTTGAAGAGAGTTATCGTTGTTTGAAAATCTCCGTTACAAAGATCTGTCGAACAATTGTCTAGTAATTGTTATTGTTTATGTAAATATTGTAAACAGAGGAATTACAAAGACAAGCAATTGTTGTTGTTCACATCAAGTTGTGAACAGTGGCACATAGAATTGTGCGAACAACAAAGTATTTTAATTAAAACTAAACACAAAATTTATTTTTATTTTATTTGCAATCTGCGAGCTCATATTTTAAGCGTTTTTTAAACGTAAAAACGTAGCAACATCTTAAAATCCCTTCAGCATAATCGATAAATAAAGTTAAAAAACCAGTAATTTTTATTTCTTTCCATTAGATATTCCGTGCTTCTAGTGGAAATTCTTGGATTCTTTTAAAAAATGAATAAGAAACTCAGGATCGTAGAGCTTCTAGAATCATTCTTATCGATTAGTTTACGAAAATTCCCTTCAATGAGAATAAAATTGATTGAATTCTCTACCATTCAGAAAAAAAAGCACTTAAATCAACAATAAAACCATTAAGTTGACACTACTGTTAGCAAAGAGGATTTGAACTAAATTTGAGTGTATTAGAGCAGCAGCAGCTGCAGCTGCATTAGAAAGAAGTGAACGTAAGTAAGTAAGTGACACGACGACAATGAATAATGTGAGTTTAGCTAAGTTTTAACACACTTTAGCAGAGCTAAAGTGATAATGATGGCCCGTAATTTGTTTTCCATATTGGCTCTGCAGTCAAATGCTTTCTTTACAGACGTATTTTACAAGCCAAGCACGAAGCGTTAGACAAATTAATCGATCCCCAAGGAATTGTAAGAAGACAGATTTTCAATACAAAATTTGTCAACAAGTTTCTTATTGTTTTGTTGTCTTAGACAATTTAAAACACAGTTTATATATGTATTTATAGGGAGAAGGCCTTAAATGGCATGAAATCAAACGCAAGGAGGGAAATGGAGGCAGAGCTTAGGCAGAGGATTTTAATTGAAAATCAGCAATTAGCGACTCTGATAAGAATTTCGTTTTTTTTTCTCGGGCAACAGGGGGATTTATTTTTGTTTTATAACTTCCGTTGTTAAAAACAATTTCAATGTGAAAGTGAGAAATTGTTTGTAAATAATTTTGTGTTTTATTTTTGTAATTAATTAACAATGTGAGGGAAGTAAAAGGGAAAATCTTGAAATAATTTTAGTACATAACAGGCATACAAACATACTTGCATAGCCCGCAATAAAACATAATCTAGTATCAAATTGTAATACTTAGTCCCCATAGTAGGCAATGTGTTAGCTTAGTAGACGTGAAGCCGTAATTCAAGCTCCTATTCAGACATCTGGAGACATCTTTGGCGACTTCCTTTCAGTAGATTCCTGGCAAAAACTCGATGATATGCAAGATAAATTATATCTGGTTAACGGAATATCACGTAATCTTTCATGTTTAAATGACATAAAGCAGTTCAACTGGAAACTAAAAGGAGATAATTTTAGAAGACTATTGACAGCCGACTTCTGGCAAAAAGTCTGAGAGTAAAATAAAATTGCCATAAAAAGTTTCTCAAAAAAAAAAAACCTATCGTTCGGGTCGACTTTAAACTGTAGGTCCCGCCACTCATGGATAAAATTAACACACACAACACGAGTGATGTGAGAAGCTGGGTTGTAATCCTGACTGAAGGATTGTAATGAACAACTCAGTCAGTAAGTAAGTAAGGGGATGTAGGTAGGTAGGTCGGAGTTGTAGTTTTGATACCAAAAGCTCACTTGAACAAGCATAGCGTCCCGCTGTGCGCCTAAAGTAAAGGTTATGTGATATTGATAGTTTTACCTCTAAGATTACTTCGTTTCCTTTTATGTCTTCCTATCTTTTTATTTCCTTTCTGGTCTACGTTTAGACAATTTCCCATTGTTTCTAGGTTTTTATTGTTGATTAGCGACTTATATTTTGATCCATTCTTATGAAGCTAACCACAATGGATCACTTCTAATGCCCCCATAGAGGTGTATGAGCTACCTTTTGAACCTCAACTTATCTGATGAGATTCACTTACTATCTTCGAAATCCTATTCAATTTTTTTGGAGTTCTTTAGTCTAACAGTAGAGAATATGGTAACTGAGGTAATTCGTTATGATAGTTTTTTTATTTTTTTTGTTTTAATTTTCTTCACCTTTTGTACGTATGTATATGAGTAAATTATTTCATTTCATTTTAATTTAATTAAAACAGTGATCACACGCACATTTCGTTCTCATTTCTCATTGAAATGCTAGGCGAACATTTTCTATTACGATCACCACACAGACAACACAACACAACACAACACAACTCAACACATTAAAGTGTAAAGCGATTAAATTTAATCATCATCATCTCGTCTTTAATGAAATCAGAAAATAACTATGAAAACAACAACAACAATAGGAGCCACAACGAAATGATATTTATTAGGGAACACCAACGCTGATTTCAATTACGATTAAAAGACAGACTGGCAACAATGGCCACTCACCAATCATTGTTACACGCATATGTAGTTTAAAAAGCATTGTGAATGTGTAATCGTGTAACGAGTATCTATCATCACTCCAATTCGTGGCTTTTTCGCGGTGCTCTACACTATTTTAGGTGGTTAGAGTTTATAATACGATTTGTAACACGGGTGAATTACACTTCCCATCTCCTGATCGCCGTAGTCTAGTAGGTAGTGTGTTGGCTTATTAGACGTAAATCCCGGATTCGTATCCCAGGTCAGGCATCAAAACGAAATATGAAAAAAATATTTCTTCGGCGACTGCCTCTCAGCAGATTTCTGGCAAAAACTCTGAGAGTAAATAAAATTGCCATGAAGAGCTTCTCAAAAATCTGTCGTCTGGGGTCGACTTTAATATGTAGGTCCCGCCACTCATGTATAAAATTAACGCACACAACATAAGTGATGTGAGAAGCTAGATCGAAATCCTGACTGAAGAGTTATTTACTTACTTACTGAATTGGCCATAACAACCCGATTAAAGGATTTCGGCCTGCCGCAACACATCGTTCCAGGCGCCTCTGCTTCTTGCGCGCCTACGCGAGTTGGTCACACCAATCGATGACAGGGCTTCCTCGATTTGGTCCTTCCAATACAAGGTCGTCCTCTTCGCCGACTTCCGCAGATCCCCGCATCAAATACACGTCTCACCGGGGCATCATCCTCCATACGAACGACATGGCCGAGCCAGCGCAGACGCTGGATTTTAATACGCTGCACAACGTCTATGTCGTTGAGGAGCTCATACAGCTCACTATTGAATCAGATGCGGAAATCATTTGACTGAAGGGTTGCAATGACCAATTATGTATGTATGTACCTCCTGATCGAGTTTAAAAGATCAAGAATCATATTTGACGCTGGCTGTTAAAATTCCATGAAATATTTTGTGTTGTTACAGATTCGCGGGGAGCGGTGAGCTTGTGGAGGAAACACTTCTTTATTCTGCTACAAGGCGATAACGACAACAATATATATAATTTAGAGATGATGTACCGAACCCGATCGATGATAACGCCGTGGAGATTCCGCCGTCTAGCCATGAAGAGGTAAAAGTTGCGATTATGCGTCTTAAAAACAATAAAGCTGCAGGTCCTGATGGCCTCCCCGCTCAATTGTTTTAGACCGAAAGAAATGAGTTGGTAGGACGCATGCACCAGCTTATTTACAAAATATGGCTAGAGGAAAGTATGTCCAAGGACTGGAACCTCAATGTCCTCTGCCCTGTCCTGAAAAAGGGAGACCCTACGATATGCGCCAACTACAAGGGTCTAAGCCTTCTACCTATCGCATATAAGATTCTTACAGGCGTATTGTGTGAACGACAAAACACTGATTGGACCTTACAAGTCGGGCTTCAAACTTGGCAAGTCCGTCAATGCATGTTGTTGTTGTTGTGTATTCTCCGCTGGCTAGCGTAGGAATTATGCTTTGCTTGCAGTACTGGTGTTGGACACACACCCATATATTATTAATCGATAGAATATAGGTCACTAGAACATATGTAATAAGTTAAGAATTATATAGAATTAAGGGAGTTGACTCGTAATTGTCGAATCAGCTAAAATATTGTATAAAAGAGGAAATTATTCCCACATTAAAATCAATTGAATAAAGCATACAGAGCTCTCAACTTGAGCTCTAAAAAATCTGCTATATTTATTCTTTTTTTAATCCACCATCCTTACACCATTGACCAGATATTCACATAACATCAAATCCTGGAATACAGACCCACGAAAAACAAATCGACACACACCATCTTTTTGTCGACTATAAGGCAGCGTTCGATAGCCCCATAAGGGATCGTGTTTTTGTCGCAATGTCTGAACTCGGTATACATGGGTAGCTGATAAGACTATGCAGAATGACATCGAGCAATTCCAGAAGCTCCGTCAAGGTAGGAATGGACCTATCCGAACCTTTTAATATTGCACGAGGTTTTAGATAAGGCGATCCCTTATCATGTGACCTCTTCAACTTCCTAATGGAGAGTATTTTGCGGAAGACGGGAGTGCATCGTAATGGCACTCATTGTCAGTGGTGTTGTCGAGCCGGAACGCTCCGGAACGTCGTTCCGGTACTTCCTTTTTGGACAGGAACACGTTCCGGAACGTTACCTCCCCCGTCGTCAAATTTGGGACATGAGACCTAAAAAAAAACGCCGCCGCCAGGATTATCATGGAAAATCACCCCCACCTTTAAATTTGGGACATGAGACTGCACAGAGCGGGCGCCTACCCAGGATCGGCCCTGTCTATATAATTATATATACGCGTTCCGGTAAAAAAAAAGTTAGCACAACACCACTGCTCATTGTCAAAAAAGCGTCCAGTTGCTGGCGTACACTGAAGACATTGACATCATAGGGCGTACCAAGCGAGATGTTACTACTGCCTTTAGTGCTATTGAACGGGAATCTATGAAGATGGGTGTGGCAGTAAATTGGGGCAAAACGAAGTATATGTTATCGACAAGTAGAGACGTGCGGCGTATTGATTCTCAGATTACGGCCGATAACTATACTTTCGATATAATCAAGGAATTTATTTATTTTGACTCCGCCGTTACCACCAATAATGATGTCAGTCTGGAGATCAAGCGCAGGATCACTCTTGCCAACAGGTGCTACTATGGTCTCAATAGGCAATTGAGTAGCAGAGACCACTCTTGTACGACAACACTAATACTCTACAACATGCTCATCCTCCCCGTGCTTCTTTATGGCGCAGAGACATGGACTTTATTAAGCACTGAAGCAGCAGCCTTAAGAGTATTCGAGAGAAAAGTCCTACGTAAGATCTGCGGTCCAGTGTGAGTTGGCGATGATTTTCGCATTCGATTCAACAGTGAGCTGTATGAGCTCTTCGACGACATAGACGTTGTGCAGCGTATTAACATCCAGCGGCTGCGCTGGCTCGGCCATGTCGTTCGAATGGAGAAGGATGCTCCGACGAGACGGGTATTTGATGCGGGGATCTGTGGAAGACTGCGATGAGGACAACCTTGTTTGCTTAGGAAGGACTAAATCGAGGAAACGCTGTCATCGATTGGAGTAACCAACTAGCGTAGGCGCGCAAGAAGCTGAGGCGCCTGGAAGAATGTGTTACGGCAGGCCGAAATAGGTTAATCGGGTTGTTAATGTCCAATTACGTAAGTAAGTAAGTATTGAATAGAAGTATTTGTGACAGCAAATGAATGGTGGGAGCTACAGTTTAATTTCGATTGCCAAAGCCATCTCAGTGTACAGGCTGTAAGGAAGTAAGTAAGTAATTTTGTGCTGTAAGGGCAACTTATAGTCGAGCTGTACTTACTGTCTCTCTATTAATTCCATACTGGGGTTTGTGTTTTTTTTTCTTTTGATTTTTAATTTAATTTTCGTGTAAAAAAAATAATTCGAAACAATTAATCTTGAGCAGCAAAAACAACAAACAACACAACGGCCATTGAAAATTATTTTTTAATTTAAAATTTCAAATTAATTTTCTCTCTTTGTTTATGAGAAAAGAGACAAAAGAGTGAGAAGAGGGGCAGTTTAAAACTAATGACCGGCCAGACAATTAGTCTAGTTTAGCTCAACTGAAGCCGTCTTTATTTTATGGTCAAAGGTAATGCGAACAAAGCGAAGAGTGAGTATTTGTGTAACCAATTAGAGCCTTGTAAAAGTAACAAATGAATCCTTTTGAACTTCTGTTCTAGTCTGTTCTGTTCTGTTCTATAAAGGATTCCTTTTTTGAAAACAAAATAAAAAAAAACACAAGAAAATTGGCACAGGCCTTTAAAAAATGCAGAAAACGGATCGTATGGCATCCCATGGTGTTTGATGTTTAGAAAAATCACACTTTGGATCGTTAATTCGTATTCTATTGATTGCCTTAAAGGATGATCAACGTGTACAAAGAGAGCCTGGTG
The DNA here is from genome assembly GCA_927399465.1 of Sarcophaga caerulescens. NCBI lineage: Eukaryota > Metazoa > Arthropoda > Insecta > Diptera > Sarcophagidae > Sarcophaga > Sarcophaga caerulescens. The sequence goes on from OV656872.1 coordinate 8,984,246, forward strand.
CGATAATTGACACTGTTGGGTTGTGTAAAAAAGGATACTTGCAGGCATGCAATAGATTCGCCACACATTGTTAAGATCCTGTGAAGGTCATTGATTTGTTTTGTTACCTGCTCAGCTCTGCATGCAAAATGATAGGTGTAGGCAGTGTAGGGTGTTTTAGAACATTTATAAACCATTTATGCTACTCCTAGTGAGTTTGGCTTATTACAGGACCAGATTCTTCTTGTCTTCCGTCTGCCCTTGTGTGCGAGGTGTTTAAATGAAAGTGCCAAAATTGGTTTTAACAGTTTACGGCTACCCTCCTTAGATATTCACACATTATTTCCTATCTCCTATCTCTCTCTCTCTCTCTCTGTTTGTCTATCTTTCTGGAGTCTTTTCTTTTTTTTTTTTTTTGTTGCTTTAAGCCAGGGATTTAAATTATTTTTTAAGCCAAGAGTGGCATAGAAAATTGTAAACGAGATGGCAATCAAATCGTTTGATGTTCAGCCGCTTACAGGTGCGCTGCATGAAAGCATATTTAAAACAGAATCTTAAGAAAGAATCTTTTTCTAAGCGAAATGCTATTTAATTTAATCAATAAACCGTGGCTCAATTAGCTGTATTCTTACAAAGAAGGATATTTTAATTGTATGACTGGCATATTTTTTATTTTTTCTCTTTTCAAAGGCTTGGGAATAAATTTCTTCATCATCCAAATGATAATGATCATGATGATGATGACGGTAATTATCGTTAATATTTCTTCAAATAATTTTTGTTATCATTTCCTTTGTTAGCTATCGTGGGCGTTTATTTGTTGAGCCGTTTCAAATGCCCATTATTTCACACATTTTATCATTAACAATGCCTTTAAGGCATTTTAAAAGGCTCCAATTTATTTTTATTTTTCATAATTTTTATTATGATTTGCTGGGGTATTCTCTTAATAGGAAATTGGTTTCCATTTTTTAATTGAATGGGTGGTGGTCCCATTACAAATTTGGTCTCTTAAAATGCAAAAGCAATAAAGGATTAAAGATAAACGAATTATTGTTATCATCAGTTGAACAATCAAAAAAAAAGTCTAGGTACGCTACACCATGCAAAAATTGCTTACTGCCTAGTAGATACAGGCAGCTATTAGGCCATCATACTAGCTACACATAAAACGGCGTTTTTTACATAAGTTTGGTTGATCTTGGCCCATAAAACGACATGTAACTACTAAAGAGTATTCCTGAGACAATGATTTTCTTTCTTCAAGACATTCGTATTGAGTTCTGCCTGAACCTAGCCACATATCTAGCTAGCTGGGAGGCTAGCTAAAACGGACACCATTGCTTACCTCAAGCATAAAAAGTTAAATAGCTTGGCCGCTTATTTAGACGACAAATACAGTGATTTTGATGTCGAGACGATTAACGGTCAATATACATACATATGTATATCAGAGATCAGCAAAGAGTATTCAAAAAGATGAGTAGAATCGAATCGTACTCATAATTTCTGATACTTATACGCCTTCATACTTATTTTAATATCATGGAACCTCTAATCATACTACAAAGTTTGAAGTACCTACTCATCATATTCATACTTATCAACACGTATGATGGTGTTGGTTGCGACTCTCCATAACTCAACATATGTATATACACGAATCACAACCAAAGGATTAGAAGCTAGCAATACAGGCTAAATAGCTTGGACGCTTGACAAATTCAGTGATTTTGTAAACACAAAAGATTTTCTGTTCGAACTTGTACTCAAACATGCTAGAGAGCAGATGTTCGAGACGATTAACGATCATTATCTATAGGGTCTTATGCAAAAAAAGAAAAAGAAGGATGATACGATTGTATTCTTAATCTGCAGCTAGGCTACTACTCTAAGTTCATGGATAGAATTTTTTATGATCGACTGCTCGATTTAAGGTCCATGTGACTTAGGGACTTATTGATGATTAGCTCTGTCTTAATATCTATTGGATTCGATTGGATCGTTTAACTATTTTCTGTGAGGTTTTTGTAGTTCGAAGGCCGAAGACCAGCTTTCATTATGAGGATCTCAACCATCGTGCAATATAATGCCTTCTTGCATTTTTCCCTAACATGTTGTGGACCAAGCATGGTGTACATTCGAGGGTAAGTTTTTCCCATTTTGGAACTTCTTCGTTTATTAAAACAAAAAATGAGGAACTGAATTGGATGCAGGCATAGTTGCGGGATATCTGCTATAAGCAAGAATGATAAACTAAAGATGACGTAGTTGCGCTATTTTAAAGGTTTCCAAGTCTTTTTCATATGTGAAAATTAACATTCCTTCTGAAAAATGTTTGCACTACGTGAAAGTAGTTGGCAGCCCTGCAATATAACTCACATTATCATTAGCCAATAGGAACAAAGTTGCGTGACGTCATTGATTCAACATGCGCAGAAAATTTTAATTTTGTGTGCGTGATGGCGTAATCTTTAGTTTATCATTCTTGTGCTATAAGTAGGTATTTTCGGAGGCCGTCAAACACAACTGTGATGCCCAATCAAGTAAAAGCGCTTGTTTACAAAGCACTGATGTAAGATCTTCAAGCTAGTACGAGTTGGCGATGATTTTCGCATTCGATTCAACAGCGAGCTGTATGAGCTTCTCAACGACATAGACGTTGTGCAGCATATTAACATCCAGCTGCTGTGATGGCTCGGCCATATCGTTCGAATGGATGCTCCGGCGAGACGGGTATTTGTTGCGGGGATCTGCGGAAGTCGGCAAAGAGCAGGAACTTGTTTGCGTTGGAAGGACCAAATCGAGGAAGCCCTGTCATCGATTGGTGTGACCAACTGGCGTAGGCGCGCAAGAAGCAGAGGCGCATGGAAGGATGTATTTGTGTTAAGGCAAATAGCCGAAATCCGTTAATCGGGTTGTTAATGGCCAATTACCTATGTAAGTAAGTAAGCTTGTTTACAAACAGAAGCAATTCGGGATGTCACTCTGAAAAAAGCGAACAAAGTTGCTGATAATAAAGCTTAGAGTCAGCACTTAAGAAATACTATGACAACCATTGATGCGTACCATCATGCAGAACTCATGCTTTGGTATGTTTCACACGCTTTAGTACTCAAGGATTTTGAAATCCGTTTGTGTATCCCCTATACGACAATGTTATCATAGGCAAATCAATATCTTTGACGTCCAGTGTTAATACGGCTTCGTTTAACTTGGAGTCGCCGTGGTCTAGTAGGTAGTGTGCTGGCTTATTAGACGTAAAAGCCAGGGTTCGAGTCCCAGGCCAGACATCAAAATAAATACAAAAAGTATTTTTTCGGCGATTTCTTCTCAGTTTCTCAAAAAAAAATCTGTCGTTCGGAGTCGACTTTAAACTGTAGGTCCCGCCACTTATGTATAAAAATTAACACACACAACATAAGTGGTGTGAGAAACTGCGGGCTTCTTGGGGACGATTGCTGTAGACTGTCTAATGGTGAAGGTATAGCACTGGCCATTTTATAGTCACCTAGCAGCAACTCGTTTCCTTGCCGTTCGCATCTTCCCCCTTTCCACCTTTCCTAAAAACCTGCACCATGCACTGCATGAGTAGGGGCCATCCCCTGAGTGCTGGTTTCATAAAAAAAAAAAAAAAAAAAAAACTTGTCAGTCATTTCAGTTGTGGGGATATCTTCTTATGCGTTTAAATCAAGATTGGCTACTAAGAATACCCGTCTGTAAAAAAGTCGAGAATATTCAAGGGTTTGATGCCACCTAGATTAAAAATAAAAAAAAAAATTCTTCATGAGTGGAACCTATTAGTGTTCGCTTCAGGCATGGAATATCATTTCATGTTCACCTTGACGAACTCAAGTTCATTCCGTATTTGAATGCTGGCTGGCGCTTAACATAAACAATTTTTTTTATGCAGAGTTCATGAACATTTTTTTAAAAAAAAAGTATTCATATTCACCATAAAATGCAATATGTTTTGTTTTGTTTGTTTGGTTTTTTTGTGTTTTTATTCTGTAACTCACTTTATTTCTTGGTTCTGGTTTTTTTTTTTTGTTTTTAATTACGTCCTTTGACTTTCAACGAATGACCTCTAAGAGCCTCATAAATTTATTTTGCAATTATTTCTTCTTCTTCTAGTTTTTGTTGCCTTTGTTGTTGTTGCTATTGCAATTTGTTTATGAAATACATCCACACACACACATATACACGGCTTTTCCTGCATAATAATGATCATTCAAGGAAATTAGTGGCACAACATTAAAATGGCAACCATCACAACAGCAACAACAACAACAACTATAAACAGAGAGAAGAAAAAAAATAAGAATTTTTCTTCATTAACCCAAGACCACAAGAGAGATCTAAAAAAAAAAGGTGGCAACACATACAAATTAGTTTCGTTAATACTGTTGCTGTCGTCATTGCTGTTGTAGTGGTTGTTGTTGTTGTTGTTGTACAATACAATATAATTTTCGAAAGCAACATATTCTTTAAAATTGTCTGAAAGAAGAAGAATTTCAAAAAAAAAAGTTAGGTTAGAAACAACAACAACAACACAAATACGAAGAAGAAGAGGAAGAATGTAAAATCATTTGCTTAAGTACTTTAGATGCGCTTTAACCAATCACGCAAACGCGCTAAACTTCAAAGTCTTAATGAGATCCGAACGAAAATCTTCAACCGCAACCTACAAATCAAAGACGATATTTGAGCGTGTGTAAGCGATGCGACGTAAAAAGGAATTTTAGTGGTCAGTTGGACAGCCCCAGTCAATTGAAGTGAAGAATTAAGACAGACAAGCAATAAACGATGAACGAGGGAACGATGCTTGTAGCCGAAGTTAACAACATCAGTTCGAACATCATGGTTGCCAACCCAAACTAAACCAACACACAAGATATGTACACTTAAACTTGATAAATTACCAAACAAAAGTTAACAACAACAGCAACAACAACACAACACAATACAATAATGATTTTAACAAGGAATGCGTTAAAGGCTCATCTAAACCAAATACACACACAAACGCAGAAAGCTTAAGTCAATACTGTGTAAGCCATAGTCAGCCTAATCACCTCACACATGTGAGCATGTGTGTGAGCAGTAACAGCTTCAGTCAACTCAAACAACATTAGCCCCAACTATTGGTTGGCTGTTGTGTGTGGATATTATCGATGCTGGCAACTGGCAACTGGCAACAACGTTGGCCATTAAGGGACGGCAAACATCAAACGGCATAACTTTCAATACAAAAAAACTGAACAAACAAAAAAAAAAAACGAAAACAGAATTCAAATCATTGTCTTCAACGATGAGGTGGTCGCCAAAAAAGCAACAAAAAAAAAATAAAAACAAGAGTTACACACACTCACACACAGGAATGTGTGATCATATGAAAGTGTACAGCAAGATCAGTCTCTTCTAGAACGCCAAGATTTGAAGAAGAAGTAGAGGAAGAGGAAAAAGTATTGTAGAGTGGCTATAATGAGAATATGAACTTTAAATATTCTTATAACAAAAGCAACAACAACAACGATAACAACAAAGAAATGAAAATTATATGCTTACCACACCGTAATGAGTACAAAGAAACGAGAAAGAATCAGCAGCATTGGTAGCAGCTTTAAGAGAGAGAGAGAGGAAGGAGTTCTTAATTTGAATTCGGTTTCATTCATTATTTGAAGGGTACCCCCCCCCCCCCCCCATTCAATCATACACTGAAAGAAAAGAAAACAATACAAAGGAAATGATTCAACTTTTATTAGACCCCCTTAACTGCTTGGAAAAATATGGATTCAATAGCCTGATCGTTGGCAATGGAGTTGCCCTCAACAATGTTTCCGTAAATAGAAGTTTTGTGAGTCTGCTTCAAAGTCTGAAGACGCACCACGGGATTTACTCATTCATTCATTCATTGAATGCTTTAATTCCGAAGCTCATTGCAGACAAACCGTGTTTCAGAAGAACATCACATCGTTCTGACGCCATATACATATTTGAATAGCGAAGGAAGTATTCTTTTCATTCATTTCATTTCATTTAAACAAATTCACTCCTTACGATCCAAGCTTGATCGTTGTGGTCTTTGCAGAACCTTATACCCGATGATGGATTTCTTCGAATCTAATAGCGTTTTCGTTTCTGTTAAAAAGTGTTGCCCAGTTAGACGGCAACAATATTAAAATTTTACAATTACCCTCCAAATGTGTAACATTTTTTTTTTTGTCAGAAACAAACACAATTATGCAACCCTGTACTTAACAGCTGTTTTTTAGAAATATTTATTTTTTATTTATTTATTCATTTATTAATTACAAAATACAATTGTTGTAACTAATTAAAAGGAGGGAATACTAGCAACATAGGCCATCGATTCCGAAAAATAAAATTAAATTATATGAGGCTTAGTAGACTATTTTCTAAAATGAATTTAAAAATTAAATTTATGTTGTTATCACAGACTTGAGTTAAGAAGCTGGAAGGTCTTTTAGTTCCAAAAATATTAATCCGAGAGGAGTTAAAAGCTGGACACTCGTCTAAAATATGGGTTACGGTAGTATTTCTATTGCTTGTTGAGTAGAGAGGAGGAGATGTTTTTGTTTTAGAAATATGAAAACATTTCTAGTTCGGGACTTTTTGATTTTGTAAAATATAAAGAGTGATTTTTTAGCTATAATCTTTTTCGCAACACTGGTTTAAACAGCTCATGCACGTTTCGTGTTTTGTTTCACTGTCAAGCATCTTCAGTTTGGTCTATAATTTAACCATGAATCGTCTTAAAAACGAACAACGCTTGCAAATCATTGTATTTTATTATCAAAATGGGCTCTTGGAAAGTTGGCCGAAGATCCACTTCTTTATCGAAAAATTGTGTTCAGCGACGAAGCTCATTTTTGGCTCAATGGATACGTAAATAAGCAGAATTGTCGATTTTGGAGTGAAGATCAGCCAGAAGCATTGCAAAAGCTACCAATGCATCCAGAAAAAGTCACAGTTTGGTGCGGTTTATGGGCTGGTGGCATCATTGGACCGTTGTTCTTCAAAGATGCTGCGAATCGTAACGCCTTTAGACTATTTTTTGTGGGGCTATGTTAAAGCTCATGTTTATACAGACAAGCCCGCTTCAATTGACGCATTGGAAGACAACATTGAAGCATTTATTCGTGAGATACCGGCCGAAATGTTGGAAAGAGTATGCCAAAATTGGACTAAGCGGATGGACCATTTGTGGCGCAGTCGCGGTCAACATTTGCATGAAATAATCTTCAAACATTAAATTATATGGACCGTCCTATCGATTCAAATAAAGATTTCATGAATTTTTCTGAATTTTATGTTTTTTTTTTTTGAAAAATTTTCCTATAGCTCTTAAAAAATCACCCTATATAAGCAAATTGGCAAATAATTTCAAACTATAAAGAATGGAAAGTGAAACAAACGAATCTCCAACTACATCAAAGGGGATTCTACAATGTAAGAACTAAAAAAAAAAATTTTTATACTCAAAAAATATTTGTTTTCTTTGAAATAAAAATAGTCTTCTTCTTGTAAAATCAAAGAAAAACATAAACAAAAACCAGCTGTTTACTGTGGGTAATTTCTCACCCTATGAATTGATAAAGGGTAAATAATGTTACACTTTTTCACTTTTTATGGGTAACATTTTCAGAAAAAAAAACACAATACTTACATTCAGGGCTGCCTTTTTTTTAGAAACGAACACAAAAGGGTAATTTAAAGGCAAAAGGTAATAAAAATGCAACACTTTTAACCAGAAACGAAAACGCTATAACTATCGAATTAAATTTGTTTTCCTTTCTCGTTTATTCATCAATTTTTACTTCAAATGACTACCGAGTCACAGTGATAAAACGGGAAACTACTCAACCGAGTTACAGTGATATTCCAGGAAAACTACATAACCGAGCGGCTGTGATAACCCACGAAACTACGCAACCACCAAACTTACTGGCATATTTTCTTAATTGAAAACCTGCAAACTTAGGATGGACAATGTGACAATAAAGTCCGTTAACGCCAAATAAACAGGTACGGTTTCAGACAACATAGCACAACAAATCTTGCCAATGCCAGATTTTAATCGTTTGATTTACCCTTTCTAAGTAGCCTGCTAGATTCATTAAGCTTTCAGGCTGATTCTAAGGTTAATTCTAGGCGAGGCATGCAAGTTTGGCTCTGGGGTATTCCTTCATTCGATATCACAACAGCATCATCCGGTACTCTCTTTCTCTTGCACTATCCTAGACATTGATCGCACGGATAATCTTCTCAAATCCTAAATCAGTCCACTCAGCTTTGTTGGTACTCCTATGGGAAATAAGGGGTGATTTTTTAAGAGCTATAGGAAAATTTTTCAAAAAAAAAAAAACACATAAAATTCAGAAAAATGCATAAAATCTTTATTTGAATCGATAGTACGGTCCATATAATTTAATGTTTGAAGATTATTTCATGCAAATGTTGACTGCGATTGCGCCTCAAATGGTCCATCCGCTTAGTTCAATTTTGGCATACTCTTTCTAACATTTCGGCCGTTATCTCACGAATAAATGCTTCAATGTTGCCTTCCAATGCGTCAATTGAAGCGGGCTTGTCTGTATAGACATGAGCTTTAACATAGCCCCACAAAAAATAGTCTAAAGGCGTTAAATCGCACGATCTAGACGGCCAATTGACCAGTCCCGAACGTGAAATAAAATGTTCACCGAACTCGCCTCTCAATAAGTCCATTGTTACGCGTGCTGTGTGGCATGTGGCACCGTCTTGTTGAAACCACATGTCAAGCTCTTGCATTTTGGGCAAAAAAAAGTTGGATATCATCTCACGGTAGCGCTCACCATTCACAGTTACGTTACGATTCGCAGCATCTTTGAAGAAGTACGGTCCAATGATGCCAAATTCAATGATTTGCAAGCGTTGTTCGTTTGTAAGACGATTCATGGTTAAATTATAGACCAAACTGCAGATGTTTGACAGTGAAACAAAACACGAAACGAGCGTGACCTGTTTAAACCAGTGTTGCCAAAAAGATAATAGCTAAAAAATCACCCTTTATATGATTTGATTTGGTCTTCTGGTCAATAAGACTGTCGCAGTAGTTGCAGTGGCGAGGAGGAAGAGAAAACATTTCTAATTTACATTGTACATGCCCAGCGTTGTGCACGCAAAAGAAAGAAGCTTTACCATCAAGCAGTCAAGCTTATTGATCAGTCAGGAACAGGTTTTAGAAAGCACAGTGGCTTTAACATCATCCGTGTGGTTTCAGGTCTAGGGGGAAAGATGCTTTGTGGCCTATAAGCGTCCATTCTACATACATACATACATGCATAATTGGCCATTGCAACCCTTTAGTCAGGATTATGACCTAGTTCCTCACACCACTAATGTTGTGTGCTATAATTTTTATACATGAGTGGTGGAACCCACAGTTTAAAGTCGACTTCGAACGACAGATTTTTTGAGAAACTTTAGATGGCAATTTTATTTTCTCTACGAGAGTTTTTGCCAGAAATCTGTTGAGAGGACTTCGAAGAAGAAATATTTTTTATGTTTTGTTTGATTGGAGATGCCTGACCTGAGGTTTGAATCGAGGCCTCACGTCTAATAAGCCAACACACTACCTACTAGACCACGGCGACTTTGTCCATTCTACCTTCCTATCTTTTTTGATTCCTTCAAGGAGTCAGTCTCATCAGTCCGTACACTGAGAGGCTTTTTTATAAGAATCCAAATGAAACTGTAGCTCCCACCACTCATTTGCTGTCACACATAATTCTATTCAATACTTACTTGCTTACTTAATTGGCCATTAACAATCTTATTAAGGGATTTCGGCGTGCCTTAACACATGCTTCCAGGGGCCTCTGCTTTTTGCGCGCCTACGCCAGTTGGTCACACCAATCGATGACAGGGTTTCCTCGATTTCGTCCTCTTCTTCGATTTTCGCAGATCCCCGCATCAAATACTCGTCTCGCCGGAGTATTCTTCTCCATTCTAATGACATGGTCGAGCCAGCCCAGCCGCTGGATGTTAATATGCTACACAACGCCCATGTCGTTGAGAAGCTCATACAGCTCACTGTTGAATCGTATGCGGAAATCATCGCCAATTCGCACTGGACCGAAGATATTACGTAGGGCATTTCTTTGGAATACTCTCAAGTCTGCTGCATCAGTGCTTTGTAAACAAGCGCTTTGACTTGATTAGGCATCGCAATTATGTCTGACGTGAACTCTGCCTACACTCCATTCAGTTCCTCTCACTGAACCGAAGATCTTACCTAGGACTCCTATTCAACATTGTTGAGTTGAAATGCATTTGGGCACCGACTGTTGAGATGTAACTCCCTTTCCATGGGCATTACTTCGTCTTTTTTTTTCAGTGTATTTTGAAAATGACTTTTTTTTTTTTTGCTTTTCAAATAATAACCGACTATGTGTGCTTAAGTATCTGCCTATATTTGCATGTCTTATTGCCTGTTATTCGTGTTGGATTCCGTATTTTTTTTTCTCTCATTTTTAAAGCGGATATTGTCGTTAGTTTGCAAAATAAGTTCCCATATTAATTTCTTCAACTCATTAATGTTAAATACACTCACTTATACACTCACTCGTTCACTCACTTCACTAGAGAATTTGATTTGATATCATTTTCGACTGGAAGTTATTTTTTTCCCACTGCCAGGCCTGTCATTTATTTATTTGATGGTGGAATGTCTGCATAAAGTCAACACAGCGTCAACGGAAGTGTCAAATGAGTGGCGTTTAAAAACCACCGCCACCGTTTTTTTCTTTCCAATTCTATAGAATCTTTTTTATTTTTTTTTCTGTGTTTTTAATGACAATGTTAATCACGCTGGAAAATTAAAGAAAAAAAAAAAATAAAAGAAAGAAAGAAACTCTACAAATACGTTCATATGTTCGCTGGCAATGAGGGAAGTAGAGGAGAAGGGAGAAACAAAATTTCGATGTCATAAAAATGACAAAATGACATGCAAAATATTGTCAAATTAATGTCATCGTTATTGTCGGTATGCTTGTTTCTATTAAATTAGTTGGTAATACCCTACACTTAGCACATCCACTTTAACGACAGGGAATGATGGTTAGCAACATGAAGTTTTGCATTATTCATGCTCACAGAAGACTATCTAATGAAATCTGCCACGAAAACCTGGATTAATAACCATAGTAAACTTGGTCGCCCTAGTCTAGTAGGTAGTGTGTCGGCTTATTAGACGTAAAGCCAGGGTTCGAGCCCCAGGCCAGACATCAAAACAAAATACAAAAAGTATTTCTTCGGCGATTAAAATTGCCATGAAAGGTTTCTCAAAAAATCTGTCGTTCGGAGTCGACTTTAAACTGTAGGTCCCGCCACTTATGTATAAAATTAACACACACAACATAAGTGGTGTGAGAAACTAGGTCAATAATCCTGACTGATAGTCAGGCCGCCATAAGATCTCTGTCGCGCATTGTGAATAACCCCAGGATCGTTAGGGAATGTCGCCGCTGTCTCGACCTTCTTTCTGGGCACTTCAGTATCACACTTGTCTGAGTTCCTGGGCACAGTAGCATTCCGGAAAACTGCAGGAACTCCTTCCACTCCTTCCGGAATCCTCTTTAATCGACTTGGCCACTTACCTCGGTCAAGTTGGCCATTGCGCGGAAATTCTTTCGGGACGCAAAACTATCCTGGATCATTGTGGAGTCCTGCTCCACCGCTAGACTCACTTGACTCTTGATGGATAGCAGGCGCACCAACCAGTTACTCGGACTTAGTCGCAACGTCATCTCGATCACTGTGGCCATGCTTACAGGTCATTATGTTATGGGAAAACACGCGGAAAGAATGCAGCTACCATTTAACAATTTCTGCCGTGGGTGCAGATCCATTTTCTTTGTAAATGCGCGTCTCTTGCGAGGCGCATATAGAGGTTATTTGGCTCTCCAATCAGCTTGACGGAGCTATCATCCATCATTGATGTCAAGGATATCCCTTCGTTTATTTAACTTTCGGACTGGTTTTCCAGCGCAGAGTAGTCGTATTTTTAATGTGCAGCCCTTGTGCTGAGCAACTTCTTATGCTTCCCTAGTTTAGTAGAACTTGTTCAGTACAGGGACTGCGGTCACCTGTGGCGTCACAACCGGCCGCTATGCGTGCTCAAGTGAGCTTTTGGTATCAAAGTTACCTCTACAACCTAACCTAACCATAGGCTTTGAGAACCATAGGAAATCCAGAGATAAATGGGAGACGATCAACCTTAAAGTCGCCGTAGTCTAGTAGGTAGTGTGTTGGCTTATTAGACTGAAGGCCCGAGTTCGAATCCCAGGTCAGACATCAAAACGAAAATATGAAAATATTTCTTCGGCGACTTCCTGTCAGCAGATTTCTGGCAAAAACTCTGATAATAAATAAAAAAAATTGTCATGAAAAGTTTCTCAAAAAGCTGTCGTTCGGAGTCGACTTTAAACTGTAGGTCCCGCCACTCATGTATAAAATTAACGCACACAACATAAGTGGTATGAGAAGCTAGGTCGTAATCCTGACTGAAGGGTTGTAATGACCAATTATGTATGAACAACCTTAAATGAAACAACCTTAAGTGAACTGGTTTTTAAAGAGCGTAGCTCGATTTACAGTTGCCTTAAACCCTCTTTTTCTTGGTCTCTCTGTTTGTTTTATTAAGCGACACATCATTAGCGTGTCGCTTTTTTGAAACAAAGGCTTCTTCTTCTTCATTTTTTTCTTTCATTTTGAAACACCCAAAAATTATTTTCAATTTATTAAAGGCGCAGTTCTGCACATCTCATGACAGCGACGACACACTTGATTTAGTTTAACGCCCCGTTGACAAATTATAATGAAATGTTTGGCATCCACTGGGAAGCGTAACACAGCAACGATGCCTTAATTCTCACAATTTTATGAAATTTTATGGAGACTTCTTAATGCACATTAACTGCCACCAACAAAATAAAAGATGGGTTCGGTGCTGAACAAAATCAAGGAATAGAAATGTGAAGGTATTAAGAAGAGATTTTAAAAGGAATCTAAATCACTATACCTCCATACCAGGAAATAAAAAATTTGTTTGCATAGAATCCTGAGTAACAGGCAAATTCGCTTCTACATCTTCAAAAAAAAAAATTATTACGAGTACAAAGGATTTTTACGATCTTAAGGATGCCAAATCTACTGGATTAATAGTACACTGAAAAAAAGAAACAAGCCATCCGGGCTTGAATCAATCCATATCGGTCACAATAGTACGGTAAGTACGGTTTGGCTTGAATCAAGTACAAAAGAGTTGAATCAAGCCCGAATCAGCCAAGTACAAAAGTGTTGATTTTAGCGCGATTTAAGTCTTTTTGGGATCAAAGTGATCTCATCATGTATTTGGTTTAAGCATATTTTTTCTTGATTTAAGATCGAATTCGTACTTGATTCAAGAGAATCAGAAGTTGAAGTAATCTTTAAGCGCACTTGTTTCAAGAATTATAAAGTTGATTTAGGCTAGATTAACTTATAAATGGGATCGAATTGAGGCAAATCGTACTTTATTCGAGCACAATGAACTTGATTTAAGCCCTAAATTATACTTGATTTAAACCTAAATTTATCCAAAAACGAGCTTGTTTCAAGAATTTTGAACTTGATTTAAGCTCGAACTCGTACTTGATTTAATCCTAAAATCGATTGATTTGAAAAAAATGCAAGTCATCTACACAAAAAAAATGCAAGTCATCGACCGGAATAATCCAAGTCATCTACCAAAGAAATGCAACTTGCGAAAAATACGACATTTTGTTGGATATATATTGTATAAACCATATGAACTAAATGAGAATTATTAAAATTTTTACTTTTGAACTTAAAACCCACAATTCCATAACTCAAATAACAAATAAGTCAAAATTACACTTTTTTAGACAGGTTTGAGCTTTTTGGTGTTGATTTTAGTAATATAAGGTTTAGTTTTTCACATCAATCCCGTTTTTGCTTGTTTTAAGCAAACAATAGCCAAAACGGGCTTAATTTTTCAAGCCCGTTTTTTGGCTTAAATTGAGAATAGAAAAGTTGATTTTAGCACGCCGTTTTTCTTTCTGTGTACGAGCAAGTTTCATAGATCATGTGCTCTGTGCTGATATTTTTAGTAAAGCGAGTGGATAAGCAATCAACTTTCAAAGCATACAATCTGGTTCTTGTCTTGGCTTAACCCTGAGCAAATATATTGTCTTCAATGTTTGCATGTCAATGACATAATCTGCAGGTAAGATTCAATGTAGAATAAGTCGCCATCTCTCCTCTTTAGAAGCTTTGAAGCTTTGGATCTTCCTTTTTTTTCTTTTTCTTTTTCTAAGCCTTAATTACATTATTCAAGTTTATCTAGCTAAGCAAATGATTGGTCGGCTGTAGCAAGTTCTAGAATAATAGGCTTGCCTAGAAACAGCCTAGTGTATTGGTTGAAGGATAGGATACAAAGCAGTGACTATTTCTTTCAAAGCAAAGCTCCTTTAAACAAATTTCATAGTTTTTTACGATAAGCCCTTTTTTAATAGGTATTGACTATCAGCAATTGCCTTCAAGCATGATTTACTTAGAATGAAACTGAAAATTAGCTTGAAAGCTTAAAAATTCCAGTGATTGGTGTGATATCAATCTCCGTATGACTATCGAGAAAGAGCGAAACACATAAGGGCGAGGCTCTCTTCCTCTTTGTGTAAGTATGAAGAACTCTGCTTAAGGCACCTCATTTGATGATCTTCGTTGCCCATGTCATCCTCTCTGTGGGAATTTTGCTACTCATTATTATTTACTGAAGTATTAAAGCAACGATTACCATTTCATAGCACAATTGTGCTGAGAGAACTCACACGCATTCTTGTGTTTTTTGACTTAGTTGTCGATCAGACTGCGACAAGAACACATGTGCGGCGGATGCTTTACCATTTTTTTCAAAATGACACTCAAAAAATATTGTATGTTAAAAGATGCTTTTGATAATATTCAATGCCTTATATATTTTGTCGTATAGTATAATTTTTTTTAAATGCTTTGGAATGCTTGCTTTTTCTCTATTAATAAAAAATGGTTTATTATTATTTTTTATTTTTATTTATCTAAAAACATTGTCTAATTTTTAAGCCAAAGATGGATACCTTTACGATCTTTTAATAAAAAATGGATTTTTTTATTTTATTTTTATTTATCTAAAATTATTAAGCCAAAGATAGATAGCTTTACATATGTAAGTTGATAAAATGAAAATCAAAATAACGTATATTACAAACACTTTTCTATGGCTGTAAATAAATCAATTCTCTCAATTTATTTTCTCTCTCTTACTCACTAATACATAACCAAAAAATTTTTGGTAAACCCTGTATTAAAGTTACGTTACAGCTGCCTTTAGTACTATTGAAACGGGAGTCTACTAAGATGGGAGTAAATGAGGGGAAAACAAGGTATATGTTATCGACAAGTAGAGACGTGCAAATATATGGGATCCCAGATTACGCCCGGTAACTATACTTTCGATATAATCAAGGAATTTATTTATCTTGGCTCTGCCGTTACCACCAAAAATGATGTCAGTCCGGAGATCAAGCGCAGGATCACTCTTGCAAACGGGTGCTACTATGATCTCAATAGGTAATTGAGTAGCAGAGACCTCTCCTGTACGACAACACTAATACTCTACAAGACGTGCTTCCCCGTGCTTCTTTATGGCACAGATTCATGGACTCTATTAAGCACTAATGCAGCAACCTTGTGAGTGAAAAAGTACCAGTGCGTGAGAAAAGTCCCAATGCGAGTTGACGAAGATTTCCGCATCCGATCCAACAGTGAACTGTATGAACTCCTCAGCGTATTAACATCTAGCTACTACGCTAGCTCGGCCATGTCGTTCGAATGGAGAAGGATGCTCCGACGAGACGGGTATTTGATGCGGGGATCTACGAAGAGCATGACCTTGTTTGCGTTGAAAGGACCAAATCGAGGAAGACCTGTCATCGATTGGTGTGACCAACTGGTATAGGCGCGCAAGATGCAGAAGTAATCCATTAATCGGGTTGTTAATGGCCAATTAAGTAAGTAAGTAATATTGAAGTCGCAATAGTCTAGTAGGTAGTGTATTCAAACCACGGGTCAGACATCAAAACGAAATTTGGAAAATATTTCTTTGGCGACTTCCTCTCAACAGATTTATGGGAAAAAGTAAGTAAAGGTTCTGAAGAAATCTGTCATTCGGAGTCGACTTTAAACCGTAGGTTCTGCTATTCATGTATGAAATTAACGCACACAACATAAGTGGTGTGAGAAGGGTTGTAATAACCAATTATGTATGTGTTATGTATGTATGTATGTATGTAATATTGAATAGAAGTATGTGTGACAGCAAATGAGTGGTACAGTTTAATTTCGATTCTTAACGTCCTCTCAGTGTACAGACTAATGAGACTGATTCCTTGAAGAAATGGAAATAGATAAGAAGGTAGAATGGGCTTACGAATAACCTTTCCCCCTAGACCTGAAACCAAACGGATGATGTTAAAGCCGCTGTACTTCCTAAAACCTGTTACTGACAGATCAATGAGTTTAACTGCTTGGTGGTAAAGCTTCTTTCGACGGAGCATACTTCTGCATTCGAACGACATGGCCGAGCTAGTGCAGTAGCTGAATGTTAATACGCTACTTAACGTCTATATCGTTGAGGAGTTCATACAGTTCATTGTTGAATTGGATGCCAACTCGCACTGGACCGAAGATCTTAAGTGGGACTTTTCTCTCGAATACTCCCAAGGCTGCTGCATCAGTGCTTAATAGTGCTCCACGCCTCTGCGCCATAAAGAAGCACGGGGAGAATGATCGATTATTATTATTATTGATCCCCACTTCTATTTTCAAATGCCACAACCATTTCAAATACTTGGCCTAATCGATTACTTTTGATTTTACTCTGTTAAGCTGTGATTTAAAAGATTGCACACCCTCAGTTACATTGTATACGGCTGTATACGGCCGCTTACGAAGGCCACAGAAGGCATGTGTGGCAAACAGCAAAAGCTTACAAACATTACGGAAAAATCCAAGATTATTATGTAAGTGCGGCTATTAATTTAATCGTTAGCATCCATGCAAAATGAGCAGCTTTGCCATAGAAGCCAAGCTTAAGTTCAAATCATTGCTGGAGGCATTAATTCTATGGCCATGGGCTGCAATAAAAAAAAAAATGCAAAAAGGCAAGTGAAGTGCTTTATTTCAAATGGTCTTTAATTTATTGGCCTTTTTTATGTGAATTCCATTTCAATTTCATTGATTTCAACTTTAAGCTGAGCATTAGCATTTCGATGGGGGGCTTTTTTTTTTTTTTTGTTCTTTTCATAAAACATTCCATTTGTGTATGGAAATGAGGAAATTCAGTTTCATTTCAAGCAAAATTCATTTTCTTATAATAAAACATGATGTTGATGCTGGGGATTGTTGATGTTGATGATGATGATGGAAAACATAATTTTATTTTTAATTTCCAAAAAAAAAAATTCTTGAGAATTCATTTTCTTTTATGGATGGATTTAAAGATTTTAAGAAAGAAATTTATTTCGTTTGTTTGTTTGTTTGTTTGCTGTTGAACATGTGAAATCGATTTTATTATACAACCGTTGCTACTATTCTATTCACTGCATACACAAGGCTAAGCCATCAAAAAAATTACCAAAAAAAAAAAAAAAAAAAAAAACAAGAAACTTGGAACCATAAAAATTCAACTCAACTCCTTCATTTAGCGGTGCATTTGGTTAAGGGATCAATGGCCAGAATGTTGCCCATTAAAATACAAGAGTCGATCAAACATTTTTTAGCCGCTAATGTTCCAATGAAATGAAATTTAATGTTAGAAAAAATCATAAAATCAAAGCCACATTAAACAAAATCACCGGCCTTAATACCGATACCCAATGCCGATACCAAATGCAGCAGATACCGATACAACAAATACTGTCAATAATTTTGTGATTTTTTTCTTCAATTTTTTTCAATTTTTTTCTATTTTTTTCTATTTTGTTTCTGTTCTTCTAGTGTTTAAATAATTTCGACCTTAACTAGCTACCGTTTCGTTTCTTTATTTTGTTCTTTTCAAATTTTTATGGGACCCCCCCCCCTACCAACAACATTCTCAAACATTGGAGAACACAGTGTACCAGAGTATGGAATTGAAATTAAAAACAAATAATCGAACCTGATCGTATTAAAAAAAAGAATACAAAGAGGTGCTGGCGGTTAACAGGTCCTCCATAAAATTCTTGATTTTCTAAGGAAATTCAGTCGTTTCGTTTCTTACACCCTCGTATTAATGAAAACGAGACTAAGCCAGTGTAAATTCTTGTTTGTTTGCAATTTTCACACATTTTTGACAAGAGTTTCCTCTCGCGCCTCTCTTGCATCCTTAGACTTAACAGACTGTCTATCTGTCTCTTTATCTACGGCACTAGCGGTATAATATTTATGTTCTTCTTCTTATTGTTTGTGTTTGTGTTATTGTTGTTGTTGTTTTAATTTTGACGTCTATAAATGTCAGTGCCGTCTGATGTTTATTTTACGGTCTTTCTCTCTCTCTCTATCTATCTCTCTGATGATCTTTTAAATCTTAATGTGATGGGAAGAATTTATTTCACAAAAATCTTTCATTTTATTTTTCTATTGTTGTTGTTGTTTGTTTATTTATTTAAATATAATATCCACACACATCCCTAAGATCTTAAGAAGAGTTATCGTCACTGTTGATGGATAAAGGCATCATTCTTGACACTTCATAAATACATTCTCTTGCCCAAAACACACTGGATTCTACACGGTGTACAGTGTTTGTTGTTTTTTGTCTGAAATATGATTTCGGTTGCAGAAAGTAGAAGAATTTCATTTCAGCACTTCAATTATTATCCACTTGCCTGCCCTGCCTAACCTGCCTTTCGACTGACCAGATTTCAATAAAACAACAAAACAAGAATTTTATGAAATTGAAATCCTGCCTGCGTACAAGTGTGATTTAATGATGATGTTTTCATTTCCATAAAAAGAAAAACAATTGATGGCAGTCGAAGTTCTCAGATCTTTTCTAATCACAGTCACTTAAAACAACAACATGAAATGAAACACTTTAAAAATACTGAATTTGGACAACTTCTTAGGTGGCATGTAGTAAAAGTATGTGGGAAAATTTTGTTACGAAATTCTGTTATTAATGTAACGAATATAGTGCGCAATAATCACTGAAATCTCCGTATCCTAGTAGATAGTGTGTTGGCTTATTAGACATGAGGTCTCGGTTCAAACCCCAGATCAGACAATCTCCAAGCAAAACGAAATATAAAGAAATATTTCCTTGGCGACTTCCTCGCAGCAGATTTCTAGCAAAAACTCTTAGTGAAACTGTGAGTGAAATAAAATTGCCATGAAATGTTTCTTAAAAATCTGTTGTTGACAGAATCACTATACCGTGTGGTATACATAGTGATTAAAGTGCTCTAGATTTAAGCCAAGAAGAGATTTAAGAGACTTCAATCTACCCAAACTAATCCTTTCAGGAAACCACATAACCTCTGCTTACACCAACGATGAACAATGCAGACCATTACGGAAACCTAAAGGGTCCGCCAAATAACTTTTTTTTTTTTGAAAATGCTTTAAAAAAAAAGAACTACTGAATATTTTCTCAAATTTCTTTTTTTATTTGAAAGTACAATCCTTCCGGTTAATAATGGAAAATAATTTCATTCAAATAGCTGCCTCGGCTGGCCATGCAATAGCCTACACGATCGGTCCAATTTTTAGATGCCGATTTTGGCAAAAAAAATCATCTTTTCAGATGAAGCTCATTTTGATCCTGGTATGTAAACAAGCAAAATTGTCGCATTTGGGGCACTCATACATTGAAAAGCCGACGCACCCAAAACGAGTCACTGTTTGGTGCGGATTTTGGTCCAGAGGCATAATTGGGCCATTTATCTTCGAAAATGAGCAAGGAGTGGCCGTTACAGTCAATGGTGATCGTTATCGGGCCATGTTGAACGAATTTTTGTTCACAAAAATTGAAGAGAAGGATATTGGCAACATTTGGTTTCAACAGGACGGCGCTACGTGCCACACAGCCGAAGCTACACTGTTCTTGAAGATCGCATTATCAGCCGCAGAGCTGATGTCGTTTGGCCACCTCAGAGCTGCGATTTGACACCGTTGAACTATTATTTGTGGGGTGCCGTCAAAGATAAGTGTTACGCCGACAAGCCAGAGACAATTGACGCTTTAGAGGACAATATTCGTGAAGCCATTGGTGAAATACAGCTGCACACAATCGATAATGTGCTTAAAAATTGGACCGATCGTGTAGGCTACTGCATGGCCAGCCGTGGCAGCCATTTAAATGAAATTATTTTCCATTATTAACCGGAAGGATTGTACTTTCAAATAAAAAAAGAAATTTGAGAAAATATTCAGTAGTTTTTTTTTTAAAGCATTTTCAAAAAAAAAAAAGTTATTTGGAGGACCCTTTACTAGACTACGGCGAAAAAGTTAACCAATCACGGAAAATAAAGACAAGCAACTTTGTCTTGGCATTTAAGACTGCAAATGAAGGCAACACCGATAAGGTTAGACCGTCGTTGAAGCACAATTAGACTTGTAGTAGAGTTTAATCAAAATTACTATGAAATTAGATGTTGTTTGGACGAAAAGACTGGAAATCTTCTTTGATTTGCCCAATACAGCAGCCAAAGCCTTGTATTTGGACCTGTTTAAAAAATTTTTAGAGTCGGAAAGTGAGAAATGTAATCCGAATTTCTGAGAGACAAGAAAGAAGAGTACGCTATGGAAAAAGCGATGGAAATAGTAATGGCTTGTGATGGCTTATGAAAACAGAAAAGTCAGCAATTAACCAATGTTGCAGTCGCCGTAGTCTAGTAGGTAGTGTGTTGGCTTATTAGACGTAGAGGCCTCAGTTCAAATCCCAGGTCAGACATCAAAACGAAAATATTAAAAAAATATTTCTTCGGCGACTTCCTTTCAGCAGATTTCTGCCAAGAATTCCGAGGGTAAATAAAAAATTGCCATGAGAAGTTTGTCAAAAAATCGTTCGGAGTTGACTTTAAACTGTAGGTCCCTTTAATCATAAATAAAGTTAACACACACAACATAATTGGTGTGAGAAGCTAGGTCGTAATCTTGACTGCAAATAACTGTACTCTACTTCAACTTCACTTCCATTCTAAGTAATTTAAACGCAATTTAAAATACTCTTTCATGGCTACTCTTCTTTTTTTTTTTTGATAAGACATTCATGGGTATTCCTGCCTTCAGTGGATTGTCCAACAGATTATAGTAGGAGTAACATATTAAAGTTTTTAGTGAGAATTAATCTTACAACTCCAATAATAGTAGATTACATAACATCCTATTCAGTGGTGTTGTCGAACCGGAACGCTCCGGAACATGGTTCCGTTACTTCCTTTTTGGACAGGAACACGTTCCGAAACTAAAGATGATTTCTGAACACGAGAATTGGCTGACGTTTTGAAAAAAAAAATTAAAAAGAATTGCTGATTTTTTTTTTCTAATTTTTGACGAATTTTTATATGTATTTTTATAAACAAGGGTTTGAACCGAACCCGAACCGGAACAAAAACCGGAACGAACCGGCTTGTTTTTCCGAACCGTGAACCGGAAATTTTTTTTCTGCTGAACCGGAACTCGACCCGAACCGAAACAAATACGTGAACCCGAACCCGAACTAAATACTACTTAAATTAAAAATTAAAATTAAATTAAAATTAAAAAAATTAAATTAAAAAATATTCCAAATTTTCCCTTTTTTAACACAAAATAAATGTTTATTTAAATTTATTTATTTCTCAGCTGTTTTCAACATTTCAATGTTGGTAGCTCTGATTTAGTACATCGAAAACAAGGTTGTATTTCATAAAACCTACTTAAAACCAATTCAAAAAAGTTTTTAAGATGGTTTTAACACAATAATTTTGTATGGTAAAACTAGGTTTTATTTTTGGTTTTAAAGTTAAAACCAACTTTTGCGTTAAAACCACTCGGTGTGAAAACACTATGTATAAGAATAGGGTATTTAAAATCATTTTTTTAACCCTTTCGGCCGGATTTAAATTTAACTGTTGCTACCAAGAGAATCACTTATTTTTTTCATACAAGAATGAAGATCGGGTATTTCCGCCTTTTTATCGTTAAATCATGGTTTTTCCTTTCCTTTTTATGCTTTATACAGGGCCGATCCTGGCGACGAGCGAAAATTGGGGGAAATCTCCCTCCCCCCGTCGTCAAATTTGGGACATGAGACCTAAAAAAAAACGCCGCCGCCAGGATTATCATGGAAAATCACCCCCGTCGTTAAATTTGGGACACGAGACCGCACAGAGCAGCCGCCTACCCAGGATCGGCCCTGTCTATATAACTATATATACGCGTTCCGATAAAAAAAAAAATTAGCACAACACCACTGATCCTATTCACTGCTGACTGAGTAATGCATTTCAAACAAAATTTCCTTTATTATACCATTTACCCAGGCTTTACCTACTTTCCTATATACAGTTGACATCCTTTTTCTTGTTTACCCTTAGAGTATTAGCTCTTTTTATTTTATTTAAACTGCCAACAACATTTTATTTATTTATTTGTCATGGTAAAATTTCCTTTTTCCCTTTTCCAATGTTAATCCTGCTTAGCCATCACTTTTCTTACACCTTTTAAGGAAATACGCTTGTGATCAATTTATATCATCACCTGATTATTGACTGGCTGCGCTTACACTGACTGGCCCATATTCAGAATTTTAAAGTTCATGTTGATTTTTATCTTCACATATTTAATGGAATTCCAGTCCTTTGGAACATTTTTCCCCTTTCCTTTTGTCCTTTGAATCATTCAAATGAAACCCTTTAATTGTATCTGAAGAGTATTTACACCTGTCGACAAATTATTGTCGGTTTCTTAACAGAATAGTTTGGTTTGTGACTTGTGCCTGTTAGGTTGGCATTTAAAAAAGCAAATGAGGGCGACATAAATAGACAGGAAAGAGAGAGAGAGAGAGATAGTTTTAATGTTTTCATCTTGCCATCGTTATTATTTTTATGATTTTCATATTTCCTGATTAATTTTTTTCTTTAATTTTTAATTTTTATTTCTTTCAATAATACAGAGAGTCTGGTAATTATATTGATTTGGCATTAAAAATCTATATGTTATGTGTTCATTAATGCATATATACATTTATATGTATGTACATACATACATATTTATGTACAGTTAATGTAAAATAGAAATCTAGAAGAAGTAGAAAAAAGAAAGAAAAACTCTTTAAATTCATGGCTCATAATTTTATTAAGTATCGGTTGGCGGCCACCTTTTTGATGTTTTTTTCTGCATTGTAAAGCCTCCGCATACATATGTATGAAATGAAATGAGTAAAATGCATTAAAACTTTAAATTTTAATGTTTAAATTTCTTTAATTAATTTATATATCTCTTATGGCATACATACATACACATATACATACATACATACATATACTTATGTATGTATTGTTGTTGTGTTACAATAATAAAATGAAAGATTTCATATATTTATTTGAAAGAAAAAAAAAAAAAAAGAAAAGAGTAGAGAAGCGAAAGTATAAAATTTCTTTATTCAGATTTTATTGATTGGAAAGTAATGTTGAAATGCATTTCAAAAAAAATTTCTAATATTTTTAATCTTCTAGATTAGTTAATAAAGCAAAATTTTAATAAATATTGTAAAGGGATGATAATAGGGTTGCCAGATTCCGATTCGCAAATGCTGGACATTGGGTCTAAAAAAGCTGGACAAAACAAAAAAAGCTGGACTTAAAAACATACTGAGAAAATGTTAATTTTGGTTTTGTGTAAATAATTTTTATTAAAATATCCATTGTGATCAACATATATACATATGGGCAATTTCGTGTCAAGTGACCCAATTTTTAAAATCGATGTCTTCCGATTAAGTGACCACAAAGCTCTTAAAGGAAAAGAACTAAGCATTCTTTGAGCAAAAAAAAACAGCCATTAAAAAAAAATATAGTGCATATGGTAAAATTTAAAAACTTTGGATTTTGAGTTAAAATATTTTTTTTATTGTTATGCCTCTTGCTACCAAGTGCCCACAAAGATCTTAAAGGAAATGGTCTAAGTTTTCTTTTGAGGAAAAATAAAAAAACTCCATTTCAAAAAAAAAAATGGGGGAAAATGAAAATGGTACATGTGCCAAATATTGAAAAATCTTATTCTTGAGTTAAAAAAAAAATTTTTTTTGATAGATATCCCACTCTCATCTCATTAAGCGATTATGAAGGCCTTAAAGGAAATTTTATAAGCTTTCTTTTAAGCAAAAAAAAAAATTTAATTTTTAAACAAAAATAAAAAAAAAAAATTTTAAAAATTAAAAAAAAATTTTTGCTAGGTCCAATAGGTGGAAAGTTACACACATTTCAAAAAAAAACCCTGTATGACCAAAATGTCCAACTTTGACCCCCTCTAACTCCGGCAGTTCTTGACTGGTAGAGCTGAAAATTTGTTCCAACTATCCAATAGTACTAACCTTGGTGCAAATTTCATCCAAATCGTAAGACATCGATTTTAAAAATTGAGTCACTTGACAAGAAATTGCCCATATGTATTATTATTTAAAAATATTACAATTAAATAAATTCATTGCATTCTTTAAAATTTAAGAAATTGACTATCGCTCGCAATAATATTTATTATGACATCAGCTGTTCAAGTGTTGAGGCAGGTTGTCAGTGATGATAGAAGAGGGAAATCATAACTTAGTTGTATAACAAATGTACAATCAGTGTTGGCTAACATGATTTGACAAAGATAACATGAATATTATTGCCCAAGTTATTGCAGTGTACTAAAAAATGTCTATTTAGCTGGACAAATTAAATTTTAGCTTGAAACTGGACAAGCATCAAAAAAGCTGGACAATCCAGACAAGTCCAGCCAGGCTGGCAACCCTAGATGATAATGTTTTAAAGGCGCTGTGGTAGTTATTAAAACGAATTAAAATTTTATTTAACTTAATATGGTCCTTGCCATTATGGGTGTTAAATATTTTATGCTTTTAAATATTCATTTTCATATAATCAATGCATAAAATCCACTGAACTCTAAGAGAATATATTATCAATCACGTTCTAGGCAACGCTTGATTAATGAAACTGATAGAAGGCAAGACGCCATAGTCTAGTAGGTAGTGTATTGGCTTATTAGACGTAAAGCCACACGGTTCAAACTCCAGGTCAGACATCAAAATGAAAAAATATTTCTACGGCGATTTCCTTTCAGTAGATTTCTGGCAAAAACTCTGAAAGTAAATAAAGTAATTCACTCTGAAAGTAATCCACTCAGTCCACTCACCTATGTTAGGCTTAACAAACTGGGTACTAGTAAAAAGCCGCCGTAGTCTAATAGGTAGCGTGTTGGCCTATTAGACGTAAGGCCTATTAGTCTTCGGCGACTTCCACTCAGCAGATTTCTGGCAAAAACTCTGAGAGTAAATAAAATTGCCATGAAAAGTTTCTCAAGAATCTGTCATTCGGAGTCGACTTTAAATTGTAGGTCCCGACACTCGTGGATACAATTTACACACACAACATAAGTGGTGTGAGAAACTAGGTTGTAATCCTGACTGAAGGGTTGTAATGACCAATTATGTACATATGTATGATACAAGGCAAAACAGGAAAAATGAAAAGCGAAATGAAAAAAGAAAAAAACAAAAATGCTCAATGACAGTGACATATGCTGTTTAAAGGTACCAAAGAGTACCAAAATAGATGTGGACTTGGATCTATTTTCATGTGTTAAGTTTCGGTTTATGGTACTTTGGTATCATTTAACACAATAAATATCAAACTTTCGTTGTCTTCCTGCAAAAGATAGTTGATGGATTCTGCGTTATATTGCATCCACCAACTATAATCTGTAGAGTTTCGATCTTGTGCTGTAGACTTGAAGACATTTTTCTATCTTTTGTTCTATCTTTTGTTCTTAAGGCCATTGTCTGCATGCAGTGTTTAATCATCATAATCAACTCCTTGGCATATAATTTCGAGCCTTAAACGGTACATTACTA
This sequence comes from Sarcophaga caerulescens, assembly GCA_927399465.1. Lineage (NCBI taxonomy): Eukaryota > Metazoa > Arthropoda > Insecta > Diptera > Sarcophagidae > Sarcophaga > Sarcophaga caerulescens. The sequence continues at coordinate 9,010,428 of OV656872.1, forward strand.
TTGGTAAAGTGTCGTTGAAGGCAGTGTAGTCTAGTTAGTTGTGTGTTGGTCTATTAGACGTGAGGCCACGGCTCAAACCCTAGGCAAAATCTCTGAGAGTAAAATAAAACTGCCATGTAAAGTTTCTCAAAAAATTTGTCATTCAAAATCGACCTTAGACCGTAAAAAATTAACATACACAACATAAGTGGTTTGAGAAGGAAGGTCCTAACCTTGACTGAAGGTTTGTAAAGAGCAGTTATTTTTTTTTTATAGCTTTACGAGCTAAAGGTTGGGAATCTTCGAAAGACATTAGTAGCCCGGCCTACGACATACTCTCGGCTTGCTAAACGCATACGTACTAAACCCAACCTAGTTCGTCACATTTCCATTAAGTCGCCCCCCCCCCCCCTCGGGACCACAATCAAGTATTACATCGGGGGAGGTAAAGATTCAGCGAGTGCAGCTATCCATTTCTGCTGTTCTTGCTCTCTCTATTATCCTCTGTTGTATCAGAACTTCCTTCGCAAGACTTACTCTCGGCTTGCTAAACACATACGTACTAAACCCAACCAAGTTCGTCACACTTCCATTAAGTCGCCCTCCCCCCCGAGACCACAATCAAGTATTACATCGGGGGAGGTAAAGATTCAGCGAGTGTTGTATCAGAACATCCTTCGCGAAGAAACATACCGCGTTCCAGTTTTCGCATGATGTTAGCATCAGGTTAACTACGTTATCGGGGGTCACCTGGGATCCGATCATACTCTCCAGTAAATTTCGTCGGTATTCATAGCGCGCGCAAGTAAAGAATATATGCCCTGCTGTTTCGCTTGTATTTCGACATGTTGGGCACGTTTCATCCACGTCATGCCCATACTTGTAGAGGTATGCATTATAGCATCCGTGGCCCGTTAAGAACTGTGTAAGGTAAAAGTTCAACTGGCCGTGTTTCCTTCTAGTCCATTCTTCTATATTTGGTATTAATCGGTAAGTCCATCTTCCCTTTGTGGAAGAAGTCCAATCGCGCTGCCACCTATTTATCGCATCATTATCCACCCGATCAGGGTGCACTAGCCCCGTTCTCCTACTTATCAAATGTTTTCTCCTCCCCACATCCACTAATATTCGAAGCGGCATCATCCCCGCAATCACCAAGGCTGCTTCCGTAGATACTGTGCGGAAGGCAGAAATTACTCGGAGGTCTGATCTCCTGTAGGCGGCATCCACTCCTATCATATATGCTTTCTTATCCATGGCCTCGGCCCATATAGGGGCTGCATATAGAGCAATCGATCTAACCACTCTCATCAGCAATTGCCTATTCTCCTGTTTCGGACCTCAAGAGCAGTTATGTATGTACATATGTACACATACATAGTATGTGTAAGGTGTCATTAAAGACTATAGATTAAGAGCTTTGGGACTTGAAGCCACAAAGCAGAGTCAAATCTAAAGCAGTCGTTTTAATAGTTATAAGACATTATGCCGTTATTCTCTTTTTCCTCTAGTCAACCTTCAAAGTTTCTCTTTGTAAATAAGATGCCGAAGTATTAATTGAAAAATTATGCTCGTTTTTAACATTCTTGTCACAATAACTTTCAGATTTATTGTCTTCATTAAGATCACCAACAATCGAGCAGAACTAAATCGATTTCCATGAATCAAAAAATCAAAAAGAAGCCTACAATTGATTATACCCTGGCCCACAGCATGCTGTAGGTCACTAAAAAAAAAAAAAATATTACAACGGTGATAGAGAGAGGGGGGGGGGATATAAAGTCGTCGAGTCGATATAAATCGTTGAAAATAAATTAAATTAAAATTAATTACACAACAACAACACAATCATAGTGGTGGATATTTACTAGTTAAGTTGAGTTGAGTTGAGTTATTGTTTTTTATTTTTTTTTTCTTAACGTGTTTATCTCATACACCACTTGCTTTTTATTGTTGAGCGCTGTGAAGCGCTCATTTAAATACAGAAGCTGTGTAGCTTTAATTGCCTTTTTTTCATTTCTTCTTTTTATTTTCGATATTTTGTTTGGGCTACTGTTGCCACTGTTTTTTTTTAGCATTTGTCGGGTTTTTATTGCTATTGTTGCTGTTGTTGTTGGTGATGGCTGTCGTTATTTATTTATTACAACAAAATACAACTGTTTTAAGTATTTGTCTGTCTGTCTGTATGTCTAGTCTACCTGTGCGATGACTTAATTGTTATTAATTAGAAAAAAATCCCCATTAAATGTCTTAATTAACGTTGAAATTTATTTCAAACTTTAAATCATTCCATTCATTCATTCGATCGTTCGTACATTCATCTCTATGTATGGAGTCTGTATATGGTACCCCACCAATAGTTTATCGATTTATCGTCGTCGACGTTTTTACATAATTTTGCATTTTACAGTGCACTCGCGGTAACGTGAACTAATTAAAACCAAGGGAGTTCATGTTAGCGAAATTGTTCACGTTAGCGATTGTCAAATTTCATGAAAAAAAAAATATCAAATCTTACAATATAAATCTGGGTTTTACACGCTTGAAAGTGAAATTCTTTTATTATTATTTACATTATTAAAATATAAAACCAAAATTTTAATTAAAATCCATTACAAAACAAAACCAGATCACGAGAAAATACCTATTGATTTTTTTCAAATTTTATTCATATTGCATATTGATGACTTAGCGACATTATACTTTTTTGCTAAACTAGTCACACTTGTTCCTTTTTGCAAACTATCTAAAATGTCTGCCTTTTCTTTTAACTCTAAACATTTAGATTTTTTTACACTCATGCCGACTGACTCACTTCACATAAGAAACTAACTTCAAATTTCTTTGCCGTACAAACAAAATAATTTAGGGAATATACCAAGGCATATCCAATAGGTAGCATCGTCTCAACAGCTGACGAATTTTTGAATGTCAAAATTTTGTTGTTTTTTTGTTTGTTTTGTTTCGATAATCATTTTCGCATTTATAAACCCTCATATGTACCGGATGTATCCTTAACGATACGCACTCTAGAAATTCTTCAGGATTACTATTTCAAAGCCAATTTTATTAAAATTTTTGCAAGATGATTAATAATATTTAAGCCTTTAACACTAAATCCATATATCTTTTAAACTACAACCTAGATTTACTATATTTATATTTATTTAGACGAGGCTGATGAATTACCCAAAAAAGATTTCGGTCTCTCCATCGGCATCTGCCATTTTTATCGATGGCCATATAAAAACATGTTCTTTAGATAAAGTGGAAATGTTATTGACTGCATGGAATAATTTTTTTTTTTAGTTTATAGGTGCCCCACTATTGCGTAATTAAGCATGAGATAAAAATCAAAAGAAATTTCAATATATAAAATTTATTTAGTTTTTTTAATTGCTTTTATTAATTTTCTATTGAGGTTTGAGGGTTAATTTTTTTGACATTCCGCATACTCTTTAACAAAAAAAAAATGCCTGTTGTTTTTGCATTTTTGTATTTGTTGTAGAGACGCTGCTACCTATTGGATATGCATTGGAATATACACTCATTATTTACATAAGGGGATTCCCAAAATTTTAAAATTCGAATTTAATGTATGTAAAGGCCCCTTCACACGATCACACAAGTAATACGTAAAGTCTGATGAAAAAGTAAAATGAAATTCCATCCGTATTTCAAAAAAGAGAATAATAGTCGTATGATTATTTTTTCTGTGTTTACATGATCGGTATAAGACAATAACAAAGTAAAATGAGAACAGCTGTTACACTTTTTTTTCTATGTGTTTACATAAAAATACATCCCTAAATACATCCCTGATCTAATGCGACTTGCTTGTTTTTTAAATCATTTCAAAAAATGAAGAGAGCCATACGACTGTCAAAATTTTCATCCGTATTTTCTCTCAATGTGTGATGGTTTCATTACATAGTACGTTTAGACCAGTGTTTACCAAAAATTTTTTGGTTGTGTATTAGTGAGTAAGAGAGAGAAAATAAATTGAGAGAATGGATTTATTTACAGCCATAGAAAAGTGTTTGTAATATACGTTATTTTGATTTTCATTTTATCAACTTACATATGTAAAGCTTTCTATCTTTGGCTTAATAATTTTAGATAAATAAAAATAAAATAAAAATCCATTTTTTATTACAAGATCGTAAAGGTATCCATCTTTGGCTTAAAAATTAGACCATGTTTTTAGATAAATAAAAATAAAAAAAATAATAAACCATTTTTTATTAATGGAGAAAAAGCAAGCATTCCAAAGCATTTAAAAAAAATTATACTATGCGACAAAATATACAAGGCATTGAATATTATCAAAAGCATCTTTTAACATACAATATTTTTTGAGTGTCATTCTGAAAAAAATGGTAAAGCATCCGCCGCACATGTGTTCTTGTCGCAGTCTGATCGACAACTAAATCAAAAAACACAAGAATGCGTGTGAGTTCTCTCTGCACAACTGTGCTATGAAATGGTAATCCTTGGTTTAGACGGTCACATCCGTACTCTTCTACACAAAATTTTGACAGATCATATTACTTGTGTGATCGTGTGAAGGGACCTTAAGTACATATTTCAATGTTGTCTACCTGCTTAGAAAATATATATGTACAGTGAAAAAAATTGTTCACGTTATAGAGCTTTCCGTGTTGGTTCACGTTACAGAGTAGTCAACGTAAAAAAATCTTGTTCATGTTAGGCGGTGTTCACGTTACCGCGAGTGCACTGTATTTCGATTTTAATGGCATTTGAACACTGAAATATCCCTCGTATATTACTCGTATATTTAATTTGAAGCAAAACTTTAAATTGAAATCTCAAATCTTATGAACAGACAGACAGACAGACAGACAATCAAATCACAGAAATGCCAAGCAAGTAAGGCAGGGGTGGCCAGATGTGGTCAGACTTTTGAAAAATAACCAGGCAATGAATTTTAATTTAATTAAAAACGAAACAATATTTCAAAAACTAAAACGAACAGAAACTATGAAAATTACAATATAAAATCCGGCAAACAGAGAAGTGTAACGGGTGGGGAAGGGGAGAGTATGGCATTAATAAAATGCCACCCTAAAGCATTTGGCAGAGCGTGTGACATGATCACAGCAAGTGGTCGTTGTAATGTGTTTCGAATGTGGTGGTGATCAATAGATTATAATGTGGATTAGACCGCCTAGCTTAGCCTAGCCAAAGCGCAAAGCACTTATTAGCTCCCACTCACTTTACTGACAGTGTTTAACTGACGGACAGCAACAACCTAATCGCCTAATAAATCGAAAAATAAATTTCATTTCCATAGATTATGTTCCATTACACAGAATTATTTGCTGCTGCTGCTGCTACTTCTGTGTTGGCTGCTTAACATTCAGTTTTTTTGTTTTCTTTCGTTAGTTTTTGTGATTGAATGTTTTTGTTTTTCTTAGAAATTCATTTGATTTCACAAATAAGTCATTAAATTGAAAGGAAATTGTTTAAATAATATACTATTGCTGTTGTTGTTTTTTTTTTTTTTTTTTTTGAATACATACATACATATTTAATTTGAATATCAAAACCTTAGAAATCTCACTTACATTTAAGAATTTAAATTTAATTGACAATTGCAAATCAAATTATTGCAATCGTTGCAGTCAACTAATTGCGGCAAGAGGCAGGCAAAATATCAAAGATAAGTATCATGAAACAAATCACTTTTAAATGATACGAGGGCAGGTTCTGTTCCATAAAATTTATTAAAATTCTTCAAAGTTTTATAAGGCGCATAGTGATTGATACACTTAAGGGAACAGCGTATGTATTCCAACTAATTTCTAAACACTGGTAGCACTAGCTAGTTAGTCTAGTCACTAACTACTGCTGGCATCAAAAAGCTTCTGTAAGTCAATAGACGATTAAATGATAGAACTTTTAACTTTAGGATTCCAACTAAGGATTTATGGTCTGACGAACCGTCTGGTTTTACTTAATTGAGCATTACAACCCTATAGTCAGGATTACAACCTAGCTTCTCACATCACCCATGTGGTATACGTTAATTTTAGCCATGAGTGGCGGGACCTGTTCAACCTATAAGTCGACACCGAACCACACATTTGAAAAGTTTTTCATGGTAATTTTATTCACTCTTAAGAGTTTATGCCAGAACATTGCTGAGCAGAAGTCGCAGAAAGAAATATTTTTTTCCATATTTCGTTTCGATTCAGATGTCACAGTTGAAATTTGAACTCATGAGCTCTTTTCTAGTAAACCAACGCACTACCTACGAGGCTAGGCGTCAACTTCAATGTCCTTGAGATATATATCGGGCCCCAAAAGGCTGTGGAATGTATATGAGTGGTTATGTCATTGGACTTTGGTATAGGCTGCCTGATTATTACATTGTGTGCCTGGTGGTTTCCATGGCTATATTAAAAGTAACACGATTTTTTTTTTTTGTGAAGAGATTATTCCTGAAAATGTTCTAAGTTACTCGGGAAATCAGGCTGATATTATGTCATTACCGAACTACATGATGACGTCTGCTAGGAAATATTCGGTGTAATTTTAGATCATTCAGGTCACAGACATATTAGCGAAAATTTTAATGTTAATGAACTAACCAGAGCTGGTATTAGCCAGAGCTGTTTTCTGATTATTTCAGCTAAACTGGATACTCTTTGGTCGTTGAGAAGGAATGCTCAGCTTCGTTGGCAGCGTGAGTTAACATACAGTATTGGCCGCCCTAGTCTAGTAGGTAGTACGTTGGCTTAATAGACTGAAGGCCCGAGTTCGAATCCCAGGTCAGACATCAAAACGAAAATATGAAAATATTTCTTCGGCGACTTCCTCTCAGCAGATTTCTGGCAAAAACTCTGAGAGTAAATAAAATTGCCATGAAGAGCTTCTCAAGAATCGGTCGTTCGGAATCTACGTTAAACTGTAGGTCCCGCCACTCACGTATTAAATTAACGCACACAACATGAGTGGTGTGAGAAGCTAGGTCGTAATCCTGACTGAAGGGTTGTAATGACCAATTATGTATGTAAGTATTTCCTTAAAATCGTTTTTGCAAAGAAAAAATTTGAGATTTTTGAAACCGCATAAATTTGAATTCGCATAAAACGAGGTTTGAGTGTAATAGAGAATGAACAGGAGATCTACGCAGTTGAAGTGCTTGTCAATAAGTTCTGCAATTAGCAGAGTACATACATAACATACATAATTGGTCATTACATAATTACGACCCAGTTCTTCACTCCACTCATATTGTGTGTGTTAATTTTGTACATGAGTAGCGGGACCTACAGTTTAAAGTCGACTCCGAACGAAAGATTTTTGAGAAACTTTTCATGGCATTTTTATTTACTCTCCGAGAGTTTTTGCCAGAAATCTACTGAGATTCTTCATATTTTAGTTTTGATGTCTGAACTGGGGGTTTGAATCGTGGCCTAACATCTGATAAGCCAACACACTATCTACTAGACTACGGTGACTTAGCTGAGAACCATGCTGACCACGCAGAGAACAAATGTTGTGTGGTAGTAAGTCAAGTGAGTAGGGAGAGAGAGTTTCGAATTTAAAGCACAACTCTGATAAAATAAATTACGTATCAGAAGTCCGCTTATAGCTAATTACCATGAAAAAGTTTCTCAAACCTATGGTTCTTGAACTTGAACACTTGAACTGTGGTTCAATATGTCATATTAATAAAGGGTGATTTTTTAGCTATTATCTTTTTGGCAACACTGGTTTAAACAGCTCACGCACGTTTCGTGTTTTGTTTCACTGTCAAACATCTTCAGTTTGGTCCATAATTTAACCATGAATCGTCTTACAAATGAACAACGCTTGCAAATCATTGAATTTTATTATCAAAATGGGCTCTTGGAAAGTTGGCCGAAGATCCACTTCATTATTGAAAAATTGTGTTCAGCGACGAAGCTCATTTTTGGCTCAATGGATACATAAATAAGCAGAATTGTCGTTTTTGGAGTGAAGATCAGCCAGAAGCATTGCAAAAGCTACCAATACATCCAGAAAAAGTCACAGTTTGGTGCGGTTTATGGGCTGGTGGCATCATTGGACCGTTGTTCTTCAAAGATGCTGCGAATCGTAACGCCTTTAGACTAGTTTTTGTGGGGCTATGTTAAAGCTCATGTCAATACAGACAAGCCCGCTTCAATTGACGCATTGGAAGACAACATTGAAGCATTTATTCGTGAGATACCGGCCGAAATGTTAGAAAGAGTATGCCAAAATTGAACTAAGCGGATGGACCATTGGAGGCGCAATCGCGGTCAACATTTGCATGAAATAATCTTCAAACATTAAATTATATGGACCGTACTATCGATTCAAATAAAGATTTCATGCATTTTTCTGAATTTAATGTGTTTTTTTTTTTTTAAATTTTCCTATGGCTCTTAAAAAATCACCCTATATTTATTAAATCGTAATTTAATTCCTTTTTGAAATACTTGTGAGATAAACTTTTGCTTATTGGATGAAAATTCCTTTCAATTATTTGCTCTGCTTGCTGAGCCCTTAATATAAGGTGGCATTCTTTAACTGTATTTACAGTAATTTTTCATGCGACCCCCGCTCATAAGAGACTAGAAAAATTAAAATTTGCAAAAAAAAAACAAACAAAAAAATACAGCATAAACCCAAACAGTCACATTAATTACCATTTCAAAAACATTTTCTAAATTTACAATGAAAATGTGGTAGTCGATGTAGTCGGTTTGTCTTCATCATCATCATCATCATTATTTGTGTGCTTTTTTAGGTTTTTTTCTGTTTTTTTTTGTTCACCCGTCGAGGTTTAATCATTGATTTAAATTAATGGTCATGTCAGCTAATTAATAAATGCAAAAACCATAAAAATACCGCAAAATAGCAAAAGAGGAAAAGACTATAGTACTACGAGAAAAGCAACAGCAACAGCAACACAGAAAACGTTTCTAATGTTAAATTGCACATGCGAATTGTGGTACTACAAACGATGCAAATTTAGCAAAAATTAGCAGCTAAAAACAACACCCAATAGCTCAACACCACCAACACCAACGAGGAACACCATCGCCAACGACATCATCACCACATGCATGACACAACAGCACAACAGCAACACTCAGATTGTTGCAGTAGCTGGCACACAAGCCAGCAATTGCTACCATATTCGCATTGTCACTCACGATCATTTACTGGCTGACTAACGAACTAACTAAGTGAGTAAGTGAGTGAGTGAGTGTGCGAGTGCGCGAGTGAGTGAGTGAGAGCGAGCGAGCGGTTTACACAGTTCACAGTGTGTTATTGACCAAAATTCCCAATTTTTAACGCCAACATTCCGCCGATAATGACCATTTGATTCGTTATAATTTTGTTTGCACTGTCTTTACATACGGTGTAGACCAAAGGAGAGCAAATAGCCTGCTTGACTGACTCAACAGTGGCTGGCTGAGTGGCTGTGTGGCTGGCTACAAAAACGTCACGTTAAATTTTCCGCCAAAATTAACGCTGCCTCCTGCACAACGATCAGCAGCAGCAGTAGATGCAGGCTGCCACAGTTACAATTCACTTTTGCCCATCGGTTTACAGCACCAAAAATTGAATTGAATTTTCAAAGATCGTAAAAAGATTTTTGTCTCGTAATCGTTTTGTCTTGCAATTGTAATTGTGTTGCCAGCCATTAAAGAAATAAACATTTTAAAATTGTTGCCGACATAAGTAATTATTATTGTTGCTGCTAGTGTTGCTGTTGCTCTAGTCTATTTTGGTTTAAATTAAAATGTTTTTTCTGCTGTTGTTGTTGTTGTTGTTATTTATAATGTGGTCTAATGAGAAATCTACGGGACTATTAATTTTGCTGAAATTTCGCAACCATTTAAGATACGCAGCCATTTAATGAACTGTAGTGTACATACATGCTAGAGATGATATAATTCCCCTCAAAAATTATGCCAATTAATTTTTGTACAAAAAAAAATTATATACAAACTAACTACAGTGGTGGGCAAAATAATAGAATCACTTCTTATGGAACAAAAATTTTAAAAAATTTCTTTTTTTTTCTTAAACTAATGGTGTTTTCTTTTCTACAAAGAAAATGTCACCCTCTTACAAGGTACATTAACAAAATTGCTGACCAAACCTGTTGTAATGTAATTTTTTATTTGAGAAGAACAAAACACAAATTTTAAAAAGGGGTATACCCTGTGTTTACCACTTATTAAGAAAATGAATGACGAAATGCCAATTTGTTCAAAAGCAGTTCAATGTAAATAATAATATTTAAAATTAATTTAAAAAAGTGATTTGTACGTATTAAATGTTTTATATTTATTAACGTTAAGGTTTTAGATTTAAAAATATGTTGTATTTTTTGATTTGTTTTCAATAAAATATGTAAATATGAGAAAGGTATTGCCAGATCGCTAAATTTTCGACTTCATTTTTTGAGTGCTGTTTTTTATAACCAAAAAAATTTTTTTAACACTGTTCTAACACTGAATACAATTTTTTTAAATTACTGACCATGTATCTTTAATAATGTAATGTTTCCTTAAGGTTACGCCACAAAACAATGAAAAAATTAACTTCAAAATTGGATAACGATACCAGGCGACTTTTTTAAATTTCATCTGGTAGCCCTATAAATAAACAAAAGTCATCTGCTTTACAGGGCATTATCAGCACTCTCGATTTATACAGGGCATAAAATGCAATGCCCTCCACCATTGGCAAGTGCGAATTATTTAGAATAAAACATACCACCCTTTTTGAGGGCGAAACATTTTTAAGAAACAAACACAAAATTGCATTTTGCACATGCACAATGCACATTTTTTGGTAGAAAAGAAAACACCATAAGAAAGAAAGAAACACATTACGGAGGTCCTTAAAAACTAATCAGATTTACTTGAAAATAGTTACTCAGGGGTTTTTGGGATCGCTGATTACAGATCTTCATTCACATTTAAAAAATTCAAAATGGCGGATCCAATATGGCGATCGAGGTTTACAAAAATTAATCAGATTTACTTGAAAATTGTTACTCGGTGGTTTTTGGGGTCGCTGATGACGGATTTTTAGCCAGATTTTAAAAATTCAAAACTACAGTTTCTTATTTATCTGCAAAGGCTGGATAGGCAGTTATTTTATGACTGAGTTATGAAAACATTTGATAAAATTTTGAGATTTTGATTAGTTTTTAAGGACCTCCGTAATGTGTTTCTTTTTCTATTGTATCCCTTGACATAAACCCACCCTCTACTTTGAGGGTGCATGCAAACAATTTGGCTTAGGGCTCATTTTAAAGAGCAAAGATCAATTGTCAATTTCTGATAATAGCGAAGGTTCTAGCACGTCAGTGTTCAGCTCTATAATTCTTCAAAAATGGCCAAAAACGCTATTTTTAGGGGTTTCAGCCCCCTTTTTCTCGAAAACCTGATGTGATGGAAAGTTTTTGAATACAGATTCGTGTTCAGCGCGCAAAATGCCTTCAGGAACACCTGGAACCATCTTGTTTGCAAAACCCATGCAGGGCTGTGTTATTGCGAGCTAATGGGCTACAAAGTTGCGAAAGGGATCCGAAATGCGCATAGTGAAATATACACATAAGTCCGGATGGCTGCACCAGAGATCATACATAATTGGTCATAACAACCCTTCAGTCAGGATTACGACCTAGCTTCTCACACCGCTTATGTTGTGTGCGTTAATTTTATACATGAGTGGCGGGACCTACAGTTTTAAAGTCGACTCCGAATGACAGTTTTTTTTTTTTGAGAACCTTTTCATGGCAATTTTATTTACTCTCAGAGATTTTGCCATAAATCTGTTGAGAGGAAGTCGCCGAAGAAATATTTTTTCATATTTTCGTTTTGATGTCTGACCTGGGATTCGAACTCGGGCCTTCAGTCTAAAAAGCCAACACACTACCTACTAGACTACGGCGACTTCACCAGAGATCAGCAATGAGTATTCAAAGAGATGAGTAGAAACGAATCATGCTCATAATTTCTGATACTTATACGCATTGATACTTATTTTAATATCGTGGAACCCCTACTCATATTCAAAGTTTGAAGTACTCATCATATTCAAACTTAACAACACGTATGATGTTGACACTTGGTCAGCGTTTCTTTGTTTCTTCGTATAATTATCAAGGATATGTGGGTTAAACTTGCCGCTTTAGGACCTTTTGGGTAAAGAGAACGGAATCTTGTCATCTTGGTGATGCCCTGGCTTGCATTGACAGTGGAAGGATCGAGAAATCTTTTGGACGGTAGTCAAACAAGTTTCTTAAACAGACATTTACTGGATATTGTTTTTAAACGTAGCAAGTCGTAATGAGAATAGACTTGTATAAGATGTTTTGAGTAAAAAGAAAATCGTATGGGTACACCACTGTTGGCTTCGAAATTAGTTAGACGAAACAACTTTTAAGAGCAGCAAGATATTTATCCATGTAAATTTTTCCACTTTCCATTTGTTCGAAAGCTGTTTGGTGCAGGCAGTTTACTAAAAAGAGGCTGCCTCTATCAAATCTGATAGAAGTTTGCATGTGTTTGGATCAGAGGTCAGCATTGAATCGTTTTTTTCCTACTCATAAGCACTCATGAAATTTTGAACATAAGTGAAAGTCATTCATACTCACTACAACGGTTGATTTATACAATACAGGTTGCAATGAGTATGCGTACAACGTTGGCATCAAACTCATACCATTCGAAATATGTTTGATTCATAAGCCTACTCATTTAGATTCATAACTTTAGAAAAATAGAAAAATACTTATAATACTTATAAATGATTCGATGATTTACAGTCTTAGTTGTTGTTAGGCATTTACAACAAAAGAAAAAAAACACATAAGCAAAAAAGACAGAACAGCAAGCAGAGCAAACACAAAACCTTCTAGTGAGTATTTAAGTGTTCGTACGCGGTTCATACTTATTTTGTGATTCGTGTATATGTGTGTTGAGTTATTGAGAGTCGAAATCAACAACATCATACGTGTTGTGGTGTTAAGTATGAATATGATGAGTACTTCAAACTTTGAATATGAAAATAGGTATTGTTACGAAAATGACATGATTAACAATAGATACACTAACAAATAAACGAACATGGTACAAGTAAAGCAACAACATCGGTATGAAAGAGAAGGGGAAAGACAAGTAAGTGACAATGCAACAACAAACAATGTAAACAAAATACACAAACAACAATGAAGTCACTATAGAATTCTCTAGCAGACAAAATCCCGAACGTTCTGCTTCAAGAACTTTCATCAAACTGATTGCTTGCGCATATAAAAAAGCAAGACAAAGCAGGCAAGTAGTAGTAAGAATTCAGTCAGTCTTGTGTGAAGACGTGTTGCGTGTGAAGAGAACAGTCGTGGTTTGAAGATCTCCGCTAAACAGACCTAACGAACAAGTGTTGATGCAAATGATGTGAGCAGAGAAGAATATCGAACTAGCAACTACACTCAAACCTCGTTTTATGCGATTGATCCGTTGCAGAGAAAATCGCATAAAACAAATTCGCATAAAACGATACACTAGCTTCATACAAAATCCACTAATAGGGATTTAAATAAAAAAGCGCATAAATTCAAATTTAACCCTTAAAATTCAAACAAAATCAACAAAAAATAAATCCCTTGCTGAGGCCATACAAAACAAGGAAAAAGATAGGAAATAAACAACAACTAATACAAAATTCCAAATAATGAAGAAAATACATAATTTTTCAATAAAATAAAAATATAATATTACTCCACGTCCATAGCATTTGAATAATACTTCATACATCAGAACCGGAAATGCCGAAAAAATTTAAAGATTGTAGTAACTTTGTTACGAACAACACATTTTTTTGGATTTTTACATTCAATATTTCCTTAAAATCGTTTTTGCAAAGAAAAAATTTGAGAATTTTGAAGTCGCATAAATTTGAATTCGCATAAAATAAATTCGCATAAAACGAAGTTTGAGTGTATACGCTGTATAAGTTGTAAACTGTGGCACACATAGTAAGTAGTGCGTACCATAAAGAGTTTAATTGAAACTAAACACAAATTTGTTTTTACTTTGTTTGCAATCAATGAAATCATATTTTAAACGTTTTTCAAAAAGGTAAAAACGTAACAATATTAAAATAAGTATGAATGCTTATAAATATCAGAAATTATGAGTATGTTTCAATTCTACTCATTTTTTTGAATACTCATTGCTGATCTCTGGTTTGGATTAACACATAAACTTTTGACCGCCTTTTAAATTATATGCAGAAGTGAATTATTCTCGGGCAATTCATTATCTTCTTATTAAGGATTATGTTTTTTAATCCGCATACATATTTTCACGGGAAAGTGGTCTTTGACGGGAAATAGAAGTCCCGTCTTATGGTTCGAATGTTCACTTTTACATGACCAAGTTCTTATCATGGCTTTCCGCACTTTCCGTTAAATATGATACTTACTTCTGGTTATAACAACTTTAGTCAATCGTGGATTTATTCATCAGAAGCAAACAGATGTCATATACACTGATTTTAGTAAGGCCTTTGATAAGGTTAATCATAAACTTCTGATAAAAAAAACTTGGACTAATGGGTTTTACACCAAATTGTCTTCTCTGGATCTGCTCGTACTTAACAAATAGAAGGCAGACAGTATGTTTTAAGGGTCTTACTTCTAAACCAATTGCTGTTCTATCTGGTGTACCTCAGGGAAGCCATCTTGGTCCACTACTGTTTTCTCTTTTTATAAACGACTTGCCAAATATTATAAAATATTCTAATGTTCTAATGTACGCCGATGATGTGAAAATATTTCTGAGCTATAATGATTGTGCTGATCATATTTTTCTACAACACGACTTGGATGCCTTTGGTTCTTGGTGCAGGCTTAATCTCATGGAGTTAAACGCAAAAAAATGCAATTATATGTGCTTTTCTCGTCGTAAACATATGAATGTCACATATGTTCTAAATGGACATTCCCTAAATAAATTGGAAAATTTCTCCGACCTTGGAATTCTACTTGATACCAAATTAAATTTTATCCAGCACATCTCATTTACTATTAATGAGGCACGTGCAGTCCTTGGTTTTATAAAACGTTGGGCGAAAGAATTTAAAGATCCATATATAACGAAACAGCTTTTTACCAGTCTTGTGAGGCCCATTCTGGAATATGGTTCAATTATTTGGGATCCTATGTATGTATAAGGTTCATACTGACAACATTGAATCCGTGCAGAAACAGTTTCTGTTATTTTGTCTTCGGAGCCTGCAATTTGATCCTTTCAACTTGCCGCCATATAGGAGTAGACTTGCCCTTATAAAGCTGCCAACTCTTAAAAGCCGTAGATCTATGTTAAATGTAACGTTTGTCTTAAACTTGATAAAAGGAAATGTATGTTCTGAATTTTTAATTAATAATATATCTTTTAATGTTCCGTCTCGTCCTACACGTTATTTCTGTTCCCTTTCCGTTAATGTTTATAGGACAAATTATGCCAAGTCTGATCCGCTAATGAGAATTTGTACTGAATTTAATAAACTTTATTCTTACATTGACTTTTCTGTAAATCTCAATACTATTAAATGTAATTTAATTTCTTATTTAAATAATAATTATTGATTTGTATTTGTCTAGTCTGTAAGGATATTATATCTATAGACTTTATTAAATAAATAAATAAATAAATAACTGTAACGGCAATATCGTTTCTTGTGACATTTTCATTCCATTTCTCCCCTTTAACTGCCAACTAAACTTTGAAAAAGAAATCCTTGATAATTCTTTGAAGTATTTGTAACAGAAATAACTTTTCAGAAATGATTTGCTTTTGCAAATCCATTCGAGTGAATGCAGTTTAACTAACACTTGCCAATGAAATTAAATTAAAATGTTCAGTCACAAGGAAAATACTTTTCACACGCCCACTTTTCGTTATGCCAACGCAGGTGCTAATGATGACGGATTAAAAACCCCCTGTTTTGAGAGACATCCCTTAAATGCAGTCATTAATGGAACGTTTAAACAAATTTTTTTTTTTCTCTTCTGACATAAAATTCTGTCTGTAATAAAGGCTTTGGCTAATGGTCTGATGACTTTAAAGTTGAAATTGGCAAAAGAAAGTTGAAAGTGACAGGAACAACCCTTTTGCTGTTGTTGTCATAAATAAATAGAGGCCAGCAGATGCGGGTTATGTTTTCAAATAAGAAAACAAGTGTTTTGGCATTTTACAATTTAAATGCGATAAGAAAAACAAGCAATAATAATAAAAAAAAGAAAGAGGAAACAAGTGTCCGCAACGAATAGGATTATACACACAGAAAATGTGAAACACAATTCTATTCATGTTTTTGAAATGAAACTGAAAAACGATAATATGTTACGAGTCCTATTTTAAAGCGTTGTCTTGTCATGTGGTTCAGTTCAAACCATAACGAATTATTTTGAAATAAAATTTTTGCAATAATTCTACTAAGCATGGGCTGGTAATTAAAATCGTATTGTTTCCCGTGGATCACATAGGAAGATCAATCGCTTTAAATATCGTTTAGAATAGCGATCACTTTCGCATATGCTTTGCAATGATTGTCAGCGTAAAATCGTAAAGAACAGATGCTGACTGACTGTCGTCTGCAGTTGACGCTTTTAAAATTAGGCCTGCCCAGCAGCCATCCATTAAAAGTGTTTTGTGTTCATATTTATTCTTAGGAGTCTCTAAAGTCATTCAGTGTGAAGTGATTATTAGTTTATTATTATACACTCAGTCACTTATTCACTTATGGTTTTGTTGACACCCGTAATACTCCATAAAAATCTTGTAGTTCCGTGTGTGTTTTCCGTTTCAATATGTTTAAAATGATGACAATGCCGCCTATGACGCTCATAATTGTCTATTATTTTACCTTTTAGGGGTGACAGTTTTATTGTTACAATTTAATTTCTCTTCCTCCTCTTTTGTCTTTTTCCCTTTGTCGTCCCTGCATTCAACACATAATTTTTGTTTCTTTTTTTTTTTTGGGGTGACAATGAAAAATTATTATTTTACTGCCTCTAATGATGCTGTTGAGGATGGATGTTGTTGATGATAAATATGATCAACAACAATAGTTTGGAAACGAAGAAAACGATGAAACGGAGGCAAAAGAGATTCATTAACAAATTTATTTCATTTCATAAAGCATTTAAGGGCTCTCTCTCCTCTCCTCTCCTCTCTTCTCTTTCTTTATGTGGCATTAATAATTTTAAATGGGATAGTTTTAGGGGGGAAATATAATAATTTATAGCGGTACTATTAAAGAAAAAAGTACTAAAGATAGTGGCAGAAAGTACTTAAAGTACCGGAAAGTTAAAAAGTTTAATGATTCTTTATAAATCCCTTCGTATAAAACGCAAACAAAGGTGTTACAGTGGCTCACAAATAACTATTAGGCATGTTATTCTAAAATAGTCACCGTAGTTTAGTAGGTAGTGTGTTGGCTTATTAGACTGAAGGCCCGAGTTCGAATCCCAGGTCAGACATCAAAACGAAAATATGAAAATATTTCTTCGGCGACTTCCTCTCAGCAGATTTCTGGCAAAAACTCTGAGAGTAAATAAAATAATTTATAATAAAATAATAATTTAATTAATAAAAAAGCTTCTCAGAAAAAAAAAACTATCGTTCGGAGTCGACTTTAAACTGTAGGTCCCGCCACTCATGTATAAAATTAACGCACACAACATAAGTGGTGTAAGAAGCTAGGACAAAATCCTGACTGAAGGGTTGTAATGACCAATTATGTATGTGTGTATTTTATAATATTTTCTTTCTGCATTTTGTATCAACAGGGGATGGTTCCTATTCGAAAAATTCGATTTCAACTATGGGACAAAGTCGCCGTTATCTACTAGGTAGTGCGTTGACAAAATAGGCATGAGGCCATGGTTCAAACCCCAGCCCAGACATCTCGAACATAACAAAATTTGAAAAACATTTCTTCAGGCGACTTCCTCTCAGCAGTCTTCTGGCAAAAACGTTGGGAGTCAATAAAAAGAAGTTCGCCATAAACAAGAACACTTATTTTTTTTTTTTTTTTGTAAAACCAGCACTCAGGGGATGGCCCCTACTCATGCAGTGCATTGTGCGGGTTTAAGAAAATAGGTTCTAGGAAGGTGGAAAGAGGGTAGAGAGTAGTGTCCACAAACACTACTCTTTGATTTAAATTTACCAATATCGTAACTGAGGGGAAAACTTTTGCAGGAAAATTATTCCACAAGCAAGCAGCGCGGGCAAAAAATGAATTTACTCTGTAATGCATTGTGCGGTTCACTGGACAATCAACCACAAAGGGATGTGCTCTGCGAGAGGTACGAGTACCACGTAAAAATATGTGATTATCGGGAAACAAGCCCCTTATCTCTCGAGAACACCTCCCATTATAGTACCGATAGAACAATGAAACACACGCCACATTGCGACGATGCTCCAACGAATCAATAGAGTTGGATATCCTACTGTCATTAATAAGCACCTTCGCCCTCTCCTGTACGCGGTCGAGAAGCTTCAAAATAGACTTTGAAGCCAAAGGATATCAATGTGGGAGGCCTGATGTTGTTCTGAATACAATAGAATTGCTCTATTCAAGACTATCAAAATAAGATTTTGTCCAAGAAAGTTCATAAAAATATCCTTACAATCGTGCATTGCATGCAACAAAATTCTGAAAGACCGTGCGCAAAGTCGCCGCAGTCCAGTAGGTAGTGTACTGGCTTATTAGAAGTGTGGACCATAATTCAAACTTTATCCCAGGTATCTTGAATACGAAAAAATATTTCTTTGGGTGTCTTTCTGTCATCAGTCTTCTGGCAAAAACTCTGAGGCTAAAATAAAGTTTCTCAAAAAAAACTGTTGTTCAGAGACGCCTTTAAACTGTAGGTCCTAACACTCATGCATAAAGTTAACACATACAACATGGATGCTGTGAGAAACTATATCATCATCCTGACTGAAAACTTGTAATGGCCACTTAAATGAGTAAGTTTTGTGGGTCAAGAGCTTTAAGTTTAAACCTCAGCTAATACCGTGCAACAAAAAAAATATTTCTTCCGACGATTCTTTCTCTCTCCCAACGCAGTCTTCTAGCAAAATCTCGAAGAGTAAAATACAATTGTCGTGAAAAATTCCTCAAAAAATCTGTCGCTTGGACTCGGCTTTACACTGTAAGTCCCCACCACTCATGTATAAAAATTAACACATACAACATGGCTAGCTAGAGAAACTAGGTCGTAATCCAGACAGGAAAAACTTCTGCGTTACCAGAGTTTCCCCATATGGATTGTGCAGCTAAAGAATGCATTCTCTCTAGAACTCTACAGTTTGTGATCCATTAGATAATCGAGTTCGAACGGATGTGCTCTACGTGTCAAAAATATGTAATTCTCGGAAGCAAGCCTGTTCATTTTTCTCGAAAGCATTCCGTTAAAGTAGCGAAAAAACAGTGAATCAATTGAGTTGAGTGCCTTTCGGTTATTATGGACATATTCGTGATATCTCTTTACGCGGTCGGGAACTCCCAAAATGGACTTCAAGACTCCGGCCTATTTATGGTAATAGTATTCCATATTCTTAATGCATGTAAGTGTTGTAAATAATACAGATCAGGTAGAGTGACTGCACTGCCTTTTGAAACCGATATTCTTGCGTGCTTGTTTCGACACTAGAAAAATATTGTTACGTTTTGAACTTTTAAAAACGTTTAAAATATCAGCTCGTAGGTTGCAAATAAAATAAAAATTAATTTGTGTTTAGTTTTTAATTAAAATTCTTTATTGTTCGCAGAATTCTGTGTGCTACTGTTCACAACTTTATGTAAACACCAACAATTGCTTTGTTTGTTATTCCTCTGTTTACTCCCCTTTGCATAAACAATAACAATTACTAGACAATTATTCGATAGATCTTTGTAACGGCGATCTTCAATTCACGATTACTCTCTTCAAAGACACCGCGTCTTCACACAAGACTGACTGAACTTTTACTAACTCGCCTGCTTTTGTATGGCAAAGTAAACAGTCTGATGAATGTTCTTGAAGACGAATAAATGTAAACATCGTTGTTTACATTTATTATTGTAGTGTTGTTTGTGGATTTTTGTTTACTTGTTTTTTACCATTTTTTTATGCAGATGTTTGTTGTTATATTAAGCAGTACGATAATTTGTAAACAGATTTGTTTATTGCATTGTTTTGTTTTTGTAGCTTTTGTTTATAATTTTAATGTTAAGCAATGTAAAAGCAAAACAACAGTATCTAGATTTTTCATTTTCATAACAACATGAAGAACTTCTGACTCTCTTTCTGACCACCTTAGCTAAAGGTGTCCCATTTTTAAGTTTCCTCTTATGGGGTCCATATACAGTTTTGAAAAAAATCTTCTTTAATCAGAATCTGTAACACAATACGGTTCAACAAATTTCAAACTTATCACCTGGAAAACAAAGACACCCTTATACTGACTAAGGTTATAACGTTTGGTACTTTTTTCAACCCCTCAAAATATGCAAAAGAGTACCAAAATTTCATTACAAAACAACTCTAACGAATGGCCGTTGTTGTAAACAATAACTTTCAACATTTCGTGGCATTGTCATCTAGGCTGACTATTACTCTTGCAACTCTTAACGGCTGAAGTGTTATTTGTTTGGTGGCTTCCTGAATGCTTGAATTGTGATAATAGAGCTATGATTTCCATCACCGGTTTTATTATTTTTTTTCTGCGCCCTTTTCTGAAACCTTTTCATTGCAAAAGGCGTGACAAATTTGAAAATTTTTATTTGTTTCCCAAAGTGATGAATATATTTCTAGTGTGATTGAATGAATGAATGAATGACTGAATGAATGTTGCATTCATGCTGCATTTGTGGCACAAAGGCATAATGAAGTATTAATTACGAGTGCTTTTAATTATACTTCTTCTGATTTTTCTCTCTCTTTTAATTTTGATTTGGAAAAAGGAAACCAAATGCATAGAGAGAGAGAGAGGGAGAGTGAATGACTGAGAGAGAGTGACAGGCAAATCAATGATTTTGAGAATCAACGGAAATATTTTATCGAAACAAGAACGAGCGATTAAATGAATGCCAGAAATTAATCGATTGGCTGACCGTTTGGCCAATTTGTTATTGTGTTGCAGCGGCAGTCACACTGCAATTTAAGCATTTAATATCGAGTTGCGAGTTGTTGTTGTTGCTGTTGTTGTTTTAATGAAATTATTGCCTGCCTTAAATTCTAGTTATAGAGACAAGTACAGCTTTCTGGTCGATCTTATGGCCATAATAATCATAATAAAACTCTTAATGATCATCGGCAACCAGCAACCGACATCATGCATTAGCCTGCATCATCAGCATCAGTTACTTTAAAGATTCTTTAAGTTTTTTAAGTCCGTAACCAATTTTAAAAGTTATTGACTACGAAACAAAACAAAAAAAAAGAAAAATAAAAAAAAGTACTTTGGCAAGCCGGCATCAGCAGCAGCAGAGGATATTTGCTTGGGTTTCGTTTCTTTAGTTGACTCATCGGTGGCGGTCAAGATAAAATGTGTCGGCATCCTTTGATCAGTTCATATTATAAAATACCCTGGTCACGCCTTAAAGGCATTAAACGAGATGGCGCTCAAAAGCTCCACGCTAAAGAAGAAGCAGAAGCAGAAGAAGACGTAGGGACCCCAACATATTGAACAAGAAGTACAGCAGCAAAGTTGTAAGAACAACAACAACAACAACAGGATCAGAACGAAGCAATGCAACGAAGAAAATGCTTACGAAAGAAGGAAATAAGACAGGGCACAGAACAGAATTCAATACACCAACCATCACAGACAGAGAGAGAGAGAGTGGGCAATTGCAGTAGAAAATTCGGTGGCTTTTAAGGCAATCGTTAGATTATAATTGCAGCCAGAAAGACAGGCAGTCAGTCTGGCCGGCATTCAAGTCAGTGATTCAAGTTGTTCATACTTTACCATGGCATTAAAGTGAAGTGAAATAAAATTGAAATTCTTTATTATGTTGGAGGAAATTGTCTATACTTGATGATGAGGACCATTTGATGAGGACCATTTCATGAGCACCATTTGTTTGTTTTAAAATTTACAAAACCTTAGCCTGGCCAACATAGCGATTTTATTGTTTTTGTTTCCTTTTATGGTCTTTATGAAGCATAAAAGGTGGGCAAACAAGCATTCCTTAAAACCAAAAAAAAAAAAAAAAAACCGCGGTTGCGGTAATCAGCAGCTTTCTTTCAAAGCCCTCAATACCAAATTAAATAAGAAAGAAAGAAAGTTTTGCTGTAGGTGAGCAGCAACTAAAATTTCAAATTATTGACTATTGTTGTACATCTGAATATTTTTACGAGGCTTTTGCCCTAGAATGTATAGAATTTAACTGGGATTTGGTTGCAGTAAAAATTTTGCATGAAATTATAAAGTTTGTTGGCCACATTCCCGAATGGAAAATGATTCAATCAGTCCATCCACAACCCTACAGTTTTCATCAGCAAAACTAAAAACATAACAAAAGTTATGTCTGAAATTCTGAGAAGTCAATTCCCGTAGCTTCAGGCCAGAGACTATCAATGTAAGAGGCCTGCTGTTGTCCTGATTGTAATAGAATTGTTCTTCTCTAGATTATCGATGATTTTGTTTAAAAAAAATTCATAAAAATCTTTTTACAATTGTGCATTGCATGCCCTAAAATCGTTCTGATTGTAATTCTGAAAGACTGTGTGCAATTAATGCAAACTTTTTAAAGTCGCCGTAGTCTAATAGGTAGTGCGTTGGCTCATTAGACGTGAGGCCGTAAATCACACGCCAGTCCAGATATATAAAAAATATTTTTTTCGGCGACCTTTCTCTCAGTAATCTTCTTGAAAAAAAACTGGGAGTAAAATGAAAAAATTAACATGAAAATATTCTCAAAGAAATCTATTGTTCGAAGTCGATTTTTAATTGTAGGTCCTAGGTAGGTATAAGTGGCCGTCCCCCCAAATGAATTTGGATGGACGCACTTAGGCCTCATGGGGCCCATTGTGAAACCACAGTTCGCGCTAACTATCCCCTAATCCAGGAATCACCTAGAGCTTACAATGAAGCGATTCAGACTGCCGACGTCAATGTTCGACAAATCACTCAGATTATCGGGACCAAAACGTCTCTTCCTCCTTTGACACAGTGCCGGGCATATTCCCAGTAGATGAAGAATCGTCTCTTCCTCTTCTTCGTCCCTGCAGCTCCTACAGAAATCGTTCCCGAGGTGTCCCAGACCAATGCGTTTCGCGTGGACACCCATAATGCAATGACCCGTCACGACTCCGACAACCGCACTGAGCTCGCCTCTCTGGAGTTTCAGCAGCCTTGCAGTGCGCCTTCTATCCAGCCGCGGCCAGATCATGCGCGCCACTCTGCCCTTATCCGAAGCCGCCCACCTGCGGTTGACAGCGTCCGTGATCTCGTCATTAATCATGAGCCTGCAGGTCCCCAAAGGTACCCCAATACTCAAGAATTCGTCGGAGAGTTCGATGATCGTGCCGCGTCTGGCCAGTTCATCCGCTCTGCAGTTACCCGGGATATTGTTGTGTCCCGGAACACAAATGATGTGTACATTATATCTCTTCGCCACCTTGTTCAGGTATTTCCGACAGCCGTAGACCGTCTTGGAGTTCATCACATTGGAGCCCAGAGCCCTGATAGCCGCCTGGCTATCACAGAGTATGGTGATGTTTCCATTGGGGATATTCGAATTCCAAATTATCTTTACGGCAGCCTGTATTGCCAACACCTCTGCCTGGAAAACGCTGCAGTAATCCGGTAGCCTTATAGATTTGGCTATACCCATTGACTCCGAGAAAATTCCACCACCAACGGTACCTCCCAACTTGGATCCATCAGTGAAGATTTGGACGGAGTCCTTTACGAGGTGCGTAGCACCATTCCTCCAAACCTCTTTATCCGGTATGGTCGTCATGAATTTCATCGAGAAGTCATATCGCGGTACCATGTAGTCAATGTCCCCGACAGCTTCGAATTTCTCCAGGATACTTGAGTGACCAGAGTCTGATCCACGCCATTGTCCAGTCGCACATAGACGCCTGCCAATCCCTGCCGCCACACCTCTACAATACAGATCAAGCGGTGGGAGGCCCAAAATTATTTCCAGTGTCACTGTAGGAGTAGTGCGCAAGGCACCACTAATTATCACGCAGGCAGATCGTTGCAGCCGCCCTATTAGATTCAAGTTCGTGGCCTTACCAAGGCATTCCCACCACACTAGGCATCCATAGGTCAAGATAGGCCTGACCACCCAGTGTAGGTCCTAACACTCATTAATAAAAATTAACACATAAAACATGGGTAGTGTGAGAAACTAGGTCAGCATCCTGACTGAAGTTCAGGTGGCTAGCGTGTTGGCTTCTTAGGCAAGACCTAAAACTGTAAACCTCAACTGACACTGTGGAAAACCAAGTATTTCTTTCGAAGTCTCTCTCTCTCTCCCGGCAGTCTTCTGTCAGAAGCTCTAAGAGTAATTAATAAGAATAATTAATTAAATTCTTAAAGTACTTCACATACACATGTAATTGGTCATTAAAACCCTTTAGTCGGGATTGCGCCCTAGTTTCTCCCACCACTTATGTTGTGTGTGTTAATTTTATAAAATAACAGATTTTTTTCAGAAACTTTTCTTAGCATTTTTTTGTTTTACTCTCAGAGTTTTTGGCAGAAATCTGCAGAGAGGAAATCGCCGGAAGAAATACTTTTTAGTATTTCGTTCAGTTGGAGACGTCTGACCTGGGGTTTGAACCGAGGCATTACATCTAATAAGTTAGCATACTACCTACTAGACTAAGGCGACTTAAAGTTCTTGTTCGGCTTAATTAAAAGTGTCGCAAGACCTTCTAATAAGAAAATTTTGGACTCTACAGATGCCAATACAGACTATGTATGTAGAAAGGCAAACATTGAATTGCTACAGCTCATGGATTCTTGGGTAATAATTAATTAGCAGCTCTAAAGAAAGGATTAACGGCTACGTAGGCCTGCTGTATATTGGTAATGAAGATATAAAAGCTATGAATTGCTTAGAAAATTTCATCAATTGACAACTGATTGACAGGGCATGCGACTACTGAATCATTTAGAAGGAGAACACGGCCAAATAAAAATGGCATAAAAACGTTAAAACAGAAATAATAATTCAAACACAACACAACACAACTCAACATGATAATGGATTTTTGGTTACCAAAAGAAAAAATTCAATATTTTGGTTTTTTTTTATTAATTTTCAGTACATACGAATACGAATAATATTTGACCAAACAGTGTAGTGTACAACATGTCATACGTACATATATGGACAGTAGAGTGGTCATTAACAAATCGCCGTCATTGTCGTTGTCGTCCAACGTTAAAGACTTTAACGTTTTGATTATTTTTCAATCTTTTTTCCTTCTTCTCTTTTCCATTGATTTTATTTTTTGTTTTTATTTTTTTTTTTTTTATTAATTACCGCTATATTGTTAAAGTAATCAAGATGTTAAAAAAAAAAAAACAATTTTCGTAATTATAATACACCAAAAACGAAAGAAAAACAACAACAAAATGTGAACAGTAAAAAACAGTAACAAATTAATATGTTTTGTTGTTTAGCTCGATGGATGGATGTAGATGACGTGTGTCTAGGCAACCAAAGTAACGGAAAACAATTCAAAACAAAAGTAAACATACACATCAATTGGAAATCATGCCAAATTGTAATTTTATTTACTGTCTTAAATGTTTCTCATGGTGTTACATATTTTATGACACCCACTGTTTAAGTAAATGCTTGTGTTACATTTAACAAAAACACTTCAAATCAGTTACAGACGATCATATTCGATGCTATAACATCCCTTTACACAATTACATATTGTTAGGTTTTTACCTTTTAAAAACGTTAAAAATATGAGTTGGTAGATTGCAAATAAAATAAAATTAAATCTGTGTTTAATTTTAAGTCAATTCTTTATTATCTGCACAACTCTTGTGCCACTGTTCGAACTTATTCTACGTATACAATGATATCTTTCACAATATGTGCTTGTTCGTGATATTTCTCTGCTTATAACCTTTTTTATAAGCAACAACAACACTTGTTAGTTATTCTTCTTTGCTCACAACCTTTTTTTTGTAAGCACCACACCAACAACTGTTTTCTTCACGCAACTTGTCTGCACACAAGTCTGACTGAATTTTAACTCGATCTCGTATCTTCACACACCACTGGTTGAATTCTCACTCAATTCAACGCGACGTCGTCACACGACTAACTTAACTCGAACTCCGAGAATAACGTGTCTTCATACACGGCTGACTGAACTCTAACTGAAACATCGTTGCTCGCTTTATCTTGCCTTTTATATCACTGGATCAACAGTGTGATGAATGCCCTTGAAGGATGATGACGACCTTCGGGAACAATCCAAAAATGTAAACAACTTGTTTCGTGTATCTTGTTTACTTTCGTCCAGGCAGAGTTGTTGTTGTTTTGTTTGTTTGTCTTTCCGCTATATTTTTTTATACACGGACGTTGTTGCTATATTTTTGTTTATTCATCGATCTTGTAAACAAGCCTGTTGCTTTTTTGTTGCTACATGCTTAATCATTCGTTGATCACGTGAACAACTGCATTGTTTTGTTTTTGGAGCTTTTGTTTATCATTTTATACATGTTCAAGTCCATTGTGTTGTTTTTGGAGCTTTTGCTTATTATTTTAGCAACACCATTTCCATTTTCGTAACAATACGTTCTCTTCAAAAAAATTTTTTTTTTGGTGTGATAGCCACCTACCTACTCGTACCTATTCTCCTTCTCAATTGTAAAACAATTCATGTAAGCTTTCGAGATGATCTCATTACATGCATACATACATTCTGTCAGGATTACAACCTACCACACCACTTATTTTGTGTGCGTTAATTTTATACATGATTCGCGTGACCTACTGTTTAAAGTCGATTCCGAACCACAGATTTTTGAGAAACTTTATCGTGGTAATTTCATTTACTTTTAGAGTTTTGGCCAGAAATCTGCTGAGAGAAAGTCGCCTAAGAAATATTTTTTTTATATTTTTGTTTTGATGTCTGACCTGAGATTTGAACTCGGGCCTTCAGTCTAATAAGCCAACACACTACCTACTAGACTACGGCGACTTCAACACTGTACTCTACTTTACAGGGCCTTACGTGTAATTAGCCAACACATAAGCTGCTAGACTACCACGACTTCTGGAGGGAGTGACAGCACTGTTAAATTGAAGCTCACTTGACCACACACTGGAGCACGTTGTGATATCATATATGTCGTAAAGAATAACTAACTAATCATGTCTTTACAACCAGCATCAGGGCTTCAAGTTTAAGACATGCCTGTCCTAGAATCGATCCGATGCCTACAGAGATACCCCTCTCATGTCTTCGAAACGGTTGATTGATACACTTGCTATCCTAATTAGGTCAGGAGAGTCAAAAAGCTTTTTCTCGTTTGTACGCCATTGGAAGCATCGTTCTGTTTACTTACTGACCTCATGCTATAAGCGACCACTGACGGTGTAGGGTGCAAATAATTTTTGATTAATTTTAATAACGGTTTTTCGTCAATAAGTAATTATTTTTGTTGTTGTTGGTTTTGTTTCTTTGGGGGGCAAAAACAACAAACATTTAGTGAAACAATTAATTTTAGGTGTGATATGGAATCAAACATTAAATCAAATTGAAATTTTATTGTTCAACCCGATATCTTGTTACGATAGCTTTGTGAGACTCATTGAGTAAAGATGATTTAAAAGAGAGAAGCCCGGTTCGACTCAGAAACGGCAATTGGCGCACTATACTCCTTAACCGACCTATAACCTCTACAGCAGTAATTTGCAGTCGATCGAAACCTCTTCGCATGCCTACAGAGATACCCCTCTCATGTCTTTGAAACGGTTTATTGATACACTTGCTATCCTAATTAGGTCAGGAGAGTCAAAAAACGTTTTCTCCTTTGTACGTTCATTTGAAGCATCGTTCTGTTTACTTACTGACCTCATGCTATAAGCGACCACTGACGATGTAGGGTGCAAATAATTTTTGATTAATTTTAATGACGGTTTTTCGTCAGTAAGTAATTATTTTTTGTTGTAGTTGTTGTTTCTTTGGTGGCATAAACAACAAACATTTAGTGAAACAATTAATTTTAGGTGTGGCATGGTAAAAAGTACAATTCTTTTATCCATCGTTGTTGTTGTTGTTGCTGCTTTTGTTATAACATTTTTGTTATCTTATGAAACATAAATTTTAAATATTTCTCTCTGTGTGTGTCTCCTCTCTTTGGTTTTTTCTGGCTTCCTTACTTGTATGAATACATACATACGTCTTTTCGTATCATTAGGCGTTTGGCAAGACCCTGTTGCTGAATGTGTGAATTTAGATGGCCATAGCGGTACATTCAGGGGAACGTTAATAATAGCGGCACTTTTTTTTTACTTGTAAAACGTAAACTCTTTAAGCATTTCTGTCTTTTTTTTTTTTTTTTTGAAAACAATTAATTGCCTGTGGTTTGTCAAACCTTTTTTTCAGGGAACTTGATCGAGGTTAAGCATATTTTCTTTAAAAAAAAAAATTAAGACCAGAAGGAAGCATTTTTTTTCTGGTTCCCTGAAATTTTTTAAATTTAACAATTACGCTGGTAATTATAGGGCTTTATTAAGATTGATTGTATTCACAAACATACATATGTATGTATATATGTACAGTAAGACCCCGCTTAACGCGGGGGATGCGTTCCAATAAGTTCCAACGCTAAACGAAACAGCGTTAAACGAGCCAACTTAACACGTACATGTGTAAATACATTGCGACTTTGGAAAATACAGTTGGAATCTTTATTCTGGACAGACTAACAAAAGAGCGTTGAAAAAGACACATAGTTACGTCGCTATATAGTTACGGTGACCATCTGTCCACTATTATAGCGGACAGTCCGCTATTTTAACCTGCTGTCCGCTATTTGTCCACTATTTTACCACACGTAACTCCTAAAAAGTATTTATTTTCCAAAATGTCTGCTTTTGTCCACTTTTTTCACTAATTCGGTTAAACGATAGAGTACTTTCTTAAACGAGAAACATGCCCAACAATATTGTTTAATTCTTTTAATGACCCTTTTGCTATGTCTTGATTATTACTTAAGTCAAGCTAGTGTCTTCCATAAATATACTCGTATACTGCGTTTAGGAAGTCAACATATTTCAATGCCTGAAGCGGATATAATATTAAAAGTATTTAAATCAAAGTTAATAGAACGTCACAATGAAGTATTTTTACGACTTAACGTACAACGTATTGGGATAGCTGAACTAATTTAAAAAAAAAAAAAATCGATTTTTGGCCGAAAAATATATGAAAATTCTCTAGAAGTTCAGTGGCCATTTTCGAACATATGTATAAGAAATAGTACACCATACAGACTGTATGCAGATGGTAGTCCAGAGGGTGCTCTTTCCAACCGTGGTAGTGGGATAGCTGAACTAATTTTGTGAGTCGAAATTTTCAAATTAAAAAAATCGATTTTTAGCCGAAAAATATATAAAAATTCTCTAGATGTTCAGGGGCCATTTTCGAACATATAAGAAATAGTACACTATACAGACTATAAGCAATTGTTAGTCCAGCGGGTGCTCTTTCCAACCGTGGTAGTGGGATAGCTGAACTAATTTTGTGAGTCGAGATTTTCAAATTTAAAAAAAATCGAATTTTGGTCGAAAAATATATGAAAATTCTCTAGGTGTTCAGTGGCCATTTTCGAACTTATAAGAAATAGTACACCATACAGTCTATATGCAAATGGTAGTTCAAAGTAACGCCAGCGTCTAATGCCCCAACAGAAAGAGTTTTTTCTATATCTAACAATATTTGGTCTTCCGAAAAATACCTAATGGGACTAGAAACTTTAGTATCTCTTTTGACCATAAATGCACTATTCGAAATTTAAAACATTTATAATGTTTTAAAAAAATACTTTAAAAAAATACATTCTGTAGAGAAATATCAGAAGTAAATTTATACACATAAGTATTTCCATATGTATGTATAGTATATACATATGTATAAATTTAAGTTTGTGTATATTATTTGTACCTATTTAAGTCTGTATTTGAAAAGTTTTTATATAAAATGTTAATTATAATAAATTAATTTTTTTTTGTTCATCAATTTTATATATTTGTCCGCTTTTTTCTCATGGAAATAATGGTCACCGTATATATAGTGCACCGTTTTTGGTTGGTGGGTGCATAGTCGTTTCATTTGAAAACATACTTAGGTATACAACAAGTATCAATACAGTGTACGAGTATGTACAATTTAGGGGAATCTCAATACTATCGCGTAATACTGACACAGCGTTAAGCGGGGTCTTACTGTACATATGAAAATTCTGCATTTTTTGCTTAATATGGAGGAGCGGCACTCTTTAAAGAACTTTAATCGTTTTTAATAAAGAAAAGCGGAAAAGCAATTGAACTTTTAAGTCTAGACTAGACTATTACAGAAGAAATGCAAAAAATTTGCAAAAGTGTTAATAAATTCGGCATTTTTTTAAATGCAAAACAAACAAAAAAAATTCATTTCAGTTTAACACCACGATTAACGATTTAATGCCTCTGCATTAGCATTAGAATGTTGCATTTAATTATCAGTGTTTACATTAAAATGATGAAAGTATTTTACAAAAGGAACGTACGTACACTGAAAAAAAGAATCAAGCCATCCGGGCTTGAATCAATCCATATCGGTCACAATAGTACGGTAAGTACGGTTTGGCTTGAATCAAGTACAAAAGAGTTGAATCAAGCCCGAATCAGCCAAGTACAAAAGTGTTGATTTTAGCGCGATTTAAGCCTTTTTGGGATCAAAGTGATCTCATCATGTATTTGGTTTAAGCATATTTTTTCTTGATTTAAGATCGAATTCGTACTTGATTCAAGAGAATCAGAAGTTGAAGTAATCCTTAAGCGCACTTGTTTCAAGAATTATAAAGTTGATTTAGGCTAGATTAACTTATAAATGGGATCGAATTGAGGCAAATCGTACTTTATTCGAGCACAATGAACTTGATTTAAGCCCTAAATTATACTTGATTTAAACCTAAATTTATCCAAAAACGAGCTTGTTTCAAGAATTTTGAACTTGATTTAAGCTCGAACTCGTACTTGATTTAATCCTAAAATCGATTGATTTGAAAAAAATGCAAGTCATCTACACAAAAAAATGCAAGTCATCTACACAAAAAAATGCAAGTCATCGACCGGAATAATCCAAGTCATTTACCAAAGAAATGCAACTTGCGAAAAATATGACATTTTGTTGGATATATATTGTATAAAACACATGAACTAAATGAGAATTATTAAAAATTTTACTTTTGAACTTAAAACCCACAATTCCATAACTCAAATAACAAATAAGTCAAAATTACACTTTTTTAGATAGATTTGAGCTTTTTAGTGTTGATTTTAGTAATATAAGGTTTAGTTTTTCACATCAATCCCGTTTTTTGCTTGTTTTAAGCAAACAATAGCCAAAACGGGCTTAATTTTTCAAGCACGTTTTTTGGCTTAAATTGAGAATAGAAAAGTTGATTTTAGCACGCCGTTTTTCTTTCTGTGTATGTGCATGGAATTCATAAACCTTTCATTAATGAATGGATATTGCACGTAATGGCTATGGGTGTTCCTGTAGGCTGCACAAACCTATGGAACGGATTCGTTATTAAATTGTAGGTGCCGCCACTCATGGATAAATCTAACGGTCAGTCTGTAATGCGGACTAAAAGGTTTTATTATGGCCCATAATATTGGTGAAATTGACTACTTTTCTTCAATACGAAATAATCGCTTGTTTCAGAGAATCAAAAAGTCTCACTCAATTGATAATTTAGTCAAGATTACAACCCAGTTTCTCACACCATCCATGTTATGTGTATTAATTTTATTCACAATTGGTGAGCTGTAGTTAAGGTTTTTTCTTCATTTTATAAAAAGAGAATAAACATCAAAAGCAATTCAATGTTAGCCTTTGTCAGGGATTACCATTTCATAGCACAATAGTTGTCGATCAGACTGCGACAAGCACACATGTCATTATTAAATCAAAGACGTATAACTTTATGTATGTTGATGAAATCGAAATCAAAATAGGGTATATTACTAACATTTGTCTATGACTGTAAGCTCTAGACTTATTTTCTCTCTCTTACTCACTATTACACAACCAAAAAAATTTTGGTAGCCCTTGGCCTATGTACGTATGTAATCTGTATTGGTATCTGTAGTGTCCATAATTTTCTTATTAGACGAAAGCAATTAATTTGATTCATTCAAAAAGGTCTATCGCCGCCTTTAATTACACTGAACAAGAACTTTAAGAAGCTTTTTCATGACAATTAATTAGAGAGAGAGACTTGTCAAAAGAGATACATTTTTTGCACAGTACCAGCTAAGGTTTAAACTTAAAAACTTACTTACATAATCAGTCATTACAACCCTTCAACCAGAATTACTGCCTAGTTTCTCACACCATGTTGTATTTGTTAATTTTATCTTTGAGTGGCATGACCCGACAGATTTTTTTGCAAAACTTTTCATGGCAATTTTATTGACTCTCTGAGTTTTTGGCAGAAGACTGCTGACAGGAAGTCCCCGAAAGAAATATTTTTTCGGATTTCGTTTTGTTCGAGATGCCTGGGGTTCGCAGTGTGTTGGCTTATAAGACAAGAGAAGTCAACACACTATCTAGTAGACTATGGTGACTTCATTAAATCAGTCACAGTCACCGATGGCTACTGTGACTCGGATTTACAGATGAATAGGTCTGAAGGTCACCGTAGTCTAGTAGATAGTGTGTTGGCTATTAGACTTGAGCTCTTGGTTCAAATCCCATGTCAGACATCAAAACGAAAATATTGTTACGAAAATGAAAACAACGTTTAACATAAACATGATTAACAATAGCTACATACATAATTGGTCATTACAACCCTTCAGTCAGGATTATTGACCTAGTTTCTCACACCGCTTATGTTGTGTGTGTTAATTTTATACATGAGTGGCGGGACCTACAGTTTAAAGTCGACTCCAAAACGACAGATTTTTTTTTAGAAACTTTTCATGGCAATTTTATTTACTCTCAGAGTTTTTGCCAGAAATCTGCTGAGGGGAAATCGCCGAAGAAAATACTTTTTGTATTTTGTTTTGATGTCTGGCCTGGGGCTCGAACCCTGGCTTTACGTCTAATAAGCCAACACACTACCTACTAGACTACGGCATATTAACAATAGCTACACTAACAAATAAACGAAAATGTTACAAGTAAAGCAACAACATCTGTATGAACGAGAAGGGAATAGACAAGTAAGCGAGAAGGCAACAACAAACAATGTGAACAAAATATACAAACAACAATGAAGTCGCTATAGAATTCTCTAGAAGGCGAAACCCCGAACGTTCTTCTTCAAGATCCTTCATCAGACTAATTTCGTAAGCATATAAAAATACAAGACAAAGCAGGCAACGAGTTGTAAGAATTCAGTCAGCCTTGTGTGAAGTTGCGCGTGAAGAAAACAGTCGTGGTTTGAGGATCGCCGCTGTAAAGATCTACCGAACAGTTGTTAGTGCTTACGTGAACAAATGTTGTTGATTACAAAAAGGTTGTACGCAGAGAAGAATAACGAACAAGTAGTTATTGTTGTATAAGTTGGAAACAGTGGCACATAAGATAGTGCGGACAATAAAGAGTTTAATTGAAACTAAACACATATTTGTTTTTACTTTGTTTGCAATCAACGAACTCATATTTAAATGTTTTTAAAAAGGTAAAAACGTAACAATATGAAAAATAATATTTCTTCGGTATCTTCCTCTCAGCAGATTTCTAGCAAAAATTCTGAGAGTGAAATAAAATTGTAAGGTTTCTCAAAAATAATCTGTCGTTCGGAGTCGACTTTAAACTGTAGGGACCGCCACTCATGTATACAAATTAACACACACAATATCAGTGATGTAAGAAACTAGGTTGTAATCCTGACTAAAGGGTTGTAATGGCCAATTATGTTATGCGATGTATGGATGTTAATGCAGTCAAGATGTAATCATTTGTACTTTCGACTTGAAAAGACCACCCAGTTTTTAAAATGTTTGCATAGTTTTCAAGTTTTTTCTAGTGCTGTTTGAAGAGGAAAAATATTTTTTCCATTTTTCATTAAAAAAAATTAAAAATATTTCATAACAATTTTTGTATAAATGAACTGAAGAAACGAACCAATTTTTATCGCCTAACAATGGAAATATTTTTAAGACATTATTTGGCAAATATTTCGTATTGTAATCCTCTTATGGCCACCCATAATGCTTGACAAATAAAATGAAACAAAATTTTTTTTTTTTTTTTAAAGAAATCTTCAACTGAATTATTTTTTATTTTGGCCATAACAAAACGTTGAAAATAGTTCAATGAAATTACAAAAACAATAAAAAGACAACAAATTTAACGGAATTAATCATTACAAGAGATTGGAAAAAAAAATTGTTTTTTTTTGTACGGAAAAAAATTATTTTTGAAAGTAAACTGAAGTAAAATTGTTTACCAAAAAACAATCAATTTGCATAAGATTTCTTCTGGGAAAAAAACCCGCCAATAACCCTATTCGATGGCCTAAAGGCGCCGCGCTTGGCAAACATGGGAGCGTTCAATTAGCAATTGGCGCTACAAAAAAAAATTGAAATTTTTAAATTGTCACAGACAATGAACGAATGCTTGACTCAAAACACGGTTTAACCACGTTTTAAAAACGTCGGATTTTTTTTGCTTATTTTGCTTATTATCACTGTACCTTGTACAGAGTTACCTTTCATCGCTAGTTGCGGCAGAAATCTTTTGTTTTCAAAACTAAACCATCAGCCATATACGAAATGTTAATCAGTTAAGCAAATAAAATCGAAAATAAATTTCGAATTCTTGTTTATATGTCGTGTTTCATTTGCTTTTTCAAAATCACCGCAGCATGATGGCGTTAACAATTAATAAAGCTGAGAAAAGTGTGGCAACCCCACACTCAAATACTTAGGTATTCTTGTCAAATATTTAGAAATGCCAGCGAATCGATAAACCACCAACCCAAGCAATTAAACAACGAACGATAACAATGTAATCAAATTCCTGGTCAGCTACTGAGTAAATATTTTAAATTACAACAGACGGTGCGCTATAATGGGTGGAAAATGTGAAATAAGTTGCAGCAAATGGTTGTAACAGCTTTCATTATGATGGATGTTCAGCCTTAGTTGTCTTTGGAGAGCCCGTTTATGCCTCATTACAATTTATTTTTGGTTCAAACTTGGTTGAATTGAATTTGTTCAATCAGTTTACTAAGTATTGGTACATTTGTTGCATTGTTTTGGACCGCACTGTATTACTTAATTGGCCATTACAACCATTTAGTCAGGATTATAACCTAGCTTCTAACATCAAACATGTTGTAAGTGTTAATTTTATACATGAGTGACCGACACATATTTGAGAAAATTTTCATGGCAATTTTTTTTTTACTCTCTGAGTTTTTGCTAGAAATCTGCTGAGAGAAACGCGCCGAAGAAATATTTTTTCGTATTTTTGTTTTGATGTCTGACCTGGGGTATGAACCGTGGGTTTACGTTTACTAAGCCAACACACTACCTACTAGGCTACGGCTACTTCTCCATTTATGCCTCATTACAATTTATTTTTGGTTCAAACTTGGTTGAGAATAATTTGTTCAATCAGTTTACTAAGTATTGGTACATTTGTTGCATTATTTTGGACCGCACTGCATTACTCAATTGGCCATTACAACCATT
The DNA here is from genome assembly GCA_927399465.1 of Sarcophaga caerulescens. Lineage (NCBI taxonomy): Eukaryota > Metazoa > Arthropoda > Insecta > Diptera > Sarcophagidae > Sarcophaga > Sarcophaga caerulescens. Next base: position 9,046,383 of record OV656872.1, read on the forward strand.
TAGTCAGGATTACAACCTAGCTTCTAACAACAAACATGTTGTAAGTATTAATTGTATTCGTGAGTGGTAGGATCTACAGTTTAAAGTCGACCTCGAACAACAGATTTTTGAGAAACTTTTCATGGCAATTTTGTTTTACTCTCGAGAGTTTTTGCCAGAAGCCTGCCGATAAAAAGTCGCCGGAAGAAATATTTTTCAAATTCGTTTTGGTCGAGATTTCAAAGCAAGGGTTTGAACCATGGCCTCACGTTTAATACTACAGTGATGTAGTGCATCATTTTGCCGGCTTGTACGCATTGACTTCAGTTTTATTACTGCATTTCTATTTAAATAACGCTTCTGATTAGAAACATTCGGTCTGTCGGTCGTTTTCTTCTGATGTGTCGTCCAACACCCACTCAAAAATTGTGTGCATTTAAACTGCTTTTCGGCAGTTTGATTAAACAAATCAAACAAATACACACGGGTTTTGTAAACTCTTTCCTCATTCTTTGCTCTTTCAATTTAATTTGATTTTCTTGGAGTTTTTTTTTTTTTTTTGGCAGCTGAACGATAATAAAAAATCACAGTTTGTAGGAGCTTATGTGTGTATCTAATAATTAACGTCTTCAGTAAACAGTAGTTTCTTATGGAGTTTGATTGCAACAATTTCAAAACAGAAAACAAATTTGAAGAAAAAAATTAAAAGAATTTTGGATTTTAAATTTATGGTGACAAAATAAGTATTTCCTATTGGCATCAATCAACTTGCAAATGAAGAGATCTTATCTCTCTAACTGATGGTTGACCACAGTGCGAGCTTGTAGATCTACACTGGCCCGTACGAACCAGAGATCTGCAATGAGTCGCTTTTTCGCTACTCATAAGTACTCATAAAATTTTGAATATAAGTGAGTGAGTCAACAATATTGAAATTTAATTCTGATTCTGATTCATACTCAATAGAACGTTGATTCATACAATACAGATTGCAATGAATATGCGTACAACGTTAACATCAAACTCATACCATTCGAAATATGATTGATTTATAAACCTAAAATTTTTATAATATTGTTACGTTTTTACCTTTTTAAAAACGTTCAAAATATGAGTTCGTTGATTGCAAACAAAATAAAAATAAATTTGTGTTTAGTTTCAATTAAAATTCTTTATTGCTCCCAAAATTATTTTTGTGTGCCACTGTTTTCAACTTGATGATACAACAATAATTTGTTTTGCTCGTTATTCTTCTTTGCTTACAATCTTTTTGTAAACAACAACAATTGTTCGTTAGATCTGTATAGCATCGGTCTTCAAACCACGACTGATCTCTATACACGCAACGCGTCTTCACACAAGATTGACTGAATTCTTAGTACTACTTGCCTGCTTTGTCTAGCCTTTTTATATGCCCACGTAATCAATCTGATGAAGTTTCTTGAAGTCGAACATTCGGGGTTTCGCCTTCTCGAGAACTCTATAGTGACTTCATTGTTGTTTGTGTATTGTGTATGTACACATTGCTTGTTGTCGCGTTCCCTTACTTGTCTATCCCCTTCTCTCTCATACTTTTGTTGTTGGTTTACTTGTATTAAGTTAGCCGAATTTGCTGTGTGGATTTTGTTTATCGTTTTAATGTTAAACGATGGTACACCGTTACCATTTTTGTAACAATATTTATAAATGATTCGAGTGACTTGAATCATTCATCAGAATTTACAGTCTTAGTTGTTGTTGCATTTACAGCAAAAGGAAAAAGACAGAGCAGCAGAGCAGAGCAAACACACAACCTTCTAGTAAGTATTTTAGTGTTAGTACGCGACTCATACATATTTTGTGATTCGTGTGTTATGCGTGAGTTATGGCGAGTTGAAATCAATAACATCATATGTACGTGTTGTTAAGTATGAATGAATGATGAGTACTTCAAACTTTGAATATGAGTACAGGTTCCATGATATTAAAATAACTATGAATGCGTATAAGTATCAGAAATTATGAGTATACAATCGGGTCTCGTTTTATACAGATTTTTTTTATGCGAATTCGAATTTATGCGATTTTAAATGAAAATTTTTTTTAGATTATTTATAGATTTTAAAATGTTATGATACTTTTTAAACTTTTGCATCATTTTTAAATTAAACCAAGATTGCACTACTGATATACATAATCAGTATTGTTTATCCTAACTGAAGGGTTGTAATGACCAAAGCTGTTGATTCAGAAAGCGTCAGTGATTTCCCTGCGGTTTGAAAACCTTTTTTATATGGGAATCTCTTGTGAATGTACGCTGTAGTTTGAGCCTGACACCTAATACTATCAGATCTCTATGCCGAATAGCTTGTGAAAATCAATCGTTCTAGTTTGTTTCCAATTGGGAAGGCGATTGATTAGCATCAGATTGCTATGCCAATAAAAGCCTTCAAATGTCAATCCTTACTTATGATTTAAATAATCTTTTATTTAAAGAAGCAGCTCCTTTTTAATAACTGGCACTTTAATATTCTTATTCAGAAGAAACAATTAAACTTTCTAAAAATTCGTTGATCTAGTCCCCTACATATCTATGCACTACCTGATAGGTATGTAATGATAAAAGTGACGTCGAACCAATTCCAAAACGATGCAGAATGATTGATCGTACATTCATAATTATAGACTTCAGTTTATTATTTATTTATTATTTTTTGGATCATTTTGTTTTTTTCTGTAAATAACGAGTTAATATTTTATTTTTGTTTATTTTTTTAGAAGTTTTTGTTTTTATTTTGTTGATTTTTTTATGCGATTTTGCTTTGATTTTTCAATTAAAATTTGAATTTATGCGGTTTTTCAGGATTTTGGATCGAATCATTAATTTTTATATGAAGCTAGAGTATCGTTTTATGCGAATTCAATTGATGCGATTTTTTTTGGAACGCATCTATCGCATAAAAAGAGACCTGAGTGTAATTCGATTCTATTCATTTTTTTGAATCTCTGATTTGCATATCGTCGATCTTAACTGCGTATGGTTTTTTTGGCTTAAAACAGGACTCAAGGCATCTGCTGTACCAAAACAATTACGAAATGAAACCCCTTCTTAAGAAATATTTCAATTGACTGCGCCTGAGTTGCTTCTCAGCTGCCCGTCACCTGCAGTTGCATAGTGAAGCTGCAACTCTTACTCCCTCGGATCTTTTCGTTCTGGTGGCAATAATTCAAGTTTAACACTTGAAAACACTTTGAAAAACCCTTTTAAATCCAGCTTGAATTGTGCCGCTTAATTTAAATGCCATGGAAACTGTGTGTGTGTGTGGGTTTTTCTATCAAATTTTTTCTATTCATTTTCTTTATTGAATGGAAAAACCCACACAAACTCAATTGGGGGGGAAAAAATCAATCGAAAATGATTGTTGAACACCTTTCAGCGTTTTATTAATCAAACGTCCACACCACACTCATTTTCGATTCTAAATTGAAATTCAAATTCAATTTAAACAGCAGCAGCATTAGCAGCATGTGTAGACAGAAAACCACACACAACGTCAAAAAAGTGTTTCAAAAAAAAAAAAAAAAAACGAAATGTTTTCCTGTGTTAGCCACAAACCAGCCACTTCACCTGTGACTTATTATTTCACCAGCCAGTTTAAACCGTTGCACAGGTGTAACGATTTAACGAAAATGCTTTCGTTTAATGGCATTGGAGAGCGCGTTTACATTTTGTGGGAAATGAAATGAAAAAAATCCTTGTTTTTCTTTTGTTGGGCACTTCAATGCAATTAACACTTTCCCTACTACTGTGCCATGTTACCAGAAAAAAAAGAAAGATTTCCCACGCAATCCTTCACCTTAAAAAATGGATCCCAAATGATAACCGAAAAACGGGGCACCTTTTCTTTTGCTGTTAACATCCGCATACGAAATGAATTTTCAATTTCAATTTGGATTCTTGCTTTCATCAACTCGTATCTCCGCTAGAATACAAGCAGCAGAGGAAAACTATGAAAGCAGAAAAAAAATGGGAAACAGAAGCGTTGCGTTAACGACAAATCCAATTGTGGCGGCATTTGCTTTGATGCTGATGCTGCTGATGTTTGTTTCGCGGTCAGCATCCAAATGCCGGTGAATGGATTGTAAAACGAAAATATTTGTATGATTTGCCTCTGTTCTGTTCTGTTCTGTTCTGTCCAAACGGGGGTTTAAACGTTGTTTTTATTAATTTCCTTCCTCATGCCCTTCTCTATTCAATGTTTGGGAAAAATGCTGCAGCAATTGCTAAAGGTTACACGCATATGTGGGCTACTACTACTTTGACTGATCTCCGTCTGTTGTTGTGTTAATTTTTCTTTTTTTCCTTCGGTTTGTTTTTCGATTTTAATTTTTATTATCAACTACTGTTTGTTTTTGTTGTTGTTGCTGTTTAATATTGAAAAAGACCTTTTTTTGTTGTTCTTGTTGTTGTTGTCTATATGTACTGCATTTTATAACTTGGGGTTGCATCCAACTGTGTGACAGCCAGTGGCAGTGGTGATTCTTCAGTTTCACTTTTGCTTTCGATTTACTCATCGATTTGAATGTTGAACGGAATGTTTGAAATTGTTTTTCGAGCATAGTTTTCCTTGTTTTTTTTTTTGGGTCTAAAATTTGAGACTCAATGACGCCGAAATCTTGTTTAAAACGCAGTTGTTTTTCGATATATTTTTGTTGGTAGTATGTTGGCTTATTAGACGTTAAGGCCTCGGTTCAAACTCCATGTAGTACTCGTGTTTTAGACAAACGATCTCTTTGACTTTCATTTATTAAGTGACTCGTATATTTTATTTTATTCTAGTTTTTCTTGATTACAGGGTGCATCTTATAAACTACTGTCAGTGTCTACACTGAACATAATAATTATACAACATCTTCCTTTTAATAAATAAACAAACATATATATATATATGTTTACTTGTAAAGTATAACTTATTTCAAGATTATATAAATGACAATATATTTATTCCATTAAGATACATATAGATAACAAAGTATGAATTATATAGATAATATTATATAAATGTGTAATATACTTGTTTCACTAAGGTTGTGAATATTTGAAATTTAGAGATTTAACCTTTCAGGCGGAATGACTTGCCTACCACTCCTCGTCACATAATTATTACCAGTATTCCTAACAGTGTCTAAAACTTCATTTTCAGTATTCCTAACAGTGTCCAAAACTTCATTTTCAGTATTATCACCCAAAGGGTCAGTTTTCAAAATATGCTGTTCACTTCTTCTATATTGCACACCATTCTCATCCCTCACCACAAATGATCTTGGCTCTTCACACTCCCGAACTACCTGACCAAAAGACCAAAATGATGCCGGGGTCCTCTTATACACAATATTGTCACCAGGCTTGATAGTTTTATGACAACCCTTTCCATTCTCATAATTCCCCGCGTATCTCAAAATACTTTCATTCAATTTCCTCTTATAACTTCCCTCGTCCACTAGTACTGGTTTAAAATTTTCCGAAACGGATGGCAATTTAGTTCTCAAGTTCCTGGACATTAAAAGTTGAGCCGGACTAGGCATGCCCCCCTTAGGGGTTGTCCTATAATGCAATAAAGCCACATATGGATCTGAATTACCTTCACTACACTTATATAGCATTTTCTTCACAGTCTGTATTGACCTTTCAGCCAAACCATTCGACCTTGGAAGATAAGGACTTGATGTCCTATGAGTTATACCCCAATCATTACAAAATTCTGAGAAACCCCTTGAATTAAAAGGGGGTCCATTATCGGAGATCAGAATCTGAGGAATGCCATGTCTGGCGAATATAGATTTTAATTTGTCTATGATATTAACACCAGAATACCCACTGTTTAAAATTTCAATTTCAAAATATTTAGAATAATAATCGACTACAATAACATAATATTTTCTCCTAAATTCAAATATATCACAACCGACCTTAAACCATGGTATGTCATAAATTTCGTGTGGTAATATTCTAAGATTGGGTTTCGAATTCCTATACTTAAGACAAATTTCACAATTCGATACAATATCAGCAATTTCATTATACATATTGGGCCAAAAAACGGTTTTTCTAGCCAAACTTTGACACCTTTGTATACCCATGTGTCCCTCATGTAGGCAATTTAAAATCGTATGACGCAAATTCTTTGGTATTAAAATCTGACACCCCTTCAAAATAAGGCCATCCAAAATCGTGAACTCATCCTTAAATTTATAGTATGGCATGACCTCAGAATCAACCTGTCCCACCGACTTTGGCCAGCCATTTTGAATATAACCCTTGATTCTTGAGAAAATATGGTCCTTATTCACATGTTCCCTTATAACCTCTATATTAGAAAATGGTATCTCCATGAAGGATCTAACAAAATTACAGTGAAGTTCCAATTCCTTGTCCAATTCGGGTAAACTATTATTATTCAAAGGGCATCTTGATAAAGTGTCAGCTATGTACAAATATTTCCCAGGCTTATAACTCACAACTAAATCATATGCCTGTAATCTGAGCATAAATCGTTGGAGTCTTGGGGGTATACTGTACAAAGGCTTATTAAAAATCGCTACCAACGGTTTGTGATCAGTTTCGACATAAATCCTTGTCCCATAAGTATACTGATGAAATCTTGTACATCCGAAAAGAATTGCAAAAAGTTCCTTCTCAATCTGTGCGTAATTAGTCTGTGCCGTAGTTAAAGAAGCAGAAGCATAGGCTATAGGATTTCTATCATGTAGTATTGCAGCCCCAACTGCATATTTAGACGCATCAACAGTCAATTTCAATTCTCTACTGGGGTCAAAATAAGTCAAAACTGGATGCCTGGTAATTTCCTCCTTCAAATTATTGAATTCCCTATCCAAAACCTCGTTCCAATGCCAATCAATGTCCTTTTTCAACAGTTGCCTTAAATTTACAGTCTTCAATGACAAATTTTCAATAAAAGCTCCCAAATAATTTACCATGCCCAAAAACCGTTGTAACTCCTGTACGTTCTTCGGTACAGGCATTCCCAAAATTGCTTCTATTTTCTCCTCATCAGGCTTGACACCATCCCTACCAAATACATGACCTATAAACTTTATTTCCTCAAGCATGAATCTAGATTTCGATTCGTTAAATTTCAAACCGACATTCCTAGCTCTCTCAAGCAAAGTATTCAAAATTCTATCATGTTCATCAACAGTCTTCGCATATATCAAAAAATCGTCAATATAAATTATCAAGCCATCAATATCCCCGAACAGCCGTACCATTTCACCATGAAAAATTTCGGGCGCAGCATTAATACCAAAAGGTAAACGTAAAAATCGGTAGCGACCAAAAGGCGTATTAAAAGTGCACAATCTTGAAGAGTCCTCATCAAGTGGCACCATCCAAAATCCACTATTTGCATCAAGTGTGCTAAAATATTTTGACCCACTTAGCTTTGCCTTACAATCATCTATATTAGGAAAAGGAAAACGGGCCCTAACTAAAGCCTTATTCAAATTTCGTGGATCAAGGCACAGTCTTATTTTACCGTTTGGTTTTGATACCAAAACAATAGAATTAACCCATTCTGTCGGTTCATCAATTTTAGCAATAACTCCCAATTTCTCCATCCTATCTAATTCACCTTTCAATGCACCATGTAACGCAAACGGAATTTTCCTTGGTACATCAACAACAGGTTTAACATTATCCCTCAACACCAATCTACATTTATTTCCCAACATACCTAAGCCATTAAAAGTATCTGAATATTTTTCAAGTATGCTCTCAAATGACAACTTGTTAATATTCTTTATTAAGTCCATTTGCCTTGCCAGGTCTAAACCAATAATATTCTTGCATTTTAAATTTACAATATAAAAAGTATTAATAAAAATTTTATTATTAAAATCTAATTTAATATTAACTTTACCCTTTACTGGAAGTTTTTCTCCACTAAATGTGAGTATATTGGTTTTAGTTAACTGTAGATTTTTACCACCTAAACGTAATTCTTTAGCGCTTTGTTCCGATAATATGTTTGTGTCAGCACCCGTGTCCACTTGGAATTCCACATTCTTATTATTTATTTTTACAAGTATAACCCATCCTCTTTTGCTAGTTGTGATTTTTTCTTGTTTATTCTGCTTATGACATGCTGTTGGTTGTTGTTTATAGATATGTAACTTTCTAATTTGTAGTTCTTTAATTCGATTTTCATAAGAATTTAAATTGTTATTTTTAAGCGATAGTGATCCAACAAAAAGGTCTTCAGGTTCACCTTCTTCACAAACCATATTTTTTACATATTTTGACTTGAAGTTTTTGTTTTGCTTGTGTTTGTAGAAGCACATTTTTGCAAAATGTCCTCTTTTTCCACATACATGGCAATTTTCGTTAAGTGCCGGACATTTTGTTTTATGTGTTTGTCCACATTTATTGCAATTATTTTGATTATTCTTATTTAGTGCATTTATATATATTTGACTACCGTGATTGGTTTGTAATAACTTAGATGCATTTTCTTTTGCAGCTTCAATATTTCTGGCAATTTCCACCGCTTTTTCCAATTCTATTTTGCCTTCACTTAATAATCTCTCTTTTATGTGATGAAAATTAGGTGACATACCACATATGAAAATATCTTTAACGAGACTCTCTCGTAGCGTACCAAATTCACAAGAAAGACTTAAATTCTTTAAAGCTGTAACGTAGGCTTCCAACGTTTCGTCTGTGGCTTGCTTTCTGGTAAAAAATTTGTGCCTTTCCATAGCTACGTTTAATTTTGGTACAAAATATGCATCGAAATGGGTTATCAAAACATCATACTCTACAGAGTCATAGTCTACATTAAAAGAATTGGCAATTTGAATACACTCTGAACCCATGTAGTGCAACAATAATGCAACTTTTCTTTTATCCTTTTCAGCCTCTAGATTTGTTGCTCGAAGAAACATTTTAAATTGAGCTTTCCAGTTATTCCACTCGTTGGCAATATTTGTGGCTTTAAGGTTAACTTTTTCAATGCCGCCATTTTGAAATTCGAACATTTTGTACTTCTTTTTTTTTTTTTTTAAATTTGTAGATTGATTTTATTATTGAAACAAGACTTTATCTTTTTCAATTAAATTCAATTTTTCACCTGACACCATGTAGTACTCGTGTTTTAGACAAACGATCTCTTTGACTTTCATTTATTAAGTGACTCGTATATTTTATTTTATTCTAGTTTTTCTTGATTACAGGGTGCATCTTATAAACTACTGTCAGTGTCTACACTGAACATAATAATTATACAACACTCCAGTTCAAACATTTCGAACAAAACAATTTCGTAAACAAATATTTCTTCAACGACTCTCTGTCAATAGATTTCTGGCAAAAATTCTGAGAGTAAAAATAAAATTGCCGCGTAAAATGTTTCTCAAAAATCTGTCGCTCGAAGTCGACTTTAAAGTGTAAGTCGCGCTACTCATGGATAAAATTAACGCACACAACATAAGTGGTGTGAGAAACTAGGTTGTAATCTCGACTAAAGGGTTGTATTGAGCAATTATGTAAGTAAATACTTTAAGGAAGAAATTTCGTCTGCTTAATTAAGTTAACTTGACTGCTTAGCCTAGAATTTATGAGCTCTTGCAGCTCTGTTTTCCTAACTCTTTAACCTAGGGTTTGACAGAAGTCCTTGTGAAGTATTTTCAACTTTTTTGGCATGTATTCGAAAGCACCAGAGCGCCGTTATGAGTGATCTGGTCTCTATGCAATTGGATTCAGTTTCCTACATTTTCTTTGTGAATGTTTGTCCTCAGAAGAGGAACGTCCATTTCATATTTGAAATCTCCTGACCTCTGCTACACCATCCACAAACAATAATAGCAGCAATAGCAATGTCATGCACATAGCAATGCCATGCAGCGCCCAATAAATATCTTTGAACTTATTTGTTTCTATTTTACGGCAGATTAATTATTCACCAATCGCCTGTTCAGCTGAGCAATTAATGGAAGGATGAGAATGGTTTGTAAATCCAACAAGCAGGCTGAATTTAACTTTACTGCCACCAGTTTAGCTCTCTGCTTTAATAGAAGATAGGAGGATGTTCAGGAGGGTGAGTATGGTAAACTGGGCCTTGGTTAAAGTGAAGGAAAAAGCCCTAATCACCAGGACAACTAATAGTCTGCAAACTCTGTATGTGAGCTTGTAATGTCACTGATATTTGCATCAGAGATCAGCAATCAATCGTTTTTTCGGTACTCATAAGCACTCATGAAATTTTGAATCTGAGTGAGTGAGTCAACAATATTGAAATTTAACTACATATGTACTCTGCTACATTCATACTCACTACAATGCTGATTTATAACGTACAACGTTGACATCAAACTCATACCATTCGAAATATGTTTGATTCATAAGTATACTCATAATACTTATTATAAATGATTCGTGTGGCTCGAAGTTGTTGTTGCATTTACAAGAAAAGAAAACAGACACATAAGCAAAAAGACAGAGCAGCGACCAGAGCGAACATATAACTTATTTTGTGATTCGTGGGTATATGTTGAGTTATGGAGAGTCGCAAACAGCGTTGCCAGATTTTTTTTTTTAAACTTTATTTCTGGAAAAAAATTTTTTTTACAAAAAAAACTTGTTTTCTACAAAAGTACCAACATTTTTAAAGGAATTTCCGGAGCCCGGTGCCCTCTGTTGGTGTTTTTTTTTTCGTTTTTTGTCCGGGGGTAATAAAATACACAATATTTTATTTAAAAATGTAAATATTTCCTGTTTTAATACTGAATTTATTGAAAAATATTTTAAATTTAATTTTGTCGAAAAAACTTGTTTTGTTAGAAAACAAATTTAATGAAAACTTTTTCGCATCTCAAAAAACTTAAAAAAAAGGGAAAACTTGGCAAATGGCAACGCTGGTCGCAGCCAACACCATCATACATGTTGTTAAGTATGAGTACTTCAAACTTTGAATATGAGTAGAGGTTCCATGATATTCAAATATGTAGGTATGAATCAAGAATGATAAACTAAAGATTACGCCTTGCGCATGTTTTCCCGTTAGATGACGTAGTTGCGCTATTTTAAAGGTTACCAAGTCTTTTTTATATGTGAAAATTAACATTTCTCTGAAAAATGTGTGCACTACGTGAAAGTAGTTGGCAGCCCTGCAATATAACTTACATTATCATTAGCCAATAGAAACAATAGCTGCGTGACGTCATTGATTCAACATGCGCAGAAAGTTTTAATTTTGTGTGCGCGATGGCGTAATCTTTAGTTTATCATTCTTGAGTATGAATGCGAATAAGTATCAGAAATTATGAGCATGATTCGATTCTACTCATCTATTTGAATACTGATTGCTGATGTCTGATTCCCATCATATACTGTGGTCTGTTACACTACACCGAGCATATGTTCGCAATTACACGGCTCGTATACTATTAGATAAAATAAATAAATAAGTGCCTAACACTGTAAATTCACATGCAGAAGTTGTGAAAAACTCTTCATGCTGCAATTTAAACCCAAAGACTCAGATTAACTTTGAATAAATTTTATGATTATTTTTTCCGCCGTAGTCTAGTAGATAGTGTATCGGCTTATTAGACATATGGCCAGGGTTCAAACCCTAGATCAGACATCAAAACAAAATTATGAAAAAATATTTCTTCGGCGACTTCCTCTCAGCAGATTTCAGGCAAAACCTCTGAGAGTCAATAAACAATTGCCATGAAAAGTTTCTCAAAAAATCTGTCGTTCGAAATCGACTTTAAATTGTAACTTCCGCCACTCATGTATAAAATTAACAAACGCAACATAAGTGATGTGAGAAGCTAGGTCGTAATCCTGACTGAAGAGTGGTAATGACCAATTATGTGTGTATGTATTATTTTTTCCGTCGGATATGACTGCTCTGCCCTCACATTTATTTTGTCCCAATGTTTGTGATGATAACAAAACGATAAAATTTTATTACCCCACGCTGTCGTATACTTTCTCAATACCTTTGGGTTCAGTTACCAAAGAAAATAAATTAAAAATTTGTACACAAACATTAGCCCTAAAAAATCGAAATAAATTGAATAAAACTGTGGCTTAAATACTCATTTGCTTGACAGTAAAACATCAAATAACAATCACACATCCAAAGCACACTTTGAAACTTTGTTTCACCACAAAAAGCCAAAAAACAAGGGCAAAAATTAAACGAAAAATATTTGAATTTCCAACAAATATTTATTGAGATAAACTACAGCAACAGCAACAACAACAACACCAGCAATTAGAAACAAAAATTGTTTCAACTAAATACAGTCTCGTTAAGCAAAAACAAAAAATTTAAATGAAAAACAAAAACAAAATCCCTACAAATTAAGAGAGAATGAATATTGTTTCTATTTAGTTTGCAAATGTTAAAAAACCCTTTCAAAAAAGTACAGAACACAACTGCAGTGAAGAGAGTGAGAGAGAAAGAGAATTTTAATGTTTAACGTTATAAATTCAGCCTGCAAAACATTTAAATCAACACGCAAATCAACAACAAACAACAAACAAACGTTAATAGTTAGAAGGCAACAACAGTAAAAAAAGTTATATTTACAGTTTAATGATGATCGCCATAATTACCGTTACATTGTGTTGTTGTAGTTTGTTTGAGTGTGTTTTGTTTTTCTGTTTGGCGGAACCACCATTGTGCTAACAATGCCGAAAATGATTGGTTTACACATATCAACGCCTAAAACTACTTTCAAAAGAAGAGTAAAAATATACATTTTTTGATTTCATTCTTGCACGCCAATGTAACCATAAGAGCAACAGAGATAAACAAAGATTTTTAAGGTTAAAGCATTATATAGCCAGACTTTTCTTTACTGTATGTAACACACATAGCATGAATATGTCCTACTCTTTCTCGCTTAAGGCAGAGATTGTTGAAGAGAAACAATCTTGTGTTGTGTGTTAAGTGCTTGGGAGTTGAGTTGATTTGTTTTTGTGTTTGGTGTGATTGCTGTGTACATGTATGTGTGTGTATGCATGTGTTTGAAAAGTTTAACCACCGACAAACAAGCCCTGATATATTTAAACCTTAACATAACAGCAGAGCGTAAATGTTATTATATTTGCAGCAGCAGTCAGTCTCTGCCTTAAAGCCTAACGATTTCAATTTGTTGTTTACTTACACACACACACAGACACGAGCAACAAACATAAATGCACTGCTGATTAAAACACCACCACTGTAACACCACCATTTATTTTATTCATCGTACATATACCAGCCTACGATGCCTGTTAAAATAAATAACAACAACAACATCACTAACAACAGCATTTATAAAAAAATAAATTACCCTTAAAAAAAAAAAACAACAACAAAGAAAAGGAGAAAAAACCCAAAACAGAGAGTAAAACAAGAAAATCAACTTGTCTAGTTAGCAGTACTCAATCTAGTTTCGAACAGTTGTTTGTGAAACATCGTAAGGTGAGGTTCTTTACTACATTCGATGGTACTTTTTTTTCTTCTGTTCGTAACGTTGGTTCGTTCGTTCGTTTTGTTTACGTTTATTTTTCTTTTCGTAACTGCAGTAACAACAACATCGTCGTCGCCGTCGTCATCATCATCATCATCATGTTTTAAAGAGCATGAGTAGAGTGTTAACAAGAAAATAAGATCATATTGTATTAACAATACTAACAACAACAACAACAGCAATAAGAAAAAAATAAAATAAAGAAACTGTTACAATTATGTGAGCGCACAAACAAAATTCAAAATAAGAACACAAAAGAGTAACAAAAAAAAAAAAGAAAACAACAACAAACAGAAAATTAAAGAGTGCTGTTGTCGTCCAAATTGAGCAATGATTTGGCTTTGATTGATTTTAATTTTAGTATGTGGTGAACTGTTAACGAGATAAGACGTTTAAACGGTTGTTGTGTGTGTTGTTTTTTTTATTCTTCTTGTTTTAATTCTACCATTGCTTGTGCAAAAAACAAAGAAGAATTATTAACAAGAATTTTTTGAAAATCAAAAAGAATTAAAAACCAAAAATATAAAAAAAAGAAATTTTATTTAAAAAAAAAAACAAAAAATATTATTTTAAACTGAAAAAGTGAAAAAAAAATACTTTTCCTTCTGTGTATAATTTTTATTAAATATCCAGTGTAGTTAGTAAAACTATGCTTTGTCCACCCACCATGCGTCCCGCCAGTCCAGCAGAATCGGAAATATCGGTGGGCGGTGCACCCAGTCCTTTACCCAATACAGCACAAAATCGCAATGCAATTGACTTATTGCACCATCAACAGCAATTGCTGATGCATCAACATGCGGTGGCAGCAGCAGCGGCGGCTGGTTTAACAAGAGCCGCCGTCGGTTCCATGCCAGAGGAATATTTCCAACCATTAAAACGCCTCAGAATGTCTGAGGACACAGAGAGCAGCCATAAAGAAAGATCGCCCAGTCCTGTAGCCTCACAAAATACCAGCGCCACCAATACCGCCTCTTCGAATACAAAATCCAATTTGGAAGGCGTTAAAAGCTTCTCGATAGCGGATATTTTGGGCCATGAAAAACGCGACTCCTCCAGCTCACCGCCGCCCTCAGCCCAACGAAACTCCGGTACATTGCTGCAGCCACGTACCGAGCCTTTGGATATAGTGACGGGCATGCAACATCCGGCTGCCATGCTTTTACCTGGCACCGCTCATGTGGTAAGGCCTTGGGACCATTTACTGGGCCCCATGCCGGTCCGACCATTTATACCCTCCGCCTTGCTACACTACGAACAACGGTTGGCTTTGGATTATCACCGCCAGCTGCAGGAACACTTCAATGCCCAGGCCCAACTTTTAAGGCACATGAACGGCATGGATATCATACCCTCGGAAAGTGGCAGTGAACGTAGCAGTTCGGCTGCCAGTGATTGTTGTTCACCGGAAATTAATCGTTCTTCCGGCGAAATACATACACGGCATTCGCCTTCCACTCAACAAGAAAGATCTCAACACAGTAGCAGCTCGGCCAGTGGAGCAAACGGCAACAATTCCTCAAACAGTGGCAATGGTGCGTCGTCTTCGTCGAGTAGCGGGAAAACAAAACCGAATGGTACCCCTCTGGATGCTTTATTTCAAATGACCACCAAAGATTTTGATGAAGAACAAGGTAAGGCAAGAAGAGATTCGTTTTTTTTTAATTGACAGAAATTTGTATGGAAACGAAGAAAGTTTCTCTTAAATTATCTTTTTTCGCACTTAAGCAAGTATTCTAGCTAAATTAAGGCCGATGAAAAGAAGTCTTTTCAAAAAAGTAAACAAAGAGAAAGTAAAGAGATTTTAAGTTTTCGTACTTTAACTACGAGATTTTTACTTCAAATATCCTAAAGTGTTGACCTTTGAAATTCAAATTCTTTAAGACCAGGGTGGTAAAACGAAACCCGAAATTGAGGGCCTTATTAGACTGATGGTAGTCACTTCGAATAGGCACGGTTTGGTTCTCATAATTCTGCTACTACACCAACCATCTTGTTGGCAAAATGAATGAATGTGTAGTAAACGTTTCACGAAATAGCCAAGTGCAGATACGATCCAATGATTACAAGTTTGGGTTTTTAATTAACAGGGTTAAGAACCTGCTGAACCAGCAAAGTTGCATAGCATCAGGTGGAGACTGCATAGCTAACTATGGCGCTCTAAATATGGCCTCTTTTGATTGACGTGGACTTTTCACCCAAAAAAATGATGATGTTAGTCTCTGTATGTCAGTAGAATGCATGGCAATCTCCCCACCAAGCTCAAAATGCCGCAGGCAAGTCACTGCCAAGAAGAAGAGCCAGGCATTGCAATGATGGAATGCAATTCGTCTATTGCAGGTCAAAGTTAATCGCTAGAGGGCAATTGTTTCCTTCAAAGTTAGAAAACCTTGATCATGTAGGCTCATATAAATCATTTTGTCTTACGGATGCATCCAATTGCCAGGAAACACTCGACAAAAGCAGTCTGTCTCTCAATTCTGTCTTATAAACCTTAAGCGTCGGCTCATCATGAGTCCACATTATTGTTAGCGCTCTTTTATTCATTAGTAGTCTCTATTCTCTTCAGAAATGTAATGATTTTTTTTACAATTCAGCAGAGATTTGCTAATGAAAATTAAACGATTGGTGTTTGCATCATCTCAGAAGAGACCCTTGAAGCCTTATAGTACAACAGCTTGCAAAAGGTTTTCTGGGCAAACTTTGGCCCAGACACGGCAAATACACTCAAGAGATTTCAATATTTTATCCACAACTTTGTGAATTGAATTTCCCGAGCACGAATACAGTTTCGATAAATGAATTAAAGATAATAGCTTCTCTATCCGGACACTATTAACTGAGATATCATGGCAATTGTTTACGTATCTCGAAGGAGAGGAAGTGGCGGACCTCTGTTCGGAAGTTGTTCAAGCAACCGGATACATTTTTTGCAATTCTAAAGCCATGACTAGGATTAGATGATACGTTTCAATTGGATGCGATAGAAATCAAATCTGTTTCCACCGGAGATCCATTCCATTCGAAGGGTTGGAAAGTTGTTAAGTGACAGATTGTGGCTAACAAAGCATCTTTTGCGGGCTTTTGAGTTATCACAGATAAATCTGTAGGGGTAATCGGTAGGTAGGCAATCGCTTAAGTAGGACATAAGAGATCTTTTAGGTCACAGCAAAGAAAAAGAATACTTTTTCTGGAACCTCAACGGTCCAAGCTATATTAAGCATAACTTGATGTTACAGTATAACAATTAAAACTTATTTTTTATTTTTTTATTTTTGTTATTTGTTTTAAGCGAATGAACCTTTTAAAATACAGTAATCCTCTCTAACTTCAATTCGCGCCGTCATTTGATTTAGTCGCATTTTTTTAGAACCAACTGCGACTTAAATCAAGGGATTACTGTAACTTTTTTTAACCGTTGATCGAGCCTTAAAAAAACTTCATAATTCTAGCTTATGTATCACTTTTGATACATACTTGTAGTACATAGTATTTTCACGATTATCGATAGATTTTGTTAAAAAATTTTAATATTTTGATTTATTTTAATTCATTTTAATAAAACTATTTTATATTATTATATTTTATTATCACTTTTATGAAATTTACGGCAAAATTTTTGACATGATGTACATTGCAGTATGGTTTTTTACGTAAATATCAAACACTTCATGTCAGATTGGTTTTATTTTTATCAAAATGGCAATAATTTGGCATCTAGCATCCTTGCTTTGCGCCGATTTATAAGTTTCCAATTGTTTAGATGGGGCAGCTTATTGTCACTCGCATCAGTAACAGTCTCAATTGAGGGCTGGCTGAAACCTAATGGTACAAACCATTGTTATATTTCGTTAGAAAAATTGGTTTTCAACGTCATGTGAGGTAAAAAAGCTTCCCGTAGCAATAGAACGTCGATGGGTTCCTCTCTATTTTCCCGGATGCGGGTTTCTACAAATACGGCTGTAAGTAGTTGCTACGCACGTAGCATGTACATGAATGTAAAACTGCCAATTCCGTTTCTGTGGACCGCGTAATTTATATCGACCATAAAATTCAATTAGTTACTAATCTAGAGCGACAAAATTATTGGGATTATTAAAAGCTGAAAGACTTTCAGCTCATTTTTCGAAAAGGCGTAATAGATATAAATTTATCATTATTTCCGAGTAGCACATTATCAAACCGAATGATTCTGTTATAGCATACGTTCGTAGTTGACCGAAATATTATCCTTCCGTAATATCAATGAAATAAAACATAGGACAAAATACTTTTTTATAATGTTTGTCTATCACGTGAGATAAATATGAGAAGAGCAGTAAGTACATTTAGTAACATTTCAAGAAACAGCTGCTAGCAATCTGCGTTAAAATTGTGAGTATTTTGTCTTCCCAAACTACTAAAGTAGTACTATATTTGGCTAAAAGCATCTGATTGTAACGTTTGTTGCTCCCAATACTTTCGTCAGTTCATAAGACGAGCTTCTGTTTTCTTCTTCTTTAGTCTCCAGCAGCAGGAATATTACATATATAATCGGTCATTACAACCTTTCGTTGTAAATGGGACATAACTGACCAGAGGTTTGAACCTTGATCTGACATCTAACACGCTACATACTAGACTACGACTACTACCTTCAATATCAAGGATATATCATGAACAGAAAATTCAACCTTTTCCCTTTCCTCCAACACTTATCTTTCAATTCCTTGTTAAATACCATAAATAACGTATTATTTACGATAAAGCTTCACAAAATCTTTGAAAACCTAAAAAAATTACTTACACAACACCAAAGAATCGCTAGGAAAGTCGTATGTATCAAAAATGATACATAAGCCAGAATTATGAAGTTTTTGAATTTTTTAAGTCCTGTATAAAATTTTCTATTTTTATTTGGTTTAAAATAATGGCGATAACAATGCTAACGAATTCAAAAAATATTAGGCATCTACCTTTTTCTGACTTAAAGTTATATAGTCTCAAAAATTTAAATGTATCATTTTTGATACAAAGCTCGATCTACGGTTAAGTTCCTTGTTAAAAACATACTACTTTGTAGTATAAGCAATATTAAATTCGATTTACGTCGTTTCGATTTACGTCGCCTTTTATTGGAACCAACTGCGACATAAATCGAGGGATTACTGTATTAAGTATTCTACACATGGTTGGAATCCATTTTTAAATGCTCTCTAGCAATACGTAGTCAAACTACAGAAAAGGTTTTTAAAATGCGAAATTTTCTCTCTCTAATAGCAGTCCTTATAAAAAAAAACACTAAAAATTTGAAGAGAATGATTTTCATTTCTCAACAGGAACGCCTTTTAACTCGATAAACGCTCTCCGTTGATGTTCAATAGTTACGTTATCCTGTTTATATAATAAAAACTTTATCCTTAGCTTCTTAAAATAGTCATCATCCCGCTAGACTATCTCTAGACTGCATTATTAAAACTTAAACTTATCATCCAGCCCTTCTGACACAGCTGTAAGGTGCATGATGAAGCAATTTAAACTTTAATTTCTTGATTTTAGTCATTGTAAGAGAGATAGTCTGGTAGGTAGACGGAAGGCCGTGGTTAAAAACCCGCTTAGACATCTCGAACAAAATGAAATACGAATAATTATTTCTTTCGGTGTCTTTCTGTCAGCGGTCTTCTGGCAAAGGCTTTGAAAGCAGGGGTGTTGTCGGAACGTCGTTCCGGTACTTCCTTTTTGGACAGGAACGCGTTCCGGAACTACGGATGACTTCTGATAACGAGAATTGGCTGACGTTTTGAAAAAAAAAAAAAATTAAAAAGAATTGCTGATTTTTTTTTCTAATTTTTGACGAATTAGATCGTCCCTGTCTATATAATTATAAATACGCGTTCCGGTAAAAAAAAAAAATTAGCACAACACCACTGTTTGAACGCAAGTAAAATTGCTATGAAAAGTTTTGCAAAATCCGTCGTTCGAAATCGACTTTAAAATGAATATCCCGCGTTTCATGGATAAAATTAGCACACGCAACATAAGTGGTGTGAGAAGATTAAACTGTTGTAAAAAACAATTATGAAGTGACAGAAAACATTTCTGTAGGAACAAGAAATATTACGTAAAAATATGCGATTTTCGGGAACAAGCTCTTTTATTTCCCTTGGACACATACCCTTCAGAGGTCAGCAATGAAACGTTTTTCGAATATAAGTGAGAGTCAACAATATTGAAATTTAACTATGTACTCTGATTTATTCATACTCACTACATTGTTGATTTATAAGTGCAGGTCGCAATGAGTATGCGTACAACGTTGACATCAAACTCATACCATTCGAAATATGTTTGATTCATAACTTTAGAAAAATACTTATAATACTTATAAACAGACGTCGGCACAAAGAGAACATGATAAAAATGTGAGTGTATTTGTGAGGAGCATGTGTATAACCCAGAGGAAAATTGTTACTAATTTTTGTTTCAAACAGTGTTCGAACAAATATTGTGCTTTTTAATGCCATTGGTATTTTTCGTACAAGTTTTTATGGATTTGCAGCAAGAGTCATCATTACATATTTCAGGTACCTGAAATTCAATATATGTATTTAAAGCAAAAAAATTATGTTTCCCAGTTTTTCTTCACATTTTAATTGAATTTTTCTTTGGGTGTATAATTGATACACAAAAAAATTTCAAAAAGAAGCGACGAGAACCTGCTTCACTGAATGCTGATAAGTAACTGAATGCATTTTTACGCTCATTTTAACAAATATTGTTGATGTTCGTGGCCTATGTGTGTAAAAAGCCGAACTTGTTCGGCTCCCGGGAGACATTGGTGCCGACGTCTGCTTATAAATGATACGTTTTGCTGTTGCATTTACAACAAAATAAAAAGGACTAGCTTATGGGTCTAAAATAAGTATGAATGCTTATAAGTATCAGAAATTATGAGTATGATTCGATTCTACTCATCTTTTTGAATACTCATTGCTGATCTCTGATACCCTTACGGTAGCAATAAACAGTGCTCAAATGTGCTAACAGAGTTAGAAGTAATATGTTTATTAATGGACATGGCACATTCGCCCTCTTCTGTACGCATTTTATTTTATCTGGTCTCCTTACTTTCCCCATATTCAATTTAATTTGATTTAGATGTCGATGTTGAGATTTGTGGTATTTATGTTACACGGTTTATAAATGTCAACACTTTGTGAAAGAAAAGAAAACAGAAATCAAGATTAAATTAATTTTGAAATTAATTAAAAGCAATTTAAACAAATACAAATAAAATTAAAATAAATTTTAAAACATAAAATATGCGTTTAAGAAAAGTGAACACCACCAAAGACGACAGACGGACGGACTGACAAATATAAAATCTCATGGGAAAAAAGGCCATTCAAAAGACAGAAATTAATGAGAAATGCCAAGTTTTACGTGACAGTCAATTTAAATTGAATAGAATTGAAATTAAAATTAAATTTTAATAAATAACTTAATTTAAGTGCTTAAAAACTAAACGGATTTTCTGAACTGAAAATTAAAATGAAATAAATTTTTCAAAATTAAACGACAAATGAAATGAAATTAAACTAAACTAAACAACGCTAAGGAATGTTTAAAAATAAAATGAAAAAAAAAAACAAATAACAATTTAAATGAGAAAAATATTCTGAAAAAAAATCTTCTTTTTTTCTTTCTTGTTTAAATAGCAGCAACAACAGATAAGACCTAAAATTGTGTCTTAATTTTCATTTCATTTTCTAGTTTTTTGAAAAATATTTAAAATTTCTTAAATAATTAATTTGTTAACATGATTAACACAAACAACAACTAAAGTGTTCTATTTTACATGATAACATTGCTTTGGAAAAGTTATTCAATTCCAGATAAATAAATTCAAAAATGTTTTTATCATTGGAAAATTGAATTTGAATATTCCCTAAGGATTGCTAGTCAGCAGATAACACAAGTATTTCCATCATAATTATCAACTTGAACATGAAATATTCAATATTTTCCAGACACCAAGGCTCCCTTACAAATTCCTTTTAAATTTTTAACAAAAAAATTTTTTTCAAATAAAAATTCCTGGAAATATCTAAAATTCTTTTTAAAAACAAATGTTAACAAGTGTTAGTTTAACAAACTCACCCACTGTACTTATCATTCTGAAAAAGATTGTTTGACAATATGAACCAAAACAAACCTCCTTTCATTTAGTACCACAACTAAGCACTTCAATGGCGAAAAAGAAAAAACCCTTAAAGATCCCTTTTTAAGTGCCTTCCAATTGTCTCAAATTAGTTAATGACTGTTTTGCTGTATGGTTCGATTAGTTGGGTGTAGTGATTAGACAATAAATGTAATGGTCTGTTGAAGCCTTTGTTAAAGTATTAAATTTCCATAATTAATAATCTCTCCTTCAAGTGGACCAAACATTTTGAAACCTATTACATGCACCACTTAAAGAAGGAACAGAGTTTTTTGTGAAGGATAAATTATGGCCTGTTTTTAAGAAAACTCCCGCATTAAATTGAATTTCTGCTGATTACTATGAAAATATATTATTATTTGAACTGTATAGGCTGTATATGATGAAGTTTTATAACGTTAAATGGAAAGAAAATCAGAAGAAATTATTTTAACTAATCAAAAAATATTAATTATGGTGACATTAATATCCATTTGTTCTATGGCTATGCAACAATTACTACTTGAAACTCAAACTACTACTACTTTATTACAAATATTACTATTATCATTACTGCTACTATTGCTATTACTACTACCATTACAAATATTGCTTCTATTACTACTACTACTGTATTACAAATATTGTTACTATTCCTACTGATAATACCATTATAAATATTGCTACTATTACTATTACCAGCACCACTCCTCCTACTATTATTAGAATTTCTACTACTATTACTGTAAGCACTACTTTACTACTACTACTAAAACTACTCCTACTGCCACTTTACTAATACTACTACTTCTGCTAGTACTATTACAACTTCTACTACTATTACTACTACTACCACCACTACTTTACTACTACCAGTACTGCTACTATATTACTACTGGTACTATTCCTACTACTACCTGAGCAACTCCTACTATTACAAGTTCTACTGCTATTACTACCACAACTGCTTTACTACTACAACTGATTTACTACTGCTACTACTATTACTACTCCTACCATTACTACTAGTTCCTACTACTACTATTACAAATTCTACTACTACTTCTTCTACTATTAATGCTACTAATAGTAGCGCTATTCCTACGACTACTATTAAACTTCTAGTGCTATTACTACCCGAAATGCTTTGCTACTACTACTACTACTACTATTACAATTTCTACTAATACTATTAATACTACTACTAGTGCTACTCCTACGACTACTACCACAACTGCTTTACTAGTACTACTCCTACTCCTACTATTACTATTAGTTTTACTGCTACTAGTACTACTCCTTCTACTTTCACAATTTCTACTACACCTTCTACTACTATTAATACTACTACTACTAGTTCTACTCCTATAGCAGTAATTAATTCAACTTCTGCTGCTATTACTACTACTTCTACCAATACTACTTCTACTAGTATTACTGCTTTACCGTTTGAAGACTGAATATGACGCGAATGCTATTTTCTTACTGCAATTTTATTGCTTTCCTATTATATTCGGTACTTTATTATTATTGTTCAAGTGTTACTATCACTGCTACTTCACCATTACCCTTATGACTGTTTACGCCTTAGTTGCTATTATTACTATTTTTTCCCAAAAATTTTAACACTTTGCTACTAATACTATTAGTTTGCTAGACTTTTATTCCATTTTTATTAAATTCTAATTTCTTTTCTACTGTGACTACTATTTGCAACTTACTTATTTGCTACTATTATTATCACTTTATTTTTTGCTTTCTTGGTGCTATTACTACAACCTGTATGCTATTTATTTGACATTATTATTACTATTTTCATTTTTGTGCCATTATTTTATCGCTATTATTACTACATGGTTTCACTAATATTATTGGGCTACTATTATTGGGCTTCTATTATGATATTTGCTGTTATGACTTTAACAATAATCTTGTTTTGTGAAAGCCCGTATCAACTATGACTGTAGCAGAGAACTTTTATGCTACTATTTTGCTACTTCGAATCTAGTACTTTGCTACTACTCCCCACAGAATTATTATCGAACAGAGCAAAACTTTGGCCTTTACCACGGTTTTATGAATTCCAGTAGCAGCTGTGCACGTAAAATTTTTAACTTGAAATGAAAAACTTTGCTAATATTACTACACCTACTTTGCTACTACTATTTCTGGAACATAGCTTCCCTAGATCTAAGATCTCGATCACAATGTTTTTACTATTTTTATATTGATTAGAATTTTTGCCTTGGCAAATATACTCACAATTTACTTAAATTATATTCAATTGTCTGCCTTATTTATCTTAATTAATTTATTTTAAGGCCACTTAAAATGTTATTATTTATTATTTCTTTCAAAGATTTTGTTTATGAAACTTCTGATATTTTTATTTGTTTATTATTTATTTTATTATATAGCTGCAGTCGTATTTAAATACTGTATTTAATTAGTAAATTGATATCCTAAATGCTTTTGCTATTTTTTATTAATATGCTCCAATATCAACATTTTTATTTAATTTCTTTAAAGGCATTGCAAATTTCGTGTATTTTATTTTTTATTAATATGCTTCAATTTATTTCTTTATTTAATTTTCTCTAAAGGCATTACAAATTTCGTGTATTTTATGCTATTTTTTACAAGTGCCATTATTGTGAATTTTTTACGCCGAGTTTTTTATATTTTATTGCAATATTATTATTGTTATTATTTTCATTAAATACTTTATATGCTACCATAAATATTTTATTAGAGATAATTGCCTAACAACCTTTTAATATTTCCATAATAATTTCAATTGCTATTTAAATACTTCCTAGCAAATGGAGAAAATTTTAATTTATATGCTACACTTCTTGCCTAATAATTTTTACTTTCATTTGGTTAATATTGGTTGTAATTTCGGTGAATTTAATTTTATTTTCTCTGCTTTATTTACTGCTATTTTATAATCTTATTTTTGAGAAGAATTTTTTTGCTATTTTTATTAACATTTCATGTAAATAAGTTAAATATGCTCTTTGGTACTTTATTTAACTAGAAAGTAATTATTTTTATTGCAATAATCTTTCCTTTTTGGCTAGGTTTTTATTGCTATTTTACTAAGGCAAATATGGTCTTTAAAATTGTGCTCCATTTGTTAAATTATTTTGGCATTTTTATTAAGACATTTTTATTATCTGTTAGTAACTAGAATAACTCAAATAGCATTCAAATAGTACATTTAATTGGAAAGTATTTATTGTTATTGCCATACTATTTTTATGCTATTTTTGATGTCTTGAGCATGGAAATATTTTATTGGAAAGTATTTATTCCTATTGCTAATTCTCGTTTTTTTGCTGTTTTTTTACTACTAATTCACTGTGGCTGATATAGTTTGAAACGATGTGCCCCACTTGTTGGCTTATTTTGCCATTCTTTGGCTAATTTTCAGCCAATAATCTCGCGGTATTTTTTATTGCTATTTTTCTAACCAGGATAACTCAAATACCATCCCAATTCCATACTTAATTGGAACGTAGTTATTTTTATTGCCAAATTTTTTTTGTCTTTTGCTATTTTACTTTGGCATATGGAGTCTCTAACTCTAATTGTTCTCCATTTGATGGTTGATTATTTGGCATTGCTTTGCTGGTTTTCAGTTACAAATCTTATGATACTTTTTCGTAACTAAATATGTAACTCAAATGCTATCTAAATAGCATACAGAATCAGTGCTGTGTTCGGTGTTTTGTTTATTGGTTTTTGTTGGACAGATAAACATTTCAAAATGATTAAAAATTTCATTTCGTTTTCGTGTTTAGTTTCCTTTACACATGGTTTAGTTTTGCCAAAAATCCTTGAAGTACTGTCTTCTTGGCTATTTTTGTTTTACTTTTTCTGCTATTCTTGATGCTAACGATGCATTGTGCCGTAGTTTTTAAGTGCAATTGATGTGACTAATTAACTTATGATCTAATTTTCCATTAACATTCCATGCATCTAGTTTACGAAGTCATAAAAAAACCAAAATAAGTAACGAATTTTTAAATTCCGGCTATTTGTTGAGCTGAAAAACCAGCTCCGAAAGCCAAATAAAAAATATTTGTACTGTGAGCTGGCACTACAACCCATCAGAATACATACATACATCACAGAGTGAGTGCTATTAAAATGAAAACGGTAGCTTAACAAGTTCAAGAAACACACAAAAAAATATTCCAAATCGGCTTTGTGTGATCTCTAGGCTTAAATGCCTTTTAAAATCAAAGCCAGAACCTTATTAAACAACAATAAAAACGAAAAACCAAAAACAAAACAAGGCAGAAGACATTAAAATCAAGCGGTTTTTTGGAAAAGGAATTCCACACCTCTGGTTTAAATTAACGAGCCAAGAAAACAAAAAAAAAAATTATAGAAAAACAGAAAGCAACCCAGAACGTTATTTTAATTGCTCATCAAAGAAATTAAGAAAAAAATAGATAAAAACAACAACAAGAAAAATAATATTTTTAAGAACCAAACTACTGAAACTAAATTCCTTAGCTTAGCCAAGTGAGCGGCTTATTAACGCCTTAAGTTTTAAAAAAAAATTTACCGAAAATTTATTAGAAAAGCCTTAAGTATGAAAAGAGAATTTTAAGCACAGAATTTGTGTTGAATTTTGTGTAAAAATTATTGACATTAAATCAAAATTTAATTAATTATCTCGTATACAGTAATAACAACAACAACAACAAACACAATCATTAATCATTTGTCAATTGATTAAAGAAATGAAAGAAAAGAAATAAATTTTGCAAAACCATATCGCCTCTCCACCCTCCCGAAACATTTATTCAGTCAATCAGTTAGTCAATGTAGAAATTATTCAAACAACAACAGAATAACGTAACGTATGACAATACATATAATTAAACTCAATTGTATTACAATGTATACCAAGGGTATTCACTTCAAAATGCAAAACATATCGGGAGTATCTGCATTGTGCCTTATACTATGTTCAGACAGGCACTTTTATTGCGTAAATCGCAATAAACGCCATTATTGAGTCCAATATTTTATATAAAGTTTTAATTAATTATTGCTCAATAAATACACAAATTGTTGCAATATTGAGTAAAACTTTAAATACAGGACTGTCATAAGTACGTTCAGTAAGCATATTACAATTTTCCGAACACTTTCAATTGGTATTTGACAACTCAAATGTCAACAACTACAAACAAAACAAAAAAAAAAAACAGATAACAAAAAACAAAATAAAAACAATGTTGTTGAAACAACCAGATGTTTTGTTTACCACTGTCAAATAAATATTGCTTATATTATGTGTCTGAACACTTAAAATATTGTACTCAAATAAACGAATATTGACTCAATAAAAGTGCCTGTCTGAACATAGTATTAAGCAGAAATTATGACTTCAAAACCAGGGGCATGCGTTTCAATTCGCAAAAGCTTTTCCATGCGAACAAAATAATACAATAAATGGGCAGCTTTCGATAGACCTATAAGGGATTATATTTTTGCCCCAATGTCTGAGCTCGCAGAAAGACGTTGAGCAATTCTTGCAGCTCCATCAAGGTTGGAATGGACCTCTCACGTGTTTGATACCGTGCGAGGTTTCAGACAAGGCGATCTCTTATCATACGACTTCTTCAACTTCGTCATGGAGAGTGTTCTGCGGATGGCGGGAGTGCATCGCAATGGCGCTCATTGTCAAAAAAGCATCCAGTTGCTTGCGTACGCTGACAACATTGACATCATAGGGCGTACCAAGCGAGATGTTACTGCTGCTTTCGGGGCTATTGGACGGGAGTATACTAAGATGGGTCTGACAGTAAATGAGGGCAAAACGAAGAATATGTTATCGACAAGTAAAGACGTGAGGCTTATTGGAACCCAGATTACGGCCGATAACTATACTTTCGATATAGTCAAGGAATTTATTTATCTTGGTTCCGCCGTTACCACCAAAAATTATGTCAGTCTGAAGTTCAAGTGCAGGATCACTCTTGCCAACAGTTGCTACTATGATCTCAATAGCCAATTGAGTAGCAGAGACCACTCTCGTACGACAAAACTAATACTCTACAAGACGCTCATCCTCCCCGTGCTTCTTTATGGCGCAGAGGCATTAACCCTATTAAGCACTGATGCACCAGAGCCTTGAAAGTATTCGAGAGAAAAGTCCTACGTAAGATATTCGGTCCAGTGCGAGTTGGCGATGATTTCCGCATCCGATCCAACAGTGAGCTGTATGAGCTCCTCAACGACATAGACGTTGTGCAGCGTATTAACATCCATCGGCTGCGATGGCTCGGCCATGTCGTTCGAATGGAGAAGGATGCTCCGGCGAGACGGGTATTTTTTGCGTGGATCTGCCGAAGTCGGCGAAGAGGATGACCTTGTTTGCGTTGGAAGGACCAAATCGAGGAAGCCCTGTCATTGATGGTTGTGACCAACTGGCGTAGGCGCCTGGAAGGATGTATTAAGGCAGGTCGAAATCTGTCAATTGGGTTGTTAATCCGTCAATCGGGTCTTATGTCCCTCCGTTAAAAAGGCCAAAGGTTGTAGAAATTAATGTGTGTGACAAAGAAAGAGTTCCTACGCATTCAGATCAAACATATGGGCCCATTACGTCTGCAATTTTGTTGTTTCCTTGATATCCCGTTTAGTATATAGAAACTTAAATATTTTACAGGAGAAGACATTCAACGGGTGGTTTTCATTGAGGTTTAATCCATCCTCATAAATTATATTTAAAAACCGGAATGTCACTGCAAGACTTTCTAAGAGTAACTCTAACTTACTAAAAGTACCTTCAGAGTTTCGTCAGACCAGTATCGTAATTTGAATGTAATTGGTCGATCCAGGGGCCGTCTGCAGTTATAAATATGTGAACTTTGAACTCATAAAACCATGCTAATGTTAATTACTTGATCACTGTTCTTTTTAGTTATCAGTTTGACTAGAAAAGTAGTTGAGCAGGCATGTTGACAAAGTAATTCCCAGGGGCCAAATCGCCGCAGTCGTTATCGAATAAATTCGATCGAAATTTTAGTATTTGAAATCGCCGCAGTCGTTAGCGAGTCAGGTGTATCGAAATTTGAGATTTTGTCATTCGATAACGAGTACCCGTTCGAGTAATATCTCTCGAAATCTCATTCGATACTACATGAGCAATCGAAATTGCACACGCTTTGTTTTTTTTTATTAATATGAAATAAACAGAAATTTTTTTTATTTATAATAATATTGCCAAAAATGAAAGTAGCAAATATTTTTTTTAACTAAAAGTAAATATAAATATAATTTCCCCTTTCGGGACAAATATTAACAAAATAAACGGTAAGCAAAACGACGTTATGGCACAATATATGTTTGATCATCCCAATTTAGCTAAAAATTTGCTACAGAATTGTGGACAGGGAAAAAAAACAACTAAAAGATTGTGGGAAGAATGGTCCACCTATTAAAGATGTGATAATAATATAAAAAAATTGTTCACTAAATTTTAAGGTTTTTGCTGACCAAAAACAAAACACAAAAAAAAGCTTTCATTTAACAATGAATCAAAGAAAATACCGGTGGTGCTTCCTATGAGGAAATCTGGAAAAAGGTTTACAAAGTATTTTAGGTGAAAACAGCGAATATGATAATTTGAACCTAAAAGTATAGGGACACAAACTCCAAATCTTAAAAAACAAAGAACCATTTCTATAGCTGAAAGAAAATTAGATCTCTTAACGCTCAACATAAATGAAAGTGAAGAATATCACGAAATTTTAAATTCGGATAATCTTTTAAACTAAGAGAAGAACATGCTGCAAACATGGCTATTAAAAATGTAGAATTACAAATTAAAACGATTGAGTTTGAGAAAAATAAAATTGATGGATCCATTTTCTAAATATTAAAATAATCTTTGTTCAAATCAAGCAAAATCTCTTACCACTTACCCAATACAAGAACCCAATTTCTTTTCACAGAACCAAAAATCTTTTACATTCGTTTGGAAATTTCGATTCGATAGCTATCGAATGCCGTAATTAGGTCATTCGAGACGAAACGAAATTTTACTCGATACGAATGCTCATTCGATCACGAGTGCCGCGATTTGGGCCCAGATTTTAAACGTAGATCAACCCGCAACGGTTTTGTATTTATTTCTGGGTCAGTGGGTCAAGCTAAGGAAGTATTTTTTCTGGTAATAGGGCACGTAATCAATTAATTCCTGTTAGGCAGGAATGATATGTTAAAGATCAAAATCGTTGAAAAAATTTCGAAAACATAATGAGCTTCAAGCCTGTCTCTCTGAGTCTCAGTTGCAACTTAAGTTGCCTTCGAACTTATTTGCTTTTGAGCATGAATACCCTGATTATTTTCTAGTAAAATTAAGACTTCAAGTACGTTTCATTCGAAACGACTTTAACTTGTTAATCAATTAACAAGTCATTGTTATTTAACAAGTAACGCCTTCAGTTTGATTCATTTTATTTTTAATTTTTTTTCTAGAATGATAAGCAAAATGTTTAATGTTTTCAAAATAAATCATCAGAGATTAATAATTTAATATTAATTACAATCCCCATCTTACCTCTCTACCCTCTGATTACATTTACAGATAAATCGCATTTGGATATCTTTTCGAATCGGCCGCAACCGAAAAAGAAACGTAAATCACGTACGGCTTTTACAAATCATCAGATTTTTGAATTGGAAAAACGTTTCCTGTATCAGAAGTACCTGTCACCAGCTGATCGCGATGAAATTGCTGCCTCTTTGGGCCTGTCCAATGCCCAGGTTATAACCTGGTTTCAAAATCGAAGGGCCAAGCAAAAGCGTGATATTGAGGAGTTGAAAAAAGATTTCGAAAGTGTCAAGGTATTCTCGGGTCATAAATCGTTTCTGGAGAATGTCAATGATCTGAGCATATTGAAAAAGAAACCTTTACATCCGGATGCCGTTGTCATGGAGGGTCTAGCAGCAGCGGCGGCCGCTGGCATGATGCCAGTGGTGACAGGACCACCACCAGGACAGCCAACGGGTATGCAAACATTATCGCCTCAGAAATGAAAGAATATTTCGACTTAAAATTGTAGGAAACTGGTGATAGAAAGAAAATACACCGAAATTGCTGAAATGCAGGCAATTTTGAGTAGAAAAAAAGCATTCCTTGAGAAAGGGTTTCATGATAAACCCTCAACTAGAAAGAAAGAAAGAAAGTAAAGAAAAACACCAAAGAAAGTCGCTCGATAAGCTTCCCCTTAAACCCTCTCGCAACCAACCAATTAACCCTTAAATAATGAAGACACTGTGAAGAGAAAGCCAGAGCTGGAGACTCTTAAATTGTTTTGTAAATATTGTGTGTGTGTGTACATAGTGTAATGTATGAATGAATGAATGTATGAATTAATGAATGAATGTATGAATGAATGCATAGAATAGTAGAGAATGTATTTTAATTTATTTTTAAAATTTTTCTGTTTGTTAATTATTAATTAAATTAAATTAAATCAAATGATATTAAATACTGTATTTTTTAATTAAATTAAATTAACCATAAATTAAGTTGAGAATTCTTATTTTTTTCTCTTGATTTTTTATTTCATCATGAATTAATTACTCTTAAACAAGTGAATAATTAACAATTTATTTAGACTTACGTTATTAATTTTCATTAAAAGAAGAAAAAATATAAACAACAATTAATAATTATTGTAATAATAATAATAATAAATAAAATATTTATAATTGTAAATAAAATATTTAAACATATTAAAATAGAATTAAAACAATTATAATTAACAATAAAAAAAATTAAATTAAAATATTATTAAAGAATTATTATCAATAACAATAAACACAATAATCTGGATTATTATTGTATTTGAAAAAAAATGAAAAAAATTAAATAAAAACAGAAAATTAATTAAAAATAATCAATTAAAAATATTAAAAAAAACAATTGACTTTTAATGGAATTTTTTTTTTGGAAGTCAGAGAGTTAAAGCTAAAGACTAAAAATAAAAAATTATTTCACAACCAAAGAGCCTTTCAAATCATCTGACCTTTAGTTGATGCTGGTGGCCATACATACATATTTGATCATAACAACCTTTTAGTCAGGATTACAACCTTGTTTCTCACAACTAATGTTGTTTGCGTTCATTTTTACACATGAGTGGCAGGACCTACAGTTTAAAGTCGACTCCGAATGACAGATTTTTTGAGAAACTTTTCATGGCGATTTTATTTACTCTCCGAGTTTTTGCCAGTAATCTGCTGAGAGGAAGTCGCCAAAGAAATATTTTTTCATTTTTCGTTTAGTTGGAGTAGCCTGACCTGGGGTTTGGAACGAGGCCCTACGTCTAATAAGCCAACACACTATCTACTAAACCACGGCGACTTCAATATATATCAGATAATATAAATATAACTGGTTTAAAAAGAGTGGGGAGAGCTCTTCAAGTCTCTGATCATGGAAATTGAGTGAATTGAAAATAAGAGAAATATGTTAAGAAAACTACTGTGTTTGTTATTCGAAAACGTTGTAAAATATTGACAAAAAATTTGTAAAGGAAATTGTACTTTTTTGAATTTCGTATCGGTAAGAGGTTTTCTCGATTTTGTTTCGAACATTTCATTAACGATTTGGGTGGCCAATGAGTGAAACATACATAAATATCAGAGATCAGTAATGAATCATTTTTTTGCTACTCATAAGCACTCATGAAATTTTGAATATAATTGAGAGTCAAAATATTTAAATTTACCTATGTACTCTGATGCATTCATACTCACTACAAACGTTGATTTATACAGTACAGGTTGCAATGAGTATGCGTACAACGTTGACATCAAACTCATACCATTCGAAATATGTATGTTTGATTTATAAGC
Source organism: Sarcophaga caerulescens (assembly GCA_927399465.1). Taxonomy (NCBI): domain Eukaryota; kingdom Metazoa; phylum Arthropoda; class Insecta; order Diptera; family Sarcophagidae; genus Sarcophaga; species Sarcophaga caerulescens. The sequence goes on from OV656872.1 coordinate 9,078,967, forward strand.
CTACTCATTTAGATTCATAACTAGTAGGTAGTCTAGTAGGTAGTGTGTTGGCTTATTAGACGTAAAGCCCGGGTACGAAATATGAAAAAAAAATATTTCTTCGGCGGTTTCCTCTCAGCAGATTTCTGGCAAAAACTCTGAAAGTAAATAAACCTGCCATGAAAAAGTTTCTCAAAAATCTGTCGTTCGGAGTCGATGTTAAACTGTAGGTCTTGCCACTCACGTATAAAATTAACTCACACAACAGGAGTGATGTGAGAAGCTAGGCCGTAATCCTGGCTGAAGGGTTGTAATGGCCAATTATGTATGTATGTATAATACTTATAAATGATTCGAGTGACTTGAATCGTTCATCAAAGTTTACAGTCTTAGTTGTTGTTGCATTTACAACAAAAGAAAATAAGACAGAGCAGCAAGCAGAGCAAACACACAACCTTCTAGTAAGTATTTTAATGTTCGTACGCGGATCATACTTATTTTGTGATTCGTGTATATGTATTGTTACGCAGATCGAAACGACCTAATATCGTTTCACATAAAAACAATAAACAAAGCTACCAGCTACACTAACACATATGTACACAGAACCATACATAAAGCAACAATAACATCAGTATGAGTATGAGAGAGATGAATAACCCAAACGCAACATAAGCGAACACAACAAGAAGCAATGTGTACACAATACACATTAACAAATACATCGAACATCTTCTAAATAAGCCAACAACAACAAGCATGAGAGCAAAAGGGATGGACAAGTAAGCATACGCAACAACAAGTAATGCAGTCGCCATAGAGTTTTTGAGAGTGCGAAGCCGCGAACGTTCTTCTTCAAGAACGTTCGATGTACTGTTCGTCACAGGTATACAGATACGTCACGGTTTTGACGTTTAACCCTCACTTAGAAAGGGACAGCAAATATTACCAAAAAAGTATTTCTGTCCCTCTCTGACTGCCTGTCTGTTTTGTTTATGTTTTTTTTAGATTTCGGGGTGGATTTTTATTATTCTATTTTGGTAGAAATTTTTGGTATTTTTGTAGAATATTAGAATAATTTTGAAAGGAGATGAACCATTTTATTAGGGAAACGTAATTCGGAATTAATGTATTTTTTATGACAGCTTTCATCGGTCGTCACTGACTTAGTATTTAACCAATTTAAAGGTATATTCACAAATTCCTGAAACAAAAAGTTTTGAGTATATATTTTGTTATATTTTTATTTTTACTTACCTTTTGCACACGGAACTTTTTCAGTGTGAAGGGAAATTGCTAAGAATTCGATTAATAATGAAAAAATTACCGAATTTTAACTTTTTCATTCAAGAAATTAATAAATACTAGTAATATACACAAAGTTCTAAAAGAACAAATTTTTATAAGCAATATGTCTTATTTCATCTTGATGTATTTAACTGCTTACTTACCTTTTGCACAAGAATCTATATTCATTCTGACCAAAAACCAGTCACATTTCGATTAATATTTAAATATTTAAGAACTTTTAAGATTTTCATTGAAGAAATTAAAAAATATTCCAAATTTGCCCATTTTTAACACAAAATAAATGTTTATTTACATTTAATTTTTCCACTTTATCCTCCAGTTTTCACTCTATATATCTGTTGCTTCTAACACATTTGCTTTGCAAAAACTTTTAACATTTTTTTTCTCCCTCTACGAGGAGGGTTAAAACTGCTGATTTAAGCGTTTTTCAAACGTCATAATTGTCGCCACTGGTTACACTGTGCTGTTCGTGTTGGACTATAAAAGGGCAAGACAAAGCAGACGTGTAAGTCAGTTATAATTGGGACAGCCTTGCGTGAAGTTGCGTGTGAACTAATCAGTCGCGGTGTGAAGACAAGTTGCGTGCGAAGTAAAAAGTCGTGGTTCGAAGATATCCGTTGTGAGCAGTATAGCGAATAGTTGTGTGTGAATAATAGTGAACAAGCAATAAATTGTAGTAATTATTGTTGTATCGGTTAAGTGTGAACAGTGGCACATAAGAAAGTGTGGACAATAAAGACAGAGTTCCATTGAAATAAGACACATATTTGTTTTTACTTGGTTTGCAATCAACGAGCTCATATTTAAACGTTTTTAAAAAGGTAAAAACGTAACAGTATGTTGAGTTATGGATAGTCGAAATCAACAACATCGTACGTGTCGTTAAGTATGAATATGATGAGTACTTCAAACTTTGATTATGAGTAGAAGATGTTCCATGATATTAAAATAAGTATGAATGCGTATAAAAGTATCAGAAATTATGAGTATGATTTGATTCTATTCATCTTTCATGTGTTAAAAGTTAGACCATAATCGGGACTTAGGTTTATTATTGTGCTAAAAAAATTCAAATCGTTGTTTAATTAAATCAATTTCACGTACATACATACATGTGAATCAAATTTCGGAATAAAAATATCAAAAAAATGTAATTTTTTTCTTTTGTTTTCTGATATTTTTAATGGTACGGTATTAAACACACTTTAAGCAGAAAACGATCATTTTCAAACTGTTAATACAAGCGGTCTGAAAACGATGAGAAAAAAATTCAAATAAACGCTCATTAAGGTTTCGATAGCAATAAATCAGCGATACTTTTTAAACAGTTTCAGTTGTTTTTTTTTTTTTTTGTTATCGATATGATAAAATGCAAATAAAATGAATGTGTTACGGACGTAATTATCTGGACAGAAGCGTTAAGGTGGTCTACAGAACAACATTAGCATCTCATCAGTCCGGCAGTCATATTAGTTTAATTAGAGTACATTTATTAAGGCATTCTTACGTACTTACATACTGTCATTCAGTAATACCATCAATCAATCAGTCGGTCATTCATTCATTCAGTCAATCATTCATGCATTCTGTTATTCATACATTTATGATCTGTTATCTGCGATGATTTTGAGAAGAAAAAGAATCTAATCAAGTTGATAATGAAGAGGAGAAAGAGAAGGAAAAAACATTTTTACCATCATTATACGATGGATGACTTTGAAAGGCTGTGGCAAAACCCCGGTTACATATACAAAAAAGGAGAAAAAGCAAACGAACAAGAAGAACTTGTAAATACAGGAATTTCGAACAAAAAAAAACGAGAAAAAAAACTTTGAAAAAGACAAATAAATCTCATTAAAGACTGGAAGTGATTGTGCAAGAATCATAATTTTGTATATTCTTATGCCTGATGGTTTCTTTTTTCTTTGCTTTGCCTTGTTTCCTTAATTTTTTTATTTTTTATGAAAACAAGTATGAAAGTTAGACTATGTGGTACCCTACACTAAAATGTATTGAAGATAGAAGAACACAAAGACACGGAAACATATTGTTACGAAAATGGTAACGGTGTACCATCGTGTAACATTAAAACGATAAACAAAAGCTACACAAACAAATACAACGAACTTGTTACAAGTAAACCAACAATATCAGTGTGAGAAAAAAGGGGATAGACAAGTAAGCAAACGCAACAACAAGCAATGTGAACAAAATACACAAAAAAAAAAAATGTTATACAATGAATTACCGGGTGAGATAAAAAATATCAATAGAATTTCATTTTTAAAATAAATATTTAAATATTTATACTCGAAATTTGAAACACTTCTGATGTAAATTTTAAATGATATTTTTATGTTAATTAATTCTGAACTTAAGTTAATTCTGAACTGAGATACTAATATTTATATGTACATATGTAGTTTCTATTGTTCAAAACATATAAAATTTTTGCCAACGTTTCCTCAATAATGCCTTAGAGGTGCTGAGGACAAATTAATGAATTGTAAAAATAGTTTTGTTCAATAAAAAAAAAAAAAAAAAGTAGCGATAGAGTTCTCGAGAAAGCCAAAACACGAACTTTCTACTTTAAGAATGTTCGTCAGACGTGGGCATATAAAGCAGGCAAGTACATAGTAGTAAGAATTCAGTCAGTCTTGTGTGAAGACGCGTTGCGTGTGAAGAGAACAGTCGTGGTTTGAAGATCGCCATTGAACAAGCAATTATTATTGTATTTGTCAAGTTGTAAACGGTGGCACAATAAAGAGTTTAATTGAAACAAATCACATATTTGTTTTTATTTTGTTTGCAATCAACGAACTCATATTTTAAACGTTTTTTAAAAAGTTAAAAACGTAACAACACATACAGAACATAATTGGTCATTACAACCCCTCAGTTATGATTACCACCGAGGTTCTCACACCACTTATGTTGTGTGTGTTAAATTCGATTCCGAGTGACTGATTTTTTGAGAAAATTTTCATGGCAATTTTATTTACTCCCAAAGTTTTTGCCAGAAATCTACTGAGAGTGGAACTCACCGTAGAAATATTTCTTCATATTTCGTTTTGTTGAAGATGTCTGACCTGGGTTTAGCACCGTGGCCTCACGTCTAATAAGTCAACACACTACCTGCTAGACTACGGCGATTTCAACATTCAACGTTTCCCTGACGCCTTAATTCATTACAACAGTTTCCACAATGTAATGAACACAGGGCCAATCATAACTTTTACGAGGATTTTTGTGTTACAAGCCGCTAGTTTGCTTACTACTCCAGTTGCATTCAGTATGTCTATTAATATTCGGCAAAAGCCTTCACCCAAGTATGCATGGGTTCTCAAACACATTCCAAGAGTTTCAATATGCGCCAGTGTTTTCAATATCTTCTGAGCGGTTTTCTTAAGGGGTGTCCCAAAGCCACTTATTTGTTTTGATTTCGGATTTCAAGAAAGTTTGGTTAGCAGCTATCCAGAGTGCCTAATTCTTAATACTCTGCGAATAAGCCGCTTATCCAAGATACCCACCCCTGTTAAGGTTTCGCCTAATGCTGGCCAACATAATTGCTTATCGACGTATTTCCGTCCTGTCGTTTTTATAAGCATAGAGGGTTACTCAGTCCACAGAATGGCTAATTGGTGACAGATCATAGTAGATGGTCGAACTCACAATACCACCACCACTACCTATAGCGCAGTGATGTATGAAAAATTGAGAAAAAATTTCCGAAAAAAAAACAACATTTTCTTTGCCAATAAACTGACAACAAGATCACAGAAGAATACCGCTCATTCTGCCACATTTTGATTTCTTCAATGAAAATATTTTATTCTCCCATTTTTCGATGAATCATGACGATGAAATAAATAAAAAAAAAATTCATCATCAAAATCGTTATAATAATCGCCATCTCATAAGAATCATAATCATGTTCTCCTTCAATGGGTAAGTGAGTAAGAATCACTTCCCCAATGGTAACTGATAGAGACGTAAGGAAATTCATTTTCAAATGATTCTACAAATCCCGTTTCATTTTTCATACATTGTGAACGTAATTATGAGACTGAATTCAACAAAAAAAAAAAAAAGAGGGGATGGAGAGAGAAATTATGAATGAATGTCAGTTAATATTACCAAGACGAATGACAATAAAAATTAGACGTCATTTGGTAATAATAATACAGAGACATACACACACATACACACATGCAGAGGACCATTATGACAAATTGTTCACCGCATTACCTGCAGTTCACCTTGGGTAATTAGTGAATGAACCAGCAGCATATTATTTATCAAGTGTTGAAAGTATATATTAAAGGAACTTATACTATGTTCAGACATGCACTTTTATTGAGTCAATATTCGTTTTATTTATTACAATATTTTAAGTGTTTAGACTTGACAATGTACACAGTTCAGCTGCTTATTCAATATTCATTTGACAGCTGGTAAACAAAACAGCTGGTTGTTTCAACAACATTGTTTTTTTTTTTTTTTTTGTTTGTCGTTGTTGATATTTGAGTTGTCAAATATCAATAGAAAGTGTTCGGAAAATTGTAATATCCTCACTGAACGTACTTATGACAGTGCTGTATTTCAAGTTTTAATCAATATTATAACAATTTATAAATTTATTGAGCAATAATTAATTGACATTTTATATGAAATATTGAGATCAATAATGCCGTTTATTGCGATTTACTCAATACAAGTGCATGTCTGAACATAGTATTACGGTTCTCGGTAGCTGGATAACGGCATTATTTTCATCTCCTTCACGTTCTCTTGACCTTGTGTCAATTAACGTTTTAAAAACTTTCGAAGCCCTACGACTTTCATCGGCATAATTGGCCATTACAACCCTTCAGTCAGAATTACGACCTAACTTCTCATACCACTCATGTTGTGTGTTAATTTTATTTATGATTAAAGGGACCTACAGTTTAAAGTCGACTTCAAAGTGAAGCTTTTCATGGAAATTTTATTTATTCTCCGAGAGTTTTTGCCATGAAATCTGCTGAGAGGAAGTCACCGAAGAAATATTTTCATATTTTCGTTATGATGTCTGATCTGGGGTTTGAACTGTGGCCTCACATCTAATAAGCCAATACACAACCTACTGGACTACGACGACCTTCCATATATCTTAAGAAACCTGCTCAAGGTGGGTTTTCTTCAAAAACGTAACCATCAAACCAAGTGCATTACTTTCAAGGCAACAAACTAGAAACTGATGAATTAATGATGAACATTTTTCGAGAGAAATAGAAAATTATTGGGAGTTCAGCTCGTTTAGTTGATAGTTTGCTAGCGTAGCAGAGTGTGTCCTCAACGGATACAAAATCAAATGAAAGAAACTCTCCTTAAAGCTGATACCATCTTTACTGTATGTTTCCTTTTTAGAAATTATAAATTAAATGCAATTTCCTTTCTCTTGATATACAATTTTGCTTTCAAGTGTTCTTATTCCAATTAACTTTACTGTGCCAGAGAAATTTCAATAAAAAAAATCTGTAATCGTGTGTATTCTTTAAACGACAATAGTTTTTCGATTACAATGAAATACCACAGTGTTGTTGAAAAAAAAAATAATGTCACACAACAAACACTTACAAAAAAATACCATTTCAAATTTTTATTGCAAATACAGACGAATTCAACTATACCGAACTAGAGTTAAGTCTTCTAAAAAAAAATTCCAAATAATGTGGTCTCAATTGTTAACCAAAAATCGTTCATATATTCTTGTAGGTTAGGTTAGGTTAGAGGTCGTGTACTTGTTAACTGTGACAAGTACAGTACCCGGAGGTCGAATTGACGCATTGTACAACGTCCTAGCTTCTCACACCACTCGAGTTATGTACGTTAATTTTACACATGAGTGGCGGTCGACTCCGAACGACAGATTTTTGAGAAGCTTTTCATGGCAATTTTATATACTCTCTGAGTTTTTGCATTGAAATCTGCTGAGAGGAAGTCGCCGAAGAAATATTTTCATATTTTCGTTTTGATGTCTGACCTGGGATTTGAACTCCGGCCTTTCGTCTAATAAGACAACACACTACCTACTAGACTACGGCGACTTCAAATTCTTTGTAACCAATAAAATAACTTCGTATCAGAGATCAGCAACGAATAGTTTTTTCGGTACTCATAAGCACTCATGAAATTTTGAATATAAGTGAGAGTCAACAATATTGAAATTTAACTACATATGTACTCTGCTACATTCATACTCACTACAACGTTAATTTTAAGTACAGGTTGCAATGATTATGCGTACAACATTGACATCAAACTCATACCATCTGAAACATGTTTGATGCATAAGTCCCGTGTGACCAGCGTTGGCATTTGCCAAGTTTTCCCTTTTTTTCAAGTTTTTTGAGATGCGAAAAAGTTTTCATTAAATTTGTTTTCTAACAAAACAAGTTTTTTCGACAAAATTAAATTGGAAATTTTTTCAATAAATTCAGTATTAACACAGGAAATATTTACATTTTTAAATAAAATATTGTGTATTTTATTAGTCCCGGACAAAAAACGTAGAAAAATACCAACAGAACGCACCGGGCTCCGGAATTTCCTTTAAAAATGTTGGTACTTTTGTAGAAAACAAGGTTTTTTTGGTAGAAAAAAGTATTTTTTTCTCAAAAATAAAGTGCGTGTGACTCGAATCATTCATCAAAATTTACAGTCTTAGTTGTTGTTAAGCATTTACAACATAAGAAAAAAGACACATAAGCAAAAAAGGCAGAGCAGCAAGCAGAGCAAACACACAACCTTCTTGTGAGTATTTTAGTGTTCGTACGTGATTCATACTTATTTTGTGATTCGTGTATGCATATATGTTGAGTTATGGAGAGTCAAAATCAACAACATCATACGAGTTAAATTAGTATGAATATGATGAGTATTTCAAACTTTGAATATGAGTAGAGAGGTTGCATGTTATTAAAATAAGTATGAATGCGTATAAGCATCAGAAATTATGAGTATGATTCGATTCTACTTATCTCTTTGAATACTAATTGCTGATCTCTGCTTCGTATCATCGTTACAACCAAATTTCACTGTATTGAGTAGTATTTCTACTAAGGGCCATTATTACAACTTGCCGTTAACTAAAGGAAGGATTTTAACGGGCAGATAAATTATTTTTCATTATTATGAATACCCAATAAGATAAAAGTGATCGTTAAGCTAAAGGGAAGATCATCTACCTTTAACATTTAAAGGTCATTTTATGTTTAAACTTGCCATATCATATACTATTTTCGGTATGGCAGCTTCAAATTTAAACAAAATAAGCATATACAACAAAAAAAAACAAAGTCCGGTGTTGCCACTGCGTTAAAAAAAAAAACTTGTTTAATTGAGCAGTTTTATCGACTTTGCTCCGGCACTGACATATTTTTTACGTTATTTTATCTGTAAATTGTAATAACAAAAATCAGTTAAAGTTAACTTTAAAGTTCCCTTAGCTAAAGGTACCTTTAACTAGACCCAAGTTTAACGGCAAGTTGTAATAATGGCCCTAAGACTGACTGCTGCTGCCTGTTACCTTTCAACTGTCCAAAGTTATTTTCGTTACATTCAAATAAAAAAAATTAAATAATGAATGAATGAATGAATGAACGAATAAATGGAATAAGAAATGAAAAGTAAAACATTTCATGTGACAAAAATTGTTGCTGCATGTCTGCTGCACTCACTACTGGAATGAAACAATTCATAGCCTATGGGCCCCAAGCGTATCTTAACCAAAATGAGCGTAATTTACATACGAAATTAATTTATGTGGCCAAATAAAAACCTCAAAAACAAAAGAGTTTTAAAACACTGCTAACGGCTTACAAATGAACTGAACAGACAGCCAGCTACCGATTTGATTATCGGATAATATTTTGATTTACTTTTCAAGATACTCGAGATACACAAATTGCTCTGAATTGTCGTTGTTGCCGTTGCTGTTGTTGCCGTTGTTGCCGTTGTTGCCGTTACTGTGTCCGTCTGTCTGTTTGTCTTGTGGTGAAGTGTATGAGAAGACATCATTCTTTGAAGGCCTGTCTTAATTGAAGTGAAGGTTTCATTTTCATTTTATTTTTTTTCGAAATGCAGCAGCACCAACAGCAGCAGCTAAAATTTGTGTCGTAAACCGTATTTATAAGATTTTTATTTTACCACACGTATCTTAGCCACCGGCTATCTCTGGTTTTTGATATCAAAGTAAAGGAAAACAAATCTTAAACAAATTTTGAAGACAAATTTCTTATTTTATGTGTCGTTTCGTTTAGTGAAGTATTTTGTGTTGAAGGTTTACTTTTTGTTTATGAAGTCAAAGTTAATATGAAAGTGGCTGTGAATTCATTACAGTATACACAGAACGTGAACACAATTGTAAGGAATTGTAGGTTGAAGTCGTCTCAAGAAGTAGGTCTCAAGATAATTACACCTAAAACTATGGCCAACAACTTCTCATTGCATCAATCAATAACGTCCAGTCGTTTCAATATCTAGAAAGCATTATTGCAACAAATAAGGGCTTTAAAGTGAAAGTTTTCAACCACATTAATAGGGCCACACTAGCCTATGGCTAACTGAATCCAGTGAGGAATACCCAACACATTTCATCGTAGACTAAACTGAAAAATTTTAAAAGCTGTGTGAAGACGGTGCCCTTGTGCAATGCCGACGATGATTCCAAGGGAGTTTCTGATCAAACACGATATCAGCATAGCACGATATCAGCGGAAGCACTTTAATTTTAATCGAAATTCATAAACGTAAGTGGAGATAGATCGGGCATGTTCTGCACAGATTAATGTCCGATACAAATAGATCATCAATCGAAATGGAATTGTTAGGTGATTGCAATGACAAGAGACTTGACTCATGTATTCAGTGGCGTAGCTACCAAGGGGCTAGGCGGGGCAGTGCCCCGGGGCCCTCAAGCTCAGAAATCTCGATCGAACTGAACTTTTGGAAATTTCTACCATTTTCAAAATAAATATGACAGGTTGGAACCCCACTTTAATCATGACAACTCAGTTAAGAGAAATTCAAAAGTTATGCCTAGGGAATTCCCCTAAAATCTTTCTGAAGGTTGGCAGTGTTGTCAATTTGACGGATAGTGATATATTCATTTTATTATTTTTCGATGTGCGTTTTATTGTGAATTCGAGTTAAGATTTTTTTTTCGAGAACGGTTAAAAAATTAATGCCGTATCAGGCGTAAGTAAGCTAATGTCAATAAACTTTTTTCTACTGGTCAATATAATGATTCAATTTTATTTGATTTTACTACTCATATTAATGTCCGTTAAGTCAATAAATCGTGTCAAATCTATAGATTTCGGCTACAGCTCATTGTATAGCGCAAAATATCGTGAAAAAATGCAAGTCACCAGCAGTAGGTACATTAATTCAGGTCCGCGGGCAGGAGATCGTTCATGGTCTCCACCGTTAAATGTGGTAACACTAACGGCGATAATTTTTTTCCGGGGATTTCCCTACGACACTTGTAGCGTATCATTGTGTTTCTCTTTTCTTTTATTTTAATTTTGACGTCGTCAGTGAACAGTGAGTACCTACCTACTCGACCACAATCTAATATTGTATTGTTTAAATAAATTAGAAAACTAAAATTATGGATAAAAAGAAGAAACCCAGTGGTGCATTTAAACGCAAACAACGCCAAGAAAGAGAAGATAGTAAAAAAAATTGCCCAAAATTTACAAGTTTTTTAGTCAGCCTTCTGCAAGTACATCTTGCCAAAATATTTCTCTTGATATTGAAATATTTATGTTTTTAGAATTTACATGATATCTGAGTGCAACAATTCAAAATGATTGAGAGCTTGGGGACCAATCTCGAAACCCATCTACAAGAACCAATTAGAGCGTCACCGTTTTTTGCCATCATAATGGATATGACACAGGACATATCGAAGGTAGATCAGCTAAGCATTGTTGTGAGGTATGCAGTAATAACCAGATCGGAAAATGGACAGCCAATTGATATAGAAGTAAAAGAAGTGTTTCCAGGCTTTTATGCAGCCATCAAACATGGCCCGACCTTTATATAATAAACCCTTGAATCTTCTCTATTTCATTTTATTAGCCAAACCTACACCAAGTATTAATTCTAATTTATGTTGTTACTGTTTGATATTTTTATTACCTGCCCTGCAGTGCACAAAAAAGTGCTTAAGTAGCTTAGCATTTATAAAGTATTTGTATATTTCATATTTTTATTTGATAAAACCTAATCAGTTTACATAGCAGTGGAGCGCCATTTTTTAATTTTCCCCCGGGCCCTTGCTTGCCTAGCTACGCCACTGCATGTATTAGCCGATCCAACAGCAGCCTGAGAGTAGTAAGCGGCCTTTTGAAATGCCACTGTAGACGCAAAGACCTGTTGTTCAGAAAAGGCATCTGCCCAGTATATAGCCTCTGCAATGAGAATGAGTATTTAAGTTAGAGGATGTAGAATTTAAAAATGCAAGAACATTAAAAACGTTCTAAGTACACTTAGAACGTTATAGAATGGAGGCGTCGATATATTTGGAACCAGTGCGGAGTGAATGCATCTCAAAAGGAAACAGCTGGCAACTCTTGGGCAGAGAGATATCCTTAATAATGCCGAATAATTTTCTGATTGAAGCAAAAGAGTGAGGGGAGACATTATACCTGACGTAGATTGAGGACCAGTACATTAGGTCGTATGGTTTCAGTATTTTAGTAACTCTACACGCCAGTAATAATATTGGCAGTACAAGGATATATCGACGCCTCCATTCTATAACGTTCTAAGTGTTCATAGAACGTTTTTAATGTTCTTGCATTTTTAAATTCTACGTTCTCTAACTTAAATACTGTCAAAATTTGGTTAAGATGCGCCGATCCGTTCCGAAGTTATAGGTAAAAATCTACTTAGAATACACATGTCGTCGTAAAAATTTTCCATTCCAAAATGTAGTAAGTACACTTAGAATACTTTTGCTTGGAAATTTTTAAATTGTCTTGAAATCTAAGTTGACTTAGATTGTTATGGAAGGGACATTTTTTAAGGTTGTGTTTTCTATGTGTACTTGGTATGTTCAGTGTGCTTTTTTCAGTGTCTGTAAGTGTAGTTAAAAGGTTCTTCCCCGAATAAAAAAAAGAATTTTGTACGTGTAAGTGTACATAGTATGTTTTAGTTTGGAAAAAAAACAAATAGACCTATCAAAAACATGCTATGTAAGTACACTTAGGGCCATTATTACAACTTGCCGTTAACTAAAGGGAGGATTTTAACGGGCAGATAATTTGTTTTTCATTATTATGAGTACCCAATAAGATAGAAGTGATCGTTAAGCTAAAGGGAAGATCATCCTACCTTTAACATTTAAAGGTCACTCTATGTTTGAACTTGCCATTCCATTATATACTATTTTCGATATGGCAACTTAAAATTTAAACAAAATAAGCATATACAACAAAAAAACGAAGTCCGCTGTTGCCACTGCATTAAAAAAAAAACTTGGTTAATTGAGCAGTTTTATCGACTTGGCTCCGGCACTGCCATATTTTAATTTTATTTTATATGTAAGTTGTAATAACGAAAATCAGTTAAAGTTAACTTTGCCGTTCACTTTAGCTAAAGGTACCTTTAACTAACCCCAACTTTAACGGGAAGTTGTAATAATGGCCCTTAGACGACCAATCGTTAATATTTTCTCCGTGCTAAAATATTCTATGTCATTTTTAGCTAGGATCCAATTAAAATTTGTAAAATCAGAAACTACTATAAAAATTCTACTCATATTTGACTAAAAACAGTGAAAGAATCAATGGCGTATTTTATATAGTTCACGAGATATCGCGTGAAAACTTTGAGAGCTCATAACTCAAAACACACTTTTTCGACTTAGAATGTTATAGAACGGAGGCGTCGATATGAAGACTCTTTTTCTTGATGATTGTGGTGGATTTTCTATTCGAAAAATCATTTCATACTCAATGTTAGTCACAAAGATCTGTGGAGATCGATAGCTGCTGCAATGCAAATGATCAAACCCGGTAACAATTTTACTCATTTATGATCATACATATACATAATTGGTTATTACAACCCTTCAGTCAGGATTACGACCTAGCTTCTCACACCACTTATGTTGTGTGCGTTAATTTTATACATGAGTGGCGGGACCTACAGTTTAAAGTCGACTCCGAACGACAGTTTTTTTCTGAGACGCTTTTATGATCACAAGTAATTTATAAACGCATGCAGCCGCATTCCAATAAGGCTTAGAGCGCCAATTTGAGAGCAAATTACGCCCACACTATTAAACCGGATTCGCTTGCGATAAAAATCTTAAATTTTAATTTTGAAAATAAAAACTAATTAGAAATTGTTTCTTGTTGTTGTTGTTGTTGTCTTAAACTATTTTTTTAAAAGATATTTGGTTAAAACGATCATAAATTGTGTATTTCAAAAAAATTTAAATTATTCGTGCATACTTGCTACTTGATTTTCAAAAGAAAAAAAAAAAAAAAATTTGTTTTTTAAAATTAAGAAAAAATTTATTAAAAAAACAACAACAATGATATAATAAAATAAACTAAATGAATTGAGATGAAGAATGTATTAAAAAAATAAATTTAAAAAATATTTTTTTTTTTTTTTGATCCAAACGAGCTGATAATAAATTGAAACATGTTTAACGATTAACGTCGCAACTTTAAAGGAAATTTCATAAATTTTTCGATTTTTTTTTTCGTTTTGGTATTTTGGTGACAATTTCAAGTTAATATTATACGGTGGTTTCGCTTTAATTTATTTTTATTTAAATTTTTCAAATTATTTTTGTTTTTATTGTTTTTTATCGGTTTTCTTGTGTGTTTAAAAAATATTTTCTTAAGTAGTGGCGTTTGAAAGCCAAATAAACACGGCAGCAGACGATGAAATACAGTATTCCCTCGATTTACGTTGTTTCGATTAACGTCGTCAAAAATTTTATTCCCTTCAACTTCGATTTGCGTCGTCATTCGATTTACGTCGCCTCTGTTGTTTATAAACAAAATCAGGGGAATTCCCTCTTAAAAAAAAAAAATTCAATATTTGTGTGTAACTATTTGAATAAAATATAAATAGAGTTTTGAAAAAAATAAATATTTAAGTGCTAGTGGATAATTTTTTGTTTTTTTATTAAACTTTTTGTGAACAACATATGAAATAAATTTTTATAAGAAATTAAAAATCCATCTATAATTACATATGTATGTACTTAGTTATACAGAATAAAAATTGATTTATTTTATTTTTTTTTTTTTTGAAAATGTGCATAAATAAATGCATCTGATACCTAGTATGAGTTATTTGAAATTCGATTTACGTCGTTTCTATTTACGTCGCCTTTTTCCGGAACATTCTACGACGTAAATCGAGGGAATACTGTATTTTCAATAAAAAACAAAGAAACCAAGAAGAGAGAAAACAGCATTAGAAATAAATTTTTTGGAATATGAATATAAAAATTTTAATATTATTTTAATTTTTATTAATGATTGTTTATAACTGCTAAAACATAAATTTCATATTAATTAATTACTTCATGAATACAAACGAAATACGATATTCGAACCCAAGAGACAAAAAAAAAACAAAAAAAGTTTCAATCCGAATCAAAACCAAAAATATTTAATGGAAACAAAATATTGAATTAAAAAACAAAAGACAATAAAAACAAATTAATTTTGACTAATTTAAGTAATTTGTATGTAAACTAATCAGAAGACATTTAATCGATCATAACCGACTCACTTGTCGCCGTAGTCTAGTTGATAGTGTGTTGGCTTATTGGACGTAAAGCCAGGGTTCAAACAAAAACAACAAAAAAAAAAAGTATTTCTTCGGCGACTTTCTCTCAGCAGATTTCAGACAAAAACTCTGGGGATAAATAAAAAATTGCCATGGAAAGTTTCTCAAAAATCTCTCGTTCGGAGTTGACTTTAACCTGAAGATCCCTCTGCTCATGTATAAAATTAACACACACAACATAAGTGGTGTTAGAAACTACACAGAAAAAATTGAAAACGCGCTTCAATTACGAAATTCATCCAGTTGAGTAAAAAAATGTTTAGATTACAGCCTATGAAAATATTTGTAAATTCAAGTAAAGACTAATATTCCTTTTATTGAAAATATCAAGAAATATTTCCAATTAATATAATATTATATTGACAAATAATTTTATTGAAAAGTTTGAAAAATATCAAACAAAAAAATAATTGTTTTAAATAAAATATTGGTTGAAAATAAATTTATAATTTAATAAACTTTTTATTCAATTTGATAATCATGTTATTAAAACTTCTGTATATAACCAATTAATATTTTAATTGTTTTAATAAATTATTTAATTACTTTTGGCAAAAAAAGTAATAAAAATTTTAATTGATTTAAATAATATTTTACTTGGTTTTACCCCCATAAAAAGTTTTGGAATTTATTTTTTTCATATTTTTTATTATAAAAAAGTCTAGTAGGTAGTGTGTTTTCTTATTAGACGTAAAGCCAGGGTTCGAGCCCCAGGCCAGACATCAAAACAAAATACAAAAAGTATTTCTTCGGCGATTTCCTCTCAGCAGATTTCTGGCAAAAACTCTGAGAGTAAATAAAATTGCCATGAAAAGTTTCTCAAAAAATCTGTCGTTCGGAGTCGACTTTAAACTGTAGGTCCCGCCACTTATGTATAAAATTAACACACACAATATAAGTGGTGTGAGAAACTAGGTCAATAATCCTGACTGAAGGGTTGTAATGACCAATTATGTATGTATGTATACTACAAAGTAGTATGTTTTTAACAAGGAACTTAAAAAAGTTACACTAATCCCCCGATTTACGTCGCAGTTGGTTCCAAAAAAATAAATCGAATGACGACGCAAATTGAAGTTAGAGGGAACAAAAAATTTGACGACGTAAATCGAAACAACGTTAATAGAACCGACATAAATCGAAGGATTACTGTTTGTGTAACCAACACACTCGCATGTAGTGAGATTTCGAAATTGCGTATACAATGTTTGGGCATCACAATTCGTTAGAAAAAGCCACGGATAAACGTTTTATAAAAACTCAAGGCTTTATGGTTAGCACGCTATCTCCAACTTCTCTCAGAGGCCTTTATTGTCATTATGAAAGGACAGACGGTAGTGGCAGCTTTGTTATATTACATCTTACTTGAGCACACATTTCGACGCGTTGTGATACCATATGAGGCGATGTCCCAGAAATAGTTGATAAGTCCTAATTAACAGATCTTGGCAACCAGCAGCAGAGCTTCTAATTTTAAGTACTACTCCCTTAGAATCAAGTCTCAACTAGCCTTAAAGTCCAACAATTTAGTGATCAATCCGATATACAGTAACGATACCTATGTAGTATGTTAGACTGTTAGACGGATATTAGCAAATAAATTGGAAGATACTTTATTCGTCCTAAACCGGTCTACAACCTCTGTACAAGTCAGACATGTTCAGACATGCACTTTTATTGAGTCAATATTCGGTTTATTGATTACAATATTTTAAGTGTTTAGACATAACAATATACGCAGTTCAGCTGCTTATTCAATATTCATTTGACAGCTGGTAAACAAAACAGCTGGTTGTTTGAGGACGTGGAACAATGACAGAGATGTTCCTATGATAAAATTAAAATATTTGCTTGGTATACGCATCCTGATTAATTTTGGCCAATTGAATCTGACAATAAATTAAGATTCTTCCTAATCACAGGTGTTGTGATCGGCTAATACATATGTAGATAACTATGCTTTAGAGATAGCGTAATGCTATGTTCAGACATGCACTTTTATTGAGTAAATATTCGGTTTATTGATTACAATATTTTAAGTGTTTAGACATAACAATATTCGCAATTCAGCTGCTTATTCAATATTCATTTGACAGCTGGTAAACAAAACAGCTGGTTGTTTCAACAACATTTTTTTTGTTTTGTTCGTTGTTTTTTTTTTGTTTGTCGTTGTTGATATTTGAGTTGTCAAATATCAATAGAAAGTGTTCGGAAAATTATAAAATTCTCACTGAACGTACTTATGACAGTGCTGTATTTAAAGTTTTAATCAATATTATAACAATTTATGAATTTATTGAGCAATAATTAATTGACATTTTATATGAAATATTGAGATCAATAATGCCGTTTATTGCGATTTACTCAATATAAGTGCCTGTCTGAACATAGTATAACATAAGTAAAATGTACACCTATATTCAGCTACTCAAATATACAGCCAGACTCTGTGGCCAGGAACTCATATTAGATTGACACTGACTGACTGTAAGAGACGGTAAGAGAGAGTCTCTAGGGTCTATTTTGTATATGTAAGTTGTGTGATTTTAATTCATTAAATGGTAGTACCAGGTAATCCTGATGCACAATCCTATCCCTTAAACATTTTCTCTGAATGTGTTGTTTCTGTGAAGAAGAAGACTATTTTCGTATTAACAGAATCGATTACTGAGCTAGGTTTTCAGTAGTAAAACTTTGTGCACCTCCATAGTATTCGTTTGTTTACAAACGTTTTGAGTTTGAGCCAAGTTAGTAGTCTTAATCCTTCGAACCTGGATCTTCTACTTCTACTCTCCAACTTACCCAGTTAACAAGTCGAAAAGGACTTTTGCAATATCTTTAGTGTTTGTCTAGGCGTGATGTAAAGTTAGCGGCAGTAAAAATGTTGTTGTTACTTTAGAAAAAATTCGGAAAATAATTTCAGAATCTTGAATAATGTTTGATTTTGTAAACTTTTGTTGATTTGAATATTCTGTAGAAAGCATTCGGAAGAGAAAGAGAATGGAAAAGTGAAAAGCGGATAGTTCTCATTACTTTACAATTTGATTAATTTTTAGAAGAAATATCTGCAATATGCATGTCAATTATGTTGCTAAAAATCGGCAATTAAAGTTCATTCGTTTAGAATGACTAGAGCATATCTACAGTAATCGCATGACATTTAATGGCAGTTTTGCCCAGTAATCTTTTTTTTGTCCAAATTCGCTGAAAAGAATGGAAAAACTAAAACGAAATATTTAAATCATATTTGAAAGTCACTAAAACTTAAGGTAGCGTACCGAACCTTAATGAAACCACAGTTAATGCCCTAAAATATGACAAGTTTTTAAGTGCCAATAGTCGATCAAATTTGGTCGCAAAATATCACAAGAAAATACAACGAAGAAGAAAAAACAGAAGAAAACTGTATAATTTTTATAAAAAAAAAACGTGTTTCTGTCATCAGACAATAGAGATCAAGGAATGGGCATTACCGCCACCGCCACCAACACCATCATCATTAATATGCTCAAACAACTAATTTGCATTCGAAATGAATATTCAAAGTTTACGAAATGGAATTTCAATAATTATGAATGATGCCATAGAAAATGTATGTAATTTTGCTAAGATTCAACAGCAACAACAACAGACAACAATCATAACAATAAATAACAGCAAGAGAGGCAGTGTATAGCAAAAGCCAACGAAGAAAACGTTTCAAAATTTATGATATTCAAGGAGCGTATAAAATATGAAGCTTGTTAACATCGTCCGAAAAAAAAGATATCACAAAGAAATTAAAGAAGATGGCTACTATACATACATTGGTTAGGTTAGGTTAGGCACCTATAGTTTAAAGTCGATTACGAACGACAGATTTTTTGAGAATGTTTTCATGGCAATTTTATTTCACTCTCAGGGTTTTTGTCAGAAATATGCTGAGAGGAAGCCGCCGAAATTTTTTTTCAACCAAGGCTTCACGTCTAATCAGCCAACGCACTACCAACTGGACTACAGCGACTTACATACATACCTACCAGAGATCAGCAACGAGTATTCAAAACGATGAGTAGATTCAAGAGAAACTTTGAAGGTTGACTAGAGGAAAAAGAGAATAACTATTAAAACGACTGCTTTAGATTTGACTCTGCTTTGGAAAGCTATGGCTATGTGGCTTCGAGTCCCAAAGCTCTTAATCTATAGTCTTTAACGACATTTTACACATACATACAGACATACGTAATTGGACATTACAAACCTTCATACTACTCATACTCAAAGTTGGAAGTACTCGTCGTATTCATACTTAACAATACGCATGATGTTATTGACTTCGACTCGTCTCTACTTAACATTTACACGAAGCACAAAATAAGTATGATTCGCGTACGAACACTACTATACTCACAAGAAGATTGTGTGAATGCTTTGCTTGTTGTCTTTGTCTTTCCTTTCTTCTTTGTTTGTATATGCAACAATAACAAAGGCTGTAAATTTTGATGAATGATTCGAACCACTCGAATCACTTATAAGTATTATAAGTATTTTTCTAAATTTATGAATCAGAATGAGTAGGCGTATGAATCAAACACATTTCGAATGTTGTGAGGTTGATGTCAACGTTGTACTCATACTCATTGCAACCTATACTTATAAATCAATGTTGTAGCGAGTACGAATGAATCAGAGTAGTTGAATTTCAATTCTGTTGATTCACTCATACTCAAAATTGCATGAGTGCTTATGAGTAGCGGAAAAACGATTCATTGCTGATCTCTGATACCTACCCATTACATAATGAGCCGTGAGAATAGTTGCAATGTCTCTACGAATTAATTTAAGTGGTTGGTTGGTACGATTTCCAACCAATTCAGGCACAGGATTCTTTCGCGGCTCAGGAGTTATCAGCCACCAAATACTTCTGAATAATAGATAGTCTACCAAAGATAAGAGGTGTACATATATGCCTGGTATTCGGTAGGAGTGTGACTACGCTAGCAAGTTAATACACTTAGGGCCATTATTACAACTTGCCGTTAACTAAAGGGAGGATTTTAACGAGCAGATAAATTGTTTTTCATTATTATGAGTACCCAATAAGATAAAAGTGATCGTTAAGCTAAAGGGAAGATCATCCTACCTTTAACATTTAAAGGTCACTTTATGTTTGAACTTGCCATATCATATACTATTTTCGATATGGCAACTTCAAATTTAAACAAAATAAGCATATACAACAAAAAAACAAAGTCCGCTGTTGCCACTGCGTTAAAAAGAAAACTTGTTTAATTGAGCAGTTTTATCGACTTTGCTCTGGCACTGCCATATTTTAATTTTATTTTATCTGTAAGTTATAATAACGAAAATCAGTTAAAGTTAACTTTACAGTTTCCTTTAGCTAAAGGTACCTTTAACTAAACCCAAGTTTAACGGTAAGTTGTAATAATGGCCCTTAATGGTGATATCCTGTTGAACAGAAACCCGTATTAGGTTGACACAACCGCGAGAGTCGTTAAATGAACTCGAACATGAACATGAATATCTGAATTCGTTCTCAGATATTATTCTCATCATAGCAGCACGAGTTAGTTTTTTGGGTAAAAATTGTACAGTTTCTGCACAAAAATCGGTATATCTTGGTAAACTACGACATAACTTTGTTTGTCACCGGTTTTTTGTCGATAACCTGTAGGTTCTGATTACTTTAGGTTAAAAATCTTAAGGTTTCTTAGTCAATCGATTTTGGGTAGGAGACAGAGATCAGCAATGAATCGTTTTTTCGCTACTCATAAGCACTCATGAAATTTTGAATATAAGTGAGTGAGTCAACAATATTGAAATTTAACTATGTACTCTGCTACATTCATACTCACTACAACGTTGATTTATACAATACAGGTTGCAATGAGTATGCGTACAACATTGGCATCAAACTCATACCATTCGAAATATGTTTGATTCATAAGCTCCTACACATTTAGATTTATAACTTTAGAAAAATATTCAAAAATACCTATAAATGTTTTTTGTGACTCGACTCATTCATCAAAATTTGCAGTCTTAGTTGTTGTTGCATTTACAAAAAAAGGAAGAAGGCACATAAGCAAAAAAGACACAGCAAACACACAACATTTAGTGAGTATTTTAGTGTTCGTACGCGAATCATACTTATTTTGCGATTCTTGTATATGTTGAGTTGTGAAGAGTCAAGATCACTTGCAACATCATAAGTGATCTCGACTCTTCACAACTCAACATATGTATACAAGGATCGCAAAATAAGTATGATTCGCGTACGAGATCACTTGCAACATCATAAGTGATCTCGACTCTTCACAACTCAACATATGTATACAAGGATCGCAAAATAAGTATGATTCGCGTACGAACACTAAAATACTCACTAAAATGTTGTGTGTTTGCTGTGTTATTGTTAAGCATCAATATGATGAGTACTTCAAAGTACTTTGAATATGTGAGTAGAGGTTCCATGATATTAAAATAAGTAAGAATGCGTATAAAAGTATCAGAAATTATAAGTATGATTCGATTCTAATCATCTTTTTTAACAGTCATTGCTGATCTCTGCTGTGTATCCTGGTAAACTACAATATAACTTGGTTCGTCACCACTTTTTTGTCGATAAACTGTAGGTTCTGATGCTTACTATATTACTTTAGGTTACAAGACTTAGAGCTTCTTAGTCAATCTATTGAGGGTAGGATTAGGAGGATACTCGATTACAAAATTAAAAACAAAAAAGCTACTAATTTTTATTATTTCTCTCTCCCTGAAAGTTGAAATTAAAACTGCGCCTGTCTGTAGTAACAATATGTTCGGAGGGTGTTGCAATGCATCACCTATGATAGCATAGGGTATTCATAAATTAAACAACAAGTGTTATTATTACCGTCGTTGTTACTATGATTGTCAT
The DNA here is from genome assembly GCA_927399465.1 of Sarcophaga caerulescens. Taxonomy (NCBI): domain Eukaryota; kingdom Metazoa; phylum Arthropoda; class Insecta; order Diptera; family Sarcophagidae; genus Sarcophaga; species Sarcophaga caerulescens. The sequence goes on from OV656872.1 coordinate 9,101,042, forward strand.
TATTATTATGCTCATCATCATCATTTGCTATGAAAGAAAAAACAAAGTTCATCTCCAACAATACGTTGATCATCAATGAACGTTATGGGCCAACATCATAATGACACCCCGAGAAGAGAATGATGAAGACAATCAAAGAAAATTTGATTTTTTTTTTTTTTTTTTTGATGGATCAAGTTGATCAGTCAATAATGTAGTAGGCTCTTGGCGCTGTTGCTGCCCGCTGCTACAGCTAATGTCGACGTTAGCGTTCGTCGTTAAGGTGAACTTTAACGGCTACCGTAAATGGTGTCGGCTTAACATCAAAGTGTTCAATAGTGCCGTATACAAATCCCTCAGGTCATTTGAGGTTTTTTTTTTTCTTTTATAGAGTTTTTGTTGTTGTTTATTATTAACAATTCTTCTTTGTGTTCTTTGTTTGATTGTTATTGCTGCTGTTGTTATTGTTGTTGTTGTTGCTGTTTGAATTGTTACGTTTTGTAACGTTATTAACACACGCACTCATCACTTAACTGGCGATCAATTTATTTATGAAGGGAATGATTTTCTATTGTTGTTGCGTTTTAATCTGTAAAACAACGATGTACTATTCCAACCAGCCCATCCAACCATCCATTTACTATTAGATCGATAGTTTAATGGGGAGGGGGGGAAGGGGAATCGTTTATCGTTTTAAATGCACAGTGGTTAGGAAGGGAAAATAAAAAAAGATTTAAGCTTCCTATCGAGGGAGGTCTTCAGCGAGCCAGAGACGGACATTGTTAAATAAAGTTAACGATACGTTTTTCTTTCTCAACCGATATACAAAACCCATAGAAATGATTTGTTAGAATAGGCACAGGCATAGAGAAAGCCCTACTAACTAATTTAAATGATTGAGTGGTACGGTGTGAGTCTGGCAATGAATCAATAATCTTCGTCAGTCCACGATTTGTTAGCGATCAACTAAAATCTTTGCTTAAGAGACTGTCTAAAAGAGGCGTCATGTGTAAATTGATATTCGATAGCAGTATGCTTGGACTACCAAATTCATCGTCTAAAAGATTTTTATCGCAACAGATCTCCATACTTTATCACACTGAGATTTTCTTTGGGGGTTGTGCATCAGAAGCCATAAAGAAGATACATACATATATACATATGTACATAACATAATTGATCATTACAACCCTTTAGTCAGGATTAGCACCTAGCTTCTCTCACCACTCATATTGTGTGTAATAATTTTATACATGAGTGGCGGGACCTACAGTTTAAAGTCGATTCCGAACGACAGATTTTTGCGAAACTTTTCATGGCAATTTTATTTTTACTCTCAGCATAGATGGGCACTTTGCAGTACCAGTAAAATTTCAGTAAAAATTGATTTTTACTGATTACTGAAAAAAATTACAGTTACAAAAATGAAATCTAAATTTCATTACCAGTAAACATTTACTGAATACTGAAAAGCTTAATGCATTAGAATTATAATGCAGTATGCCCATGTATGACTCTAAGAGAGTTTTTACTAGAACTCTGCTGAGAGAAAGTTGCTGAAGAAATATTTGTTCATATTTCGTTTTGTTGAAGTTGTCTGACCTGGAGTTTGAACTGTGATCTTATGTCTAATAAGCCGGCACACTAACTACTAGACTACGTCGACTGGATACAATGTCCAGAAAAAATTGAGTTTGATGGATACTGTCTGTCAATATAATGCCATGATGACTTCGTTGTCAGAGGACTCAAGCCAAATGAGGAACAAACTGACTGCAATGTCTCAAAGAAAAGATGTAAAGAGTTCCTCTGACACTATGTTCCTGCAACAGATGTAGAGTTCGGATTATGAAGCTTAAGATCTCTTTCTAGCATCTTCAATACAAAAAACCCAGACCAGTCAGTCTGAAATCATTTCGTTTATTATGAGATGAACTTCGCCAATTCAAGGACATTCGAAATGAAGACGATGAATATTTATTAGCCGACTTGTCAAGTCTGGTATGAGAAAAATTGTTTCGTATCAGAGATTAGCAATGAGTATTCAAAAAGATGAGTAGAATCGAATCATACTCATAATTTCAGATACTTATAAGCATTCATAATTATTTTAATATCATGGAACGAACCTCTACTCATATTCAAAGTTTGAAGTACTCATCATATTCATACTTAACAACACGTATGATATTGTTGGTTGCTCTCTATAACTCAACACATATGTACACACGAATCACAAAATAAGTATGAGTAGCGTATGAACACTAAAATACTCACGAGAAAGTGGTGTGTTGGCTTTGCTTGCTGCTCTGTCTTTTTTCTTTTGTTGTAAATGCTTGACAACTAAAATTACCCGGCCATGCATCAAATAATGGATCAAACTCGCATTTTTTGTTAATGTGTTGGTAAAGTCGCCGTAGTCTAGTAGGTAGTGTGTTGGCTTATTAGACTGAAGGCCCGAGTTCGAATCCCAGGCCAGACATCAAAACGAAAATATGAAAAATATTTCTCCGGCGACTTCCTCTCAGCAGATTTCTGGCAAAAACTCTGAGAGTAAATAAAATTGCCATGAAAAGCTTCTCAAAAAACTGTCGTTCGGAGTCGACTTTAAACTGTAGGTCCCGCCACTCATGTATAAAATTAACGCACACAACATAAGTGGTGTGAGAAGCTAGGTCGTAATCCTGACTGAAGGGTTGTAATGACCAATTATGTATGTTGGTAAAAAAAAATACTCACACGTATAGGCCAAGATGAGCTTCAAGAATATCAAAATACTTTTGATTTTCAGTATCTGCGTTGCACAAACAATATGTTCTTTTCTTCTTCACAACAACAATAACAATGAAGTTTGAAAGTTCAATTTTGATGTGTTGCTGTGCTAAGCAAAAGATATATTACCAACACATAAGCAAATTTGATCAGTTAAATTTGATGTGTCGCCATGCGCTATAAGACTGTAAATTTTGATGAATGATTCCAGTTACACGAATCTTTTATAAAAGTATTTTTCTAAAGTTATGAATCTAAATGAGTGTAGGCTTATGAATCAAACATATTTCGAATGGTATGAGTTTGATGTCAACGTTGTAAGTATACTTATTGCATTACTGTACTTATAAATCAACGTTGTAGTGAGTACGAACGAATGAATCAGAGTACATAGTTAAATTTATTAAATATTATTGACGACTCACTTACATTCAAACCTCGTTTTATGCGATTAATTCGTTTCGCAAAAAATCGCATAATTCAAATTCGCATAAAACGATACACTAGCTTCATACAATATCCACTAATAGGGATTTAAATAAAAAAGCGCATAAATTCAAATTTAACCCTTAAAATTCAAACAAAATCGCATATAAAAAATCAACAAAAAATGAATCCCTTGCTGAGACCATACAAATTAAGGAAAAAGATAGGAAATAAACAACAACTAATACAAAATTCCAAATAATGAAGAAAATACATAATTTTTCAATAAAATAAAAATATAATATTACTCCACGTCCATAGCATTTGAATAATACTTCATACATCAGAACCGGAAATGCCGAAAAAATTTAAAGATTGTAGTAACTTTGTTACGAACCAGAGATCAGCAACGAGTATTCAAAACGATGAGTAGATTCGAGTCATATTTATTATTTCTGATACTTATACGCATTCATACTTATTTTAATATGATACTCATACTACTCATACTCAAAGTTGGAAGTACTCGTCGTATTCATACTTAACAATACGCATGATGTTATTGACTTCGACTCGTCTCTACTTAACATTTACACGAAGCACAAAATAAGTATGATTCGCGTACGAACACTACTATACTCACAAGAAGATTGTGTGTATGCTTTGCTTGTTGTCTTTGTCTTTCCTTTCTTCTTTGCTTGTATATGCAACAATAACAAAGGCTGTAAATTTTGATGAATGATTCGAGCCACTCGAATCACTTATAAGTATTATAAGTATTTTTCTAAATTTATGAATCAGAATGAGTAGGCGTATGAATCAAACACATTTCGAATGTTGTGAGTTTGATGTCAACGTTGTACTCATACTCATTGCAACCTATACTTATAAATCAATGTTGTAGCGAGTACGAATGAATCAGAGTAGTTGAATTTCAATTCTGTTGATTCACTCATACTCAAAATTGCATGAGTGCTTATGAGTAGCGGAAAAACGATTCATTGCTGATCTCTGTTACGAACAACATATTTTTTTGGATTTTAACATTCAATATTTCCTTAAAATCGTTTTTGCAAAGAAAAAATCTGAGAATTTTGAAACCGCATAAATTTGAATTCGCATAAAACGAGGTTTGAGTGTATGTATATTCAAAATTTCATGAGCGCTTATAAGTAGCGAAAAAACGATTCATTGCTGACCTCTGTTAACGATTATGAAGCACAAGATCTCTTTCCAAGTTCTTCAATAGAAAGGAACCGAGACTAGGTAGTCTGACATTGTTCAATTTAGTCTGAGGATGAATATTTGTGATCCGGCACGAAAGTTGGTCCGTATGCTGAAGTCCCAGTATGATTTAAATGTGCATTTGACACTCATCTTGTCTATGCATACTTGATTTTATTGATTATTTGCTGTATTTGTTGTTAATGAAGCTTTTACTTTATAATGTTGACAACAAAATTGGAGTCTTATTTCTTTTATTTCATTTCCAATTTAGACTGTCACTGACCCACAGTGCATTGGCTTTATAAATTACTTGGGCATCAATGCTTTACCTTCTTTATCATCGTCTGCTTTTTCTATTTCTTTCTTTCTTTCTATCTCTGTGACTTCGATGTCTTTCGATTATAATTTAAATAATCAAAAACGATTAATTTCTTTGTTAATAATGGCCGGTTGAGTATTTGAACGAACATAGAAAATCAATCGGGAGAAAATGTCATTAAAATTTAAATGACCAAATAAAACGGCAACAACAACAACAAACAACTTTAATAACGTTTTCCCCATTCACAATCTTTAACACGTTGTTGTTTTTGTTTTTTTGTTTTTGTGTTTTTCAAACGTTTGTTGTTGGGTGGTGAAAATCTGCTTCGAAAAGGCAACAAAAGAAGCGACGATAAAAATCAAATGATTTGTCACAAATTGATGATGATGACGCGGCTGATAGTGATGACAATGGGAATGAAATTTTCCTTTTCTACCGTTTTCGTTTCTACTGTTTATCTATCTGTCTGTCTGTCTTTGTCTCTGTTCGAAGACAATTTCATTCAATTAATAAATCGATAAAGAAGATAACAAAAGCGAAAAAAAAAGATGAAAATTAAATGGAAGAGAGAGCCAGAGATTGTGTGAAGAGATTTCATGCGTGGGGTCACTGGTTAATGGCTAAGCACTCGTTAAGATTTATTTCTGTTTTCTTAAAAAAAAAAAAAAAAGAAAACCTCAGCAGCTAGGCATGATCTACATTTACTGACCCATCAAATAGGCCTGCTTTCTTTAAAAAATTCCAACTTCTTATCGTTATTGTATCTCGTCTTTCTTTTCAAAGCAAATGAATAGCAATTTAGATTAAGGAAAAGTATGCTGATGCTGATACTCTAGCTGTGGCTGCTGATAAAAATATTTTCTTTTTCTATTAAACTTGTTGTTGTTGTTGTTATAATTATAGGTTTTGTTTTAAATATGAATCTAAAACAACAACAACAGCAACACAATAATAATCTAAAATAAAATTCTATTTTCCATTTTACCATCCCTCCACTACTATCTGGCCATTTATCTTTTTCCTGTTGTTGTTTCTTCTTTTAATTATTTTTAATCAATTCAATGAATATTTTCGTGGGAGATAGTGTGTGTGTGTGCATTTTCATCTTTGATTTAAGCCGCAACCTCTTCTTATAAATCTTTTCCATTCAATTTGATTCTTGTGTAAATTAGTTTCAAATTAAGCGTGAATTATGGCTCTTCACAAGTCAAGAAGATAATTTTATGCAGATATTATCGGTGATTTATGGTTTCATTGTATTCACATGAATGCTTTGAATCAGAGATCAGTAATGAGTATTCAAAAAGATAAGTAGAATCGAATCATACTCATAATTTCTAATATCGAGTCCGCCATCTAACGTTTTTTTTTCAACTAGTGCTTATTTCGTGAATGGTAACACTTAGCCCATGTCGGATTTGACAGATAATTAGTTTTATCCTTCCACTGAACGAATATGGTTGTGTATACGGTTGAACAACGCTGTGAAATATTGCGACATTACTTTGAAAATCATGGTAATGTTGCAGAATGTGTGCGAAAATTGCGTACGGATTTTGGAAGAAGAAAAGCACCGTCAGCTCCGTATGTTCGTTATCTTGTGAAAAAAGTAAAAGAAACTGGCATCCTCATCCAAACCAAACCAAAGCGTGAAAAGCCAAAAACAGTGCATACACCCGAGAATATTGCTGCTGTGGCAGAAAGTGTGCGTGAAGCGCCATCAACATCAATTCACCGTCGTTCTCAACAATTGAACATTTCGGAGACATCATTGAGAAGAATTTTGCATATAGACCTTGGCATGACGCCATACAAAGTCCAATTGGTTCAGGAGTTGAAGCCAATTGACCATCCAATGCGTCTTCGCTTCGCTAAGTGGGCCTGCGATCGACTTACAGAAGATGCCAGTTTCCACGCACCAGATGGAGGCACAACTTTTTTGTTGAGTGCAAAAAGAGGTTTGAAAGGATGTACTCGACTCAAGGGAAGTTGAGGGAGAAGACGGTTCTTCTCAATCCAAATGAGTTTAAGACAATCTAAACTTTTGTTGTGCAATTGTAGGGAGCTAGGCTCATACCCTAGGCTAGTCCAATAAATATATGTAGTTTGTGATGAGGAGAATAAATCATCAGAACACAGACTTTTAAACTGTGCATCTCAGAGCAACACACCTAAGTGCTTACCAATTAGACAGTGAGCTATACTTACAGAAAGCGAACTATTTGCGTAAGTTTGTCACAGCAGCTAGGTCAGAAGAGGCATTATAGCGAATTATTCTGTTTAGATTGAGGGCAGGTACTTGTGATCGTATGATTGCATTCTAGTCTAGCAATTGATAGTTTCAACCTAAAAAAAATAGTTTCCACATACAGGGTGGCGGCTGATATATAATGCAACAAAGTAAAGCGCTATATTTTTTTAATTTTCTTTTTAATTTTATTGTTCAAAAGCAAAAAATGTTGGAAATAACATCAAATTTTAGAATCAGTTTAGATTTGTTCGAATTGGCCACCTTTGGTACGAATTATGGCCTTCAAACGGCCGACAAAGCCATCACAGGCTGCACGAAAGTGGCTCTGCGGTATTTTGGCCCATTCCCGGCGAAGCGCCGTCTTGAGATGATCGACACTTTGGTATTTTTTAGTGAGAACCTTACTCTCCAAAATGCCCCAGGCGCAAAAGTTCAACGGATTGAGATCCGGCGATTTTGGTGGCCATTGTGCGGTAAAAATGAAGCGAGGAGCCTCCTTTTTAAGCCATTATTGCTTGACGCGTGCTGAGTGCGGTGGTGCTGAGTCCTGTTGGAATGTCCATGGTCTGCAGCCGAAATGTTTGTCTGCCCAGGGCTTCAATACTGTCTGTAGGACATTTTCCCGATAATATTCGGCATTTATTTTGACCCCACGGTCGATGAATACGAGCAGGGAGCGACCATCGGCCGTTACGGTGGCCCACACCAGTACCATCGGCGGCGCTTGAGTTCTGGTGGCCAATTGCAGGTGTAAATTTTCAGCTGACATCTTTGGCAAGTAAACCCGATCATTTTGTTTTTTCACAAACTGCTCAATTTAGAATGGCTTCTCATCGGAGAAAACCAAATTCGGTAATTGGCCACTTTCGTGCAAGCGAAGTAACTCCTTGGCTCTTTTCGGATCATTTCTGCTGTTGTTACCGTTTTTTTTCGTCCACTTTTTGGATGCGATGCAACACTGCCAGTATCACGGTATCGAGCAATGGTACGAGAAACAAAAGATTTATTCACATTTAAATGCTGGAGGGCTCTAACGATAGCCACCTGTGGTTTTCCTGCCAAATATAAAGCAATCACACTATCACGCTTGAATTCCATCACGAATAACTTTGTAAGCTTGTAAATAATAAAATGAACTGTCACTGGAATAAATCTGTCAGCTGTCAGACGAGCGGTTTACAAATGATAACAACCTGAAGTTGGTTGCAATACATATCAGCCACCCTGTACACCGCTCTGTTCATGCAGGGGAACAGATCAAATTCGCTTTGTAATCTCCACCAAGAAAAAATTTAAACCCCAAGTCCAAGTTCCAAGATTGCCTGTATATTCTTTGTATACGAATGATTCATATTGAGCCTCCCTTACTTACTTACTTAATTGGCCATTAACAACTCGATTAACGGATTTGGGCATGCCGTAACACATCCTTCAAGGTGCTTCAAGGTTAATACGCTGCACAACGTCCATGTAGTTGAGCAGCTCATACAGCTCACTGTTGGATCGGGTGCGGTAATCATCGTCCACTCGCACTGCACCGAATATCTTACGTAGGACTTTTCTCTCGAATACTCTCAAGGCTACTGCATCAGTGCTTAATAGTGTCCGCATGCCTGCGCCATAAAGAAGCACAGGGAGGATGAGCATCTTGTAGAGTATTAGTTGAGCCTTCCTACCTAATCTTTTACGACTCAAAGGAAATGAAGGAGAATATTGAGAGATACCTCATACAGATTGAGATTCATGTGTGATTTTCATAAATTTTATAGCTTTTCTTCTGCTCTTAATTGTTCGGCAACGGCAATAATCACTCCATTTGGCCATTAATGACTTGGGTATTTAGCGGTATTTTATTTTATAACTCTTTTCATTACAGCAACAATACAAAAAAAGACTAGAATTGAAATATCGATTATACGTATACGTTCGTATGTCAGTAAGCACATCCGTTTAACAGTTTTTTTTTTTTTTTGCGCCGTTGATTCCCACTGTATGTCGGCGTTTGCCGCCATTCACTCGGCATTCGTAAAAGAGTACGTATGTACGTAATTTCAGTGCGATAATCATTTATTGTAACCGCACATACTCTATCTCTTTCTCTCTCGCTCTCTCTTTTGTGGCAATTTACCACAGCTTTTTATCATTTTTTTTTGTTTTTTCTGCAAAGTATTGTGAAAATCATTTGCGATTGCAATTCTGTACGCAATTTCTCAAGATCAAGAAGAAGAAGAAGACTTTAATGGTTCACATGATTTTTTTTCTTGTCTTTCTTTTCTTTTTTCTTGAGTTTTTCGCTTTTATTTCCTGTCCAATTAATAATTTCTTTTGTCTCTGAACAACCCCTTTTAAGTATTCGTCGTCCACACGGTAATTATAAAAATTTATTTGAAACGTTTTTTTTTTTTTTTGTTTTCTGAAATTATTTAATCGTTGCTGCTGCTGCTGCTGCCGTTGTGTTTTGGCTTTTAATTGTGGTTATTGGGTGAGAAATTGCTCTTCGGAAATGGCGATTATCTTTCGCAAAAAATGTGTCCCCATTCATATTCATTTATCCCCCTTAAATCTTAATAAAAAAAAATACATTGGAAGTCTTCTTTGAAGAGAGCTTTAACGCCAGAAAACCTTATAAATTATTTAATTAACTGGTGGGAAAATAAAATTTTCCTTTTCAAAAGCCAACATAATTTTGAGAATCCTCTCCCAAAAAAACAATCAATAGCCTATGCTTAGTGTAGGGCAATTGGCAACAAAAAACTCTTGAGATTTAAATTTGAATATGAATTCATGTGTTCACTGGATAACCACAATTATTCAGAAAGTTCAACAAGTACTATCACACTAATGATGATCATGATGTTGATGAACAGAATAATGAAAGTGTGGCTGCAGTTTAAAACAACAATGCAACATTGCTTATAAAATTTAAATGTTTTCAACACAAAGAATACATCATTAGCATAGTTTATGCGTCGATTGCCAGTTACTCAATATGAACATCAGTCAGTCACACTGGCAGTCAGTCATACAAACCAAATGACTCAGAAACTAAAAACAAACAAAGGCAAACTAAAAAGCCTCACCATTAAACCTCCTCTAAAACTTGTTAAAAGAGAACTACAAAGAGATTGTATCACAAATCAGAGAGAGAAAGATTTAAAATAACATTTCCCTTCCTCCCTCTGCCATGCATAATACCCTGGCGCACAGGCAGATAGACAAACATTGTTTGCAGCTCTTGTTCACCACCATCACCACTGTACAGAGAGCCCAGTAATGCAATGTAGCTCTGCTCAGCTCAGAGTTCATACAATAGAGATATAAACGTTAAATTGGTAACTCATTCTTAATTTGTTGGCGGCATGTTTGATGTTTGCTTCCAATTAGCTTATAGCCGACACCTTAAGGCTTTAATGTTTGTTTGCTAGCGTATGTATGCATGTGTGTTGTTGCATCCAACATTATGTTGGATCATAATCATCATGCATGCATTGCAATGTACATACTCATACGCATTCATAACTAAATTGTGTGTGTGTCTGCTTAAGTTTGCCTGTCTTTACTTTGCACTTCTCTGGTTGTGGCTCTTTAAATGGACTTTTTCTTCATCTTCATCTTCTTGTTCTTCTACTCTTTCGTCTTCATTGAAGGAAACATTCCTTAATCGACATTTGGCATCACTTGTTGTTGTAGTGTTCTATTGTTTGGGTTTTTTTTATTGTTTTGCATTGAGTAACGAACATTACCAGTGTTGGCCGTACTTTATTCCACAAGTTGTTCGCAACCGTTAAGCAATTTATGTCATAAAAGTCATGTAGATTACGCTGTATATGAGATTAATTGAATAAAAATTTCCAACTTTGTGGATCAGGCATAGTAAAGTCCAAAATTAAGAATTGGCCGCTAAATTTCTAAGACTGACAAGACATCAGTACATCACCATTAATTCAATTCCCCGGTTATTTTTAGGCATTGCCATCAAGCCGGATCATCATGCAAAAGCAAACGGTATCTCAGACAGGGTCTCATCTATAATGAGCTGCTCCCATTTGGGAAAAATCAACACTTGCACCGCCTAAAGGAATCTAGACGGAACATAATCGATACTATCTGTGCCTGGGAAGTCGCCGTAGTCTAGTAGGTAGTGTGTTGGCTAATTAGACTGAAGGTCCGAGTTCGAATCCCAGGTCAGACATCAAAACGAAAATATGAAAATATTTCTTCGGCGACTTCCTCTCAGCAGATTTCTGGCAAAAACTCTGAGAGTAAATAAAATTGCCATGAAAAGTTTCTCAAACAAATCTGTCATTCGGAGTCGACTTTAAACTGTAGGTCCCGCCACTTATGTATAAAATTAACGCACACAACATAAGTGATGTGAGAAACTACGTCGTAATCCTGACTGAAGAGTTGTAATGACCAATTATGTATGTATGTATGTATGTATGTATGTATCTGTGCCTGGCTTTAACGTATAACTTTATTGATGGAAAATTCACCCCCAAGAAGCGATGAAAATCGATCGAACAACAGATGTTTGAGGAACTTTTCATAGCAATTTTATTTACGCGCAGAGATTTTGCCAGAAGACAGAGAAGAAATCACCGAAGTAAATATTTCTTCGAATTTCGTTATGTTCGAGATGTCTGAGATGGAGTTTAAACCAAGGAATCACGTCTAATAAGACAATACACCTACTAAACCTACTAAACTAAGGCGATTTTATTTTCTAAAATTCTATGAACCGTTCGATGTGTATATTTTGTTGTTGTCTATTTATCTTGGGTAACAAGACTAATGGGTTTCATTTAGGCACCAACATAGCATGCTATGCTAATGCAATGCTATCTAGATGTATAAAGCCGAAAGTCCATACCATCCGTTTCATACGACCTTGCGTTACATGCGTATACCTTGCGCTACATGCGTATACCAAGGTCGCATGAATCGGATGGTATGGACTTTCGGCTTAAGAACCGTTATAACTATGCAAGCTCAACTCGTTTTAGTTACTATCAATATCATGGTTGAAATAACAAAGTTTCCAGATGAATTATCTTAAAAAGTCCTTGATTCCAGCTCAACAGATGTTTTCGTATATAAAAGAGAACATTTTTGAATTAATGGGGTTACAATACGAATTCCAGACGACGAAAGTGAGGAAAATTTAAGTTAACGAAGGGTGCAAGGCCCTTCATTACCTACTATTTTGCATGATTGCATGAAGTGTGGTGAAGTTCGAGAATGTTATTGTGATGCCACGAGCTTTCGTCTAATAAGCCAACACCTAACCTATTAGGCTACAGTGTTTTCAGTATACGTTTCTGGCAAATGTTTCTCAAATTCTCGATAAACTTTTGAACTCGGGAGCAGTCTTATTAATTTGTTGAAGAATGTTTTTGCAGCCCCTCTGTTAGGATTTTTCCCAGGAACTGCTTTCAGTTACTAATTAACGATCGCGTTTCTTTGTTAATTTTGAATAGGAATAGTGTTCTCAGAGCGACATTTGTAGTTGACATGAAGACAAGTGGTGAGATTCCTATGCAGTAGCGTAGTGAGCGTATCGAATACTTCACTTGAAAAGATTTTGTAAAGAATCCCCATAAGCAGGGTAATTAACAGTCGGACTTGAAGGACTGTAATTGCTTCACTTGTTTAAGAATCAAAATCTCTCTTTCTCACTCTCTCGCTCTCTCCCTTTCTCTGTTGTCAGTTTCTTTCTTGCATTCATTACTCCAAAGAAGCATCAGGAAACACCAGACTAACAACAGCAGAGACAAAGACTTGTACTTGATGCCTGGTGCCTGATGCCTGACGCCTGATGCCTGATGCTGATGTCGTGATGATTATGATTTAAAAACAAATGATGTTGTTTTAACTCTAGTTGTTGTTGTTATTGCTGTAGCTGCCTCTTTGTACGTACCTACATATGTTGTCTGCATATATGAATTTATGTGAGGTGAGGTGAGTGAATGTGTGAATGAGGAGGTGACTTGGACCACACCGGTTACTAATGCCAACAACTCACAAGTTGATAATGATTAGACTTCTTACCACAAAAGGTTGAACACATACACACATGATGCATTCATTTGACTGTGCTCTGATGATGGCGTTGATGATGATGATGATCATCATCACAATGATGGAAAGGTTATAATGCGGGGAAAAAGGAGGAGGGCTTTTTTAAACACGTATATTATATTTATTCACTTGGTTTTGTCGTTGCTGCTGCTGCAATTGTAATCATTAGTGTTGCGGCTTGCAACACTCTTAGTTTTTACATGTGTTTCTCACTGTCAGTGTGTGTAAGTGTAAGTTTAAGTGTATTTGTGTGTGTGTGTGTGTAAACGCATTAGTAAATGACCATGATTATGCGAATAATGCCGCACAAATGGAAAAAAAAGGGTCACAAAAACCAAGTTTTACTTCCTTTCAAGTTCTATTTTAAGATCACCGGATCATTAAAACGTTCTGTTCAGATACATAGATAGACTGTCAGACAGACGGAGAGACATTATTAATGTCATGAACATTACTTTGATTGTGTATAAATTATTATTTATTTTCTTATTTATTAAACATTACAATACAATTGTTGTTGTTGTTGTTGCTGTTGACTTGACACAGCCTACTTTTCTACTCCGTAATAATATTGGCAATGATTAGCATGGGTTGACGTAATTGTCAGATATAAAGTTCCAATTCCACCTTTTTTCTCTCCCCCCCTTCCCCCCACCCCCTTGAATTGATGCATTTTAATGGGGAGAATAACAGATAATAAGTGGTTGATGGCAGTTGTAATTGCAAATAAAATTATGGCCTGGGAATATAGTAGTTGATAGCGTAGAATAATGATGAATTTGTTTCTGTTCTGGTTGAGATCATTTTTTTTAGAAATTAAAGCGAAGCGTCTAAGCATTGGATGAAAGTTTGTAATGATTTTTATGAACCACGCTTAGAGGACATATAATTTTTTTCACTTTGGACGAAAGGGACTAAAATGGAAAAATTATGTCGATTAAAAATCATCATCATATATATTATTTCTAAAGCACTTTTTTTTGTCGGTTGCAAATATCTCCCATACCACCGCATCAAATTTAATGAATGATATCTCATTTTAAAGCTTATATCTAACACTAATGACGAAAAATAATTAGAAATTGAAAAATTAATATTTTCATTGATAAAAATTATATTTTATATAGAACTGCATGATAATACTGTTGTCATTATGATTATATGTTTTTGTTCAAGTGTGGTAATACAGGGTCGCTTAATAGTACTGCAGTTCTACATAATATAGTATGTATTAAAATCCATTCTGGCAATACCGCTATTTACTATAATGCCGTTTATTACTAAGTCAGCTGTTTTGGTAATACTTTGCAGTAGTTGTTAGATCAAGTGCGATAAACAGGATCGCTTAATTGTAATGCTATTCCACATAATATATAAAGTTGTAAAAGCCATTTTGGTAATGTCGTTATTGTCATGACAGTGTTTGTTTCATGAAGTGTAGTAATACGGTGTCTTTTAATATATACATATATATATAGTGTCAGCTGATATTTAACAGTTAAAAAGGTTTTAAGAAAAACAAGGTCAACCCCTTTAAAAGGTAGGATTGTATTTACCAGAACCGGTCTTTTCACATGGGCAGTTATACGTGGCTTTTTCATGAGTGCGTACGTTTAAAGATATTTTTGTTTGTATTAAGGATTCGTACGGGCAAAAAGTTAACGATGATCATGTTATTACCTCTAACATTGTATTCAAAGAAGTATTATAAAAGCATTTAAACATATGTATGTATGTATGTAAATATGTATGATATATTATGATTTCTAATATTTTTATACTTTTAATAAAATTTCTATTAATAATTTTCATTTTATGTTACAAAAATGACAACTAACGGTGCGAAATATTCGCACGAGTCATCTAGTTATTATTTATAACGAATACAGCACAGCTGTTATTCTCAGTCGACTTTGCTAATGTTAGATTAGATAGGTTAGATTAGAAAACGAATCTTTCTTGAAGATGCTATACCTCATTCTGATACCAAATTAATAACCAACCCAGGCACAACCACTAAAAAAAACCAACTCGATACCAAAACAAATCTTCTTTTCCAGCAATCTTTGCACCGGAGAGTTCAGTCAAAGATGACTGAGAATAAGAGCCCAAGGATGTTCACCCCTTCTCGGCAGCCGCTGTACACTGACACATGAGGTGAAACACAGCCTCCTACTCTTCCTCAGATCCATATCAGAGATTAGCAATGAATCGTTTTTTCGCTACTCATAAGCACTCATGAAATTTTGAATATAAGTGAGAGTCAACAATATTGAAATTTAACTATGTACTCTGTTGCATTCATACTCACTACAACGTTGATTTATAAGGACAGGTTGCAAAGAGTATGCGTACAACATTGGCATCAAACTCATACCATTCGAAATATGTTTGATTCATAAGCCTACCCATTTAGATTCATAACTTTTGAAAAATACTTATACATACATACATAATTGGTCATTACAACCCTCCAGTCAGGATTATTGACCTAGTTTCTCGCACCACTTACATATGTTGTGTGTGTTAATTTTATACATAAGTGGCGGGACCTAACCTACAGTTTAAAGTCGACTCCGAACGATAGATTTTTTGAGAAACTTTTCATGGCAATTTTATTTACTCTCAGAGTTTTTGCCAGAAATCTGCTGAGAGGAAATCGCCGAAGAAATACCTTTTGTACTTTGGTTTGATGTATGGTCTCAAGCTCGAACCCTGGCTTTACGTCTAACAAGCCAACACACTATCTACTAGACTACGGCGACTTCAAAATACTTATAATACTTATAAATGATTCGAGTGACTCGAACACACAACCTTCTAGTGAGTATTTACGTGTTCGTATGCGATTCATACTTATTTTGTGATTCGTGTGTGTATGTTGAGTTATGGAGAGTCGAAATCGAACAACATTATACGTGTTGTTAAGTATGAATATGATGAGTACTTCAAACTTTGAATATGAGTAGAGAGGTTCCATGATAATAAAAGAAGTATGAATGCTTATAAGTATCAGAAATTATGAGTATGACTCGAATCTACTCATCATTTAGAATACTGATTGCTGATCTCTGGTATGAATATGATGTGTACTTCAAACTTTGAATCAATGGATATAACACCTTTGTGATCACAAAAGATCTTCTGTAGTCATCAATATTTAAAGGCACCTTTGGTACATATTAATCAGAGTGATTACTGATTACTGCCTGCTAAGGACTCAGCCGAGAAGACTGGTACTTCTGTCACAGTACTACACATCCCAAAACTATTGAAAGTTTACCGATTACAGTCTTTCATGAGTTTTGAGCTATGCCGCCTTCAAGTTGCCAGTGATTGAGGATTATTTAGATCTCATATATCATACCTTGTAACCAAAGTTGGCATGGTTTTCACCTATTTTTTTCTCACAGTCCCATCTAACGTCATGTAATTAATGTAAAATCCTTCCATAAGATACTATTTGAAATTCCATGATTTGTTGTACAATTTTGTTTAACATTCGCTCAGTTATTGTTTGACTGCACAAGCTTCAGTTTTTCCAAATTTGTTTTTATTCATCAATCTTGGAGAGGCATTTTGTTGCAATCTGTGCATATGTTTTTAATTTTTTTCTTTGTTGTTGTCTTGCACTTCTGTTTTTGCCTCATCCATTCCTGTCATTCAATTCGGTATGTGTGTGGCATAAACGATTTGTTTTTTTCCGTTTCTGTTTTTTTCTGTTTTTTTTTTTTATTTTATTTTTCATTCGTTTTTATTGCAGATTTCTGTCCACTTCCCCTGGAGGGCAATAATTTATGCTCATAATTTATGAATCTTTGAATTCAATGACACGTTAACAGCGACTACTTTTCAAAGACGCTTTTCTAATGTCAATCACAGTCTAAGGCAATCACATTTGCTTCTTATTTTTTGCTGATGGGTTATTGCACAATAAAAAACATTCATTGCAGTGATGAATAATCACTGCAGTGCAGACAATTCGTCTGGTAAAATCGTCTTCAGATGCAGTTCATTAATGCCTCATACAGTAGTAGTTGAGTATGTTAGTTTTCTAGCGGTTATCTTGGTTTTTTTATTTTTTATTTTTTGTATCAGAATAGGTGAAAGACCGTTTATTTTATTACAATTGTGCCGTCCTTTCCTTGCTTCTCTTTTGTTTCTAAAGAGATCATGAGCATGCTTTGGATGTGGTGAATATTGCTTTAGCGGTGGTGAATATAAGACATCAAAAATTGGCAATTTTATTAAAAAAAAAACACATCCAAGAAACCGCAACTCAAAGTTTAATTTCATTCCATTCCAATATCATAAATTTTTGGTTTGGCAACTTCTAGAATCTTACTGTTAACTTGTTATGCTACTTGACTCGCACAAAAAACTTAAAGAAACGAAGGCATATGGAAACGTTGCCTTTGGATAAAATAAGCTGAAAATCGGTTGAAACTGATCCCGGCTGTTATGAAAAATTAGGTGAAGTCAACAAAATTCTTTACTCAGCAACGTTAGCGACGTCTGAGCTTCAACTGATGCGAAAGGCAGAACTGATGGCAGTACGACAGATCATACTTGGAGTATGAACAGTGGTGGTTGTCGAGCCGGAACGCTCCGGAACATCGTTCCGGTACTTCCTTTTTGGACAGGAACGCGTTCCGGAACTAAAGATGATTTCTGATAACGAGCATTGGCTGACGTTTTGAAAAACAAAAAAATTAAAAAGAATTGCTGATTTTTTTTTTCAAATTTTTGACGAATTTTTATATGTATTTTTATAAACAAGGGTTTGAACCGAACCCGCACCGGAACAAGAAGCGGAACGAACCGGCTTGGAGTCCGGAGTCCGGAACGTTTTTTTCTACTGAACCGGAACTCGACCCGAACCGAAACAAATACGTGAACCCGAACCCGAACTAATTACTACTTAAGAATTTGAGTATTTAAAACCATTTTTTTAACCCTTTCGGCCGCATTTAAATTTAACAGTTGCTTCCAAGAGAATCACTTATTTTTTCCATACAAAAATGAAGAGCGGGTATTTCCGCCTTTTTATCGTTAAATCATGGTTTTTCCTTTGCTTTTTATGCTATATACAGGGCCGACCCTGGCAACGGGCGAAAATTGGGGGAAATCTCCCTCCCCCCGTCGTCAAATTTGGGACATGAGACCTAAAAAAAAAACGCCGCCGCCAGGATTATCATGGAAAATCACCCCCGTCGTTAAATTTGGGACATGAGAACGCACAGAGCGGCCGCCTACCCAGGATCGGCCCTGTCTATATAATTATATATACGCGTTCCAGTAAAAAAAAATTAGCACAACACCACTGACTATGAACATGCTGGAATTCACACATCCAGGTTGTTTATAGGATTCCTTATAGCCTTCTGAATAGGACATTTGATTTTAAAATTCCATCGAGAGACTTTTGGCCTAAAGTTGCCGAAGGTTTTCAGTGAGGCCCTTAAGGTTTATACCAATGGCTGCAAGATGCTGGACGGCGTGGCATGTGGTATTTATATAAGGGGTTCTGATTTTAAACTTTCTCGTTGGCTGTTTGGCCACTTCAGTGTTCTTTTGTGGGGAGAGTTCCGGGCAGTTTTGAAAGCGGAACAATGACTCTTGGGTGGTGGGATTTCTAAATTTTCTTGGACAAATCGACGCCTCCGTTCTATAACATTCTAAGTCGAAAAAGTGTGTTTTGAGTTATGAGCTCTCAAAGTTTTCACGCTACATACGACTATATGTGTATTCTAAGTAGATTTTTCCCTATAATTTCGGAACGGATGGGCGCATCTTAACCAAATTTTGACAGTATTTAAGTTAGAGAACGTAGAATTTAAAAATGCAAGAACATTAAAAACGATCTAAGTACATTTAGAACGTTATAGAATGGAGGCGTCGAAATGAGCTGCAATAAAGTCTCTAAGAAGCGTTATATCAACGTTCTTCCTTTGGATTCTTCAAAGGTAACTCCTGGATGGAATCCATGATGAGCTAATTTGGACTGGCACAGATGTCAGCAGATACAGATCCCGCTCTCCGACATGTTACAGGAGATAGGTATTCCGATTGTCTCAGTAAGGCTGCTTGCTGCTCTAGACAGAGCAAAAAAAAAAACTTTTTGCTTATGTGTCTTTTTTGACTGGAAATTTTGATGAATAATTCGAGTCACACGAATCGCGTATAAGTATTTTTCTAAAGTTATGAATCTAAATGAGTAGGGGCTTATGAATCAAACATATTTCGAATGGTATGAGTTTGATATCAACGTTGTACGCATACTCTTTGCAACCTGTACTCTATAAATCAACGTTGTAGTAAGTATGAATGAATCAGAGTACAGTTAAGTTTGACTCACTTATATTAAAAATTTCATGAGTGCTTATGAGGCAGCGATTCATTGTGTGACGACAAAAGTCGGAGACCTTGTTTTTGCCCACACCATACCTAGTTACATATGTCCACCGGTTCAACCAAATCATCACTGTATAGTATTTACTAATAATTAATATTATATACTTATAATTATTTATAATCCTAACCTCAGTTAATATTAAAAGGAATATTAATACTAATAGGAGTAGTTCTTTTGTAAAGAATGCATTAGAATTATTTTAATGTTTAAGTTTCTAGCAGGCCCCATTGTGCTTAAAATATTTCATATAATTAATGTGTAGACTTTATGATCTATTTTTAAAAATATTATTATTCTAGATAACGGTTGTCATACGACTCACATTTGACCTACAAAAACGTCTCTGCTTAATTCAATTGGTGCTTGCTTTCACATTGGTATGTTGTAGAGTAGGACACAACATGCTTGATGTTCGATCATGTTTGATCTGTCATTCGTTACTTTTGTGAATAAAAGCTAGCATGACTTCAGCAGTCGGGGCAGTTGGTGACGAGTTGTTGGTAAGGCAGGTCGATCTTGTGACATCGACTGAGCTAATAAACATAAGCATGTCACGGGTGGTGTTGTTCGCCCACACTTGTGACTTGTTTACCGCCAGTAAAACGTTGGCAACTGTGACTGGACCGACACCAGAGGTTTCAGAACCACAATCATTCTGTGCGTAGGCCGTTTTGATTGTTCTTATGACACTCCCCTTTGGTTGATTTGACTGACTGTGCCGGGGCAATAGCAAGGACCAGTAGAAACCACGGTCATCTGGAGCGCATGCCGTTTGACTGTCGTTCTGACTCAACCCCCCTTGATTAATAGCAAGGACCAGCAGAACCACAGCCATCCGGAGCGCATACCGCTTGACTGATGTTCTGACTCAACCCCCCTTTAATCTTCGGCACTGTTACTCGACTAACGATAGTTACTTGACGAACCGTTGAAACTGGACAGATACCAGAGGTTTCAAGGCAGCAATCATCCAGACCATATGCCGTTTGATTGTCGCTCTGACATTCCCCTTTGGTTGACGTGACTGACATTATGATTCGACGAACCGTATGTGGCCGGCCTAGGGCTTATTAGATTAAAGATTAGGTTTCTGTTCTAACCCGATATAGTCCTAACGTAGCTTAGTAAATAAGCTATTTTAAGTTATTTTACAAATTGTAAATAAATAGCCTAGAATCTACAAAAGAATGACTTTTATTTATGTAACCACTGAACGCCGCTGAACTACCCCAGCACCCAAGCGGAAACGTGTCGTTACAATTGCTGATCTCAGGTGGTTACGCAGAAGTACTCGAAAGCAATGATAGTTTAGAGCACTTAAGCAACTTGCATTCTAAAATGCTCCTGCGTCTTTTAAATGTATTCGTGGCATTTGTTTTTTCAATTCATAAAATTTAATTCCCATTAAAGTATGACCGATCAACCGATGGATGACTGGTGCATTATAAGCATTAAAACGAAAGGAGTGCCTTGTGCGAACACGTTTTACAGGTGCGTGTGTGGCGTAACATTGAAAACGATGACGAAATGTATGGAGAAGACGATGCTTATCGTTAAAATTGTTAATATTTGGATGGGTAAGTAACATTTAACACCAAATAAACGCACTTAATAATCCATCAGATACGACTATGCGACTATGCAACAATGGAAAGAAAACATTTCAAAATTTATTTGTTAAAACTCATCATTATCGTGATGTTTATGACGATGATGTTAATGTTAATGGTGATGATGATGATGAACGTGCGATAAATATAAATTTTATTATTACAATAGGCAACACCATTGCCATTGCCATACATAGTTGGCCAGGCTAACAAAGAACAATGTGTGGCTCAACAATAAAGGCCCAATTTGTTACACTTAATAGTGCAGCTGAAGGATAATTTTGTTTTTCATGTTTTTTTTTTTCTCATTTAATTTCTGTTTCTCCTCACTTTATGAATTTGAATAGAAGAAGAGAAGTAAGTGCCTGCATAAAATGTTATTAAAATTCATCCATCCAACCAACCAACCATTCAACCAACCAACCATCCATCCATCCATCCATTGGAGTTTTTAAAACACATTTTGACATTTCGTTACACTTCACTTTGCGAACAATACTCGTACAATGCTGATCTTAATTACAGTAGAAAAGCCGCAATAATGCCATTCAATTACCCATGGGCTTAAACTCAGTGTGAATGTGTAAAAAACCAAAAAAACGAAAATAAAAACTGTAATGCGAGCTCAGCATAGCCATCCTGTGAGTTGAGTTGGACATTGAAATTCTTTACGAAGCGCCAGACGACAATGAGCTACAATTCATGTCTGCCTTTCTAAGGCGAATGGAATGTGTTTGAGGACTTGCAACTGCAGTCTAGGGAATTAAGATCCGAAACAGTGGCTCCAGTCTTTCAGAGGGAAACAAACACAGAAGCTGTTCTCATAAATTGAAAACCGAAGTCTAAAATGCTAAAGACTCTAGAAGAAGTGATAAAAGCTTTACGAAATCTGACCGACCGAATAGTGACCGACTGTAACGCATTTGCATTAACAATGAGGAAACAGGACGTTCCACCGAGGGTCTCAAGATGGGCTTTATTCTTACAGGACTTTGAGTACGAAATAGAGCATAGGTCAGGATCGAAAATGAGGCATGTGTATGCTTTAAGCCACATTTCGTGTCTTATGATGACGAATTCCTTAAGATATCGTATTAGAGAGGCTCAACTTCAGGACGAATGGATAAGAGCAATCAGGAAAGTTTTGGAGCATAGCTCATATGACGATTATTACGTAAAATTTGACCTATTATATAAGAACCCTGATAGAGAACTAATAGTTATACCGAGTAGCATGGAACAGGAGATTATACAAACTGCGCACCGTCAAGGCCATTTTTCATCTCGCAAAACCCAAGACTTAATGGAGAAATCTTTTTATATACCTGAATTGAGGACAAAAGTAGAGAGGATAGTGAAGAGTTGTGTTGAATGTATAGTATCGGAGGCTAAGAGAGGTCATAAAGAAGGACTTTTGAACCCTATAGATAAGAATGATAGATCTTTAGTAACATACCATCTGGATCACGTAGGACCAATGGATGCAACGCATAAGAAATACAATCATATTTTAGTAGTAGTCGATGCTTTTTCTAAGTTTGTGTGGTTGTATCCAACAAAAAGTACAGGGACTGAAGAGGTAATAGAACGACTCAGAAGACAAGCTGCAGTGTTCGGAAACCCGAAGAGAATTATTACAGACAGAGGTTCGGCGTTTACATCAAACAAGTTTCAAGAGTTTTGTGAATCCGAAAATATTCAACATCTTGTGATTGCAACCGGAGTGCCAAGAGGGAACGGTCAAGTTGAAAGGATACATAGGATAATTATTCCTATGTTGACCAAGCTCTGTGTAGAGAAACCAGATCATTGGTACAAATATGTTGACCGTTAATAGTACCGCACCACAAAGTACCGGTATTGAACCGTTTAAGATACTAACTGGACTGAAAATGCGGAATAATGACAATCCTGATATAAAAATTTTATTAGATGAAATTTTCGTGAAAGAGTTAAACGAGGAACGTGATGCATTGAGGAAGGAAGCTAGAGAAAATATACTACGTATTCGGGAAGAGAATAGGAAGAGTTTTAATAAAGGCAGAGTTCAAGAGATGTTAAGCTGATAAGAACAGATACTACACTTTGATCTTAGCCATAAGGCCGAGAAGCGAAGTCGCCGTAGTCTAGTAGGTAGTGTGTTGGCTTATTAGACTGAAGGCCAAAGTTCGAATCCCAGGTCAGACGTCAAAATGAAAATATGAAAATATTTCTTCGGCGACTTCCTCTCAGCAGATTTCTGGCAAAAACTCTGAGAGTAAATAAAATTGCCATGAAAAGCTTCTCAAAAAAAAAAATGTCGTTGGGAGTCGACTTTAAACTGTAGGTCCCGCCACTCGTGTATAAAATTAACGCACACAACATAAGTGGTGTGAGAAGCTAGGTCGTAATCCTGACTGAAGGGTTGTAATAACCAATTATGTATGTATGTAGAGTTCAAGAGACAGTTTATGAGGTAGGAGAATTGGTCGCAATCAAGCGCATACAATTTGGTGTTGGTATGAAGTTAAAGCCGAAGTATCTTGGTCCTTATAAGGTCGTGAGGAAACTTAACCATGGTCGTTATGAGGTAGAGAAAGTTGGAGAATGTG
Organism: Sarcophaga caerulescens; assembly: GCA_927399465.1. NCBI lineage: Eukaryota > Metazoa > Arthropoda > Insecta > Diptera > Sarcophagidae > Sarcophaga > Sarcophaga caerulescens. Next base: position 9,124,716 of record OV656872.1, read on the forward strand.
AAGGGTCTAGGAGATGTAACACAGTGGCCGAGTGCATGAAGCCGTGGAGCACATCATTCGGGTCGAATGATGCGTCAGGAGGGCCGAATGTGGGATCGCATCCGAAAGGATTAAGACGATCCCGTAGGGTTAAATGAAAACTGAACTAAAATAAAAATAGTAAGCGGACTGAAAAAACATAAACATAATAAAACTTAAATACTTTATCGAGTGTGAATAAATAATAGTTTTCAATAAAAAAAAGACAATATAAAATTATTATATATTTGGCAGCCGAGCCAGGCAATTCAATTTTGTATTTTAAATTAAAAAGAATTCTTTTAAATATAGTTTGTTAAAACCTAGTATTTGTTATTTTAATTCTAAATTTAAATCAATAAAAGGATTAATATCAATAAATATAAATCTAAATATGAGCGCCCTGGTAGTCTAGTGGGTAGTGTGCTAGACTATCAGCGTGAGGGTCGTGAGTTCGATTCCCACCAGAGGCTCTGGTCTGTGACACTACACCGAGCACATGGTCGAAGTTACTCAGCTCGTATATAATTAGAATATAATTTGTAATTGTATTGTAATTAATAAATAAATAAATCTAAATATTACATTCATAACATTGAAAGAAACAAACTATATCTATAATAGGCCAACGTTATGCGGAGGTCTCCTACCGAATCAGTACTTAACATGTAAAGTCTGCGTGTAAAGTCTTTTACCTACGAATTCCCCAAGAATGCACCTTTAATTATAAGAATTGTGGAACCGTAAGGACTTCTTATAGGCTGCTATTTGCGATCATCATCGTTTAATGGATATCGTGGGTTTTTTGTTATGCCCAGAATGTATGGAGTTTCAATGTAGTCGCCTTGGAAGACTACAAAATGTTTGCCATTCCATCTCTAATGTATTGCAATATTTCGATATGTCACAGAGAGTTACAGAAAGTGTGAACATCATACAAATTTAATAGTAGCGATTAGTTGTGATCTCCCGCCTATTCCTGATATCGTAACAATATTTTGGACACGAGTTTCACTACGCTTATTGGCAGTGGTGTTGTGCTAATTTTTTTTTTACCGAAACGCCTATATATAATTATATAGACAGGGCCGATCCTGGGTGGCGGCCGCTCTGTGCGGTCTCATGTCCCAAATTTAACGACGGGGGTGATTTTCCATGATAATCCTGGCGGCGGCGTTTTTTTTAGGTCTATATCCCAAATTTGACGACGGGGGGAGGGAGATTTTCCCCAATTTTCGCCCGTCGACTGGATCGGCCCTGTCTATAGCATAAAAAGGAAAGGAAACGAAAATCATTACGAAACCAATTTTTTTTTTCAAAACGTCAGCCAATTCTCGTTATCAGAAATCATCTTTAGTTCCGGAACGCGTTCCTGTCCAAAAAGGAAGTACCGGAACGACGTTCCGGAGCGTTCCGGCTCGACAACACCACTGCTTATTGGAGTCAATACTTGAAAATGCATGGGGATGGAACTTGGCAACCAATTCAATAAATTCCGTAGAGGTTGTAAGGTTTAACCACCATACCTACTCGATACATACATACGTAATTGGTCGTTACAACCCTTCAGTCAGGATTATGACCGAGTTTCTCATGCCACTTATGTTGTAATTTTATACGTGAGTGGCGGAACCTACAGTTTAAAGTCAATTTTTGAGAAACTTTTCAAGGCAATTTTGTATTTACCCTCAGATTTTTTGCCAGAAATCTGCTGAGAGGATATTGCCGAAGAAATACATTTCTGTATTTAGTTTTGATGTCTGACCTGGGGTTTGAACCGTGGCCTTACGTCTACTAAGCCAACACACTACCTACTAGACTACGGCGGCAACTCAATACACGTCCAGTATTATGTGACAAAAGAAAGAAGCACTTGGGCTTAATAGACGCACGCATTCTGAAATCACTGTCTACCCTTTTGGGGAGACAGCTACTTCTGCCTATCTTCACTGTGATACTCTTGCTACAGGAGAGTAAACATGCAACTAATAAAGCCCTAAAATGTTTATCCCCATAGGAGAAGAAGTCACAAATGATTAAAATCTTGCAGCCATATACAGTCGGTTACAGGAAGAAATATGGAGGGACTGGTTAATAAAGAATTTGCAACCTTAAATGAGCACTCATATGTGCATTTATCAAGTAGAAGTTCAGTCAGTCTTGTATGAGGACGCGATGTGTGTGAAGAAAATAATCGTGGTTTGAAGATCTCCGTTACAAAGATCTGTCGAACAGTTGTCTAGTAATTGTTATTGTTTATGCAATGGGTGTAAACAGAGGAATAACAAAGAAAAGCAATTGTTGTTGTTTACAACAAGTTGTGAACAATGGCACACAGAGTTGTTCGAACAATAACGAATTTTAATTAAAAACTAAACACAAATTTATTTTTATTTTTTTTTTGCAATCTACGAGCTCATGTTTTAAACGTTTCTAAAAGATAAAAACGTAAGCCGGCTATTGATATTTATTACTTACTCTCAAGATTTTCAATATGGACCTCTCAGGACAAGTTGAATTATGGTTGGCATTATAATTTAGGTATGCGCTGCTTTGGAGTTACTTAAGGCTGCCCGATAATTACATTGTGGTCTATCAAATACCCTGTTTCTGTAAGACGAACATCTGTTTGAGGAGAAAACACTCATTTTTGTACGTCTGAAGACGTTTGTCTGAAGATGTTTGTCTGAATCTTACAGAAACAGGGTATTATTGTGAGATATTTTTCGTAAGGCTGTGCTGAATTCAAGGCGATGAATAGCCATGCGATTGGAGGAAATGAAACAGCAATTCTTTTCTTATCCAGATCGTTCCAGCTAATTCTGTAAAACGTAACATTTGTGAGACTCACAATTTTCATTTTTTTTCACTACGACCTAGAGCCCACATATGAGTCGCCTATCAATGATCCGAAATTTCTTTAAAAAATATTCGTGTGGAAAGGGACATCGATGTGACGTTTGTGAGGGACTTGACTAGCGGTCAGACAGCCTGTAGCCAAGTTTAATGTTCAAAATATTAATTTATATCCCAAGTGGCCAACTGGTGGTCTTCGGATTGTCAAACTAGAAGTCCTTATTAGGAATTCAGTAATCAAATGTCATATTCAGAAAGCTATAAGGAATGATGTAATCATACCCAGTGGTGTTGTGCTAATTTTTTTTTTTTACCGGAACCCGAATACATATATAATTATATAGGCAGGGCCGATCCTGAGTAGGCGGCCGCTCTGTGCTGTCTCATGTCCCAAATTTAACAACGGGGGTGATTTTCCATGATAATCCTGGCGGCGGCAATTCTTTTCAATTTTTTTTTTCAAAACGTCAGCCAATTCTCGTTATCAGAAATCATCTTTAGTTCCGGAACGCGTTCCTGTTCAAAAAGGAAGTACCGGAACGACGTTCCGGAGCGTTCCGGCTCGACAACACCACTGATCATACCGATTGTGTTTATCGCCTTTCAGTATTGCAGTTTGTAAATAGTCCGAGCTGAGCCAGGATTTAACTGCATTGAACCTTATTGCCACCAGCTCAACCCTCTGCTAAGCATTCTGTCTCCATCCATTAGTCTGCAGTAACAATAGTATTGGTGCATCGTCGTCCAGTTTATTTGAAATTGTCGGAAATATTTTTTCAGGAGTCGCCTAGGAGTACTCAAACACCAGGATTACATAGGTAACATAGGTAACTGGTGACAGCCTATTTTTTAGCAAAATTTCCATTCGTTTGTCATCAACATTATGATCATCATGGCCCTGGCAATTGAAAAATAATGAACAGAAAACAATCATTGGCAATCAAACCATACCGAACCCTCTGTACCCGAAAGTAAAAATTAAAAGAAGATGGAAAAAGGGAAAAAGCAACCCCCGTGAGGGGCGTGACAAATTTGTTTGATAAGCAATACGAGTGTGAACATGACTTTATTGTACCACACAGTCAAATAAATGTTTTATGAAGTGTCAACTGATTGTTACCTTTTTTTTTTCTATTCAGAAGTGACAAAGGCAACCGCACAACATACACACAATTGAGCGATTGAGTGTTGACTGGGATGCGTAAGTATTGTTTGTGCAACACAATGTTGACTCTCGAGTAACATAACTGCCAGCTGTAACAGACTCTTTGTTTTTTTCCCTTCTTGTTTTCCTTGCTGAAATGTTTTTCAAAATTTATGACAATTTAATGAAGTTCTTCGCCATACAATTCATATTTAGTTGTCACACGTTATGTATGAAGAAATTCCCGAGAGAACATTGCCACATAATGGCACTCGCAGCATTGTTTTTGGGATTGAATTTGAATTCTGGTTTTCCATGATTTTGCAAAATCCAATAGAAAGTTTCTTTCTTTCGTCTTTTTTTATATTTTTTTGCCCATCCCAGGCCATAATAATTATTATTAAGGGAGAGAGAGCGAGAGAGCGAGAGAGAGAGAAGCTATTGGCATCACTAATTGCTGTTGCAGTTTTTAATTGTTTCCGAACGTACATATAAGTGCTGTTCTAAAGAGGCAACTTAATTAAGATTGACAACAATAGCGGGGCTTGGATGATGGAACTAATCGTACGGTTTTACGTTGACAATCTCTTTCCCAAGGGAGAGAGAGTGTATGAAATGGAAAAATTCTAGAAATTCAAAAAATTAATGAATAAAATATTGCTCTCATTAGAGCATAATTATGCTGGAATTATTTCAATTTATTGTTTTTACTTAGAAGCGAAAACGTAACACATTCGTCTTATAAACTGAATAGCGTTCATAACACTGAAACTGGGATACACAAATCTCGTGTGATTTCGATTCCAAGCTTTCATTCCAGCCATTTTAATATCAAAAATATGATCAGCACTTCAAAATCAAAGTCGCCATAGTCTAGTGGATGGTGTGTCGGCTTATAAGACGCAAGGCCGCGGTTCAAACCCCAAGTCAGACATCAAAATGGAAATATTTCTTCGGCGATTTCCATTCAGCCGATTTCTGGCAAAACCTCTGAGAGTAAATAAAATTGCCATGAAAAGTTTCTCAAAAATCTGTCGTTCGGAATCGAATCCCGCCACTCATATATCGGGTCCGCCATCAAACGTTTTTTTTTTCAACTAGTGCTTATTTCTTGAATGGTAACACTTAGCTCATGTCTGATTTGACAGATAATTAGTTTTGTCCTTCCGCTGAACGAATATTAACCATCCAATGCGTTTTCGCTTCGCTAAGTGGGCCTGCGATCGACTTACAGAAGATGCCGATTTTGGCAAAAAAAAATCATCTTTTCAGATGATGCTCATTTTGATCTTGGCGGGTATGTAAACAAGCAAAATTGTCGCATTTGGGCCACAGAAAACCCGCACGCATACATTGAAAAGCCAACGCACACAAAAAAGGAGTCACTGTTTGGTGCGGATTTTGGTCCAGAGGCATAATTAGGCCATTTTTCTTCGAAAATGAGCAAGGAGTGGCCGTTACAGTCAATGGCGATCGTTATCGGGCCTTGTTGAAGGAATTTTTGTTCGCAAAAATTGAAGAGGAGGATATTGGCAACATTTGGTTTCAACAGGACGGCGCTACGTGCCACACAGCCTAAGCTACACTCGATGTATTGCGCCCTGTTTTTGAAGATCGCATTATCAGCCGCAGAGCTGATGTCGTTTGGCCACCTTGGAGCTGCGATTTGACACCGTTGGACTATTTTTTGTGGGATGCCGTCAAAGACAAATGTTACGCCGACAAGCCAGAGACAATTGATGCTTTAAAAGACAATATTCGTGAAGCCAGTGGTGAAATACAGCTGCACACAATCCATAATGTGCTTAAAAATTGGACCGATCGTGTAGGCTACTGCATGGCCAGCCGAGGCAGCCATTTGAATGTAATTATTTTCCATTATTAACCGGATGGATTGTACTTTCAAATAAAAAAAGAAATTTGAGAAAATATTCAGTAGTTTTTTTTTTTAAAGCATTTTCAAAAAAAAAAAGTTATTTGGCGGACCCTTTATAACATTAACGCACACAACATAAGCGGTATGTATAAGAAGCTAGGTCGCAATACTGACTGAAGGGTTGTAATGACCAATTATGTTTGTATGTAAAATAAGCAATTGTTAAAACCACCCATAGCATTAGAAGCTGGAGCCTGATGTTGAATATTCTACAAACAGACCTCTAAACAGTCTGAAATTAGACTCTGTACATGGAATGACGGTGTTTGCTTTCTCCTCCACGACAAAACCTCATGAACTGATTTTCCATCTAAGGATAGTTGAATTTCATTTTGGGCATGAGTTGACACCATTAGAGGTCTATTCCTCATGTCCATTGATCGACAATGCTACTCTTGGTACTTCTAGATTTTTTTCCATACTAAACGAAACAGAAAATCACAAAGGCTTGGTAACTCTCGTGTTCCCTTGATAACCCTCATGATGTTGTTTGTTTTAAGCAGTAATAGCTACCTGCTTAGTACTTGATAAGCACAAGAGATCAGCAATGAATCGTTTTTTCGCTACTCATAAGCACTGATGAAATTTTGAATATAAGTGAGTGAGTCAACAATATTGAAATTTAACTATGTACTCTGTTGCATTCATACTCACTACAACGTTCGTTGATTTATACAGTACAGGTTGCAATGAGTATGCGTACAATGTTGACATCAAACTCATACAATTCGAAATATGTTTGATTCATAAGCCTACATTCTTTTAGAATCTAAATTTTAGATTTATTAATTTAGAAAAATACTTTTAAATGATTCGTGTGACACGAATCATTCACCAAAATTTACAGTCTTAGTTGTTGCATTTACAGAAAAGAAAAAAAGACACATAAGCTAATAAGACAGAGCAAACACACAACCTTCTAGTGAGTATTTTAGGGCTCGTACACGATTCATACTTATTTTGTGATTCGTGTGTATATGTTGAGTTCAGCGTTGCCACAAAGAAAAATTTTTCCCTACCAATATTCTTACCAAAACCTACCAAAATTATTCCAATCCTACCAAAATTTGAATTTAAGTAATTATAAATTATTCAGTATGAAATTAACGTTTTATTGCTAAAATTAACAAACGTTAAGGTACGTTAAAACAGGGTTACTAACTACATATTTTCTTACTTAAACATTTTATTTTCGTTTTTAGACCTAAAAATAAATAATACTCCCAACTTTAAATCTACAGATATTAATTATATTTTTCTACCAAAAAGTAAATAAAATTTGAACAAACCAACCAAACTACCAATCGTAGCATTTTTAAATAAAAACTACCAATTTTGGTCCAATTGGACCAAAACGGCAACGCTGGTTGGGTTATGGAGAGTCGAAATCACTCGCAACATCATACGTGTTGGTTGTTAAGTATGAATATGATAGTACTTCAAACTTTGAACATGTTTAGAGGTTCCATGATATTAAAATACATAAATATTGATTCCCATCTTTTCTCCACACTTTGTGATTCCCATCTGAGCTAAAAAGTGTGGAGAAAAGTGAACACTGAACTCGATCCAAGAAATATGGCTGCCACAGTAAAACATGGTGGTGTATCGGTTATGGTATGGGGGTGTATGGCAGCATCAAGTGTTGGAAATCTTGTGATTATCGAAGGAACAATGGATAAGACGGTGTATTTGAACATTTTACAAAACAACTTGCATCAAAGTACAGCTAAATTGGGACTAACAGGATCATTTGTATTCCAACAGGTCAACGACCCTAAATATACAGCCCATATCGTTAGAGAATATCTTTTGTATAATACGCCAAAACAACTAAAAACTCCGCCCCAATCACCCGACCATAATCCAATAGAGCATCTGTGGGATTATCTCGAAAAAAAATCAGAAGTCATGTCATTACAAGCAAAGACACCCTTAAAGCTGCACTACTTGAGGAGTGGAATAAAATTCGGTTACCCAAAATCTTATCATATCTATGCCATCAAGATTGAAGTCAGTCAAAAAGGCATAGGGCTATCTAACAAAATATTAAATATCAGCCTGACTTCAATAATTGAATCATAGTGCCAATTTTTTGAACTGCATACTTACTTATGTGACCTGAATTCTAACCATTTTGTTAATTATATTGTTATTAACCAGTAATGAATTCGAAACATTTTTGTTCCTTATTATTTTTCTTAAGTTTATAGATAAAATAAATAAAAAAATATAATAATTGTGTTTTTATTTCAAATCTTAAGCAATTTTTCCAATCATTTCAAATATATATGTATATCGCTGCATACTCACTTTAGTGATACACTGTAAGTATGAATGCGTATAAGCATCTAAAATTATGAGTATGATTCGATTCTATTCATCTATTTGAATACTCATTGCTGACCTCTGGTGTGGAAGTCCGTATAGCCTCTAAATGATATCCAACTACCCTAACCCATAATATAAGTTTTTGTCGAGCGTGTAGAATATTGAATTAAATTAAAAAAAAAAAAAAACAAGCTAAGTAAATAACGTTTTATACAGTGAAGGTAGTTAATGGAATACAATTTTGATTATGGTAAATGAATTCTACACAATTGTCTGTATTAAGTCTCATAGGAAACTTATCAAACACTTTGCAATAAAATCTGATGCGCTGCTATACATTTAACGATTAATTCCCCAGTCATTATGGAACAAAGTAACGTTAATAAATTCATAAAAAAAACGCTTTGAAATCGCTTCTAATTTCTATTGAAACTACTTATAAAAACTGTTAATTACACCCTCAATATTTAAACGTGTCTTAAGTAAACATCGTACTTAATGGCCACATTTATAATGCCGGCTGAAATTGAGCACACAGAGCACAGTTTAAGGGAATGGAATGGAATGGTATGGCAATAGTTTCTCTATTGCTCCTTAAACATATATTACACTGATAGGCCCCTACCCACTTTTTAATTTGATTTTAAAATGTCTGTCCATCTGTCGTCCGCCTTTTGTAATGGGTCTGTTCTTTCATTCATTCGTTACCTTTTTATTGGAACATGAATTTCCCATTAAGATTTGAAGAGATTTGAAATAGAATTTAACAAATATTTACTCGATTAAATATAATTTTATTATACAACCGATTGTTGTTGTTGTTTGGCTGTCATTCTTTTTTTTTTATTATTACATGAGGTTTTTATAAACAAATTAAATTGTTTTTTTTTTTTTATATCAAGGCAACAACAGTAACAATTTTATTTTGATTTTTATTTTTGATTTTTATTTTCTTTCTTTTTTTTTGTGTTCCTCTAAAGGCCAATTAACATGTTAAATGAATAACGAGTAGAACAATCGAAATTATTACACCATTTCCATTGAATTTTTTAAAAATTCTTCTCAAAAAACTTATTACACCCGCATTTACTTGAAGGCCTCACCCTTCATTACCTTTATGAACCTTGTACTGAAATAAAGCCCAGGCTGGTATCGAATATCAGAGATCAGCAATGAATCGTATTTTCGCTACTCATAAGTACTCATGAGTATGAGTGAGTCAAGAGTATTGAAATTCAACTACTCTGATTCATTCGTACTCGCTACAACATTGATTTATAAGTATAGGTTGCAATGAGTATGAGTACAACGTTGACATCAAACTCACAACATTCGATTCATTGTTTGATTCATACGCCTACTCATTCTGATTCATAAATTTAGAAAAATACTTACGAATGATTCGAGTCACTCGAATCATTCATCAAAATTTACAGTAGTAGTTATTGTTGCATTTACAAAAGAAGAGAAAAGAAAAGACAAAGACAGCAAGCAAAGCACACACACAACCTTTTAGCGAGTATTGTGGTGTTCGTACTCGAATCATACTTATTTTGTGCTTCGTGTATATGTTGAATCATGGAGAGTCGAAATCAACAACATCATGCGTATTGTTAAGTATGAGTACGATGAGTATTTCTAACTTTGAATATGAGTAGTATGAGTATGATATTAAAATAAGTATGAATGCGTATAAGTATCTGAAATTATAAGTATGACTCGAATCCACTCATCGTTTTGAATACTCGTTGCTGATCTCTGTCGAATATAAACATCCAAAGACATCCAACTTTCTTACCCTTTAGCCAGGATTACAACCTAGCTTCTCTTACCACTTACATATGTATGTTGTGTGTGTTAATTTTATTCAAAAGTAGAAGGACCAACAAATTTAAAGTCGACTTCCAACGACAGAATTTTGCAAATCTTTTCATGGCAATTTTATTTTCCTCCTAGAATTGTTGCCAGAAGACTGCTGAGCGGAAGTTATCGAAGAAATATTTAATTATGATCGAAATATCAGAGCCAGGGGTTGAACCACGAGCTCTCATCTAATAAGTCAACACACTAACTATTAGACTAGGGCGACGTGGAGAATCTGTCGGTTTTGAGTGCTGCGTGGAGGACCAGTTGGTTTTAAGTGCTACGTGAGTTGAACTTTATATGGATGGAGGCGCAAATTCATATGAAAAATACGCCACTATGGGCCGAACGATAGGCTACATTGCCGAGAATGTCTTGAAATACGAAATTTCCTGTGATACGTAAATTGTAATGAAACACAGGCCTGACCACATCCGTAGTGATTTAAGTACAGTATTCCCTCGATTTACGTCGTCTCGATTTACGTTGTTTCGATTAAGGTCGTCAAAAATTTTATTCCCTTCAACTTCGATTTGCGTCGTCATTCGATTTACGTCGCCTCTGTTGGTTATAAACAAAATCAGGGGAATTCCCTCTTTAAAAAAATTCAATATTTGTGTGTAACTATTTGAATAAAATATAAATAGAGTTTTGAAAAACATAAATATTTTGTAAGTGCTAATGAATAATTTTTTGTTTCTTATTAAACTTTTTGTGAACAACATATGAAATAAATTTTTATAACAAATTAAAAATCCATCTATAATTATGTATGTACTTAGTTATACAGAATAAAAATTGAATTATTTTAGTTTTTTTTTTGGAAAATGTACATAAATAAATGCATCTGATAGTATGAGTTATTTGAAATTCGATTTACGTCGTTTCGATTTACGTCGCCTTTTTCCCGAACATTCTACGACGTAAATCGAGGGAATACTGTATCTTCAAATTTCTTTACAATCTTGCAAATTCCGTGCACAGTAGGACGCTTATGATAACCATAATCACCCCGTAATGCTTGTAAAGTGGTAACGTTTTAATCATCACTTTTGCAGTTCAAGTTTTAATCATTTTTACTAGTTCTTTGGTGAATGAAAAGATCCAGATTCGCAAATGCTATACATATGTACATAAATAACATACATAAAATTGGTCATTACAACACTTTTGTCAGGATTACGACCTAGTTTCTCACACCACTTACGTTGTGTGTGTTAATTTTATACATGATTAGAGGGGTCTACAGTTCAAAGTCGACTCAGAACGACAGATTTTTGTGAAAATTTTCATGGCAATTGTATTTTACACTCAGAGTTTTCGCCAGAAATCTGCCAAAGGAAGTCGCCAAAGAAATATTTTTTTTAGTATTTTCATTTTGATGTTTGACGTGGGGTTTGAACGGTGGCCTTTACGTCTAATAAGCCGACACACTACCTACTAGACTACGCGAATGGTATACCTTTAATTAAATAAATGAGACTCACAACTGTAAATGAAAAATACTTTACAGCTAACAACCTTGCCAGACCAGCAACGTTGAAATCATCGTTAACCCGATATTTGAATCGTTTTTTCGCTACTCATAAGCACTCATAAAATTTTGAATATAAATGAGAGTCAACAATATTGAAATTTAACTATGTACCTACTCTGATTTATTCGTACTCACTACAACGTTAATTTATAGAGTACAGGTTGCAATGAGTATGCGTACAACGTTGTTGACATCAAACTCAAACCATTCGAAATATGTTTGATTCATAAGCTCACTCATTTAGATTCATAAATTTAGAAGAATACTTATAAATGATTCGAGGGACTCGCATTTACAACAAAAGAAAAAAGACGTATGTATAAGCAGAAATGACAGAGTAGCAACCAGAGCAAACACACAACCTTTTAGTGAGTATTTTAGTGTTCGTACGCGAATCATACTTGCTTTGTGATTCGTGTGTATATGTTGAGTTATGGAGAGTCGAGATCACTCGCAACATCATACGTGTTGTTAAGTTTGAATATGATGAGTACTTCAAACTTTGAATATGAGTAGAGAGAGGTTCCATGATATTGTTACGCATATCGAAACGACCTAATATCGTTTAACATTAACGATAAACAAAAGCTACAAATACAAAGACCATGAGGCAATGCGTACACAATACACACGACACAAACACACTAACGCGTACATCGAACCATTTATAAGTAAACCAACAATATCAGTATGAGTATGAGAGAGATGGATAACGCAAACGCAACATAAGCGAACGCAACAAGAGGCAATGTGTATACAATACACAAACACACTCTAACGAATACATCGAACATCTTTCAAATAAACCAACAACAAGCATGAGAGCAAAAGGGATGGAAAAATAAGCAAGCGCAACAACAAGCAATACAGTCAGCATAGAAATTGCGAGAATGCGAGACCGCGAACGTTCTTCTTCAAGAACGTTCGATGTACTGTTCGTGTTGGACTATAAAAGGGCAAGACAAAGCATACGAGTGAATCAGTTGTAATTGAGTCAGTCTTGAGTGAAGTTGCGTGTGAACAATAAATAGTCGTGTTGGAAGATATCGGTTGCGAGTAATAGTTGTGTGTGAATAATAGCAAGCAATTAATGTTGTATCGGTTAAGTGTGAACAGTGAGTGGCATAAAAAGCGTGAACAATAAAGAAAGAGAGAGTTTTTATTGAAACTAAATACATATTTGTTTTTACTTGGTTTGCAATTAACGAACTCATATTCTAAACGTTTTTAAAAAGGTAAAAACGTAACAATATTAAAATAAGTATGAATGCGTATAAGTATCAGAAAATTGAGTAGAATTGAATTATACTCATAATTCTCTGATATCAACAACTGTAAATGAAAGATACTTAACAGCTGACAACCTTTCCAGACCAATGGCTTTGAAGTCATTGTTAACCCAATATTTGTGTACCAATGTTAGCAGCCACAAGGCCTAACTGAAGTAAAATTTGATTGTCGCTAGTGCAAGATATAACAGATATTTCCCTATCTGGTTTTGAAACTCTTTTAAACAAAAATGTATTCAAATAAAAAAAAATTTTTTTTTTCAACAAAATTTCTTTTAAAGGGAAACGGTGTAAGCATGGTTACTAATCTAGAATCACGATTAATTTTAAAACAATATTTGTTTATTTAATTTTAAATATTCATGTCAAAAACAGTAACCGCTGTTTATAAAACAAACAAAAAAAAAACAGAAAAAAACCTTAAAGGAGTTAGTGCTGGTCAAATACACGTTGCATGAGACCCTACACCTACATGTGTCATGGGTAAAATTAGTATTAGATCCTGATTCTGGAAATGTTTATGGTTGAACACAATTTGAAAGAAATTTGAGAAATCCTTTTGAAATCATGGATTGTAAACTTCATTTGAAAGACTGAAATGCTTAAGATTGTGGAGTGTAGGGTGTACGAAAGCAAACAATGCATTGCAGTTGCAACAATTGCACAGACAGGCCACACGCTGACTGATTTGACAATGTTGGCAAGCGTGGAGGAATGGCAATTAGAAAATGTTTAAAAACTTCATTCGTAAAAACGCTTTAACGCTGTGACGCCTACGAAAATAAATAAAAGGCTTGATGGCCTCCTGACAAACAGATGATATTCGACCATAATTGACATGAAAAATCCTTTAAAGAACTCAAAGAACGTTTAGAAAATGACAGAAAAAACTCAAACTCTTGCGACATTAAAATAAAAAAAAAAATTTTTAATCGTTTCCAGTTGTTGGTATTACTCACACTAACACCGCGAAGGAGCTTCCCTGTTCGTTTGTGCTTTAATCGTGCCGTTACATAAGCAGAGTTAGCGTTTAAGCCCATTAAAACGTTAGCATTTCACGTAAATTGGTAATGAATTCCATGCCATAGAATGAGAAGCCGACAAAAAAAATGCTGAAAATATTAGCCACTATTAGCTAAGGATAGATAGGGGAGTGTGGCGTCATTTAAATGGAAAATTGAAAAGAAATTTGCATGTTTAGCCCTAGCACAAGTACTATCACTGGTACTGTTACCGGGTATTACACTTGCATTCACTTGTATTCACTTGTTCAACTGTTATCGCAGAAAGCGGGCATCAATATATTTTCAAATCATATTCTTGAGATATTTTATATGGCCAAAGGCGTAGCTAAAATTGTCTTTAAATGGGGCCATGAAGTAGGAAAAATTTTTTCAAAATGAAGGCAAGCAATGTTACACTTTAAAGTCCGCAATAATTAAAACAGGCCGAGTTTTTACAACGCTAAAGAGGGTCATACGGATTTTGCAAATAAAATCTTCTTCAGTGGTTAAACTCATTAGAGGGTCATGCTGATTTTGCAAATTAAATCTTCTTCAGAGGTGAAGCTCATTATACGGTGGTTACATTAACAAGTAAGTTAGAGGTAGCCGTAGTCTAGTAGGTAGTGTGTTGGCTTATTAGACGTAAAGCCAGGGTTCGAGCCCCAGGCCAGACATCAAAACAAAATACAAAAAATATTTCTTCGGCGATTTCCTCTCAGCAGATTTCTGGTAAAAACTCTGAAAGTAAATAAAATTGCCATGAAAAGTTTCTCAAAAAATCTGTCGTTCGGAGTCGACTTTAAACTGTAGGTCCCGCCACTCATGTATAAAATTAACACACACAACATAAGTAGTGTGAGAAACTAGGTCAATAATCCTGACTGAAGGGTTGTAATGACCAATTATGTATGTATGTATGTATGTACATTAACAAAAACTTGCCCCATATGAGGCTTAAAGAAAGCAAAAGTTATTGTGGAAAAGCCATTGCGTTCAGACAAAGTGTTGTCATTAAAGCACATTTTTTCGAAAATGATTCTGTATGAACAGGTACTGACACTTCAGAACGCTGTGGCGGCAGAATAATCGACTTTTTTGTCCCACAGTTGAAGGTTATGAACTCGTAGATTTCAGCAATTTATCACACGAGCCATGCGGCACTTTCGATTTTGTCCTTAATGCATGAAAGGCTCCCATAGAAGATAATTTTCGAAAGGCTTCGTCAAACCTTAACGTTGAAACATTTGAAAACCAAGTTATCGCCGAAATGCAGCCCGAAATAGGTATATTGTTACGTTTTTACCTTTTAAAAACTTAAAATAAGAACTCGTAGATTGCAAATAAAATAAATTTGTGTTGTTTTAATTAAAATTCTTTATTGTTCGCACAATTCTGTGTGCCACTGTTCACAATTTGATGTAAACAACAACAATTGCTTTTCTTTATTATTCCTTTGTTTACTCCCCTTTGCATAAACAATAACAATTACTAAACAATTGTTCGCCAGATCTTTGTAACGGAGATCTTCAAACCACGATTACTTTCTTCAAGCGCACTGCGGCTGCCTTCCAAAATCTATCAATACAATGTTTGTATGCAATTCTACTACTGTATATAAACTATGTAGATATGCAAAGTAACCAAACAATGCATCAACTATAAATCCGATGCCTGATTGCTTTTTGACTGCGTTAAAAAATACACATTGACGACGTTTTGAAATAGAATACATACATTGTATATATTTTGTACAGCGGCATTATGAAACACGATACTTTGTTCAAACACAAAGCAACTAACATTTTGGAAGGCAGACTGCGTCTTCACACAAGACTGACTGAACTTCAATGACTCACTCGCCTGCTCTGCCTTGCCTTTTATATGGCAGGGTAAACAGTCTGTTGAATGTTCTTGAAGGCGAATGTTCGAGGCTTCGCCTTCTCGTAATCTTTATAAATGTAAACATCTTTGTTTACATTCATTATTGTTGTTTGTCTATTTTCTTACAGTCATAATTCTAGTGTTGTTGTTATATTTTTCTTTACTTGTTTACCAATTTTTTCTTATGCTGGTGTGTGTTGTTATATTAAGCATTACGACAATTTGTAAACAGGTTTGTTTACTGCATTGTTTTGTTTTAGTAGCTTTTGTTTATAATTCTAATGTTAAGTGATCTAAAAGCAAAATATCAGTATGTATTGAGATTTTTCAATTTTCGTAACAATATGATAAATTGGTCGAAAACAACCTCAAAATGATTGACGACTGCAACTAATTAAGAAGCGTTCATTTAAGTTTATTTTTTAAATCAAAATATGGCTCAACCTTTACAAAGAAAACTTCAAATGCATTTGCAGCGTCTAACATTTTTTATATTCTAAGTTTTCAATATCGTTTCGAAAATAGAGAACAAGTGACAAATCGTGGAAGTGTGACGTATGACGTACATTGCCGAACGCAAAGTTAAGTATCTACACGATTACATTCCAAGTGAAGGAGCCAAGAACAGGCGAATTTAAAAAAAAAAAAAAACTATTACACCCTTCTTGAGTTCAAATCCCAAACAAATCCTACAAATATTTTAAATTTCTTGACCATTAAGTGCTTACTTTTTGTGCAACTGCTTTAAAGAGTTTCACAAAACCCTTGAATAATTGCTTGAATTTACAAAATAATTGATACGCCACTGTTTAATGTTTACGTTGCAAGGGCATTTGTATGTACATATGTATGTATGTGTGCCATACAGCAACAGTAAGAGCTTACTTACACTTGCATATGTATGTGATTGTGCTTATATTAAAACGAATAAATTTAGGGATAAAAAGACACCGCCTTTGTTTTTGTTGCATTATTTTTGGAATTTATTATTTTTGTTTTTGTTTTTTTTTTTCTCTCATTTCTGTTATTATTTTAAAAGACAAACAGGACTTGATATGCGCCAGCCAACAAGAGTAGCGGCATTGTTGTTGTTGTTGTTATTGTTGTTGGTATTGTTTAATATTACATGATGTGTGAGAGAGCGTGCGTTTTAAAAACGAAAATGAACATGAAAAACGACTTGTGAACGCTTGACTTCAAAAAAATTATTTTAAACGAAAAACAAATTTTGTGATTTACGACAATCAATTTACAAACGAAAGCAATGCAAATTCATACACACACACACACACGCGTACTCATTCAGGCATTCGTTTACTTACTTATGCAAAACTCTCTTTAAAATAAACACACAAAAAAACAAAAATAGACAGAGAAAAAACCCAATGTTTTTTGAAATCTACACAAAATAAACACACGTTAAATTACTGTTTTAATACATGAACACACACACACCCACACACACTTAGTACAAGAAATAGTGTTTGCGCAAGAGAGTAAATGAGAGAATGAGAGATGGAATAAGAGTGAGAGAGCATGAAGAGGGGTAATGACACCTTTTTTGAAGGAATTAAACTGTTTTGCAAATTGCTGCAGTCAGCAAATACATCAAGACACAAATAGCCGACAAAGCAGTCAGCGACAAACAACAACCCAACAACACAACTAGACATCGTTACCAGTGACAATTGAAACAACGCCAACTTTTATATTAACACACAAACACACACACTCGCACACGCGTTTACATCCATGTAAACTAAAAAGAGAAAAAGAGAGCTTTATTAACAAACAGCATGGCATGGTTGATATGTATTACTGTGTAACAACAAATGATGTTTCTTGTGTTAGGGGAGAGAGAGGAAGGCAAAAGTCAAAGAAGCATATAAGCGACAGCGGCACAATTACGACAATTAACGTAAGCAACCAAGTGGAACAGAATAGAATTTTCATATGTTACACACAAACACACATGTATTGCAGCAACTCATATCCAAACACACGCAAGCACACACAAACAAAATAAAAGTAAAGAAAAAAATCAATTCTCTCGTATTGTCTCTCTCTTTCTCACTGTCTCTTTGAACTAAGAAAACATAATACAAAAAAAAGCAGAACAAAAAGGAAAACAAAAAAGAATGAACATCAAATTACAAAAATTGATGACGTTTTTGATGACAGCTTTAACCAACAACAACATTAAATATATACACCAGCAAGCATACAGATTATAAAGAACATCCTAAACAGTGTTGCCATGTCCTTTGCAATTGCTATTTCAGTTTACATAAAAAAATTTTATAAAATAAGGACTTCACATAAAATTTTGCGAAATTTTTTTACATTCTACGCATACCTACCATTTTCTCAAATGTGCACCGAATAGGCGACCATTTGAAAGCATTTAAAGGCAGTAGGATTCATTCCTAAGCAAGGAAATTAAGTTCTACATGAACTAACGCCGTTGAAATACGTTTTTGCACGTTTAGAAAACTGTTTGATAGGCTGTAAAAGCATTTTTGCAACGAATTATATAAGGAGATGCAAAATAGATTCTTTACGACAACCCCAAGCGCGGACAACACAATCACAAAATCAGCGGCCACACATAATATACCTTGCGCCAAAGTAATGCTCTGTATTTGATGGGATCAGAAAGATGTGATCCATTAAGAACTACTAGAACTATTAAAAGAGATCTCTGAAGTCAAAAATTAATTCGCTTGATATTTGCATTGGCCGAAAAACGCCCTGAATTTGCGACCAGAGACGAGGCAGCAATTTTTCATCGTGACAACGCTCGGTCACAAATTGTATGTCCGGTCGAAATCTATTTGGAAAGCAAAGGATGTGAAGTTTTACCTCACCCGCTGTATAGCGTCGACCTTGCTTCTTCTGATTACCATTTGTTTGGATCAACGCAACGCACAACGCTCTCACTGAAATATCCAATACTTCATAGCAAAGCATCAAAAATTGGCTCAAAAGCAGGCGTTTGTTTTTTCTTTTTGAACGGAATTGCCGAAATGAAAGGAAAATTTCATAGCTTCCGATGCACAATCCTTTGAATGCATTTAAGTCAAGCATTTATTTTCAATAAAAATTATCGGTTTTTATGTTACAATACCATGAAAAAGTTCTATTCGGTTGTAGAGTCTATTAACAAAGAAGAAAAGTTGAAGAAAACAATCAGTCTTCAAGGACCTGAAATCTTAAACTTTTAGATTCCGATGTTAAATTGATTGCACAAGTTTTCTTAGATCGAGTATTAAGTTATTAAGCATTTAAAATTCAGCAGCCCCAATATTCTCTAGGTAGGTAAAAGGGGCTGTAACCTCAATGGAAACATGAGCGGACACACTTAGGCCGCACACAGCATTGATTGTGATACCACAGTTTCACATTCTCCCTTAATCGGGAACCACTTCCGATAAAGCGACTTCGATTGCCAATATCCATTCATGACAGTTCATCCAGATCCTCTATCTAGGCACCCAAGTGCCTCTTTCTCCTCCGACCAAGTGCCGGGCATATGCACAATATGTGAAGAACAGTCTCATCCTCCTCCTTATCTCCACAGCTTCTGCAGAAAACATTTCCAAGTTGTCCAAGACCAATACGCCTCGCATGCGTTCCTATAATACATTGCCCCGTAATAACACCGATAACAGTGCTGAGCCTACTTCTTTGGAGTTTAAGCAGAGCCGCCGAGCGCCTGTTATCCAGCCTTGGCCAGATTTTTTGCGCCGTTCTGTCCGTGTCTGAAGCTGCTCATCTATTGTTCACAAGGTTCACGATTGCATTGTCAATTGCAGCTGCCCAAAGGGATCCCCAATGTAGAGAATTCATCAGAGAGCTTGATGATCGTGCCCCCTCTGGCCAGTTCATCTGCTCTGAAGTTACCGGGAATATCCTTATATTTCGGTACCCATGTGATACAAACATCATATCGATTCGCCACCTCGTTGAGACATCTGCAACAGTCGTATGCCGTCTCTTGGAGTTCATTACATTAGAATACAATGCTCTGCTATCGGAAAGTATGGTGACTTTCCACCTGTGAACATTTTTATCCACAATAATTTTCACCGCAGCCTGAATTACCGATACTTCCGCTTGAAAGACGATGCAGTGATTCCGTAGCCTTATAGACCGGGATATTCCAATTGATTCCGAATAAATTCCACACCCAACGGCTCCTTCCACTTTGGAGCCATCGGTGTAAATTTGCAATATTCTTTAACAACATAAACAATTTTTACCAAAAATTACCCACAAGTTTGCAGTACTGTGCATTATCAAATTATGAATTAAAATAAGCACAATGGCAACACTGTCACCTTCATATTCTCCTGTATGCTGCTGCTTATGAGAAGCAAACAACGCAAACTCTTCTGAGCAACAACAACAATGAAGGGAAAATGTTTCTGAAAAAAAATCAAAAAATATAACAAAAAATCTTTTTGTGATTGGTTGTTGGTATACAGCTATTCCTTTCTGCATTATAAGAATACACGTTTAATGTTGTCCCTCTCTTACTTATAGATTAGGCGTTGCCATAATACGCTTTATCAAAAGCAATTGTTTTTGTTGCTTGAGCTCATATACTAATGACGTCACTCTATTTGAAGAGTTTAAAATTTATGGTTTTCTTCAAAAAAAAAAAAAAAACATTCATTCTCTCTTTATTTATGTGAACAAAGATACTCCTTATCTCTCACTCTCTCTCTCGCACTGACTCTTTTCTCGTAATAGTGTGTGTCAGAATGATGAGAGCAAACAAGTTTTATAACTTACGGTTGCTGTTGCAGTAGTGTTGTGTTGAATAGAATCGTATGTGAAACAGTGTTACCAGTTTTCAGGCATTTTTTCATTTACTTATACGCAGTTGTTCGCTCTTTCGCTTGATTCACGGGCGCCACCATCCATTTTTGCGTGTTTTTTAATTTCATTTATGTATTGTGGTTTGTGTGTTTGTGCGTTTGTTTTTGTGTTAAAATTTAAAACAGAATTAATGCGTTGTGTTTTACCGACGGTGTTTCAGGGTAAAATATTGAAATTTCAATGAAAACCGAGTGTTAAAAATTCGAAATGTAAAGAAAATGTACACGTGAAAAGGAAATTCAAAATAAAATTCTGAATCTGAAGGTGATAAAAAAAAATATTTAAAAGTGTAATCGTTTTAATCGTTTGAGCAGTCTGACTCAATGACAATGTTACGTTCCATTAGTCCTGCCATGTCGGAAATTTCGGTGGGCTCGCCCAGTCCACCGCCCGGTAATAGTTTCCAGTGTGTTACCATCAAAAGACTTAAACCCACTGTGGATCTACACACTGCCGAGGCAATAAAATTCCCCCCACCCTTAACGTTACCACAACGTCGAAGATCCAGTGCGGAACGTGTTAAAAGTTTCTCAATTGCCGATATTTTGGGTAAAAAAGAAAGGGAAGAGGATAAGTGTCGTTTAAACTCACCAAAACCTTTGCCTCCAGCTCCTCAGCCACCAAGTATTCCTATTGCCGGCCCCGTTCTACCGCCACATTTAATACCCGAACGTTTGCAACCCGGCCTAACGGTTCCAGCTCCCCTACTCATGCTGGACTTGCCGAATCTACACAAAGTCATACCACCTGGTTGGGATGCAAGCGGTAATCCCATAACGGTCTCTGCTCAGAGCAGTAATCCTACTGCTGCTGCTGCTCCTGCCTTGCCTCTGCATCATTTCTTTCCACCCGCTTTGCTGCACTACGAACAGCGTTTAGCTTGGGACTATCAACGTCAATTGCAGGAACATTTTCAGGCCCAGGCCCAACTCTTAAGGCAAATGAGTCTCGATCCCAATATTATACCCTCAGAGGATGGTTCGGAACGTTCTCGTTCAAGTTCAGCGGGTAGTCGTTGCTATTCACCGGACGTTAATGTTGCCGGTGATGATGATGAAGACGGTGATGAGGAGGAGGACGGTAAGGCCGGGTATAAACGTGGTGCATTAACACCGGCTGATAAAGCGTGTTTAAAGCGTGAGGAAAATGCTGCAGAGAGTAAAATTAAAAAGAATGCCAGTGATACGCCATTAGATGCACTATTTCAGCTGTCAACCAAAAATTTTGATGAAGATCAAGGTGAGTTGGAATACCTCGTAGAAATACCACAGGGTTAGGGGGAGTAATTTTTTTTTGTGCAATATTTTCGGACTTTTCCAATTTCTTTATATTTTTTGTAATAATTATCCTGTAATGCTCGTAATCATTACTTTTTAATTATTTTTAAACGCTCTTTGCTTGAGAAGTGATTCATATTCCTAAATACCAAATAATTCGTTGAGTAAATCACACTTCAGATGGAAGATTCCTATTTGTCAGCTAACAGGTTTGCCAGACCGGCAATTTTGAAACCACTATGTGGATAGCCCCAGTATCACACAAAAACGTTTATATTTGTTTAAATTTTCATTCGTGTTTCAAATCTATTTACTAGTCCCATTCCAAACATAGTCAATCTGAAATGAAGTTCAAAAAATCACTGAGAACGTCAAAAAAAATTTTTAAAAAATCAATACTCAGACCAGAGATCAGCAATGAGTATTCAAAAACATGATTAGAATCGAATCATACTCATAATTTTTGATACTTATACGCACGCATTCATACTTATTTTACACCAGGCCAGTGTTTTACAATAGAAAGTAGATCCTGAGTAACTGCAGCCGGAATGACATACGAACAGTTCCAATTGCCGTATGTATTCGCAGTACAGGAATTGCATTTTTACTATAACCAGCACCAGCATCATATCGTTCTAACTATGGTTACAACTGGTCACAACAACCCTTCAATCGGGATTACAGCCTAACTTCTCATACCACCCATGTTTTTGTGTGTGAATTTTATCCATGAGTGGCAACTCCGTCATTAGTCAACTCCGAACAACAGATTTTAAAGAAACTTTTCACCGCAATTTTACTTATTTTTGCCTGCAGACGAACCCTGCTTCCAAATTACGTTTTGTTAGAAATACCTGACCTAGAGTTTCCTTTTCTAAAAAGCCAAAACACTATCTACTATGTAGACTACGAAGACTTTGGCTTCTTTGTTTTATAATTCCCGTGTTGCTGATGGTTGTAATCCAGAATATCTTGCCCTATGACCCTATATTTTAAACTTTATTTATGAATACTTTTGAAGACGTCCCAGTCTAGACATCTCGAGCAAAAAAAAAAATATATCTTGCACAACTTTCTCTCAGTAGTACATAACATAATTGGTCACTACATCCCCTTTAGTCAGGATTATGACCTAGTTTCTCACACCACCTATGTTGTGTGCGTTAATTTTTTACATGAGTGGCGGCATCTACAGTTTAAAGTCCATTCCGAACAACAGATTATTTGAGAAACTTTCCATGGCAATTTTATTTACTCTCCGACAGCTTTTGACAGGAATCTGTTTTCGTTTTTATAACTGACCTGGGGTTTGAACCGAGGCCTTTACTTCTAATAAGCCAATACACTACCTACTAGACTACGGAGACTACGTACATACGACTACTACGGAGTAGTCTTCTATCTATCTCTGAAAAAATAAAATATCCACGCAAGATTTCCCAAAAATCTGTCTTCCGAAGTCGACTTTAAACTGTAGACCACACCACTCTGGAATAAAATTAACACACACAATATGGGTGGAGTAAGAAGTTAGGTTGTAATCCTGACTAATGGTTTGTAATGATGAATTAAGTAAGAAAGTTGGGTGGTTTTGGTTGTTTGTATTCCATATCAGCCTGATTTCCTTGCTGTACAAGCTTAGTTCGTCTAGATCTTTGCGAATATTTCCGAATAGCCGGTATAATGTTTTCGTTTCATTGAGCCTGAGTCCTAGGCACTAATTGTACACTAATTGTGTCCACACTATGCTGCCGTAATAAAGGGTCCGCCAAATAACTTTTTTTTTTTGAAAATGCTTTAAAAAATAACTACTGAATATTTTCTCAAATTTCTTTTTTTATTTGAAAGTACAATCCTTCCGGTTAATAATGGAAAATAATTTCATTCAAATGGCTGCCTGGCCATGCAGTAGCCTACACGATCGGTCCAATTTTTAAGCACATTATCGATTGTGTGCAGCTGTATTTCAATAATGGCTTCACGAATAAGTATTGTCCTTTAAAGCGTCAATTGTCTCTGGCTTGTCGGCGTAACACTTATCTTTGACGGCACCCCACAAATAATAGTCCTACGGTGTCAAATCGCAGCTCCGAGGTGGCCAAATGACATCAGCTCTGCGAGTGATAATGCGATCTTCAAAAACAGGGCGCAAAACATCGAGTGTAGCTTCGGCTGTGTGGCACGTAGCGACGTCCTGTTGAAACCAAATGCTGCCAATATCCTTCTCTTCAATTTCTGTGAACAAAAATTCGTTTAACATGGCCCGATAACGATCGCCATTGACTGTAACGGCCACTCCTTGTTCATTTGCGAAGAAAAATGACCCAATTATGCCTCTGGACCAAAATCCGTACCAAACAGTGACTCGTTTTGAGTGCGTCGGCTTTTCAATGTATGCGTGCAGGTTTTCTGTTTCCCAAATGCGACAATTTTGCTTGTTTACAAATCCGCCAAGATCAAAATGAGGTTCATCTGAAAAGATGATTTTTTTTTTGCCAAAATCGGCATCTTCTGTAAGTCGATCGCAGGCCCACTTAGCGTTGTTGTTCAAGCGTATACACAACCATATTCGTTCAGCGAAAGTATAAAACTAATTATCTGTCAAATCAGACATGAGCTAAGTGTTACCATTCACGAAGTAAGCACTACTTGAAAAAAAAAACGTTAGATGGCGGACCCGATATTAGCGTTGGTGTTACATTGCTGATGTTGTGGAAGAATGTTCCAGAGACGAGTAGCACGTAAATAAAACTGCACATTCGGAAAATAAGTATCGATGCCGTGGAACTAGTATAATATTCCTACTACGGGGTGACTGGACAAAATGTAGCCTGTCAAATAAAATAACTCAGTATGCGACTTGTTTACAATTCGATGCAAAAATAAAAGTACACGAAAATTCAGAAGATTATCAAAGGTCACACCGTAAAGACTCTTAGCTGCCACAGTGATATGATAATATCTTCTCAAATTATAGACATATCTAGCAATATTATTGATTGAATAGAACGTTCAGCTTACGTTTGCTGCTAGAATCGCAATTACCAAACATGGCAATAATATTTAAAATTAATTTAAAAAAAGTGTTTTGTACGTATTAAATGTTTTATATTTATTAACGTTAAGGTTTTAGATTTAAAAATATGTTGTATTTTTTGATTTGTTTTCAATAAAATATGTAAATATGAGAAAGGTGTTGCCAGATAGCTAAATTTTCGACTTAATTTTTTGAGCGCTGTTTTTTATAACCAAAAAAATTTTATTAACACTGTTCTAACACTAAATGCATTTTTTTTAAATTACTGACCATGTATCTTTAATAATGTAATTTTTCCTTAGGGTTACTCCACAAAACAATGAAAAAATTAACTTCAAAATTTAATAAAGATACCATCCGGCATTTTTTAAATTTCATCTGGTAGCCCTATAATTAAAGAAAAGTCATTTGCTTTACAGGGCATTATCAGCTCTCTCGATTTGTACAGGGCATAAAATGCAATGCCCTCCACCATTGGCAAGTGCGAATTATTTAGAATAAAACATACCACCCTTTTTGAGGGCGAAACATTTTTAAGAAACAAACACAAAATTGCATTTTGCACATGCACAATGCACATTTTTTGGTAGAAAAGAAAACACCATTAATATACATACGTCTGCCCTATCAGTGAATTTATGCGATTATCCCACGTATTTCCGAATAGCCGGTATAAAGTTTTCGCTTTATTAAGCCTGAGTCTTAGGCGTTGTTAATCACTGTCACTACACTACACTGCCTTAAACGTGTAAAGTACTCTCTATAATTATCACATTTAAGTGGCAAATTGGCGAACGAAGTGACAATAAATCAGTCATTTAAATATTTAAAAAAATAAAACAATTCAAGAAGATTTTTCTCCGTGATGAAACAATTTCAATTTCAATTGCAATTGCATGAGTATTTAAGTTGGAAGGAATTTTCCAAAGAATTGCTTGTTGCAATAACAAGTGTTTTGTTAAACCAGATGGATTTTAATGAATTAATAAGTTGCTGTTGTTGTTGTTGTACAACAAATTCATTATTTGTAATTAATAGAATGCATACTCAACAACAACAACAACAATAATAAGAAGACCAGCGTAATTTAATTATTTTTTTTTTTCATTTTACTTTCATTTAATTCGTTCATTTCTATTCTATTCTGCTAGGCTGTAATCTGTTCGGTTCTGTTCTGTTCTGTTCTGTTCTGTTGTTTGGTTCTCACCATAAAAGCCGGTGTTGAGTGGAGGTATTCTTTCGTTTTCATTTCATTTCATTCATTCATTCATTCATTCATGCACTCATTCATTCATAGTTTGTGTTCTTTTTTTCTTTCTTTTCATTTCATTTCATTTTTTTTATTTGGATTTCAATTTGATTTTCTTTTTTCAATTTTTTTTTTATTGTGGCCATTCAATTGGTCTGTCCGATCAGTTGATCGGCATGGCTTGGCTTAGTTTAGCTTTTGTCTGGTCTTTGTCGGTGAATTTGCTTTGATCAGTCGTTAATTAACCACAAAACAAGTTGCAAATTAGTGTTGAACACTTTATGGTTGTTGCAATTGTTGTTGTTGTTGTTGTTGTTGTAATATAATGCTACTTTAACAACAACAATAACAACAATCATAAAATGGATTACAATTGAGAAAAAACAAATCATGAGTATTACAATTTCATTTCATTTTATTTAATACTCTTACCAATGTTGTTGTTATTGTTGGCAAAATGATATGAAAAATGAAAATGATAAAAGAAAACATTGCCCAACAACAATAGTATTAACAACAAACAACAACAAACATCAACAACAACAATAATACTCATCATATACGAGTACAAATGCAGTTTAATCATGTTGCATGTTAAAGTTTAACCATCCACACCACACCACACCAGCAACAAAGCAATCATGCTGCTGCAAAAACATCACTTTTCTACAACAACAACTCTTGACTGCCAACAATACACTCTACTTAGAGTGTGTGTGTGTGTGTGTGTTGCATTCCAAAGCTACGAAATAAAATATTTCTTTCCCAGTTGTTAAGGAGCTTTTGTGTGGAATTCTATTAAAAAGGCCAGAGCCAGCCAACAGTGGCCAGTCGGTATCGTGAATTAATATGTTCGATGGAAATCTACAGAGACGGAAATCGTCATTAACCATGAAATATTGCTGGGGAGCATAGCTGCCAGATTTGACGATTTATCGTCGTTTTGACGATTTTGTGCTCCAAAAATATCATATTGACGTCATGACGATTTATGCCCTTATTTTGACGATTTTTACCAATTAAAAATTTACATCATTTTCTTTACTTTAGTACATTAAAAGCCAACAAATTCTCCTCCTAAATAACATCGTAGTTGAGCATAAATTTTCATATGCCGTTGCAGACAATTTTAAAAATTCGATTATAGCTTCTAATATTACTATCGGAAGAACAAAGGCAAGTGCTATTATTTTTTTCGCTACGACCAACACTCAGGGGACGGCATTGTGTTTGGAATTAGGTAAATATATTATAGGAAGGCAGAAATAGGAAGCAGTGTTTATGGACACTAGGTTTGAATATTTTTATACTATAAGTAATACGAATAGTCCGTCTAGCCAACAAACTTTGTCTGTAATGCAGTGTGCGATACACTGGTCAATCGACCACATACGGATGTGCTGGCCGAGAAAGACGAGTATTACGTAGGAATACATGATTTTCATAAACAAATCCCCTTATTTCGCTCGAGTAATATCCGTTGTAGTAGCGATAGAACAGTGAAACACAAGCCACATTGCAACGATGCTCCAATGAATCAATGGAGTTGGACACACTATCGTGATTAACGAGCTACTACGGCCTCTCCTGTAAACGGTCGAGATGGCCTCAAAATAGACGTTAAGGCCTAACTCATACATGGGAGTTGTATTTCATTCTTGGTCAGTTATAAATGGTGTAAATGGTAAATAGATCAGATGAAGTGAAGTATTTATTGCACCGTCTTAAGAAACCAAGGCAATGAAAAATGTGTCAGTAATAGCGAACATCATACCGAATTTTCTGACTCCCTAATATTTACACCATACATGGGTATAGATGATACAATATTATTGCTGCTTAACATTGACTTTATATGTTTTTGTTTTTAAAACCTTTTAATTTATTTGTTCTGACGATTTTTTTACGATTTCAATGAACGTCTTTGACGATTTTAACGATTTTTTCTCAAATATTTGATGATTTGTTGCTTCATTTATCTGGCAGCTATGCTGGGGAGTTGACTTTAAGTGATACGAAATTTATCTGAGAAATTCTTGGCATTCATGAATGTGGACTTAATTGCAGCCTAACTGTCTAAGTAAATCTCGACTTTAAAAAAGTATTGCTCCCCAGTGGTAAGTCTGTCCACTAATTATACACGCAAGTCGAGCAGTGCCTCTTACAAGTACCTTTATGCTGCCTATGAAATTAAATCTCCTTGTAAACCGAGCGAATAATACCTAGGTTGGCTGCACCAATCGGAATACATATGCCCTATAACTTGTCGAAGATTGTCAGCTCCGTACCTGCCCTGGCCAGGTCATCAGCTATGCAAATTCCGCTAATACTCCTATGTCCTGAAATCCTCATTCCCTATTCCATTCTTATTGAAGAATAAAATTCGCTTAGATTGAAGATTCTAGAATCTCGCTTTCAATTATTCACAAATTAAATGAAATTCCAATGAAATCCAAGTGAATACTTTCAATCGCATCAACTAGAGCATCTGCATTATCCAAAAACACAACCGTATAGAGAGAAAACATCGTGACATCTGATCATCCAGATCATGAGATAAGCCGTGGTTAGTTTTCTTTCCATAATTCCCATGCAAACACACGCCATTCATTTTAAAAGAGCTCAACAGGGGATATCTTATTACATTATTGACCCCTTGGTCAGGATTATGGCCAAGTTTTTCACTTCACCACTCTTATGAAAGTTAATTTTCTATCCATAAGCTGTGGAACATACATACATATTTACCGCGTTTACAAACGACAAAATTGAGAAACTTTCTCCTACAGCTTTTTGCCAAAATGTATTCCTCCTTTCAGAAGGGCATAGCTAAGCTTCGAACTTAGAGCTTTCGTCTAGTACGCCAAAACAGCGTACAGGATGCCTGAGCACTACAATGTTTTCTACACCCAAGCCATGGCTAATTTGAACGCGGTGAAATACATTTTGGAAGGCGGGCTTTTCGCTTAAAATATCCAGATTTATTCAGATAGGTAGGCTACGAGTAAGTCCCCAAAGAACGTCTCTTCGACAACGGTCCACATTCATGAATGACAAGGATTTCTCTGGAAAATTTCGTCTCATTTAAAGGCAACTCTTGAATGGTCTCCAGGACATAGGAGTATCAGCAGAAATTGCATTACTGATGAACTGGCCGGGGCAGGTACGGAGCTGACAATCTTCGATAAGTTACAGGGCACAGGTATTCCGATTGATGCAGTCAAACTAGGTATTATGCGCTCGGTTGGTTTACAAGGCATGAAGGTACTTGTAATAGACGCTGCTCTACTTAAGTGCATAAGTAGAGGACTGATTTACCACTGGGGCGCAATACTTTTTTAAAGTCGAGATTTACTTAGACAGTCAGTCTGCAATTAAGTCCACATTCATGAATGCCATGTGGTATGTTTCGTATCATTTAAAGGCAACTCTTGTATGGACTCCAGGACAAAGGAATATTGTGAAAATTTCATTGTCGATGAACTATCCCGAATCGGCACGAAGCTCACAATTTCTAACAAGTTACAGGGCATAAGTATTCCGATTGATGCAGTTAAACTACTCTAATATTCGCCTTGATTTCACCGATGTTCTGCTCCAAGTTGCGCCTTTCCCCGCTTCCGTCTTTTCATCCACAGCCTATGCCTGTTTCTTTGTCAAAGCTGCTCCTCCTGATTTCTTTTCCTTTCCATGCGCGCTCCTTGTCACACTCAAGCATTCTCGACTGTGCTTTGCGCCGCTGCCTCTCTTGTAAGGACTGCTGCTCGACTTGCGTGGATAAGTAAAGGACTAATGTACTGCTTTCCTTAAAGCGCAAGGCCATCCATTGTACAATTACGGTTCTCATTGAAAGGCTTGACAATAGAT
Organism: Sarcophaga caerulescens; assembly: GCA_927399465.1. NCBI lineage: Eukaryota > Metazoa > Arthropoda > Insecta > Diptera > Sarcophagidae > Sarcophaga > Sarcophaga caerulescens. Next base: position 9,154,892 of record OV656872.1, read on the forward strand.
TTGACATTCCGTCGAATAACTTCTGTAGGAGTTGTTGACTAAGGAGTAGTTAGAAACTGTATTTCACCTCATGTATCAGTGACATGTTCTAGCCGTGAAAAGCCAGAAATTCTTTCTTTCCTTCATTTTCTATAATACTGTAAGTGAAGTTCAGTCAGTCTTGTGTGAAGATGCGGTGTGTTTGAAGAGAGTAATCGTGGTTTGAAGATCTCCGTTACAAAGATCTGTGGAATAATTGTCTGGTAATTGTTATTGTTTATGAAAAGTGTATAACCAGTGGAGTAACAAGCAAAGCAATTGTTGTTGTTTACATCAAGTTGTGAACAGAAGAAAGAATAAAGAATTTTAATTAAAAACTAAATACAAATTTATTTTTATGGTGTTTTCTTTTCTACAAAGAAAATGTCACCTTCTTACAAGGTGCATTAAAAAAATTTTTGACCAACCCTGTTGTAATGTCATTTTTTATTTGAGAAGAACATAACACAAATATTAAAAAACGGTATGCCCTGTGTTTACCACTTATTAAGAAAATGAATGAGGAAATGCCAATTTGTTCAAAGGTGTTGCCAGATCGCTAATTTTTCGACTTCATTTATTGCACGCTTTTTTTATAACATAAAAAAAATATTTTAACACTGTTCTAGCATTGAATGCAATTTTTTATATTGCTGACCATGTAGCTTTAATAATGTAATATTTATTTAAGATTACTCCACAATACAATGAAAAAATTAACTTCAAATGGGATAACAATACCAGGCGACTTTTTTTAAATTTCATCTGGTAGCCCTATAAATAAACAAAAGTCATCTGCTTTACAGGGCATTATCAGCACTCTCGATTTATACAGGGCATAAAATGCAATGCCCTCCACCATTGGCAAGTGCAAATTATTTAGAATAAAACATGCCAGCCTTTTAGAGGGCGAAACATTTTTAAGAAACAAACGCAAAATTGCATTTTGCGTTAATAAAATGCACATTTTTTGGTAGAAAAGAAAACACCATTAGTTTAATTGCAATCTACGAGCTCATATTTTAAACGTTTTTAAAAGATAAAAACGTAACAATACTTAACCGAATTCTCTATTGAAAATATGATAATACTCAGCACGTTAGTTTGGGTAGAGTTGCCACGAATAAAGACACATGAGGTAAACACTTAGGCCCACTGTGTTACCACATTCAATACAATTCCTCCTAGTTTGAGCTTAACTGACGGGCATTCATGATTTAATTGCTCTTTACACGTATGGAAGTGACAGCCTTGTCAAATGAAGCGACCAATAGAGACAAGCTTTAATCAAAATAATCTGCAACGATACCCTGAATTTGATTTCCAATTCAAAAATCTCATTTTTAAACATTACAACCTCAGGAGTTTTCCAGTGCATAGTTGTTGTTGTTTTCAATTCATTTTCGCTGCCACATTGTCTAGCCCAGATATGGCCTTGTTTTCCCAATAGCTTGTGTTCCAGTTTCGTTTTTTGCGAAAGCAAACTGCCACAGAATGGCTTTCTTTTCTGATGTTTTCGTTTGGTGTCATATAAAAATGACACCAAAAGATGAAGACAAAAAAAAAAAAAGAAAAAAACGACGGTCATCAGTGTTGCACGGAGTGGCCAGATAAAGATGAAAAAAGAAGCACAGCCAACCAGCCAGCAATTGATCAATTGTTGGTTGTCATAGCGAATGTAATTTCATATGATTTTTTCGCTTCCATTCTGTCGTTCGTCTATCTGCGTTCATATGCTTAAACCGTAAAAGAAGTAGGCAGTGGAAGCTTCTCAGCGAAAAGCTAAGATGATATTGGTGGGGTCATTACGTTATAGTGACTGACAAACTGAGTAAGGCGGCTGTAAGGCATTATAAAAAAAAATCTAAAGATCTGACGATGACGATGATGTGGCATAGAAATGACAAAGAAGAAGAATAAGAAGAAAACAAAAAAGAAACTGAAACTGTTACTGTGACTGTGGCCGACTACAATTTCACAATTGAACTCGCACTGGGTAGACAATGTGGTGTGGTGTGGTGTTGTGTTGTGATGTGCTGTGTGATGTGGTGGCATAAACAACAAAAAAAAAAAAAAAAAACGTTGTGACATGATCACCTCAGAAATTGGTTGATCGAACGAGAATCAAAGTACGTTTTGATTTCTTTTCATTTTCCTCTTAGTTTTTTTATAATCCGTAATACGAGGGTAGCTACACAAGGCATAAAATTTACGTTTCGTAGGAACCTGAATTTCAACAGACTTTATCAGAAGTCCTTTAGTGTTTTCATCATTCATTGTTGGCGTTATAAAGTCATGCGTACCATGCAATTTCAAGCCTGGAACATACAAAATCTATGTTGAACGTAATTACAGTACTTTACCCTAATGGTACTTAAGATCACATCATCCAGTAACGAATAAACTATCAAGCCAGACGTTGTCCCGAAGGAATGCAACATGTTACAGACATACAGATTGAAGGGTTAGCATCCAAATAAGACTTTGGATACACCGAAGCAATTCAATTCCTTCAAAATTCAAAAAAAATTTCTGCACTTCAATATTGATTTTGTCATCGTTTGTATTTTATAATTTTTTTTTTTTTCGATTTAATATTGTTATGTTTTGACCTTTTAAAAACGTTTAAAATATGAGCTCGTAGATAGCAATTAAACTAATGATGATTTCTTTTCTACCAAAAAATGTGCATTTTATTAACGCAAAATGCAATTTTGAGTTTGTTTCTTAAAAATGTTTCGCCCTCTAAAAGGGTGGTATGTTTTATTCTAAATAATTTGCACTTGCCAATTGTGGAGGGCATTGCATTTTATGCCCTGTATAAATCGAGAGTGCTGATAATGCCCTGTAAAGCAGATGACTTCTGTTTATTTATTTTTGGGGTACCAGATGAAATTTAAAAAAGTCGCCTGGTATTGTTATCCCATTTGAAGTTAATTTTTTCATTGTTTTGTGGAGTAATCTTAAGGAAATATTACATTATTAAAGCTACATGGTCAGCAATATAAAAAATTGCATTCAATGCTAGAACAGTGTTAAAATATTTTTTTTTGTTATAAAAAAAGCGTGCAAAATATGAAGTCGAAAAATTAGCGATCTGGCAACACCTTTGAACAAATTGGCATTTCCTCATTCATTTTCTTAATAAGTGGTAAACAGAGGGCATACCGTTTTTTAATATTTGTGTTATGCTCTTCTCAAATAAAAAATGAAATTACAACAGGGTTGGTCAAAAATTTTTTAATGCACCTTGTAAGAGGGTGACATTTTCTTTGTAGAAAAGAAAACACCATAAAAATAAATTTGTATTTAGTTTTTAATTAAAATTCTTTATTATTTGCACAATTCTGTGTGCCACTGTTCACAACTTGATGTAAACAACAACAATTGCTTTGTTTATTATTTCTCTGTTTACACACTACATAAACAATAATAATTTTTAAACAATTTCTCGACAGATCTTTATAACGGAGATCTTCAAACCACGATTACTCTCTTCAAACGTACCGCGTCTTCACACAAGACTGACTGACTAACTCACTCGCCTGCTTTTCCTTGCCTTTTATATAGCAGGGTAAACAGTCTGATGAATGTTCTTGAAGGCGAATGTTCCCGGCCTTCTTCGCCTTCTCGAGATCTCTACAAATGTAAACATCGTTGTTTCATTATTGTTTGTGTATTTTGCTTACGTTTATTCTTGTAGTAGTTGTTGTTGTATTTTTGTTGCCTGCTTTGCCTTGCCTTTTATATAGCAGGGTAAACAGTCTGATGAATGTTCTTGAAGGCAAATGTTCTCGGCTTCGCCTTCTCGAAATCTCTATAAATGTAAACATCGTTGTTTACATTCATTATTATTGTTTGTGTATTTTGTTTACATTTATTCTTGCAGTGTTTGTTGTTGTGTTTTTGTTTACTTGTTTATCATTTTAATGTTAAGCGATGTAAAAGCAAAACACCAGTATCTAGATTCTTCATTTTCGTAACAGTATTTTACGTTACTTACAGCATTTCATACTCTTTGGAAAGTGATCAATCACTGCCACAACTTTAAAGGGTACCAGGAACTATGCTTAGCATAGTCTTCGCGCGTCTTCACACAAGATAGACTGAACGTTACTACTCACTTGCCTGTTTTGCCTTGCCTTTTATATGGCAGGGTAAACAGTCTAATGAATATTCTTGAAGGCGAATGTTAGTGACTTTGCCTTCTCGAAATCTCTATTAATGTAAACATCGTTATTTACATTTATTATTGTAGTGTTGTTTGTGTATTTTGTTTACATTTATTCTTGTAATGTTTGTTGTTGTATTTTTGTTTACTTGTTTACCATTTTTTTTAAGCTGGTATTTGTTGTTATATTAAGCAGTACGATAATTTGTAAACAGGTTTGTTTACTGCATTGTTTTGTTTTTGTAGCTTTTGTTTATAATTTTAATGTTAAACGATGTAAAAGCGAAATACAACAGTATTTTGATTTTTTCCATTTTCGTAACAACCGTATGTACCGAAATTTGTTCAATTACCCTCGTATATTACTGTTAAAAAACAGTTTTACTCAAATGAAAATCATCATCATCATCATCATATCATAAGGCACTGCAGTATAAACAAAAAAAAAAAAAAAAAAAAAAAAAACGTGCTGCAGTGAAAATGCAATGCCGGATTGCAATGATGCTGTTGATGCTGATGATGCGACCGACTGAAGACTGATTGAGGCTGTGATTGTTACAGGTTGGTATGTGACTGTGACGCTGACAGTGATTTGCTCTATAAGTCTTGTTAAGAAGCAATTTTGCATTTGTTTTCAAGACCTTTTGTGAACTCAAAAAATGTTGTTTTACACACACGTACCCATGCAGCGCATACGAGTGAGTGTGTATAAAGCGCTGACAGTGTCTTGCCTAGTTAGCTAAGCAGCTACTGGTTTTTCATTTAAAAAAAAAAAAAAAAAACATTTCTGCGTTGCGCGTTTGCATTGTCCAAAGCCATGGAGATGACGGAAGACTCAACAAAAAAAAAAAAAAAAAAAAAGATTTCTTTTCTTGCGGTGAGTTATTGTGTCGATTGGTGATGATGGCGATGTTGCTGACTGATGCTGTTTGGTAAATTGAATTTGTCTAAAGCACGTACGTGTAATTCGGTTTTAAGCATTATAAACTGACTTGAATTGAATTGAAAAGAAATGAAATCCTTCAAGGTTGCCACAGCCACACAACACTAGCAACACAATCGCTCGTTTCAATTTAACACACTCGCGTACACAGCGAATAATTCATCGCAGTCATCAGCATTAGCATCAATCTGAGTTGTGCTAAATTGATATCGAGTGTCTGTCCCCTTATCCGTTCGTTTGTCTCCACATAAAACTCTCTCAAGCTTAATCAGTTCAGTTCAGTCCAGTAGTCAGTCGGTAATTGGTAATCAGTATTTAATAATGCGCTGCGATTTTCTTTATTTCTGCTTCTACTTCTTGGCTTTTTTTCACATCACATTAGAGATGTGATGTGATTTTGAAACTGCTACTGGATTTCTACTTGCGTTTCCGATTGATTGTCTTGTTTTGACCACAATCACTAATATCATCATCATCACCATCATCTGTGGAATTATCGTTATCGTCATCGTCATCTGTTGTTGTAGTTGTTGTGTCCATCAATAAGAAGAAATGCTTACCAATTATTGAACGAACGATTCCAAATGGGAAACGTGTTGCTTAAAACCAGCAGCAGCAGCAATAGCTACAAAAATATTTTCAAATTTAGCGCCACACGTAGGACAACTTTCCCAAAAAATTACAAATTTTTTGCTCTCCCATCTCATTCCAGCTTTCTTAATGGATTTACAATCACTCAAGCACATCAAGCAACTTTGTTTTATAATTTTGGCCGCCTCAGAAAGTAATTTTTTTATGCAGATTTTCTTTTGGTTGGGGGAGGGAAAGAGTGCCCCCCTTAAATCTCATTGCACAATACATATCCTGTAATTTATCGTCTACATACATACATACGTACATACACCCGTTAGCCTGTAATCCGATCTGATTTATTCTCTACCAGCAGCTAATGGTAGCCGCCACACTAACTTAAACACATGTTTTCAATGAAAGCCTAAGCCTTAGCTTAGCTTTAAAAGCGAAAGAGAGACAGAGAGAGAGAGATAGTGAGAAGCAGGCAGTAGTCTTTGCAATTTGATTTGCAATTTTGTGTGGCTGTGGGTACGTAAACGAATCTTTAACAGGCAATAAAAATTTTACTGCCGTCCCCCATAATTAACGCACATTTTGTCAACAATTTTGTCTTTAAAAAGCTTGCCAGTCTTAATATGGTAAATACAAGGCAGTTAACGTGGGTGAATTTTCAATTAATTTAAAACAAAGATTAGCTTTTTATTTTCTGTAATTCATGTTCAACTAGTCGCCGTAGTCTAGTAGGTAGTGTGTCGGCTTATTAGATGTAAGGTCACGGTTCAAATCCTAGGTCAGACATTTCCAACATAACGAAATATGAAAAAATATTTCTACGGCGACTTCCTCTCTAAAGATTTCTGGCAGAAACTCTAAGAGTAAAATAAAATTGCCATGAAAAGTTTCTCAAAAAATATGTCGTTCAGAGTCGACTTTAAACTGTAGGTCCCGCCACTTATGTATAAAAATTAACACACACAACATAAGTGGTATGAGAAACTAGGTCAATAATCCTGACAAAAGGGTTGTAATGACCAATTATGTATGTATGTTATGTATGCATGTTCGAATTCAAAGAATTGATTTGATAACTCTCAAAAAGAAAAAGCTGATGAGGTTTATAAAACATTCATTGGCATTATTTGGCCGTAAAATAATGATCAACAATGTGGCAGTGACCTCGGCGAAATAGCGAAATACTCCCAGAGTAAGAAAGTGCTGCTGCTTGTAAAATTCTTATTAACGGTGATTTAACACTCGGTAGAAACCAATTGGCAAAAAGTTATCCACAGTAACTGATCCGATTCTATGTAAAGAGCACATTGTTTGGATGCGAGTGTATCATTAAGCCATTGGTTGAATGTAGAAAATGTTTTCGATTTAATATCCCCTCAGTATTCATATCTACCAGCATTCAAGCCGTCCATAACATTACAGTAGGACCTTGATTATCCGTGATTCGATTATCCGGCAACATCAATTACCCGCGATGGAAAAAGAAAATTTTTTGCATTGCCTTAATTTTATTTTGGATCGACTTAAATTTTTTTGCATCGTTTAACCGTGATTACACCTCTATTATCCGTGATTGTAAGCCAAAATTTTTTTCTATTGTTTTGGACAAACAAGCGAAAAAGGGGAATTCCCTCTTTAGTACATGAAATCCTTATCTACTGTTCACTGTTTTCTGACAAAATTTTTTTTTTATATTTTTGAAACATGTATGTACATTGTACATATATAAAATCCTTGAATTATTTAGTTTTTATATAAATATGTACATATTCATTTATTAATTAATAAAAATATCTATTAAAAAACTAGCCAAAATTGGTACTCAATTAACCTGGAAAATCGATTAACAAAATGCTTCCGGTCCCGACCATCACGGAAAATCGAGGTCCCACTGTATTTTGTATTACTGTGTAATATAAAATGTGCAACAAATAAATCTCATGAACCTATGATTTCATTATCAAGCTTGGTTTCTTCTTATTATTAAAGAAATACAATATCTGGATAGGCTGCAGCAGTCGATCCTCGGGAGCTAGTTTTCTATAATTTTTTCATACAATTCCGGCGGTATTTCTACGATAACTTGATACTCAAATGCCCCCTTTGTTCGTGTTGACACACTCTTTGTGTAGTCCTACAATAAGACGTCTAACGGCGTCAAATCACATGTCATTGGTGACCAATTTAAGTCCCCAAAAAATGAGAATATTATTTCCGGAACTTTTCGTGCAATAAAGCCATTGAATTGTAGAAGTTGTCGTAGTCTAGTAGGTAGTGTATCGGTTTATTAGACGTAGAGGCCTCGGTCAGACAGCAAAACGAAAATATAAAAAAAAAATTATTTCTACGGCGACTTCCTCTCAGCATTATTACTTGGTCTTGGTCGTGACGTCATCTCGACTACAGTGGCCGTGCTTACGGGTCATTGCGTCATGGGTAGACACGCGGAAAGAATGAGGCTCCCTTTTAACGACTTCTGCCGTGGATGCAGGTCCTCTGAGGAATAGGAGACTGTCATTCACTTTCTTTGTCTCTTGCTAGGTGTAGATATAGGTTATTTGGCTCCCCATTCCTTGTTAGCTTAACGGAGCTATCATCTATTGATATCAAGGATATAGCTTCTTTCATCAAACTTTCTGGCTGGTTTTCCAGTGCGGGGTAGTCGTGCTTCCGTTGTGCAGCCCTTGCGCTGACCAACTTCTTCCTTTTCCCTGATTGTGGTGGAACTTGGTCAGTACTGCGTTCACCCGTGGCATCACAACGGGCCGCTATGCGTGCTCAAGTGAGCTTTGTGACATCAGAGCTACCACTCCGACCTAACCTAAGCTATCCTCTCAGCAGATTTCTGGCAAAAACTCAGAGTGAAATAAAATTGTCATGTAAAGTTTCTAAAAAAAGCTGTCATTTGGAGTCAACTTTAAGCTTTAGGTCCCACCAAAAAAATCGATTATAGCTATTGACGTTAACGGTTCTTTTCGTAAAAAGTCTGCGCCAATTACCCCTTCAGACTGTAATGCTTACGAATTATTCCTTTTTTCGGATGCAGTGGCTTTTCCACAATTATTTCTAGGTTTTACGAGAACGTCTAAGAGATTTTTTTTTTGTGTTTTAAAAAATCAACATTAAAATCCAGTTGCTCTAGCTCCTAATCAGAATTGAAGTCGCCGTGGTCTAGTAGGTAGTGTGTTGGCTTATTAGACTGAAGGCCCGAGTTCGCAGGTCAGACATCAAAACGAAAATATTTCTTCGGCGACTTCCTCTCAGCAGATTTCTGGCAAAAACTCTGAGAGTAAATAAAATTGCCATGAAAAGCTTCTCAATAAATTTGTCGTTCGGAGTCGACTTTAAACTGTAGGTCCCGCCACTCATGTATAAAATTAACACACACAACATGAGTAGTGTGAGAAGCTAGGACTGAAGGGTGCGGGCTTCTTGGGGACGATTGCTGTAGACTGTCTAATGGTGAAGGTATAGCACTGGCCATTTTATAGTCACCCAGCAGCAACTCGTTTCCTTGCCGTTCGCATCTTGAGATGTCCACAAACACTACTCCCTCTCTTCCACCTTCCTATAACCCATTTTCCTAAAACCTGCACAATGCACTGCATGAGTAGGGGCCATCCCCAGAGTGCTGGTTTCACCAAAAAAAAAAAAATAATTGTGTATATTATCGTTCGGAGTCGACTTTAAACGATAGGTCTGGCCACTCTTGGTTAAAAGTAGCACACACAACATGGGTATTGTGAAACACCAGGTCGCAATCCCGGTTGTAATGCTGATTAAGTAAGGTTCCAGGAGAATTATTTGTTTTCTTTTTTTTTTTCAATTTTGTCGGCCTGTGTAGTTCTTAAATTGAAAAAACTGGAAAAAAGGGTTTTTTGATTCCAAATTAACACATAAAATGAGAACAGCTTGGAATTATTGTCTTTTTTTTTAAATTATTTTTATTACCTCTTTTTAAAAACTGATCCATGCACCCTCGCACAAGATTCGTTTAGTCATATATCGCATACACATACATATGTATGTATGCTTATGAGTATCGTATCGCATATTGTTTATTGAATAATTTATTTAAATTTAGTTTTTTATTTCTCGTTTGTTTTTTTTTTTTTGTTTTTCTAATATTTTTGCAAAATTTTTGCCAATAAACTGTGGTCTGGTCTGTCTTAGGCAGCAGCAGCAGCAGCAGCAACATGAATAAATTTTGAAATTGCCAACACGAGACAATATTTTTTCAATTTCTTATACAATATCTATGCGATACATACATACACACATGCATGCATGATGCATGTTTACATGCCTGCATGCATATATACAGTACCATACATACATAGTACATATGTATGTGCAATTAATTACAAAGAGAGAAAAAAAAATTGAATTTTTTTTGGTGTAAATTTGCCAAAATGCTTAATAAAATTCAATATTTATAGACGACGAGTGTATTAATTGAGTTTTTATTTATGCAATCAAATTTATTGACTGCCTACCTACCTACCTCCCCTCATTCAACCTCATGTGCACACTACCATTTCTATGTTTCTAATGAAATTATTTGATTGTAAAAACAAAAACAAAAAATACATAATAAATAATGATTTAAAACACACACACAGACCCACACACACACACAAAGAAAAAAAATTATAAAATTTTATTTATTCGAGTTTTCGGCTATTTCGGCTATTTTTCTATTTTGTGTGAATGTGTATGAATAAATTTCTTTTGGCAGTTAAAAGCAAAAAAAAACGAACGAAGAGAAAAAAGTACGAATGGATGGATGGATAGTGTGTGTAATAAATTAGCGCTTAATGACTGTGGAATATTAAAAATCATAAAAAAACAAGCAAATTTTCTTTCCCTATTTGTTAGACACACTTGGCGTAAAGCCTAAATATGGCTTTTAGTTTTTGTAGCCATTTCGGTGTAAACGTTGTTTAGTAAAGCCTTATAAAATGGTTGCGCATTAGAAAATTATTAAGATTATCATATGGACCATAAAACAACAAACAAACAAACAAACAAATATGAAAATTATTTTCTCTATTCAACTACACTGAGCAAAAAAATTATACATACACAGCAGAGATCAGCAATAAGTATTCAAAAAGATGAGTAGAATCGAATCATACTCATAATTTCAGATATCTACTTATATGTACTTATTCGAGGTTTGAAGCACTCATCATCGTATTCATACTTAACAATACGAACACACAACATACATATACACGAATCACAAAATAGGTATGAATCGCCTACGAATACCACAGGTAGAATGTCTCCAACAAAACGAAATATGAAAAAATACTTCTTCGGCGACTTCCTCTCAATTATCTTCTGACATAAACTCTATGAGTAATATAAAATTCTCATGATAAGTTTCTCAAAAATATGTTTTTCGGAGTCGAATTTAAATTATAGGTCCCTCCACTGGTGAAGCTAGTTCGAAGCTAGGTCTTAGTCCTTACTGAAGGCTTGTAATGACCAAATATGTACGTATGTAACTTGAATGGCGTGTGAGCATCACAGATCAGCAATGAGTATTCAAAAAGATGAGTAGAATCGAATCATAATCATAATTTCTGATACTTATACGCATACATACTTCTTTTAATATCATGGAACCTCTACTCATATTCAAAGTACTTTGAAGTACTCATCATATTCATACTTACCACCACAACACGTATAATGTTGTTGATTTCGACTCTCCATAACTCAACATATATACACGAATCACAAAATAAGTATGAATCGCGTACGAACACTACAAAACTTACTAGAAGGTGCAACAACAACTAAGACTGTAAATTTAGAATCTAAATTTTAAAATTTTTTTTTAAAATTTCTAAATTAAAATTTTTTCTAAATTTTAGATGAATGATTCGAGTCACTCGAATCATTTATAAGTATTTTTCTAAGGTTATGAATCTAAAGTCGCCGTAGTCTAGTAGGTAGTGTGTTGGCTTATTAGACTGAAGGCCCGAGTTCAAATCCCATGTCAGACATCAAAACGAAAATATGAAAAATATATCTTAGGCGACTTCCTGTCAGCAGATTTCTGGCAAAAACTCTGAGAGTAAAAATAAAATTGCCATGAAAAGCTTCTCAAATATCTGTCGTTCGGAGTCGACTTTAAACTGTAGGTCCCGCCACTTATATCAAGTGATTTTTTAAGAGCTATAGGATATTTAAAAAAAAAAAAAAAAACACATAAAATTCAGAAAAATGCATGAAATCTTTATTTGAATCGATAGTACGGTCCATATAATTTAATGTTTGAAAATTATTTCATGCAAATGTTGACCGCGACTGCGCCTCAAATGGTCCATTCGCTTAATCCAATTTTGGCATACTCTTTCCAACATTTCGGCCGGTAACTCACGAATAAATGCTTCAATATTGTCTTCCAATGCGTCAATTGAAGCGGGCTTGTCTGCATAGACATGAGCTTTAACATAGCCCCACAAAAAATAGTCTAAAGGCGTTAAATCGCACGATCTAGGCGGCCAATTGACCAGTCCCAAACGTGAAATAAAATGTTCACCGAACTCGCCTCTCAATAAGTCCATTGTTACGCGTGTGGCACCGTCTTGTTGAAACCACATGTCATGCAAATCAAGCTCTTGCATTTTGGGCAAAAAAATAGCCGCTTCAGTGGGTAGATTAAACTGACCATAAAATGGATGGTATGGCGATGAACTTTCTTAACAGAGCACGCATTTTGATAATAAAATTCAATGATTTGCAAGGGTTGTTCGTTTGTAAGACGATTCATGGTTAAATTATAGACCAAACTGAAGATGTTTGACAGTGAAAAAAAACACGAAACGTGCATGAGCTGTTTAAACCAGTGTTGCCAAAAAGATAATAGCTAAAAAATCACCCGATATATAAAATTAACACACACAACATAAGTGGTGTGAGAAGCTCGGTGGTAATACTGACTAAAGGGGTGTAATGACCAATTATGTATGTACGTATGTATGAATCTAAATGAGTAGGTTTATGGATCAAACATATTTCGAATGGTATGTGTTTGATGTCAGCGTTGTACGCATACTCATTGCAACTTGTACTCTATAAATCAACGTTGTAGTGAGTATGAATGCAACAGAGTACATAGTTAAATTTCAATATTATTGACTTACTCATTTATGTATATTCAAAATTTCATGAGTACTTATGAGCAGCGAAAAAACAATTCATTGCTGATTTCTGACACGTACTTGCCAGATACATAAAAGATAGAGCAGCAATCAGAGCAAACATACAACCTTCTAGTGAGTATTTTAGTGTTCGTACGCGACTCATGCTTATTTTGTGATTCGTGTATATATGTTGAGTTATGGAGAGTCGAGATTACTCGCAACATCATACGTGTTGTTAAGCATGAATATGATGAGTACTTCAAACTTTGAATATGAGTAGAGAGGTTCCATGATATTAAAAGAAGTATGAATGCATATAAATATTAGAAATTATGAGTACGATTCGATTCTATTCATATTTTTGAATACTCATTGCTGATCACTGATTATGATACTCTATCGTTCACAAATCTTCATCATCTGCTAGTACACTGAGATTTATCCAAGTCAGCGAATTGATACTACAATGTTCCGTAAGAGCCCAATTAATAGTTTCATTCATAACTACAGGGTGGGGCAAAAGTCACGAAGGGGTTTAATTGTTTAATCATTCTTGGGAATCTCGTGGCTTCAGTTCTTGCACTAACTGCAGCTTGTATGGGAAAAGATGTAAATTTCCCTTTAATATTCTGCGTAAAGACCGCCGAGACATTTGCAGCAGAGCGCCTTCGAGTTGATGTTTCAGGATTTTCCTGAATATTCTCTGAATATTTGCTTCATTAATTACAGAATGTGGTCTTCCGCTTCGTGGAAGATCCCTTACTGAGCCTTGCTCCTGAAAACGTGTCACTAAGCGTCGAATCATTGATTCGGATGGTGAATTCCGCACATTAAAATGACGACGATAGGCTCCTTGAGTTTGAATTATTGATCGATGATGTTCAAAATAAAGTTCTATGATTTTGGTTCGCTGGATAACGTTGTAACCTTCCATAATTAATCTCCCAGATATATTTTACAAGTCCTAAAAAGAAAAATAAAAAAAAAATTAAACTAGAAAAGTTATTAATTTTTCAAATCCCTTCGCGACTTTTGCCCCACCCTGTACTTCGTCAGAACCCATTCCTTGATGAGAACATAGAGTTATGAAGTTGAGGGATTAGGACGATCAGTCGCCTTATTAATCAAATGAGTATACAAGCTAGCAATGGCATCAAGGCTGATGCCATATTCCGAATAATATTATAGAATAGAAACTGATCGAAATTGCTTTAGGATCTTATGGAATCTAGGCAAAAAAAAGTGATTCCAGCTATCAGCGTAATTTTCATTTGAGATATCGAGTTTGAGTACTCTCGTAATTTCTTGATTTTCCTCTCAGTGTAATGACACTAAACAAGAGAGAGAGAGAGAGGCGATAATTTCTTTTCATTTTCGAATCTTTTTTTCCCGTTTTTTCCCCGTTTTTTTGTATTTTTTTTGTGAATTTAAAAAACTGTTTAACGATCAAATAAACATTCGCAATAAAGCAGCAAACAAGCGAGCAAAAAAATATTATTTGTAACGAATAAACGAATTATTAAACGGCTCGATGGCTGGATGGCTGGATGGCTAATGGAAATGGATTTGAAAGACAAAAGAAAAAAAAACTCATTTTAAATTTCACAATTACATACAGACTGACAAACTGACAAACTGGTAAACTGACGAACTATTAAACAAACTGACTGACTGACGTACTGGTGGTGGTGGCGCACTGCATGGGTTGTACTTAGGCTTGCTACGGCTGCTTGACTTAGGCTTTTCACTGACTGAGTAATTGGCTTTAAGCGGTATTTAAATTGTGGATACATTTTTTGAGGTTGTGTGGCTCAGCTCTCTTCTCTCTCTTTCTATTGCAAGTGTTGTTATTGTTGTTGTAAATACTATGATGATTATTATGATATTATTGTTGTATTATGGGTCAAAAATTTTGTTGTTTTTATTCATGTGTCGGCAAAATATGTTTTAATAACACCTTTAAAGACACTGTAAATGAGCTCAAGAAGCGTAGCTTAAATAGACTTTTACACGCAAAATGCAATCGCCATGAATGTAACTAAAAATCTTTGACTGCACTGGGTGGGCCAGGTAGTTGGTGGGATGGAATTATTGGCTATAATGGCAATGGCACTGGCAAGAAAACATTTCCATACACAGTTTTAGCTGGCGAATGAATTTGCGATGGCAATTAAATGGCAAACCATAGTTGTTGCAAAAAAATAAAAGGAAACCAAAGAAATGCCGACAATGCCAATATGTTTGTTACAGTGTTTTAAGCGCAGATTTAAAAATTAAAAACAACAAAAAAAAAAAAACAAAAAACATTTCTTTTCGGTACTTTTTTTTTGAGGTTTTTTGTGGTTTTTTTCCTTCTTTATAATGTTTGTTTAAAAAATTATGAGAATAATTTAAACTGAGGAAGCAAGCGGTAGACAGCAGAAGAAGCAGGGGGAATGGTAAAACAAAATCTTTCTTTCCAAGCTAAATTTCAGCTTGAAAATAAGCACAAAAATTTTAAAGAAATTAAAAATTTTAGAAATTCTCATAAAATCACCATAAAATTCTAAATAATAAAAAATTTCTAATTTCAATTCAATTCTTATAAATAACAGAAGAGGAGTATTGAGTACGTGGTTGCCATTCATTACAATTTCCTTTTTTTTATTAAAAATCAGCTACTTGCCCTATTTTAGGCTGTTGTAGTCGAAAGAATTCTTACAAATCTTGTCTTGAGCCAAATGATATTGTCAGTCCTGAAGTAGTGATTTTCCACACTCACTTGTCCCTTATACTATGTTTCAGACATGCACTTACAATTGAGTAATACTATGTTCAGACATGCACTTTTATTAAATCAATATTCTGTTTATTGAGAACAATATTTTTAGCGTTCAGACATATAATATACGAAAATTTATTTGACAGCTGGTAAACAAAACAGCTGATTGCTTCAACAACATTGCTTTTAATTTAATCGCAAAAATTAGTGCCAAAAAAATTTTTAGATAAAATGGAAAACAATTTAACATTTAAAAAGGTATTGCTAATGATTAACCGAAACGCCGAGCTGTTGCGGCTAATAGGGACTACTTTTGACTCCAAAGTGGCTTTTCTCAGAAGGATGAGAAAGAAAAATTTGATAATACTGGATAGCTTGCAGAAAAGAAAGCTTTTGCTTATGGCACTGTTAGAGGAAAATGAAACTCAAAATAAAATACAAACCTTTCTGCTGACCTTCCATTTTTTGTTTGTCGTTGTTTACATTTGAGTTGTCAAATATTAATAGAAAGCGTTCGGAAGAATGTAATCTGCTCACTGAACGTACTTATGACAGTATTGTATTTAAAGTTTTTACCAATATTATAACAATTTATGAATTTATTGACCAATAGTTAATTGCAATTTTATATGAAATATTGAGATCAATAATGCCGTTTATTGCGATTTACGCAATAAAGGTGCATGTCTGAACCCAGTATAAATCGCAATAAACGGCATTATTGATCTCAATATTTCATATAAAATGTCAATTAATTACACTATGCAACAAAATAAAAAAATTAAATACACCCGGCTAATGACATAGTGTAGGTTGTGAGTTTTGTTGAGTAGATCTCAAAAATAATTTTTTTTTTATATTTCTCGAACCCTCCAAACTATTTTTATTTGACAAAAACTCTTTTTTTTTACCTTACGCACAAATTTCTGGATTACTGAAACATTTCATACCCGATTTCTAAAATTTAAATCTTGTTAGAAAGGGGAGAGATGGACCTATAAAACGGTATACACATATCTATTATTCGACTTAATATGCTATGAGATTTGATAAGGTAAACTTGGAAAATTCAAATTTTTTTCATATTTTTTCAAGTTTGTCCATTCATAGTAGCAAACTTTAATAAGAAAAATATAGGATAAGTTATAATATTCTTAAAGTCTGTTCTCTTGTGAAGAGATTGAGTCCTCATTTGATCAAATCATTTATCACAAAATGTGTCAATTTCACTTTTGAGCAACCACCAGAAGTTGGCCAATGTTTGCGCAAAGGGAAATAATAATATTTGCAAAAAACTCAAACATTAGCCGACTTCTGATAGTCGTGCAAACGTGAAATTAACACATTTTGTGATAAACAATCAAGATCCATCAAAAATTCTGAAAATTTTTGAACTAAAAGTTCATTTGATGAGATGGCATATATAAAAAATATCATTCGGCTGTTAGACTCTTTAAATAATAAATATGGTAATTTTTGTCCGATTTGATCAAATGATGACTCTCTCACAAGAGAACAGACTTTAAGAATATTATCCTATATTTTTTTTTATTAAAGTTTGCTACTATGAATGGACAAACTTGAAAAAATATGAAAAAAATTTGAATTTTCCAAGTTTACCTTATAAAATCTCATAGCATATTAAGTCAAATAATAGATATGTGTATACCGTTTTAAAGGTCCATCTCTCCCCTTTCCAACAAGATTTAAATTTTAGAAATCGGGTCAGAAATGTTCGAGTAATCCAGAAATTTGTACGTAAAGTAAAAAAAAAAACAGTTTTTGTCAAATAAAACAAGTTTGGAGGGTTCGAGAAACACAAAAAAGATATTTTTGAGTTCTACTCAACTAACTGAACAACGTAGACTATATAGTTACTCGGGTGTATTTTCACTGTCGCACCGTGTTATTGCTCAATAAATTCATAAATTGTTATAATATTGATTAAAACTTGAAATACAGCACTGTCATAAGTACGTTCAGTGAGAATATTACAATTTTCCGAACACTTTCTATTGATATTTGACAACTCAAATATCAACAACGACAAACAAAAAAAAAAAAAAAAACAACGAACAAAACAAAAACAATGTTGTTGAAACAACCAGCTGTTTTGCTTACCAGCTGTCAAATGAATATTGAATAAACAGCTGAACTGTGTATATTGTTATGTCTAAACACTTAAAATATTGTACATAATCAATAAACCGAATATTGACTCAATAAAAGTGCATGTCTGAACATAGTATAACGGTCTCATATTGTTTTCCTCCCATGGTGGAATGTTGCAAATGTAATGCAGATCTTTCAAAATGGCTAGCCAAAGAAGTCTAAAAAATATCCTGCAATACAATTTAATCAATAATGACCATTTCTTCAATCATTCATCAACTCTCCTATTCACAGAATTTGGTGAATACCATCTCCCACTGCCTAAAACTGTAGAAAGTAATGAGAGAGAAGCGATTTGCTACAAAACTGGAAAAAAAGTAAAGCGTTGGAACATGTCCGGGCTTGGATGATTACGAAAAGCTTGGATTTGAAGTAAAATTTGTAGTTTTATTACATTGTACAGTCAATTTTAATTATTTCTAATTAATACACACCAGATGTGGCCTATTATTGGACCTAAAGAGTAACTAAATTGCATACCTCTAAAAGTGCATATTTTCCCATGTGCCTATAAGTCCCGTACATCTTTATTTCTTAGCTAGTTTGTCAATCTTGTGAAGGTATGAGTTTTGCCGGATAGCAACAAGTGTAGGGATCAGAGATCAGCGATGAGCATTCAAAAAGATGAGTAGAATCGAATCATGCTCATAATTTCAGATTCTTATACGTATTCATACTTCTTTTAATTTCATATTCATACTTAATAACACGTGTATGATGTTGTTGATTTCGACTCTCCATAACTCAACATATATACACGAAGCACAAAATAAGTTTGAATCGCATACGAACACTAAAATATTCACTAGAAGGTTGTGTGTTGGCTCTGCTTGCTGCTCTGTCTTTCGAATTGTATAAGTTTGATGTCAACGTTGTACGCATACTCATTGCAACCTGTTCGTTATAAATCAACGTTGTAGTGAGTATGAATGCAAGAGAGTACATAGTTAAATTTCAATATTGTTGACCCTGACTAATATTCAAAATTCCATGAGCGCTTATGAGTAGCGATTCATTGCTGATATCTGGTAGGGAGGCGATAAAACCTGGTGAAGACAGGATGATCCTTATCTATTACACTCCCAGTCAAACGGGAAACATCCTCTGGGCAAAGTGTTTGACACCCGCCAAGTTTCGGCGAGTTGTGAGGGGCAAATGCAGCGTTTATTCTTCTAGCTGAGGCGGCTGCGAACAAACATTTGTACTTAAATTTAGCGGATCTCTGTCTAAATAGCTTAGATGGCATACAGAGGATTAAACATTACTTTTATTTCGAATATAATTTGATTATTTGATGTAGTCGCCGTAGTCTAGTAGGTAGTGTGTTGGCTTGTTAGACGTAAAGTCCGGGTTCGTATCCCAGGTCAGGCATCAAGACGAAATATGAAAAAAATATTTCTTCGGCGACTGCCTCTCAACAGATTTCTGGCAAAAACTCTCGAAGAGTAAGTAAAATTGTCATGAAGAGCTTCTCAGAAATCTGTCGTTCGGAGTCGACTTTAAACTGTAGGTCCCGCCACTCATGTGTAAAAATTAACGCACACAACATAAGTGGTGTGAGAAGCTCGATCGTAATCCTGACTAAAGGGTTGTGATGACCAATTATGTATGTATGTACGTATAATTTGATTAACGTAACTCTAGGAGATCTTGTGGTTCACATCATTCCTTTGCAACTCAAAGAATTCGTAACGTAACCCACTGTCCTGAAAGAGATAAAATCAGTTCAGATCAATGTGGCTCAGCTTCAAGCACATCAGAGTAAATGTTTTTGCAACAAAAGTACCAGATCGATAGTATACGTAGATACCCTGAAAAAGCCTTGCACTGCCGAATGCACAATGAATGTGACACATTTTTTCTCTACAAAAAAAAATTCTTTTTTTTTAATTTTGTTTTATTGTCGTTATTGTTCTGATGTGGTGGGTATTTTTTTTTTGTTTGAAATACTTTTCTCTTATTGTTGTTGTTACTGTCGTTATTGTTGTTTTAAAACCATTTTTAACGTAATTAAATTGTAATTAGTGATGCATCCGCATTAATTATATTCTATTGCACTGCACTGTTGTAGTTTGTCGTCTTCTTTTTGTACATTTTTTTTGTACTTTTTTTATTGTGTTTGTGTTGTTGTGTGTGTATGTGTGTCTCTGATTATTTATCAGATTTTTTTCTGCTCATTTTGTATCGTGAATCTCTTATACTATTTTCTCCTCTATATTATGGTTGGCATTTTATTGTTGTTTTTGGTTTTTATTGTCATTCACCTGTTACTTCTTTTTCTTTTGTGTTTTGTTTTGTTTTTTCAAAATTATTGTCGTCAACGTATGATGATGTCTGTGTGTGTATTGGTGCTGTTGGTGCTTTAATTAAAGTTTAACTATGCGCTTGCAATTGTTTGTTGCTGTTGTTGGAAAACATGAAAAATGTGTTACCAACCATTTTAATGTTGACTGTCTGGGTCTGATTATTTGGTTCGTTGCCTGTTTAAGCCTGGCAAATTATTTCGTTCGTTGGATTTGATATTTTTTTTATTTTTTGCTTATCAGAGTGTATTTTTTTAAATTTATTTTTAATATTTTAATTAAAACCAACAAAAATAAATAAAACAACAACAACAACAAATAAAAACAAATGTAAACAATTATTGTTAATTGCTGCAGTACACCCATACACCCGTTAGCTTAATAAAGAGTTTCAAGCATTAGGGATGTATACGCTTAAGAAAAAAAAACATTAAAGAGTGGCTGATTAAGTGCAAATCAAACTTATTTTTTTATTAGGCTTGCATGTAAAATAAACGCTTATTTTACTTTGTTAAAGTGGCTGCTAAAAATGGAAGTTTATTTCAATGAGTTTATGGCCTGGGCAAGCCGTATGCACTTACCCTGTTCTAAGTTGTCCGTCAAATTTAAAAATTTCTTCAATTTGCTTATTTTTCAGACATCTGTATGGATTTCTTTAACTGTTTTTTACTTAATATAACGGTTTTTATGTTTAAAATAAATTTCCCACTGAGAAGGTATTTAGAATAGTCTGCTAACAAAGGTTCTTTAACCCTTAACAGACAACAATGAACGATTTTCGGAAAGAAATCCCTTTACTTCCCTATAACTTAATCCATTGCAGTACCAATAGGACCGTGTACACAAGACACATTTTCACGTTACATTTCCACGTCACCTGCCGTCATTACTGTTCTCTTCTGATAATA
Organism: Sarcophaga caerulescens; assembly: GCA_927399465.1. Lineage (NCBI taxonomy): Eukaryota > Metazoa > Arthropoda > Insecta > Diptera > Sarcophagidae > Sarcophaga > Sarcophaga caerulescens. Next base: position 9,175,913 of record OV656872.1, read on the forward strand.
TCCCATCTATAATAACCTCTATGGTGCGATCCATAAGGAAGCCCGATATAAGACTGTAGAAGCCAAATAATGACACCAAAAGCAATAAGTTTTGATAAAACTGCACAGTGCCACATTCTGTTAAAGGTTTTATAAATAAGTTGCGTTATAAAGCTACGAGTACATACATACATAATTGGTCATTTCAACCCTTCTGTCAGGATTCTCACACCACTTTATGTTGTTTGTGTTAATTTTTTATACATGAGTGGCGGAACCTACAATTTAAAGGCGACTGTGAACGACATATTTTTGAGAAACTTTTCATGGCAATTTTATTTACTTTTAGAGTTTTTACCAGAAATCTGCTTGATATTTCGTTTTATTCCAGATGTCTGACCCTGGCCTCAAGTCTAATAAGCCAACACACTACCTACTACACTACTGCGACTATAAGCTTATTCTCACCAAATCGTTGGATAGGCTGACTCTATTCTTCGCAGAGTAACACCAACAGCTTGGGAGTAGAATAGGTCCTAGGGAAACCGCATTGCTTGTCGCTAATCAGTTTATTTGATTTTAAATCTTCCACAAGCTGGCAATTAATTGCAGTTCCCATAACCTTGGAAAGTTTGAAACAAAATGCTATTTTGAGGTTGTTTTCCGGGTTATTAGCCTCACCGTCTTTTGGGTATTGGGGTATTGTAATCCTGAACTATATTAGCATGCCACTGAAGGTTAACTAATGGACGAGCATACTTAAAACCAGTACTGGAGCAGTAACTAGCCCAAAATATTTGTTTATGTTGAGATACATAAGAGCACTTTTAACTGGACAAACTTGACAGAATATACTGGGCATATCTACTGGTATCCTTTCAAGTTGTGGCAGTGAGTGATTACTTTCCAGAGAGTATGAACTTCTGTAGCCAACGTCAAATAATATTGATCAACCAGGAAGTACAGTGTATACTAGGACGCAACCTATTACGCTCCAGTAGCTTGAAATAGCATTGAACTGTTGCAAAAATATAGCTGGTATTGCTTCATACGTTAATATATGGCTTTCATGCTTTGAAAACTTCCACGATGAGTGAATTATGTTGAGGTACTGATTATCGAGTACCGGAAGTCGCCATGGTCCAGTATATATTGGTTGGCTTATTAGACGTGAGACATACATACATAATTGGTCATTGCAACCCTTCAGCCAGGATTATTGACCTAGTTTCTCACACCACTTATGTTGTGTGTGTTAATTTTATACATAAGTGGCGGGACCTACAGTTTAAAGTCAACTCCGAACGACAGATTTTTTTTGAGAAACTTTTCATGGCAATTTTATTTACTCTCAGAGTTTTAGACGTGAGACCTCGGTTCAAACCTCAGGTCAGACATCATAACGCAAATACGAAAAAATATTACTTCGGCGACTTTCTCTCAGCAGATTTTTGGCATAAACTCTGAGAGTAAATAAAAAATTGCCATGAAAAGTTTCTACTACAGTTTGTAGGTCCTGCCACTCATGTATAAAATTAGTGGTATGTGAAGCTAGGTTGTAATCCTGACTAAAAGGTTGTACTGACCAATTATGTATGTATGTATGTACCGATTAAAATGGCTCGAGGCAAAAGATTTCACTGGGAAGACAAGAAGCAAGATTTTCTTGATCTGCTTGCACCTGAAAATCAGGCATTCATTTGGGAAAAGGCTTTGGAAACTGTCATACTTTAAATGAATATAAAATTTAAATCAAATTGTGATTATTATTGTGCTCCACTACATTAAAATAAAAATATTTGGCTATCTATACCCACTTGTAATATAAAATTGAAATACTTTCGTTCCGTTAAAGGGTTAATGGGCAAATTTCTTTCTACAAAACTTATCAATGAACGTACGAACGAACGTACGTAGGAAATGTATGAAAAAGGAAATAAAAATTTCATTTCATTTGAATATGTTTTGAAAAGTCATTCGTTTTTACTTTCTTTTTTTTTTATTTAATTCGCTCCAATAAAAATTTACAACTTTAAACGTGTTTGAATGGAAAATGCATAAAAAAAGGTCTTTAATATTTGAAGGTTTTTCGTTTTCTGTTTCCCTTTCATTGCTTTGGCCGTCTTATAATTCGCATTCCCATTCGCATTTTAAAAACGCATTAAAAGCCAACGCAGTTCTGGAGGCGTTGGCCAATTAACAGCGAAAATATACTCGTAAAGAAACTTGGCCAACGTTTTGTTATTATACACGTTGTATGTACATATGTATGTTTTGCTAACATAGCCCCTAATGCCAAATGTTTAAGAAAACATCAACAATACCCGCACAAATTAGCCTAAAACCTGAACGTGGTCATTTACGTTTTTTAATTTCCTTTTTTCTTCAAAAAAAATAACCTCTGGGAACCTCTTTAAGCTAAACGAACAAACAAACGAACGAACGAACAAGAAACAGTCAATTTGGTAATGACTCTATTACTCCTATAATGGTAATCAACTTGGGAGGCCTTTGGCATTAAAGTTAACCAAACAAATATTGGCCATCAATATTGGTTATAATGCCTGCATTTTGGTCTGTAAGAAATTAAAATGCAAATGCAAGTGCCAACTGCCAGAGTCATAAACAAAGAACGCCAAACGCCAAATGCATTGAATTTCAAATGACTCATCAATCACACGCAATAGGAAACGCATTCAAATCCGTTTAAATTAAAGAAAGGAGAACACAAGAATACAAATTCAACAATGAGGTGTGGAACTACTTGGAAGTAAATTTAGCAAAAGGCATACGAATGTTGTGGGAATTTAAAATATTACAAAAAAAAAAAATTACCAAAAATGTTTCATGCAAAGAGATAATATGTGCCAAATTGTTGTAAGGAAGTGCTAAAGACGTATTTTACAGTACCAGGCACCAATTTACATCCGTTAATACTGCCTTGTATTGAATTAACATCATATCAACAGAACTTTCGGTCTAAAGTCCACATATAATTTAACATACTTAAGCTAGCGTTAGCCAAATGTTTACGGAACGCAACGGTACGTATTGCTACGTTTTTACCCTTTTAAAAACGTTTAAAATATGAGCTCGTAGATTGCAAATAAAATAAAAAAATAAATTTTGTGTTTAGTTTTAATTAAAATTCTTTATTATTCCCACAATTCTGTGTGCCACTGTTCACAACTTGATGTAAGCAACAACAATTGCTTTGTTTGCTATTCCTCTGTTTATACCCTTTGCATAAACAATATCAATTACTAGGCAATTATTCGGCAGATCTTTGAACCGGAGATCTTCAAACCTCGATTACTCTTTTCAAACACACCGCGTCTTCACACAAGGCTGACTGAACTTTTACTAACTCACTAGCCTGCTTTGCCTTGCCTTTTATATAGCAGGGTAAACAGTCTGATGAATGTTCTTGAAGGCGAATGTTCTCTGCTTAGCCTTCTCGAGATCTCTACAAATGTAAACATCGTTGTTTCATTATTGTTTGTGTATTTTGTTTACATTTTGTAGTTTACATTTTTGTTGTTTGTTGTTGTGTTTTTGTTTACATGTTTACCTTTTTTTATGCTGGTGTTTCCATTACAGTTGGGTAATCAATCTCTTTGCTATTCATATGCTTGAAATACACGTACGTTCCATTACGCTCCACGATCGTACGCCTAATTCTATCATTAGCGTTAGCATTTCCTTCCCGGCATCTCTGCTTTGCTCACGTCTTGGCACATGTTGGCAAGTATGATTGGCATCGTGCTAAAGGTAAATAAATTCCTAAGCCATGTTGTAGCCGTAGTCGTCGACTGTAACTTCCCTACTTACTATTTTGCCTTCATTTATTGCCAGACCCAGCCTGACCGACTCCTTGTTCTATAGTACTAAACGCAGCGGTAATATGTTGCCTGGTACGCCCAATAATGCCGTTGTTGTCGGCATACCCAAGGAAATGTGCAGTTTTTTAACCGAACACAAGACAGCAAGTACACTCTGCACAGATAAGGCGTAATCAATGTCTTGGGAAGTAGCATTATGTGGACGAAAAGACTTCATGGTGAGGAAAACTAATCTCTTATTCAAGTCCTTAAAGGTCTTGAAGGATATGGAAGCTCCAAGCCCAATCTTTCCTTATAGAACTGAGGATACTGAGCCCATAATATTTTCGTACACCAAGTTTGAAGTAGACAAGTCGCGTTTTGAGACAGTTGTAAGAGAAGAATTCGTGTCTCACAGTGTAAAACATTGGGAGATGTAACATTGGACTTTAGAGACAGACTAAAACTCTCGTTGTACATACATAATTGGTCATTACAACCCTTCAGTCAGGATTTGTTGTGTGCGTTAACTTTTATACATAAATGGCGGGACCTACAGTTTAAAGTCGATTCCGAATGACAGATTTTTTGAGAAACTTTTCATGGCAGTTTTATTTTACTCTCAGAGTATTTGCCAGAAATCTGCTGAGACAGGAAGTCGCCTTGGGTTTGAACCGTAAGAAGCCAACACACTACCTATTAGACTACGGCGACTTAATTTTGTAAGTAAAGAATCAAAATATCGGCAAGACCCACTCTACACGATTAACTGGAAAAAACTACACTTTCACCAAAAAAAGGCCTCAAAAATGAGTCAGGTTCTGTTACTATTTGATTTGATCGATGCAAAAGACTTTCACTAGCAGGTGTCATACTTTACTGCATTCGAAATCAGCTGAATTCGTGGCTACAAGAGCTGAGAATGGGCCCTCTGAAATGTTTAAGACCGGCGTGCATGTACCAATTCATTTGTAGAATACCTCAGTATCATCTGTGTTTTCTCCCCTTGAACATGAGGACTCAAAGTTTATGTTCTGATCAAATAGCACTTGTGCTCCGTACTGTTCCCAAAGGTAGGACTTTATGGTGTTCGATATTGGAATTGCAGAGAGAGAAGAGATTGCAAAATTCGAATAAATTATTCAGAACAAATGCAGACAATTTTCAAAAAAATCTACGCCATAGTCTAGTACAACGATTACCATTTCATAGCACAATTGTGCAGAGAGAACTCACACGCATTCTTGTGTTTTTTGATTTAGTTGTCGATCAGACTGCGACAAGAACACATGTGCGGCGGATGCTTTACCATTTTTTTCAGAATGACACTCAAAAAATATTGTATGTTAAAAGATGCTTTTGATAATATTCAATGCCTTATATATTTTGTCGCATAGTATAATTTTTTTTTTAAATGCTTTGGAATGCTTGCTTTTTCTCTATTAATAAAAAATGGTTTATTAGTTTTTTATTTTTATTTATCTAAAAACATGGTCTAATTTTTAAGCCAAAGATGGATACCTTTACGATCTTTTAATAAAAAATGAATTTTTTTATTTTATTTTTATTTATCTAAAATTATTAAGCCAAAGATAGATAGCTTTACATATGTAAATGAAAATCAAAATAACATATATTACAAACACTTTTCTATGGCTTTAAATACTCGTAAATCAATTCTCTCAATTTATTTTCTCTCTCTTACTCACTAATACATAACCAAAAAATTTTTGGTAAACCCTGGTCTAGTAGGATAGTGTGTTGGCTTATTAGACGAGAGACCGTGGTTCAACCGCTGTCTCAGATATCTCAGCAGTCCTCAAGCACAAATTCCGAGAGTAAAATAAAATTGTCATGTAAAGTTTCTCAAAAATCTGTTGTTCGGATTCCACATCTAATAAGCCAATACACTAACTACTACGTAGACTACGGCGACTTCAAAAAAAAAAATTTTTTTTCTTCAATAAAATATTTACTTGCTTTTGAAACCCAACTACTGTTGCTATTTCCCCTTGCCTAACTTTTTTGGCGGCTATTCACAGGCAATGGCCATTTAATTAGTGATTGTTCTCATATTGTAAGCGACTGTGATTCAATTTAATTAGTCACGCCATATTTATAAACGAAATGTTGTGTTCAATTGTGTTGTGCTGTATTGTGTTGTTATGAATTATTTTTTTTTTTTTTCTAATCTTTTAACAAATATTGTTAAAATTTAATTCATTTGTTTTTTTTTGTTTTTTTTTTGTTTCACCATTTGAATTTGCCTTTATTTGTTAACAATATTTGCATTAGATCGTCTACACTCCTCCCCGTTCCTCCTCAGCTAATGTAATCAGTTTAAATACTGGCCAGATAAGTATGTGTATTGTATGTGTATTGTATTGTGAGTCTATAATTTTATTTTAACCGCAAACGTTTTGGTTTTTTTTTTTTTGTATTTTTTTAAATCAAAATTATAAGCCAGACAAATAAAATAAAAATAAAAAATAAAAAAATTAAAAACAAGAATAGAAAAAAAAGGAGCGCAAAAACGCTGTCTAAATGACATGATAAATGAAAAATGGCATGACGTGACTGCAAATTGCAACAAGAAAATGAAAAGAAAAAAAAAACATACGAAGTGAATAGCAATTCTAATTAAATGTCAAATTACAATAAAAACAAAAACCAAAAACAATAACATGAAACCTATTTTAGTTCACAAAATAAACATTTATTAGCAAATATTTGATTTGATTAATTTGAAATATTCAATCTTTTTTTGTGATGTTTTTGTGTGTTTTTTTTTTTAAAGCATAGACATAGGTATGCTCATGAAGTGAAATTAAATACACTGAGAAAAATTTTATCAACATTTTTGACATTTAATCAGGGATTAGCACTGTAATTCCTGTTTACAAAATTAGTATATTATTACGACAACAAAAGCTACACCAACAAATACATCGAACTTGTTACAAGTAAATCAATAACATCAGTATGAGAGAAAAGGGGTTAGACAACTAAGCGAACGCAACAACAAGCAATGTGAACAAAATACACAAACAACAATGAATTTGCGATAGAGTTCTCGAGAAAGCGAGAACACGAACATTCTACTTCAAGAACGTTCGTCAGACTGTTTGCGTAGGGTTATAAAAGGCCAGACAAAGCAGAGACGACAAGTAGTAAGAATTCAGACAGCCTTGTTTGAAGTCGCGTTGCATGTGAAGAGAACAGTCGCGGTTTGAAGATCTCCGCTGTGAGCAGAATAGCGAATAGTTGTGTGTGATGGATAGCGAACAAGCAATTTTGCAATTTTTGTTGTATACGACAAGTTATAAACAGTGGTACAATAAAGAATTTAGTTGAAACTAAACACCAATTTATTTTTATTTTGTTTGCAATCAACGAACCCAATTTAAACGTTTTTAAAAAGGCAAAAACGTAACAATATGATTTTCGATCGCCCATTTTGTTTGAAATCTGTTAATAATTTGTAGTCAAGCCGTAGTCGAGTATGTAGGGTGTTGGCTTATTACACTTAAGGCCACGGTTCAAACCCCAGGTCAGACATCAAAACGAAAATATGAAAATTATTTCTTCTGCCACTTCCTGCCGCAGCAGGTTTTTGGTAAAAACTCTGTAGAGAATAAATAAAATCATTTTTATGCTGATTAGGATTTGTTGAAACTGGATAAAGAGAAGCATATTATTCTAAAGAATTGTGTCTAGCATTGAAGCTCATTTCTGGTTAAATGGCGACGGCCAATAAGCTAAATTGCGGCAGCATTAAGCCGGTAATAAAGTACAAGCAGAGCGCTAAAGAGTGGTGATAACTTTCTTTCGACCTTGTTCATCATCATACGTCATAAGTAACTGGTTTATGCCAACAAATCAGCAACTCTTGAAGCATTGGAAACCAAAATTCCAGCCAATATCGATGCAATATTGTTAGAGTTCTTGGGCAAAATCGTAAAAAAATTGAACTGATCGAATGAAGCGGATGTCGCATTGAATTTTCATGAGCAGAACATTAAAAGTTTCTAACCACCCATTATGCCATCCATTGTTACAGTTGGCGGTGTCTTGCGCGGATTAAAATCCGTCCTGTTCACACAATCCCATTCGGATTGATTGTAGGTCGAATGCGAATGGGGTTTTCAAATGAAACTTGTTTCGCCTTAATCTCCAAGGGATTGGGTTTTTATCAAACGAATGTGAATGAGAAATTTTGCCGTCATCTGCACAAGAATAGATGGGATCGGAAGTTAAAGAGAGAAGATCGTTAATAAAAATAAGAAAAAGAGTTTGAGATAGGAGAGAGCCTTTGGGTACCCTCGAATTTAGGGTGATGGAATCCCATCTATTATAGCCTTGTATGGTGCGATCCATAAGGAATCCCAATATAAATCGGCAGAAGCCATTAATGTCATCAAAAAAAATAAGTTTTGATAAAATTGCACAGTGCCACATTCTGCTAAAGGTTTTATAATTAAGTAGAGTTATAAACCTATTCCCTCCAAATCGTTGAACATGTTGACTCCATTCTTCGTAGAGTAAGACCAACAGATCAGCAGTAGAACGAGTCTAACGGAAACCGAACTGCCTGCCCCGAGTCAGTTTATCTGATACTAAATCTTGCACAAGCTGGCAATTAATTGCAGTTTCCACAACGTGTGTGGAAAGTGTGAAACAAATTAAATTCACCGGTTTTTGAGTAATGAAGTTACATTAGCATGACACTGAAGATTAGCTGGAAGGCGTGTAACTCAAAGCCGCAACAGAGACATGCTAGAAATCATACTTAAAAAATAAATGCAAGTAATCAATCAGATTGTAATAAATTGAAAATCATTTCAACAGTATATTTGTATGTATTGTATTATCTGTCTCGTCGCCATAGTTTATTAAGTAGTGTGTTGGCCTATTAGTCGAGTGGCCATGGTTCAAACCCCAGCCCACATATATCAACCAAAAATGATATACGAAAAAAAAAATATATTTCTTATGGCGACTTTCACTCAACAATCTTCTGACAAAATCTCTGAGACTAAAATAAAATTGCCATGAAAAGCTTCTCAAAAATCTGTCGTTCGTAGTCGACATTAAATTGTAGATGCCGCCCCTCATGGATAATATTAACACGCTTCACATGGGTGGTGTAAGAAACGAGGTTGTAATCGTGACTAAAGAGCAGTAATGACTGATTAAGTTAAGTAGGTAAGATGAAGTCGCCGTAGTCTAGTAGGTAGTATGTTGGCTTATTAGACGTAAGGCCACGGTTCAAATACCAGGTCAGACATCAAAAACGAAAATATGAAAAAAATGTTTTGAGCGACTTCCTCTCAGCAGATTTCTGGCAAAAACTAGGACAGTAAAAATAAAATTGCCATGAAAAGTTTCTCATTCCTCTCTCTTTTGCCATTCGGAATTGTCTTTTAACTGTAGGTTCCACTGGTTGTGGGTGATGTATGAAACTAGGTTGCAATCCTGACTAAAGGGTTGTAATGATCAACTAAGGAAGTAAGTACTATTTAAAGTTCTCAAGTTCTTAAAATGAGGTCTTAAAGATTAAAACTTCTTATTGACTTCCTCTCTCAGTAGATTTCTGGCAAAAACTCTGAGAGTCAATAAAAAAATTGCCATGAAAAGTTTATCAAACAAATCGGTCGTTCGGATTCGACTTTAAAGTGTAGGTTCCGCCAATCATGTATAAAATTAACACACACATGAGGATGTGAGAAGCTAGATTGTAACACTAGCTGAAGGGTGGTAATGACCAATTATATATGTATGTATGTACTTACAAAATGTGAACTTTGATATTAAAAATCAAAATTTTTTTTGTTGCAAAACACCTGAAATTGGCCGCATAAAATGCATTTATTTGCACCCTTTTGAAAGACTTTTTGATGTACAAAACATTGTCATTCTAAGCAACAAAGTACCATTTGAAATGGCTGTACAATAATGTCTGGCAATTTGGTGTAGCCAACCATTTGCGATTTACCGTAAATATTTGTATGTGAGAGAACACCAAGAAAAATATTTTTTTTTTCAAAAGCATTTAAAATTTTCGACATTTTTATTGACACTAAAATTGTTGTAGGATTTAAACATATTCGGTGTGTTTTAATAAACAGTTTTACACAACAATTGGTTGCGGTTGCTTGTTTTTTTTTTTTTTTTGTAGTTTATATCACATTAAAGCCGTATTAATATCGTTGCCAACAATGCTTAACAAACGAGAGATCAAACAAAATTCGGTTTTTTTTCTGGGATTTTTTCCTTCTTCTACTTCATGCATTAATTTTATATTTTTGGCTTCACAAATATTGCGCAAAGGAGCAAAAAAAGAAAAGAAATAATGGCAACACTTTGTTGCCATTAATTTGTATGCAACATTTTGCACAATGCAGTGGGAGCTAAAAATTTAAAGACAACACCTTTTTATAGAAAAACTTAAGAACTAATTCACCCTATTTTTATAGAAAATTTTATGTTAGTTTCTGGGTTTACTTTCCTACAAAGTTCAACTATTAATCTGTGATATGATAACTATTGGCGCCCAGTATTTTATATGTTCATTGTTAAACACTATAATCATTATAAACGGCTAAGCGTATTTAATAAACTCGTTCGTTTGTTCGTTCGTTCGTCTTCATACTTTGTTTTTTTTTTTGTTGGGGTCGACTGTTGAAAATTATTACGATGACGATGATTATGTGGGAAATTATGCACAGTTATGCTCTTTAGGATCTCAGAGACAATAATAAAAGCAACAAAAAAAACCACAAAACAAAATTTCTTAATTTTATGTTGCATTTTAATCGTATCGTTGTTTTAAAGTAAAACACAATATAAACGACAGGCGTTTATTCATAATCGCGATTGTTTTTAAACTGATTATTTCTGATAACAGAACTGAATGCTTTTCTTTGGGCGGCAACAAAAAGGGAAACAAATTTGATTTTAGAATTGAAATGCCGAATTTGATAACTTAAGAGCTTGCTACGCTCAAGGAGGATATAGTCCAAATATATTTACATCCTTCTTACTTTACATACATACATACATACATAATTGGCCATTAAACCCTTTAGTCGGGATTACGACCTAGTTTCTCACATCACTTGTGTTGTATGCGTTAATATTTATACATGACTGGCGGTCAATCTTCGGACAAAAACTCTGAGCGTAAAATAAAATTGCCATGAAAACTTTCTTGTAAATTTGTCGTTCGGGGACGAATTTAAACAGTAGGTCCCACCACTCATGGATAAGATTAACATACTCGACATGGGTAGTGTGAAAAGCTAGATTTTAATCCTTACTAATGGGTTGTAATGACCAATTAACCGTAGATTGAGCCTTAAAAAATCTTCATAATTCTAGCTTATGTATCACTTTTGATACATACTTGTAGTACATAAAATTTTCGCAATTATTGTTAGATTTTGTTAACAAATTTAATTATTTTGATTTATTTTAATTCATTTTAATAGAACTATTTTATATTATTACATTTTGTTATCACTTTTATGAAATTTACGCCAAAATTTTTGACATGATGTATATTGCAGCATGGTTTTTTACGTAAAAATCAAACACAGCTTGGTTTTTTTTTTATAAATGGCAATAATTTGACATCTAGCACCCTTGCTTTGCGGCGATTTATAAATTTCCAATTGTTTAGATGGGGTAGCTTATTGCCACTAACATCAGTAACACTCTCAATTGAGGGCTGGCTGAAACCTGATGGTACAAACCATTGTTATATTTCGTTAGAAAAATTTGTTGTCAACGTCATGTGAGGTAAAAAAGTTTCCCGTAGCAATAGAACATCGATTGTCAATAACATTGCTCTCCCTTTGAGTCCTTTCTGATTTCCCGGATACAGGTTTCCCAAGTACAGCTGTAAGTACTTGCTACACATGTAGCATGTACTTGAATCTAAAACTGCCAATTGGATTTCGGTGGACCACGAAATTTATAACGACCATAAAATTCGATTTGTTACTTAATTATTAAAAGCTGAAAGACTTTTTCGAAAAGGCATAATCATTTCCGAGTAGCACATTATCAAAGCGAATGATTCCGTAATCTTATACGTCGTAGTTGACCGAAATATTATCATATTATCAATATCTATGAAATAAAACATAGCACGAAACATTTTTTTGTCTGTCACGTGAGATAACTATGACCAGAGCAGTAAGAAAGACTCTGCAACATTTCAGGAAACAGCTGCTAGCAATCTTCGTGAAAATTGGTAATATTTTCTCTTACCTAACTGCTAAAGGAATGCGGTTCTCTGTTCCAAGTAGTACCATCTTTGGCGATAAACATCCTATTGTCATGTTTGTTGCTGCCAATACTTTTGTCAGTTCATAAGACGAGATTCTGTTTTCTTCTTCTTTAGAGTCTTCAGCAGCAGGAATATTACATAAATACATATCGTTAGTCTCATTCGCAAAGGTGTTAAGTCCCTTTTTTCAAATTTTACAGGAGACACAAAAAACATTGTAGCTTTTTCAGTTTTTAAAATTTCTAAACTGTTTAAACGCAATTATTTTTACAAAATAATAATAATATTAATATTAATAACTAATAATGTTAATTATTACAGTAGGACCTTGATTATCCGTAATTCGATTATTCGGCAACATCAATTATCCGGGATGGAAAAAGAAAATTTTTTGCATCGACTTAATTTTATTTTGGATCGACTTAAATTTTTATGCATCGTTTAACCGTGATTACACCTCTATTATCCGTGATTATAAGCAAAAATTTTTTTCTATTATTTTGGACAAACAACCGAAAAAGGGGAATTCCCTTACATAACATGAAATCCTTAACTACTGTTCACTGTTTTCTAACAAAATTATTTTTTTTTTATATTTTTGAAATATGTATGTATGTATATAAAATCCTTGAATTATTTAGTTTTTATATAAGTATGTACATATTCATTTATTAATTAATAAAAATTACTATTAAAAAAATTGCCAAAATTGGTACACAATTAACCGGGAAAATCGATTATACAGAATGCTTCCGGTCCCGACCATCACGGAAAATCGAGGTCCCACTGTATTATTATTATTAATTAATTAATAATATTAATATTAATATTTTTGGTAGTTTTGTGGACTTGGCGTTTTTGCAAACCACAAAATTACAACAACTTTAAACTATATAATGACATGTTTTGTTGTTGTAAAATATGTATTATGTATAATGTTACCGTTTTGCATTAAAATCTCAATTTTTGGAAAAAGTGGACTTAGCGTCTTTGCGAATTATACTAACGATATATAATTGCTCATTCAACCTTCCGTTGTAAATTGGAAATAACTGTCCTGAGGTTTGAACCATGGTCTGACATCTAATAAGCTAACACGCTACATACTAGACTACGACTACTGCAGTCAATATGAAGAATATATCCAGAACAGAAAATTCAACCTTTTCACTTTCATCCAACACATAACTTTCAATTTCTTCTCAAATACCATAAATAATGTATAATTTACGATAAAACTTCACAAAATCTTTAAAAACCTAAAAAAAATTTCAAACACAACACTAAAGAATCGCTAGGAAAGTCGTATGTATCAAAAATTATACATAAGCTAAAATTATGAAGTTTTTGAATTTTTTCACCACTTTTTGAAATTTTCTTTTTTTATTTGCTTTAAAATAATGACGATAACAATTCCTACGATTTCTAAAAATATCAGGCATCTAACGTTTTCTGAATTAAAGTTATATAATTTCAAAAATTGAAATTTATCATTTTTGTTACAAAGCTCGATCTACGGTTAAGTTAAGTAAGTACTATTTAAAGTTCTCAAGTTCTTAAAATGACGTCCTAAAAATTAAAACTTTTTATTGGTTTTTGTCTTTATTGTCAAATTGTGATGGAATATGTGGCGTTTTTTTTTTCTTATTTGTTATAACGCTTGTCGCTTAATGTTGTTATATTTCAAATTATTTTTTTCTTTTGAAATAATACTAGATAATACATGTGATGATGCGATGACTTTAATGGCTTTGCGGACATAATCCTATTGATTAGATGTTATTGTACACAGGGGAAAACATAATGATGTTAAGAGAACACACCTTGTTCATGTAAAACATTAGTTACAGTGCAGGTGAAAGTGTTTATTTCATTTTTTTCATTAAAAACTCACTTTAAAACTTATGTTGCTTTATGTTTTAAAACTTTGAATAGGAATAGATTAGGAAATAAAGGAAAATTTTTATGGAAATTCATTTTTCCGTTGTAAGATGACAGATTAAGCGATTCATCAAAAACATTTCATAAACATCTCAAATGTAACGCATGTACATACATATGTAGTGATGACATACATTTTTAAAACGAATAATTAACACCTTCTGAAAACATTTTAAATACAAATTAAAATGAAACATAAACAAACAATTCAAATCAAATCTTTCATCACACAATAATGAACACATTAAGAGGAAAATCTTAATTTAATTACAAAATCACTCACAGTGGTGTGAACATATTAACACACTGTGTAGTACTGTGTGTTTGCTTGTATGTTTGTTTTTGTTTGTTTCTGTTGCTGTTTACCATGTTTACCAAAAAATTATTTGAAAAACAAAATTAAAAAATCTTAACAAATGACAATGACAACAACAACAGCAACAAACAATATATTGCACCAGAAAACAAGTCAAAATATTAATTAATCTTGTCAACAACCACCACCAACACACCAACACCAACACTACACCACACTACATCACACCACGACCAACAGTAATAAAAACCAACAAAGAAAACGAAAGAAATAAAAATTTCCCGTCCGTCCTACAGACCAAGCAGATGTTGGTGGCTATAAACGAGCAAATGAATGGGATGACTGAGTCAAATTTGCCATTTAAATTTCAAAAACCAATAAAAATCCCTTGCATTCCCTCCATTCCATGTCATACAAAACACATTTGCATATCAATACAACGAAAGCAGCAGAAGAAGAAGAAAACGAAGGAAAACCATTAAATCTTATGGAGGAGGAAAATGTGAAATAAAATTGAAAATTTGCCACCAAAAATTAAATGAAAAATAAAAACAGAAACAGAAACAGAAATAGAAATTAAGAAAGAAATGAAAATTTTTAAAATAATGTTCACACTTCAATAAAATGGAAAATAAAATGAAAAATCAAATAAAAGTGGGGAAAGGAACAAACAAACAGAAAATTTCCCTTTTTTCCCCTTTAATATACTGAGAAACCATAAAAGAAAAGAAAATCAACGTGTGAAAAGATTTTATTGGTTTTTGTTGTTGACCGACCGCCTGTAACATTTAGCCAGCGAGTATATCCCCATACAAAGGGTGTTGCATTTAAAGGCTTAGAATTTTTAATCACAATAAAATGAATAAAAAAAATTCGAAAAAAATGCATCAGGTTTTATTGAAAGAAGACTACGATCCGCATCCGATCCAACAGTGAGCTCCTCAACGGCATAGACGTTGTTGTGCAGCGTATTAATATCCAGCGGCTGCGCTAGCTCGGCCATGTCGTTCGAATGGAGGAGGATGCTCCGGCGAGATCTGCGGAGGTCGACGAAGAGGGCGACCTTGTATGCGTTGGAAGGACCAAATCGAGGAAGCCCTGTCACCGATTGGTGTGACCAACTGGCGTAGGCGCGCAAGAAGCAGAGGCGCCTTGAAGGATGTGTTGCGGCAGGCCGAAATCCCTTAATAAGATTGTTAATGGCCAATTAAGTAAGCAAGTAAGTAGTGGATAGTATGTTGGCTTATTAGACGTAAGGCAACGGTTCAAACCCCCAGGTCAAACATCTCCAACAATATGAAAAAATATTTCCTTCGACAACTGCCTCTCAGCAAATTGCTGGCAAAAACTCTGACGGTAAATAAAACTTTCATGTAAAGTTTTTCAAAAAATCTGTCGTTCGGAATCGACTTTAAACTGCTGGTCCTGGCACATAAAATTAGCAACAAGATGCTAATTAAGCTCGTCCGCAATACGGTGAGTCAAATATTTTCCCAAAGTATTCGTTTTTGAAATGTTGGCCTGGTAGAGATCAAACAAAAGTGGAGTCATATGGGCCATAAGTAGATCTATGCCTAACCATACCAAAGTGTTTAACAAAATATTAAAAAGGCTACAGTAGACATACATAATTGGTCATTACAACCAGTGGTGTTGTGCTAATTTTTTTTTTTTACCGGAACGCGTATATATAATTATATAGACAGGGCCGATCCTGGGCCGCTCTGTTCGGTCTCATGTCCCAAATTTAACGACGGGGGTGATTTTCCATGATAATCCTGGCGGCGGCGTTGTTTTTTTTTTTAGGTCTCATGTCCCAAATTTGACGACTTGGGGAGGGAGATTTCCTCCAATTTTCTTCCGTCGCCAGGATCGGCCCTGTATCAGAAAACATCTTTAGTTCTGGAACGCGTTCCTGTCCAAAAAGGAAGTACCGGAACGACGTTCCGGAGCGTTCCGGGTCGTTCAGGATTACGACCTAGCTTCTCACACCACTTATGTTGTGTGCGACTTACAGTTTAAAGTCAACTCCGAACGATAGACTTTTTAGGAAGCTTTTCATGACAATTTTATTTTTACTCTTAGAGCTTTTGCCAGAAATCTGCTGCGAGACTTCACTGAAGAAATAGTTTTTTCATATTTTCGTTTTGATGTCTGACCTGGGGTTTGAACTCTGGCCTTCGGTCTAATAAGCCAACACACTACCTACTAGACTACGGCGACTTCTTAGGCTACAGTAGAAGTGATTCGAAATCTGAAATGAAGTGTACCAGAACATCAGTATGGATTCAGCAGTCATCATGGCACAATCGAACGAACCCAGAGATTCTGTTGTTTTCGTTGAAGTCTTTTAAGTCTTCGTTAAAGTCTTTCAAGTCTTCGTTAAAGTCTTTCAAGTCTTCGTTGAAGTCTTTCAAGTCTTCGTTAAAGTCTTTCAAGTCTTCGTTAAAGTCTTTCAAGTCTTCGTTAAAGTCTTTCAAGTCTTCGTTAAAGTCTGGCACAAAGGTTTGTTACACAAATTGTGTTAAAATTTTCTCGAAAAGAATATGCAAGCTGTTGATCAGTCCCAGGCCAGACATCAAAAACTAAAAAAAAAAAAATACAAAAAGTATTTTTTCGCCGATTTCTTCTCAGTTTCTCAAAAAATCTGTCAACATAAGTGAGAAACTGCGGGCTTCTTGGGGACGATTGCCTGTAGACTGTCTAATGGTGAAGGTATGGCACTGGCCATTTTATAGTCACTTAGCAGCAACTCGTTTCCTTGCCGTTCGCATCTTCCCCCTTTCCTAAAAAACATGCACAATGCACAGCATGAGTAGGGGCCATCCCCTGAGTGCTGGTTTCATAAAAAAAAAAATAAAAATATTTAACTTGTCGAAATCGCATCCTAGACACCTTAGCCAATCGAAGCCGTTGGTCCCCAAAGGTGTACTTTGGTGGCCCTTCTATACTTGTTAAATATTTCAGATATGCTGAGCAAACTAAATATGCATATGTACGTTAACATTTGCTGATGATACAACTTTTCTCAGAAGAATTACGACTCAAAGTCACGTGTTTTTATTGGGAAATCGATTGAGAATATGAAAAATCAAGCTCAACAAGCAAAATTGCCCTCACATAATGAAGTCGATCATGTTGGGAGGCATATCCACTCATCAAAAGCCTTGTTATACGCTTCAGTAGACAATTAACTTGGAAGCATTATATTAATGCTAAGCTTACTCAAATGAAGCTTAAAACAGCTCAAATATACTGTCTTATTGAATGTAATCCTATCTTGAACTTAGACTGCATTCTCCTGATTTAATATGTTATTTTGATGTCAATACGGTTTTACGGAATTCAGTTGTGGGTCAGTGACTCAATACCAGTTTAAAAAATATATTTAACGAGATTAGGAAAGCATCCGCTTAAATTAACTGTAATAACTTTAAAGTTAAACCTTATTCGCTTAACGAGAAGTGATATCACTGGCCTTTGCAATACAAGAAAGAAGACAGTGAAATTCCATAACCATTACCGAGCTATGGCTCGGCTTACTTTAACCCTTTGATATTGAATAATTAATTAAGACAATAGAAAATATGTACATATGTATACATATATTCCAATCTCTACTTCTGTATTCTAATTAAAATTTTCTTTCTTTTCTCTTTCAGGTAATTATTAACACTGGAGTCAATGTGACACGACATCCGTTGAATTGTGTACGTAAAATAATTTTAATTTTTAAGATAATTCCCCCCACTTAATTCCTTTAATTCCTCAGGTTAGTCAACTCGAGTAGAACAACTTTATTAATCTGCCTTAAACTGGTAACCATTCGTAGTTTTTAAAAGTGAAAAACGAAAACTGGTTGATTAGTTCCTTGTACCCAAGGACGAATGCCATAGCCTTAACAAACTCAGCTTATTTCGTCAAACACTAGCTTGTTGAAGTCCCTTATGTTGTCATTACGTGACTAAAGCAAAACAAGCCAGTACTTCTGCTAAGGCAATGCCTTGAACTTTCAGAAATCATATCTTATGGATTTAGGGATGGAAGAATCGATTTCTATTAAAAACACTGTTCTGTTATACTCAATACGACTCATAACAATTAGAAAAATTAAAAATTCGAAACAAGTATAACTTATTAAGCACAACCAGACTGTCAACGATTTAAGCCACACAATTCCTTTAACACTACTTTCTCATTAGAGATCAGCAATGAATCGTTTTTCGCTAATCATATGCACTCAAGAAATTTTTAATATTAGTCAGGGTCAACAGTATTGAAATTTAACTATGTACTCTGTTGCATTCATACTCACTACAACGTTGATTTATAAGTGCAGGTTGCAATGTGTATGCGTACAACGTTGACATCAAACTCATACCATTCGAAATATGTTTGATTCAGAAGCCTACTTATTTAGATTCATAACTTAAGAAATATACTTATAAATGATTCCAGAGATTCGAATCATTCATCAAAATTGACAATCTTAGTTGTTGTTGCATTTACAACAAAAAAAAAGACACATAAGCAAAAACGACAGAGCAGTAAGCAGAGCAAACACACAACTCTAGTGAGTATTTTAGTATTCGTATGCGATTCATACTTATTTTGTGCTTCGTGTGTATGTTGAGTTATGGAGAGTCGAAATCAACAACACATCATACGTGTTGTTAAGTATGAATATTAAACTTTGAATATGACTAGAGGTTCCACGATATTAAAATAAGTTTGAATGCGTATTAGTATTAGAAATTATGAGTATGATTCGATTCTACTCATCTTTTTGAATACTCATTGCTGATCTGTGATGCGCACACGCCATTGAAGTTATATACGTACATACATATGTATTTGGTCATTACAAGCCTTCAGTAAGGACTACGACCTAGCTTCGACCTACCTTCACCAGTGGCGGGACCTATAACTTAAATTCGACTCCGAAAAACATATTTTTGAGAAACTTATCATGAGAATTTTATTTTACTCACAGAGTTTATGTCAGAAGACAATTGAGAGGAATTCGCCGAAGAAATATTTTTTCATGTTTCGTCTTGTTGGAGACATTCTACCTGCGATATTCGTAGGCGATTCATACCTATTTTGTGATTCGTGTATATGTTGTGTGTTCGTGTTGTGAAGTATGAATACGATGATGAGTACTTCAAACATTGAATATGTGTAGAGAGGTTCCATGATATTAAAATAAGTATGAATGCGTGCAAGTATCAGAAATTATGAGTACGATTCGATTCTACTCATCTTTTTGAATACTCATTGCTGATCTCTGTTACTCATATCAAATTACAAAATCAATCCCTCCTTAAAGAAACTCCCACTCTTTTTGAAATGTTGCTGAAAGAAAATCTGGCTACTCTGTTGCTTTATTAGTTGCCGGTTATTTTGACACAAACAAATTAAATGGTTGGCGCAACTCTACAGTCAAGTGGTTTAAATTGTAAATAAAACGGGTCTTAAATACACACAAAGAGGGGGCGTTTACATGAGACCAGGCCAGCAACAAAAACAAGGAAACTCAGTCATGCCATCATCATCATCATAGTCACCGTCGTCGTCGTCGACTACAAAAGAATGGCAAAGAAATCCAAGTTAATGTTGACGTTGAAGTGTTTTTCCAAGCGAATGATTTTTCAGTTTATTTTTCCGCAACAACAACAGCAACAAATTTGTGGAAAATACACTTCAACTCAGGGCAAAACGAGGTGGTGGGGTGTGATAGATTAAGGCGAAATGGATTCGTTACAGTCTTGTTTGGAACTCGTTATGATTAAAAGCTGCCTGCAATGCAAACACAGAGAAAGAGATCTCGGTTTTCCTGCGGAAGGACGGAATTTTGTTGGGAAATAATTTTCAAACATAAAAATGGCAAAAAACGAAAGAAAAGAAAAGGAAAGGAAAAGAAAGACAGAATGAGAAAAAAAAAATTATAAAATTAATGATGTAATCACAGCTGAAAATCGTCATCATCATCATTGGCAGCAACAGTAGCAGTAGCAGTAGCACTGGCAATAGCAAGAGAGGGGATATTTAAATTGGGAATTAAAAGCGTAAAGTTTCGCTATTTCGTTAATAAATATGACCCTTTACTGGGCTGGAGTTAATCTTTAGCTGGGATAATTAAAATTAATTTCTAGTCTTAAAGCGCTGTTGCATACAGAAGGTAGAGTAACTTAAAAGCCTGTCTAATTTATTATAATTAAACCCAGATAGAATTAATTAGTCTTTTAGAAGCCATGAGGATTTTTCTTATTTTCAAATCGTTCAACATTCAAATTAATGTGCACCCCATAACAAATACTCACTCACTCAGGGGATGGCCCCTACTCATGCAGTGCATGGTGCAGGTTTTTAGGAAATGTGGAAAGGGGGAAGATGCGAACGACAAGGAAACGAGTTACTGCTAGGTGACTATAAAATGGCCAGTGCTATACCTTCTCCATTAGACAGTCTACAGCAATCGCCCCTAAGAAGCCCGCAGTTTCTCACACCACTTATGTTGTGTGTGTTAATTTTTATACATAAGTGGCGGGACCTAAAGTTTAAAGTCCAAACGACAGATTTTTTTTGAGAAACTGAGAAGAAATCGCCGAAAAAATACTTTTTTTGTATTTATTTTTGATGTCTGGCCTGGGACTCGAACCCTGGCTTTTACGTCTAATAAGCCAGCACACTACCTACTAGACCATGCGACTACAACACTTTACATAAGCAAACCCCAGCAGATACAGGAAAATGGACAACATAGAGTATACTTACTTACTTTCTTACTTAATTGGCCATTAACAAACTGATTAACGGATTTTGGCCTGCCTTAACACATCCTTCCAGGCGCCTTTGCTTCTTTCGCGCCTACCCCAGTTGGTCACACCAATCGATGACAGGGCTTCCTCGAATTGATCCTTTCAATGCAAACAAGTTCGTCGTCTTCGCCGACTTCCACAGATCCACGCCTTAAATACCCGTCTCGACGGAGCTTCCTCCTCCATTCGAACGACATGGCCGAGCCAGCGCAGCCCTTTGATGTTAATACGCTGTACAATGTCCATGTCGTTTAGGAGCTCATACAGCTTACTGTTGGATCGGATCAGGAAATCATCGCCAACACGCCCTGGTACTTTTTCTCGAATACTTTCAAGGCTCTGGTGCATCAGTGTTTAATAGAGTCCATGCCTCTGCGCCGTAAAGAAGCACGGGGGGGATGAGCGTCTCGTAGAGTATGAGTTTTGTAGTACGAGAGAGGTATCTGCTCTCTCTTCCAGAGTATACAGTCAAAGAAAAATGTCTACATACACCATTGTATGTATTTGAAGTTCTTTCTTTGACTGTATGTTACAGCAGCATCAATCATGAAATACTGGGTTATCCATTACGTGGTTTCAAAAGTCAACGTAAATAAAATACATATAAAATATTTTTTTCATGATATTTCTTTTTTATTGTAAAGTTTGAACGTTGACATTATGTGTGAAACACTATATCATTTAAATGACCTCCAAGCGAAGTGTTGCAAGCATTGATTCTTTTGACACATATTGGGCGGTATCTCAGCCATAACTTGACGAATGTTGGTTTTTAAGTGCTCAAGAGTTGAAGGTTTATCTGCATAAACACGGTCTTTCGCGTAGCCCCACAAAAAAAAGTCTAATAGTGTCAAATCGCATGATCTTGGTGGCCAGACGAGAAATTACGCGGCCAGGAAATGTCTCTTGCAATAAAGCCATATTCGCTCGAGTTGTGTGGCATGTGGCACCGTCTTGTTGAAACCACATATTCTCCAAGTCGTATTCTTCAATATCAGGCAAAAAAAAGTCGGTGACAGTCGTTCCATCGTCGTTTTTGAAGAAGTAAGGTCCAATCACACCTTCGGACCAAAGAGCGCACCAAACAGTGACTTTTTGTGGATGTAATGGCCTCTCTTCAATTACTTGAGGATTCTCAGAACCCCAAATACGACAATTTTGTTTATTAACATACCCATCGAGTGTGAAATGTGCTTCATCGCTGAAGAAAATTTTGTTCGAAAAATTGCCGATACGCACGATTCGTGGCTGTGGCAGAATCACCATTTTTATAGTAGGTTTTGATAATTTTTATGCGTTGTGTGATAGTTAAGCGATCCATTTTCGTCAATGTCAGACTTTCAACTGAAAAGAAAAAAATTGGTTTCACAACTTAGTTTGACAGAAGTCGAATTCCAGTCCCATACTTTTGAAACCAAGAAATGGGTAGCCCTTTACTTCTGTAAAGTAGAGTAGTGTGTCCAGATTCGCTCGATTTGTACTCAGATTAAGCGCTGTCCGCTTCCCAAAGTTAAAAAGAATACTCCAGTATAATACGACTCATAATTCAATTCACATTTTTCTTCAGTGTATTCTGCTGCTAATGAAACCCATTTGTTCCCATTACCATTCTCAAGCGTCATGTGTCATAAAACATGACTTTAATATGCAAGTGTTAATAACCACCGGTATTGGCATCATTAAGGATATTAATTAATAAAGGTTTCCTTTATTTGATTTTCTCATTTTATTTTTTAATTTCTATTCATTAATCAAACATAATTACAGCTAAACCTGCCTGCAGTTGCATTTTGCTGCAGGTTTTACACGCTTTTTATGAGCACAGTTTTATGACCTCTCACTGGCTACTAAATGATGGCAACACCACAATCGCTTGATTAATTAATCGAAATTGCCTCTGTGAGATAAGCTGCTACTGGCTATTTTCAAAGTTAAGCGAATGTTTATAGACGTAAGAGGGGGGTCTATAAATATTAATGAAGAAGAAAAAATTCTCATTAAACTTTGGTGAGAGAAAACATGTGCAATTAATGCAAATTCAGTTGGATTTTAATTTTATTGAAACAAAAAAAACAACATTTTTCTTCTCACCTATAACACTGGGTAGCTTCCTTTTACCCTCGTACATAGCTCCAGCAATGTTTCCATTAAAAACCTACTTACTTTCTTAATTTGCCATTAACAACCCGATTAACGGATATCGGTCTGCCTTAACACATGCTTCCAGGCGCCTCTGCTTCTTGCGCACCTACGCCAGTTGGTCACACCAGTCGATGACAGGGCTTCCTCGATTTGGTCCTTCCAACGCAAACAAGGTCGTCTTCTTCGCCGACTTCCGCGATCCCCGCATCAAATACCCGTCTCGCCGGGGCATCCTCCTCCATTCGAACGACATGGTCGAGCCAGCGCAACCGCTGGATGTTAATGCGCTGCACAACCTCTATGTCGTCGAGTAGGTCATACACCTCACTATTAGATCGGATGCGGTAATCATCGTCCACTCGCGTTAGATCGAAGATCTTACGTAGTGCTTTTCTCTCGAATACTCTCAAGGCTACTGCATGAGTACTTAATAGGGTCCATACCTCTGCGCCATAAACAAGTACGGGAAAGATGAACGTCTTGTAGAGTATTAGTTAAAAAACCTATTAATATTCTAAGAGATTCTCATCACGTTGCCAGTACCCATGCCGTTTTAAAACGGTCAAGCATGAGGTATAAAACATTAAAGATTATCCTACCTTCAATCTGCATAGTCAATCACCTGATTGATCTGCTGCAAGGAGTGTCACAAGGAAACTTTCTGGTTCTGATTTAACGAAACTCTTAATTTTTGTCGTTTTATGAACCAATATTATTTATATATTATATTTACTTTTGATTTCTTCAGTTTATCAAGAGACTGGACAACTGAATTGGTTCTATCAATCAAAACAATTTCATCAGTGTACGATACCTGACCCGATTTATTTAAGATTGTGATTGTTGAACAGATGTTCCCCTTGCTTGTAGTTGCCGTATTCTAGTAGGTAGTGTGTTAACTTATTAGGTGCGAGCATGCATTTCAAGCCCTATTTCAGACATCTCGACCAAAACTAAATACGAAAAAATATTTCTTCAGCGACTTTCTTTCAGCAGTCTTCCGGCAAAAGCTCTAAGAGTAAAATAAAATTACCACGAACAGTTTCCCAAAATTTTGTCGTTCAGAGTCTACTTTAAACTGTAGGCCCTTTTACTCAAGAATAAAATTAACAGACACACACATGAGAGGTCTGGGAAGCTGGGTTGTAATCTTAACTAAAGTGTTGTAATAGCCAATTGAGTAAGTAAGTGGTATTACAGAGGTACGTTAAAAAAATTTTATGGTTCATCCTGTCAAATGCTATAAAAATCGACAGCTTTAAAGCAATTCTGCCTTCTTATTCTATGTCACCAGAATTTCCACTTGCATAATAGGGGCGCTGTGGCATGATCCTGAAGAGTACGGCTTATATTCACCTGAATTGAATTTAATTTTAAACCACGTGCTTGGTATGCTCACCAGAGGTCAGCAATGAATCGTTTTTTCGCTACTCATAGGTACTCATGAAATTTTGAATATAAGTGAGTGAGTCAACAATATTGAAATTTAACTATGTACTCTGTTGCATTCATACTCACTACAACGTTGATTTATACAGTACAGGTTGCAATGAGTATGCGTACAACCTTGACATCAAACTAATACTAATCGAAATATGTTTGATTCATAAGCCTACTCGTTTAGATTCATAACTTTTGCTTATAAATGATTCAAGTGACTCGGAATCATTCATCAAAATTTACAGTCTTAGTTGTTGTTGCATTTACCAAAAAAGAAAAAAAGACACAAGAGCAAAAAACACAGAACAGGAAGCAGAACAAACACACAATTTTCTAGTGAGTATTTTAGTGTTCGTACACGACTCATAGTTATTTTGTGATTCGTGTATATACGTTGAGTTATGGAGAGTCGAAATCAACAATATTATACGTGTTGTTAAGTATGAATCAGAGATCAGCAACGAGTATTCAAAACGATGAGTAGATTCGAGTCATACTTACAATGTCAGCTACTTATACGCATTCATACTTATTTTAATACCATACTCATACTACTCATATTCAAAGTTAGAAATACTCATCGTACTCATACTTAACAATACGCATGATGTTGTTGATTTCAACTCTCCATGATTCAACATATACACGAAGAACAAAATAAGTATGATTCGAGTACGAACACCACAATACTCGCTAGAAGGTTGTGTGTGTGCTTTGCTTGCTGCCTTTGGCTTTTCTTTTCTCTTCTTTTGTAAATGCAACAACAACTACTACTGTAAATTTTGATGAATGATTCGAGTGACTCGAATCATTCGTAAGTATTATAAGTATTTTTCTAAATTTATGAATCTGAATGAGTAGGCGTATGAATCAAACAATGAATTGAATGTTGTGAGTTTGATGTCAACTTTGTACTCATACTCATTGCAACCTATACTTATAAATCAATGTTGTAGCGAGTACGAATGAATCAGAGTAGTTGAATTTTAATACTCTTGACTCACTCATACTCAAAATTTCATAAGTACCTATGAGTAGCGAAAATACGATTCATTGCTGATCTCTGGTATGAATATGATGAGTACTTAAAACTTTGAATATGAGTAGTAGTTCCACGATATTAAAATAAGTTTGAATGCCTATAAGTATTAGAAATTATGAGTATAATTCGATTCTATTTATCTTTTTGAATACTCATTGCTGATCTCTGATGTTCACACGCCATTCAAGTTACATACGTACATACATATTTGGTCATTACAAACCTTCAGTAAGGACTACGACCTAGCTTCTCACACCAGCGGGGGGGACCAATAATTTAAATTCGACTCCGAACAATATATTTTTGAGAAACTTATCATAAGAATTTTATTTTGCTCACAGAGTTTATGTCAGAAGACTGCTGACAGGAAGTCGCCGAGTAAATATTATTTTTTTATATTTCGTTTTGTTCGAGTTGTCTGACCTGGTGTTTGTATCGTGGCGTCATGTCTAATAAGCTAACATTCTATCTACTAGACTACGGCGACTTTAGTTTCTCTCTTCAAATGTCATGTAAAGCATTTGTTGTATCTAGAAGATATGCTTTTGTAAAATCGTTTCAAATTTTTAATAAAAATTATGCTGGTTTGTAATTGTTGTTTTTATTTTTTTTTTTCTCTCCTAAAACCTAGGAAAGTACCTTTTGTGATAAAATTTTAATTGCCTCTTAAAAGTACTTTTTAGGTACACCATCTCAACATCATTATTACATTCTGGTGTATTTTTTTTTTTTTTTGTTGGTGAAACCAGCACTCAGGGAATGGCTCCTACTCATGCAGTGCATTGTGCAGGTTTTAGGAAAATTGGTTATAGGAAGGTGGAAGAGAGGGAGTAGTGTTTGTGGACATCTCAAGATGTGTAAAATTTTTATATTCACTGTGATTGGTACTAAAAATGGATACTAAAATTTAATGCCAATGTTACGTTTTAAGTACCTTTAAAGTACCATTTGTTTATAAAGGGAGTACACAAAACTGTTTGTTTAACTTTCTTTTAATGGCTATGTATTCTATTTTATTTTATTTTTATTTTCTTTTTCTTTTTTGATATTTTTTTAATATTTAAACTTAAGACTTAAAAAGAGTTAAGTTATGATATTCAATTTCTTAATGCCTAATTGAACACCCCCCGCCCCCCATAAGTTTCGTACTTAATTTCGTGTTCAGCTTGTCAAATTCCCATTAGAGAATAATAATAAAAGCTTTTGAGGCTTAAACACGTAAATATTTTCAAATATTTATTCACAAAACCAAAAGAAATGCGATTAAATGCCAGTTTAAGTTCGACTTACAAATTTAATGGAGTTTCTGTCTGCAAATAATGGTGAAAACCGCCTTTAATTAAGACACTAAATTACGACACTGTACCCGAGGAGAGCCCCTTTTTTTTTGTTGTGTAAGAAAGAGGTAAATGTGTGTGAATAAAATAATTTTATAGGCTTTATGAGGAGTACAATCTAACAACAACTTTAATAAGATTGTTGATTTAAAATTTTCAAAGGAAAAAGTGCTTCAAAGAAATAATTTTTTACAGCCTAAAAGATATTAAAAAAAAAAAGTTCAAAATACATATGAACGTACGTACACAGGCAGTTTACATATGTAAATGGTGTATTTACTGTTTGTAATTCAACAAAAAAAAAAAAAAAAAAAAAAAAACTTAAAGTAATTAAAAGCTTTCTCTTTAACGTCTCTTTAATTTTAATTTGTATTTATAAAATCAGGAAAAAAATACCAAAAAAAAACTGAAATAAAAATTTCCATTTAATGCCACCACCATGATTATTAGGCCGTAATTGCTTTGATAATCAGTTAAACGCCATGTTTAATTTCCATTTGAAATACTTTCAATCCATCCATTCAATTCCCATTGTTCATACATATGTACATACGTCTGTCTGTCTGTCCATATGTACGTACCATACGTATCGTACGTATTGTACGTAAAAGTACGAGTGTAGCTATTTATCTGAACGTGTAATTTAGAATTTAAACATGAAAACAATTGAAATGAATTTCATGTTTAAATACACAAACAACACACAACAACAACAAAAACAAAAAAAAAAACAAGTGAAAAAAAAATAGAAATTGAAATGGAAATGGAAATGGAAAACTCATTATCTATAATGGTTACCCACAAAACACGCGCATTTAACTTTAAAGTAGTGTGTGGTAATGATGGTGTAATTAACCTCCTAGTACAAGTACAAGTACTTGTAAAAGTATTCGTTATTTCTCTAATTTGTGTGTTTTTTATTTCATTTTTCTTTTAATTTTTCTTTAAATTTCCATTTTCCATTTCATAAGCTATCACAGGAAAAAACCATAGAAGTGAGAGTGTGTGTGTGTGTGTAAATATTGTCGATAACACAGATGATTTAATTGTTTTAAATATTCACTATTTGAAGTCGCCGTAGTCTAGTAGGTAGTGTGTTGGCTTATTAGACGTAAAGCCAGGTTTCGAGCCCCAGGCTAGACATCAAAACAAAATACAAAAAGTATTTCTTCGTCGATTTCCTCTCAGCAGATTTCTGGCAAAAACTCTCGGAGAGTAAATAAAATTACCATGAAAAGTTTCTCAAAAAATCTGTCGTTCGGAGTCGACTTTAAACTGTAGGTCCCGCCACTCATGTATAAAATTAACACACACAACATAAGTGGTGTGAGAAACTAGGTCAATAATCCTGACTGAAGGGTTGTAATGACCAATTATGTATGTATGTATGTAAATATTCACTACACTGGTGGTTAGCCATTTAAATAGATTACAATTTGAATACCTTTCTCGGGAAACAAGGATGCCAGAGTATTTTAATATAAGTTCGCCCTAAAGTCCGTGCTCATTAATAAGACATTAGCGATGATTTTGATACCACTAAATGGATAAACCAAGACATCCCAGGTTCGAATACAGGAGAATTTAAACAATACAACCAAAAAAAAATCTTCACTCATTGTATGCTAAAATGAGACAAAAGAAAAAATAAAAAAGGAAACCAAATAAAAAGACGTGAATATTTTGTCATACTCTTAAGGGAACTTAAGGCCTCCTTAATAACTGTAGACTGTCTAATAGTGAAGGTATAGCACTGGCCATTTTATAGTCACCTAGCAGCAACTCGTTTCCTTGCCGTTCGCATCTTCCCCCTTTCCACTTTTCCTAAAAACCTGTACCATGCACTGCATGAGTAGGGGCCATCCCCTGAGTGCTGGTTTCATTAAAAAAAAAAAAAATAACAGTCATCCTTTGGGAGGTACGAGTATATCTGTCAAATTACTTGTCATTTATTCAGTCTCTTTTGCCAAATCACCAATGGCGATCTGTTCGCTGAATGGGCTCTAAAACAGTTGATAACTCACTCTAGTTTTTGTTTTTTTTTTTTTAAATCATTTTCATATGCTATTATTGTTGTTCCACTGTTGCTGTGACTTGGGCTCTAAAACAGTTGACAACTCACTCTAGTTTTTTTTTTTTTTTAATCATTTTCATATGCTATTATTGTTGTTCCACTGTTGCTGTGACTTGGGCCGCTAGTAAAACTGGTGCTATATAGGGTTAAACTCGGTATCTTGCAATAGGTTTCTATCTGATAAAATATCTGTGAATTTAGAGCCTTCAAAATCAATTTCAACCAATCTACATCACCTATAACATGGCTTAATAACATATCCACGGAGAAGACCGGTTTCTCTGGCTCATTTCTGGATGAATAACTATGTGAATAAAAAAAATTTTCGAAATGGGGACGTTATCAATCCACATGAAATGCAAGAGCATCTAAAATATTCGCCAATTGTTAGCGAGCTCTTTAAATGTGTTATTTTTCAGCAACTGAAGGAATAATAATAAAAATTTATTCTAATTTATTGCAATTGATTTACATGTATTCCAACAATTGTAGGCCTTACTCACTAAAATTCTGCTTTGAATCTCGGTTCGAGTTGTTTATGACACGACTCTACAAAGGGTACCGACCAGAGGTCAGCAATGTGTATTCAAAAATATGTGTAGATTCGAATCATACTCATAACTTCTGATACTTCTACTCATATTCAAAGTTTGAAGTACTCATCATATTCATACTTCACAACACGTATGATGTTGCGAGTGATTTCGACTCTCCATAACTCAACATATAAAGGGTCCGCCAAAAA
Organism: Sarcophaga caerulescens; assembly: GCA_927399465.1. Taxonomy (NCBI): domain Eukaryota; kingdom Metazoa; phylum Arthropoda; class Insecta; order Diptera; family Sarcophagidae; genus Sarcophaga; species Sarcophaga caerulescens. The sequence continues at coordinate 9,205,864 of OV656872.1, forward strand.
ACTTTTTTTTTTGAAAATGCTTTAAAAAAAAAGACTACTGAATATTTTCTCAAATTTCTTCTTTTATTTGAAAGTACAATCCTTCCGGTTAATAATGGAAAATAATTTCATTCAAATGGCTGCCTCGGCTGGCCATGCAGTAGCCTACACGATCAGTCCAATTTTTAAGCACATTATCAATTGTGTGCAGCTGTATTTCACCAATGGCTTCACGAATATTGTCCTTTAAAACGTCAATTGTCTCTGGCTAGTCGGCGTAACACTTATCTTTGACGGCACCCCACAAATAATAGTCCAACGGTGTCAAATCGCAGCTCCGAGGTGGCCAACGATTGCCATTGACTATGTTCTGCAATGTTTTGTATTCTGCAACATTACCATGATTTTCAAAGTAATGTTGCAATATTTCCCAGCGTTGTTCAAGCGTATACACAACCATATTCGTTCAGCGGAAGGATAAAACTAATTATCTGTCAAATCAGACATGAGCTAAGTGTTATCATTCACGAAATAAGCACTAGTTGAAAAAAAAAAAAGTTAAATGGCGGACCCGATACATGAAGAACAAAATAAGTATGATTCGTGTACGAACACTAAAATACTCACTAGAAGGTTGTATGTTTGCTCTGCTTGCAGCTCTGTCGTTTTTGCTTATGCGTCTTTTTACTTTTGTTGTTGTCGCCGTGGTCTAGTAGGTAGTGTGTTGGCTTATTAGACTGAAGGCCCGAGTTCGAATCCCAGGTCAGACATAAAAACGAAAATATTTCTTCGGCGACTTCCTCTCAGCAGATTTGTGGCAAAAACTTTGAGAGTAAATAAAATTGCCATGAAAAGCTTCTCAATAAATTTCTCGTTCGGAGTCGACTATAGACTGTAGGTCCCGCCACTCATGTATAAAATTAACACACACAACATAAGTGGTGTGAGAAACTGCGGGCTTCTTGGGGACGATTGCCTGTAGACTGTCTAATGGTGAAGGTATAGCACTGGCCATTTTATAGTCACCTAGCAGCAACTCGTTTCCTTGCCGTTCGCATCTTGAGATGTCCACAATCACTATTCCCTCTCTTCCACCTTCCCATTTTCCTAAAACCTGCACAATGCACTGCTGGTTTCACCAAAAAAAAAAAAAGATCAACTGAAACTTTTGATGAATGATTCGAGAAACACGAATCATTTAGAAGTACATATTATACATAAGTATTTTTCTAAAGTTATGAATCAAACATATTTTGAATGGTATGAGTTTGATGTCAATGTTGTACACATACTCATTGCAACCTGTGCTGTATAAATCAACGTTGTAGTGAGCATGAATACAACAGAGTACATAGTTAAATTTCAAATGTTGACTCTCAATTATATTCAAAATGTCATGAGTGCTTATGAGTAGCGAAAAAACGATTTATTGCTGATTTCTGATTCAGACATTCATTGATTCTCAATTAGAGAATATATGTAATTCGTATTGAATAGTTATTAACATCAGCGTTACCGTTGAGCGACTAAAGTCGCAATTTGACACTTTTTCAGCGACCCCGCCACTTTTTGTGCCCCCTTACTAAAATGAACTAAATCTGACACTTTTCAAGATTTTTGACCCTTTTTTCCCCTTTTTTAGAAAAAGTATTTTTTCTTTTATTTACATTTTTTTTTCTTTCTTTTATTTACATTTTTCGGAACAATCAGCTTTTGAATTGTTTTTTTATTTTAAAATATAAGGAGTGCGCACAAAAAAATCTGGATTTACACTTTTCGTTATAGAAATAAAACTAAATCAATTAAAGTAAATAATATTTGAATTCTTTTGTGTATAAAATTTTCTTCTGACGAAGATCTCAGAGCATCCAACTTTTTGAGCCACTTTTCTTCCAGACATGTAAGGGTGTTTTTTGAAAAATACGTATTATTTTACATGCTTTGTTTTGGGCGGCAAATCCTTTTTTTCTTCCACTTCCACGCTTTCTCTCAATACTTAAAGACTCCTTATATTGTTTTATTCTTACCTTAGAAACTGTTTTTTTGGTTAACATCTGCGAGCCTAGCAATCGTTTTCTGTAAGCGGCGCGCGGTTTTTCATTGAAAATTTCAATTATTTTTTTACGACATTCTTGTTGGGTGCCCATTTTCAAAAAACTAATTTTGCTATTGCAATGAGATTTAGGACGTGGATTTTGAAACAGATGAAAGATAAAAGTTATAAGCTTAAAAGTAGGCCCATTTTTTTGTGCGCACTCCTTATATTATATTTTTTGTTATTTTTTTTTTAATTTGTTACAAAATACGCAATTTTGTATAAAATTTTATTTATTTTTAATGAACTGTTTTTTAGTTATAATAATAGTTTTGTTTTGTGTTTTGTATAATATATGTAATATTTGTATGGATTAGCAAAAAAAGTTTTATTTAATGGAATTTTTATAAATTTAAAAATGCATTTTTTATTTTTGAAATTTAAATGTCCTAACGTTCATAAATTTGAATGAAATTACATTTTAAAGCTAGAAATAAAACAGAACAAATAATTTTAAAAAAATTTAAATTTTTGTTTAGGCTTATTAATTTTTGGCTAAAAATTTGTTTCTATTATAAAAAATTGGAAAAATTATTAAAAAATAAACTTATTATATGTTTGTTAATGTAGTACAATACAAAATCCAATAAAAATTTATTTTTTTATCTGTATTAGTTCATTTTCTTTTCTTTTAAAAATGTTGCCCCTTTTTACTGCCAAAATACCCTTTATGTGCGACTTTTTTTTAAAAATCCCCTTTTTGTGCGACTTCTTAAAAATTTCCAGCGGTAACGCTGATTAACATCATCAACAAACGAATTATTTTTAAACTCTTTAATGGTAGTGTGTGTGTGCATTCAAGTGCTACTAATTACTTAACATCCTGTTGAACTGCCATAACATCTGGCTGGTATTCTAACCGGAAAACGTTTGTATCCTTTTTGTATCCTGGCATCTTAATATCTTATCCTTAAATTAGTTGGTAAGTATATTTATCGGATTTGATTTGTTTGTTTATTTTCCTAATTTGTTACAAATGAAGACTTTTCCTTTGAAGTACTTTATTTTGGGTCTTTGGTACCAAAACACAACACTTTAGTCCTGCTAATGTGTCTCTAATGGCTTACACATGGCCAATGGTTAAATGCAAATATTAAATAAACATTAATTATGTTCTTATTCAATGCATTCACTTATCCATTCATTTATTCAATCATTCGCATTCATTCAGTCTCAAGTGATAATAATTTTTCAGGAAATTAATTTAATCTGATAAAAAAATATTTTCCCTTAATTGGGAACCAACGACAACCAGCCACTTGAAGTTGGCGTCTTCTGGTTGGTTTTAAGAAAAACCACGGAGATTTAGTTAGGAAAATATGCTGGCAATTGAAATGAATTTTCATTCAATTGTTGTGGAAAGAATGATTTCAAATGCCTGGTTATTACACGCATTGAGTAGGAGAATGTTTTGAAATATTTTATGAAATAATTGCAGTAATTAGAGGCGAAGGAAAACAAATGTAAACGGTCCTATACGACTGACTATCAGTTAAAATAATAACATGCCACTTGACTTGTAAAGTTGTATATACAGAGTGGAGTATTTAGAAAGATTTCTAATATGATTGAAGGAAAACTTAATATGGAGGATGATGAGCAAGCGTATGAAGGTAGATAGAAACATATAAGTTTTTCAAGTCAAATTATCTAAAACCTAAGAGAGTCGCAACTCCAAAAACAAAATAAATGAGAAAAAGATGCCTGATCGAAAACTCATTTTTACAGTCATACACAACTTTTTACTTATGCATTTGTCAACTTCTAGAAATGCGATCGGTAGCCTTTGTAGAATCGAGTCATAAGCAACTCCAACCGAAATTCAAAGCAGGATTTAAGTAAGTTGAAGAAAAATAACACATTTAAAATGCTCGCCGTTGACAAAGATAGCCTGGGGAACGTCGTTCTTAAAGAAATTTGGTTAGATGACGTTGCCAGGCCATAATCCTCAACAATTGTCGAATGTATTAAGGCCGTGTCAGATAAAACTTTGTTGCTTTGCGTGACGTTTATAACTTTAACAGAAAAGCGTAAGGCAAAAGGTGTATGCCACAACAAAAACTTTGACAACACTCGCGTTGTTTGCTTATCTTTTAAAAGTGGTTGGCGCGTAAGTTTTGCTTTTAATATTTTGTGTTTAAATAAGGAATAAAAATGGATTTGGAGAATTTATTGGACATACTTATAATTGTACTGCTAAAAAAAACTAAAAAACATAAAATTTAAGCACAAATATTAAAAAAATAAAATTTGCGCGCAAATTTGCCAAAAATATTTACAGAATAATCAACAGCTGATTGTCAAAGCGCGCAAAAAGATGAGAGATGCCCAACTTTTCGCTTTGCGTTGCGTTAAAAGCTGTTTATGTGACAAGTGTCATATAAACATGTACATTTATCTTAAATGTCAAAGCGAATTTGTAACGCAACGCGAAGCAAAAGTTCTATGTGACACGGCCTTTAGACGTTCTTGGATCTCATGTGGATTGATATCATCCTTTAGTTAAACAATTTTTGTTTGTTCATGTAGTCATTCATCCAGAAATGAGCCTGAGAAATCGGGCTTCCCCGTAGATATGTTAACAAATCATGTTATACGTGTGTGGATTTGTTGAAATTGATTTTGAAGGCCCTAAGGTGGCCGTTGAATAAGTAAAACTTGTATTTGCATTTTGATCGCTTAAAACATTTCAAAATCACAGATATTTTATCAGATACAAACTTGTTGCAAGACGTGGATCAAATCGGTCCGTGGATCAAATCGGTCCACGTCTTGCAACAGCAGCAATAACAACAATAGCAATAACAATCATCTTCGATTGTTGAAAAAAATTAGGATGAATTGCCAACTGTTCAGTGCCCATTCAGTGAACACAAGTCCATTTCTTCAGCCGTCCATGGTAATTTGGTAAAAGAGACTGAATAAATTACAAGTAATTTGACAGAATGGCCGTTATCAAACAGGCCAGTTTGGTTCGGACTATATAATGTTGTTGTTCAAATTGAAAAACTTTCTGCCAAAGTAATCAGTAAATCTGTTATCGGTTTCGATTTTATTAAGAATTAAGGGGTGTGTTAAAATTTTTCAAAACCCATGCCTGTAAACACTATTAACTCTGTTAATTGCTTGTAATGTGTACCTGATAAAATGTAATTAACGTTTCCATGATATTTATTTTGTTATCATCGTAAATGGCTTGTCTGCTTCAGTTCTGTTTTCAGCTGCTGTCGCATTAACCAGTTCTCTTCTGTAAATCTAATTTCGCTTGTAATCACAAATAAATACGTTGTGCGGTTGTTAAATGAGATTTCATTTCATTTACGTTTAAATTATTGTCGAAAGCATATGGTTGTTGTATACGAAATGAATACTTTTTCACTGTCCCAGTCAGTCAGTCAGTCCACTGGCGAGGCAATCAAAATAGTTCATTATCCTAAATTTTGCCTGTTTAACATGAATTTTAATTTCCTGCGCTTGCATTTGCCGATTAAACAAAAAAAAATCGATTTTAAATTGTCATTTCAATGTGAAGTTGGGGAAGAGTGACGGGGCAATTTCAAAATTATTATTTACAACCATTATCGGATCTAAAAACTCATGTTTACAGGCACTTTCAACCAAATGAATGCGATGAAGGAAGCGCACACATACACACACACAGTACTGCTTAAAACACTGGCTTATAAAACGCAAATATGTAACGATGCCGCCGCCTTATTGGTAAATATGGCTTAAATAGTCGCAAACGAAGAAAACTTATTAACACAACCAGTTGGCCATTTGTGGCTTTTGTTTCCTTCTTTTTTCTTTTTTTCGTCTTTTCGTTTTTGCCTTTAAAGCCGCATTACACATAAACTCGAGAATTTATGGGATTTAACCAAGAAATAACTGACCAAGTGGTACCAAGATTTCTTAAGTAATTTAATTAAAATTATATTCGAAATCCGTCCGGCCTATGCGGTAAACGTATTTCGAACAACAACAAAAAAAATTAAAAAAAGCAAAAAAACAAAATTTGTGTGGAAATTGTCTGAAAAACAAACTTGTCAACGCATTTGTAATTCGTTCATAAATTTGAAATAAAATTGTTTACTGGGTATTGTATGTTTATAGCGGTAAGCAAAAGAACGAGAGCACCACTTCAATGCCTCTCGGGCATAACGGGGAAGTAAAGCCCCCGAGTGGTGGTGGTGTTGGTGTCTTGTTAAACATTATAAATCGGTTTGTATTTATGTAGAGAGTCGGTATAAACGCCTGCATTTGTTTTTTTTTTTTTGGATTACATTTGGAGCACAAACTACTACCGCCTTTACTCATAATTCCGTTTATTTATGACTGAACTGAACTGAACGTATCTTGATTATTGTTTGCTGGAATTAAAACCTTTTTTTTTATGTTTTCTTTTCTCGTCATCTAATTTGAAAAAAAAAAATTTTCTATTTTCTTGCATTTTAATTTCGATTTTGAGCAGATTATGATTAAATAATGGCTGATTTGCTTATTTGCCTGGTATTTTTAGTAGTTAATGTAATGATAAGTATGATTAGAAGGCAATAACCCAACGCCTTTTTTAGTTAACAAATTTCCTACCTGAAGTCGCCGTAGTCTAGTAGGTAGTGTGTTGGCTTATTAGACGTAAAAGCCAGGGTTCGAGCCCCAGGCCAGACATCAAAACAAAATACAAAAAATATTTCTTCGGCGATTTCCTCTCAGCAGATTTCTGGCAAAAACTCTGAGAGTAAATAAAATTGCCATGTAAAGTTTCTCAAAAAATCTGTCGTTCGGAGTCGACTTTAAACTGTAGGTCCCGCCACTCATGTATAAAATTAACACACACAACATAAGTGGTGCGAGAAACTAGGTCAATAATCCTGACTAAAGGGTTGTAACGACCAATTATGTATGTAATTTCCTACCAAATTTTCCTTTTTAAAAGCCAAGAATACTCAAAGATTTTTTTCTGGAAACTTAAAGAAAGAACAAGAAAAACAAATAAGAACGACAAAGCAAAGGAATTGCTAGAAGACGAACAAACAAAAATCAAATAACAATAACAAAACACAATGAATAGCACGAAATTACAATAACAAACCAACAGTAAGGTTCTAGAAGTTGCCAAGCCAAAAATAAATTAAGCATAAATAAAGCGAATGGGAACCAGCCAGTTGTAATAAATATCCTGGGCTTTAATATCACATCAGTTACTACCTTTAGTTACCACATTATTTCAGCAAAAAAATCAGTTTAATTATACTGTTAAAACACCAATAGATCGCCTGCGAATTTAATCTTCCTGTAACCATGCGAACCACTAAAATCTCTTGGTCTAACTCTCGTCTAATTTATAGGGAATCTTGACAAGGATGTTCTTAACTGACATCATTCATGTTAGAGAAAAAAGCGGCTTCAAACGCACTGCAACATGAAAATATAGAAGCTACAATCATTCGAAAATCTTGGATGCATTTGACCTGGGTATCTCTATTGATTACACGTTAACTCAAACTGCTGTAGATCCTAGTTTCACAACGTAAATATCGAAGAGATCTTTTTATGATAACGGTTTACCGCTCCCAGGGAATTTTACTCAAATATTCACTGATGAATTCAGAAGAGGCGACAAAATCGAATGGGTAATCTTTTCGGAACATTTGAATTTCAGATTGTCCCTGGCACTAGCCAAATACTGTAGCACACTATACCGAATGTCGCTGGAGAAGAAAGTGAGACATTTGACGGTTAGCTTCATATGGGTTCCTGGACATAGATACATATATTGCACGTAATGACAAAACTGACGCACTTGCAAATTCTTGCACAAAAGAAAAATTCTAATGAATTCATAAAAGGGATTGGCATTCCTCTAAAGCAGGGCAAACAAATAAGCTCACAAATACTTCTCTCTTTCCTTTCTGTCTTTGGGAGAACAAAATTTATGTTAAACTTAACATGAGTTCATCACTGGAACCTCATAGCTGTCATAAAGAAACACTGGCTGTTGAGTACAAACGCCCAGAGGCTTAGAATACCTCACAATGAATTCTGCAGAAGATGCAATGACGAGAGAAGTAAAGAAAATGATAAAACATCTTATCTGCTACTGACTTGACACTTGAGAAACGGAAATCATTCTTAGGCACCCAGAATTTATTGGCAGAGACTGCCTAGCCAAATAGGAATTGGATAGAATCAACACTTTCTTAAAACTATCAGTGTGGTGGAGAAATGTTAGCCAGGACTTAAATTATATTATCAAACGCTAAACCTCAAATAACCAATCGCTTAGAAACCTTTGAATAAAACTGGATGCAGAAAAAATTGTTCGTTCTAAGGCTCCTTGAAAAGTTAACGCTTGCGACTTATATCTAAACACGATGAAAAACGGCTTTCTATGAGAGAGACCTAATCAAATAATCCCCACACATGACAATATTGTTACGTTTTTACCTTTTAAAAACCTTTAAAATATGAACTCCTAGATTGCAAATAAAATAAAAAAATAAATTTGTGTTTAATTTTAATTAAAATTCTTTATTATTCGCACAATTCTGTGTGCCACTGTTCACAACTTGATGTTAACAACAACAATTGCTTTGTTTGTTATTCCTCTGTTTCTACCCTTTGCATAAACAATAACAATTACTAGGCAATTATTCGACAGATCTTTGTAACGGAGATCTACAAACCACGATTACTCTCTCCAAACACAGCGCGTCTTCACAGAAGACTGACTCAACTTTATTAACTCAGTCACCTGCTTTGCCTTGCCTTTTATATGGCAAAGTAAACAGTCTGCTGAATGTTCTTGAATGCGAACGTTCATGCCTTCTCGAAATCTCTATAAATGTAAACATTGTTGTTTACGTTTATTATTGTAGTGTTGTTGGTATATTTTTGTTTATTTTGTTTACCATTTTTTTATGCTGGTGTTTGTTGTTGTATTTAGCAGTACGATAATTTGTAAACATGTTTGTTTACTGCATTGTTTTGCAAAGCAAAACACCAGTATCCAAATTTTTCATTTTCGTAACAATATGTTATCGTACTAATGGAACTAATGGAATTACACACTTCTTGGGATACTGTACACTTCTACCTTTCAAAGGAAAATTCTATTTCCATGCTTACATTATATTCGATACATTGACTTCCAAAAGAAATTTGTTGCTGGGTTTTAATCAGCATAAAATATTTGCACGACTGCGACGGCAACGATGACGATAACGACAACATCGCTGACGAGTGTGTATGAATTTGAAATTCATGCGAATTTATGCCGATTGTTGAATATCATGTTGCATGCAAATACACATTTTAGACGAAATTAGAGTGGGTCTCGTAAATTATGGCATTAAATACGAAACGAGTAATTTGCAGCCACTATTTATTGGCGGGAAGCAAATGGAAGGCCGGTTAACTCTAATGTGGAGTATATTAGCATAACGCAAATGCCTTAGCCGAACCAATATTAGCAGACAGGATTTCAAATGTCCACTACAATTCAACATTTAAACATTGGAGGTAATTTTCCAGAGACTCAGATGGATTTTATTGGGAATAATGTTTGGCAAAGAAAGAAAAAGACTTTGGCAAAATATTTTCATAATTTTTCTTTTTTGTTTTGCTATAAATAGCATTCGAATGAATTAAAAAAAACTACAATATTTAAATATTTTTTTCTGTGTTTAAAATTTATGCCATTTGACACAGCTTGAAACAATTACCGACAGTTGTTGTTTGCCTATGACAATTATAAAGATTTTTATGGTTGTTGCCATGACCATTTCTCTCCTCTCTCTCTCTCTCTCGTTTGTATCATAATGTAAAATCCGTTGAGAATTTTTTTCAACATTTTTATCACAGTCTCCTCATCGATAAACATAAATTTGTTGAGCAAATATTATCGTAGAATCGTTTAAAATGTTCGTTTATCTGTTCGTTGCTTATTTATTATCGCCACAAGAAAATATTCATGTTATCCCACTGATCAGATTCGTATTCGTATTCTTATTCGTGTATGGGGCATTCGCAGTAATCATCGTTTCCACAAGATTATTATGATCGTTATGATCATGATTTGCTTCGAACGATTATAATTTGAATTTGAATATCCTGCTGCATACAAATTATTGCCACTTTAAACAAGTTGCGATGCCAACCATATTATTAAGCAGCGGTTCGGACCGGGGGATTTCTATATTGACGTTGAGAGAATTTAAAAATCCCAGCACCTGACACACAACAACTTGTAATGACCCAATGCTGAGATGACCATCACTAAACAACAAATCGTCAATGATTTTGATTTTGATTTTCATAATGATAATAAAAATGCGAGCAGAGAGAGAGACGGGGAATATCATACTGTGTTAAATAAGTGGGCAGTTTGGGAATAATTTACAAAGTTTAATACGCCAATATTTAATATCAATTTGGTGAAGCGAAATGAAAATAAAGATGTTTTAGGTTCCACAGTAACAAATAGCCTTTGGCGGTATTTCGATTTAATTCGTTATCTCGTCTTTCCAATTCCATGAACATTAAAGTACAAATTTTGGTTAAGTCTTTGTGCTGTGGCCAAGGCCAGAGCGTTTTTACCCCGTTCTTTTTCAAGCGTATGTTTTCACTCAGAACATAGAATAAGAATTATTCATGGCATTTTTTATTTAAGTCCCTAAGATTTTGTCAGAAATCTACTGAGAGGATGTCGACGAAGAAATATTTTTTCCATATTTCGTTTAGTTGGAGATGTCTGACCTAGGGTTTGAACCGAGGCCTGACGTCTAATAAGCCAACACACTACCTACTAGGCCATGGCAACCTCATACCATATTGTATACACTTGATTTTCTAAAGCATTCAAGTACTTCGGTTTCTTAAAACGATGCAACAAATACAGTAGGACCTTGATTATCCGTGATTCGATTATCCGGCAACATCAATTATCCGGGATGGAAAAAGAAAATTTTTTGCATCAACTTAATTTTATTTTGGATCGACTTAAATTTTTCTGCATCGTTTAACCGTGATTACCTCTGTTAGCCGTGATTATAAGCAAAAATTTATTTCTATTATTTTGGACAAACAACCGAAAAAGGGGTATTCCCTCTTTAGTACAAGAAAACCTTATCTACAGTTCACTGTTTTCTGACAAAATTATTTTGTTTATATTTTTGTAACATGTATGTATGTATATAAAATCCTTGAATTATTTAGTTTTTATATAAATATGTACATATTCATTTATTAATTAATAAAAATATCTATTAAAAAACTAGCCAAAATTGGTACTCAATTAACCGGGAAAATCGATTATACAGAATGCTTCCGGTCCCGACCATCACGGATAATCGAGGATAATCGAGGTCCCACTTTCTCACAACTCTCATGTAAGAGCCAATGTCTCGAAGTTTACTGTGACGCTTTCCGAAACATACAGCTCTGAGTCAAGATGATTAGCTACAGTAAGATATCCAGTATGTTAGAGCACCGTCCCAATGCGTTTCATAATTTTATCGCTACTTTAAGGGAATATTATCGTGGAAATTCAAAAGACGAAAATTTTATATTCTGTCTTAATACACGTCCGTCATTCGTAATTGATCACATATTGTATTGCGGAGAGAATTCGTTCTTTAGTTGCGCTATTCGAATATGGAACTCTTTTCCTGCCAAAGTTGCCCTAATCGCTGATAAGCAGATTAGATTCTAATATCCAGCACTCCCTATCTTACCTACCTCCAATCATTTATTTTTCTAACACAATACACTGCGTGAGTAGGGACTATCCCCTGAGTGTTGGTGGTAAATAAAATAAAAATTAATAAACATCCGATGTGTTAAAAAGTCTCCTCTATCCCACTATATCCCACTTTCAGGAGTTTTCAGTCTCTTAATTTCAGTAGTGTTTCGAATAAAGCGCGAGTTTATTTCACCGAGCTGTGCGATCGCCACTAACAGACAGATCGTAGAAGATTGTGGATAGTATTTAATCCCGTTTATATTATAAGAATCCATTACACTTTTAGTTGAGGCATGGTTTTTAAGCAATAACAGATGAGAAACTTATCAACTAAACCAGTTTAGCTGGAAAAAGAGAGAGAGAGGAGATGTGACAGCTTTTTTATATAGGTGGCGTGGTGTAATGGTGCTTGATAACAAACCCGATTTACTCTGGTTTACGTCCCTGTGAAGACAAACAAATTTCCATGTGCGTGATATCCTTCCGCCGTATTTAAGTTGCCTTAGTCTAGTAGGTATTGTGTTGACTTAGGCCAAAACTCTGAGAGTGAAATAAAATTGCCATGAAAAGTTTCTCAAACATAATCTGTCGTTCGGAGTCGACTTTAAACTGTAGGTCCCGTCACTCATGTATAAAAATTAACACACGCAACATGAGTGATGTGAGAAGCTAGGCCGTAATCCTGACTGAAGGCTTGTAATGACCAATTATGTATGTATGTATGTGAAGGCAAATAAATTTTCATGTGCATGATATGGCCGCAATAAATTCCATTCGTTGCATTTCAGGTTCAAAAATATCCTTCATTTCAATCAATTAACTACAACAAAGTCTAACATTTCCCAAGTTACTTACAAATCCGGCCACGTTAGTGTTCTCACATTAAACTGCCTGCATTCAAATCGAAATGTTTTCTTCATTTGCTTGGCTGCAGCAGCAGCAGCATCAAGAGCATCAAAAGTTTTAATTCAGCATGATACTGTTGCAGCGACCAAATGAAGTCTTATTATTGTTGTCCCGTTGCGTTAGAACTACCGGCGATACGATTTTATCCCCGGTTGAAAAACTATAAAACTTACGTTTTTATAACAAGGCGGCGGCATATGATTACAAATTAAATTGCTTGACTTATGGCTTGTAAGGCTCACGCTTCTACGACAACTTGTTAAGCTGCTGGCCGTAAATTCAATTAAATTGCAAAAGCGTTCTCGTATGTGAATGTGAATACGAATGCAAGCATAGGCATACTTATACGCATATCCATTGCTCGTGTTTTTTATAGACGAAAACGATTCTTTGCAATTTTACGATCTTGTTGCCTTGTCTTGTTCTGTCTTGTCTTATCGTTTGTCTTGTCTTGTTTTGCATTAAAAAAAATAAAAAAAATAATCATGGGTGGACCATAATATTTGAATGTTTATGTTACTGGCGAGATAAAAATGCGCAGCATATTTAAGCACACAGGATATTATTTGTTGCTCTGTTGCTGCTGCTGCTGCTGCTTCAACACAATGAAACAAAGATTTGCAGCAAGCATCAGGGGAAAGTGTTGTGGTCTTATTATGCTTATGTCTCATGTCTCTCATGTCTTTCATGTGTTTCATAACGAAATCTAATAATCCAACCCTGATGACTATGGGACAAAAACGTTCATTTAATATTGTAATGCTGTAGTGCCCTCAAAACACTTAACCTGTCTGTCTGTCTATGTTGTTGTTGTTCAGTGTGTGTGTTTGTGTGTGTTTGTCAACAAATCCAGTTTCAGTTTCCATCTCCATCTACTTAGTCTGTAATGTACTTATCATCATTATGATGTGTGTGTGTGGGTTTGCTTTCCTTTTGTTACATTTCATTCGCATTCATTTCCATTCATGTTACGAATACTGAATGGATCTCGTTTAACCACAACGAATCGGTTTGTTTATGTGACTCTCTTTTGTTTTTTATTCCTTCTTCTTCTTCTTCTTTTTGATCCAACCAAAGATGAGACATTATTGCCAGTGTACAATACAATGTCGACAATGTCTTTAGTTAAACAACCGTCATTGTCATCATTGTTAACGAAAATGTCAAAGATCATAAAGAGACAACAACAATAACAACACAACAAGCACAACAAGCCTAAGTAAGAGACTATTTTTGTTGCATTTTTTTTTTTTTTTTATTTTTTAATTCTAATTTAATGGCTCTTTCCGTTTATCTCTTCCCCTTGGCCATAGACATTTATGTTAAGGTGGTGTGTAAGTGTGTGTTGCCATAACTTTAGTAAAATATGAATAAGATTGTGGCCTACATTCCTTATTGCTGTCCAGAGACAGAGAGAGAGAGAGAGATCACTATCAGAATGGTTGTTATTAAGATAAAAAAGATAAATTCAAGATTTTTTTATACTAAAAAAGCAACACAGAACATAATGTTGAATACATTAGGGGCATTCACTTACGAAAGCAAAAAATCTAAAAACTATTATCTTCCAGTAAATGCTTCATAAAGATCAGAGATTCATTGATCAAGAAGTACGCTTTAATGGCTTAATAAGTCTTACGTCTATCAAGAGATGGTCCCTACTTGGTAAGTGTAATTTGTTCAAAAACGGCCAAGTGAATGTAGGGAAAAAAGAAAGCAGCATGTATTTATAAATATTAGATTTAAAAACCTCTCTCGCACGACAAAACTAATACGCTCATCCTCCCCGTGCTTCCTTATGGCGCATAGCCATGGACAGTATTAAGCACTGATGCACCAGAGCCTTGAAAGTATTCGAGAGAAAAGTCTTGCTTAAGATCTTCGGTCCAGTGCGAGTTAGCGATGATTTCCGCATACGATCCAACAGTGCTCAGTGCTGTATGAGCTCCTCAACGACATGGGCGTTGTGCAACCCATTAACATCCAGCGGCTAAGCTGGCTCGTTCATATCGTTCGAATGGAGGAGGATGCTCCAGCAAGACGGGTATTTGATGCGGAAAGTCTGCGGATGTCGGCAAAGAGAATGACCTTGTTTGCGTTGGAAGGACCAGATCGAGAAAGCCCTGTCATCGATTGGTGTGACCAACTGGCGTAGGCGCGCAATAAGCAGAGGCGCCTGGAAGGATGTGTTGAGGCAGGCCGAAATCTGCCGTTAATCGGGTTGTTAATGGTCAATTAAGTAAGTAAATTGTTTATCTCTCACTTTCTTTCAGTCTGACAACTTCTAGAAGTCTATTGTTGATTTGATTTGTTTTTGTAATGCCTTTTAATTCTACTTGTTCTGGTCTTTTAGGGAAGTCTTTGTATTTTACGGAATTTTCTTTGTTCCTATATAAATCAGAATAAGTCAGGCTTCGCTGCTGGACAAATTTTGCATAAATTGATTAGAAAACGTACTAGTCCGCTGCTTAAACGGGTTCGTAGGAATTGTTCTGATATTGTATCTGTTCTCACAAGAAATGGCATTCGGAGAGACTTTTCAAATCAAAACTCCTCTTATTTAATGGAATTATTTTTTTAATACCCGCCTGCAAATAATAAAGTTTCATGTATGAATGGAAGCAGGGTTGCAATCATTTGGTTAAACGTAATATACCATTACCCCCTTCAGCAGTGCAGGCCACAACAAAATCTCTACCATCAACACAAATTAAAATCCAAGTAACGCCACTGAGTTTTCGTTTAACAAAATACCAATCATGTGAGAATATTTCCCTCTCTGTTTGTTACTCACTGTATGTACAAATATTTAATCCGTCCGTAAAGTAGCCAACGATTGTCACAATAATGTTTTATTTCTCTTCTATATGCCAATTAAGTAAGTAAGTAGTTTATCTCTCACTTTCTTTCGTTCTGGCAACTTCTAGAAGTCTATTGTTGATTTGATTTGTTATTGTAATGCCTTTTATGGTAGTCTTCCGGAATTTTCTTTGTTCCTATATAAGTCAGAATAAGTCAGGCTTCGCTGCTGGACTAATTTTGCATAAATTGATTAGAAAACGTACCAGTGCGCTGCTTAACCCATTAACGCCCAAATGAGAACCACAAACAATTTTTAAAATTCAATCTTTATTTCTAGATTTAAATAACATTTTTTCTAGTACTATAAAAGAAAAAAAACAAAAAAAAATATTCTAAGTTGTGTTTTTTGAGGTGTATTAAGTTTAGTACAATGGGCGGTTACGTGTGGTATTTTGCAAAACATCCTCTTTCCAAACAAAGTGTTTTCAGGCACTTACAACATGATGTTTTAACTCGATTTGAGCATATGACACATCGAAGTTGATTTGGAGTTTTTTGGGGGTTGTGGCCATTATTTTTATTCATCTAAGCTCCAGTACGATCTTCCACTAGGTAATTTATGATACCCGGTAAGTATGAGTATGCCCAAAAATTTACGGAGTTCCTCTTTGGTAAAGACGCTATCGTGCCTATTATTTTGTCCGGCATAAATGACACTTTGCTTTGCGATAAGCTCTAACACTTCATCGTCAAAAAGCTGCTCGAAAACTTTCACTGGGGTCATATCTTTTAAGAATTCCGAAACATTAGCACGCCGGTCTTCAGTATGTTTTTGATCTGGAGGAGATGGAAAAAACGAATAAACGGGAGCACATTTTCTCCAACTTGGGCACTCAACACTAGCTTCAATTCTTCCTTTTTCTGAACATTCCGTGAAGTAGATGACGCGATCGTTTGTAGGGGCTCATCGCCATCTCTACTCCATACATCTTCAACCGTAGGTCTGTAAGTAACCACCTCTATATTACCGGGCACATCTCGAGGTAGTTTATTTTCATATAATTCATCGTCTCCACTTTCCTCTTTGTCAGTGAGAACATCTAAATCGGGTGGCAGCATAACTACATCGGAAGTAACGTCATTTTCATTATCTTGGCTAATAATGTCACATATTGCCTCTTCCAACCCAAAATAGTTTTTGCTACGTCGGTTCGCCATTTTATATCTTTCAAAGTATTTTTTAATTAATAACAAGCCGCTATTCAAAAAAAAAGCAATCAAAAAACCAGGAAAAACTTTTATTCTAAAGCACAATGCCGGAAAGAAAACGTCTTCACTGTACTATTTTATCTTACCTTGAACGCCCAGTGTACTAAACTTAGTAGAGCAACACTTAATATGCTATAGCTCAAAAAATTCTATACGAACTAAACCGTTTTATATTGCTTTTATTAGAATGCGATGTTATCCAGTAAATAAACTGCTTTTCAACTTTCTTCAAAGACTTCTCTTCGCTTTGTGGTAAATGCTTTCTGCCGAGGTTTTCGGTCCGTCGAACAAGAAACAGAGAATATAGAATCTGAGATGATAGGCTATCACACTCATACATGAGGCACATTTTTTGGTGAATATGGATTACAAAGGCGAATGTACTTAATTGCCGATCAGCGGTTAATACAATCACTTCAACTGTAGTATAGTAGAGTAACAAAAACAAGAAATTGATGTACAAAAAAAAAATCGTATTCATGTTAATATTACAGTAAAATTCGACGACTTATTTCAAGAAAATCGACAACAACAACAAGAAGAAGAAAAACATGTAATGACAAGAAAGAGTTACAATAGTATGTACATACATATGTATTCTTGGATTGATGGACAAGGTAACAACAATAAACCATAATCAAAACAAAAACAACAACAACAAAAAATACGCTTCACAGCAGTTATGATGACGTTATTATGACAACATGTCAAAAATATAAATTATGACACCGACAATAACAACAACAACAACAACGCAATCGTAAAACAAGAAAGAAAGCAGCAACAGCAACAACAATAACAAGAATATCATTTATAATACCAAAGTACGTATGTATACAGTGTATATGTATACTATACACGCAGTCAGAGATGGAAACACGGACATTATCCAGCAAAACATTTACAATTTTTAACCACAATTGCCGTTGCCTTTGCCGGTGCCATTGCCAGAGTGCTACTACCACTAGCACTGCACTGCTATTCATTACAAATAAGTTCCCAAGTCTCACACACTCACTCATGCAACTGTTGTTGTTGTTCTTGTTCTTCTTCTTCTTTTATTTCTTTTAATTTAATTTTCATGGAGAATTGAATTGAGAATTGAATAACGAAGTAAGATTTGAAAGCAATTTGTTTAAATGAATTGAACATTTTAATTTCATTTTTATACGAACACAAATACGAATACGAATGCAGGTGCTTTTGCCTTCGCCTTCGCCTTTGCTGCTGCTGTTTCTGTTGCTGTTTACCAAGGAAATGAAAAATAAAACCTTTCATAAAAGACCATAAAAAGATGTATTTCTGGCCAAATAAAATCCATTCGTATAAACGCAACGCTAAGCATTCAATGGTAGAATTTCATGAATAAGATGATATGAAATGTTTGAATGAAAACGAAAAAAAAAAAATAATTCTCAACGATACAATACACACACACACACACACAGGCTAATAGGCAATTGTGTTTTCAATCCCTAAGAATTCATCTCTTAATGAGGCCTATTTATTGTTTATAAACGAGCAGAGATACCCAAACATTTAATGTTGTTACGTGTTTACCTTTTAAAAACGTTTATTGGAAATAAAATTAAAAAATAAATTTATTTTTAGTATTAAATTAAAATTCGTTATTATTCGCACAATTCTGTGTGCCACTGTTCACAACTTGATGTAAACAACAACAATTACTTTTCTTTGTTATTCCTCTGTTTACACCCTTTGCATAAACAATAACAATTGCTAGACAATAGTTCGATAAATCATTGTAACGAAGATCTTCAAACCAGGATTACACTCTTCAAACACTCCGCGTCTTCACACAAGACTGACTGAACTTTTACTAACTCCGTCGCCTGCTTTGCCTTGCCCTTTATATGGCAAAGTTAACAGTCTGATGAATGTTCTTGAAGGCGAATGTTCGTTGCTTCGCCTTCTCCAGATCTCTATAAATGTAAACATCGTTGTTTCCATTCATTGTTGTCGTTTGTGTATTTTGTTTACATTTTATTCTTGTAGTGTTTGTTGTTGTATTTTTGTTTACTTGTTTATTATTTTTTTTGCTGGTGTTTGTTGTTGTATTTTTGTTTATAATTTTAATGTTAAGCGATGTAAAAACAAAACACCAGTATCTAGATTCTTCATTTTGGTAACAATATAAAAAAATTTATCACACACGTTTAATAGCATGTCATGGATGTGATACATAGAAGACAGAGTCCCAGGCATTATCAAAATTTATTGATTGAATCGAAACTAATTTTTCAGTCGAATAGCACAAAGGATACCGCTGTAACTCAACCTTGTAATCAAAGGTAGTTGTAAGGATAAAAAGACAAAAATTGTCTTCAGACTAGCAAAATCTTATTGCTTTGCCTGGGTTTGGTGGCGCCACACCTAATGCTCCAGGGTTTCTACTTATGCCAGTTTTTTAAAGGAAGGCGCTGATGCACGACATTAGGAAGTGTTGTATGGGTCAATACGCCTAGTCTCTACCTGGAGCCAGCATACCCTCAGGGCATATTCTGTGACTGACCAGCCACTTAATCGTTATGAGGAAAGCCATGACTGCCGCCTGTAAGACACTGCAATGTTTCGGGAGTTCTGCTATCCAATCCCTCTATATATACATCACATCCCGTGTTTCTATTTAACTTCCAGCTTACGACCTATATATCCACAGAATTTACAGTAGTATCTGGGGTTTGCATACTAGTAATCTCTATTTAGGTTGACGGTATCAAAGCAACCGTTTAGATAGTTGAATGGGAGCACGTAATCAATATAAAGTCAACAAATACTGAGGACACCGAGAAGTCGCCATAGTCTAGTAGGCGGAGTGTTGAGTTATTAGACGTAAGGCCACGGTTCAAACCCCAGGTCCGACATCAAAACGAAAATATGAAAAAAAATATTTTTTCGGCGACTTCCTCTCAGCAGATTTCTGGCAAAAACTTTGAAAGCAAATTGAAGATTGCCATGAAAAGTTTCTCATAGTTTCGAAGTCGACTTTAAACAGTAGGTCCCGCCACTCATTTATAAAATTAACGCACACAACATAAGTGGTGTGAGAAGCTACGTCATAATCCTGACTAAAGGGTTGACCAATCACGTATGTATGTCTGTATGGATACCAAGAAATAAGAGTCTATAACTCTACCAAGTCCACGGCACAGTTTAGGCCACCAGATTACCGGATGCAAGAGCTGCCTGCTGCTCCTGGAGAAGATCGGCAGAAGGCCACTTTAGCATTGCAAAAAATGCCTTGTTTGGTGTCATCCTTAGGTTAACGATAACAAGGGCGACCGATTGTTTTCTCACTCTTTTCAGAATCTTGTATTACCAGTTCAAGATGTGACAAAGGGTTTGGGCCTCCTTTACTGATAAAAAGTGGGAAGATTTTTCGGACCCTTTCGAAGATATTCTGCAAACCGGATACGTATTCCGTAGAGGAGAAACTTAGTTCAATTAACTTAATCATGGAGAATTGATTCTCGGGATCTTATGTGGATTCATTTACAGACCAGTTGCTCTTCTCCAAATGTCTGATACGGAAGGAAGTTGATTTCGGAAGCAGCGTTGAACTCGAGTTCATTTTGGGGTACATTTATTAGGGGGAACACAGCAGTTACGCCTGGACCATCTTGTACATTTTGAGTTACTATCACTGTTTATAAAACCTTAATTGGCTCTGCAATCAAATTAAATTGTATTGAAGAGAATATCAAACCAGATAACTTCCAATAAAATTTCATTTTTTTTTTATTGAATTCAGCTCTCTCAACGGCATACGAGACTCATTATTTCAAGAAATGATAGCGCATGAAACCTTCGTAGCTATTCACTAAGAAACCATTAAGAATCACTGCCTTAATCATCTAATGGTACCTGTTTTAGGCAAACTGTAACACAAAAACTCATTAAAGACTTCTTTCTTTCTCTCACTCTCTCGCTTGATTAACCAAACACTCTCTGTGGTAGCAGTCGATACAATAGAATCGTATCGCGCAGAGCCTTTTAGGTGAGGAAGAGAATCAAAGTAATCTGATCGTCTTTTGCCACCGCATTAACTTGCCCTCTTTTACACCTCAGATGGTCAAAAGGAGATCAAACAGAAATGAATAGATGCCGCTCTAATAATATAAATTAAATTGATCTTTATTAGGGTGCATTAAGTGTATGTATATATGTATGTGTGTATGTATGTCTGTATGGATGTGTGTAAGAATTAAAACGTTTTCTGAATAAAACAGTGGCGTATCTTTAGAAATAATCAAACAAGTAAGATAGCAAGTGTTGATCCATCTCGACTGGAAGCTGCCCTATGCTACAATTTTGTTTTTCGGGGTAAAATGAAATGACTTTCGTGGCCGAAAATAATATTTCAATAGAAATGCATTTCGTACACAGGAACGAATTTTGATAAAAAAAGTCAAAGTTTTACAAGCGTTGTGCATTTGGTAGCCACGTCCATGCTGGGAAAACCACAAAATTCTCTGTTACTAAGGCGACGAAAAAAACTTTTGCGAATTTTTACAGGATGTATCCACGCGAAATCTAATCTGCTAATACCCTACAAGACGCTCATTGCGTTACCACCAATAATGATGTCAGTCTGGAGATCAAGCGCAGGATTACTCTTGCCAACAGGTGCTACTATGGTCTCAATAGGCAATTGAGTATCAGAGACCTTTCTCGTACGACAAAACTAATACTCTACAAGACGCTCATCCTACCCGTGCTTCTTTATGGCGCAGAGGCGTGGACTCTATTAAGCACTGATGCAGCAGCCTTGAGAGTATTCGAGAGAAAAGTCCTACGTAAGATCTTTGATCCAGTGCGAGTTGGCGATTGGTTCCTCATTGGATTCAAAAGTAAGCTGTATAAGCTCCTCAACGACATAAACGTTGTGCAGCGTATTAACATCCAGCGGATGCGCTGGCTCGGCCATATTGTTCGAATGGAGGAGGATGCTCCGGCAAGACGGGTATTTGATAAGGAGAATTGCGGAAGTCGGCGAAGTGGTACGACCTTGTTTACGTTGGACGGACCAAATCGAGGAAGTCCTGTCATTGATTGGTGTGCAGAGGCGCCTGGAAAGATGTGTTGAGGCAGGCCGAAATCGGCCGTTAATCGGGTTGTTAATGGCCAATTAAGTAAGTAAATAAGTAGTTTATCTCTCACTTTCTTTCGGTCTTAACAGGACACACCAATTTTTATGGTGAAACAATAGCTTACGTGTGAGCTGGTTTGGATGTGGAAAACATTTGAGGATGAACTCCAATTCTTTATAGCCTTGACAGGGACATAAAAGGAAAGTGCCAAGTGTTGGTAGAGGAAATAAGTCGTTATTTATGGTTTGTATCGGCTCTTGAAGTCGCCGTAGTCTAGTAGGTAGTGTGTTGGCTTATTAGACGTAAGGCCAGGGTTCGAGCCCCAGGCCAGACATCAAAACAAAATACAAAAAGTATTTCTTCGTCGATTTCCTCTCAGCAGATTTCTGGCAAAAAATCTGAGAGTCAATAGAAAATTGCCATGAAAAGTTTCTCAAAAAATCTGTCGTTCGGAGTCAACTTTAAACTGTAGGTCCCGCCACTCATGTATAAAATTAACCCACACAACATAAGTGGTGTGAGAAACTAGGTCAATAATCCTGACTGAAGGGTTGTAATGACCAATTATGTATGTATTTCTCTCTATCTGGCAACTTCTAGAAGTCTATTGTTGATTTGATTTGTTTTTGTAATGCCTTTTAATTCCACTTGTTCTGGTCTTTTAGGGAAGTCTTTGTATTTTTCGGAATTTTTTTTGTTCCTATATAAGTCAGAATAAGTCAGTCTTCGCTGCTGGACAAATTTTGCATAAATTGATTAGAAAACGTACCAGTCCCCTGCTTAAACGGGTTCGTAGGAATTGTTCTGATATTGTATCTGTTCTCACAAGAAATGGCATGCGGAAACTCCTCTTATCTCATGGAATTATTTTTTAAATACTCGCCTGTAAATAATAAAGTTTCATGGATGAATTGAAGCAGTGTTGCAATCATCAGCATAAACGTAGTATACCCCCACCCCCTTCAGTAGTCTAGGCCACAACAAAATCTCTACCATCAAGAGAAATTAAAATCCGAGCAACGCCACTGTGTTTTCATTTAACAAAATACGAATCATGTGAGAATATTCCAGTCCATGGCTGTTGAGTTTGCTTGTTTGTTACTCACTGTACAGTACAAGTATTTAATCCGTCCATAGAGTAGCCAAAGTAGCCATCGTTAGTCAAAATAATATTTTATTCCTCGTATATGTAGTATGCCACAGTGAATCACTTTTATTTCAAAGCGTTTAATTAGATTTGATTTCATTTTGAAAAGCAACAAAAAAACAATCGATTTTAATTCTCTGCTCTGCGCTGCTCTGCTCTGCTACTATTTAGCGTGGTTTGATGATGATGATGATGCTGGTGATGGCGTTGGTACAGTGCGGTAAAGTGCGATTGGACGCTGCTGACTGTCTAATATGAAACGAGCTTTTTAAAGCGTAACAAAACCACGCAAAAGATCAAAGAGAACAAATACCGATTGATTGTGTATTGATCGCGTTTATTTTTATTTTTAATTTTTTTTTTTGAAAACAGAAAGATTTTCTTTAAACTCCTTCATTACACTGAACTCAAGCTAGTGCAAGTGGTGGTGAGAAGAGCACAGAGAGCACAGTGTATGCAATCGATTTAATTGCTGTTAGCCTGTAAGTACAGGCTTCGGCTTAATTATGTCTTTACGACGCAAATAATCAGTACAACGGTAGGAGGTTTTAATAGAACAGAAAACGTTTTTAATTAAACGAACCCATTGAAGACCTTTTTGACTTCTTGTGGTTGTGGTAATCACGAGACGAAGAAAAATTTTGTAATTAAAACTCTTAAACTATGACGACAAGCATATGAGTACTATGAGGACTACTGCTTGCATCCAGAATTACAATATTTACGACAAACTACAGGCACTTTTCGATTATAAAATTGTATGAACGCTGTTTTGTTCAATTGTATTCGTGTCAGAGGTCAGCAATGAATCGTATTTTCGCTACTCATAGGTACTTATGAAATTTTGAGTATGAGTGAGTCAAGAGTATTAAAATTCAACTACTCTGATTCATTCGTACTCGCTACAACATTGATTTATAAGGACAGGTTGAGTATGAGTATGAGTACAATGTTGACATCATACTCACAACATTCGATTCATTGTTTGATTCATACGCCTACTCATTCAGATTCATAAATTTAAAAAAATACTTATAATACTTACGAATAATTCGAGTCACTCGAATCATTCATCAAAATTTACAGTAGTAGTTATTGTTGCATTTACAAAAGAAGATAAAAGAAAAGACAAAGACAACAAGCAAAGCATACACACAATCTTCTTGTGAGTATTGTGGTGTTCGTACTCGAATCATACTTATTTTGTGCTTCGTGTATATGTTGAATCATGGAGAGTCGAAATCAACAACATCGTGCGTATTGTTAAGTATGAGTACGATGAGTATTTCTAACTTTGAATATGAGTAGTATGAGTATGATAATAAAATAAGTATGAATGCGTATAAGTAGCTGAAATTATAAATATGACTCGAATCTACTCATTGTTTTGAATACTCGTTGCTGATCTCTGATTCGTGTGATAAATAATGTTTTGTTTGCTTTTGTTTTAAACGTTTTAATTAATTTTATTTTGGTTTTTTGTTTTTAAATTCATTTTTCTTCTCCGTTTAATTAGAATGTCGCTTTAAATTTAAATATTTAATCAGTAATTAATAATTCCATATACATACGTTGCTGAGCTAATTTTATAAGCAAATCTCAATAAATTATTATTGAATTAAGAAATTATTATTATTCGTTCGGTATTGGTGTTCGAGTTGCTGTTGCTATTTTAAGACTCAAATTTATGGCACTTTAATTGAAATGATTTAAAGTTTATAAAAAAATTAAAAATAAAATATTTTGTAGCTTATTTTTATTTATTTATTAATTATAATACAATTACTAATTATATTTAATTATATACGAGCTGAGTAACTTTGACCATGTGCTCGGTGTAGTGTCACAGACCAGAGTCTCTGGTGGGAATCGAACCCACGACCCTCACGCTAATAGTCTAGCACACTACCTACCCACTAAACTACCAGGGCACTCATTTTAAAACTTATTTTTATAATATCAGATGCAATAAAGTCAACTCCCTTATCCTTACTTAGCTGTGTTGAAATAATCCCATTCAGGTGCAATATGAGCATTCCATTAGGCATTACTCCTGTTGCCTGCGACCATCTGTTTGCTATTTAGGTGATTATGTAATGTTTCATTAACAAAATTATTTCTCTTGAACAGGAACGTACTTACTTACTTAATTGGCCATTAACAATCCGATTAACGGATTTCGGCCTGCCGTAACACATCCTATTTAAATTTAAAAAATAATTCCACAAGATAAGAGGAGTTTTGATTTGAAAAGTCTCTCCGAATGCCATTTCTTGTAAGAACAGATACAATATCAGAACAATTCCTACGAACCCGTTTAAGCAGCGGACTAGTACGTTTTCTAACCAATTTATGCAAAAATAGTCCAGCAGGGAAGCCTGACTTATTCTGACTTATGTATATAGGAACAAAGAAAATTCCGGAAAATACAAAGACTTCCCTAAAAGACCAGAACAAATAGAATTAAAAGGCATTACAATAACAAATCAAATCAACAATAGACTTCTAGAAGTTGCCAGACTGAAAGAAAGTGAGAGATAAACTATTTACTTACTTAATTGACCATTAACAACCCGATTAACGGCCGATTTCGGCCTGCCTCAACATAGCCTTCCAGGCGCCTCTGCTTCTTGCGCGCCTACGCCAGTTGGCCATACCAATCGATGACAGGGTTTCCTTGATTTGGTCCTTCCAACGTAAACAAGGTCGTCCTTTGAGCCGACTTTCGCAGATCATCGCATCAAATACCCGTCTCGCTTGAGTATTCTCCTCTATTCGAACGACATGGCCAAGTCAGCGCAGCCACGGGATGTTAAAATGCTGCACAATGTCTATGTCGTTGAGGAGCTCATGCAGGTCACTGTTGGATCGGATCCGGAAATCATTGCCGACTTGCATTGGGACTTTTCTCTCGAATAATCTCAATGCTGCTGCATCAGTGCTTAATAGAGTCCATGCCTCTGCGCCATAAAGAAGCACGGGGAGGATGAGCATCTTGTAGAGTATAAGTTTTGTCGTACGAGAGAGGTCTCTTCTACTGAATTGCATATTGAAATCATAGTGGCACCCGTTGGCAATAGTTATCCTACGCTTGATCTCCAGACTGTTATAATTTTTGGTGATAACGGTGGAGCCAAGATAAATAAATTCCTTGACTATATCGAAAGTATAGTTATCCGCCGTTAGCTGAGATGCAATACGCCACACGTCTCTACTTGTCGATAACATATACTTCGTTTTGCCTTCATTTACTGTCTGACGCAGCTTAGTATACTTCCGTTCAATAGCTCTAAAGGCAGCAGTAATATCTCGCTTGGTACGCCCTATGATGTCAATGTCGTCAACGTACACAAGCAACTGAATACTTTTTTGAAAAATAGTGCCATTGCAATGCACTCCTGCCTTCCGCAGGACACTCTCCAAGACGAAGTTGAAGAGGTCGCAAGATAAGGGATCGCCTTGTCTGAAACCTCGCACGGTATCAAAAAGGTTCGGAGAGGTTCATTCCTACCTTGACGGAGCTGCAGGAATTGCTCAACGTCATTCTGCATAGCCTTATCAGCTTCGCAGGTATACCGAGCTCAGACATTGCGATAAGACACGATCCCTTATGGGGCTATCGAAGACTGCCTTATAGTCGACAAAAAGATGGTGTGTGTCGACTTGTTTTTCGTATGTCTTTTCCTGGACTTGGCGTATTGTAATGATCTGGTCTCGTTTTCAATTCCGTACAGCAACAGCGCCTGTCATCTAAACGTACTTGTTGCACCACACGCTAAACTTGTTCGAAGAGTGCAATGAAATCATTCATATGACCTGCGACGTTTCAAACGTTTCGCCTTAGTAAAGTTATTGTCTAACGCAGGCAGAGAGAATGCGTTTTATTTGCACTCGTGTTTTTACTTTTTGCATCGTTTTTTTTTTTTTTTTTGTGTGTAAGAAATCTAAGAAATTCCAACAACAAAAATCTGTCTTTGTACCGAGACCACACCAGTTATAACCCATTAAATACGGACGCCATGAGGCTGACATAGTGGCGGCGGTAAAATATTTTCAAAAAAACGAACACATAGAAGCTTCGGCTTTTCATTTACAAGCAACAACAATAGCAAGTAATAACGAAAGAAAATTGCAATATTTTGTTGTAATTTTTATGACGTTTTTCTTCTTTTTTTTTTTTTGTTTTTTGTGTTCAGCAACAACTCTGTATAAAAGACTCAATACAGTCGGATGAATGCCTGTGTTAATAATGATGCTTTAACGCGCTTTAACTAACCAACCAACCAAACCAACCATTCTTCATGCAGCATTCAGCATTCACAATGCAAGCAGCAAGGCAGCAACAATAAGGATGATAATGTTAAAGCAGCAAAGCAATGCAACTTGAAACTATGAAATCATTTGTGGAATGTAAGGAATTTAAAAATTTATTTCAACACGTAAGGAAGAAAGTAAACTTTTACAAACTGTAGCCATTCGAAGTACAAATTAATACACGCTTTAGTACTGCTTTTAAGTTTTTTTTCTCGGTTTTTTTTTTGGTTCTCGACAATAAAGTCGCCTGCGTTGCGTTGAGTCTCTCTAGTTTTTCTGAAGTGTCTGAATAAAGAAAAAAAAGACAGAAAACATCCTTAAATGTTTGGTTGCATGTCTGCCTGCCTGTTTGCCACACTGTGAATTATTAAGTGTCTGTGGCAGGCAGAGAGAGAGACTGTGTGTGTGCCAGCCAGCCAGCCAGCCCAGCCATCTAAAAAGATGTGTGGCAGCAACAATAACAATAAGAAATATATTGTAGCTTCAACAATATTTAAAGCTTCGATGGTGAGCGCCATCTCGTTTAATCTACCTTTTAAGGGGCGTGGCCATAGTATTTTATATGCGATGATCAAAGACAGCCGCCACTTTGTTCTTGCGCCGCTTTTACGGCTGCAATGCTTTAATGTTGCCTTCAATTTCGTTTCCACTCTCATCTCGTCTCTCTTGTTCTTGTTCCTTTAGCAAAGCTCTACAACATTATCTGCCTCATAATGATCATTCCAATCATGACATCGTAATTATGATGATCATCATGATGATGATCATGATACTTGTACTCGCACACAATACCAGTTGATTTTCAAAAGTGTGAATGAGTTTGAACCCACTGCCACATAAAAACAAAAAAAAAAAAATGCCACAAAAGATGCGCAACAGCAACAGCAATAAAAAAGGAGGCTTTAAATCACTGGCATGAATGTCTTCCATAAGAGTCAATATGTATTCATTAATTTCGCATAAAGTGTGTTGTAAATAAAAACATGCAACATATTTGAAGAGAATAATAGCAACGTTATTGGCATTGGAATTCCTTATGCGCTTGCATCAGAATTCTTCCTGTCGCAAATTGCACAATGGGCTTGAAACTGTGTTAAAACTTAAATCTACCTGATCATTGAAGAACCTTTAAAAACATTTTAATTTTCTTTGAGGAATAGAAGGAATATGAGCGGCAAAATCTCTTAAAACGAAAATTAAAAAAATATATGCTTTTACATCGCTTAGCATTAAAATTATAAACAAAAATACAACAACAAACCCCAGCATAAAAAATGGTAAACAAGTAAACAAAAGTACAACAACAAACACTACAAGAATAAATGTAAATCAAATACACAAACAACAATAATGAAACAACGACGTTTACATTTATAGAGATTTCGAGAAGACGAAGCCACGAAAATTCGCCAACAAGAACATTCATCAGACTGTTTACGTTGCTATATAAAAGGCAAGACAAAGCAGGCAACTGAGTTAGTAAAAATTCAGTCAGTCTTGTGTGAAGTCGCGGTGTGTTTGAAGAGAGTAATCGTGGTTTGAAGATCTCCGTTACAAAGATCTGTCGAATAATTGTTTAGTGATTGTTATTGTTTATGCAAAGGGTGTAAACAGAGGAATAACAAAAAAAGCAATTGTTGTTGTTTACATCAAGTTGTGATCAGTGGCACACTGAATTGTGGGAATAATAACGAATTTAATTAAAAACTAAACACAAATTTATTTTTATTTTATTTGCAATTTACGAGCTCATATTTTAAATGTTTTTAAAAGTTTAAAACGTAACAATATTTTGCTAGACAGTCATTTGGCCCATTGTGTGGGTCACTAAAATACTCGTGTAAGATGTAATATTTCTCAGATAATTTACGAAACTTTATAAGGCAACATACGTGTTGTAAATGGTTTGAGTCATTTGTGAGACATGCAGTCGTACCCAATATGGATGGAGATTATAACAAGAGGTTTCAAGTGTCAGGTATGAGTGCCGTGTTTTCCATGCTAGGCTTCCCATTTGATCTACTAAGTCGTTCTTATGATCGAATTCAGTGAAATGCGAAATTTACCTTAATGATGTTGCAATTCAAAGCCCATAAATCGATGCCAAGAGTAATAGGTCTCCTATGGCTAAACAGTAGCTAATGCTATGTTTGCACAAGCCTTCGAATTACTTCGCTCTCTGCTTTGAATTACTTATTGAATTATCATGTTCACACGACAACTTTGTAATTCCTTTTGACAGTTCTTCTTTTCTTCTTTTTATTGCTAAATTCTTTGCTGTTAAATTGTGTTAACAATGGGAAAGAGCTACAAATACTTTCAACAGGTTTTCTACACACATAGTGGCTTCCTCCGCTAATTTTTCGAATAATTGGTTGGTGATGGCAAAAATACGATAAAATTTAGAGATTACATTGATTTTTAAGTAATTCACAGGGTAATAGAAATTGAATTACATACAATTTGGGTAAATCGCTCACAAAATTTTGTATGGCGAATTACGTAATTCAACACATAATTGGATGTTGAATTACGAATGAGAGAGCGAATTACAAAAAATTGCTACCGTGCGAACATAGTATAAGAGTCTTCCAAAAATCATTGTCAATCTTTCCTTTAGGTTGACACAGCAAAGTTAGAAGTTCAATCGTCTCTGAAGGCAGAAATATGAAACGAATATTCGAAACGTTTTATTGAAAACTATTATCGATAACAAGCAAACTGGAGATGTATCACATCGTTAATACAGCAGATCACACAGACTTCCAGTTTAACCTTATTCATTCAGCCTTATAGCACGTTCACATATAAGAAGGTTAGCAAGGTTATCGTGGTTATCGAGGTTATCTTCGTAACCAAGCCACAAATGTATGAGGTTAGCCATACAATTTGTATATGAAAGATAACCAAGTTCAGCTGTAGGTTACCTCATAACCTAGTAAAATACGCAGTGTTTCATTGAAAAGTACTCAATAAAATACTCAAAAATACAACGCTTATATCTATTGTGAATATATTTACTAAAATTTGACAGCAACAATAATAAAAAAATTCTTAATATTGATATGATACAATTGAAGACTAGTCTAGCGAACAGATTAGTCAAGGATTAATCACTTTTGACGAAGAAATTGATTTTAAAGTAAATATTGAAATCGTTGTATTCTAGTAGGTAGTGTGTTGATTTATTAGACGAGAACCCGTGGTTCACGCCCCGACTCAGACAACTGCAACCAAACGAAATACGGAAGAAAATATTTCTTTTGGTGATTTCCTCTCAATAGTCTTTTGATTGCCTTCTGATTGAGAATAATATAAAACTGCCATGAAACGTTTCCTAAAAATATGTTGCTCGGAGGCGACATTAAACTGTAGGTACCGCTACTCATGGACAAAATCAACACACAACATGGGTGGTATGCGAAACTAGGTTGCAATCCTGGCTAAATAGTTGTAATGACCAGTTAAGTAAGTAAGTAAGATAAGCGTCACGTTCATAAGGTTATCAACACTTATTATAAGCCTGTCAGAAGCACATTGTAGTTTCAGAGCTGAAGTTTTAAAAAACCAGGAATACAACTGTTTTCGATATCGCGGCTGATTCAAATGGTCAAAGTTGTTGCAGTGAAAGCTAGTATTGTCTCTGAAGACCTTCGGACCTAGAATGAAAGAATAAGCAACTATTTTTGTTGTCTTGTGGGCTAAATTATAAAAGAAGAGACGCCATAGAGAGTGATGTCTACAGTAATAGCCTAGTAAAGATTAAGGCTTTGGCCTCTTTCTCGACAAGAGTAAATTAAATATTGTGTTGTATTTGGTCCGTAAGGCGGTTAGCCTGTATAATAGGACACTTCAATTTTTATGGTGAAACAATAGCTTACGTGTGAGCTGGGTTGGATGTGGAAAACATTGGAGGATGAACTCCAATTCTTTATAGCCTTGTCAGGATCATAAAAGGAAAGTGCCAAGTGTTGGTAGAGGAAATAAGTCGTTATTCATGGTTTGTATCGGCTCTTGAAGTCGCCGTAGTCTAGTAAGTAGTGTGTTGGCTTATTAGACGTAAGGCCACGGTTCAAACACCAGGTGAGACATCAAAAAACGAAATTTAAAAAAAAAGTTCTTGGGCGACTTTCTCTTCTGGCAAAAACTGTGAGAGTAAATTCCAATTGCCATGAAAAGTTTTTTTTTTTTTTTTTTTTTGTGAAACCAGCACTCAGGGGATGGCCCCTACTCATGCAGTGCATTGTGCAGGTTTTAGGAAAATGGGTTATAGGAAGGTGGAAGAGAGGGAGTAGTGTTTGTGGACATCTCAATATGCGAACGGCAAGGAAACGAGTTGCTGCTGGGTGACTATAAAATGGCCAGTGCTATACCTTCACCATTAGACAGTCTACAGCAATCGTCCCCAAGAAGTCCGCACCCTTCAGTCCTAGCTTCTCACACTACTCATGTTGTGTGTGTTAATTTTATACATAAGTGGCGGGACCTACAGTTTTAAAGTCGACTCCGAACGACAAATTTTATTGAGAAGCTTTTCATGGCAATTTTATTTACTCTCAGAGTTTTTGCCAGAAATCTGCTGAGCGGAAGTCGCCGAAGAAATATTTTCGTTTTGATGTCCTGACCTGGGATTCGAACTCGGGCCTTCAGTCTAATAAGCCAACACACTACCTACTAGACCACGGCGACTTCAAAAAATTTAAAAATAAAAAATTTGTCGTTCGGAATCGACTTTAAACTGAAGATGTAAAGGGATCTTCAGTTTAAAGTCGATTCCGTATATAAAATTCCGTGTATAAATTTTATACGATTCCGTGTATAAAATTAAAGCACATGACATAAGTGGTGTGAGAAGCTAGGTCATAATCCTGACTAAAGGGTTGTAATGATCAATTTGATTGCTTTTAGGATCTAACTTGCATGATAGTTAACCTGCCAAACTCTGTTATGAATCCTACTGCTCAGGTTTTTTAAAAATTGCTTGCAAGGCAATATTTTGTTTTTTCTGACCTTTAAAGGCCTGTATAAACCCATAGTACCGCAGCATTTGCTTTTCTTAGCATATCTCTGTGAAATTTTTGTACAGATTCAAGCTATCACAAGCAATCTGTGTGTGTGTGTCTGTGTTGTTGATTCTTCTATGCCAGTCAGTCAGTCCATTGATCATGATGTCGTGACCGAAAACATTTCATCATCATGATCATCATCATCTACATTTGCAAACGTCATTATCATTAAGTTTTATAGGCAAGATGATCATCTAGATTGCCCAGTTGCTTAGTGGTCCGTTCATTGTTATCGTCATTCATTGATGTCGTACGTCCTCGTCAATGTCATCATTTGTAAGCAGTTGTGTGGCAAAGAAGTTTTAAAAAAAAAACAACTCGTCTTGAGGCAATTGATTTAATAATAAGAGAGTTTTGGAAAAGCAACAACAACAACAACAGCAATAGCAACAACAATAATAAAATTATGTGAAATAATTACCTTTTAGTTGAAGAACAAACAAAACCAAACGGACAGACAGACGGAAAAAATTAAAAGGAAATTAAATGGGAAAATAAAGAAAATAATTTAATGTCCATCTGATGCCATTATGGACGTATGTGCATATGTATGTACATACTTACGAGGTCTATAAATGAATTAAAATTTCTTGTTTTTAAGACTCCAACCAATTCAATGAAATTTTTCATGAATTTTCATTATATTACTGGGCCACAGACATTACGAAAACCCTTTAAGCCTTAAATTTCGTTATTTTTATAACATTTGATTAAAACAAGACACTTGATTATATCAAACAGGCAGACAGACAGACGTACAGACAGACAGACTGATAGCCACTTACATGAGCATTAAAGGCATATAAATGACTGGGCATATGCAATCATATTTGCTTACCTTTTATTGTTATTTTCTGTCTGTTTCTTCTGTTTCTTCTTGTTTCTTCGTGTTTAGTAACGCTTAAAGCTGTAGATGTGGCGCGGCTTAAAATAATTTCTGTTGTCTTTTACCTCGATTTGTGTACGCCGTTATTATTGTTTTTTTTTTTTTTTTTTTTTTGGGGCCCCCGGTATTACAAACTCATCTTTTAAGTGACAACACTTGTTATTATTTCTGGCAAAAATTTTCAATTCCATTTACAACACAACACACACCAGAAATTAACTTTTATATGCAGCTCAGCCAACAACAACAAATGCATTCGGGTCATGTGTTATTGTTTTATTTCGGGAGGGGGTTCTTCTGTATTTTAAATTTCAAAATTTAAAAAAGTTGGGTTTTATTGCCAGCGATAACATTTATCGTCGTTATTGCTGTACTTTTGAACAGTATTGCCAACACACAACCATGCCAATGCCACACTCATACACAAACCCACACCACGCAAACCCTATTCTCGTGTGGAATATTAAATTGAAGCTAAGGAGTGCGCACAAAAAAAATGGGCCTACTTTTAAGCTTCTAACTTTTATCATAATTGAAAAAAATTAATACCGTTACATTGTTTTCGTTAGTCATCTGTTTCAAAATCCACGTGCTAAATCTCATTGCAATAGCAAAATTATGGTGTTTTCTTTTCTACAAAGAAAATGTCACCCTCTTACAAGGTGCATTAAAAAAATTTTTGACCAACCCTTTTGTAATGTCATATTTTATTTGAGAAGAACATAACATAAATATTAAAAAAGGGTACGCCCTGTGTTTACCACTTATTAAGAAAATGAATGAGGAAATGCCAATTTGTTCAAAGGTGTTGCCAGATCGCTAATTTTTCGACTTCATTTATTGCACGCTTTTTTTATAACAAAAAAAATATTTTAATGCAATTTTTTATATTGCTGACCATTAGCTTTAATAATGTAATATTTCCTTAAGATTACTCCACAAAACAATGAAAAAATTAACTTTAAATTGGATAACAATACCAGGCGACTTTTTTTAAATTTCATCTGGAAGCCCTATAAATAAACAAAAGTCATCTGCTTTACAGGGCATTATCAGCACTCTCGATTTATAGAGGGCATAAAATGCAATGCCCTCCACCATTGGCAAGTGCGAATTATTTAGAATAAAACATACCACCCTTTTAGAGGGCGAAACATTTTTAAGAAACAAACGCAAAATTGCATTTTGCGTTAATAAAATGCACATTTTTTGGTAGAAAAGAAAACACCATTAGTTTTTTGAAAATGGACACCCAACAAGAATGTCGTAAAAAAATAATTGAAATTTTCAATGAAAAATCGCGCCGCTTACAAAAAACGATTGCTAGGCTCGCAGGTGTTAACCAAAAAACAGTTTCTAAGGTAAGAATAAAACAATATAAGGAGTCAGTCTTTAAGTATTGAG
Organism: Sarcophaga caerulescens; assembly: GCA_927399465.1. Taxonomy (NCBI): domain Eukaryota; kingdom Metazoa; phylum Arthropoda; class Insecta; order Diptera; family Sarcophagidae; genus Sarcophaga; species Sarcophaga caerulescens. Next base: position 9,240,585 of record OV656872.1, read on the forward strand.
AGAAAGCGTGGAAGTGGAAGAAAAAAAGGATTTGCCGACCAAAACAAAGCATGTAAAATAATACGTATTTTTCAAAAAACATCCTAACATGTCTGGAAGAAAAGTGGCTCAATAAGTTGGATGCTCTGAGACCTTTGTGGGAAAAAAAATTTTATACACAAAAGAATTCAAATATTATTTACTTTAATTGAAATATAAAACGAAAAAAAATCCGCCACTTAGTTTTATTTCTATAACGAAAAGTGTAAGTCCAGTTTTTTTTGTGCGCATTCCTTATTTTGAGATGGTTGAGTGAAGTTAGTCGCAGAACTCACTAACTCTTACATGGCTTTACACACAATTTTTGTGTCTTGTTAACTGTCACTTTTGAGCATCAATTAAATATTTATTAACACAACGCTTTAACCGCCAGTATTATGGCAAATAAAAATTAAAAAAATAACGAAAATAACGAAAAAACTACACTGTCAGAAATAATGCTTAAAGAACTCAAAGGTAATTGATGTGCTGCAATTAAAAACTTACACCCATTTAATGAAATGCCAAGAAAACGGCCCGATTTGGAATTTTAAACAGCTTAAACAAACAAATATAATTGATCATTACAACCCTTTAGTCAGGATTACAACCTAGCTTCTCACACCACTTATGTATGTTGTTAATTTTATACATGTGTAAAGGGACCTACAGTTTAAAGTCGACTCCGAATGACAGATTTGTTTGAGAAACTTTTCATGGCAATTGTATCTACTCTTCGAGAGTTTTTGCCAGAAATCTGCTGAGAGGAAGTCGCCGTAGAAATATTTTTTTTCATATTGTTACGCAGATTGAAACGACCTAATATTGTTTCACATAAATCAACAGTAACATCAGTATGAGAGAGATGGATAACGCAAACGCAACATAAGCGAACGCAACAAGAGGCAATGTGTACACAATTCAGACTAACAAATACAACGAACATCTTCCAGGTAAACCAACAACAACAAGCATGAGAGCAAAAGGGATGGACATGTAAGCATATGCAACAACAAACAACGTGGTACTATAAAAGGGCAAGACAGAGCAGACAACGAGTCAGTAGTAATTCAGTCAGTCTTGTGTGAAGAGCGTTGCGTGTGAAGTAAACAGTTGCGGTTTGATGCTTACAAAAAGGTTGTAAGCAGAGAAATATAACGAACAATCATCACATATTGTTATAGTTATTGTTGTATGTGTGAATAATAGCGAACAAGCAATTATTGTTGTATCAGTTAATTGTGAACAGTGGCACAAAAGTAGTGTGAACAATAAAGAGAGTTTAATTAAAATAAGACACATATTTGTTTTTACTTGGTTTGCAATTAACGAACTCATATTCTAAACGTTTTTAAAAAGGCAAAAACGTAACAATATTTTCGTTTTGATGTCTGACCTGGGGTTTTGAACAGTGGCCTTACGTCTAATAAGCCAACACACTACCTACTGTACTACGGCAACCCTTAAACAAAGGTCTCTTCAAAAAGAATCCTTTGTTAACAATATTGAAAGCATTCTAGTTTGCATGAAGTCAGCAATATCGCATGATAACCATCGATAATTACGGTTTGACAGCTGTTGACATTTTTATTCAGTTAGGTTTGACAAGTTATTGTGAATCGTTGAACTCCAGAACAATGCTTTCAAGTTCTGAAAATTTATTTTAAAGCAACAAATCTCTGTTTACGAAGCTTTAGCACTTTGCGTCGTATTTTTGTTAACACAACTCATTTAAAACTGGCCGAAGATACGTATTCTAATTAAAGAATTGTATTTTAGCAATGAATCTCATTTCTGGCTAAAAGCAAAGCATTCGGAGAGAATATGTCATTAACAATAGCTCGTTACATGCGTTAAAATTGATTTTTTCATGCGGTTTACACGCTAGCGTCAACATAGGTCCTTATTTTTGAGGTTAGAGTGAATGGTAAGCATTATTGAGCCATTCTTACCGATTTTTTTTTTTCCATGAACGACATTCGATTCCTAAAAGAACCGGATACAGCGCGCTTACTAACGATTTATTACAAAATCTTCTTTCATACGATTTAAGGCCTGTAGACATAGCTGCCAGATTTAACGATTTATCGTCATTTTGACGATTTTGTGCTCCAAAAATATCATATTGACGATGTGACGATTTATACCCTTATTTTGACGATTTATAGAAATTAAAAATTTGCATCATATTCTTTACTTTAGTACATTAAAAGCCATTTTAAACTTTGTATTTACCTTGCAGTTATTACTATTGCAAATTTAAGTGATGATTTTTCTGTATCTTATGTCTTTTTCATCCCTTAAAAGCCAAAAAATTACAATCTCCTCACGAAGGGAGTTCCACATACGATTAGTCCGACTAAAGAACTACTTTTGTCTGTAATGCAGTATGCGATCCACTGGCCAAACGACCACATACATACGTATGTGCTCGCTGAGAAACACGAGTGTTATGTAGGAATACATGATTCTCGCGAACAAGTTCTTTTATTTCGCTCGAGCAAAATCCGTTGCAATAGCGATAGAACAGTAAAACACAAACCACATTGCAACGATGCTCCAATGAATCAATGGAGATCGATACCCTACCGTCATTAACGGGCAATTTCGCCCTCACCTTTACGCGGTCGAGAAGTCTCAAAAAAGACGTTGAGGCATCGGCCTATACATGAGAATTGTATTCCATTCTCTTTCGGATATAAGTGGAGTAAATAGTAAGAAGATCAGATGAAGTGAAGTCTTTCTTGCTCTCTTAAGAAGCTAAGGCACTGAAATATGTATGTGTCGGTTCTAGCGAACATCACATTAAATTTTCATGCCGATTTTGTGACGATTATTTTTACGATTTCTTTGACGATTTTGACGATTTTTTTTCTAATATTTGACGATTTGATACAATATTTATCTGGCAGCTATGCCTGTAGATGATATTTTGTAGAGCGTTTTTAAGTCATTTGTTTATGTCAACAAACCATCAACTGTTGAAATTCTGAAGGCAAAGCCAATGTTCCAACCACTCTTTATTGGACAACTACTTACTTAATTGATCAAGCTTACAATCTAGATTCTCGCACCACTCATGTTGTGTGTGTTAATGTTAATCCTTGAGTGTTGGAAGCTTTTTACGGTAATTTTGTTTTCTCCCAAAGATTTTGCTGACTGCTGTGAGAAAGTCATCGAGGAAGTATTTTTTTTTTTGTATTTTATTTTGTTTGGTTTGTCTGAGCTGGGATTTGAACCACGGGCTCATAGCTAATAAGATAACATACTGCCTACTAGACTTTAGAGATAAAAGTATCCAAAAATTGAACCTGAGATAATTATATTTAAGAAATAAATGCCATGATGATAATAAGAAAATTTCATACCCACATTATCTTTGTCTCGTATTATCATTTTAAGTTCTTACGCTTTTAATTCTGCAAAAAAAAAAAATTGTGCCAACGCGCTTCAACTTCACTCCTGCTTTACCACATTGCAACAATTTCCGAATGAAACTGCATCACGTATAATTTAAGCATCTCCACCTAAGGCTTTTATGTGAATTTCATTTCATTCTGTGGTCTATGTTATATCGATATCTATCTCCCTTGTAGACTATGTCCCAGCGAACATCGTTTTCAACTTTTGATAGCCTGCGAAAACTTAATTTTAGATCGGAGAAGTTGTAAATCAGGAGATAGAGCGTGTTTGATGTCCACACGAAATTCCTTAACCATTCTTTAATTCACTTTTGACACGAAATCCAACCCTATATTTTAATTTCAATCCTAGTAGAAAAGAGATTATCCCGACATGTGATCTTTGAGTGCTACTAACTGTTAAGTTAGAGGAGGTATACTTGTCAATTGAGACAAGTACAGTCAGTACCCAGAGGTCGAATTGACCCATTGTATGAAACTGTTCTAACTGTTACCACTGCCTGTTTTCTTTCAGTGTAATTGTAAAGTTGAATGATTTTTCTGTTTCCTTTGTTTCCTTAATATTCTCTACTGTTTTATCAGGTGTTGGTGATCAGTTGTAAAACATGATCGGTAATAGCCACTCTGTTTGATGTTTACCACTGCCACCTCCTCCTCAACACTGTTCTCTTTGCATGCTCCTCTTATTAATGAGTTGTAGTGGAAGTAGTAGTTGCCTGGCACATCTTTATGCAATAACAACAGAAGAAGAAAGATAAAAACAAAGGAAAACAAAAAAAGATGAAGACAAAGTGTCAAAAAGACATAACAGTTAATAGCTGACACAAAAGACTGTAAATTATTTGAATAATGTGCCACCAACAACAACAACAACAATAGCAAGAACATAAGAGAGATTGTGACAAGACAATGGATGATTAGCCGGTTGCTTCTTCATGCAAAACTGACTAAAGACTGGATGCGGGAATAATAATAAAATGAAAATGAAATGAAAACGGAATGAAATGCAATGAAATGAAATGATAAATTAAATGTGAATAAAAAAAAAAACTAAAGGAATTCAAATAAAGGGTGATTTTTTAGCTATTATCTTTTTGGCAACACTGGTTTAAACAGCTCACGCACGTTTCGTGTTTTGTTTCACTGTCAAACATCTTCAGTTTGGTCTATAACAGAGATCAGCAACGAGTATTCAAAACGATGAGTAGATTCGAGTCATACTTATTATTTCTCAGACTTATACGCATTCATACTTATTTTAATATCATACTCATACTACTCATACTCAAAGTTGGAAGTACTCGTCGTATTCATACTTAACAATACGTATGATGTTATTGACTTCGACTCGTCTCTACTTAACATTTACACGAAGCACAAAATAAGTATGATTCGCATACGAACACTACTATACTCACAAGAAGATTGTGTGTATGCTTTGCTTGTTGTCTTTGTCTTTCCTTTCTTCTTTGTTTGCATATGCAACAATAACAAAGGCTGTAAATTTTGATGAATGATTCGAGCCACTCGTATCACTTATAAGTATTATAAGTATTTTTCTAAATTTATAAATCAGAATGAGTAGGCGTATGAATTAAACACATTTCGAATGTTGTGAGTTTGATGTCAACGTTGTACTCATACTCATTGTAACCTATACTCATAAATCAATGCTGTAGTGAGTACAAATGAATCAGAGTAGTTGAATTTCAATTCTGTTGATTCACTCATACTCAAAATTGCATGAGTGCTTATGAGTAGCGGAAAAACGATTCATTGCTGATCTCTGGTCTATAATTTAACCATGAATCGTCTTACCAACGAACAACGCTTGCAAATCATTGAATTTGACATCATTGGACCGTACTTCTTCAAAAATGCTGCGAATCGTATACGTAACTGTGAATGGTGCGTGCTACCGTGAGATGATATCCAACTTTTTTTTGTCCAAAATGCAAGAGCTTGACTTGCAGGACATGTGGTTTCAACAGGACGGTGCCACATGCCACACAGCACGCGTAACAATGGACTTATTGAGAGGCGAGTTCGGTGAACATTTTATTTCACGTTCGGTACCGGTCAATTGGCCGCCTAGATCGTGCGATTTAACGCCTTTAGACTATTTTTTGTGGGGCTATGTTAAAGCTCATGTCTATACAGACAAGCCCGCTTCAATTGACGCATTGGAAGACAACATTGAAGCATTTATTCGTGAGTTACCGGCCAAAATGTTAACGTAAAAGCCAGGGTTCGAGTCCCAGGCCAGACATAAAAAAAAATAAATACAAAAAGTATTTTTTCGGCGATTTCTTCTCAGTTTCTCAAAAAATCTGTCGTTCGGAGTCGACTTTAAACTATAGGTCCCGCCACTTATGTATAAAATTAACACACACAACATAAGTGGTGTGAGAAACTGCCTAATGGTGAAGGTATAGCACTGGCCATTTTATAGTCACCTAGCAGCAACTCGTTTCCTTGCCGTTCGCATCTTCCCCCTTTCCACCTTTCCTAAAAAAACCTGCACAATGCACTGCATGAGTAGGAGCCATCCCCTGAGTGCTGGTTTCATAAAAAAAAGAAAAAAAATGTTGGAAAAAGTATGCCAAAATTGGACTAAACGGATGGACCATTTGAGGCGCAGTCGCGGTCAACATTTGCATGAAATAATCTTCAAACATTAAATTACGAGTATATGGACCGTACTATCGATTCAAATAAAGATTTCATGCAGTTTTCTGAATTTTATGTGTTTTTTTTTTTTGAAAAATTTTCCTATAGCTCGAAAAAAAATCACCCCTTAGAATGGAAAGATGAATGCAAAGATTCAAATAGAATGGAAAGATGGATGGATGGATGCCAGAGCATTTAAACAAAAGAGACTCTCTCATATAAAAAAATCATTAATCCAGAATGAGTACAAGAATGCTCGCATATTTTAAAGGTAAAGGATGTCGGACGGTTGCGAGAAGCTAGTTTGTAACACCTTTTTATAAGCTGCTCTTACCCGAAAAAAGGCCACATGGTTGGCTAGTGTATATGAGATGATCATGATGATGATGATTTCAAAATGAATGAATGATCACAATAAAACCAAACAACAACAAAAGCCTTCAAAATCTTTAACGGATGGTGGAATAAGTGGCCACAGCATAAAGTCATCAAATGGTTGCACGTTTTACGTGAATTTCGCTTCATAAATTGTGTGAATAAAATAAAATTAATGTGCGGGAATGCATTTATTTTTCACTTTTCTACACAAAACAAAACAACCGACATTTATAGGCATCACTAAGAAATAAAAACATAAGGAAACCCAAACAGAAATATTAAGGATTTTTTTTTTTTTTTTTTGAAATATGGCAGGCAAAGCAAAGCAAAACATTCAAACAGAAGTCATCAAATGATGGTTGGTGGTCTACCCCCCGATTTACGTGAATTTCTTTATAAAGTCACACACAATGAAAGCCGGGAACACTGTTCACCACGATGAGGATGATTATGGTGATGATGATGATGATGATCTTTAAAATCATTATTGTCGGTCAAAAATGCTTTAATTTATAACCTTCTAATTAAAAAAACACAAGAAAGAAAGAGGTTTTGCGACAAAACTGCAACAACAATGGCTATAAAAACGACACCAGACACTAGCAACAATGAATATGTGTAGTCATCCCGCCTTGCCTTCCTTATTCATGCAATGCATTCGTTCTGGTCTTAAAAACCGGGAAAAATAATTTTCGACTCGGATGAATAAACTTTCCAAAAAAACAAATTTTATAATTTCTGCCTCATTTGTTTATTGATATGCGGCAATATTCTGATGTGGTTTTGGTTTTGGTTTCGTTTGTTTTTGTTAAAACATTGCCGCTTTCAAATACAATAAGCGGAACCGTAAAGTGGAGAAGGTATCCCCAGTAAGGTTAATGGCTAGTTTAAAGGAAGTAAACCCTTGGTTTGGTTTCGTTAAAACATTGCCGCTTTCAAACACAATAAGTGGAACAGTACAGTGGGGGAAGGTATCCTCATTCAGATTAATGGCTAATTTGAAGGAAGTAAACCCTTGGTTTGGTTTCGTTAAAACATTGCCGCTTTCAAATACAAAATACAAAAAGTATTTTTTCGGCGATTTCTTCTCAGTTTCTCAAAAAATCTGTCGACTTTAAACCGTAGGTCCCGCCAATTATGTATAAAATTAACACACACAACATAAGTGGTGTGAGAAACTGCGGGCTTCTTGGGGACGATTGCCTGTAGACTGTCTAATGGTGAAGGTATATCACTGGCCATTTTATAGTCACCTAGCAGCAACTCGTTTCCCTGCCGTTCGCATCTTCACCCTTTCCTAAAAAACCTGCACAATGCACTGCATGAGTAGGGGCCATCCCCTGAGTGCTGGTTTCACAAAAATAAAAATAAAATAAAAATAAAAAAAAAAATACAATAAGCGGAACAGTACAGTGGGGGAAGGTATCCTCATTCAGGTTAATGGCTAGTTTGAAGGAAGTAAACCCATGGTTTGGTTTCGTTAAAACATTGCCGCTTTCAAATACAATAAACGGAACAGTACAATGGGGAAGGTATCCTACATAGGTTTAACGGCTAGTTGGAAGGAAGTAAACCTTAAATAAGTATAAAGATTTTGAAATGCCAAAGGAAGACAACTTCCAATAAAATCTTCAAATAAAAAGTCCAGTAAAAATGCCGGCTAAGCATATGACTTAGAACACATCCCATCATAAAACCTCTACGTGTTCAAATTCAAATGAAACTTTGTTGTGGTTTAAAGCTCTGCTTTTTTTTCTGTTTTTAAACTCATCAGTTTTATTGTCCAATTTTATTATGGCCAAAACCAAAAATTCAACAACAACAAAAACAACTCCGAAATATTTAAAGGAACAGTTCACCACAGCTCAGTTAAAATCTACTAATGCCCTCTAATTTCTATGCTCAAGTGGAATAAGCAAAATGCCAACGTGTAAACAAACCCTTAAACAACATCGCGAAATGCCTGGCATTGTGTTGACTGTTCCTTATTGCCAAAGCAAAGAGAAAGAGAGAGAGAGAGGAAGAGAGCAGCAGCAGCAGCAGCAACAGCAGCTCTGGGATTAAAATTAGTTTTTGATTATGATTTCGAGCTTCTGGAAAACGCAATTTCTGTATGAAACATCAACGAGCTGCGTATCGTTTTTGTTGTACCTCTTTTCTTCTGGTTCACTCAGGGGTATTGGAGGGGGTAGAAGGTTATTTTAATATATAAAGCCATGCTTGCGGGTTTCATCAAACAAGAAACAAAATTGTTCAGGTTCAACTGAAGGAAGCAAAAAAAAAAAAAAAATCGTGGGGCTTTAAGAATCAAGCCAAACTATGAATGAATGTGAGAGAATTTCAAGCGCGCGTGTGTTTTTTGAAGTGTCTCAATGCGATTTTGAATATAAAGCAACAGCAGCAGCAGAGAAAAAGTATTTCATTTTTTCTCTTCAGCGGTATCCTCTTTTTGGCGGCAAGTAATTAACCCTTTTAGCAAATCTGTTTTTATTGTTCGCCTTATTTAAGCCTGAAGGCATTTAACCGATCACCCAAACGAAAGGAGAAGAGCAGCAGCAGCATCAGCAACAACAACAAAGCGAAGTGAAGGAAGAAGAGGAGAAAGAAAAAAAATATGAAAATTAACATCATTGATGAAGGTCGTCTTATACAATAAAAAAAAAAAGAATACAATCACTTGCTAATTTATCATCCTTTTCTTCATTCGGTTTCCAATTGTCCAAGCCATCCAAATAATAGGCGGAGAGACTTAGGAAAAACGACTTAAAAGACAATATTTTTGCTCAAATTTGTTTTTTTATTTATAAAGGAGAATATAAACTTTAAATGCCCCTCTAATATATTTTTTTTCCATTCGATATTTCTTTAAGCCGAGATAGGCTTTGTTATGGGTCAGACATATTCTCTGACCTACGGTGAGTAGTACCCAAAGGACTTGAACTTTCAATAAGAAGATAAAGCCTCTATCATACCGGGTTATCCAGTTTGTGGTTTCAAAAGTAAACGTAAATAAAACACTACATATAAAATATTTTTTTCATGATATTTCTTTTTTATTGTAAAGTTTGAACGTTGACATTATGTGTGAAACACTAAATCATTTAAATGACCTCCACGCGAAGTGTTGCAAGCATTGATTCTTTTGAGGTCATTTTCGACCACTTTTTGACACATATTGGGGGGTATCTCAGCCATAACTTGACGAATGTTGGCTTTTAAGTGCTCAAGAGTTGAAGGTTTATCTGCATAAACACGGTCTTTCGCGTAGCCCCACAAAAAAAAAAGTCTAATGGTGTCAAATCGCATGATCTTGGTGGCCAGTTGATAACGCCACGACGAGAAATTATGCAGCCAGGAAATGTCTCTTGCAATAAAGCCATATTCGCTCGAGTTGTGTGGCATGTGGCACCGTCTTGTTGAAACCAAATATTCTCCAAGTTGTATTCTTCAATAGCAGGCACAAAAAAGTCGTTTATCATATGACCATAACGCTCCGAATTGACGGTGACAGTCGTTCCATCGTCGTTTTCGAAGAAGTAAGGTCCAATCACACCTTCGGACCAAAGAGCGCACCAAACAGTGACTGTTTCTGGATGTAATTGCCCCTCTTCAATTACTTGAGGATTCTCAGAACCCCAAATACGACAATTTTGTTTATTAACATACCCAACGAGTGTGAAATGTGCTTCATCGCTGAAGAAAATTTTGTTTGAAAAATTGCCGATATGCACGATACGTGGCTGTGGCAGAATCACCATTTTTGTAGTAGGTTTTGATAATTTTTATGCGTTGTGTGATAGTTAAGCGATCCATTTTCGTCAATGTCAGACTTTCAACTGAAAAGAAAAAAAATTGGTTTCACAACTTAGTTTGACAGATGTCGAATTCCAGTCCCATACTTTTGAAACCAGGAAATGGATAGCCCTTTATGATTGTTTACTTGCCACAGCTTACCTTGCCATCAGAGATCAGCAATGAATCGTTTTTTCGTTACTCATAAGCGCTCATGAAATTTTGAATATAAGTGAGGCAGTTAACAATATTGAAATTTAACTATGTACTCTGCTACATTCATACTCACTACAACGTTGATTTATAGTACAGGTTGCAAAGAGTATGCGTACAACATTGGCATCAAACTCATACCATTCAAAATATGTTTGATTCATAAGCTCCTACACTTTTAGATTTATAACTTTAGAAAAATATACTCTTATAATACTTATCATGAATGATTCTGTGACTCGAATCATTCATCAAAATTTACAGTCTTAGTTATTGTTGCGTTTACTACAAAAGAAAACGGACACATAACCACAAAAGACAGAGGCAGCAAGCAGAGCAAACATACAACCTTCTAGTAAGTAATTTACTGTTCGTACGCGATTCATACGTATTTTGTGATTCGCGTATGTATATGTTGAGTTATGGAAAGTCGAAATCAACAACAACATCATACGTGTTGTTAAGTATGAATATGATGAGTACTTCAACTTCGATTATGAGTAGAGTTTCCATGTTATTAAAAGAAATATGAATACGTATAAGTATCTACAATTATGAGTATGATTCGATTCTACTCATCTTTTTTATACTCATTGCTGATCTCTGGTACACAATAACTGAATAGCAATCCATACTTCTTGCCGCTCTATTAAGTGAAGGTATTTATTAGCCGTTAACTGGCCTAAAGTGGATACACAACGTACCAACCAACGTCTTAAATTACATCGTCGTTTCTCACGAGGCATTGTGTAATGGAAAGACATACGAAGAGAGTTTGCGCTTACCAGCACATAATTTCTGCAGACATCTCGAGTAAAACGATATATGAAGAAATGTTTCTTCGCCTATTACCCCGCAGCAGTCTTCTGGCAAAAATACTGTGGGAATAAGTAAAATATTTGTTTCTCAAAAATTTGTCGACTACGTATGACTCACTTATGGACAAAATCAACACACACAACATGAGTAGTCTGAAGGCTAGGTTGCAATCCTGACTGAAGGTTTGGTTGTAATGATTAACTATGTATGTATCAGAGATCAGCAACGAGTATTCAAAACGATGAGTAGATTCGAGTCATACTTATTATTTCTGAGACTTATACGCATTCATACTTATTTTAATATGATACTCATACTACTCATACTCAAAGTTGGAAGTACTTGTCGTATTCATACTTAACGATACGCGTGATGTTATTGACTTCGACTCGTCTCTACTTAACATTTACACGAAGCACAAAATAAGTATGATCCGCGTACGAACACTATTATACTCACAAGAAGATTGTGTGTATGCTTTGCTTGTTGTCTTTGTCTTTCCTTTCTTCTTTGTTTGTATATGCAACAATAACAAAGGCTGTAAATTTTGATGAATGATTCGAGGCACTCATCAATCATTTATAAGTATTATAAGAGTATATTTCTAAATTTATGAATCAGAATGAGTAGGCGTATGAATCAAACACAATTCGAATGTTGTGAGTTTGATGTCAACGTTGTACTCATACTCATTGTAACCTTTACTTATAAATCAATGCTGTAGCGAGTACGAATGAATCAGAGTAGTTGAATTTCAATTCTGTTGATTCACTCATACTCAAAATTGCATGAGTGCTTATGAGTAGCGGAAAAACGATTCATTGCTGATCTCTGGTATGTATGTACCACTTAGTGTCTGAAGAATCGCTTCATGTGATATAATAACGGGTTGCTATGTGTACTCAATTGAGTTTTGATTTAACGAAACTAACAAGCCTTCTTATTCCTATATTATTCTTAAGCTCACCATGAGCTGTAAGATGATGATGAAAAAGCTGATGATCGGTCATTTGCAGCACGTTCTCGGACGATAGGGTTGGCCACTGTAGTTATCTGGGTATAATATCGTTTGTGAACTTTATTTTATAAGCGGTAGTAGTGGGAAAACTTTGCTCTTTCATTCTGATTTTTTCAGATGACTTTCTTTCAAATAGTCGATCTTAAAATATTGGTTATGGAGGCGAGAAAAGAGAGCGTTTATAATTATTATTATTTATAATTATTATTTATAATTATTAGCATAGAATCTTTGGCAGCACAAACTTCCGCAGGAAGGGCATTTCACATGAGCTGGAAGAATGAATTTTCTCTGCTATGCATTGTGTTTTCCGCTAGCCAATTGATGGATGTACGCTATGAGTAACATTAGCGGCAACACAATGCGCCTATATATAATGATGATCCAATAAGCCAATATATATAGTTGAATACCCTTCCCTTATTATGGAGTAACTTCCCCTTTTCTTGTACATTCTCGAGAAACCTTAGAATAAAGTCAAGTCAAATTTAGAAATGTCACATCTAAAATTATTAAAGTGCAATCTGGAGTACCTCAAGGCAGTCATTTGGGCCCAATCTTATTCACTTTGTTTATTAATGACCTTCCCTCAGTTGTTTTGCATTCTAAGGTACTGATGTACGCTGACGACTTTAAAATATTTAACACTTTTAATAATGTTTATGGATTTGATCTACTTAGTACTGATTTTTGCTGTTTTTATAAGTGGTGCAAATTGAATTTGTTGGAATTAAATATTAAAAAGTGTAAGCACATGACGTTTTTTAGACATTCAAAGATTGATACCTTCTATTGCATTGATAATGCTGTGTTGGATAAAGTTAAAAGTATTTTGGACCTTGGTATTCTATTGGATCATAGACTCAACTTTCGGGATAACATATCAATCAATGATCGTGCATAAAGCTTATGGCATACTTGGTTATATGAAACGGTGGTCTAAGGAATTTGTTGATCCTTATTTAACTAAAACGTTATTTACATCTCTTGTCCGGCCTATCCTGGAGTATGGTTCTATCATATGATACCCCTAATTATGCAGTCAATATAAATAGCATTGAGTCAGTGCAAAAACAGTTTTTAATTTTCTGTTTACGAGGTCTTGGTTGGATATCCTATGAATTACCGCCATATCGGAGTAGACTTGCTTTGATTAAACTGCCAACTCTTAAAAGTCGTCGTTCCATGATGGGTACTCTTTTTATTCTGTGTTTAATACGTGGAGATGTTGATTCAGAGTTCCTGCTCAGTCGATTGAAATTCAATGTTCCTGTGCGACCTACACGTAATTTTGAATTGCTTTCACTGACTTACTACAGATCACACTACGAAAATAATGATTCCTTCAGACGTGCCTGTAAAACATTCAATGAATGCTACCAAGTAGTTGATTTCTCTGTGCGCAAAGATGTTTTAAAGAAAACCCTAACAATATTTTTGAACTGTTAATTTAAAGTTGTAGTTGAATTAATGTAAACTGTTTTGGATATGTCTCATTTAGTCAGTAAGGATATATTGTATCTATTGATGTTAAATAAATAAATAAATAAACTTTGGGGCAGTGACAAGGGAGCTGAGTTTCATTTTTGTACGGATATATGTAAGTGCTAACGAGTTTAAATGGAGTGAAACATTTCTTGAACTGCCAAAAGCAACTGGAGCACTTGAATGCTTCTTTCAAGATTTAAAAATCATTGCAAATGAGGAAATGTAATTGGGTATTTCGAGCATTAAATCGCTTCGGTTGCTTGTAAGTCTTGCATATTAAGGCATTTCGTATCAATCTTTAAAGAGCTCTACGATCAAAGAAAAATGAATGACGAATGTTCCTATCATTTGCAAAAGAGTAAATAGAATTGTAAGCTTAAGCGAGGAGATATTAAACACTTTACATTAAAAACCCAAGATAAAATTGTTCTTCAACTTCCGACAATTTGAATCTCAATTGCTTAGGTTTCCCCGATACCTGGAACAGCATGTTTCCTTGACTTATGCTCATAATAACTTCACCACTTCCTATGACAAAATTGTCATCAAATTTATGACTTCTTTGAACCTTTACTAACGCATATTGCGTAGATAATTTCGTAAAAAGGATTTTCTAGTAAAAATTTTCTCGTATACAATTATGATATAAGTTTTGCTTATACAATGGCGTGAAACTAATTGTGTTGTCTTCCACCTCCTCCATACCCTGCTTCGTAGTTGTTTGGACTCACTTACGTCCACTATTTACTTAATTAATCGGACATGAATATTTATCATCATCAAATCAAGTTACGAACACACCCATCTGGAGTTGGAAAACAGGCCAAGTCAAAGGTAAATGACAGTAAAACATTTACAAAAACCCTTCAGAAAAGAAAGAGTCCTTCGTACCCTCACAATTATGCCAAAGAAAATGTCGTGCAACAGACTCAATTAGTAATGGCTGCCACAAAATGATACACACTCTTACAAGGTAATTAAAACCAAGTAATTACACTATGTATGTGTGTGTGTATGTATGTATGTGTGTGTGTAAGGTTAGATACTCATTTTAATTATATTTATTATATAATATTGTATAATCATATTAAATATATATGCGTACACACACACACACACACACAAATCCGTATGTGTCCGTATGTATGTATGCATGAAAAATTAGAATTTCTAAAGCGAACTCTTTAACTAAACAAGCCATTCATTAATAACCAAGAAAGAAAAAAAAAAGTTAAAAAGAGCTGTCACACCATTTATTTATTGTGTAACTGTAATAATAAATGGCTCGCGCTCATATGACCGGCACTCTTGTCTTGTCTTGTAAATGATAATTTCATTCTTCTACTACAGGCAGCTATCCAGCCAACTAGCGAGCTCATCTTTTCGGCCAGGTCGTATTTTAATATTGTTAATGACCATAAACACGTACAGTGGCATAAAAAAGTCTAGCATGTGTTTGTGTTTGTGTTTTTTTTTTTAGCATAATCACAATTGGTTCTGGCCATGTTAATGGCAACACATGCCGTTGGTTTCTTTTGTGTTAACCAATGTGGGTGCCTTTCTTTTTTTTTCATTGTAGCTGAAGACCTCTTTGAATTTGCATTGTAATGTGCGCAGTACAGTGTAGTGTTTTTTTTTTTTTTTTTTTGTGATACACAGTGTTACACAGATGTCATTTCAATTATGACACTTTGGCTATGACATATGATCGCATCTAGAGTGTGGTATTTTCTTTAAAACGCGCTTTAAAAACAAAGGAACAGAAGTCAATGGAATAAGAAGCTAAAGACCATAAGAATTCTATTCAAATAATTTTGCATTTAAAAGAAAACATCAGTGAATCTGGCAAGACATCCATTGAATAACACAATTGCACAACATCAGCCAGCAAAAGTTGCCCATATACATACACAGAGCGCCACAAGTGAGTCAACACCCACTATAATTTTAAATTTTCTATTATAAAAAATATACTTGTAGCACAACAATAATTTTTGCAATTTATTTGTTTTAACATTTCATAAGTAATAAATAAATGTTTTTAATTTATGGAAATTTATTCGACTATTCTCATTTACTTTTCTCGCTATCCTAAGAAAATGAATTATTTCAGCGGTGTTTACTCACTTTTGACGCTCACTGTACATAATTGGTCATTACAACCCTTCAGTCAGGATTACGACCTAGCTTCTCACACCACCACTGATGTTGTGTGTGTTAATTTTTACACATGAGTGCTGGGACTGACAGTTTAAAGTCGACTCCGAACAATAGATTTTTGAGAAACTTTTCATGACAGTTTAATTTTCTCTCAGAGTTCTTCCCAGAAATCTGCTGAGAGGAAGTCTTTTTTTATATTTTCGTTTTGATGTCTGATCTGGGATATGAACCGTGGGCCTTATGTCAAATAAGTCAACACTCTACCTACTAGACTTTTTCTTAATTGCCCATATACAGTATTCCCTCGATTTACGTCGTCTCGATTTACGTTGTTTCGATTAACGTCGTCAAAAATTTTGTTCCCTTCAACTTCGATTTGCGTTGTCATTTGATTTACGTCGCCTTTTTTTGGAACCAATTGTGACGTAAATCGAGAGATTACTGTAACTTTTTTAAGTTCCTTGTTAAAAACATACTACTTTGTAGTATGAGCATTTACGTCGACTTTTTCCGGAACATTCTACGACGTAAATCGAGGGAATACTGTATATGGGCAATTAAAATTTGCGCTCTTTTTTGACGCGTTTTTGCCCTTTTTTGTTCAGAAATCTCGTTATTTTTTGAAAATATATCACCAGATTATGCTAAAAAACCAAATTAAAGGGCTTGACTACAATAACGGGCAATTGAATTCCCGACCCCAGAGAAGTTAAAAAAATTTTTAATTCATACAGAATTTTAAAACTGAAGACGCTACAATACACTTCAAAAATTAGGAGACACTTGTCACCCAGTGAGGATCGCATTATGATAGGAGCTTCAGTTAGGTAGAAAGGGAATTCGATACCACTACACCCAAGACCTCTTTATATAGGGCGTTCTTTCTAGGCAAATCTAGAATTACCATGGGATTCTAATTTGAAAACTGTTAAGGACTAGGATACATAGGCTGGCATGCGTTAGACTAACTAAGACCAACAGAATTTGTCCTAAAGCTACTGGAGGAACTGGAAGAGCTATGAATACAATTATTAAAATAATGGGACACAAGTTTATTCCGGTGCATCAAGAGGCTGTCTTAACCGTTTCCCGAACAGAATCTGTAATCTCTATAATTTTTGGGAAATGCTTCGCAACGAGCCTAAGTTATGCGAGTAAATGAAGAAATTTGGAGGCTTTACAGTCTTTTAAGCGAAGGGACAAATCTACATTATACAAATGGATCGAGGATACATATTGTTACGAAAATGGTGTTATTAAGATAATAAGCAAAAGCTGCAAAAACAACACAATGGACTTGATCACACATAAAATGATAAACAAAAGCTCCAAAAACAAAACAATGCAGTTGTTCACGTGATCAACGAATAAGTAAACATATAGCAACAAAAACAACGGGCTTGTTTACAAGATCGATGAATAAACAAAAATATAGCAACAACGTCCGTGCATAAAAAAATATAGCGGAAAGACAAATAAACAAAACAACAACAATTCTGCCTGGACGAAAGTAAACAAGATACACGAACAACAATGATGACGAGATGTTTACAAGGCCGTCATCATCCTTCAAGGGCATTCATCACACTGTTGATCCAGTGATATAAAACGCAAGATAAAGCGAGCAACGAGGATTCAGTTAGAATTCAGTCAGTCGTGTATGAAGACACGTGATTCTCGGAGTTCGAGTTAAGTTAGTCGTGTGACGACGTGGCGTTGAATTGAGTGAGAATTCAACCAGTGGTGTGTGAAGATACGAGATCGAGCTATAATTCAGTCAGACTTGTGTGCAGAAAAGTTGCGTGAAGAAAACAGTTGCTAGTGTTGTGCTTACAAAAAAGGTTGTGAGCAAAGAAGAATAACTAACAAGTGTTGTAGCTTTCAAAAAGGTTGTAAGCAGAGAAATATCACGAACAAGCACATATTGTGAAAGTTACCATTGTATACGTGGAATAATTTCGAACAGTGGCACAAAAGTTGTGCAGATAATAAAGAATTCATTCAAAAATAAAAACATATTTATTTTTATTTTATTTGCAATCTACGAACTCATATTTTCAACGTTTTTAAAAGGTAAAAACGTAACAATATTGTGCCAGGAGCGAGAGTATTCGAAGATCCGGTAGTCTACGACAGAGAAAGTTGTGCTCAATTTTACTTGAATAGGGAGGACAAGATCCTTCTAACAATAAGGCCGCCATGAGAGTACTCGATTTGTATGAGTTGAACTCCAGCAGAGTATGGTATTGTCTTAATGAGCTTGGCAGGTAAAATAGGGACACTTTTTGTTCGATCCCAGGTCAACTGGACACTTGTGGCAATGAACAGATAGATGCCCTTGCGAGGAGAGAACCTTACGAGGCAAGAGAAAATGCAGAGAGGTGAACAGGCTTTTCAAGCTTTATCGATTGAAGATTTTTGCTTGGTAAGTACATAGAAAGTCGCCGTAGTCTAGAAAGTAGAGTGTTGGCTCATTAGACGGGATTCCGTCGTTCAAACCCCAGCTCAGATAACTCGAACAAAACAAAATATGAAAAAATACTTCTGCGACCACTTTCTTTCAGCAATCTTCTGACAAAAACTCTGTGAATTAATAAAATTGTCATCAAATGTTTCTCAAATTTGTAATTCGGGGTCGACATTAAAAACAGTATGTTCTACCATTCCAGAATAAAAATAACACACACAACAATAAAAAATTACAAAAAAAAAAAAACAAACAAAAATATTTCTTTGAAAATTATCTCCGAATTCTTAAGATTCTTTAAAGAAATTTTTTCTCAATTAAAATCAATAACAGAATGCGGTCTTTAAATCATTTTCTGTTAAAAGATTAACGCGTTAGAAAATGATTTTTATCTCAAAATACATCAGCAACACATTCCAACACAGATGCCAACAGATTCCAAAACATTCTTAAACAATAAATTTCCGATCAAAAGCAATAGAACAGAGACTGAAGGAATATGAAGAAGAGGAACAGAATTGATTGCGTTAACAAATTTGGCTTTAATCCCTAAGCACTTACTCGTATGGATGTTGTTGTATTAAAGGGTTCGCCAAATAACTTTTATTTTTTTTTGAAAATGCTTTAAAAAAAAACTGCTGAATATTTTCTCAAATTTCTTTTTTTATTTGAAAGTACAATCCTTCCGGTTAATAATGGAAAAAAATTTCATTCAAATGGCTGCCTCGGCTGGCCATGTAGCAGCCTACACAATCGGTCTAATTTTTAAGCACACTATCGATTGTGTGCAGTTGTATTTCACCAATGGCTTCACGAATATTGTCCTTTAAAGCGTCAATTGTCTCTGGCTTGTCGGCGTAACACTTATCTTTGACGGCATCCCGCAAATAATAGTCCAACGGTGTCAAACCGCAGCTCCAAGGTGGCCAAACGACATCAGCTCTGCGTCTGATAATGCGATCTTCAAAAACAGGGTGCAAAACATCGAGTGTAGCTTCGGCTGTGTGGCACGTAGCGCCGTCCTGTTGAAACCAAATGTTGCCAATATCCTCCTCTTCAATTTTTGTGAACAAAAATTCATTCAACATGGCCCGATAACGATCGCCATTGACTGTAACGGCCAATACTTGCTCATTTTCGAAGAAAAATGGCCTAATTATGCCTCTGGACCAAAATCCGCACCAAACAGTGACTCGTTTTGGATGCGTCGACTTTTCAATGTATGCGTGCGGGTTTTCTGTGCCCCAAATGCGACAATTTTTCTTGTTTACATACCCGCCAAGATCAAAATGAGCTTCATCTGAAAAGATGATTTTTTTTGCCAAAATCGGCATCTTCTGTAAGTCGATCGCAGGCCCACTTAGCGTTGTTGTTCAAGCGTATAGACAACCATATTCGTTCAGCGGAAGGATAAAACTAATTATCTGTCAAATCAGACATGAGCTAAGTGTTACCATTCACGAAGTAAGCACTAGTTGAAAAAAAAACGTTAGATGGCGGACCCGATAAAAGCCACAATAAAACAAAAGAAAAGTAAAGAGTCACGTTGATCTCGTTTCTGGTTGATTTGTGTTTTGACGCTTCCTTCGCTTAAACAAGAAACTGAGATTTAATTTGAATACACATACCCTGGACTCCAGAGTATTCTCATCGATTTCATTATCATTCTTAACAACATAACTGAAGTCTTCTGTGTGTGTGTGTGTGGACCCCAGCCATTATTATTATTTTCATAATGGATAGACGGATAGATGGATGGATGAATGGCTGTGTTTGTGTGTTTGATTGAATGTATGGATGTGATGTGTCTTTAATTGAATCGTTTTACTAAATAATGGCCTTCTTTAAAGCCATCTTTCTTTCCTTTCCTTTCCTTTCCTTCCCATGCTGTGACGACTGACTATTCATTCTTTTTTAGATTTTTAAGTGATCAGCAGCAGCAGCAGCAGCATTGTGATCGCTCGCAGTTTAATTATTCATAATTGGCTGCTTCTGCTTATTGTTACGAGCTGTTCACTTAAAAGTGGTTCTCATAGAAGAAAAGAAACTTGAAACATTAAAGACACTTTCTTAGAATGCGAGGGCTATTCATATTGTTACGTTTTTACCTTTTAAAAACCTTTAAAATATGAGCTCGTAGATTGCAAATAAAATAAAAATAAATTTTATGTTTAGTTTTAATTAAAATTCTTTATTATTCGCACAATTCTGTGTGCCAATGTTCACAACTTGATGTAAACGACAACAATTGCTCTTTGTTATTCCTCTGTTTACACCCTTCGTAAAAACAATAACAATTACTCGACAATTATTCGACAGATCTTTGTAACGGAGATCTTCAAACCACGATTACTCTCTTCAAACTCACCGCACTCTAGAGCTGCAAAACCATCGATAGTACTATCGATAATATCGATAGTTTCATTTCTAATGAACTATCGATGGTTTTTTTCGATAGCGATAGTATCGAAATTTAAGCGGCAATTTACAGTTTTGTGAAAATAATATACAAAGTTTCAATTCAAGTTTCAATGTATTAGTAGGGATGTAAACGATACATCGATTTTATCGAAACATCGATGTTTTACACATAAATTTCGATGTTTAACATCGATGTTTTCATGGGCGATACATCGGCGATACATCGGCCGTTATGGAAAAAGTAGAATATCTATACACTTTGGCACTCTTCTAAAAATTCGATACTATCGATAGTATCGATAGTTTTTTACTGGACTATCGAAACTATCGAATGGGCCGACTATCGATAGTTTTACAGCTCTACCGCACTCTTCACACAAGACTGACTGAACTTTACTAACTCACTCGCCTGCTTTGCCTTGCCTTTTATATGGCAGGGTAAACAGTCTGATGAATGTTCTTGAAGGCGAATGTTCATTGCTTCGCCTTCTCCAGATCTCTATAAATGTAAACATCGTTGTTTCCATTCATTGTTGTTGTTTGTGTATTTTGTTCACATTTTATTCTTGTAGTGTTTGTTGTTGTATTTTTGTTTACTTGTTTACCATTTTTTATGCTGGTGTTTGTTGTTGTGTATTTTCGTTTATAATTTTAATGTTAAACAATGTAAAAGCAATACACCAGTATCTAGATTTTTTTCCAATTTTCGTAACAATATAAACATAGATACGCAGTTGTATTGTGTTTATATGATGCAAAATAAGGCAAAGTAAGTTTTGCGCTACCCTCGTTTAATTCGTTTAAAACTAAAGCAACTACAATTATCAAAATGAATGAAAAATGGCAACGACTATGTGTGCCATTAAAGCTATTCAATCATTGAAGTGAAGTTTGATTGACTCTTCAATTATTGATTTTTAATTGGTGTGGCTTAATTGATGCCAAGAAACAAACAAGATTTCCTTCGAGTAGGTCTCTTAACTATTAATTTATTGGCAATTTATTCAATGATCAATTGATTTAATAGATGCGCTGTTATTTACTGGCATATTTAGTAATCTTATCAGCCACGAGAAGGTTGATATTTAAACTTTAGATTTGGATTTGTCGGAACAGTAAAGGAAATAAAAATTCCACGTGTGATCTATCATATGAATATTCTTGCTTAACCCAGAATGTTCTCTTTGGAATGTCTTCTGCGCATCACAGCCAATTAACCCTTAGCGGTTGTGTTCCATTAGGAAATTAAGTACTCTAGTAGCGAAACAATTAAACAGAATCTACATGTTATTACTGTACTGTAATGAATCAATAGGTGTCTACGGCGAACACCAAGTCATTTGAGACATGGGCTTTTAAATAAAAATTTTGCAGTTCATTTTCGATCGTATAGAGTTACGTCTCCTCTAGAAGACCGGTTTAGATATACAGTTTTAAGAAACAAAGCCACTTTCATTCTTAAAAAACGTTGATATAGACATATTTCCCAAAATTTCGATGCTGAAAGTGTTTAGAACATCTTCATACACCCACTTCAGCTGGGGACGCGGACTAATGATGACTGCATGGATAATAGCGTACATACTTACATAATTTGTCATTACAACCCTTCAGTCAGGAAACTAGGTCGTTTCTTACACCACTTATGTTGTGTGTGTTAATTTTATTCAGAAGTGGCGGAACCTACAGTTTAAAGTCGACTCCGAACGTTAGATTTTTGAGAAACTTTATCATGCAATTGCATCGATTGTATTTGTACGTTTTCTTAGTTTGTAGCCGTAAAAAAGTATAGACTTGACGTTCGGCTTTATTCGCGTAGCCGAAGTCTCCAAAAAGACCATGTCGGGAATACGGCAGAGATATTACAAATAATCAAGCAGTATAGAACATCTGCAGTCATTACATCTCGATAGAACGTATATAGCACATCAAAAATTTTGTAAGAATGCCGTGTGACTCTGGAAGAAATAGCGAGACATTCGATGTTTACCTTCATGTGGGTTGCTGGGTAAGTGGCCTTTGAAAGTGACAGAAAAGCTGAGCCATT
The DNA here is from genome assembly GCA_927399465.1 of Sarcophaga caerulescens. NCBI lineage: Eukaryota > Metazoa > Arthropoda > Insecta > Diptera > Sarcophagidae > Sarcophaga > Sarcophaga caerulescens. The sequence goes on from OV656872.1 coordinate 9,263,498, forward strand.
TGGAAACGCTTGCGTCTAATAAGGCAACATACAATAGATCACGTCGACATTACTTTTTGATAGACGATATAAATCGGACTCGCTGTGGATGCATATAATTTGCGTAACCTGAGTCCATATTAGGCTACTGTCACGTTATGTATAACGGGAACCTCCGAAATCACAACAGAGATCAGCAATGAGTATTCAAAAAGATGAGTAGAATCGAATCATACTCATAATTTCTGATACTTATAGGCATTCATAATTATTTTAATATCATGGAACCTCTCTACTCATATTCAAAGTTTGAAGTACTCATCATATTCATACACATACAACACGTATGATGTTATTGTTGATTTCGACTCTCTATAACTCAACATATATACACGAATCACAAAATATGTATGAATCGCGTACGAACACTAAAAGACTCACTAGAAGGTTGTGTGTTAAGTATTTATTATATCGGGTCCGCCATTTAACGTTTTTTTTTCAACTAGTGCTTATTTCGTGAATGATAACACTTAGCTCATGTCTGATTTGACAGATAATTAGTTTTATCCTTCCGCTGAACGAATATGGTTGTGTATACGCTTGAACAACGCTGGGAAATATTGCGACATTACTTTGAAAATCATGGTAATGTTGCAGAATGTGTTCGAAAATTGCGTACGGATTTTGGAAGAAGAGAAGCACCGTCAGCTCCGTATGTTCGTTATCTTGTGAAAAAAGTGAATGAAACTAGCATCCTCATCCAAACCAAACCAAAGCGTGAAAACCCAAAAACAGTGCGTACACACGAGAATATTGCTGCTGTGGCAGAAAGTGTGCGTGAAGCGCCATCAACATCAATTCACCGTCGTTCTCAACAATTGAACATTTCGGAGACATCATTGAGACGAATTTTGCATAAAGACTTTGGTATGACGCCATGCAAAGGCCAATTGGTTCAGGAGTTGAAGCCAATTGACCATCCAATGCGTTTTCGCTTCGCTAAGTGGGCCTGCGATCGACTTACAGAAGATGCCGATTTTGGCAAAAAAAAAATCATCTTTTCAGATGAAGCTCATTTTGATCTTGGCGGGTATGTAAACAAGAAAAATTGTCGCATTTGGGGCACAGAAAACCCGCACGCATACATTGAAAAGCCGACTCACCCAAAACGAGTCACTGTTTGGTGCGGATTTTGGTCCAGAGGCATAATTGGGCCATTTTTCTTCGAAAATGAGCAAGGAGTGGCCGTTACAGTCAATGGCGATCGTTATCGGGCCATGTTGAATAAATTTTTGTTCACAAAAATTGAAGAGGACGATATTGGCAACATTTGGTTTCAACAGGACGGCGCTACGTGCCACACAGCCGAACCTACACTCGATGTTTTGCGCCCTGTTTTTGAAGATCGCATTATCAGCCGCTGAGCTGATGTCGTTTGGCCACCTCGGAGCTGCGATTTGACACCGTTGGACTATTATTTGTGGCGTGCCGTCAAAGACAAGTGTTACGCCGACAAGCCAGAAACAATTGACGCTTTAAAGGACAATATTCGTGAAGCCATTGGTGAAATATAGCTGCACACAATCGATAATGTGCTTCAAAATTGGACCGATCGTGTAGGCTACTGCATGGCCAGCCGAGGCAGCCATTTGAATGAAATTATTTTCCATTATTAACCGGAAGGATTGAACTTTCTAATAAAAAAAAGAAATTTGAGAAAATATTCAGTAGTTTTTTTTTAAGCATTTTCAAAAAAAAAATTATTTGGCGGACCCTTTAAGTATTTTTCTAAAGATATGAATCTAAATGAGTAGGTAGTTATGAATCAAACATATTTCGAATGGTATGAGTTTGATGTCAACGTTGTACGCATACTCATTGCAACCTGTACGTTATACATCAACGTTGTAATGAGTATGAATGCAACAGAGTACATAGTTAAATTTCAATATTGTTCACTCTCACTTATATTCAAAATTTCATGAGGGCTTATGAGTAGCGAAACGATTCATTGCTAATCTCTGTAGTGTACCTGCTGTAGCATGTTTAAACGGAATTCTCCTGTAACTAAAAACCCGTATCAACTGACACAAAAATAAAACGAGAGCCGATTAAAGAAGATGTATTCACATGAAATGCAACCAATTTGATTTCGATTTCAGATTTCAAACTGAAATTATGAAAATTATGATCATCATTAGAAGAGCAAAGACAAGTTTCAACATTATTGACCCACGAATGAATAAAGAAGGGCGGGAATTTAACGAATTCGTTTAATTTTAACTGGCATACATTTTATTATGATTTTATGAAGAGAAATAAATTTCAATCAAATTACTTCGGCACGTTGAGTAAAATCGTAATAAAATTGTAAAATTAATGCCATCAAGAAGGTGTGATATTTGTCATCATCAACTAATTTTAAATGTCCAATGCCCACGCTTATGGCATTTCGTCATAATCAACCAGCAATTGTTATGATTTTTATCGCTTTTTTTCAAATTTTTTTTTTTTTTTTTTTGAAGAAAAAAGGCCACGAGTTTTTTTGGTTGTAATTCCTCTGTTGTTTTTTCGATCAATGAAATCAAATGAATTTTGAATTTATTGTTAATAAAATAGGCACACAAGTATTGTTTGTTAAAGGCGTTGGTGAATACATTTTTAAGGCCTTAATTGTGAATTAAAAAAACAAAGAATTTTAAATAAACTTTTATGCTCATATTTCTAGGAAATTGAATGAAACAACAAAATTTCTTTCCAAGAATTATTCCGTAACTTTGTAAGTCAGCAGTCAGCAGCAGTTATTCGTTTTAAAGATATCGAAATCGATTTATAATCCCCCGGTTATGGCTTTATAATCACGTTAAATTTCTTTGGAATTTGAAATTTGAATTGAAATTAGAATTCTTAAACGTTTTTAGGCAAGTTTTAGCAGTCCATGGCCATAAAAATAGTAAAATTTTGATTTTTTTATGGTCGTGTGGCTTTAATGTGAGCCAATTAAATAGTTTTTGAACGTTTTAAAGCTGTAATCACGTGCATTTCTTTTATGGTTGCCATCAATTTTAAAGGAAATTATTGGAATTTCTCTTTTACTATGACGTTAAGTGTTCAAATAAGAGTTGTACGAGGGGCCATAAATACTTTTAATCATGTTTCGATCACCTGTAGCTATAATCTTTGAAATAATCTCTTGAAGATTAATAAATCACGGCGGCTATTATAATATACAAAAACACCAATCTTGCCTGCAGAGCCCATAAATAGGTCAACACGCAATTGATCCGCTCATCTGTGTGTCTGTATTTTCAATAGTTTAACCGAGCTGGCAATGCAAATACTGCAGAGAACAGCAATGAATCGTTTTTTCGCTACTCATAAGCACTCATGAAATTTTGAATATAAATGAGTGCTTCAACAATATTGAAATTTAACTATGTACTCTGTTGCATATGAATCACTACAATGTTGATTTATACAGTACAGGTTGCAATGCGCATGCGCACAACGTTGGACATCAAACTCATACAATTTGAAATATGTTTGATTCATACGCCTACTCATTTAGATTCATAACTTTAAAAAAATACTTATAGTGACTCGAATCAATCATCAAAATTTACAGTCTTAGTTGTTGTTGCATTTACAACAAAAGAAAAAAGACACACAAGCAAAAAAGACAGAGATCAGCAAGCACACAACCTTCTAGTAAGTAATCTAGTGTTCGTTCGCGATTCATACTTATTTTGTGCTTCGTGCATATGTTGAGTTATGGAGAGTCGAAATTACTCGCAACATCATACCTGTTGTGTTGTTAAGTATGAATATGATGATGAGTACTTCAAACTTTGAAACATGAAACACATAAACAAAAAAGACAGAGTAACAAGCAGTGCAAAAACACAACCTTCTAGTGAGTATTTTAGTGTTCGTACGCGAATCGTACTTATTTTGTGTTTCGTGTACATACATATATGTTGAGTTATAGAGAGTCGAAATCAATAACATCATACGTGTTGTTATATCAAAACAACATATCAAACATGTCGAAGTAAACAAAACATGAAAAAATATTTCTTCCAGCGACTTCCTCTCAACAGTCTTCTGGCAAAAACACTGAAAGTAAAATAAAGTTGCCATGAAACGTTCAGAGTCACTACTCATGGATACAAATTAACACACTTAACATGGGTGGGTGTAATAAGCTAGGTTGTAATCCTGACTAAATGGTTGTAATGTCCAATTAAAGAAAGAATGATTAGGAAGTGGAAGCAAACATCATCCATAATAGAAGAAAGATGAGGTGGAGCCATGTTTCAAACTTGAAACAAAGAAATAATCAAAGCGAAGGATTATATTAAGAGAAACGAGTCCGGAGAAAACAAAGACAGTTCACAGCAATGCTTGCAAAACTGGAATTTTGAAATGGTACTGAACTACATATAACTAAAAGACTAACTAAATTTTTTTTGCATCAAATGGTACTTTTGTAACCCTTCAATCAGGATTACGACCTAACTTCTTACACCACTTATTTTGTGTGTGTTAAAATTATACATGAATGGCGGGATCTACAGTTTAAAGACGACTCCGAATGACAAATTTGTTTGAGAAACTTTTCATGGCAATTTTATTTCACTCTCAGAGTTTTTGCTAGAAGGAAGTCGCCGGAGAAATATTTTTTATCGTTTTGATGGAGATGTCTGGCATGGGGTTTGAACCGTAGGCTCACGTCTAGTAAGCCAGCACACTGCCTACTAGACTATTTATTTATTTATATTTAATACGCATACGCCACGGAACAGAAAAACTAACGACTTTTTCGTGTTCCCCACATACAAGACAAAAACAAGTGATTCGGAACGTAACAAAACGTAAAAGCCCCGTTTAGTCATACGTTGATGGAACGTAATGTAACATACGATCGTTTTTAGCATACGAAGAGCAATGCAAACGCTTATCGAAATTACATTACGGTTCTGCAAGCGTTTTCATTGCTTTTCGTACTCTAAAAACGTGGACGTCTGGCTAAGCGGGGCTAAAGCCTAATTCTACCATTAGCATTACGTTGAACATGTTGCCAATGCATTAATAGTGGAAAAGCGCAAGACATAAAATATGTAATAATAAAAAAAAAGTGCTGAAAGCGTTGCGGTGGTACTGCGGTATTTTTGAAATGAAAAAATACTGGAAAAAGTACAAAAGTACTGAATTTTTCAACACTGGTTCACAGTGCAACAGAAAACATTGCAGAAAACTTTATTAAAAGAATTAAAATGTTCATCGATTTTAATCACCGAATTTAATTGCATTTTCAATCACAGAAATAATCAAAGCGAGGATTAGATAAACAGAACCGAAGCCTAAGAAAGCAAACACTGGTTCACAGTGCAACAGAAAACATTGTTGAAAACTTTATTAAAACAATTAAACTCTTCATCGAATTTAATCACCGAATTTAATTGATTTTTCAATTACACACTGAATCGTTTGTTAAATGATCAGCAACAGAAAAAAAACCCATTTCCGTTGCATATTCCATTTCCCATCAACTGCTGTTTGTTGCCACAAATGTTTTTTTTTTTTTTGCTTCAAATTGTTTATTAATATTGTATTTAATATTTAATCTGTTGTTTTTGTTGTTGTTTTTTTTTCATTTTAAACAATAAAAATCACCTCCAAACATGCCAAAAAACAAATATTTGTCTAGAGGTAGAGAGAGACCAAAAGAAAAAACGCCGAAATAAAGTAGCCAAACGATCAAACGACTAAGAGACAGACAGACAGATAGGCAGACAATAATATTAGAAATCATAATAACTTACATAGAAGACAGACAGAAGAGGAGGTAGAAGAGAGCACAAGATAAGTTTCGTTTCATGTTTGTAAAACCGATTTAATCGGCGAACATCAACCGATTCGGCTTTTTATAATGAAAACTCATAAAACAAAAATCATTTTAATTTAATATTGTTGTTGTTGTTGTTGTTATTGCTACTATTACTATTTGCTGTTGTTGTTGTTTTTTTTCCTCGTTTGTTTTTTATGGTTAAACGCTCATTTAACCCCAAAAAAAAAACAAAAGAAAAGAAATGAAATGAAATGAAATGAAATGAAAACACAACAAACCACAGAACAGAATTTATCTATAAAACTTGAGAAAACAAAACCAAAATCGTTTGAATAATTTATTCTTCTTCTTCTTCTTTTTCTTGGTCTTTATTTAGCATTTATTTTGGCCGCCTAGCCTAGCATTCGGACATTGAGCATTTCGTATTTCTTTTTTTTTTTTAATGAAATTGAATTGAATTCTAGGGAATCATTGAGGTTTTTACAGGGAACCCAATGAATACCCTGTTACCCCTGCCATTAATAGATTTTGTTTTTGTTCTTTTTAAACCGTTGTTGTAGCATGTGCGTGTGTAAATATTTAAAAAAAAATTGTTTTTTTTTCGTCTTCTTCTTCAAATCTCTTGATTAATTTTTTTTCCTGTTTTTTTTTTGGAATTTCAATTCAATGCGATTCAATTTATTTCAATTGCTTGTTTTAATTGAAATTTGATGTGTGGCATGCGATTCAATCATAAGCATTGTTATGCCAGTGATTCCGTTTAATTGACGCTTTATAATGAGGCTAAAATGAATGGAAATGTTAAGAAAAAAATCAATAAAAAAAATTCAATAAAAATACTTCAAAGCTAAATCGTCTTTAAATGATGATCAATTTGTTATAAAAAATAAAAGAATTTCGTTGACATTTCATGAAATATCAAAGAGGACAGTTTAGATATACAGGCTGTTATCATTTGAACACACCATTTTGGATTTAGATTTAGGTTTCATTACCACATATGTACATATCAGAGATCAGCAATGTGTATTCAAAAAGATGAGTAGAATCGTATCATACTCATAATTTCTGATACTTATACGCACGCATTCATACTTATTTTAATATCATGGAACCTCTACTCATATTCAATGTTTGAAGTACTCATCATCATATTCATACTTAACAACACGCATGATGTGTTGTTGATTTCGACTCTCCATAACTCAACATACAGTATTGGCCAAAACTAAAGCACCCCCTCAGTACATTTAGGATTGAACCGTTGTCCGTTTGGCCTGCCTCTGGATGCCTATGCCATCTGAATCCTTTAATTTAAACTTAGATTCGTCAGAAAACAGCACATTCATCCATTTTTGGACACTCCAGTTGAGATGGGTCTTGGCGAATTCAAGTTTGGCGATATCAAAGGTTTTTTGCTGGTCGTCGACTGAATAATCCGGCCTCTACCGCCCTTCTGGGAATCGTTCTTTCGGTTATTTTTAAATCTAAGCGGTTTCGTACGTGACTAGAAAATGCTGTAGGATCATTTTGGATTGTCCTTTTAATTAAGGAGTCTTCATGTCGCAAGGTTTCACGTGACCTTCCTCCAGGTTGATGCCTTGATAAGCAAGCTCTCCAATCCAATCACTAACTTAAAAATCAACCCACAAAATTGCAAAACCAAAGAAGATTTATTTGAAGCCGCAAAAATAGCCTGGGAAGCAATATCTGCTGAAATAATTAATAATTTAATGTCCCCTATGCCTAAAAGATGTGCGTGTGTCATTCAGAATAAAGGATTCGCAACGAAATATTGATTTCAATAGTTTTTTGTGCACCTTAATTGGAGGGTGCTTTAGTTTTGTCCGCTTATATTTGCGACTTAAAATGTTTTTTGAATTCTAACTTTTTTATTTTTAAATTCTGAATTCCTTAAGTTCGTGGTTTTCAATATTAAGGATATAAATAAATAAAAAAAATAAAAATAAAATTTTAATAGCTTTGTTTTCTTAAAAAAATTATAATTTAAAAAAAATGTACTGAGGGGGTGCATTAGTTTTGGCCAATACTATATATACACGAATCACAAAATAAGTATGAATTGCATAGGAGCACTAAAATATTCACTAGAAGGTTGTGTGTTGGCTCTGCTTGCTGCTCTGTCGTTTTTGCTTATGTGTCGTGCCTAACAACACTAAGACTGTAAATTATGATGAATGATTCGAGTCACACGAATCATTTATAAGTATAAAACGATTCATTGCTGATCTCTAATTCATACCAATGACCGAGAGGAAAGACAGTGTCATAATGTGCCTGAAAGGCCTTCTACAGACTGCTATCAATCTCAAGCTTCAAGGAAATCCGACTGCACCATTAAATAACCTTCATATTGTCTGGTGCACTCCTTTTTTGGACTAGTTTTGTTGTCTTGGTGATCGCAAACACCTCAACCTGGAACACGTTGCACTCATTAGGAATGCACTCACATAACAGACCCTCATCCCAATATGTCGGCCTCTATCTTCAAACCCACTGTCTTAAAGGAGGTTGTCTCAAACGAAAGTCTTTGCTTGTTTAGCGTAGTGCGCTAATAGAACGTATGGGTGGTGTAATAAGCTTGGTTGTAATCCCTACTAAATGATTGTAATATCTAATTAAAGTAAGTAAGATTAGGAAGTGTAAGGATCTGTGGATAGAAACATCATTCATAATGAATGAAATCTGTGATGGAGCCATGTTTCAAGTCTGAAACAAAGAAATAACCAAAGTGAAGCACAAAATTTAGAAATCCTAAATTGTCCTAAGAAGGCAAAGACAGTTCATTGTGTAACAGAAGATATTTTAGAAAACTTTATTAAAACAATTAAACTCTTCATTGAATTTAATCACCGAATCGTTGCATGGAGTATGACAATCTATAGTATTGGCCTTAGAGTCACACAAAATTCTTTAATTTCACCATCTACAACCTCTTTTGACTAGATCCGTTTCAAGCTATCTGATCGTCAAGTTCAAAATTCCTGTAATTCCTAAACTATTCTCATATTAACTAGAAAACAATGTTTTAGGAGCCTAGTATGTTTTCAGCCTAATATTAATCTCTTGGAATAAAATTTCCCTTTTGTTGGTATAAACTCGCCTCTGTGAGGTCATTCATTCCTTCAGTCCCAGTGTAAGTTTGAGTTAAGAGTTTGAGTTAGTAGGGCAACACCTTAAAGTAGATGATTCCTTTCAAATTCCTTTAACATTTAACATGAGCTCAGCACAATTGAGTTGCGAACGTTTTAGTTTAAAATTGTTGTAAGTGAGGCACTTTTTATCACTAGGCGTTTCATGAGGCTTTAGAACATTAACTTGGAGTTGACGTCTGCATGAAGTTTCTCTTTGTAAACCGAATTATTCAAGTGCCTGGAAACTCTGTTTTGTCTAATATTTAGCTTCCAATTAAACGAAACAGCGACTACATGACTGTCATAGACATGTCTTCTAATATTTGTAACACATTCTCAGTCAATGAACATTTAAAGCAGGGGTTACCAAACAATTTTTGGTTATGTATTAGTGAGTAAGAGAGAGAAATTAAGTCAGAGAATTTATTTATTTGCAGCCATAGAAAAGTGTTAAAAACATACATAAAACTATCTATGTTCGGCTTTATAATTTTAGATAAATAAAAATAAAAAATTCATTTTTTACATATTAACAATGGGCCCTGTATGCGGCCTAAGTGTGTCCGCTCATCGGGTGGACAGCCACTTCTACCTACCTTCTACATATTAACAGACAAAATGTCTTTTAAGAACATATTCCCTACATTCTTTAAATGTTTTACAACATACATATAAGGCATTGAATATTAGCATCTTTTAACATAAAATATTTTTTGAGTGTCATTCCGAAATAAAATGCTAATGCATCCGCCGCACATGTGTTCTTGTCGCAGTCTGATCGACAACTAAATCATAAAGCACAAGAATGCGTGTGAGTTCTCTCTGCACAATTGTGCTATGAAATGGTAAACACTGATTTAAAGCATGATGCATGAACGCAAAGGAATCAATCAATTAAATAAAAACTGCGCTGTTGGTGTATGAGAATTTCAAATTGATAAAATTAATAAAAAAAAATCTATCGCAATAAAGAAGTTTATCTTTTTTATTTCTTAACTACCCCTTCCCTGCATAGTAGTTTTAACTACGCCACTGTTTGTTATGCATATGTGGTCCTTTTATACACTAATTATACCAATTATTTTATATTCTAGCTCTCTTTCTCTCTCCCTTAAAGAACGGTGCTTTGTTTAACTTATCGCTGAAAAGTATTATTTAAGAAACAAGTTCTTGTTGTTGTTGTATTAAATTTTTTTACTTTAATTAAATGTCATAAAATTTAATTGTTTTGTTTTTCTTCAATGAAGAAACTCCAATATTTTGGCATTTGTTATTTTTTTTTTTTGTGTTTCTTTTTTGTTTGTAAAAAAAATGGCTTCTTTTAAGCTTCAGCTTAATTGTTGTTTTCCCCATAAAAACAAAAAGAACCCTTAAACTCTGGTCGTTTTTTTTTTGTGTTACTCTTCGTTCGTTTAATAAAATAAACAACCGCTCATTACCGATATCATTCATTGCCCCTATACATATACATACATATACATACATATACGTATGCACGTACGTACGTATGTATGTGCATTCCTGTATTTTGGATTGTTTGTGCAGACAAACAACATGATGTAGTTGTTAATTCATTAATGCCTACAAGAACGAAGTAACAACTAAAAGGTGTAGTATTATCAGTCATTTTGCCCTACAGTGTCATCATAAAAGACCACCACAAACACACAACCAGAGAAGTTAAAACATGTTATGAAACCAAAAGAAGAAGAACATTATCTCTACTCGGAGACATTATTAAAGTTATTCACTTAAATAATAAATGTAAGTAAACAAGACGTACATACACACACACGCACACATTAACAATAATTTATTAAAATTATGCATGCATTGTGGTAAAAAGAAGAGGACATTATATACAGAGGCCAGTTACAAACAAACAGACATAAATTTAAACATTAAAAACAAACAAACAAACAAACACGCAGCTGTTTAAGTAAATAATAAACTCCCCAAAATGTACACACACACATACACATACACGCAAACACTTTCATTAAAACACGTTTACTTATTCTCTCACCCAAACGCAACTGAGCAACAGCAACAGCAAGAGAAGAAACAAATAACTACGCACGCCATTATTGTCCAAAGGCATTCAAGCAAGTAATTTAATTGTATTAAAACCAACAACAACAATAACAAACTATTAATGCCAAAGAGAACACCCGAAAACATGAAAAACAATCGGCCGACACAAGCACACACACACACATTCAAAGAATCAAATAAATGTAGCAATTACATGACGGGAAAAAGGGGCAAAGGATAAGCATTAAAACCGAAACAAACAAACGAACAAACAAAATACCAGCAAAAACAAAAACATAAATATTCATGCAACACACACACTGGCACAAGCATACGACCTAACACACTAAAAAGTCAATCTCTCTGAGTACAAGAACAAAACGATGATATTTGAATTCTCTTTGAAATCAAAGAAATGTAAATAAAATCAATAAACAAGAGATTAATAAGGGGGGTATTCACAGTGTGTTATGGTTATTAGGGGCACTTACAGTTTGAAATCAAAACTTTTAAGTAGGAATTAAACATGTTTTATAATAAATTCAAAAAAATTAAGGAAAATATTTTATTAAAATTATAACAACAAACAAGTTACTTAGAATTCCAATAAAAATAAAATGATTGTTAATATATTCAGCAGTTTTAAATTAAAAATTGCAAATATTTTAATGTTTTTCATATTTAATGTTTTTATTATGTTAAAATGACCCACTTAATGCCAATTTTATGCATGAAAAAAAACTTCAACTCTTTTCTCTTCGTGTTGCCGCGAATCAGAATTTTTAAACGGAAGCATAATTTCTGTTTCTTTATGTTCAAACTCCATAAATAAGTGAAACAAGAAGAAAATGTGGAAAAAGCATTAAAACGCTATTCAATTAATTAGAATGTATACACGTTAAAGACGAACATTAAAAAAATCATATAAATTATCTGTAATAGACCGAAACTCCCACTCCCACGCAAGCCATAAATTCCATTCACTACACGATTTGCAAATGAAATTCAAAATTTTTCCAAATGAATTCTGGAAAAATTCAATGCAACTTGAAAGCAGAAGACATTTATTTTTAAAGGAATTAAAGGAAGAATGCGCATTGAAGATTAATTGTAAGAAAAATTATTGACAAGCGCTAAGCAAAATTATCATTTTATAATTGAATATCTCAAAAGTAAGGCTTTGAAAATCATCACAAATATTGTTGTTGAGGAGTATCCATAGCTTTTAATAAAACTTTATTATGTTGCTTCTTAATAGTACGATACTTATAAAACGTTATTCTCTGTGTTATATTTTCAGATCCCGCCACTTTAAATATTTTCGCAACACGACCCAATCCCAAAAAGAAACGTAAAAGTCGTACGGCATTTACCAACCATCAGATATTTGAGTTGGAGAAGCGTTTCTTGTATCAAAAATATCTTTCACCAGCCGATCGTGATGAAATTGCGGCTGGTTTAGGCCTATCCAATGCACAGGTGAGTCTAGAAAATTTGGAAAGTACTTTGAAATGCTAATCTTTACAACATAAAATACAATTTCCCGTTACATGTAAACCCTGTGAACGTGTGCGATACGAGCAGGTGATCACCTGGTTCCAGAATAGACGTGCCAAGCTAAAGCGGGACATGGAGGAACTCAAAAAGGATGTTGAAAGTGTGAAACAATTGTCAGCTCATAAAAGTTTTTTAGAAAATGTTAATGATTTAAGTATTTTAAAGACACGACCAGTCAGCCGCCATCAACCACCCCCACCACCACTACCAGCAGGAGCAATCCAGCACAATGCGGAAGTCCTTACAGCAGCGCATACACATGGCCACCATATTACAGCAGTCTACAGCAGCAGCAACAGCAGCTGCAGCAACAGCAGCATCTCAACAACAATTACCGATAGAAGACTATACACGGAGCCAAATATTACAGGCCACATGCCATCACGCCATCACCAGCAGCAGCAGCAGCAACAACAGTTGCAATCGCAGTCCCATCATGCAACAACAAACGCAACAATTGCCGTCAACACGTGCAATGAAAGAAGAGATGACAGTACCAACGAAAGTTCCAGCGAATCATTACAGCCTCAACAAAATCCAGCAGCAGCAGAACAGCAACAGCCCCGCAACCTACAAATCAACCACAGTCGAGGATAAGAAGGACATTAAATTATTGAAAATGTTTACGTTGATCCATTACACTCAGCAACAGAAGCAAAGGAATTCCTAAACAAATTGGGAAATTTAAATTCCCCCCCACTCCTTTGAGTGGAAGAAGAAAACAGTAATGTTTTTGCAAATGAATTGCCAAAAAGAAATTGTATATGAACTAAATCGTATTGTTGTTGTATTATTATGAAACCACATACCCACACAGGCACACATGTTATTATTTTTAAGGATTTTCCCCCCTTCTCCCAAGACCTCATTATAATTTTTTTTTTTTTTTAATTTTTTTCCGTTAATGTTCCTAATGAAGATGATAATGATGCTGAATGATAATGATGATGCGTGCAAATATTGAATTTCCTTATTAAAAGGGAAAAGAAAATCATGTCTGCCATCGTTTTTGTTTTCAAATAATTTGTATGTTAAGGTAGTCACATGTGATTATTTCCGCCCCCTCTCTCCCTCATTATATTATTCTTATGATATCGCTTTCATTCTTTTTGCCATCCATTCATCCATCCATCCTTCATTTATTTGTACATTTCCAAATTCCTTAATTAATTATTAAAAATTTCATTCTTTTTCTTTTAATTTCTTAAGTTCTCAATTAAATATGCGTATGTATGTATGTATGTTTATATGTATGTATGTATATTTGTTTATAAGTGTATAAAATTATAGTCAAAAATAAATATTTTAAAAAACAATTTCATTAGAATGTTTCAATCAAAGATCACATACATATCGTTAGTCTCATTCGCAAATGTGTTAAGTCCCTTTATTCAAATTTTACAGGAGACACAAAAAACATTGTAGCTTTTTCAGTTTTAAAAATTTGTAAACTGTTTAAACGCAATTATTTTTACAAAATAATAATAATATTAATAACTAATAATGTTAATTATTATTATTATTACTAATTAATTAATAATATTAAAATTAATATTTTTCGTAGTTTTGTGGACTTAGCGTTTTTCAAACCACAAAATTACAACAACTTTAAACTATATAATGACATGTTTTGTTGTTGTAAAATATGTATTATGTATAATGTTACCGTTTTGCATTAAAATCTCAATTTTGGAAAAAAGTGGACTTAGCGTCTTTGCGAATTATACTAACGATATGTATGTGCGTAGCAGGTAACAGCAATGAATTGTTTTTTCGCAACTCATAAGCACTCATGAAATTTTGAATATAATTGAGTGAGAGTCAACAATATTGAAATTTAACTATGTACTCTGAATCATTCGTACTCACTACAACGTCGATTAATAAGTACAGGTTGCAATGAGTATGCGTACAACGTCGACATCAAACTCATACAATTCGAAATATGTTTGATTCATACCTCCTACTCATTTAGGTTCATAACTTTATAAAATACTCAAAAATATTTATAAATGATTCGGGTGCTTCGAATCATTTATCAAAATTTACAGTCTTAGAAGAAAAAAGACATACATAATACATAATTGGTCATTACAACCCTTCAGTCAGGATTACGACCAAGCTTCTCACACCACTTATGTTGTGTGCGTTAATTTTATACATGAGTGGCGGGACCTACAGTTTAAAGTCGACTCCGAACGACAGTTTTTTGAGAAGCTTTTCATGGCAATTTTATTACACTCTCAGAGTTTTTGCCAGAAATCTGCTGAGAGGAAGTCGCCGAAGAAATATTTTCATATTTTCGTTTTGATGTCTGACCTGGGATTCGAACTCGGGCCTTCAGTCTAATAAGCCAACACACTACCTACTAGACTACGGCGACTTACAAGAAGAAGAAAAAAGACAACAAGCAAAAAAGACAGAACAGCAAGCAGAACAAACACACAACCTTCTAGTAAGTATTTTAATGTTCATATGCGATTCATACTTATTTTGTGATTCGTGTATATATGTTGAGTTATGGAGAGTCGAAATCACTCGCAACATCATGCGTATTGTTAAGTGTGAATATAATGATGAGTACTTCAAACTTTGAATATGAGTAGAGGGCTCCATGACATTAAAAGAAGTATGAATGCTTATAAGTATCAGAAATTATGAGTATGATTCGTTCATTATCCAAATGTTTATGAGTTCTAGGCCTTTTGAATTAATCTGTACTACCTTGTTTCTATAATTTGAATATAATCTGCTGGCGTTGTTATTATTTAAAAAGACTTAAGCTGGGGTCTAAAGAACTTTGAACCGAAAGACTGTTTTCCTTTCTGCCGAACACAATAGACGAGATCGATCACTGATGTTCATTAAGGTTGACTTTTCGGATTCGAAACGACGTTTGACACTTCCTTGATACCAAGGAACTTACTTACTTACTTAATTAATCAAGCACTTTAAGTCAATTCTGACTAGATTACTGAAATGTTAGGCTCTGTGACTAGCGTTACAAAGAAGTATATTTGATCTTTAGTTTCTACAAAGAACACAAAGCTCCCACTAATCTCTTTCATTTGGGTTTGTTCGACAATAGAGCCTTTAGCTGGTTCCACAATTCGTTGCACAGACATAGCTGCTTCGGCATCCAGCTGTCTACACTGCGTGTAGAAGATGTCCCCCCCCCCCCTCTAGGCCTGTTTTGTGGATTCCAATCGGCCCATAATCCGATAATCAAATATGAAAAAAAAAAATATTTCTTCGGCGATTTCCTCTCAGCAGATTTCTGGCAAAAACTCTGAGAGTAAATAAATCTGCCATGAAAAAGTTGCTAAAAAATCTGTCGTTCGGAGTCGACGTTAAACTGTAGGTCCCGCCACTCACACAATATGAGTGTTGTGAGAAGCTAGGCTGTAATCCTGACTGAAGGGTTGTAACGGCCAATTATGTATGTATGTATGTATGTGAGTGAATGTTGTAGGTAGAAAATGTAGGTGTAAAAAAGGTAGTTGTTTTACTTAGTCAGCTCACAAAAAGGGGGTTCTTTCTCACACCCTAGGTTCGGACAAAACGAATACAAAAACATAAATGGAATGTTGTGCTCAATGTTGTTGTGTTTATACAACAAGTTTTGTTGTTGTGTTGTTTGTTTGCACGCTGCTGGTTGCAAGGAAAGAAGAGCAAAAAAAATTTATTTTGTTTTTAGTGTGTGGAGAATTTTGTAGTTGTGGTGAGTTTCTAGTGTGGTGAGTTTTTACAAAATGTGGTGAATTTATCCGGTGTGGTGAATAAAATCTAAACTCACCAAAGTGCCGTTATTCGATATGAATACTGTATTACCATAAATGCATGTACTGTATATCGGGATTTGGACGGTGCGTGTCTAGAATAAGTAATTTTCACATATGTTAGTGGAGGCATTCACCGATATGTCTGGTTACTACTGCATTAAAACAATGTTGCCATTGTGTCGTCATTCTATTTAAAATTCTAAAAAATTTAAATTAGAAACCTGCATACAAAAAATAATTAAATTTAAATTATTTTGTAAATGAATTAATTGTTGAATAAAATTTCTTTCTTTTATGTTTTATTCTCAAAATGCTTTTGCAAATTGGAAATTCTTTGTCGAAATATTTATAATTTTTTGTGCTTTGTGCGATCTAACTTTTGTAAAATTTGGTATCGGATTTAAATTTAATTAACATCAGGAAAAATTATTAAAGAATTTATTAATTTTTTCAGATTTTTTTTTGTTTCCTGGCAATATTTCAATTACAAAAAAACATTTATTTCAGTACTTTTTTATTTTACAATTTTTTATGGTTTGCGCTTTTCAACTAACTATAAATGGGGGGAGTTAAGATTAGGCTAATAAATAATAATGGTAAAGGTCTTTAGTCCCGGTTAGCCAGGGGCTAACTAACAACTAACGTATGTATTATTATGTTCGCTTTTAGATTACGAAAAGCAATGAAAGTAAACGGTTGCGTCGATATTTTTGATTAAACCTTCGAATCAACTGTTTTTGTTTTGTATATGAGAGAAACATGTTTTTCTATTCCATTCCGTACGTAAGTAAGTATAAATAAATATAATTTTATAAAAAGCTACTATTTTAAAAATTTCAATTTTGCAACACTGGTGTCAATTCTCTCTGCACAATTTGTGCTAAAAAATTGTAATCCTGATTTAATTTAATTAAGTACACCTGTAACTCGATTTACGCGGTAGATACGTTCCTGGCCAATTTGCGTAAATCGAAATTTACATTTTTTGTATGGAAAAACCGCGTAAAGCCAATACCTACTGTAAAAAAGCTTTTTCATTGAAAAATAAATATAGTTTTATATTGTTAATAATTTATTAAAGTATGATTTAAGTAAAAAAAAACATAAACATTTATTCCATTAAAAAATACACATACATATACTATGTATCTCATTACACAAAACATAAAATTTTTAAGCTAACTTAATCGCTATCATTTTCAACAACAAGTCTTTTTTTACGAATTTCTATGACTTCCGACTCATCACTGGATAAAGTCATCTCATCAGATTGTGCAATGGTTAAATTAGTTTCAGTTTGAATAGAATATAAGTAAAAAAAAATATTTTTTTCATTTTAAAAACCGCGTAAATTCGAAACCGCGTAAACCGAGGTACAGGTGTACGTACGTATCCTTATCGTTTACTCTACTTCGTACAATGTTGTGCTTTCCTGTCACGTGTGCTGCCATCTTTTTTTAAAATTAAAAGGCTCCAACCGATTATGGTATATGTCTTGGAAACATTTAGCACAGCCACTAAACATTACTTGTTGTCATATCATCGATAACATATCGATTTTGCCATCAACACAAGCAGATGTTGAGCAGAACTAAAATTTAACGAAAACTAAAACAAATTAAGGGTTCGTGTCTAAGCTATCAACGAAAATTATCGAAAAATATAACGAATAAGTTTTACAAAATTCTTTAAAAACGATTTTCTTTACATGTCAACAAATTGTAGGAAATTCCTCGCAACAAATTCGGTATAAACTTTACAGAAAACCCAGTTTTGGATATTTTTGTGATAATGCTTCGGTATCCTCTAGCTCAAAAGCAAACAGTTTGAGTCAGTTGGAAGCTCGACTATTGAATACTGTGCACCAGGTTGTTTTCTATGATGCATAAAAGCATGGACACTGTTACGCACCCATGTAATAGCCTTGAGAGTATTCGTAAGATCTTCGGTACAGTTCGAGTTGGCGATGATTTCTACATCCGATAGAGGACATGAACGTTGTGAAGCGTATAGATATCCAGCTGCTACCCTGGCTTGGGCATGTCGTTTGGTTGAAAGGGGATGCACTGGCGCGATGGGTATTTGATGCAGGGATTAGAGGAACTCGGCGTAGTGAACGACCTTGTCTGCGTTAGAAGCACCAAGTCGAGGAAACCCTGTCATCGATTGGTGTAGCCAACTGGTGCAGGCGCGCGAAAAGCAGATGTGCCTAGAAGAATGTGTTAAGACAGGCCGAAAACCGATAAACAGATTGTTAAGGCAAATTAAGTAATTAATGGTAAGGAAGAAGAGGAGACCACAGAATATCTTTTCTGTTATTGTCAGACATTTGAAAGTCTTTCAGACAGCACGTGCCTAGCCTAGGCTTAAGTGAATATAATTCTTACCCTCATAAAATTATACCGAGAGTTGCCAACTAAAAGTTATAATTGAATAACGGAATAGCTGCTATTAGTATTGCAAATAGACCAGAGATCGGCAATGAATCGTTTTTTCCCTACTCATAAGCACTCATGAAATTTTGAACATAAGTGAGTGAGTCAACAATATTGAAATTTAACTATGTACTCTGTTGCATTCATACTCACTACAACATTGATTTATAAGTACAGATAGCAATGAGTATACGTACACAACGTTGGCATCAAACTCATACCATTCGAAATATGTTTGATTCATAAGCCTACTCATTCAAATTCATAACTTTAGAAAAATACTTATCAAAATTTTGTCTTAATTATTGTTGCATTTACAACAATAGAAAAAGACAGAGCAGCAAAGAGAGCAAACACACAACCTGCTGGTAAGTATTTTAGTGTTCGTACGCGAAACATACTTATTTTGTGATATGTGTATATATGTTGAGTTATGAAGAGTCGAAATCAATAACATTATACGTGTTGTGGTGTTAAGTATGAATATGATGATGAGTACTTCAAACTTTGAATATGGGTAGAGATGTTCCATGATATTATAATAAGTATGAATGCGTATAGCATGTACATATGTAAGTATCAGAAATTATGAGTATGATACGAGTCTATTTATCTTTTTGAATATTCATTGCTGATCTTTGATGTGAACCCAACGTAACCCTAATTCATCACATTTCAGGTCAACTCATAAACCTTCACGTAATGGCCTCACATGGTCAAGCTTCAAAGAGGAGTGACAGGCAAGTATCAGAAATTATGAGTATGTTTCGATTCTACTCATCTTTTTTAATTTTCATTGCTGATGTCTGAAACAGATCTCATAAAACCCTATTATTGGGGACGTATTCCTATTTAACCTAACTTAACCTATCTTATGCCATCAATTAAACAAAAAAAAGAGAAGGAAAATTGTTAAATTGTTGATAAATTGATTTGATTTGAATTGAATTGAAATTTGATTTGATTTGATTATGAATATGATTTGCATTAATCCATCAACGGCTTGTTTTTGTGTGTGTGTGTGTGTGTTTTCTTTTAAAAGCAACAAAAACAATCAAATCGAATGCGTTGATTATTTTCAGAAGAACATCAACAACAAAATTTGTACACAAACAATCAAATTTTTTTCATCAAAAAAATATTTCCACAAATAAAAACGAAAGAAAATTGAAATGAAAATTGGAAGAAAATTAAGGAAAATTGTTTTTATATGTGTGTGTGTTTATAATTCGAAAGAAAAACCATTTAAACGAACGATCATCGATCGATGATTATTGATTTGTATTGGATTGTATGGCAGTGAGTGCGTTTGTTACGAAATTAATGTGTACAAGAAAATTAACAACAACAACAACATCAGGGAAAAAAAGAAAATAAATCACAAAATTTTAAAAATTTTTCTTTTTAATTCAATTCAAATGATGAACTGAAAATATTTGGTTTTCGATAAAAAAAAAATCGAAAAAAAACTTTCGAAATATTTTTCAAAATCTCACACTGAAATGGCAGAATAGCCTGTGGATTAAATTTATATTGCCTAGCTAATGACAGAACGTTTAATTAAATAATTTTTATGATTGAATAACCAAGAAAATAACAATAATAATAACAATAATAAAATCACAATTTTAAATGACAAAAAAAAATTTAAAATAAAAAAATTCAACAATTTTTCAAAAATTTTTTTTATTTTATCTTCCATTAGAGGCCATTTAAATGGAATTTCTTTCTTCCCATGCCATACGATATTAGTGCCTAGTCCTAAAGATCTATGAAGTGTCTTAAAGGTCTTTAACCTTTTAACACTACTCCCGTCCTCTTCTGTTTGCATTGTATACTATTGGGGGAGATCCAAACTTCCAAAGGCTTTATGCCTTATATGCGCTCATCTTTAAGTGGCTTAACATTCATTCACGCACTTGTTTTTGTGTCCCCCCGCCGAAAAACCACTTGACTTTCAAATCATTGACAAGATTTTTATTGTAGAATAATGACACAATTAAGTAGCAATTATGAATCGATTATTTCAGATTAATTTCAATAAAATTGAAAAAATGATGAGGGACGGGGGAGAATAAAATTTTCTCATCAGGACTTATCTTATTCCAATGCATTGCATTTGCATTGAATTCAAATTTTGAAAGAATCCATGTGAATAATAATCTTCAGAATAAGAAAATCGTCAGAAGCTGCCAAAAGGTTCAAGAGACAGTCAGTGGCAATGGATTAGAAACTGTCATAAATGTCAGTGGGGCCCTGACAAATCTTGTGAATACTATTCTGGCTGGCAGTCTTGAGCCATTAGCCTCGCTTTTCCCCAAGACTTTACTTCTTTATTCTTACTTCCGCTTCAATTTGCCTTTTTACAGCATGTGACCCTTCTTCACTGTCCTATGAAAGTTGGATGTGCACCAGAGATCAGCAACGAGTATTCAAAACGATGAGTAGATTCGAGTCATACTTATAATTTCAGCTACTTATACGCATTCATACTTATTTTAATATCATACTCATACTACTCATATTCAAAGTTAGAAATACTCATCGTACTCATACTTAACAATACGCACGATGTTGTTGATTTCAACTCTCCATGATTCAACATATACACGAAGCACAAAATAAGTATGATTCGAGTACGAACACCACAATACTCGCTAGAAGGTTGCGTGTGTGCTTTGCTTGCTGTCTTTGTCTTTTATCTTCTTTTGTAAATGCAACAATAACTACTACTGTAAATTTTGATGAATGATTCGAGTGACTCGAATCATTCGTAAGTATTATAAGTATTTTTCTAAATTTATGAATCTGAATGAGTAGGCGTATGAATCGAACAATGAATCGAATGTTGTGAGTTTGATATCAACGTTGTACTCATACTCATTGCAACCTATACTTATAAATCAATGTTGTAGCGAGTACGAATAGATCAGAGTAGTTGAATTTTAATACTCTTGACTCACTCATACTCAAAATTTCATAAGTACCTATGAGTAGCGAAAAAACGATTCATTGCTGATCTCTGGTGCACATCAGAGACTATCATGACTATTAAATATTATTAACTATGTACTCTGATTCATTCGTACAGTACAGGTTGCAATGAGTATGCGTACAGCGTTGACATCAAACTCATACCATTCGAAATGTGTTTGATTCATAAGTTCCTACTCATTTAGATTCGTAACTTTAAAAAATACTCTTATAATACTTATAAATGATTCGAGTGTCTCAAATCATTCATCAAAATTTAAAGTCATAGTTGTTGTTGCATTTACAACAACAACAATAAGGACACATAAGCGAAAAAGACAGAGCAACAAGCAGAGCAAACACACAACCCTTCTGGTAAGTATTTTAGTGTTCGTACGCTAATCATACTTATTTTGTGATTCGTGTATATTTGTTGAGTTATGGAGAGTCAAATTCAACAACATCATACGTGTTGAATGATTATTTATTATTTATTTATTTTATTTTAATTTATTAAAAGTAAATTAATTTACATTTAATAATAAATTAAGGAACTAGCTGCAAAGGCCTTTGTCCTCAAATGATTATGAATATGATGAGTACTTCAAAGTACTTTGAATATGAATAGAGAGGTTCCATGATATTAAAATAAGTATGAATGCGTATAAGTGTTTGAAATTATGAGTATGATTCGATTCTACTCATCTTTTTGAATACTCATTGCTGATCTCTGGTGTGAACCTAGCGTGGCCCTAATTCATCACATTTCAAGTCAACTCATAAACCTTCACGTAATGGCCTCACGTCGTCAAGCTTCAGTGAGAAATGACAGGCGAATGCAACGTCTGTTGTATTCGGGTAGCTGCCAGCGGTCGCGTGTACTTAGATTTATCAGATCGTCGATCTTCAGAACTCTAGCATGCCGAAGACCAAGCCTTTGATCAGTTGGTATAATTTGATTAATGGAACCCCAAGAAATGATATTAATGAACAGACCAATTTACCATTGACTACGTTTAGCATGAAATCAAGAATGAGGAAGAGAAGTAAGCAGTACAATACACGCTTTATGACTATCTCGCACTACGAAAGCTTAGATTTTAACACTATGTTGCATGGCTCTCTATAAGCTGAATTGTCTGAAGAACATAACTACTTAAGGTCATTACAATCATTTAGCTAGGTCTACAACCTAGCTTCTCACACCATTCATACTGTGTGTGTTTATTTTATCTGTAAGTGGAGGGACCTACAGATGTTTAAGAAGTTTTTCATTACAATTTTATTTTACTCCCCGAGTTTTTGCCAGAAGAATGCTGATCAGAAGTTGCCGAAGAAATATTTCGTATTTCGTTTTGTTTGAAATGTTTGAGCTTAGTCGTCATGTCTAATACGACAATCTACTAGAGTATGTCACCGAAAAATCTGGTAAATTTCGTCTGGGATACAAGAGTTGATTGTCGCGATTTCTGTATGAATTGGACATTACGGTTGGGGGAGAACAGTTTCGCTGAACTGATTCATATCTGAGTTTTTGGGATCTTTCATAGAATTTGTTATTTAATGGCTCTTCATGTCGTCTTACCCAATCTATACGTAGTTAAACAAGGTCTATCTCGATATCTATAAAATTTTTAAGAATTATTAAAATACTCCTTCAAGAAACTTTATTTTACGTTCGAATTTCTTGTCAACTATTGTTCTAAAAACTTTATATTTCTACTCTTGCCTTCTCTTCGATTAAAGCACGATAAGAATGATTTAAAATTTAATGGAGAAAATTGGAAGATTGATTTTAACAACTCTTAAGCAAGATGTTCATTCCTTTGCAACAATATTCAATTTTTTCTCTCTTGATTTCTCTTTGACTCACACCCTGATAAACTCATAAGGGACTTACACACTCATTGCCATCGTCCCTAGCATAAATGAGTCGAATTCTTCCCTTTTCGTCGCGTATTTAGCAAAACCTCAAACCGCATTAACTTTACAATGATACCGCCATTCGACGGCATCGGTATTCTTTGCTTTGCTTCGATTCAGTTGCAATAAAACTTTGCTTGGAAGCAGGTGTGTGAGGTTCACCATTATTTATGGTGACGTTTAGAAATTAAAATGTTTATGCTCAACATGGGTGGTCCACACCACCACATAGCAGCGATATGCTATGCAGAGACCCCAATAAAACCAAAAAAAAAACTGTTTAATAAACATTAAATCCCCATGAAATCTAACAAGAGCAGCGCAAGTACAAATCGCATGCATACTCCAGATACGAAACACATGTGATTGAAGAATGCTTGAAGAATGGAATTTGACGGAGAGATTTGCTTGTAATCTACCAGTGAGTGAGTGAATGTATGAACGCGTGAGTGAATAATTTTATGGCTCTTGTGGTATGCTGACAGTGTTTTTATAGACTCGCACATGGCAATAAAAATCTCAATTCATTGCATATGTTTGTTTTGTGAATGTTGAATGAATAGTTTTCGGTGGTTTATGCCTGAAATGTTGCAAATGAGGCAAAGCAAAGTTTTTTTGGAATTTTTGTGATGGAAACTCTAATGATCACCTCTTCAAGGTCATACGTGTGTAAATAATTTGTATAAGAAAGGAATGAAAGGATAAAAGGCATTAGAATGGAAAGATTGATGGGTAGAGAAGGATAGAAGTGTGTCAAAAGGACACTGAATTTCAATTCAGTTGCGTATAAAGTATTCGGAACAAACGGCATTTAAATTAAATTTTTATTTGAATTAGTTGTGCCTACAAAATACATAATATGAGATACCAATTACTTTCGGAAATACGTCCAACCAAACAGAGCCTAGTAATTATGCCGTTTGGAACCTAATCGATTTTCTTCTAAAAGATGAAGAAATTTTTTAATTTTCCATTAACAGAAAAAACACAGGGGATTCTAGATACTATGTAAGTAGTGCTGTTAGTTGACCTAAGTTCTGTTTTCTTTAACGCACCTTCGTTTATCGATTTGTATAAATGAATTATTTGCCGTGGATTTTAGTCAACTATGTACATCATGTTCTTCCACTTGATTGCTGTTTGATATCAGAATTTTATAGAACGATTTAGATTTTGAACGAGGAAAGCTTCAAAGCAGCCCTCTGTCAAAAATTCGTTGACAGTTTCGCAAAAATCTGGCGTTCGTAGTTGGCGTGTAAACTGTAGGTCCCTTCGCTCTTGGTTGAAATAAACATGCACAACACGGGTGTTCTTGGACTCGGTCGTAACATCATCTCAACCACAGTGGCCATGCTTACAGGTGATTGCATTATGGGTAGACACGCGGAAAGGATGCGGCTCCCATTTAACGACTTCTACCGTGGATGCAGATCCGCTGAGGAAGAGAAAACTGTTATCCACTTTTTCTGTCAGTGCCCGTATCTTGCTAGGTGCAGATAAAGGTTATTTGGCTCTCCATTTCTTGTCAGCTTGACGGAGCTATCATCTATTGACATCAAGGATATACATTCGTTTATCAAACTTACTGGCTGGTTTTCCAGCGTAGGGTAGTCGTGCTTTTGATGGGCAGCCCTTGCGCTGACCAACTTCTTCCTCTTCCCTGGTTTTGGTAGAACTTGGTCAGTACAAGGACTGCGTTCACCTGTGGCGTCACAACGGGCCGCTATGCGTGCTCAAGTAAGCTTTGCGATATCAGAGCTACCACTCCGACCTAACCTAACCTAACATGGGTGTTGTGAGAAGCTATGTAGGTTGTGATCCTGACTAACGGATTGTAATGGCCAATTAAATAGGTAAGTAAGATTTAATCTATTAATTCTATTGTTTCATGGGTTCAACTTAATAAAGCCACATTCTCACATATATTATATCCACTAGATCCAGTTGAATCCTTAGGAGTTGTACTATCGTAAATAGCGATAAAGCCTCACGTAAAAAATGTCCAAACACGCAGCCTATTCAAAACTTATATCGGAAGCTTGTTCGATTGTACAAAACTATACTATCGATGAAGCTCCACAAGTCTCTCGTTTCTTATGTTTCCATTTAGACACTGGACTACATATAAAAACTTGATAGCAGCGTTAAATACTCATCTTAACAGCAACAAATCTGTTATGTGAAGTTCAGTCAGTCTTGTCTGAAGACGCAGTGCGTTTGAAGAGAGTAATCGTGGTTTGAACCTCTCCAATACAAAGATCAGTCGAATAATTATCTAGTAATTGTTATTGTTTATGCAAAAGAGAGCAAAGAGGAATAACAAAAAAAAGGCAAATTGTTGTTGTTTACATAAAGTTGTGAACAGTGGCACACAGAATTGTGCGAATAATAAAGAATTTTAATTTAAAACTAAACACAAATTTATTTTTATTTTATTTGCAATCTACGAGCTTGTAGGATATTTTAAACGTTTTTAAAAGGTAAAAATGTAACAACAATACATTTGAAACATTGAAGCCTTAGTTCTTAACAAGGATTATTGTTTTTAAAATGTTATGGAGAAGCAAACACCTCGGAAGTACTTGAGAAAATATTTTTTTTTTTACGGAACTATTACAACAACAACAGCAACAACAACATGTTATTAAGCAGGACAAAGACCACACATTGTAACATTTTTTCGAATATTTTCTCATGCAAGCATCGTCATATCGTTTAGACATTCAGAATTGTGCTAATTCTTAGGTCACTTTGGCAAACCGTTTGTCACAATGACACAAAAATAAAAAATAAAACAAACGGAGGACGCACTCTCTCTCTCACTATGTGGTGACGACAATGTCAAGTGTTCATGGTTATGATTATCCTGATGAAAACAAGTTGATGATCAAGTGCCAAATGGCTGGTGACAAGCAAGATCCAAACAAAATTCAAAGTCTAGCCTAGAATGTATCCTGTCTCATCCTTTTTGAAAAGTCCTTGTCCTTGTCGCTGTTGTGGTTGTGTGGTTGTGTGGTTGTAACTGTCATTTATTTGTTTATAAAATAAATAAACAAATTAACATGGAAACTGGAAACTGGAAACTAAGTTTACAGTAGTAACAGGCACACGCAAATTACGTCTTCGAGCCAAGTGGCCAGAGGCGTCACCTCAAGTAGCCAAATGTGACAAGACTAGCAGGTCTTATGCAAATACATACTTGCAGTGGCCAAACAAAGGACCTCCCAAATGTAAACAAATCGTAGAGTTTATAACAGAAGCAATTGGCATTTAGCCTTAAATTACATTGAAGAGTGACTATGGATGTAATTATTATGAATTATGATTTCGTAAACAATCAGCGTCTAGCCACCAAATTTTGAATTTCAACTGTAAGACGATATTGTTTTGTTATTTTTGTCAAGCGTTTGTATTGTGGGAATCTCATAAGAACACTCGTTTGTAGCGTTAAACTGGCACAAACATTTTGTTCAAGTCTGATATGAAGCGCTAAACTTCAAGATGCTGTTCGCTTCAGTTTGTGTATTTCCTTCTGGGATATATAAACGCCACACAGGTTCTGACGATTCATTTCCCTAACCTTACAATATACATATTGGGACCGAGGCGTTCCCTTTTCTGTGCCAATATTCTTTGAGCTTGCAGTGCCAAGGTTGCTCTTGGATAGTCTAATGCATCTCTTTTCGTTGTAATTACCCCTCAGTCGAAGTATTTACATTAATTTAGGTTGAGAAGAGCTTCAGCCACTCTCCCTCTTCGCTTTCGCGGAGTTTCCTCTTCAAACATCTACTCAGAAATGTTCTGGTCCCCTAGCAAGCTCCTTGATGTCAAAAAGTCCTCTCAATCCGAATCAGAGATCAGCAATAAATCGTTTTTTCGCTATTCATAAGCACTCGAAGTGAACAATATTTAAATTTAACTATGTACAGTAATCCCTTGATTTACGTCGCAGTTGGTTCCAAAAAAAGGCGACGTAAATCGAATGACGACGCAAATTAAAGTTTGAGGGTACAAAAAATGTGACGACGTAAATCGAAATAACGTTAATCGAGGCAACGTAAATCGAAGGATTACTGTACTCTGATTCATTCATACACACTACAACGTTGATTTATAAGTACAGGTAGGAATCGTTGAACACGGGGGTTACGTTCCATGAAAATACCGTGTTAAGCAAAATCGTGTTAAGCGATACAAGAAACCAATACAAAAAGAGGGGTTACGTTCCATGGTTTTCAAAAAAGCAAATTTTATTAATTTAATTTTTTTTTAATAATATATACATACATGTTAATCCATATCTACGCATAAAAACAAAAATATTACATTCAATTAACTTAATAATTCTCGAAATATTAAAAAAAAATATATATTTCACGACAGTAATATTAAAAAAAATAATTAATCTTCATCACTGGATAGATCTATCCGACGTGGACGCTTTTGTAGTGATTCAATGTTGTTACTTTTTTCTTTAAAAAAATCTGTTATCTTTGTCTGATCATTAGACCGAGGCTTTTTTAGTGTTAACCGAAAATGTGAACCAAAATGTGAATCGCGTTAGACCGAGGCCGTGTTAAAAAGAGTACGTGCTAAGCGAGGCCTACCTGTACAGGTTGCAATGAGTATGCATACAATGTTGACATCAAACTCATACCATTCGAAATATGTTTGATTCATATCATTCATCAAAATTTACAATCTTAGTTGTTATTGCATTTACAACAAAAGAAAACAGACACATAAGCAAAAAAGACAGAGCAGCAAGCAGAGCCAACACACAACCTTCTAGTGAATAATTTAGTGTTCGTACGCGAATCATACTTATTTTGTGCTTTGTGTATATATGTTGAGTTATGGAGAGTCGAGGTCACACGCAACATCATACGTATTGTTAAGTATGAATGAATGATGAGTACTTCAAACTTTGAATATGAGTAAAGGTTTCATGATATTAAAATAAGTATAAATGCGTTTAAGTATCAGAAATTATGAGTATGATTCGAGTCTACACATCTTTTTCAATACTCATTGCTGATCTCTGCTACGTAGTCTGTACATATTTTGTTACTCACCTCAGCTCCAATAGTTTTCAGGTGTTGTACACTTAAAAGTTTTTTGTTTGTTTTTGTAATTAATTTTTATAAATTCAAAATAATTAACGCCATTAAAACTTTTTTTATTTCCAAAATGTTTCAACGCGTTTTTTGAAAGCACTTGTAAAGGCCAAAAGCATTTCGGCCATAAAAAAATCTGTGCAGAAGCAGTAAGTGTAGTTTATTGCCAGCTTTTTAGAACACTTTTGAATGAAATCGCAAAAAATGGAAGAAAAACTTGATAAATTAAAATCATAAAACGATATTTAAAATGCTAATTTGATAGATTACTGGAGGCAGGAAAATTAAATATAAATACGCCTGTTTTTCCTGCGAAATAAAGTGTGATTTTGTAAGAATTTTTTTCCTTATCTCAAGTAATTTTATTTCAAAAACCCTAAGAAAATCTTGAATAAGCTGAACAGATTCTTTAAAATATGAAAAAAAATTTTGAGTTGTGTGGATTTAATTTAAAATTAATTTTTTTTTTTTTCAAATCAAGGTCCCTTCATTAGAAAAAAAAACAACCAAACATGTGTGCGTTCATTCATTCACTTAGGCACTATGTATGCCTTTGGATATCTAAACATACGGGTCCCCCCGGTAATGGTTTTGATTATTTTTCTTAAAATGGTTAACATTTTTGAGATCACAATTGGCCTGGTATGATAATAAAATGAAACCGAATTCAATGTAAACAATTACACTCCCATAAAACATTATTTCAAATCATTTCAACCAAAAAAAAGAAATAATTTCCACATAAAATAATAATTAAAGACACGAAGAAAACAAGAAAATAGAGAAGAATCAACAACAACAACAACAAATTTAATCAAAATAAACATTTTCTTAATCAAACATTTTGTATGAACGATGGATAAATATTAACACTACACCCCAACCCTATCTACACTTCTACACATCGTGTCAATGGTTGTTTGGTAAAAACGTTTGTAGCACGCGAATCTCAGAAGTAGTGGACTGAATGGGCTACTAGGGCATCAAGAGTGAACTAAACTGCTCTTAAATTGAACAGAAAAGGTTTGAGAAGAATTTGGTGGCTTTTTATAGATCACTTTGATTGCATATTCGATAAGAAGCGTTGTTGGTGAACTAATACGGAATATTCTACCGGCTTATATGGTGGCTGGGAAAATTTACTGCCATTTTCATTGAAAGAGCAGGTGTGACTTCTTTTCTCAGCTTTGTATTCATTGCAGTGAAAGGCATTATGTTATACAAGCTTAAGGTATTTAATACTCTGACTCTGCTGGCCCGAATCTTATGCTCGATCACTGCTTGATGACTAGGCAACCATTGCATGCGTACCTGTACGGGTGGCTGATATGTGTTGCAACCAACTTCAGGTTGTTATCATTCGTAAACCGCTCGTCTGACAGCTGACAGATTTATTCCAGTGATAGTTCATTTTATTATTTACAAGCTTACAAAAGCATTTTGATCTATTGCATTCAGAAAAAAAAAGTTATTCATGATGGAATTCAAGCGTGATAGTGTGATTGCTTTATATTTGGCTGGAAAACCACAGGTGGCTATCGTTAGAGCCCTCCAGCATCGTTACCGTGATGCTGACAGTGTTGCATCGCGTCCAAAAAGTGGACGAAAAAAACGGTAAAAAAAACCCGAAATGATCCGAAAAGTGAAGGCCAGATTTGATCGAAATCCACGCCGCAGTGGTAGAAAAATTGCTCGTGTGCTGAACATATCGCGAGAACGGATGCAACACATATTGAAAAATGAGCTTGGACTAAAGCCATTGAAGTTCCAAAAAGTGCAAGAGCTCACCGATGGACAAAAAAAGTTAGACTGGAAAGAGCCAAGGAGTTATTTCGCTTGCACGAAAGTGGCCAGTTACCGAATTTGGTTTTCTCCGATGAGAAGCCATTCCAAATTGAGCAGTTTGTGAACAAACAAAATGATCGGGTTTACATGCCAAAGAGGTCAGCTGAAAATTTACACCTGCGATTGGCCACCAGAACTCAAGCGCCGCCGATGGTAATGGTGTAGGCCGCCGTAACGGCCGATGGTCGCTCCCCTCTCGTATTCATCGCCCGTGGGGTCAAAATAAATGCCGTATATTATCGGGAAAATGTCTTAAGGACAGTATTGAAGCCCTGGGCAGACAAACATTTCGGCCGCAGACCATGGACATTCCAACAGGACTCGGCACCACCGCACTCAGCACGCGTCAACCAAGAATGGCTTAAAAAGGAGGTTCCTCGCTTCATTTCTACCGCACAATGGCCACCAAAATCTCCGGATCTCAATCCGTTGGACTTTTCCGCCTGGGGCATTTTGGAGAGTAAGGTTCTCACTAAAAAATACCAAAGTGTCGATCATCTCAAGACGGCGTTTCGCCGGGAATGGGCCAAAATACCGCAGAGACACTTTCGTGCAGCCTGTGATGGCTTTGTCGGCCGTTTGAAGGCCATAATTCGTACCAAAGGTGGCCAATTCGAACAAATCTAAACTGATTCTAAAATTTGATGTTATTTCCAATATTTTTTGCTTTTGAACAATAAAATTACAAAAAAAAATTTAAAAAATATGTATAGCGCTTTACTTTGTTGCATTATATATCAGTCACCCTGTATTCTTGACTAACCTAATAGAGGCGAGTTTCTTCACCCAGGTTATGCAGGTAATTAGTCTTGATTACTAGAGGTAAATTTAAAGAGATTTCCAGTGTTGTGTGCCCAGACATTGGTCACTATTGATCTGGCCATTATGATATGCATTCAGTGCATAATTCTTGGGTTATATTCCCAAGATTTCCACGCAACTTTTCTGCATATCAGTCTATCAGTGGCTTGTCTGGCCTTTGCTGAGATGCTCTTTATATAAGCCTTCCAAGTCAATTTACTATCCAGTGATATTTCCAAATTATTATCCCCACCCAGGAGTCAAATATTCTTCCAGGAAGGAAAGTTTTCTTCTTCTTGCAAATATTATTATTGTAGTCTTCGCCGGGCTTATCGTCAGGTCCACAGCACATACATAGTTTAAAGTTTAAAGTCGGCTCCGAATGACAGATTTGTTTGAGAAACTTTTCATGGCAATTTTATTTATTTATTCTCAGAGTTTTTGTCAGAAATCTGCTGAAAGGCAGTCGCCGAAGAAATATTTTTTTCATATTTTCGTTTTGATGTCTGACCTGGGGTATAAAACGAGTCCTCACGTCTAATAAGCCAGCACACTAGACTACGGCGACTTCAGGTCCACTGACATCGGCTTATAATCTCAAGACCTCTTTGGATGATGTTACAGCTTATCATGTTTATATTCTCGGTAGTCGACGACGGCTTTAGATAGTTTTGTGCACAAAATATTACTGCCTGTAGGGCATCGTAATATTGGTCTTAAAATTAAAATTCGATTCACATTTAATTTGTTTGGTAAAATCATTGACGAGATCGGAGTGAATGTTTTCATTTCGTTGTTGTTTTTTTAATTTAAAGAAAAATAATCACTCGGTCAACAAAAAAATGTTCTTCATTTCATTCAGAAAAGTACGAAAAAAAAAAATTAAAATTCTTCATCATGTATTCTTTTTTTCAATTGTTTTTGTTATTGTTTATCAAAAAAAAAAAAAAAAAACAATTTTTTTTTCTCGTAAATTTTTTTTTATAATTTTATGATCATTTCAGTACGAGTACGAGTACGAGTTGTTGTTGTTGCTGTTGGTTTCTATGAATAAAACATACTGTTGCTGTTGCTGTTGTTGTTGTTGCTGTTGTTGTTTTAAAGCTCTACAATGGAAGTTTATAAAAACCATTTAACTAAACATTGTAAGGTGGGTGGCCCATTGCCTTCAACACACCCCCTCCTCTCTTGATTCTATGTATGCCTTAGGAAGTAATGAATTAACAATTAATCTCATACATATTTATACAATCATACAGTGTATGTACCGCGTATGTAATGATATTGTGATGATGATAATAATGTTGTTAGTATTGTTGTTGTTGCTGTTGTTGTTGTTGTTGATAGATGTAGTAGATTACTGAAATGCTTAATATTGTGATGATCCCACCACCACCAGGAGTAATAAATTTTCAATTTTAAATTTTAATTTGAAAAGGCGGGCACAAAATGAAAATACGCACCACGTTAGTACAGAGTACTCCTCTGGTACTCTCTGGCCATTATCATCATCATCCAATCATTGTGCTCGAAAAGCACACACAATAATAAACAAAAGAATTTTGGAAAGAAAACAAAAAAAAAACAGAAAAAAATCGATAAAAAAAATCCGACACTCACGCAAAATTTTAATGAATAATGCGTACTGGAGCCTGATCGACCGATATTACGCCCTATATTAGCATGTATGTACCGCTTCCGCTTGGAAGATAGCCGCAAGTTTAACCTTGGGTTTTGAGAATTACATAGACGTGACAATTACAAAAGCTATCTTGATTGGGAAGATAAGAAGCCTATGAAGTGTTTTCTGTACAACTGTCCGATTCAGATGAATAAGACTGCCGATGTAAAAGCACTCGTACATTTGAATAGCAAGAAATCGATATTATACACCGATTTCAAGCAACACTAGTAAGTTGATAATGGTTGCCAATTTTCAAAATTTCTTAAGTGTTACCAAATCCAACATTGTGACCACCGCCTTGTAGGTGGCTTAGGATATTAAAACTAAATTGTATCGGCGAGTAGTAAAAGTTTTCTTAAACAAATAAATTATTTATCGGGCGTTCGTTCCAACGTTCGTTCACCAAAATATAGGAAAATTATATAAAAACATGAAGAAGAAAAACAAACATTTCGTAAAATACGCGGATATTTTTTGGAGAATTTTTAATTGAAAAAAAAAAAAAAACAAAAAAAATACCACAACTATTGACCGCATCTCAGACGATCAGCATTGGGCCATTATATCGGTAGTCTGTTGAAATTAACGACTTGTTCAATATCATCAACATTAACAACAACAACAATATCTGTAATTAAATTGAATTGAATGCCTCAAAATGGGAGGGTGCATGGGATGTGTGTGTGGTCAATCCATAGCTAGTACCGCTGGTGATAGTGATGGTGATTTTCTGCAGGATGTTTTCAAACTCATTAAAGGCGACAATTGTTTTTGAATTGAAATCAAAACATGCCACTTGATGCCATGCAATTGATGTTGCAATTTAAAGTGCCTTAACACCATGCGCCTGTAAAGTACCAAAGACCACCAAATAGTGTCTAGACTTGAAAGTGTCTGTCCTTAAGTGTCCTGTAAAATGCCTGTAGCGACAAAATTAATTTAAAAATTGCATGCAATTGGTATCAAATTTCAAGAATTTCCAATTGGAATAGGCAACAGTGAAAGCCTTTGGTTTCGTCAACAGGATTCGGATCAGAGATCAGCAATGAGTATTAAAAAAGATGATTAGAATCGAATCATACTCATAATTTCTGATACTTACATATACGCATTCATACTTATTTTAATATCATGAAACCTCTACTCATATTCAAAGTTTGAAGTACTCATCATATTGATACTTAACAATACGTATGATGTTGTTGATTTCGACTTTCCATAACTAAACATAAATATACTGTATATACACGAATCACAAAATAAGTATGAATCGCGTACAAACGCTAAAATTCTTACTAGAAGGTTGTGTGTTTGCTCTGCTTGCTGCTCTGTCTTTCCGGCTTATGTGTCCTTATTTCTTTTGTTGTAAATGCAACAATTACTAAAACTGTAAATTTTGATGAGTCACTCGCATTTTAAAGTTCTGAATCTAAATGAGTAGACTTATGAATCAAACATATTTCAAATGGTATGAGTTTGATGTCAACGTTGTACGCATACTCATTGCAATCTGTACTTATAAATCAACGTTGTAGTGAGTATGACTGAATAAGAGTTCTAAAGTTCAAAGAGTTCAAAAATTTTCTTGAGTGCTTATGGGCAGCAAAAAAACGATTCATTGCTGATCTCTAATACGTAGCATATTTGCTAGAAAAGATTAATTGAAGTGTTTTATTCATTGTTAAGATAATTTATAAACAAATTATCGTATCTAAATGGTCGTAACAACGCTTTTGACTGGCCAGACTACATTTCATCCACTGGTTGGTAGGAAGGTAAGCAAATGTCACAGCTAACCATGGAATATATTTCCATTCCATTCACATTCATTCTGTAATTTTTTCTTTTCTTTTTTTAGTTTGTTTCCTTTCATAAACTCTGCGTCTGTTTGTCTTAAAAAGTTTTTAAAAAATGTTTTCATAACCAATGATTTGTTATTTTTGTGCTTTAAAACGCACGAAAATTTTCTTTGAAAGATTTGCCCCAAATTGAGAGAGGGGCGCTCTATTAATGGCAATTGACATTTTCATTGTTTTAATTATTTAAACAAACAATGGCAACAGTGAGGGTCGACAACAACTGAAAAACAAATTTTTAGTTGTAGCACACAAGACACACGTAATGAAAAGACGACACCGAAACAAAACAAAACAAATAGAAAAAAAAACAGAAAATCTTTTCAAAAAGTCTTCTCAAATGTCTGTTTCTGGATGAAAGAGTTAAAATTAGAAACACGGCTGCAACAATAAACTGGCCTCCGCCATTAAACTCCGACATAAACAAGTTCGTTTGAAGCTGATCACACTTTTGGTGGTTCAATCACTACTCGGTAGATGAGTGCATCCACTCTAAGGCAAGAGTGTTAGTTTTAGTTGTGCTGTGCCAAAGAATATTGTAGGAGTCATAAAATGAAAATCTCATCATCAAATCTGTACAAACACTCACTCACACGCATACATTCACCCGTTTTTGGAAACACATGTGGGCCCTTTAATGGCTTAACTAGACTGGTTGGTTGCTTGGTTTGATGGTATGATGAATGGATGATCCTTTTTCTCTTTAAAATTCGTTTGTTTATCTAATTTTGCAGTTTTTTTATTGTTTTTATACTAGTAGCAGTTGTTGTTGTAGTTGTTGTTTATTTTTCTTGTAGAACAAAAAAGTCAAAGTCAAGTCAAATTACTGTTAAAGGGGTATTCTAAAGGCATTGAATTGACTTCTTTTGTTGTTGTTGTTGGTGCTGTTGCTGCTATTCTTTGCTTCCTTAAGAGGACTTTTATTTGTTTTTGATTACTTTTGATGATGCCAGGCGGTATTTCAATATTTCGGTTTCTGGTTATTCTTGTAATTTTCTAGACAAAATATGCTGTAGTTTTACATAAAAAGAAGCAAATTTAAAAAGAAAATTATACACACCCTACTTATGTATATGTGTACATCAGAGATCAGCAATGAATCGTTTTTACGCTACTCATTAGCACTCATGAAATTTTGAATATATGTGAGAGTCAACAATATTGAAATTTAACTATGTATGTACTCTGTTGCATTCATACTCACTACAACCTTGATTTATAACGTACAGATTGCAATGAGTATGCGTACAACGTTGACATCAAACTCATACCATTCGAAATATGTTTGATTTATAAGCTCCTACACATTTAGATTTATAACTTTAGAAAAATACTTATAATTGATTCGAGTGACTCGAATAATACACCCTCATATTAGTGTAGATTATCAATTGTTCGGTGTATGCCGTCTCTACTCCATATTGTTTAAAATTAAACAAAAAAAATTAGAAAGAGTTGTGCTCTTACAATATCGCATTACATTTTACATTCTGTTGTGGTTTGATTTTTCATAATTTTTTTTATTGTTGTTGTTAATCAAAGTGGTAAATAACCCCAAATTCCTACACGCGCACTTGGGTGGCCTGGAGTCCTTTCAGAGATCTCAAATTAGCAATCAATGAACAGATGTTTTTATGATACTAACGGCGAAAGAACAAAGTTTTCTTAACTTAAAGTTAATAAAGGTATGCATTGGGTGTTTATCATAAATTATGAAAAATTTGTTTAAAACATGTTTCAATTAAATTTGAACTTAAATTTTTGAAAATTCTATTCATAGCGAAACCTACAGTTTAACATCGAAAGGAATTGACAAATTTTGAGAAGCTTTTTCATAGCAATTACTTACTCTCAGAGCCAGATTCAACAGTACTCTAGATTTCGCTAAAAAAAGAAAAAATTAAAAACAAAGGTGTATCAGGGGTGATACACCAAACCAATGCACTTCTAGACTACAGCCTATTAAGGTTACGAAAATTCATTGGTTGGGCAAGAAATGATGCTGACATGGTTAATCTGTTGCTTGATTCGTTGAAAAGTTTCTGAAAAATATGTCATTCGGAGACGACTGCGAAACTGTAGGTACCACCACTCATGTATAAAATTAACACACACAACAGGAACGAAGTCCAGTGATTATCTCGAGGTACGTAACAGAGATCAGCAATGAATCGTATTTTCGCTACTTATAAGTACTCATGAAATTTTGAGTATGAGTGAGTCAAGAGTACTACTCTGATTCATTCGTACTCGCTACAACATTGATTTATAAGTATAGGTTGCAATGAGTATGAGTACAACGTTGTCATCAAACTCACAACATTCGATTCATTGTTTGATTCATACGCCTACTCATTCATTCATCACTCGAATCATTCGTCAAAATTTACAGTAGTAGTTATTGTTGCATTTACAAAAGAAGAGAAAAGAAAAGACAAAGACAGCAAGCAAAGCACACACACAACCTTCTAGCGAGTATGTGGTGTTCGTACTCGAATCATACTTATTTTGTGCTTCGTGTATAATTTGAGTCATGGAGAGTAGAAATCAAAAACATCGTGCGTATTGTTAAGTATGAGTACGATGAGTATTTCTAACTTTGAATATGAGTAGTATGAGTGTGATATTAAAATAAATATGAATGCGTATAAGTATCTGAAATTATAAGTATGACTCGAATCTACTCATCGTTTTGAATACTCGTTGCTGATCTCTGGTACGTAAGAGTCGCATACATACATACATAATTGGTCATTACAAACCTTTAGTCAGGATTACGACCTAGTTTCTCACACCACTTATATTGTGTGCGTTAATTTTTATACATGAGTGCCGCAAGCTACAGTTTAAAGTCGACTCCAAAGGACAGATTTTTGAGAAACTTTTCATGGCAATTTTATTTATTCTCTAAACAGTTTTTGCCAGAAATCTGCTAAAAGGAAGTCGCCGAAGAAATATTTTTTCCTATTTCGTTTAGTTGGAGATGTCTGACCTGGGGGTTTGAACTGAGGCCTTACGTCTAATAAGCCAACACTCTGCCTACTAGACTACAGATGTCGCATACATACCAGAGATCAGCAATGAGTATTCAAAAAGATGAGTAGAATCGAATCATACTCATAATTTCTGATACTTATACTCATACTTATTTCATACTTATTTTATTATTATGGAACCTTCACTTATATTCAAAGTTTGAAGTACTCGTCATCATATTCATACTTAACAACACGTATGATGTTTTTGATTTCAACTATCCATAACTCAACATATCTACACGAATCACAAAATAAGTATGAATCGCGTACGAACACTAAAATACTCACTAAAAAATAAAATTATGTGTCTTTTTTCTTTTTTTTTTTTTGCAAATGCAACATTAACTAAGACTGTAAATTTTAATGAATGATTCGAGTCACTTGAATCATTTATAAGTATTATAAGAGTATTTTTTTAAAGTTATGAATCTGAATGAGTATTGTTGACTCTCGCTTATATTCAAAATTTCATGAGTACTTATGAGTACCTAAAAAACGATTCATTGCTGATAGATACATACCGACAATTACAAGAACATGTCCGATGTATGGATCTGTTAAATATGGCTGCTAAGCCTTGCAAGTATCGTTTCTATCTACTGTTGTCGCAAAATATTTTTTTTTGTTTGTTTTTTATTTTTAATTCTGTTGCCCAGTGTTTATAAATCATATCGAATATGATGGCGATAATGGAATTTCCTTCTTTCATTCAAAATTTCATTAATTTTTCTAAATAAATTGTTAATTAATGAGTTTCTAAAATCATTACAAAACACCTCCTCCCTCACATTTTTCAAAAAGTTTTTAGAAACAAGAACAACAATAGGAAGAAGAAGGAAAAACAACAATAAATTTCGAATAATCGATTCATTGGAAATGAATACACCACATACACCTTTACCTCTACCTACAATAATACTGAAAGAAAAAAAATTGTTTTAAAATGTGCGTTAAAATTTCATAAAAACATTTGAAAAGAAGAAGAAGAATTAATATTTTCTTGTTGTTGTTGTTGTTGTTGTTTTTCTAAACTAATGGCATTAAATTATTAAAAAAAACACAAAATTTTAAAACAAATTGAAAAAAAGAGAAGA
Source organism: Sarcophaga caerulescens (assembly GCA_927399465.1). Lineage (NCBI taxonomy): Eukaryota > Metazoa > Arthropoda > Insecta > Diptera > Sarcophagidae > Sarcophaga > Sarcophaga caerulescens. The sequence goes on from OV656872.1 coordinate 9,302,622, forward strand.
ATTCAAATTACAGATGAATAGAGAGGGAGAGAAAGAGAGAGAATGGTTGTGTGGGAGCGGGGAATAGGCAAAGAACGGTTGGGTACTTTTCCCCCCAATTGTTTACATAAAATTTGACTAATTTTTTCGTGTGTTGTTTTTGTTGTTGTTGTGAATTTATTGTTATTTTAAAAATTAAAAACTATAATAGTGCCGATTATACAAGCAATTTACTTTACCTACAACAAAGTCCATCAGCCATTTCAATACAACACATACACACACACACACGCGCGCACTCTTGTTTTATGCTGCTGCTCTGTTCTGCTTACGAAATGGGAAACTAATTGTCGAAAATTAGTTGGTTTACGTAGAACAAAACAAAAAAAAACTGAACCAAAAAAAAAAAAAACGAGTGAAAAGTTGAAAAGAATTAGAAAATGTGGCACCTAAACAATTAGTCTCAAAAGTTTAACAAAAATAAACAAAAGAAAACGAAATTTTTTCTTTAAAATTTTCAAATTTTTATTGAAAATTTATTTAGTGAAGGGGCCAAAAACACAACTCAACTCAGCAACAACAACAACAACATAGTCGACAACATTTAATGGGTATTCGTTATTGTTTACAAATACGATTGGGTCACATGAACAAACGATTTATTATTCCACCCTCTTCCTCATCTTGAACATCCCTTTAATGCAAGTATTTTCGAAATAAAAACAAAAAATACTCAAGAAGAGCATTCATCGCGCAGTGTTTTATTGTTAAATAAACACTCGTAAAGGAAAAGGAAAAATTGGAATTTATTTTTATGGATTTTTATTAACGTTTTTAACCCAAAATATATTACCAGAAGAGATTTTTCTTAATTTTTTTCTTTTTTTTTTTTAATTTTTCAGAAAATGCGGAAAATTTCGTTTATTGGCCATTGTTGTTGACGTTGCCGTTGCAATTGAAATGAAAGCAATAAAAATTCTGTTGATTTTCTTTTTTAAAGGATTTTGCTGGTACTTTTAAGACAATGCATTGCAGTTTGTAAAAGAATGAATTCATAAAAAAAAATGTCTTTGCAATTCTCTAAAAAATTTAAGTCATCTACCAACAGATCCCAAGTGGTTACTTGAGACATAAAAAGAGTAGTTTTGATGGGCATTAGCTTTGAATATGTTTACATCGTCGCTAGAGTTTTCCAGCTGTCTTCTGGCCAAGTCTTTGAGAGTAAATTAATTGCAACGACAAAGCTTCTCAAATCGTAGTTTGTTTTCGACATTAAACTGTAGGTCCCACTACTCATGGATAAAACTAAAGCACACAACATAAGTGGCATAAGAAGCCAGGCTGTAATCCTAAGCAAAGGGCTGTAATGAAGCCCCTACACGCTCCGATTTGTTTTACAACAAAGTTGAATAAGCAAATTAGATGTTTGCTTCACACATTTCGATTTTAATAACAACTTTACTTATAAATTATTTCTTGTAGCATCATGGTGATCCCCAGTTGAATGAATATCAAATTTTGTTGACCTTTAACCAACCAGCCCTCCAACATTGCATTTAATTGTACAACTTGTTGAAGTTGATTAACCACACTCGTCCATCGGTACCATTCCACCCAATTATTCCCTGATCACAATGAATCAAACCGAAAGTCATGTCTAAACAGAAACTTTTGCATTTCCCGCATGAAGTTGAGTAATTTTCCCATTGAAACGGGGTCAATTTATCCCCCCGCAGTGATGGGTAGTAGTGATAGTAGAAGGACTATCAATCCATTTGGATAAACACACTTAGGCCGTAAACTCTAGACCTAATACAAGGTTCATCTGTAATACATCCATCGCGATCAGAAAATCTGATATTTCGGTAGAAAACTAATTTCGTATTCATGAGGCCCGTGATCGGACACTAGACCGATTGATTTACTAAGGATTTCAAAAAACACTATTGCATTTGCTATTTGAGAAGAAGTTATTTTATACAAGGGTGCACATATATATGTATGTCACTCTTGCATGACAAAAATTCATGAAATAAACCATAAATCGCTACCTTATTCAAACCATTCTTTGGATTTAACACCGAAAAAAAACTCTTTTTTGGTAGGCACAAAAAATTTGTATAAGCATGTAGTGCTTATAGGAGACAATGCTGTTGTTTTTATACCAAAAATCTGTGTGTCCTTCAAAAAGTTACGGACTTATTAACCCGCCCTTACAAGAACCGTTCCAGGTATATAACAGAGATCAGCAATGAATCGTTTTTTCGCTACTCATAAGCACTAATGAAATTTTGAATCCAAGTGAGAGTCAACAATATTGAAATTTAGCTATGTACAGACTCTGTTGCATTCATACTCACTACAACGTTGATTTATAAGTACAAGTTGCAATGAGTATGCGTACAACGTTGACATCAAACTATTACCATTCGAAATATGTTTGATTCATAAGCCTACTTATTTAGATTCATAACTTTAAAAAAATACTTATAAGACTTATAAATGATTCGAGTGACTTAGTTGTTGTTGTGTTGAATCAACAACATAATACGTGTTGTTAAGTATGAATATGATGAGTACTTCAAACTTTGAATATGAGTAGAGGTTCCATGATATTAAAATAAGTATGAATGTGTATAAATATCAGAAATTATGAGTATGATTCGATTCTACTTATCTTTTTGAATACTCATTGCTGAACTCTGATCTGTAGTCGCCGTAGTCTACGAGACACTGTGTTGGCTTATTAGACGTGAGGCCATTGTTCAAACCCCAGGTCAGACATTTCTAGCATAACTAAAAATGGCAAAAAGGCTGCCTTCCAAAATGTATCAATACAAAGTTTGTATGCAGTTCTACTGCGGTATTTAAATTATGTACATACGCAAAGTTACCAAACAATGCAACTATGTGCTTTGTTTACATTTACAATACAAAACGTACGCACTGCAACGCGTCATATTACATCTGTGAGTCGGCCATTCTCCTATTTTTTGTGTTTTAATTGTGCGCGCAAACAAACGAATGTCAAAGCATCAACTATAAATCCGATGCCTGATTGTTTTTTGACTGCGTTAAAAATACACATTGACGACATTTTGAAATAGAATACTTCGTATATATTTTGTACAGCGGCTTTATGAAACACGATACTTCGTTCAAACACAAAGCAACTAACATTTTGGAAGGCAGCCAAACTCTGTAAAGAATAAATAGATTTGCCGTGAAATGTACCTCAATAATCTGTCGTTCGGAGTCGACTTTAAATTGTAGATCCCGCCACTTATGTATAAAATTAACACACACACAACATAAGTGGTGTGAGAAACTAGGTCGTAATCCTGACTAAAGGGTTGTAATGACCAATTATGTATGTATGTGTGTATTTATGCGAAAACTACGTACCTCGAGGTAACTGGAATCTAACATTCCAAATCCTTAAACTTGCATGTGTATGTGTTGAGTTATGGAGAGTCGAAATCAACTACATCATATGTGTTGTTAAGTATGAATTCGATGATGAGTAATTCAAACTTTGAATATGAGTAGTAGGGTGGTTTTATTTCATATGGTAAAAAAAAATGTCAGAATATTTTCGGGGGCACCCCCCTAAAATGTTTCTTTCTGTCAGATTTTAGGATTGCCAAAGTTTGAGCACAATTGGAAGATGTTAACCCGTGCCACTGGGGCCTCAAAGTTTTGAAAATCTCGATTTTTTGGCAGTTTTGCGACTTCGGCGATCCATATCTCTGGAACGGCTAAAGCTATTTGCCCGCGTCATACATCAAATTAAAGGCCAAACTGTTTATAATATTTTAGATTTTTCACAATAATACGCATCTAGTACTGAAAGCGAAAAAATAGAGCCAATGTCCCTAAAAACGTGACTAGGTACCCCTGAGAGCGAAGATGCCTTATTTGTATTATTATTGGTTATTATGGACAAATACTTACACTTTGGTATCTCATTTCATTTTAATATGTTTGCTATGATATACCATTAATTTTAGACCCACATACTGTATCAATGGCGACCCCAAGCAGGTAAAACCAAACTACCTTAAATATGTATTATTATATTTTAAAACCACATTATGTCAGTCCCTTGAATGAAAAAGTCATTTATTACACTTGATTTTTTAAATACATAATTGTTTTCATTCCAATAATTGATAATATAGGAAGGAAAATAGGTTTTTTCACAATAGGTTCCATTTTCGCTCTTACCTAGTCACGTTTATAGGAACATTGGGTTCATTATCTCGAATTCAGTACTATTTACGTATTTTTTTATTTCATATAAAATATTATAAACAGTATCGACTTCAAGTTGATGTATGACACGGACAAATATATTAAACCGTTCTTGAGATATGGGTCGGCAAAGTCGCCAAACTGCCAAAAAATCGAGATTTTCAAAACTTTGAGGCCCCAGTGGCACGGGTTAACATCTTCCAATTGTGCTCAAACTTTGGCAATCTTAAAATCTAACAAAATGAAACATTTTAGGGGGGTTCCCCCAAAAAAATCCGACATCTATTTTTTAAAACCACTCTAATGAGTAGTATGAGTATGATATTAAAATAATTACGAATGAAATTATGAGTATGTTTCGATTCTACTCATCTTTTTGAATACTCATTGCTGATCTTTGGTATATAACGATGTATTTCTTTGGATTGCATTCCTTTAAATGACTGCAAATTACATATAAAACCACAGTCGAAAATTACAAAAAAAAAAGAAAACAAAACCCAGTTTTTATTTTAATGAAGTTTAACTTCTCACTTTTATTTCCTTTCTTTTCCTTTAAAACTTTTCAATTGTTCTTGTTGTTATTTCTGTTGTTGTTGTTTTTTCTTGTTAAAAAAAAATGGATTTCGATTTTCCTTTCTTTTTTTTTTTACACAATTTAAGAGCAATTTAAAGTCATTACAAAGGCAACAACAACTACAAAAACATATGGTCAACAGATTTTAAGTTCTTTCAACGCAGTCTCCAAATTTGTCTGTCCTATACTGCCTATATTCATCTCACACAGCGATTTATTTTGTAGCCTGGTGTAGCTATAAATCTGGCACAAGCGATTCTAGTTTTTTTTTTTCTTAAATTTTTTTTTATTTTTATTTTGTTTAAAAGGCAATTTGTGTCTAATTTAACAAGAAAAACAACAACAACATCGACAGCAGCAATAATAATAATAATTAGAATAGCGTTGTTATATAAACAAAATATTTTTGTTAATAGCAATACAACAACAACAGCAACAGCAATAATAAATACATACTTATTAGAGAGTTAGATGAACTAAAAACATTCAACGGAATAGTTGCTAATGCTGGCAACACTTTATAATTGAAAATAAAAACAAAAAAAAACTAAAACAAAACCCAACACTAATAATGAAGAAGAAGAGAAAATTTTATACCAAATTTTTGTGAATCGAAAATTAAAAACAAAAACAACAATTTACCGTTTTTGTTTTATTTGTTTATTACAACACTTTAAAACATTCTTCCAACTGACAGTTTGGCCCAGGAACAACAACAACCAACAATAATTGCATTAACGGAGTAGTAGTGCAGTCGGTTTTAATGGCTGCCCTCTCAATAATTCAATGACTGTTTAATGGTTATGCATGAGCCCCCTTTACCCCTCGCCCACTGCATACTTTTTTTCCTTTACATGCATTTTTTTTTTTCGTTCATTGAATAGTTGTTGTTGCAGTTGCAATTGTTTATATTCGCAGAAAAAAAATCCATTGGATTTCAGAGTATAAATGACAGCGGAAATTGCTCGTATGCCGTTTATGTCAAACAGCATTTAAAAATTGAAGAGGCTGTTGCAGTTGCTATTGCATTGGTAGTGTATCTGTGGGTATGAGTGTTTTTGTTAAAATTCTTCTTAAAAACAAAATTTTTTTTTTAATTTTTTATTAAAATTTTTAAGTATTGCCGAGATTGCAATTGCAAATGCATTTTAAATGTAAAATACAAAAAAAAAAATTGTTTATTTCGTTAAGCGTATACGAAAGTGAATGAACACTCACAACAATTACAGGAAATGTCTTCTACTGTGTAATGGACTAGATTTCCATTTCCTTTACGACTAATCAGGAAATTTATAGAATTTAATTTCATAGAATAGAGGAAATAATTTATTTAGCTTCACGTAGCATTTTATTTATGCAATGTCTGCTCTACAAATTCCTTTATAATAACTCCGGCGTCACCCTTTTAAATTTCTTGAACCGCAAGTTATACCTTCACTAGTGCCGAACAATTACTCCTGGATGTTACTCTAATTGAACTTATACAGTTGTGTTCAAAATAATAGAGGGCACTCCATTTAAAAGCAAAATTTAAAATTATGAAAAATAAAAAAGTAAATATCAAATTTTTTTGACTTAAAATTTATTTCTAAATCATTTTCTAATTTTTTAACACTTAGTTATTTAGTTAAAACTACGAAAACAAAAAATATTTCATGTAAATAAAGCTTACTCTTAAAATTAATTGTTCAAAATAATAGGAGTGTTAGTACACAACGTAATAATTTTTAAACAAAAGGCACAAAAGTTTGATATTATCTTAAAACAGTAAAGCTATTTTAGTATTTGGTTGAATAACCTTTGTTTTTAATGACTTCAGCACATCTACGAGGTATTGAGTCAATAAGATCTTGGCATCTGTTTAAAGGAATTTGATGCTACGCATCCGCGCACTGTGATCCATAGTTCTTCTGCATTTGAAGGTTGTTTCTCTGCAGCATACATTTTAACATCTCTCCATAGATGTTCTATGGGATTAAGGTCAGGAGACTGAGCTGGCCACGCTATAACCTTTACCCCATTAACCCGAAACCACTAATTTGCCAATTTACTGGTGTGTTTCGTGTCCTTATCTTGTTGGAATATCCATTTTAGAGGCGTGGAATATGGTGACATCCCTTCTCTCAAAGTGCCGACATAGACGTTCCTATCCATTATGTCTCTAATTGGATGTATTGGGCCTACACCATTATATGGAAAGCTTCCCCATATCATTAGTTTTGCACCACCATGTTTTACTGTCTTTTGTGTATACTGAGCTTTATATTTGGTGTTGAGCAGACTGTCTAGACCCAGTGCCACCAAATAAAACAATTTTGCTTTCGTCGGTCCACAGTATGTTTCTCATTTTTCTTTCAGATATTTGATATGTTCTTGGGCAAACTTTAAGCGTGCTGCTACCTGTTTTTTTGTCAGCAATGGCACCTTTTGTGGACTTCTTGCGAATAAATTGTTGTCCATCAGACGCCTACGAATAGTGGGGCCACTTACAGCAAGATTCAGATCCTTTTGAATTTTTTTGAAGACGACGAAGGATTTAGTTTGCTGTATCGCTCAATTCGGCGGTCATCGACAGTTGATGTTTTGCCCTTGCGCCCACGCGTTTCGGGCTTTTTTTTATATTTTAATGCATTTGGGATCATTTGATTGGAGTAACTTAAGATTTCCTGAATTTCTTTTGCCTTTTTTTCGAAGATTTTTAATTAGTTCTCTCTTTTCTTCAGTAGAGTGCTTTCGTCGTCCCACTATTACAAAAATTTATGTGAATCACTGTAGAAAAAGTTTTAATTACATTTTTCCGTACTTACTGTTCACTGTTTTTTTTTTACATTATATGCTGTTATATTTTTATTTTTAAAAGAACACTCACACTCCTATTTTTTTGATCAACTGAAATCAACGGCAAACACAGAAATGAATCAATTTCATCGCAAATATTAAAGTTATTATGAGATTCTTTTTTGTATTTTATTTCTTACATATCGTTGTAACTACCATTAAAATATATCATGTTTTGCAAATTGGTACAATAAATATTTGTGACTTTGAAAATATTACATGGTAGCACTCCTATTATTTTGAACACAGCTGTACATCATCTTACACTGTTTTAGGATTGCTTAACTCCATATTATTTTGGAACACTTGTGAAAACTGATCGATCACCAACAGAAAACACAGGCCAGATGTCTGTCCAGCAACAGTCTAAAACTTTTATTTCCGAATCTCTACTCCTCACAATTGAAATCTTTGAAGAAAGCAGTTTTGAGCAGTACTAAGGTTATTATGCTACATCAGGACAAAAGCAGTCTACACATCGATAGCGACTCGACAGAAGTTGAAGGAATTTAGTTGGGGGATTATTACGCATAATCCTTATAACCTTGAGTTGGCACCATGTGATTACCGCCTGTTTCCTAAAAAAAATGCACTGTTTGGCTCGATTTTATGAGCCAATGATAATCGCAACTTTATAGTCAATGGAACAAAGTATTCTGCGATGATTACTGCCTTGTACCTATTGAGAGGTAAAATTGTTGAGCAATTAATTCCACATATTGAAGCATTCCTTTGAATGCCACTAGACAACATTATGTATTGGCTTTCCTATTAACAAATATATTTTGTTTATACAAATGAAATAAAAAAATTCTCTTAAAAACATAATCTCATGTCAGATTTATTGTTTTTAGACTCCAATAAATCGAACTGCCTTTAAACAGATTTAGGTGAAGTCTTTCGTGTGTAAGCTGCGATAAAGAAAATTTTCTGGTAATTTTATACCCATCGTAGTCTCCTAAATTATACGTATTATCCGGACATCAGCTGAATGGTGGTATATTCACTGAAGAGATTAAGATTAACTTACACACGCACGCACTTTATGTTTCACGATAAATTAACGCCATAAAATGATGGAAATCTCTAATAAGACTGATAATTCGACCTAGAATTCATGTTTACAGAGGCAGTTAACCCAGTGCCCTGACTTGGGTGAGTAGAAAATGTTCCCTTCGCGAAAACATGTCTCCTCAGAATAGGTGAAGGCATTATTTAAACACCACACAACGCAATTGAAGACAAACAAAAATAATTCTAATCATTGATTGCAAACTTAGGACGAGGATTTAATTTCTAAAAAGATATCATAATTAACCTCGCGGCCGTAGTCTATTAGGTAGTGTGTTGGCTGGCTTATTAGACGTAAGGCCACGGGTTCAAGCCCCAGGTCAGACATCAAAACGAAAATATGAAAAAAATTGCCATGAAAAGTTTCCCAAAATTCTGTCGTTCGGAGTTGACTTTAAACTGTAGGTCGCGCCACTCATGTATAAAATGAACGCACACAACATAAGTGGTGTGCGAAACTAGGTCCATAATCTTGACTGAAGTGTTGTAATGTCCAATTATGTATGTATGTATGATATGGCAAGGAATTAATTTATTTAGCTTCACGGGGGATTTGACTTTAACAACCCGCTTAACGGATTTGAGCATGCCCTAACACATCATTCCAGGCGACTGTGCTTCTTGCTTGCTTTCGCCAGTTGATCACACCAAGCTATGACAGATCTTTCTCGATTTAGTCCTTCCAACGCAGACTAGATCGTCCTCTACTCCGACTTCTAAGAATCCCCGCATCAAATACCCGTCTCGCCGGAGCATCGTCTTCCATCCGAAAGATATGACCGTGCGAGGGCAGCCGGTGGATGTTGATAGGCTGTATTACGTCCATGTTCTACATCGGATGCGGATATAATCGCTAACTTGAACTGGATCGATCTTACGTAGAACTTTTCTTTCAGCTGCTCTCAAGGCTGCTGCATTGGTGCGAAATAGTGTCCATTTTTCTGCGCCATATAGAAGTACAGTATTCCCTCGATTTACGTCGTCTCGATTTACGTTGTTTGGATTAACGTCGTGAAAAATTTTGTTCCCTTCAATTTCGATTTGCGTTGTCATTCGATTTACGTCGCCTTTTTTTGGAACCAACTGTGAAGTAAATCGAGAGATTACTGTATATTTTTTAAGTTCCTTGTTAAAAACATACTCCATACTTTGTAGTATGTGAAATATGAAATTCGATTTACGTCGTTTCGATTTACGTCGCCTTTTTCCGGAACATTCTACGTCGTAAATCGAGGGAATACTGTATGGGGCGAATGATAAGCCAATAAAGATGGCATAAAATGACGTGTAAGGAATTTTCTCTTTCTCTGAGTAAGGAATTTTCTCTTTCATAATCGATCTCAGACGTCCCGAAATAGTGCAAACAGCCGTCCCGGAGAGAAGTTTACTCAGGATGGGAGAAGACATTATTTTAATGGAAACAGCACACAACATAGTTCAAGACGACTTGATGATACAAAAAAAAAAATTGCTCTGATTATAGATTCCAATCTTACGAAGAGGGTTTAATTTCTAAAAAGTTATCATAATTAACCTCGTGGCCTCCAATTAATTCTTCAAATAAAAGATTATCCATCTATCTTAAGAATACCTATTCTTGAGGCAATAAACACTGAAAAAAAATGGAATTTTTCTTTCAAGGAAATCCTTTCATTCTTAGTAGTTAACCATTGAAGTTAAGAATTATCACAGAATTTGTTTAGGAATTCATTAGAAATTCTAAACATTTTCTAAAGAATTCATTCACTTTTCACAAAAAGCCATTTAATAAAGGATTCCCCCTCTATTTGCTTTCCCCATCCCTGCCATCTAAATTATAGTGTAAGCACAATACAAGTATAATAATAACACAGTCAACATTAAATTGTGTCCTTGTATGTCCTTTTAAAAGTAAGAAAAAAAAAAAAACCAAAAAGAATCGCACAAAAAAGAGAGAAAAACCTGCTGAAAATATTTCTTAAAGGAAAAAAAAAAAAAACATTTTTTTTTTGGAAAAACTTCTTCAATGAAAAGCAGGCCAATCAACACAATATTTTTCTTTATTTTTATGGAATTTTTTTTCTTCTTCTACGTCTTCATCCTTTTCGTCTTTTTTTTTTTTTTTTTGTCCTTTTTCCCCTGTCAAGACATGTAATTTGCTCTTGGCATGTGCTTCATCAGAAAGGAAATTGGAAATTGCTGTTAAACGTTCCGAAGAAGAATTGCAACTCTACCCCCTTCCTACGTTTAAAAGATGCTTGTAAAGGAAAAAGAGAAAAGAAAAGAGCGGTAAGGTGGTGGTAGTGGCGAAGAAATAAAAATGATTACACTTGTTAAGTTATTATGGCTTTGAGATATAAAAAGTCTTTTTTATCAAAATGTGTTAACTTTAGACTAAGAAAATAAGGAAAAAAAAAAGTGAAAAAAAAGAATGAGAAAAATTTCACAAAAAGTGGGTGGATTCCTTTATCAGGTACAAGAAAAGAAAAGAAAAGAAAAGAAAACAGAAAAGAATTCTGAATTGCCATTAAATTGTCAAGAATTACAGCAATTTTCCTAAAGAAGAACACAATGAATGTGGAGAAAAAAAAAATTAAAGAAAAGCAAAAAAAAGAAATGAAAATAAGAAATAATTTGTATAATAATAAGCAATTATTCTTATTCTTTTTATTTTATGTCACTCAGACCACCCTCGTTTTGAGGAAATTTTTGCAATTTTCCAATAGAAAACACTCCTAAATTACCACTTGGACTAATGAATTAATCAGAATATATGCCCCAAATGCTTAAAACCAGACGAAAAAAAATTGTTAAAGCTACTAAAGAGTTATAAACAGTGTGAACTGCTAATATGGTACCCTTCATTACAGTGAACTATTTAATCATAATACAGTTCCTGTAATTAACACGGAAAGCAGTTCTGGCTGAGTATTCAAATTACAATCAAGCATTACCTTAACTTCCAGTAGAGGATCTGTTCAATTCAAGTAGATTCAAGTTCTTTGCATATCATAGGGATTACGTAGATAAGATTACACTATGCGACAAAATGAAAAAAATTAAATACACCCGGCTAATGACATATGGGCAATTCACACGACTTTGTATCGTGTATGTTGTATTGAATACACTTGGTTGTTTGTATTTGTGTATTTCGTATTCCAAATGTATTTTTTTTTGCATTCAAACAATTTGATAGCAAGAAACCAACACAACTTTTGAAAAACATATGAAAACATAAACACATTTTTTTTCATTCACACAATTTGATAGCACGAAACCAATACAACTTCCAAAAACATATGAAAAATATGTGTATAAGTGTATCGAATTTTTATATGAAAATTATCAACAACAAGCATACACTGTTGTATATTCGTCCAACAATACAATGAATACAACGATACAAGGGCTTGTGTGAATTGCCCAATAGTGTAGGTTGTGAGTTTTGTTGAGTAGATCTCAAAAATATTTTTTTTATATTTCTCAAACCCTCCAAACTTTTTTTATTTGACAAAAACTGTTTTTTTTAGACTTTACGCACAATTTCAAAATTACTCAAACATTTCTGACCCGATTTCCAAAATTTAAATCTTGTTGGAAAGGAGAGAGATGGACCTTTAGAACGGTATACATATATCTATTATTTGACTTAATATGCTATGAGTTTTGATGAGGTAAACTTGGAAAATGCGAATTTTTTTCATATTTTTCAAGTTTGTCCGTTCATAGTAAAGTTTACTACTTAAAAAATATGAAATAAGTGATGACATTCTGAAAGTACATTGTCTTGTGAAGAGATTGACACTTAGTTTGATCAAATCGGACAAAAATTACCGTAATTATTATATAAATAGTATAACAGAAACTGAAAGTATAACTGAAAGTTCATTTGATAAGCTCACATATATAAAAATATAACACGACTGTTATACTATTTAAATTATAACTTCGCTAATTTCCGATTTGATCAAACGAAGTGTCAATCTCTTCACAAGATAACGTACTTTCAGAATGTCACCACTTATTTCATATTTTTTAATTAAATTTTAATTATATTTTCCAAGTTTACCCCATCAAAACTCATAACATATAAGTTTGGATAAAACGTTTATGTATACCGTTTTAAAGGCTAATCTCTCCCCTTTCTAAAAAACTTTGGATTTTTAAAATGGGTTCAAACATATTTGGGTAGTCAATAATTTTGTGCAAAAAGATCAAAAAAACCGTTTTTGTCAAATAAAACAAGTTTGGAGGGTTCGAGAAAAATAAAAAAAGTATTTTTGAGTTCTACTCAACCTAGTGAATAACTTATGTGATGTTTTTGTAACACAGCCTATTTCACTTGCCTGCCTGTTTATAAGGGAAACACAAACAAAATTGAGTGCTTTTGTTTGTGTTTTCCATGCAAACAGGCAGGCAAGTGAAATAGCCTGTGTTACAAAAACATCACATTAGTCTATGTAGTTGTTCGGGTGTATTTTCACTGTCGCACCGTGTTATAGGAGACAGCTGGAACACGATATTTTTCAGAAGACATCACGATTTGACAAATAGAGTGCCTCACACCTCTCTATCCCCTGGGCTGTGATTTTGAATAGAGCTTTACAACGAGTCAATGAAGTATTCATAACATAATTGGCCATTACAACCCTTCAGTCAGGCTTACGGCCTAGCTTCTCACACCACTCTTGCTGTGTGTGTTAATTTTATACATGAGTGACGGAACCTACAGTTTAAAGTCGACTCAGAACGACAGATTTTTGAGAAACTTTTCATGACAATTTTATTTACTCTCAGAGTTTTCGCCAGAAATCTGCTGAGAGGAAGTCGCCAAAGAAATATTTTTTTATTTTTCGTTTTGATGTCTGACCTGGGGTTTAAACCGTGGCCTTACATCTAATAAGCCAACACACTACCTACTAGACTATGGCGACAATGAAGTATTCATACACACTAATTATAGTTAACTTGCTCTAATATACCGAAAGGTGAGAGACTAGTAACAGTACAGTAGCGGAGAAATTATTGGGATTCTCGTGGATGTCGATATCAATTCAATTGGAAAAGGAAGCATAGTAGCCGGGACATACCACTTACTGTCTATGAGATTGACTCGAAATTAGTAAGTCGGTGTCAACTTAATTAGGTGCTCCAAGAAAAATTGGATGAACATTTTCTATATTTCAGATGAAGAACTTTACTCCACTGATGGGGTTCAGAATCTTTCTGTGAAATGGAAAAAGGAATTTTTAAGAACATACAATTCAGAAAAGCAAAACTTTTCCAAGGCAATTATTAGTAGGAAGAGATTTAAATTTTTGACCAGACTATCCAGAAGAACTTGGGGATAGTAATCCGATTTCTGACTGAGCATTGTAGGCTTAAAAAACGTTTGTATACGGTTCGGCGTTAATGCATTACACAAAGAAACATCCTAGTGATGAAGGACACCGAACAGCATCCTGAAGTTCATCAATGCAACAAAGTTGGAGAAGGCATTATAGAGAAACTATATACAGTAAACGTCAAAAGAAAATGTACATTAAAAAATACATATTAATAAATTACCATTAATATTATTTTAAAATTGTTTCATTGCCAGTTTTTAAAATTGAAACAAAAAAAATACAAAAAATTTCTAAATATTGTGAAATTTTTTCGGGCGCTCTCCTTAAATGGTAAAAGTTAAGTTTGCTAGAATTTTTTCCCTAGTGTACAGTTTCTTTTGACGCTCACTGTATATGTTGAAAGCATTAGAATATAGTTTGGGAGAATAGAGTTTTGGATATATTTGACAAGGCATTGAAGCCTTTATCAGTTTATAGGTTTCAATGCTAAGAAAAAAGTTTCGTGCGCTATCCTAGCCTTTGTAATACGCATGATTTTCTATATAAAAACTTATTTGCCTTCCAAATATGTAAATTCAACAGTTTTTCGAATAAAAATCTACGTCGAAGTGATTATTCTATCCATCAAAAGTAATTCCAAAGTTTTTAAATTAAAAAAGAATAAAAAAAACTTCTTTTAAAGTGTTTCTGAAATTTACTTCCGATATTCATCATCGTTCTACAATTTAATTAAATCAACACTTTGTTAACAAATAAATTCAAAGAAAAAATATAAAAAAAAAATTTAAACAAAATCACTATCACATCATCCACCACCCCATGATCCATGATCATCATTATCCACCCAATGATCATTATGACATTAAAATTGTTATTTAAGAGCTAATCAGCTCTACCCAGGAGCACAATTTTATTTGTTCCCATTAAAACGAAAAAAAATTTCATTCTTAAATAATAAAAATTCTCTTTTTTTTCACTGTTCAAGTGATTAAAAAAGCAGAATAAAATTGAAATTCATTCCTAATTCCCGATTATTTGTTTAGATTTACCAGCCTATAAACAAATAATTTTCGAATTGAATTTTATTGGATTGCAGTGCAGACAGATCTATGGACATGACATCGCTTAATACGGCACAACAGGGTGTTTGTTGGTAGCAGGCGTAGTGGTGGTGGTGGTGGTAGCAACAGCAGCAGATCTATTACAAATAATTCTATGCTCAATATTGCTAATGTGAGCAATAGGGTTGCCATGTGTTAAAAAATCGTATTTTAAAACGGATTGACAGTGTAAATTACAGAATACGGGGTAAATATTTCATTACCACACGATATAACACAAGAAACCACATGAATTAAATTTCCATTTGCGAATTACCGAATGAAAGGGAACAAAATCTCACCATATCTGTAGCGGAATGTGAATTGCGATTAAAAGTGAATTACTTGCAACATCAACTAAAACCGATCACTGTTGAGACGTTATAACACGACAGAAACTGACTATGGGGAAGGATCTATTGAGTTTTTCTTTAAAATTTTAGGCAAACATGTACTCTGGGCTCTTTATCTTTGATCGAAGAAGAATTGTGTATCATCGGCGGTTATATTCCTTCTACACATTTGAATAGATTTCTCACGTGAAATTTTAACTACTTCATTGGTATGTTTTTACGACCGCACTTTGTAATATAGACTTGGTATCAACTGATTAGCATCTTTTTTGGTCTAAAAAATTTATTTTGATGGAAAAGAAATAGGGCCTGTTTTTGTAAGACAAACCATTTCAGACAAACGTCTGTTTGTTTGCAAAACACAAACAAATTTGAGTATTTCCGCTTGTGTTTTCTGTTTTTTGTAAGACAAACAATTGCAGACGAACGTCTGTTTGCATAGAAAACACAACAAACTTGAGTGGTTTTGCTTGTGTTTTCTATGTAAACAGACGTTCGTTTGTGATCGTTTGTCTTACAAAAACAGGGTATTGGTCTTAATAAAAAGTTATAGAAATCGATTGCTGCAGCAATTTTCTTTTTGATAACAGAGATGAAGATTTCGAAGGAAGACTTATAATCAGACGTCGGCATGATAAAAATGTGAGTGTATTTGTGAGAGGCATGGGTTAACCCAGAGGAAAATTGTTAGTAATATTTCAAGTGTAATCTAATATTTTCAAGTGTAACCTAATAATCATATATATTATTTCTAAAGCACTTTTTTTTGTCGATTGCAAATATCTCCCATACCACCGCATCAAATTTAATGAATGATATCTCATTTTAAAGCTTATATCTAACACTAAAGACGAAAAATAATTAGAAATTGAAAAATTAATATTTTCATTGATAAAAATTATATTTTATATAGAACTGCATGATAATACTGTTGTCATTATGATTATATGTTGTTGTTCAAGTGTGTACTAATACAGGGTCGCTTAATAGTAATGCAGTTCTACATAATATAGTATGTATTAAAATCCATTCTGGCAATACCGCTATTTACTATAATGCCGTTTATTACTAAGTCAGTTATATATAATATGCATATTAATACTTTGCAGTAGTTGTTAGATCAAGTGCGATAAACAGGGTCGCTTAATTGTAATGCTGTTCCACATAATATATAAAGTTGTAAAAGCCATTTTGGTAATGTCGTTATTGTCATGGCATTGTTTGTTTTATGAAGTGTAGTAATACGGTGTCTTTTAATATATACATATATATAGTGTCAGCTGATATTTAACAGTTAAAAAGGTTGTTTGTATTAAGGATTCGTACGGGCAAAAAGTTAACGATGATCATGTCATTACCTCTAACATTGTATTCAAAGAAGTATTATAAAAGCATTTAAACATATGTATGTATGTATGTAAATATGTATGATATATTATGATTTCTAATATTTTTATTCTTTTAATAAAATTTCTATTAATTATTTTCATTTTATGTTACAAAAATGACAACTAACGGTGCGAAGTATTCGCACGGGTCATCTAGTATGTTTATATAGTGGAAAATATAGAAAAAATGTACAGCGTCAAATCTTTAAAGACTGCGTATTTAACTTAACAAATATTCTTCTAAAAATTGAGATAATTTCTCTTTGTTATTAGTGAATCCTACTGTAATATTTTTTGGGTGTACACTCAAATCTCGTTTTATGCAATTAATTCGTTTCGCAAAAAATCGCATAATTCAAATTCGCATTAAACGATACACTAGCTTCATACAAAATCCACTAATAGGGATTTAAATAAAAAAGCGCATAAATTCAAATTTAACCCTTAAAATTCAAACAAAATCGCATATAAAAAATCAACAAAAAATGAATCCCTTGCTGAGACCATACAAAATAAGGAAAAAGATAGGAAATAAACAACAACTAATACAAAATTCCAAATAATGAAGAAAATACATAATTTTTCAATAAAATAAAAATATAATATTACTCTACGTCCATAGCATTTGAATAATACTTCATACATCAGAACCGGAAATGCCGAAAAAATTTAAAGATAGTAGTAACTTTGTTACGAACAACACATTTTGTTGGATTTTAACATTCAATATTTCCTTATAATCGTTTTTGCAAAGAAAAAATTTGAGAATTTTGAAACCGCATAAATTTGAATTCGCATAAAATAAATTCGCATAAAACGAGGTTTGAGTGTATAATTGAAACCTAAAAAAAGCGACATGAACCTTCTTCTTTAGAAGCTGACAAGCAACTGAAAGCAATTTTAAGCTCATTTTAACGAATATTGTTAATGTTCGTGTCCTATGTGTGTAAAAAGCCGAAGATGTTCGACCCCCCGGGGCTATTGGTGCCGACGTCTACTTATAATGCCTTCAAAGTGGCAACAATTTGCCTGGGAAATTAGTAAATTTAATTTTTATTACATACAAACATAAACATAATTTAACTTTGGCAACCCTTTCTTGCGCCAAGCATACAGATTAGTGCAGTGTCAGTGTATTTGTTTGTTGAGTAGCTTCGAATGTTAAATAAATGATTTGTAATAAACATGTGAAACAACAACACCAACAAACAAACAATTTTAAACACATGCATAACTAAATGCACGTACATATGTTGTTATTTCCTTTAAACAACAACTAGAACTGATGTTACATGATAAATATCACAGTTTTTGTTTTTTTTTTTTTTTTGTTTACATTAAACACACACGTTTGTTGTGTTTTGTAATCAAACACCAGCATCATTCACTCTTTCATTCAACAATTTAGCAGCCTCTCATTATCCAACAACAGCAATAACAACAACTACAACAGCATAAACACAAACAATATGCAATTGTCGTTGACTTTCATAAAAACGTATTCACTTGCTCGGTTGCTTGCCTACCTCATTTGAATATTAAAATTCATGCCGACTGATTGAGTACCCCTTTATAAAATTTCCTTTTTAAACAAAACAACAACAATAAAAACAATTTTGGTCCCTGTTGACTAACCACAGTAGCAAACAACAACAAAGAGGAGCAGTGTTTGAAAACGAATTTTAAAAAGTCAAACGTGCATGTATTACTCGACGTCGTCGTCGTTCGGTATCCTCGTTCGGTATCGGTATCCATATCCTCATCCATCATAATAATTGAGCGGCAGAGGAAGAGATTTGTTTACACGAAAAGAGTTTAAGTATGAAGGGAGTTCATTACAAGTGGAAAGGAGTTTTAGGCATACGTACATACATGTATGTGTGAGTGATTTTCAGTGTTGCCTGTTTGTTTACATTTGAAAATCTTGATTTTGTTTTGCTTAATAAAACGTGAGACAATTTTTACATAGTTTTTGTGCCTCAAAATAAGCGCCTGTTATTAGAAGATTTTATAAACAAATTAAATACACTTGTGCTCATTTATTACGGCATAAAAGCAAAGTTTTTAAAGCGAAAATTAACAAAAAATTTTTTAAACGTTTGTTTAGAAAAATTCTGCATAGTTTTTTGGACTGTGGAATTAGATTTTAAATGAAAATTTTCAAGTAAATGTGCTCCCAAAAAGGCATATTTACTTGCAAATTTTTGGTTTTCCGTTGAAAATATTGAAATTATTTCATAAAAATTTTTGAAATTTTAAGCAAAACATTTCGTTTCCAGCAGATCACTTTAAATTCATCAACATTATCATCAAAAAAAAAAAAAAGAGAACAACAAAAGCAATAAATCTGGCCTACTAATGACTAAAGATTATGAAAGTTTTTGTATTCCAAGTGAAATAAGAAATAAATACTTAAGTATGATTAATAAAAAATAAGATTTTTGCAATAGTACTACTCTTATGCCAAACATCAGAACAAATGGGCAATAACAACAACAACAACAACAACGAAGTAATAATAATAAAAAAAGGCCACTTAAGTCCTTCACTTAAGCATAATTAAAGTGGTTTTCTGTTCGCTGTTCTCTGTTCTCTGATTTCTGATTTTTTTTTGTTTCAAAATCATACACAACAACCAAAAACGAAACGAAATAAAATGAACTGAACTGAAATATTTGAAAGCAAATACTCTCTCTGGCTGACTGTAAAGAGATTAGCCTTGACCCAACCGTACTGTATAATCGCATACGGCCAGCCTAGTAATGAAGAAGCAAAACACTTCAGAACAACTAAAAAGCCTCTTAAAGTTTCTTTCTTGAAATAATTAACCACAGCCGCCTATGGCTCCATATGTTATGGCAACATTTTCTTTACATGTCCTCACTCCTCACCCTCTATGGATCCATTTCATCTCGAATTCTTGTAATTTACTTTGAAAACAAATTCCTCCACTTCCATAATTTTTCTCAATCTTTTTTTGCCATGCATTTCTAATATTTTTCATGTTGTCCAATCAGTTTTGAAAAATCTTTAAATTTATTTTGAAATTTTTTTAAGATTTCATAGCCATTAAGTAACATTTTTTTTTTTGTTTTATTTATTACAATACAATTGTAATTATTGTTGTGGCTATTGTTGTTGTTGTTGTTGTCTGTGTATATTGCGATGGCATGGTTTCGGTTGTTGTGGAAATGTTTTGTAATTTTGCAAATTGTTCAGGCGTTTAAGTTCCTTAGATTGGCTATTGTTTAAAGTGTTTCGTTCTAATTTAATATTCAACTTAAAAGTGCAAATAACAGAGACGTAGACATGAAAAGGGGCCACATTTTACGTGAATTGTAAGCCTAATAGTAAAGGTTTTAAAGGACTGAATCAATTTTCTATAAGCCTGTTCTATTTGGAAGAGGGGAGTTTTTAATAGCGATTTAAGGAAATTCTTTTAATCGTTTGGAAACTATGATTGATTGAGCGTGCACTGATACAATTCCGATGATCATTACAACCCTTCAGTCAGGATTACAACCTAGTGTCTCAAACCACCTATGTTGTATGTGTTAATTTTATGAATGAATGGCGGGACAGTTTTAAATCGACTTTACTTTTAGAGTTTTTACCACGAGACTGCTGAGTCGCTGAAGAAATACATACATACAGTGGGACCTCGATGTTCCGTGATGGTCGCAACCGGAAGCATTCTGTATAATCGATTTTCTCGGTTAATTGAGTACTAATTTTGGCTAGTTTTTTAATAGATATTTTTATTATTTAATAAATGAATATGTACATATTTATATAAAAACTAAATAATTCAAGGATTTTATATAAAAACATGTTTTAAAAATATAAAAAAAAAAAAAATTTTGTCAGAAAACAGTGAACAGTAGATAAGGATTTCGTATACTAAAGAGGGAATTCCCCTTTTTCGCTTGTTTGTCCAAAATAATAGAAAAAAATGTTTGCTTATAATCACGGATAATAGAGGTAATCACGGTTAAACGATGCAGAACAATTTAAGTCGATCCAAAATAAAATTAAGTCGATGCAACAAATTTTCTTTTTCCATCCCGGATAATTGATGTTGCCTGATAATCGAATCACGGATAATCAAGGTCCTACTGTATATACATAATTGGTCATTACAACCCTTCAGTCCAGATTATGGACCTAGTTTCTCAACCACTTTATGTTGTGTGTGTTAATTTTATACATGAGTGGCGGGACATACAGTTTAAAGTCGACTCCGAATGACAGATGGCAATTTTCATATTTTCGTTTTGATGCCTGACCTGGGGTTTGAACCGTTGCTTTACGTCTAATAAGCCAACACACTACCTACTAGACTACGGCGACTTCTGCTGAAGAAATAAATTTTCATATTTTGTTTTGTTCGAGATATCTGGCTGCAGTTTGAACCTCAGATTCGC
This sequence comes from Sarcophaga caerulescens, assembly GCA_927399465.1. Lineage (NCBI taxonomy): Eukaryota > Metazoa > Arthropoda > Insecta > Diptera > Sarcophagidae > Sarcophaga > Sarcophaga caerulescens. Next base: position 9,323,936 of record OV656872.1, read on the forward strand.
ATCTAATAGACAATGGACTATTTACTACACAACGACAAATTTAAGAGCAGGAAACCATGAGTATTTTAAGCTTAAAAAAGTAACTTGAGGATAGCATTGAGCATACTCACGGGACTTATTTACTTAATTGGCCTTTAATAACCAGTTTATTGAATTTCGGACTGTTTTCATACATCCTTCCAGGCACCTCAGCTTGTTGCGCATCTTTGCTGGATATTAGTACACTACACACAACGTCTATGTCACTGAGGAGCTCATAAAGCTGATTATTAAAGCGGGAAAATCATCGCTAACTCTTACTGGACCGAAGTTTTTATGTGGGACTCCCCATGTTAACTGTACACCTAAAGAGTATCGGTGTATTGAAAAATGATGAAAGCAGTGAATGTGGTGAACACATCGAAACGATAGAATACTTTTATGTCATTGCCCAGCCTTCGTAACGTCGAGATTTCCCAAATACCAGACCTAATTCGTCTCAGAGGACGGGACTGGAAGAAGTTAAGAAGGTTTGCTCAAGAAACAAACTTCCTACGGAAAGTTTGGTTTGAATCTTTTACTGGTGAGAGCATACGACTCAAAGATAAGGCAACAGTGATTTTTACTATCGACTTTTCAATTAGTTGACCTGTTTATGGCTGTATTTCGAGCCTATATTTCCTCTTAGCAGTCCTCTGGCAAGTACTCTGAGAGTAAAATAAAATTTGCGTGAAAAGTTACTCGAAAATCTATTGTTGGAAGTCGATTTTAAACAGATGGCTAGACACACTCGATATGCGTGATGTGAGAAGCTAGGTTGTAATCCTAACTAAAGGGTTGTAATGAACAATTAAGTTAAGTAAGTAAGTTTTCCCAATATGCCACCTCTACGGCCTCATCAATGGTTGGGTCAGGGGGTAAGAGCAGAGGCGTTGGGGGAATAGATCGGGTTGTTTTGTTTCTAGGTGTCTATGGCGTGCTATAGACAGTGTAAGAACAGGTTGGCTGCTGGGCTTGGATAAGGCCAGTTTAAAGTCAGTTATTGGGTTTATTACGGGGCACTACGAGATTAGGACGCTGACAAGGCCGAACTATTGCAGGGTATGTTGTCATGAGGAGGAATTGGAGACTATCGAACACCTCCTCTGTAACTGCCCAGCCCTTGGTAGGTTGAGGACCCTTGGCAGGGCCTTCTTTGAGGGTTTGAATTCTGTGTGGAGAGCCGACATCAAGGCTCTCCATAGATTCATTATTAGTTTGAGCTGATTGAGAAGTGCTAGGGCTTCAATAGTGTACTCGCACTCTCTCTTGTATGTTTGTTGGTCTGTGTAATTCCTCTGCATCCTTATTCTCCCTTTCCTACTTGCTCTCCTTTGTCCTATCCCCTCTATTATCCTCTCATCTTAAAGACGTTTTGTACAATGGATCAACTTGACCTTCGGGTACTGTACTTGTCTCATTTCACAAGAAAACGTCCTCTAACCTAACCTAAGTAAGTTGGAAGGGGATTAAGGGATTAATGTAACGAATTAGAGTCACTTTTGAAACTGTTGGAAAGACTGGAACTGATTCAAATTCGTATTAAGGTCTGATAATTGAGTTCTGAGAGCCTTAATTTTATTCTGTCTACGCTTTTGTTGTATTTTTCCATTTTTGGCAAGCGATTCAAAGACAGAATGTTTATTCCTGCAATCCATTTATAATTTATTTACAATATTTCTTATAATTGTTGTTGTTTTAATTGTATTATTTTTTCAATCGCATATTTATTATTTCGATTGCTTCATAATACTTGGCTAAAAGTATAAAAATTGCTTAAATTGTACAATAAATAATTCATATTCAAATCAATTCATATTCAAATCAATTCATATTCAAATCAATTCAATTCAAATCGATTCAGCAGCAATACACACAGTACACTACAGTACTCGAAGATCACAAAAAGCATTACAGATCACCATTACCGCTGGCGTTGCCATTGCGTATTGGAAGAAGACAAGTGTTTGAAAAACGTTTTTAGTACTCGAACAAGTACGAGTATAATTGCCATTAATTATACGAAATTAAAAACTAAAAAATAATTAAAAATAGGAAAATTGAAAATTAAGCAACAAAAAATACAAAATGAAACATCAAGTTTTATGAAAATTTTGATTACCAAACCAGCAATTGCAAATTGATATGAAAAACACACTAAAAGAAGACGGCACTTTTGCAATTGAAATTAAAAAAAGCAGGCACAAAACGAAACCAAAAAAAAATTATAAATTTCAATTAAAAACAATTTCTTTTATTTTAAAATTAATTAAAAAACCTGAACTAACTTTGAACAAATCAAAGGGAAACGAAAACATTGTTACATTTTTACCTTTTAAAAGCGTTTAAAATATGAGCTGGTGGATTGCAAATAAAATAAAAATAAATTTGTGTTTAATTTTAATTAAAATTCTTTATTATTCCCACAATTCAACTTGATGGAAACAACAACAATTGCTTTGTTTGTTATTCCTCTGTTTATACCCTTTGCATAAACAATAACAATTACTAGACAATTATTCGACAGATTTTTGCGAGGGATATCTTCAAACCACGATTACTCTCATCAAACACACCGCGTCTTCACACAAGACTGACCGAACTTTACTAACTACCTCGCCTGCTTTGCCTTCCCTTTTATATGGCAGGGTAAACAGTCAGATGAATGTTCTTGAAGGCGAATGTTCGTGGCTTCGCTTTCTCGAAATCCTTATCGTTGTTTCATTTTTGTTGTTTGTGTATTTTGTTTACATTTAGCCTTGTAGTGTTTGTTATTGTATTTCTGTTTACTTGTTTATTATATTTTATGCTGGTGTTTGTTGTTGTATTTTGGTTTACTTGTTTACCATTTTAATGTTAAGTAATTTAAAAGCAAATCACCAGTATCTAGATTCTTCATTTTCGTAACAATATGTGTTTTTTTTTTTTTTTTTTTTTTTTTGTTAAAAACCTCTTCGAAGACCACCCAATCTTATTCTGCATAATAACCATTGCTGGACACATACTTGCGCATACTTAATGTCTGCCAAATGCTACTCGAATATGTCAAATGAGTCAGTCCAATGCATCAAAACTCTTCGAAATATTGCTTATGATTGTACTTAATTCGTCTTTTGTGTAGGTTGTTCCCATGTGTACAAATACAAGTGCCGTTTAACACAAGAATTAGTCGTTAAAGTGTCCTTAAGGACACAGCAGGACATTGGTGACAACAACGCAACATGTCTTGCGAAAGTGTCAAGTAGTTGCGGTCTTTTGGATAAACAGCCATTCGAATAGACGCGTTCGAAAATAAATTGTTTTGAATGGAGCAAGAAATTTTATTAAAAAATTATGGATTTATTGCAGAACAAGACAGGATCCTTTATATTTCGGAGAAAAAAATCTGTTCGTCTGAATATACTCTCAGAAATACATACATACATACATAATTGATTATACAACCCTTTAGTCAGGATTTCGAACTAGTTTCGCACATCACCTATGTTGTGTGCATAGCTGCCAGATAAATGAAGCATCAAATCATATGTGGCGTAAATATTAGGGAGTCAGAAGATCTTGACGTTATGGACATGAAAATTCAGTGTGATGTTCGCTAGAACTGACACATTTTTCAGTGCTTTGGCTTCTTAAGACGGTGCAATAAATGAAGTCGCCGTGGTCTAGCAGGTAGTGTGTTGGCTTATTAGACTGAAAGCCCGAGTTCGAATCTCAGGTCAGACATCAAAACGAAAATATTTCTTCGGCGACTTCCTCTCAGCAGATTTCTGGCAAAAACTCTGAGAGTAAATAAAATTGCCGTGGAAAGCTTCTCAATAAATTTTACGTTCGGAGTCGACTTTAAACTGTAGGTCCCGCCACTCATGTATAAGCTAGGACTGAAGGGTGCGGGCTTCTTGGGGACGATTGCTGTAGACTGCCTAATGGTAAAGGTATAGCACTGGCCATTTTATACACTGAAAAAAATATCGTAGGTAATATTAACTAAAAAATTTAGTAAACCTTCAACGAAAAATATATTCATCTCTATAGATTTTTTATTCAAGTCTACATAAGTTTTCTTGAAATCTACATACATTTTATTAAAAATAAAAATTTTTATTTAAATTAACGAAACAAGATTTTTATTTAAAATTTATTTAAGTTCAACCTGTTGATTTGAATAAAATTTTGTTAAAAATAGTAAATGTTTTGTTAAATTACTAAAATTTACTAAAATTAAATAAATCTACTAGAATAAAAATAACAAAAAAGTTTAGTTATTTTTTAGTCATGTTGAATAATTATTTTTTGTTAATTTTAAAAAATTTTAGTAGAATTGAAGTAAATTCGTTTAATTTATTATGGTACTGTAAAATTAAAGAAATTTCGTCAATTTAACTCCTTTATTATAGTAAAATTGAAGAAATTTCGTTAATTCAACCCTTTTATTTCTGAAATTAAAAAAAAAAACGAAGTAGGCGTTGGAAAAATTATTCTCAGAATGTTGGTTTCATTTATTTCTGAAGTTTAAAAAAAACCAAGTAGGCGCTGGAAAAATTTTGTCAGAATTTTAGTTTGATATCTGCTACGAAAGTGTATATATTAAAAAATTGTGGTTTTAGTTAAAAAAGTGTTAATACAAAGTGAGATTTTTTTTTATTAATTTAACAAAATATGAAGTGTTATAAGTGTAAAAAATTATTTTTTTTTTCAATAAATGCTTAATTTTGCATTCGGTTGTGGAGCAGAAGAGGGCATAATAGACAAATGGCCGCAATAGAAAAAACCACTTGGTTTTAAGTTGGTATGTGTGTTATTTTGAAATAAAATCAAAAAGATTTCTGTTTTTTAGTTAGGAAATTAGTATTTTGAATGACAATTTTTAATTTATATAACTGCGTTTTAAGGAAGTGTATGTTTGATTAATTTTTCAGATCGATATGGATTTCATGCACATGTATCCAAAATCAGAGCCCATACGTAAATTACCACAAATACAGTTTTAAACAGCCCACAAATTAATACATCAATTTCATGTTTGAAATAATTTTTTTTAATTGTAAACTTACGTTTTTTATTATATGTATTTAAGTTTTTTTAACTGTTTTTTACTAAAAGTACATATGTATGTATGTATATATAATAATTATAATAATAACGAAAAATATTAATAAAATTAAATAAAAATTCTCTAATATAAATAAAAATTATTAGTAAATCCAAATAAAATTTCTTCAATATAAATAAAGTTTTTTATTAAATTCAACTAAATTTCGCCATATTTACATCCCTCAAAATAACGAAAGCATTTTATTCATATTGAAGAAATTTCTGCATTTATTCATATTAAAGAAATTTCTTCAATATGAATAATTTACTAAATTTATAAATTTTTACTAAAAAAGACGTAGATATGAATACACATTTTTGTTAGCTGATATATAACGAAATTTCTTCAATTCTACACCCCTTTTTACAGTATTTACGGAAATTTTTGGTTCAGTGTAGTTACCTAGCAGCAACTCGTTTCCTTGCCGTTCGCATCTTGAGATGTCCACAAACACTACTCCCTCTCTTCCACCTTCCTATAACCCATTTTCCTAAAACCTGCACAATTCACTGCATGAGTAGGGGCCATCCCCTGAGTGCTGGTTTAACAAAAAAAAAAAAAAAAAAAATACTTCACTTCATCTGATCTACTTACCATTTACACCATTTATAACCAACCGAGAATGGAATACAACTCTCAAGTATGGGTTGGCCCTTAATGTCTATTTTTAGGCTTCTCGGCCGTTTACAGTAGAGGCCATAGTAGCTCGTTAAACATGATAGTGTGTCCAACTCCATTGTTCATTGGAGCATAGTTGCAATGTGGCTTGTGTTTCACTGTTCTATTGCTACTACAACGGATATTGCTCGAGCGAAATAAGGGGACTTGTTTATGAAAATCATGTATTCCTACGTAGCACTCGTCTTTCTCGGCCAGCACATCCGTATGTGGTCGAATGGCTAGTGTATCGCACACTGCATTACAGACAAAGTTCGTTTGTTAGACGGACTATTCGTATGTGGAACTCCCTTCCTGCAGAGATCTTTTCAGTTACTAATGGTATAAAAATGTTATAAAAATATTCAAACCTAGTGTCCATAAACACTGCTCCCTCTTTCCTCCTTCCCATAACATATTTTCCTAGTTCCAACACAATGCCATCCATCCCCTGAGTGTTGGTCGTAAGAAAAAAAATAATGGCAGGTATTCAAAAATAAATTAAAAATATAATACTAGTAACAATTACAAAGCAAATACAAACCTTAAAGTGGCATTTAATGTACAAAAGTAAAGAATATCATGTAAATTTTTAATTGCTAAAAATCGTCAAAATAAGGGCATAAATCGTCATGTCGCCAATATGATATTTTTGGAGCACAAAATTGTCAAAATGACGATAAATCGTCAAATTTGGTAGCTATGGTTGTGTGCGTTAATTTTTGTACATGAGTGGCGGGACCTACAGTTTAAAGTCGACTCGGAACGACAGAATTTTGAGAAACGTTTCATGGTAATTTTATTTGTTCTCAGAGTTTTTGCCAGAAATTTGCTGAGAGGAAGCCGCCGAAGATATATTCTTTCATATTTTCATATTGATGTCTGACCTGGGTTTGAAGCGTGGCCTTACGTCTAATAAGCCAACACACAAACTACTAGACTTTTTGTCAAAAGCGGCTAATCGAAACTTGTCAATTAGTTTTTGAGGCATCACTTTATGTGGCATCACCACACCATATGTGTGCAAAAGATGTCTCTTCCTCGCATCATATTTCACTTTAGTGCCAAAGACACTTACTGGTCTGTGACATAGCTTCAGTGAGTTTTTCTAGGGCAGGAAAAAACCTCATTTTTCTTCAAATACTTACCACCAAATGAGGAGCTATTATTTAATGTTTTCAGTTCACCTTCTAAAATCTGCAAATCATTTTAAAGCTGCCATAAAGTTTTCTAGCCAAAATATATAAACATTTTGAAATGTTTTTAATTTCATTTGTTTTCTCCCGTTTTTTTACGAAAATCATCAACAAACTATACCGCCACGCAAATTTCTTAAAAAAATAAATCATTCTCATCAATATTATGTGGTGCTGTTGCCTCTGAAAAAACAAACTGCTTGCCTGCCTGCCTGCCACCGATTTTAATCGTTTTTCAGTTTCCTTCTCTACGAGCATAAATCATTCATAAAAATTTTAACAAATTGTCAATAAAAATTCAATTAAAATTCAAATTGAATTCGTCTTTCTTTTTAATTTCTTAAAGAAAAAAAAATTCAAAACTTTACGCGGAAAATGCCCATAAAAATGAGATCGATAGAAACAATACAATACCAGGGTATGGATAATCGATGCTGATGATCGTTAACCTGTTGCCATAAAAATTTTGAATTGAAATTCGAATTTGAAAAAAAAATTCATTTTTTTATTTTTTTTTTTTTTGTTTAAATTGTCTCCCCATTAAATTGTTCTCCGAAATGTATGAGTAGGCGTGTGTGAAAGTGAGTGGTAGTGGATAGATTGGAAGTGTGTTATACCCGCACTTTAGCAGAGCCTTAAAAGAATGCAATGATTTTTTTGATGATCCTTAAACTAAGAGATTATGATGGCAATAATGTAACCAAATGAAATGTTTCAATTAGCTTACTTAACAAGCGTCAAAAGAGTCACATGTCTGACCTTTTTACTATGGTACATACAGCGACCAACTATAAACGAATACAACTGTTTTGTGGAATACAACTCCTATGTACGAGCCAAAGTCTCTAAATATGTTTGGAGGCTTTTTAACTGTTTACGGAAGAATCCAGAAAGTTCACATCATCGATCTTAGGGTTTACATTTAAGCATCTACGCAATTTTACCAGGATTTCACTATTTTATCGATACTAAAAAGGGATCATCTATAGTCCGTACTCGTCCATATAGTCCGTAGAGTCCACTAAATCATAGATTACACAAAACGTTCGTTCTTCAACAGAGTATGGAGACCAGTGATTTAATATAAGAGTCTGGCAATAAAGAAAGCTTAGGATTTGACAGCGGCCAACAAAAACCATTGTCTAATAGGTCTAGGCCTAGCAGAGGTAAAAGTTCGCCTATATTCAAATGCGAATTGTTATTCAGTTGGAGTGTGCCATCGTGTGAGTATGCCGCGTGTGGCGATCCATAGATAGGCGGCATATTCCAACAAGTTCAGACATGAAGTCACCGTAGTGTAGTAGGTAATGTGTTGGCTTGTTTGACATGTGTCTATGCTTCGAACCCCAGGTCAAACATTTCGAACAGAATGAAATAAAGGGAATATTTCTTCGGCGACTTTTTCTCAGCAGGTGTCTAACAAAAACTCCTCCTTGCCATGAAAACTTTTTCAAAAATCTATCGTTCGGAGTCGACATTAAGCAGTAGGTCCCGCCACTCATGGATAAAATTTCCACACAAAAAACATATGTATGCGGATGATGTCCAAATATACAACAGCGGTTCTTTAAATGGAATTAACGCATGTGTCAACACTGTAAACTCTGATTTGCAGAAAATAGATATCTGGGCGAAAAACAATGGACTTTGCATCAATCCCACAAAATCAAAGTGTAGTTTAATAGATAGAAGTAACAGAAATATTACTGACGATATTCAAATTGTAATAAATAGTAATGTAATAGAATTTGTGAGCTGTTCGAAAAACTTAGGAGTAATTTTTAATAATAAACTGACCTGGTCCAATCACATTGCTTCTGCAGTAGGTAAAATTTATGGTATGTTGAGAAATCTTTGGGCTGTAAAATGTTCAACACCTTTTAAAATACGAATGCTGCTTGCTAAAACTTATTTGATACCAGTCCTCTTATATGGATGCGAAATTTATGCGAATTGTGATGCAAATGATTTGCGGAAATTGAAAGTTGCCTATAATAATACTGCAAGATATATCTTCAATCGAGGAATACGTGATTCCATATCTGTATTTTCATACCAAATCTGCAATATGTGTTTTGAAAATCTTTTGAAGTTTAAGAGTTTGATATTTTTACATCAAATAATTTATACTGCACAACCGACTTATCTGTATGGAACAATAAGTTTCGGCAGATCGGCTAGAGGACTGGTATTGATTCAACGAAAATATAAAACTGCCTTTTCAGAACGTCAATTCTTTATTTATTGCACTCGACTTTGGAACCAATTACCGAAGAGAATTCATATAATTAGCAACGCAAACAGATTTAAAATTGAACTATTGAGATATTTTCGTTAATAACTAGTTGAAGTATTGTATAAAATCAAACTAATCCTTTAAATTATTTGTAATTTTTCTTATCATTTTTTTAAAAATTTTTTTTCAAAAATTAACTTGTATTTACTTTTAACTTTTACATTATGCTTAAATTTATTGTCTGTATATAATCATTAGCACTTTAATTTATAAGATTTCGATCTTGTTGTGCTAAATTTGAAAATAAAATAAAATAAAATAAATAAAATAAATAAATAAATAAAAATAAAAAACAAGGGGTGTGAGAAGCTCGGTCGCCTTCCCGGCTGAAGTGTTATAATGGCCAATTAAGTAAGTAAGATAGCCCTAAAGGTTTCTCTCTAAAGAGTTTTGATTACCACCTGGTTATCAGAGAGGAGAAAAATGCTCGTAGTTGTAAATTCCTCTCTTACGATCAGTTCTGCAGCGTGATTTATGAACCTTACCAGTCCTGAAACACACGCTTTGGGGGAAATTCCACAGCCTACCTTATTTACAGTCTTCCACACAATCTTTAGAGTAGATCATGCCAAATCGTATTGCAACAAGTACAGCATGTTGCCTGGCAAGTAATCTAAATGGAACGCAGTTAAGCATAACAAAATGGATCCTTTTAGTCATGTAATCTGCATTGCATGAGATATTCTTGCTTTATTAAGGACTTCATACTGCAATTTTTATTGAAGGCACTCCACCACAAAGACAACTGAGTAAAGAAGATGATGTTTGATCTAGAAAACCACACTAAAATGGTGTTCATACATAATTGGTCATTACAACCCTTCAGTCAGAATTACGACCTAGTTTCTCACACCACTTATGTTGTGTGCGTTAATTTTATACATGAGTGGCGGGACCTACAGTTTAAAGTCGACTCCGAACGACAGATTTTTGAGAAGCTCTTCATGCCAATTTTATTTACTCTCAGAGTTTTTGCCAGAAATCTGCTGAGAGGCAGTCGCCGAAGAAATATTCTTTTTCATAATTTCGTTTTGATGTCTGACCTGGGATTTGAACCGTGGCCTTACGTCTAATAAGTCGACACACTACCTACTAGACTACGGCGATATGGTGTTCATATCTTGTATTGTCCTGTCTGCCAGGGCATTCATCAATACCTATCGACAATAATTTGAGAAAACTTGCTTGCTAATCTAATCTGCTGCTGCATTCCTATTCCTATAAGAGCAGTGTAAACTTCGAAAACAGTTCGTCGTCCCTCTGTGACGAGAGGTAATTTGTTTAGTTTAAGTTCCCCTAATTTAAGGCCATAAAACTGAATTGTTTATACTTAAAATATTGAAGAAAAAACTGAAATGAATTTAGCATGTTAATCAAATGAATTGTTGCTGCTGCTGGTGCTGCATTTTAGCATCTGTTTAGCCAAAAAACAAAAACAAAACATTTGCGAAAAACATTGAAAATCATCGCTCACAGTTTACAATTAGAATTCCTACTGCCACACCAAAAAAAAGAGAACATAGAAGCAACAAATATTTTTAAAGTCAATCAAAATTCAACACAAAATGTTGCACATGAAAATTTATTTTCTTAAGATTCTTCAATGCAAACAATACAGCAATAATAAGACAAGAATTGAAGAAGAAAACGTTCTCTGCTGGAGATGGTTACCCATGTTGGGATTCGCTTTAAATACACGAACTCTAGCAGGAAAGTTGGAATTGTTGTAAGAACTGGCAAATACTTCTGTTGCAAGGGGTACATTGTCATCTCCAGTGCTAGCGGGTATTCAAGTAAAGAGAAAACATAGAGGAAATCAACAACATTGTTGTGTTGTAAAGCAGGCAGAAAAGTACTAAAAAATAATAAATAATCAAGATGATAAATATAACAATAACAACAACAACACAAAAAGGCATCAATCAATTTAAATCAAATCAATTCAAATAAAATTTAAAAGAGAGGTAATGGGCCCAGCATATTTGCCCAAGATTTCTGATACTATTCACAGCAAATTTACTTGCTAAGTTCCACAGGCTTTGTTAATTGCAGACAAGAAGTTTGTTTGAAATCACTGTAGTCTTATAGGTAATGTGTTGGCTTATTAAGCGCAAGACCGTGGTTCAAACCCCAGCTCAGACATCAGCAAAGCGAAACATGAAAAAAATATTTCTTCGACAATTTCCTCAGCAGATTTCTGGTAAAAATTCTGAGAGTGAAATAAAAATGAAAAATGAAAAGTTTCTCAAACAAATCTGTCGTTCGGAATTCACATTAAACTGTAGGTCCCGCCACTCATGAATAAAATTAACACACCCAACATGGGTGGTGTGAGAAGCTAAGTTTTAATCCTGACTGAAAGGGTTGTAATAACCAATTAAGTTAAGTAAGTAGTCATTACAATTTAGTGTGGGTTCAACAGTTCCCAATTCCTAAATCAATAGTACTTAGTGTGGAGACAAAAGTTCCACTCCACTGTCTGACGAAAACAATCGCTTACTGGCAGCCAGCCTAACCAGTGGTGTTGTGCTAATTTTTTTTTACCGCAACGCGTATTTATAATTATATAGACAGGGCCGATCCTGGGTAGGCGGCCGCTCTGTGCGGTCTCATGTCCCAAATTTAACGACGGGGGTGATTTTCCATTATCATGGTTTTAAATACACCTATCCCCCGATTTACACGGTACTTGTTTTACACGTTTTCGCTTTTCACGGTTTTCCAAATAAGTTTTTTTGTTTTTATCGCACTCTTTTTTTTTTTTTGTTCTGTTTAATGTATTGTAATTAAATAAAAAAAACAGTGTTTCCGTAATATATTACATATTTTAACCTGTCAATGCATTTTATTTTTATTTCTGTGTACACCTAAAAATATTGAAAGGAATCACAACTGTTAAATAGCAAAATTATGCATTTTCTGCAAGCTTTTCGATTTACACGGTTTTGCCTTGAAAATTTTTAATTTTCTATTTACACGTTTTTCTCAGGAACGTATCTACCGTGTAAATCAGGGGATAGGTGTACTCAAATACTACTTAAGTAGTAATTAGTTTGGGTTCGGGTTCACGTATTTCTTTCGGTTAGGGTCGAGTTCTGGTTCAGCAGAAAAAAACGTTCCGGTCTCCGGTTCACGGTTCGGAAAAATAAGTCGGTTCGTTCCGGTTTTTGTTCCGGTTCGAGTTCGGTTCAAACCCTTGTTTATAAAAATACATATCAAAATTCGTCAGAAATTAGAAAAAAAATCAGCAATTCTTTTTAACTTTTTTTTTTTTTTTCAAAACGTCAGCCAATTCTCGTTATCAGAAATCATCTTTAGTTCCGGAACGCGTTCCTGTCCAAAAAGGAAGTACCGGAACGATGTTCCGGAGCGTTCCGGCTCGACAACACCACTGAGCCTAACCCATAGAGCAACGATGGTAATTGCCTCAAGCTCCGGTAGCTTTATTCAGTAGTTTTTATGCAGCCGTTTTCTAATCCATAACTAACATAAGGTGATTACATTCTCCTCCGAATAATATTTTTGATGAAAAATAAGCTGAACTCTAGAGGAAGTTAATGGAGATGCAGACCTTCAAAATAACAACAGTTTAGGTTAGGCTATAAAGAACAGCGTGAATATACTCATATTTACCCAGAGAACCAAAAGGTCCATCGATTGTAACCTGCACATGTAACCCAAAAAAAAGGAAAATGAAAGAGGGGAAAATGAAATTTAACAGAGAAGAGAAAACCAGAGGTGAAAAAATAGAGACAAAATTCATCAAGTAAAGCTAGTTGTGCTAAGTATATTGTTCTGTTTTATACAAAAATAATGAACGTTTCTCTGCACCTTGTCAAGTCGACACTCGTACCCAAAAAAGCTGAAAGTGCTGGTTAATCATAGGACAAATCAAGACCATGAGTATACTCCAAATTACTTAATTTAGTTATAAAATATACGCAAAATAGGGAGCGACAAATTGCTAATCTAATTTTCGAGAGAGTTTCTTAAATCTCAGATGTAGTCGCCGTAGTCTAGTAGGTAGTGTGTCGACTTATTAGACGTAAGGCCACGGTTCAAACCCCAGGTCAGACATCAAAATGAAATTATAAAAAAAAACATATTTCTTCGGCGACTGCCTCTCAGCAGATTTCTGTCAAAAACTCTGAGAGTAAATAAAATTGCCATGAAGAGCTTCTCAAAAATCTGTCGTTCGGAGTCGACTTTAAACTGTAGGTCCCACCACTCATGTATAAAATTAAAGCACACAACATAAGTGATGTGAGAAGCTAGGTCGAAATCCTGACTGAAGGGTTGTACTGAGCAATTATGTTATGTAAGTTTTTTAAATCTCAGATGACTGTCGAAAGCTGCGATATAATATGTCACTTCCCTAGGCCACAGAAAAGCTAGGGATCTAGAAACGAAGTCGATCCTGAAGAGGCAGCAATCAAAGTATAATGAATCCGAAAAGCAAGCATCAGAAGGTTTATTGCCTTCAGTAGTCATATTGACTGCCAATGTACCTGCCCAGCTATCTTAAGAAAATTTTCGAATTCAAAATTGAAATTATAAATCTATTTCGAGAGCTTTATACAAGTGCAGTGAGGACTCCGCTGCAAAGAAGAGGAATATGTGCGTTTCGAAATCAACATAGGCGTAAAACTATGCTGCATTCTTTCTCTCACATTATTCTTAGTGATCAAACGCTGGCACATGAAGCAACTTGTATGCGAACTCCTTTGCACAGACGATATTTGTCTTTTCGTTTTCGATTTCGTCTGATCGTTTCGAGAATATCTAAAGAAAACTTCACATCCTGCCCAGAAACCTTAAAAAGGGGGATAAGGATCAATGCTAAGAACATAAAATTAATTCGTATTGGCACTAGCAACATCTCGCCACTGATATTTGAAGAGCAGATCATCAAAGAAAAAGAAGAAGACCATCAATAAAGATAGTAATTCTTATGCGGATATTACGGCCTGGATAAACAAAGCTTGAAAAGAAGAAGAACATCATTTCAAGCAAACAACATCTGAGTATCTTTAATTGTAGCGAGAAATCTCTATTTAAATGCGATTGTAACACCTGAAGCTCTATTCAAAATTTCTAAGAAGACAACAAACATTTCACCACAAATGCTTCACATTCTTCAGTTCACCCGGTCTAATTGGTGTAGGTTAGGTTCGGTTAGGTTAGAGGACTTGTCAACTGTGACAAGTACAGTACCCGGAGGTCGAATTGACCCATTGTACAACGTCCTAGCTTCTCACACCACTCGTGTTGTGTGCGTTAATTTTAAAGTCGATTCCAAACGACAGATTTTTGAGAAGCTTTTCATGGCAATTTTTACTCTCAGCGTTTTTGCCAGAAATCTGCTCAGAGGAAGTCGCCGAAAAAATATTTTCATATTTTCGTTTTAATGTCTGACATGGGATTTGAACTCGGGGCTTTCGTCTAATAAGCCAACACACTACCTACTAGACTATGGCGACTTCAACGAATGACCAATTATTTTCATTGGCCAACCGATTAATACGAAATCCAAAGACATAAACGGCCACCATCTGGTGACAAGTGCTAGATTGTTAGAAATCTTGACAGACCTCGAAATACATGGTTTCGGATGATAAACAACAAATGCAGGTAAATATCTTTAACAGATTCAGTTTAAGCTCTTTGTTTAGCGTGAATTAATTTTAATTTTTAAAAGAAATCTTAAATAAAGGAAACAATACAAATCTTTCTAAGCACCATCATGAAGGAAGATATTTTTAATCAATATTTTTAATTTCAATACGAGTATCCTGCAAAAACTCAAATTAATTTTGCTTTCAAAGTTTTACACCGAACGCATAGCATTCCTCTTTCAAAGATACATATTTAATTGATTTGATTAAACTGTTTGATGTACTATTTAATTACGGTGTAGTAGAAAACACCTTAAAGAGGGCTTGAGATAAATAAAGGCAGATTTCGTAGGAAAAGAAATATTTCGTGATCACTTTCCTTAGAGACAATGGTCGTTAGTAATAGGATATGATGGTATTAGCATCTCTCTTCATTTCGTTGAATAACTTTTTAATTAAAATCACTTCTATTTTTCATTAAATTGTTTTTATTTTTTTTTTTATTTTGTTTTTTCTTTCTAAAACTATTATTTGAACAATTAAAATTTTACACTATTTATGTACACACTTGTAATACTGTTTTTACATACAAAACTTTAAAACACAATTTAATTAAAAATTTAATTAAAAAAAATTAATCGAAAACATGTACAAAAAAACAATCGTTCAATATCGATAAATTCAAAACTTTGGTGGTATTTTTAGCTGTAGTAGGGTAGAGGAGAGCCTTTTGCATATGAAGGCAGCTCCATCAAATTTTTAAAACTTAAAATTAAATTCACACACTTTTTTCTAATATTTTTTCTAGTTTTCTATATCACAAGCTATTGCCCCCTCTCTTGTAACATTCGGAGAGGGTATGATAGGATATTTTCTTTAAATTTTTAATCAATTTCCACATTTTCTTCGAACTCTTCTTCTCTTTCTGTTGGTGTTTGCATTGTTTCTTTAACACTTTGTGCCTCCAAATTAAGATTTTGAGAACTCGTTAGGTTGTGATGGCTATGATTAGGGGGCGTAGAACTGGGTGTACAATGATTCAAGTGGTTAATGGGCGAGGAAGAAGCCGATGAATTGTTTAAGTAGACGCTGTTTAATGTTGTTTTAGAACTGAGACTGTTAGTGTTGCTGGTAGAAGCTGCATGTGTGGTTGGTGGTGGTATAGGTTGTGGGATTTTACCATTTGTGGCCGCCGCTGCAGCAGCATGGGCATATGGAAAATACGGAAATGGTAATTGAGGCACTGTCACCCCCACACCATAGGCCATTTGCAATTGATGGCGATAAAGATTGATAAGGGCAGGATCGAGGGCATGACCATAATTGGCCGCCGTATGGGGAAACATATGAGCATAGGTGGTGGTGCCATCTTCCCTGACCAGCACTTGCACGGGCACACGTTTACTTGCGGCCGCCGCATTCATTAAAGCGGCCTCATGTTGTTGTATTTGCTTGCGCTTGGTCTTGTAGCGTCGATTTTGAAACCAAATTTTCACTTGCGTCTCCGTTAATCTCAAGCTTTTGGCCAATTCGGCACGTTCCGGTCCGCTAAGATAACGCTGTTGGGCAAAACGCCTTTCCAATTCAAAAACCTGGGCATGACTAAAGGCCGCCCTAGAGCGTTTCTTGCGATTTAAATTGTTGCTCTGCATATCATCGTTTAGAGGTGAAAGGGAGCCATCATTGGTAGGTGAGCTATATAAAACAGAGGAATTACCTTGTGGTGGAGGTGAGTCAGAATCTAAAGAAAAAATGTTTTAAAACAAAAGTTTTCTTTGTAAATTTCTTTAATTTCCTTTAAACATTTTAAAATAATTACCGGAATCATTGGCCGAACATCTTCTCATATCGATGGGGCAATCGGGACGCCCACTAGATAAAGCAGCTGCTGCTGCGGCTGCACTAAAATAACCCAGTTTATGGGCCATATAATCCCCCTGATTGTTGTTATCCATGGCATGATAAAACGAAGAACGAAAGTCTGAGGATCTTGAACGTGGATCCGTAGGACTATTATTATTACTTAGGCGTTCCGTAGAGCGTTGGCTTTTGTATTGCATGAAATTCTTAAGATTATGTTCATCGGCTCTTATATTAACGGCCGTTAATTCCAATTCCGATTCGCTACGCGATAAACGACGTTCCGCATGATTACGCGTCAGTATGTCATTAATCGAGAAGGGTGTAGTAAGCACTTTACCGATACCGGATAGACCACTATTTGCACTTTCCATATTTGTTAACATTTTTCTTGAATTTTTTTTTTTGTTTTTTTCTTTTAATTTTTATTCTTTAGATTTTGTTTTCTTTTTGAATTCTTCTTTTATTTTTTCTTCTGAAATTTATCTTCCAAAACCCCGTTAAACTTTTATGTCTTTACGCTCTCAATGCCGTTATGCATTTAAGAGTTGTGCTCTATTTATCTGGCATTTAAATAATGATCTCGCACCGCTCCCAATATTCAATTAGAAAAGCCACTCGAAATCTCATTCGAACTCATTTCGTAATCACTTTACTACACTTTACAAGGCATTTCACCAAACAAAACAAGAGGCAGCCCAATTTGCTGAGCATCCACCATCAGAAACCACCACCATCTCCACACTAACATCCCATTATGATGACAGCCTGTTTGAGCATATTTTTCTCATTTGCTATGGGGAAAGAAAACATGCCACATGCGCACAATGTGGCCTAATTTTTCAAAAAAAAAATTTTTCAATTTCTTACTCAACGTTGAGTAACTTTTCTGTTGTTCAACACAAAAATCTTCCAGCGTTTATTGGTTGATTATTTAGTTTTGGTTATCCTCTCTCCACTATCATCACCCCTATTAGCCTTAGTCTGGTAACAAGTGCTTCTCCAAATTGCCTTTTCTTTCCTTTTCCATTCAACGTTAAAGTGTTTTGGTCTCAACAAATTACGATTTTTAAAGTAGAAAACGAACTCTTTTGGTGTTTTTTTCTTGATTTTCTGTTTATTTTGTTTGACACTTTCCTTAAAAAAGGATTTCGAGCATCCTTTTTGGCTTCAATTTGTTTACTTCTTCTCTAAAAATACATTTTCGATGACTTTCTTTAGATTGTTCTCCTCTAAAAGATTCCATGTGGTACAGTTTCTTTTTTTTTTATTATTATTAAAAAGAGGGTGTCATAAAAGTACGCAAAATGATTTTAATATAAAAGTACCAAAATATAAAAACGTACCAAACTGTATATTCTTGAATTTTCTTTCCGTAAAAGTTATTCGAAATCTGTAAAAAGTACCTTTAAGCCAAAAGTACCTTTAAAGCAAAAGTACTTTTTTTAGATAAAAAGGTACCTTATACCCATATTCGATTATTCACAATCCCGGTATTCAAAGTTCGCAAATAAAAAATGGAAAACAAAAAAAGTTGCAAATAAATTTGTTAACTAAAACCAAAAGGAAGAAAGTACCAAACTGTAATAAGGGGTGATTTTTTAAGAGCTATAGGAAAATTTTTCAAAAAAGAAAAACACATAAAATTCAGAAAAATGCATGAAATCTTTATTTGAAACGATAGTACGGTCCATATAATTTAATGTTTGAAGATTATTTCATGCAAATTGTTGACCGAGACTGCGCCTCAAATGGTCCATCCACTTAGTCCAATTTTGGCATACTCTTTCCACCAGTTCGGCCGGTATCTCATGAATAAATGCTTCAATGTTGTCTTCCAATGCGTCAATTGAAGCGGGCTTGTCTGTATAGACATGAGCTTTAACATAGACCCACAAAAAATAGTCTAAAGGCGTTAAATCGCACGATCTAGGCGGCCAATTGACCGGTCCCGAACGTGAAATAAAATGTTCACCGAACTCGCCTCTCAATAAGTCCATTGTTACGCGTGCTGTGTGGCATGTGGCACCGTCTTGTTGAAACCACATGTCATGCAAGTCAAGCTCTTGCATTTTGGGCAAAAAAAAAGTTGGATATCATCTCACGGTAGCGCTCACCATTCACAGTTAAGTTACGATTCGCATCATCTTTCAAGAAGTACGGTCCAATGATGCCAAATTCAATGATTTGCAAGCGTTGTTCGTTTGTAAGACGATTCATGGTTAAATTATAGACCAAACTGAAGATGTTTGACAGTGAAACAAAACACGAAACGTGCGTGAGCTGTTTAAACCAGTGTTGCCAAAAAGATAATAGCTAAAAAATCAACCCTTATATCTTTACATTAAAGGGTGGTTTTTTAAAGGTGTTGCCAAAATGATAATAGCTAAAAAATCACCCTTTATAAAAGTACCAAAATATAAAAACGTAGCAAACTGTGTATTCTTGAATTTTCTTTCCGTAAAAGTTATTCGAAATCTGTAAAAAGTGCCTTTAAGCCAAAAGTTCTTTTAAACCAAAATGTACCTTTAAAGCAAAAGTACTTTTTTTTAGATAAAAAGGTACCTTATACCCATATTCGATTATTCACAATCCCGGTATTCAAAGTTCGCAAATAAAAAATGGAAAACAAAGAAAGTTGCAAATAAATTTGTCGACTAAAAGTAAAAGTATGAAAGTACCAAACTGTAAAAAGTACCAAACTAAAAAATCTTTTCTCGATGTCTGATTTTTTGAATTTCATAAAAAGTTCTGCAAATAAAAAGTACTTTTTAAGATACTTTTTACTTTTTCAAGAACTTTTATTTGCCGTATTTGCAAATTATTAAATACTTAAAGTGGCTCTTCGGCCTCAAAATGTACCGAATTCTATGTAAAATAGCCCGTTTATAATTTGACTAAAAAAGTGAGAAGCATAAAATTAGAAAAGGATGAGAGTTAGTGGCAGATTTGTTAAATCAAAGCTCGTTTTGCAATGCCTCACGAAGCGATGACCCAGATTCTAACTGAAAACTTCTGATTAACCGATCGAGACGATCAGCTTCATGACTCAGCATGACTCGCTTGGAATCAGGTTGCAAATCGGCCTGTAATGTTAATGAATTTGATGATCAATCCAATTTCTAATAATGATAGCTTCGTTAGACCATCGAAAAAGGGTGAGCCAAATAAAACAAGTCTGCGTCGAGTCAGAGAACGATATTGGCAAAAAAAGTCTTTCTCCTCCACCTCTCTATAATCTCTACACAAGTCTCTCCTATCCAATTGGCAATAAAACAATATTCATCATCAATCGTTCGGGCAATAAATATCGTTGCTTAATAGACAGCCCAACAGAGGTAAGATAGTATACCAAAATTCGTGTGTAGGTGTCTGACTCCTCTAGCAAGCTTATTAGCTACACAATTAACTGGATCATTCCTGTGACCAGAGATCCATATTAAACTGACACACAACTGCAACGAGAGTAGACCAAGTCCGTTAAGGTACAATTAAAAAGAAATTTTTGTACTGAAGATAAAATTTATAGAATGGTACCAAATTGTGAATATATATCGATTTTCCTTTAAAAATGTAAAAAGTACATTGAAACACTGAAATCAGTTTTATAAGTTGAAAAAGATACCATGAACGCACTTACGTAATTGGTCATTGAACCGTTTTAGTCAGGATTATGGACCTAACTTCTCACACCACCCATGCAGTGTGTGCTAATTTTAATCCATGAGTGGCAGAACCTACAGTTTAAAGTCAACTCAGAAAGACAGATTTTTTTAGAAACTTTTTTAAGGCAATTATACAAAGGCCTCGCGTCTAATAAGTCGACGCACTATCTACTAGATTACGGCGACTTCAATGCATAGACAACTTATAAACACACGGGCAGTGTGAGAAGACAGATTTTAATCCTGACTAAAGGGTCGTAACGATCAATTAAGTAAGTAACTAAGTATTCACAGTTAAGCTCTTTAAGGTGTCATGCGTGATTTTTTGTTAGCAACTGATACAGCGTCAATGCGAATAAGATAATTCGATCATTCCTGCTGGACTCCTAAATTGTCTATTACAGGAAATTTTCTGAGCGCTTTTTTTGGCCAGCAAACTTTTGATTGATTTGATTTGTTGGACTCTGGTACAAGCTGCACCAGTTTATGGATTCTTTTTTTCACATTTTATAAATTTTGATCACACTAAACTTTGCTATCTTGTAGAACTATTTTCTGATTCCATATTTTTATAAAAAAAAAGTGGGTATAAAACATCTACCAGCACAATGGGACTGTATTTTAATAATTCTGAGGACCAGTTATCCATTACGGGTTGCGATTACAACACAATATTGATATTTGACTGATGACTTATTGGTACTTTTGTTAACCACATCGCAGAAATCAAAACGTTAAGAAAAAATTGCATTACACCCTTTAGTTAGGATTGCGATTTAGCTTGTCACTACAATGGGATCATTTTGCAATGATTTGAATACGGACCAACGAAATAGTTAGAGTTGGTTCAGCATTAGAGTCTGACCGGTTTATGTTAACATACGCTTTCATTTTACTTTTAAGGGAGATGGAGTATTTCGTTTAACCGCGTTCTAAAATTCTTAAAAAATGGGACACTTATAACAACGATTACTGCAAGCAAAAACGATTCGTAACAAGGCCGATGTAAAAGTGGTTCAAATCAGGAATGTTTGAAGGTTTTATTGTGTGTTTGGTGCAGTCCGGCAGTCAAGTCTTGATTGTCAACAATACGACTGTCTGAAGGATGCAATCGCCCACAAGCAACTAGATTTGGACAATAGTACACTAGAGCCCCGACTTGCGTCGATCCGATTTGCGTCGTTTCGATTTGCGTCGCTTTTTAAAAATTGACAAAAATCAGCTTGCGTTGTTGCAATTTCAACTCGCGTCGATTAAATTTGCGTCGTTTCGTCCCCGATTGGCGTCGATTTGCGTCGTTTGAATCCCAACTTGCGTCGTTTAAATTTCGATTTGTGACGCTACATACGTTTAATTTTTTTCTTGCAGCATTGAGTACTACCATTTTAGTATTTGTATTGTGGAACATATTTAGAATTTTTTTTGTATTTTAAAATTCTTGCAACTTCTGTTTATTGTTTTGTTATTTCTTTATAATAATGAAAAAACTTTGGTTGAACTAAATAAAATAATAAAAAATGTTTTCATTATTCATTCATTTTGCTTTCCTTTGAATTCTTGGTCCCAATAAATTAAATTTCGATGCATTTGTACAGAAAAAGTTGATTCGATTTGCGTCGTTTTGATTTGCGTCGCAATTCTCCGGTCCCCATTAACGACGCATGTCGGGGCTCTAGTGTATAGGATTTGTCTTCAATCAGGACAACACCAGGCTACCAAAGAAAGCTTAGGGTACCTCTCTTTTCTTTTTAGATGAGGTTAGAAAGTTTTTAAGATATTGCGTTTACATATCTATAGAGGTTTAGAAGTTCTTTAAAGTGCTTTAATTCCATCAAGAATCGATTCATACGTGTGTCATAAAAGTATCATAAAGTCCAAAGTATATGTTTTCTTTGTTTATTTAAATCTTAATACAGAAAGAAAATATTTTTAACCAAAAAAAAAAAAAAAAAACAAAATCGCCTTTAAAATTCCCACACATTCTGCGTTTTTTTTCTTTCTTATTCTGATTTTATTCACAAACGTATGTACCGTAATGGTTTATTTACGTACGTTAATAATATATTTATAAACAATAGCACGGCATCGTAATTATTTTTAAACGAGAATTGCTTTTCAAATACAATTTAAATTGCTTTCCTTAAAAAAAAAAACATTTCAAAAACCGTTTTAAATGGCAAAGGAAACCATCACTTGTTCGCCTTCCATTGCTAAAACGAGTGACATTTAAAGTAACGAACAATAACGGGTTTTTAAATAATTTTTAATGGCGCCCTACTCTTTCGTTTTGTTTACATTTCACTTCGTTTTCTTAAAGACAAATTTCTTGGAAACACTTTTTGCGTAAAACGGTACTCACTCTCTAGCTCTCTGTCTCTCTCTCTCTCTATCAAACTTAGCATTCATTGTTTTTGTATGAAAATGAAAACAAAAAAGCAGAATGTATTTGGGAAACAACACACATGCAAGCACATGCTCACATTATTACTCTCCTTAGAGAATAATTGAGTGGAATACTCATTTACAGCGATTGGCTTAAGTAGTATGAGTTAAACAACACAAACAATGTCTATTGGAGGAGAGCTAGAAAAAAATGGTTGCCTTTTCAGCATAATAAAGTAAAAAAAAACTGGTTTGATTAGCACACACACAAACATATGCTCAAAAATAATGAATGAATAACTGAATTTGAGTGAAAAACAGAAAAAAAACGAAGAGTAAAAATTAAACTCTTCGTTTCATAGAGAGGGGAGAGTTATTAATGAATTCTGCTACAAGCACACTAACCACAAGCACCGCGAGTAAAACAAACAAAAGAACAATGCTTGGCTAGAGTACAACAGTAACAATAACGACAATAACAAAATTTTATTCTTGCACAATATGTAGGTTGACATGGTCTGCTAACACACACACACACACACACACTACCATACCATGTGTTAAAGTTTATTTACCTTCAAGCGAAATACGATTTTTATTGCCAATTGAATGGTTTTTCCCTTTGCTTTTTACTGTCTTTTGTTTTGTTTTGTTCTTTGGCACTCGTAGTGTGTAGTGTTTTTAGCCTGTGGGCAAAAAAAGGCTTCATTGAATAACAGTTTAATTCCCAATTACGGCAGCAGTGAATAATAACAAGGGGAGAGAGAGAGTGAGAGTGAGTAAATAAATAGACTAGAGAAGAGTGTAAAAAGTGGTTGTTTAGTTGTATTGTTGTTGCGTTTTTTGTTTTATTTCTGTGGTCACCTCTTTTGTTTAGGAAATCGAAGGCAAGAGTGTCTTTTTCTTGTTATTGTTTTTGCTATTGTTGTTGCACCGACAATGGCATAGTAACGTAGACGATTAGCAAGTGAATTTAAATGAAAGCGACAGCGACAATATGTAATATTGTCCGTACAGTACAGATTAAATAAAAATTGTCGCGTTTTTACTTTCACAAAATAATTATTTCCTGCGAAATTGTTTACTTTTATCCAATGTTAGTTTGTTATTTTAATTTAATAAAACGCTTTACATGAACCTTTTACTACAAAGGATCAAACTTCACAATCTATAATACGCTACTGTTTTCATGTCGCGCTTTTTATTGCAATTCACAAAATATTCACAGAAAACATTTTCCTTTCACTATATTTATACTTCATTTATTTTCAGTCTGTCAACTTCTAGAAGTTTACTGTTGATTTGTTCTAGTTATTCATTTCATTCTTTGGTATGGTATTTTTACCATTTTTCGTTCCTTTAAACAACATAGGACTGTCTACATGGCCTCTTTTCTCTTTGCTTTGTTTTAGTTTTATAAATTTGCAGCGCTTTTCTCTGGTATGTGGCTGATTGGTCCACTGTAACAGATTCTATACCGGGTTATCCATTTCGTGGTTTCAAAAGTAAACGTTAATAAAACACTTATATAAAATATTGTTTTCGTGATATTTCTTTTTTATTGTAAAGTTTGAACGTTGACATTATGTGTGAAACACTACATCATTTAAATGACCTCCACGCGAAGTGTTGCAAGCATTGATTCTTTTGAGGTAATTTTCGACCACTTTTTGACACATATTTGCGGTATCTCAGCCATAATTTGACGAATGTTGGTTTTTAAGTGCTCAAGAGTTCAAGGTTTATCTGCATAAACACGGTCTTTCGCGTAGCCCAACAAAAAAAAAGTCTAATGGTGTCAAATCACATGATCTTGGTGGCCAGTTGAAATCGCCACGACGAGAAATTACGCGGCCAGGAAATGTCTCTTGCAATAAAGCCATATTCGTTCGAGTTGTGTGGCATGTGGCACCGTCTTGTTGAAACCACATATTCTCCAAGTCGTATTCTTCAAGAGCAGGCAAAAAAAAGTCGATTATCATATGACCATAACGCTCCGAATTGACGGTGACAGTCGTTCCATCGTCGTTTTCGAAGATGTAAGGTCCAATCACACCTTCGGACCAAAGAGCGCACCAAACAGTGACTTTTTCTGGATGTAACGGCCTCTCTTCAATTACTTGAGGATTCTCAGAACCCCAAATACGACAATTTTGTTTATTAACATACCCACCGAGTGTGAAATGTGCTTCATCGCTGAAGAAAATTTTGTTCGAAAATTTGCCGATACGGACGATACGTGGCAGAATCACCATTTTTATAGTAGGTTTTGATAATTTTTATGCGTTGTGTGATAGTTAAGCGATCCATTTTCGTCAATGTCAGACTTTCAACTGAAAAGAAAAAAATTGGTTTCACAACTTAGTTTGACAGATGTCGAATTCCAGTCCCATACTTTTGAAACCACGAAATGAATAGCCCTTTAGAATGGGTTGCCATCTTTTATGACCTAGAAACAACGCTTTTCAGAACATGTATTCGATTGTTGTCTTGGGTTTAATGATAAAGAAATTTGCGAATTGAAACTTATTCTTTCTTATTAGACCCTGCCTAATCTTCTTATGATGTTCGTTATTGATGGTATTCTCTCCGGAGGAGTGCAGTGCCAAAGCGTTTATTAGATGGATCATTTGATAACTTATTCTCATAAAAAATGCCTCTTTTAAATGAAACCTCAAGTCTATTGGCAAAACGATGTCATTAAAACGTCATTTTTCACCGACAGAATTAATCGCTGACAGCTAGTTTTACTTAGATTATGTTCACTTCAGACTACAAATAGGATAGCCGTATATGAAGTGATCTTTCTACTTACCAGTGTTCGTGGAAAGACACTATCGATGTAAGTTGTATGAAGTTGTGTGGATGGAACAGCACAACAACCCTAGTACGCGATTGTCTTCATCAAACGGTTTAATTTGCTTATACAAATATGTACAGAAGCATTACATCACACAAACTTTGTCGCCTGTCGCTGGCATTGTATTTCACTGCGTTGTATGCCCATGCACGATGGCAGTGGGTAATAATTTTGATGTCCTGTGGATTATGACATGACTTTGTGAACAAATATGCCAGCCATCCAGCCACCCCCCAGCCATTCTATTATTGTGATACACACGCGAAAAGATTTTCCAATAAACCAGTCAGTGAGCCAGTCAGTCAGCTAGCGTTTGTATTAAAATGTTGTGGTACTTGCTGGTTAATTGCGTTACAATTGAATGATTTTCAATAATACTTGAATAATTAGGATGTGATTACGATGAGTACAAATACGATTCTTGTGTTATACAATATTTATTGTGTTGTTCGTATAGAAAGAAGAAATTGCTACAATTTGTGGCAACTTACAATGAGAACGCTCTTGATTTAAGTTATAAAGGAAGTTTAACAAGAATTTTTAATTCCATTTTTATTCAAGTTTTATAACAAATACCAGCTTGTAAATGCGATTATTCTCTTGCCTGAACTTGTTGGGCAACAAAAGAACACACGAAGGCATAAGGCACGTGCCTTAAGCATGTTTAACAGCCGGCATTATGACAGTTTGTTTATTACGGTGGTGGATAAGTAAAACTAACTAATTCTACAACAACAACAACAACACCACCAAATAATTGATAAGAAATCACTTGAATTAGTGCGGCAATAATCCTGTTACAGAATCATCACACTCTGTCATTGTCATCACAGCTATCAGAGTCATTATCATCATTATCGTTGTTATTAATAATATCAATTAAAAGCTCTCTTGTGTTTTTGGTTGTGATAATCCACATTGATGTTGATGTTGTTGTTGTTGTGTTGTCAATGTAAATATTTTGATTCTCCTGCCCTTAATTCAATGCTCTTAACATGTCCTTTAAATTCCTTATGGTTGCTCTAATAATTCCTTTGCATGGGGGAAAAGGATTTTTTAAAAGATTTTTCTCTTGCGTTGTTTGTTTTGGTTTGCAATGAAATTCAATCTGTTCTCGTTCATGAAAACGATGAATTATTCCGGAACAAATAAATCATCGATTCTCTCTGAACAAGTGTCCTCTTCTCTTTTTTTTATGGTTGAAGCGTCTAAGAGTCGCTTAATTTTCTTTATAAACTCGTTAGAGCTTAAGCACACAGATTAAATTTCATTTGAGTTTTTTTGTCAAATTAAAGCAAAAAGCAATGGAAAATTAAGAAATTACGAAAAGTCTCTTCTATATATTTACATTAAAGGGTCGTTTTTTAAAGGTTCATAAGATTTAAATCAATTAAAATAATAAAAGAGCCACCGTAGTGCATTTGATAGTGTGTTGGCTTATTAGACGTGAGGACGTGGATCAAACCTTAGCCAAGACATTTCAAACATAGGTAGGTAGGTAGGTAGAAGTGGCTGTCCACCGATGGAGTCATGAGCGGACACACTTAGGCCGCATACGGGGCCCATTGTGACACCACAGTTTCATCTTTTTCCCCTATCCCAGGAACCACTTGGAGCTTCCGATGAAGCGACTCAGACTGCCAATATCCATGCATGACAGTTCATCTAGGTCTTCCATGTAGTAGGCACCCAGGTGTCATCCTCTGACCAAGTGCCGGGCATGTGCACAGTAGGTGAAGAATAGTTTCATCCTCTTCCTCATCTCCACAGCTTCTGCAGAAATCATTCGCGAGGTGTCCAAGACCAATACGCCTCGCATGTGTTCCTATAATACAATGCCCCGTAATAACCTCGATAACAGCACTGAGCCTGCTTCTTTGGAGCTTAAGCAGAGTTGCAGTTCGCCTTCTATCCAACCTTGGCCAGATTTTCTGCGCCGCTCTGCCTTTATCCGAAGCTGCCCACCTACTGTTGACAAGGTCCACGCTTGCATTGTCAATTATAAGCCCACAGGTACTTAAAGGGATCCCCAATGTAGAGAATTCATCAGAGAGCTCGATGGTCGTGCCTCTTCTGGCCAGATCATCCGCTCTGCAGTTGCCGGGAATGTCTCTATGTCCCGGTACCCATGTTATACAAACATCACATCGGTTCGCCGGCGACTTCCTCTCTGAAGTCTTCTGACAAAAATAAAATTTGCATGTAAAGTTTCCCAAAAAATCTGTCATCCTGAGTCATCTTAAAACTGTAGGTCTCGCAACTCATTGATGAAATTAGCACACACAACTTGAGTGGTGTAAGAAGCTAGGTTGTAATCCTGACTAAAGGTTTCTAATAACTAAATACATAAGTAAGTAGACGGCGTTACAAAAATAATATTCTGTACTAGAGAACCTTCTATGGCTACTTGACTCAGTACAGAGCACGAATCGAAATTGGGCGCTCCAGAGCGAAAATACTCCAGTTTTTAAAATTTTTCTTTAATTAAGCCGAATGTTTAGAAGTCGCCGTAATCTAGTAGGTAGTGTGTTGGCTTATTAGACGAAAGGCCCGAGTCCAAATCCCAGGTCAGACATCAAAACGAAAATATGAAAAAAAAAAATATTTCTTCGGCGACTTCCTCTCAGCAGATTTCTGGCAAAAACTCTGAGAGTAAAAATTGCTTTGAAAAGCTTCTCAAAAAGAAATCTGTCGTTCGGAGTCGACTTTAAACTGTAGGTCCCGCCACTCATGTATAAAATTAACGCACACAACACGAGTGGTGTGAAAAGCTAGAACGTTGTACAATGGGTCAATTCGACATCCGGGTACTGTACTTGTCACAGTTGACAAGTGCACGTCCTCTAACCTAACCTAAGCCGAATGTTAAGCTAAATGACCCCGACAGTAAATTGTGAAAAGCCCATCACACTCGTAATAATACACAAGAAACCTCTGTTGAACCCTTTTCCATCTGTGAGTCACTGTTGAATCACAACAATATCTGCCAATTTCTGACTTCCAAGCGGATAACGAATAATGATGAGAATTGTCGTCGATGTCTTGGACTAAAGCGGTGTAAACCTTGGTCATGCGAGAATTAAAATACAAGAAGGATTTGTTATATATTTGGTGGTTTCAGGTGGTAACCCCTAAAAGCCATACCTCAAGGTCAAACTATATCTACCTACACTGCGGCTATTCCGAAACATTGATTATAGCCCTCGTGATAGTCTTGCAGATTATTTAGGAGTGACGTATCTATCTTTGGAATCAGCTGCTTATGAATTGTTCCTGTGTTTGGGGTTTCTTTGAAGTTTTCTTCGATGGTTTCTTTGAAGGGGTTTTCGCCAATAAGCACTCTCTCTTGCACAGAAATCCAATAGGAACTCGCATAATACGATTTATGAGTTGCTCTCGCAACTTGCAACAAGGCAAAGCGTTGTTACAGGGCAGACAGTCATTGTTAAAGGAATCTTCAGCAATTCTTATAAACTTACGAAACCAAATTCTCCACTTGTTTTCAATTCAGACAGAAATTCTCATAAGAATTCTTTGCCTAGGTCAGCCTGAAAAATGTTTTTTTAATTGCCAATTGAAATATTTTCTAAAACATTCGATTACTCATTAACCGTTAACCATTATTCGATTTATTTTTTTCATAAACCACAATTTTATTGTGTAGTAAACAGTTAGAAGAAATTTCCAATTGGGTTACCTGAAGAGAATTGCTGGCACTATTAGGCACTTGATGGCGCTGAAGCACTCAGAAATGGTTGTTGTATGCGCTAAAAGATGTTTGAATTGGAAAAAGTAAGCCAATTCATGTTTTCATATTGAATGAATGCGTTTTATTTTGTATGCGTAAAGTTCTTGTGATAAATAAAAATAAATTTTATGAAATAAAACGAACGAGTAAAATGAAATGTTTTTTTTATTTTCTATTTAAATTGAAAATTTCTAATAGACATGCTAAGTAATTAAATTTTATTTTATTTTAATATTTTATTCGACATTTGCGTTTCATTTCATAATTACAAGGACCATAGCGCCTTAACAATTGTGTTGTATCCACTTTTATCCTTAGCTATGGTCTCCAACTCGTTCTACGTTTTCTTCTTTGTGACTGCTTCTTAACATACTATGGACGTCATGTTAAGTTTTTCCTTCCTGCGGCTTCCTGCGGAAAATTCCTGGGTATATAGTCACAGCGGTTATCTGCTACATTTCCTTTTCTCATTCAGAACTGTTCCAGATGGAGCTTTGGTTTAAAAATAATTTATTTAAAGTTTATTTAATTTCTGATGCTTTAATCCATCCTTATGTGTGAGTGACAATAGTTTCAAAAATCCAACGATATTTTTCCATCCGGTGCGTGGTACTTTGCAAATGGAATAAAACGTGCATTCTCCTTATTCCTATAATTCGTGACACAACCCTAGCCTAGAAATTCATATCATGTTCCTCTTGGTTTCTCAGAAGCTATGCTTTAAAGGCGCGTACAGCAAGTTCCTTTTGTAAAATTGCCACGTAGTGAAAGCCAAAGGCTAACCAAGTTAAGGACTATGACGAATCAATGTTTCAGCGAAACGCAGATTTCTTTGCATTGCTGATTACTTCCAATACTTTAGACCCATACAGTATCACTGAATTATTAATCTTCGAAAGCAATACAATTTTGCTGCTTTTTATTTTTCCTATTATTCTATACAAAGCCTTTCAAACTTTCATTACCTGCCTGGTTCTAAGAAATCTTTAATCATTTTATATTTAAGGACCTGTGCAGGACTTATATCACCAATATACATATCAACAATTCGAATCTGTAGCATGCCACGTTTCTGTTTTCACTGCTTTTATATGTTTATGTCTGTCCATCGGCCTTAATGGATCTTAGACAGAAATTCTTAGTTTCATGAATAGTCTCGCAATCTATATATTGCTTGGTTCCATAATTGGATTACGAACATCTGAAGAGGAATTCCTTATTTATGGTGCGCTAGCCATCCAATGTAAGAAAGTGATGATAGTATGGCTATCACATGATCCGTAGAGCTTAGGTCGAGTTTTAACGTAAGTTGGAACTTTCTACACAGAAAGAAAAACGGCGTGCTAAAATTAACTTTTCTATTCTCAATTTAAGCCAAAAAAACGTGCTTGAAAAATTAAGCCCGTTTTGGCTATTGTTTGCTTAAAACAAGCAAAAAACGGGATTGATGTGAAAAACTAAGCCTTATATTACTAAAATCAACACTAAAAAGCTCAAATCTATCTAAAAAAGTGTAATTTTGACTTATTTGTTATTTGAGTTATGGAATTGTGGGTTTTAAGTTCAAAAGTAAAAATTTTAATAATTCTCGTTTAGTTCATGTGTTTTATACAATATATATCCAACAAAATGTCGTATTTTTCGCAAGTTGCATTTCTTTGGTAGATGACTTGGATTATTCCGGTCGATGACTTGCATTTTTTTGTGTAGATGACTTGCATTTTTTTCAAATCAATCGATTTTAGGATTAAATCAAGTACGAGTTCGAGCTTAAATCAAGTACAAAATTCTTGAAACAAGCTCGTTTTTGGATAAATTTAGGTTTAAATCGAGTATAATTTAGGGCTTAAATCAAGTTCATTGTGCTCGAATAAAGTACGATTTGCCTCAATTCGATCCCATTTATAAGTTAATCTAGCCTAAATCAACTTTATAATTCTTGAAACAAGTGCGCTTAAGGATTACTTCAACTTCTGATTCTCTTGAATCAAGTACGAATTCGATCTTAAATCAAGAAAAAATATGCTTAAACCAAATACATGATGAGATCACTTTGATCCCAAAAAGGCTTAAATCGCGCTAAAATCAACACTTTTGTACTTGGCTGATTCGGGCTTGATTCAACTCTTTTGTACTTGATTCAAGCCAAACCGTACTTACCGTACTATTGTGACCGATATGGATTGATTCAAGCCCGGATGGCTTGATTCTTTTTTTCAGTGTAGAATTATCGGTACGTTTACGCAACGTAACGGCACGCACGTTCGTTTTTTTCCACATGAAAAGCCATGCAAATACTTAACGAAATTACATTACGGCCCTGTCTGTAATCGTTCGCATTGCATTTTATATTTAAAAAAAGGGCGTACGTTCCGTGAACGTTCGGCTAATGCTACCATAAGTCTTGAGAATTCATTGCGAAAGCAAAGTAAATTTTCTCATATTAAAGCCCTGATGTCTGATGAAGTTGCCGTTGTCTAGTAGGTGTGTTGGCTTATAAGACGTGATACCATGGTTCTAAAGGGAGGACTGGGGAAAGGGTGTGGCGCACCTAGCGAGAAATGCCGCACAAATCTACACCGATGGCTCCAAATTAGAAGGAGCCGTTGGTATTGGCATCTATTCGAGATCAATCGGAATATCCAAGTCTATGAGACTACCAGATCACTGCAGTGTCTTTCAGGCTGAAGTGTCGGCAATTCAAGCTGCTGTGAAAATTGTTGAGGACAAAAATGTTCGCAAGCGAAGGATCATTATACTTTCCGATAGCCAAGCGGCCATCAAGGCGCTGGATTCTAGTGTGATAAACTCCAAGACAGTATACGACTGTCGCAGATGTCTCAATGAGATGGCGAACCGATGTGATGTTTGTATCACATGGGTACCGGGACATAAGGACATTCCCGGCAACTGCAGAGCGGATGAATTGGCCAGAAGGGGCACGACCGTCGAGCTCTCTGATGAATTCTCTACATTAGGGATCCCTTTAAGTACCGGTGGGCTTATGATTGACAATGCAATCGTGGACCTTGCCAACAGTAGATGGGCAGCTTCGGATAAAGGCAGAGCGGCGCAAAAAATCTGGCCAAAGCTAGATAGAAGGCGCACGACGACTCTGCTTAAGCTCCAAAGAAGCAGGCTCAAAGCTGTTATCGGGTTTATTACGGGGCATTGTATTATAGGAACACATGCGAGGCGTATTGGTCTTGGACACCTCGCGAATGATTTCTGCAGAAGCAGTGGAGATGAAGAGGAGGATGAAACTATTCTTCACCTACTTTGCACATGTCCGGCACTTGGTCGGAGGAGAAAGAAACACCTGGGTGCCTACTACATGGAGGACCTAGATGAACTGTCATGCGTGGATATTGGCAGTCTAAGTCGCTTCATCGGAAGCTCCGAGTGGTTCCTAGAATAGGGGAAAGATGAAACTGTGGTATCACAATGGGCCCTGTATGCGGCCTAAGTGTGTCCGCTCATCGGGTGGACAGCCACTTCTACCTACCTACCTACCTATGGTTCTAACCCCAGGTCAGCCATCTCCAACTAAACGAAATATGAAAAATACATCTTCGGCGGCCTCCTCTCAGCAGATTTCTGGCAAAAACTCTGTAGAGAGCAAATAAAATTGCTATGAAAAGTTTCTTAAAAATCTGTCTTTCGGAATCGACTTTAAACTGTAGCTCCCGCTAATCATGTATAAAAATTAATGCACATAACGCGAGAAACTAGGTCGTAATCCTGACTAAAGGGTTGTAATGACCAATTATGTATGTAAAGTCCTATGTCTTATACTTAGCGTAGTATAGACCACATTTAAACGGAGTGGAATCGATTTATCTGGAGCTTTGAATCTTTCAAATTGATGTTATGAGGCCATAAATCATTACATCATCATCATTACGTAGCTGAACAGCCTTTGTAAGAGGCTTGTGTTCTTAGCTAAGAACGCACAAAAAACTGAAGGTTAAAGGCTTTTAAGAATCTGTGCAACCGGTTTAAAAGTTTCCAAACCAAGTTTAAAATGTTTTTTATTTGAGTCATATCGACAGAATGCTAGAAGTCGCCGTAGTCTATTAGGTAGTGTGTTGGCTTATTACACGTGATGCCATGGTTCTAACCCCAGGTCAGACATCAAAAAGAAATTTGAAAAAATATTTGTTCGGCAACTTCCTCTCTCAGCAAAAACTCTGAGAGTAAATAAAATTGCCATGAAAAGTTTCTCAAAGTTTCGACAGAATGCTATGTTTTGACAAATGCTATCCAGCCTTTTACATACAATGATGGCTTAGACTAAAAAGTACCGATTTATATGTGCCGCCTAGTTGACCAAAACACCGAATTGAAAGTTCAGCTTTGAGTTTAGCGAGAGTTTAAATGGGTTTGATGAATTCTATCCAGCAGCTTATAAGCAGACGTCGGCACAAAGAGAACATAATAAAAATGTGAGTGTATTTGTGAGAAGCATGTGTATAACCCAGAGGAAAATTGTTAGTAATTATTTTTTCAAGCAGTGTTCGAACAAATATTCTGCTTTTTGATGCCATTGGTATTTTTCGTACAAGTTTTTATGGATTTGTAGTAAGAGTCATCATTACATATTGCGGGTACTTTAAATTCAATATATTTAAAGCAAAAAAATCTGTTTCCCAGTTTTTCTTCACATTTTAATTAAATTTTTCTTTGGGTGTACAATTGATACACAAAAAAATTTCAAAAACAAGCGACGAGAACCTAATTCATTGAAAGCTGACAAGCAACTGAATGCATTTTTATGCTCTTTTTAACGAATATTGTTGATGTTCGTGTCCTATGTGTGTAAAAAGCCGAAGAAGTTCGACCCCCGGGGGACATTGGTGCCGGCGTCTGCTTATAAGTTATGATGGCACGGATTAAAACGGCTTGTTTAAGATATGCAGTTATGCCGCTTTTCTGAATCGATTTTCATTACATTTTCACATTTAAAAGCAATGAAATCTTGCAATATTTTTCGCTTTTAATCAATAAATTTAAAAAGTCATGACATTCAAAAGAAACTGAAGAAATAATTTAAAAAAAAATTTTTTAATTTTTTTTATTTTTTCAATTTAATTAATCGTCAACATTAAATGCAATTTATCGAAAATGTTGTGCAAATAAAAATAATTACTTCACAATCGAAATTATTGTGTTCTTTGTATCGCTTTTTTGGCAATTTATCTGAAAGTTCAAGCAATTTTCTGTCTTGCCAGTCTATCACATTAAATTTTTATTTGAAAAAAAAAAAAGCCACTGAAAACCAGAAGCAAAACAAAGATCATCTGTGGCAACGGTAGCAGCCGTGGCATGGCAATAACATCAAATGCCAGAGATCACTATTCCATTAGTTTCACTATCTCTGGTTCAAATAGAAATTATTGCCTCTATTCGCCTTGCTATTGCGATTGCGACTGCGAGTATCTGTTTTCCCCAGTGCTCCCCCTATACATCTGCTTCTGAATTGATTTTTTTTTACTCATTTTCTTCTGTTTTTATTGTAATTGTCATGGTTGTTGTTGTTGCTGTTGCTTTTCGGTTTGTTGTTTCAATTATAAATCAATTTTATCAAACGAAACGATCACATTTTAATTTTTCATTTCAATTTTAAAGGAAGAATTTCCTCCCAAACGGGCATTACAGCACAGAACGGAACAGAACAGCACAGCAAAAGAATTTTTCGCTGGTTTTCGTCGTTGTCGTTTGTTTCAAAACAAAACAAAAAAAGAACAAAATATTCTTGGGGGTGAATGTTTGGCTTTTTGTTGTTGTTGTTGTTGTTGTTGTTTTTCGATCAATTAATTGCTTTTGAACTCGTTCGAAAAAAATTGCCAGGAACGTTAAAACAAAAGGTTGCCTTTCATTTCATTATTCAAATGATGAGTTCAACTCTCAGTTTATTACGTACAAAAAAAAAATTAAAGTGTTTTCAATAATTTTCCCTTTTTGTTTTTTTTTTTTTTTTTCTTATTTTAGAAGATTTTCTTACAACAACAGCAATAAGAAAACATATTGCATGTCCATGTAATTTTATTTTACTTCCGGCGTAGAACGAATATTGTAGGCTCCTTCGCAAATTCAAAACATCAGGCAACTTTTTAGTTTTTCAACGTTTAATTCAGTCTACAGTTGCTCACTTCTTAGTATTAAGGCCTGTTTCTGTAAGACAAACGATTTCAGACGAACTATTCTATTTTGTTTGTGTTTTAAACACAAACAGACGTTCGTCTGAATCGGTTTCGGATTAATCGGCTTGAGTCAATGAGTCTTCTAGTCCTCAAAGCATAGCTGACAACCACTTCCAAATGCAGACTCGAACTCTTTGACGGATCTTTTCAAACCTTCATTCACACATGTGTGCCTCTTCTGCATTTTTTTTCGAACAGAAGATTGTGATTGAAAGCCAGTTCCTGTGAGTATAGCGGTTAAGGTGTGGCTGTATCAGAAGCTATTTATGAGGATAATAGGTAAAGAGCAGCACTTCTAACCAAGTTCGTAAGCCAAGTCTACTATAGCCAAGTCAAATAGATCATAAACATGGCTGTGAGTCACTGGCAGACCGTAATCCCTACTAAATGGTGGTAATGACTAATCTATGTATGCGTTCGTCAAGTGTTTAACGTAGAGATGAGCGATCCAGTGATTTTTGAAGAACGTTGTTCTCAGTGAAAGTGATTTGTTAATCATTGTTCTTTAAAACAGTGATTGTGATCACAGTATTCCAATAATACAATAATGACATTTCTTACTCTGTTGTATTAATTGTAATTTAAATTTGAAAAAAATAAAATAAAAACTGCGAATTTAGTTTTGGTTATATTTTTTCTTATTTGGTGATTTTTTTCACAAATGTTGGTTACAATATTTTTTTTTTCGTGGCAACACTGGTGGTTTCATCAATGTTATTATTTTTAATGTAATTTTTTTTTATATGAAGTTTGACAATTAAGTTTCACAGAAAGTTCATGTATAAAAGACAAAAGTAAATAATCTGCATCATCCAATAGTAATTCTGCCTCGCTCAAAACAAAATGAAATAAATTTGAGTATGTAACAATTTTGAAAGAACGACATTATTAGTACCTGTTATTTGGCAATTTCAATCACTGTAGTTACCAGTGAATTATCAATCACCGTGATTAAATCACAGGTTTGAAAATATCGCTCATCTCTAGTTTAACGATTGAGACAGAAAGTCGTAATTTAGCACACTGATCATGAAATCATCTAATAATCTCGACTAAATAAAAGATATTGTGTTGGCTTATTAGACGTTGAGACCTCGGTTCAAACCCCATGTCAGGGATCTCCAACAAGACGAAACATGAAAAAATATTTCTTCGGCGACTTCCTCTCAGCAGATTTCTGGCAAAAACTCCAGAATAAATAAAAAACCAAGTGTTTCAAAAAATTTTGTCGTTCGGATTCGACTTTAAGCTGTAGGTCCCGCCACTCAAGTATAAAACTTTTCAAGGCAATTATACAAAGGCCTCGTGTCTAATATGGCGACGCCTATCTACTAGACTACGGCGACTTCAGAAGCCAGATTTTAATCCTGACTGAAGGGTTGCAATGAACAATTATGTAAATTTAAAAATTAAATTTAAAAGTTTCCAAAGAGACTGCTCCAAAGTTCACAATTCTCATATCACGTTTTTACGTACCTGTTGCATGCGTGAGTTTCTACTTCATAAGTATCATATGCGCCCTACGAACAACTCAATTAGCTGATCTGATGCCCAAGGAGGACAAAAGAGATTCTCATGTGAATTGTGATGCAGCAAAGCTGACTATAGGGTCTTACGATCGAGCTGGTATAAGTCGCAACAAATGCCTGACTGTAGGGACTCCATAAGAACCCTTGGACCGCGTGGCGTCCAGTTCATGTTTGATCCCGGACGTAATAGTTTCCCTGTGAACAAAATGACTAACACTCTTGCTAGACTATTTTAACACTTTATGCGTGATGTGATGGTTGAACCTAATCCATTGAATCAGTTTCCCTTGTGGTATGATTTTCGAGATGAATTAGGTTGAAGGAACTGAGTCGCTAGGAGGATAGATTGGTATGTAGCGCGGCTAAATGTCTTTGATGCATCTATCGAAGCAGCTATAATCCGCTTGTTGTTTTTGGGGCTGAATCAGTCCAGCGTGACGCTAGAAAGATCGTTCCGTACATATCATTATGATATTAGGACGCTGACAAAGATCTGCTACAGATTTCAACCAGATTATTGCAAGGTATGTGAAGAAAAAGAGGAGTTTTAGTTGGAAACTATAGAACACCTTCTCTGCTTCTGTCAAGCACTTGGTAGGGAAAGAATGAACACCCTAGATAGGGAATCCTACAGGAGTCTGAACTCATTGTCCGGAGCCAGCATCCAGGCTATCCTGAGGCTTCAAATGAGATTGAGATGGCTGATCTGTTCTTTGTTTCACTTTCCTTATACTCTCTGCATCCATTTCGATCTCCTTTTTTTTTACTTCCTTTCCTCTTGGACAAGTGAATTGTACGCGTTTGCGAACTTATGGTTTAAAGAAGTGGGGAAACAATTTATGACGCCTATTTCCAGTGGAGCACATTCTTTTTGGACTAAGTACCGAATCAAACAAACTAGCTTCAATTTTGTATGGCTTGCACATTAAAAATCGATTAACTTCCAAAAATTTTAAATACCACTCCCTCCATCCCACCTGACAAACAATAAACTGCTGCTTGGGCAGTGCCATCCTCTTGGTAAATAATGTTTAAAGTATACCAGCAGGAGCATAGATTATTTATGAGGAATCTTCATTTTCGTCGGTCTGATGCTTAATATCGCAAGTTGTTAAAGGCTTTACTAGTTTCGTCGACCACTGACCTTTTCCTACGGATTCCATTCCAAAACTGCATGAATTAGTTCTTTGTTTAGCTTATCTAGGGTGCGTTGTAACCAATTTAGTTCTCGTGAATGTAAATTACAATGTAATTATAATGATTCCGAAGGCTTAAATTTACATTCTACTTACACAACTAAGCATACCTTCCCCTTAATGGTACGTCATTTTAAATAAAATGCAACTTTAAATCTAGAAAAACAAAATTTTAATAAATAAAAAAAAAATTACATACGTATTGTAAAAATAAGAATAAAAACATTTAAAAACCGACATTTCGACATTTATGACAGCTTCTCTCTGTCTCTACTTGTTCATTCGCTCACTCGTTCATACATTTTTGGTTTTCATTTAACCCAAACGTCCCCTGTTGGAGGAGCAATAAAGCAAAAAAATAAAAAAAAGGGAGAAAGAAATAAATCTGAGTGTTTGGTGCTGCTGCTGCTGCTGCTACTGTGTATATATTGTAGACTGTGTATGACCGACCATAAGAATACGGCATAAGATTCATGATTCAATTCCATTTGAGGGGTTTGTGGTATTGGGCGAAGGAAGTGGAAACAGAAGTATTTTCTAAGGAGCACAGTAATGTCAGAGTGGTGGCATATCAATTACAAAATAAACACACAAATGAGTAATAAAAACACTGTCATAATGACGGACTGTCAGTCAGTTAGAGTTTGGTTGTTTTTTTTTGCTCTTCTCTTACAATCGAAAAGGGGGGTAAATATGTGGCATTTATAAGGAGGGTAGCTGGCTGTTGCACTTGTTTTCACACAGCTTTTAATGCCTCGGATTCTTTGAATGCCATGTAATACGGCTGATTAAACTTTTGACCTGCAGGCTCCCCAAAACAATCAACAAAATCATGTTGGGAACATATTTAAAAGGGGAGGTGGATGGTAATTCATCATTTTGGTTTTCTAACTCCGTTTTCCTAAAGGATTCTGCGTGATATGTATAAGACGTCCTTTTGCTTTTTAAACAACCATTTAACGATCATTTTACA
This sequence comes from Sarcophaga caerulescens, assembly GCA_927399465.1. Classification (NCBI taxonomy): domain Eukaryota; kingdom Metazoa; phylum Arthropoda; class Insecta; order Diptera; family Sarcophagidae; genus Sarcophaga; species Sarcophaga caerulescens. The sequence goes on from OV656872.1 coordinate 9,363,226, forward strand.
ATCAATTTAAAAAACAATATCTGCCTCCTTGTCAAGCCCAATAATTTTTTAAATGCCAGTGCTCGTATGCATTAAATAAAACGCCCTGAAAAAAAATTTCATGCAGTTCTGGCATTTGACCTTGACTTATAATAAATACCTCCTTCCTTTTATTTGCTTTGTTGTTGTTGTTTTTTTTTTTTTTTTTTTGTTCCTTAAATGTATCGCATGTTAAAAAAAGAAATCATTTTTCCTTAAACCTCCTTGGCATGTACTATACTTTGGGTCGGTCGGTTTGGTATTGTCATGTGTGTTGTATTAGCAGCACATGTGTAATGTGCCCATAATTATAACTGACCTCATTGCTATTGTCTTTGCTATTGCTGCTGCTCTAAGTGTTGTTGTTAGTCTAGGCTTCGGATTACATGTCGTCAATATGTGTTGCCTAAATGGCGGTCCTACATGCCCACATCCTTTTTTTATTTTCAAAAAAATTATTGGTTTTGTCTTCTTCCTTCTAGTGCTAACCAAGACACACAAGCTGTTCCTGTCCCATGCAGGCAAATGGTTTTTTTTTTAAAGACTTGTTTTCAAAGTCTAGACAATTTTTTTTATTCTCAATTTAAATACTTTTTCGTTATTATTAATATTGACCAGAATTAATATCGTTTTAGCGACATTTTCACCACTTATATTAGGCGTCTCTTGTCTTTGGTGAACCTTAATGTCGTCATATTTGCATCTACATACAGTATTGGCCAAAACTAAAGCACCCCCTCAGTACATTTAGGATTGAACCGTTGTCCGTTTGGCCTGCCTCTGGATGCCTTATAAAATCTGAATCCTTTAATTTAAACTTAGATTCGTCAGAAAACAGCACATTCATCCATTTTTGGACACTCCAGTTGAGATGGGTCTTGGCGAATTCAAGTTTGGCGATATCAAAGGTTTTTTAATGGTCGTCGACTGAACAATCCGGCCTCTACCGCCCTTCTAGGAATCTTTCTTTAGGTTATTTATAAATCTAAGCGGTTTCGTACGTGACTAGAAGATGCTGTAGGATCATTTTGGATTCTCCTTTTAATTAAGGAGTCTTCATGTCGCAAGGTTTCACGTGACCTTCCTGCAGAATGAGTAGGATATGTGCGACCAGTCTGTAAAAACTTTTAAATTAGCCTAGAAATAATTGATCTGTTGATTGAATATTTTGCACTCAATTGATGCCTTGATAAGCCAGCTCTCCAATCCAATCACTAACTTAAAAATCAACCCACAAAATTGCAAAACCAAATAAGATTTATTTGAAGCCGCAAAAATAGCCTGGGAAGCAATATCTCCTGAAATAATTAATAATTTAATGTCCCCTATGCCTAAAAGATGTGCGTGTGTCATTCAGAATAAAGGATTCGCAACGAAATATTGATTTCAATAGTTTTTTGTGCACCTTAATTGGGGGGTGCTTTAGTTTTGTCCGCTTATATTTGCGCCTTAAAATGTTTTTTGAATTCTAACTTTTTTTTTAATTTCTGAATTCTTTAAGTTTGTGTTTTTCAATAATAAGGATATAAATAAATAAAAAAAATAAAAATAAAATTTTAATAGCTTTGTTTTCTTAAAAAAATTATCATTTAAAAAAAATGTACTGAGGGGGTGCTTTAGTTTTGGCCAATACTGTATCCATCCTGCAGTTATGGGAGGGAAAGTAGGCCATAAATTATAAGAAATGTTTGATTTGAATTACGCCATTCAGGAACTGTCAGTTATTTATAAAAATAACTTTCTTGTCTCCCTGCTCAGAGAATATACGAGAAAATCCTAATGCAGTGCTCTTGAATGCCTGCTCGTTCATAAGCCAATCGGAAACAAGTTCCCTTATCATGTTAAAGCCCTCTCTTTGTATTTTCCTCTCTTGTAGATGATCGCAAAGCTTACACTTGCCCTTGAGTTATACTTAGATCGGTTAATTCGACCCAATTTATTTCCTTAAATAAACATTGTTAGGACGCTCTTATACTGTAAACGACAAATAAAACAGGTTCACTCGGCGTTAAGAGTCTCCCGTGCATAAATAAATGTGTTCGAAGGGGCAATTGCTGCAATACTCGGGAGGATGTCGACAGATATCTACACAAAGGAGCTTGTTCGGCTTTATAACACACAGAGTGCAGCTTCTTCGCAGGTATGGAAATCATAGGAGCATTCGCAGAGAACGGGAGCAAGGCAGGTGGAATGTTCTTTTATACGTAATTTTCGAGTGCGACAAATTCACCGAAGAACAGCATGCATTAGAGGCTGCAGATCAATCGTTGAAAGTTTATTTATTAAACGAGTGTCAAATGTATTGTCGGTCAACTGTTTGACAGACGAATTTTACGCAAGATTGGCATGATCGAGAGAGAACACAGAGTTCAGCAGAGCTCCAAAGACATTGACAGCGAGCCAGGCGGGTGATAAACGTACACAGAAAACTGATCTGTTAAGAACATTATATTTGAGCATAGTGGCCTATTAATATTATTGGTTATTACAGCTCTATTACAAATCTATCAACTGTCGATGCATTTGACTATAGATCGTATATAACAATAATTCGTCGTAATAAATCTAATCATCTTTATTAAACACAATATTCGGAAAAATATTTATGTAATCAGGAAGCATCCCACTTTATTCTCTTAATATGTCAAGGTCAATCAGGCACCACCCTGTCTATGATTTTTAATCCAGAATCTGCAAAAATGTTCCACAGGTAAATATCAAATGCAAATGCAGCTTGTGATTAAGTTCTGTAGCTGTTTTATGTTCTCGTTGCCATTACTTTTCCTTTACCCGCTACAGTCCGGACTGTAGTGTGTACGTGTCCCTACGTAATGGGGACGAGCCCTCCGCGGTCGGGTGAGGGTGGGTTAGTGTGTGGCCGGTGACGTTCGGAAAAAAAAAATGTAAATGCAAAGAGAAGTATTGTCTCCAGATTAAGCTGAATGCACTTCCTTTATGGCTTATTGCATGTCTGTTCTTGACTTTCGTATTTTAGAAATGCGTCTTTTCACTCATGCTTGGTTATCACTGAGTTTTATGCCAAATTACGTTAACTTTTAGCCTCCTGTAACATTTCTTTTGTTTCGAAAAACTGAAAACAAAGCAAAATTCCATAATGTTTACAATAGTTGACTTGGCAAATAGTTAGGACTTGAGAACTAAAAGCTCGATCTGACAATAGCGATCCAGTCATAATCGCTATTAATCGGCGCTTTCTATTTCAGATGTTTATAAATTTCTTTAAGTTGGACATAGTGATAGTTAAACATCGGTTCTGTTACCCCGATAGCATTTCGTGGCTCATACATCGCTGTTCCTCAAGATTGGCTGGGGGATATTTCAGAATATTACGCTCACTTGCATTGATTATGAAACTTTGTCACAATTTCTGCTGACAAGAATATCAGGGTCAGTAATATCGTGCAACTGTCTTTACCTCCTTCCATCTTGGGCAATGGAAGTTGACGTGTTCTGCACTTTCTTCCGCATACTTGCAGTGCCTGATGAAGTTTCAGGGCTCCTAGTTGTGACGGCTTATAGACACAAATATTTTTCTCTATTCTGTTACTTCTAATGGCCTTCTATGAAAATGTGTGTTCAGTGGGATACATACATACATAATTGGCCATTACAACCCTTCCGTCAGGATTATTGACCTAGTTTCTCACACCACTTATGTTGTGTGCGTTAATTTTATACAAGAGTGGCGGGACCTACAGCTTAAAGTCGACTCCGAACGACAGTTTTTTTTTGAGAAGCTTTTCATGGCAATTTTATTTACTCTCAGAGGTTTTGCCAGAAATCTGCTGAGAGGAAGTCGCCGAAGAAATATTTTCATATTTTCGTTTTGATGTCTGACCTGGGATTCGAACTCGGGCCTTCAGTCTAATAAGCCAACACACTACCTACTAGACTACGGCGACTAAGTCCAGTGGGATAGTCTGTCATAATTGTACGACTAGTATCGCCTTAAAAATATTGGATCCGAGTGGAATTCAAAGTTTTCCTTTTTATTTTATAATGCTACTATGCACTGGTGTTGTACTAATTTTTTTTTTACCGGAACGCGTATATATAATTATATAGACAAGGGTGATAACGACAGGGGTGATTTTCCATGATAATCCTGGCGGCGGCGTTTATTTTAGGTCTCATGTCCCAAATTTGACGACGGGGGGGAGGGAGATTTCCCCCAATTTTCGCCCGTCGCCAGGCAATTCTCGTTATCAGAAATTATCTTTAGTTCCGGAGCGTTCCGGCTCGACAACACCACTGCTGCTATGCCGTCGGCTTTTATAATCTGTTGCGTTATATAATGGATTTTGGATATGAAATGAAAGAATAATAAAGAGGAGGACTATTTAAGATTTAAAATGTCATAAAATTGTTGAAATACACTCTTATCATCGTAGTATTTGTTGTTCTACATTTCGAAATCAATACAAACAATTTGTCATTGAAATTGAAATGAAGTGAAATGAAATGAAATTTAGCCGGTTAAAAAGGGCAAACGAGTAGACTATTTCAAGTGGTAACTGTCGCTTAGCTACCACAACATTTTGTTTTTAGTAGACGTTCTTCAGCTTCGGTTTCGGTTTTACGTTTCTACGCATATCGTCTATCACACACAATTGCCACGAAATGATAAGCATTTAAGCGGTAAGCAGTCGAATTCCAACTGCAAATGCAATACAGAAATCCCTCGATTTACGTCGCAGTTGGTTCCAAAAAAAGGTGACGTAAATCGAAACAACGTAAATCGAATTTCATATTGTTCATACTACAAAGTAGTAAAGGGTACGCCAAATAACTTTTTTTTTTTGAAAATGCTTTAATAAAAAACTACTGAATATTTTCTCAAATTTCTTTTTTTATTTGAAAGTACAGTCCTTCCGGTTAATAATGGAAAATAATTTCATTCAAATGGCTGCCTCGGCTGGCCATTCAGTAGCTTACACGGTCGGTCCAATTTTTAAGCACATTATCGATTGTGTGCAGCTGTACTTCACCAATGGCTTCACGAATATTGTACTTTAAAGCGTCAATTGTCTCTGGCTTGTCGGCGTAACACTTATCTTTGACGGCACCCCACAAATAATAGTCCAACGGTGTCAAATCGCAGCTCCGAGGTGGCCAAACGACATTAGCTCTGCGGCTGATAATGCGATCTTCAAAAACTGGACGCAAAACATCGAGTGTAGCTTCGGCTGTGTGGCACGTAGCGCCGTCCTGTTGAAACCAAATGTTGCCAATATCCTCCTCTTCAATTTTTCTGAACAAAAATTCGTTCAACATGGCCCGATAACGATCTCCATTGACTGTAACGGCTACTCCTTACTCATTTTCGAAGAAAAATGGCCCAATTATGCCTCTGGACCAAAATCCGCACCAAACAGTGACTCGTTTTGGGTGCGTCGGCCTTTCAATGTATGCGTGCGGGTTTTCTGTGGCCCAAATGCGACAATTTTGCTTGTTTACATACCCGCCAAGATCAAAATGAGCTTGAGATGATTTTTTTACCAAAATCGGCATCTTCTGTAAGTCGATCGCAAGCCCACTTAGCGAAGCGAAAACGCGAATACACAACCATATTCGTTCAGCGAAAGGATAAAACCAATTATCTGTCAAATCAGACATGAGCTAAGTGTTACCATTCACGAAATAAGCACTAGTTGAAAAAAAACGTTAGATGGCGGACCCGATATGTTTTTAACAAGGAACTTAAAAAAGTTACACTAATCTCTCGATTTACGTCGCAGTTAGTTCCAAAAAAAGGCGGCATAAATCGAACGACGACGCAAATTGAAGTTAGAGGGAATAAAAAATTTAACGACGTTAATCGAAACAACGTTAAACGAGGCGACGTAAATCGAAGGATTACTGTACAGTATTCCCTCGATTTACGTCGTAGAATGTTCCGGAAAAAGGCGACGTAAATCGAAACGACGTAAATCGAATTTCAAATAACTCATACTATCAGATGCATTTATTTATGTACATTTTAAAAAAAGAAACTAAAATAATTAAATTTTTATTCTATGCATTGAATTTTTTTTAAAGAGGGAATTCCCCTGATTTTGTTTATAAACAACAGAGGCGACGTAAATCGAATGACGACGCAAATCGAAGTTGAAGGGAACAAAATTTTTGACGACGTTAATCGAAACAACATTAAACGAGGCGACGTAAATCGAGGGAATACTGTATTAAGTAAAAATTATTATTAAAAAGGAAGAAAAATTTTAAAAAAATTTTCAATTTCAAATTAGATTTCCTTTTTTTTCAAAATACATCTGTAATGGTACTGTTGTGGCTCTCAAGAAGACCTTGAAAGAGGGGGGGGAAGAGAATAGCAAATTTGAAACTGATTTTATTACCGTGTAAGAGGATCAAAGGAAACCGTTGTTATTTACGATTTATTTATTGTCATTGTTATTGTTGTCCTGGCATTCTAGCATTATCCTTTGGCATTCTTTCAATAACTCCATTAAACGTTTCCTTAATTGACAAATTTGTAGCGGGTGTGAAGCGCCAAAAGACTAAAGCGGGCCACGGTTTCTGTTTCATTTAAATGTTTTATAAACAAACAACAACAACAAAACAATAATAATTTTAGAAAGTAAAATAAAACAAATTATGTTTATAAATAAGAGACCACAACAATACATACCAGAGAAACTGATTCTCGTTTTTTTTTTTTCTTTTTTTTTGTTTATTTATAAAACAGAGTTTAAAGCGCCGTTTTCTTCTTTCTTTCCAACAAGTTGCCATAAATCATCGTTTTCTCGAGATTATTTTGTAATTCCCGATTTCGTAAATTGCACCCTTTATGTCAACCAAATGGTGACATGTCAAGTGCTTTTTTTAAAAGTTTTTCTGCGTTAGTTTTTCTATGATTTTATTGATCCCTGCTGACAGTCGTCCGTTCGTTCATCATCAAAAAAAATTTTTCTGTTTAATGGCAGCGTTTTTGTTTCGTTTCGTTTTGATTTGATTTTCAATTTCGTTTACGATTTGATGTGGGAATTTTTTTTGCTTTTAAATTGTAAAGTTTTTTATATCAACGTATTCTTTTTTCTTTAATTCTGTTTTATTTCACCAATATGTATAGCGGAAAGAAGAAGAAGAGGAGCAGCAAAAGCGTAAATCTTTTTCTATTTCATTCACTTGTTGTTTTTTTCATTTTTAAGTTTCAAGTGGCCACCGTTTGTTTGCGACAATTAAAACGAAATTATATTCCACGACACTTGGAATTTGTAATTCATTTTTTTTTTGTCTTTTTTGTTGTTGTTTGAGGATTTGTCTTTTTTTTTTTTTTGTTAAAGAAATGTAAATATTTTGAAATTTGATCGGAAGTTTAAATATTTCTTAAATAGAACAGAATTTATAACACCAGAACATAATAAAGACCAGCCAACTACATATGTATGCGATATTCAATAACATAATTTAATTTCTAAAATAATTAATTTCTTAAATTACAAATCCAGACACGTGTTATAAGTTTATAAAGGGTGATTTTTTAGCTATTATCTTTTTGGCAACACTGGTTTAAACAGCTCACGCACATTTCGTGTTTTGTTTCACTGTCAAACATTTTCAGTTTGGTCTATAATTTAACCATGAATCGTCTTACAAACGAACAACGCTTGCAAATCATTGAATTTGGCATCATTGGACCGTACTTCTTCAAAGATACTGCGAATCGTAACGTAACTGTGAATGGTGAGCGCTACCGTGAGATGATATCCAACTTTTTTTGCCCATAATGCAAGAGCTTGACTTGCATGACATGTGGTTTCAACAAGACGGTGCCACATGCCACACAGCACGCGTAACAATGGACTTATTGAGAGGCGAGTTCGGTGAACATTTTATTTCACTTTCGGGACCGGTCAATTGGCAGCCTAGATAGTGCGATTTAACGCCTATTAGACTATTTTTTGTGGGGCTATGTTAAAGCTCATGTCTATACAGACAAGCCCGCTTCAATTGACGCATTGGAAGACAACATTGAAGCATTTATTCGTGAGATACCGGCCGAAATGTTAGAAAGAGTATGCCAAAATTGGACTAAGCGGATGGACCATTTGAGGCGCAGTCGCGGTCAACATTTGCATGAAATAATCTTCAAACATTAAATTATATGGACCGTACTATCGATTCAAATAAAGATTTCATGCATTTTTCTGCATTTTATGTGTTTTTTTGAACAATTTTCCTATAGCTCATAAAAAATCATCCCTTAGAAGTCAATGCCATAATAACACTTTAATACGTCCCAAAAACTTTACACTTTGTATATGACTGTAATGCCCGATTAAAAGGAAACATCTCATCTGGTTCGTTTAGACCATTTAATCCTGAGATAATAGTAAAGTATGTTAATACGTCAGAGAAAATACGAAAATATATCATAAATGTGCTAAACAACAGCCACCTATGGTTCTACAAAACGGTTTTAAGGCGCGTTGTGCCTTACAATAGCCGAGGACATTGCAAGTCCATCATAAATGTTTATATACAAATGGGCCTCAATTGTCACACTTGAGTCCAATTCATACACTAACCGATCACTAAAAAAGTAGATTACAAACACACATAATTGGTCATTACAGTCGACTCCGAACGACAGATTTTTGAAGCTCTTCATGGTAATAATATTTACTCTAAAGGCCGTGTCAGATAAAACTTTGTTGCTTTGCGTGACGTTTATAACTTTGACAGAAAAGCGTAAAGCAAAAGGTGTATGCCACAACAAAAACTTTGACAACACTCGCGTTGTTTGTTTATCTTTTAAAAGTGGTTGGCGCGTAAGTTTTGCTTTTAATATTTTGTGTTTAAATAAGGACTAAAAATGGATTTGGATGATTTATTGGACATACTTATAATTGTACTGCTAAAAAAAACTAAAAAACATAAAATTTAAGGACAAATATTAAAAAAATAAAATTTGCGCGCAAATTTACCAAAAATATTTACAGAATAATCAACAGCTGATTGTCAAAGCGCGCAAAAAGATGAGAGATGCCCAACTTTTCGCTTTGCGTTGCGTTAAAAGCTGTTTATGTGACAAGTGCCATATAAACATGTACATTTATCTTAAATGTCAAAGCGAATTTGTAACGCAACGCGAAGCAAAAGTTCTATGTGACACGGCCTTAAGAGTTTTTGACAGAAATCTGTTGAGAGGCAGTCGCCGAAGAAATTTTTTTTTTCATATTTTCGTTTTGATGTCTGACCTAGGATACGAACCCGGGCTTTACGTCTAATAAGCCAACACATTATCGAAGCAAAATCTCGTCTATGAAATTTGGGATCCAGTGACCAGTTAAGCTAAATAAAGTATAAAATGTCCTACAATCACGATTTCCTTATACCATACAGCAGAAGAGCAGTTCTTGTGCTAAGTTATGCTAACAACAGGCGGACATTACCCAAACAAATGGGTTATCAGCCAAATTAATCCGTTCCAAGTCATACAATCTTTTGTAAGAACTTGCTAACTCTTTCGCAACTAAGTAGTTCTAACAGAACCGCACAATAGATATTCCCGGTACTCCCTTACCTATAGACAGCGACTGCTGAAAAGATTTCTATTCTGGTCAGTTGCCGAATCATAATCAATTTGTATGTGATTTTTACCACTCCCAGAAAAATCATACGTCGTATTCTTTACAATACTGTTGGCGCTTTACGATTATCTTTTTCCTGGAGCGTCTGTCTGGTCAGCAGTCACTGTTATTACTCCAATATTCTTCTTATGTAAAGTCTGCAAAAGTTTTTTGGCAAAAACTTTAGAAGTAAAACAAATTGCCATGAAAAATTTCTCAAAAATCTGTCGTTCGGGGACGACTTATACTTTTGGTTTCGCCACTCAGGGATAAAATTAACACACACAATATAGGTGGTGTAAGAAACTAGGTTTGAATCCTGACTAAAGGGTTGTAATGATTAATTAAATAAGTATGTAAGTGAGTTCCTAAATGTATTGTGTTTTCTTTGATAGGACGACTAATTATGTACCACTAACTGCATGGCAAAAGAAATGCTTTCCAGCATTGTCCTCAATTAATATGCACAGATGATGGATCTTGTTCTAATGTCTCCAGTTACTAAAGCTATTTTAAAACTATTGAACTTAATTTGTGCACTACAATAGAATTTTTTAAAATTTATTAGAACTCAACTACCCTAAAGCCAGTGGTGTTGTCGAGCCGGAACGCTCCGGAATGTCGTTCCGGTACTTCCTTTTTGGACAGGAACGCGTTCCGGAACTAAAGATGATTTCTGATAACGAGAATTGGCTGACGTTTTGAAAAAAAAAAAAACGCCGCCGCCAGGATTATCATGGAAAATCACCCCCGTCATTAAATTTGGGACATGAGACCGCACAGAGCGGCCGCCTACCCAGGATCGGCCCTGTCTATATAATTATATATACGCGTTCCGGTAAAAATAAATTAGCACAACACCACTGCCTAAAGCACGATCCTACCGTTTCTTAAAACTCTACAACGGCTACCGAAACCCGGTATGGCACATTTGAAATAGTCTTTGTATTAATGTTTATGAAAAAAGGCCTATTCAAGATCTATTTTAATGGAATATTTTTACTCGTAAATAGGCCTTCAATGACAAATTAAAAATAAATGTTTTGTGCATTAAATAAGGTAGTTAAGGACGTTACTGTTTTTGGTAAAAGTATGGAAATATTCTATTTCAGTTTCTATTTTCCTTACGACAACCTCAATGCCTTTTTTCACTCCTCATGAAAGATCCAACCAAGGGAGTTGTGATTCCTTTATAATTTGCGTAAGTAAACCTCACACAATGGATGTAATTGGCCAGAATGGAAAACATTTTTTGAATTGTTTTCAAATTATTTTTGCAACACTTTTTTCCAATTGCAACAATTATTTTCAGTTCCCAAACGAATGAACACAAAAAAAAAACGATTGAAATGAATGGCAAGCCATTGATAAAAAGAGTGATAAAAATTTAATTTTTTGAAAAACAAAAATCAAAAAAAAAAAAAAGATTTAAAAACGATAAAAACACAGGCAAATAAAGATGCATCTTTAGCTGCAGAGCTCCGTCAATGCGGATGTAAATGAAATTCGAAAAAAAAATTGTTTTTTTTTATTTTGGACAGCAGCTGTGGCAATTAGAGGCAACAACAAAAAAAGAATCCTTTTCATTACAAATAACTATTCTTTCCCGGTTAATGTTGTTGTTGTTGTTATTATTTTTGTTGGTTTAATTGTTTTGCTAAAACAAATAAAAGAAGAAAAAACCCCCAAAGGAAAATGGTAAAAGTATCTCTAATCTCAAGTGCTTTTCATTTGCTATCTCTTTTCCATTTTCATTTCCCTTCTGATTTTGTATTTGAATTTGAATAAAAATACGTTACAATTACAATATTTTGTTGTTGTTGTTGCTATCTTTTAATTTATTTATTTTATTTTTTGTTTTTTTACTATTATTATGGCATATTATTTACAATAACAAATTATAAGTACATATTATTTAAAAGCAGATTTTAATTTATTTTTTTTTTTATTTTCAGGGAATACTTAGTTGTCACGGAGTGTTTATAAAACTAAATTATTTATTTACTTAATTAATTAACCCATTCGCTGCCAAGGACGAGTATACTCGTCTTTGACAGGGTATCCCGCATTGCCAAGACGAGTATACTCGTCCTACTTTAAATATATTATAACATGCAGGCTTTTGAATTAGCAATATTTTTTTTTGCCACAAACATAATATAAATATGTAAAAAACTTGAAAAATACTACAAATTTAATTTTTTACAAAAATAATTCTTTATTTCTTACTTCTACTAAAACGTACGCAAATACGAAAAAGGATATCGAGTCCTTCTGCCTTCCTATTGCCAACGACGAGTATACTCGTCTTTGGTATTCTGCTTGTAAATGATTATGTATGATAATGTATGTGCTCTTACCAAGAAATAACAGGGTTTTGGTAAACAATAACACTCAAAATATAAATGGCAATGGGAATGACTTCATATAATTTAGGCTTGGCAGCGAATGGGTTAATTAATTAATTATTTACTTATTTATTTTATTTTTTTAATATAAAATTAAACATTATTTAGGCACATTTTGTTTTTATTCACTACAATATTTAATACTTTTTTATTATTTTATTATTAATTTTTTTAATACAATATTTTAATAACTTACAGTAAATAAATTACAATTAATCTCAAGGTACATACGTTACCAACCGTTTATTTAATTATAAAGTAATTTAAAAAAAAATTTAAAATTAATTTACCACACTACATACAAAAACAAAAATAAGAAAATTATAATGACTATTACTCGTACAGAAATTGGCTATTTTAATTTAAAATAAAAAATAATTTCAAAAAATATTAAGTGTAGTAAAAAGAAATCCATTATTTAACCAATATATCTCATGTTGTCTAAGGACGATTAGATTATGCCGGCTCGCATTGATCCCCCAGGCAACAGGCAGACAACATCGTTCTGGCTGAAGAGATACTTTGTGACATCTCTCGAATAGATAAGTATGTAGGTCTTCAGATTATAAGACAATGATGCACGTTAATTGGTTTGAGGATAAGCCCGGATAAGATCACAGTAGTACCATTTAGAAGAATATTTGACCTTTAGATGAGGTCATTATAACCCTGTAGTCAGAGTTACAACCTAATTCTCACGCCACACATGTCGAGTGTATTAATTTTATCGATGAGTGGTGGCACCTACAGTTTAAAGTCGACTCCAAACGACAGATTTTTGAGAAACTTTTCATGGTATTTAATTTAGGGCCATTATTACAACTTGCCGTTAACTAAAGGGAGGATTTTAACGGGAAGATAAATTGTTTTTTATTATTATGAGTACCCAATAAGATAGAAGTGATCGTTAAGCTAAAGGGAAAATCATCCTACCTTTAACATTTAAAGGTCACTTTATGTTTGAACTTGCCATATCATATACTATTTTCGATATGGCAGCTTCAAATTTAAACAAAATGACCATATACAACAAAAAAAACGAAGTCCGCTGTTGCCACTGCGTTAAAAAAAACTTGTTTAATTAAGCAGTGTTATCGACTTTGCTCCGGCACTGGCATATTTTAATTTTATTTTATCTGTAAGTTGTAATTACGAAAATCGGTACCTTTAACTAAACCCAAGTTTAACGGCAAGTTATAATAATGGCCCTTACTCTCACAGTTTTTGCCAGAAGGGTGCTGACAGGAAGTCGCGAAGGAACATTTTTTGTATTTCGTTTTATTCAAGATGTCTGAGTTGAGGTCTAAACCATGGGCTCACGTCTAATAAGCCAATACACTACATACTAAATTACGGCATATAAAATAACATAGCGGCAAATGGAAACAATAAAAATTGGGAATATAAATGGACCGTAAACTGTCATGGAAAGCACACATAGCTAGCATTCCAGGAAAAGCCAAATGTGACACAATGATATTCAGAAGTCTTGCAGAAAAACCTTAGAAGCGCTATGCACTGAATGTACACCATAATGATCAGGTTTGTGGGGCCATTATTTAGGCATACAGAATGAAATTCTAATCATTTCAAAAGGAGTTGGCTAAGATATGATATGATATTGAGAATATATGATATTTGAGCAACCAATACTCAGAGCTAGATATTACCTATACAGTGCATTGTGTTGGATCTAAAAAAATATGTAGAGCGCGATTGAACGTTGGATTTGAATCCATCTACGTTAAAGGGACCAGGACACTTAGTACTAAGAGAGCATGTAGCAATCTAGACGCAATATCTAAGCGGTTTTTAGTCCCCGAGTAAAATATTCGAATTTCATAAGGATACTCGCAGGCATCTTCCAAGCGTAAGTGACATTGCAGAAATACTATTTACCAATCCCCATCCGAGCACTCGGCCAATTCGAAATTGAAGGTAAACTGGGTAAACTGAATTAACTAGACAGGAGTAATAAGGTCATCTTCTGCTGAATCGCAGATAATGCGTGAATTCAAGGCGACGAGCTTGCATGGATGGGTGCTTTCATCACACTTATAGAGTCGAATCCTTCTGTGGAGTGGGAAGAGATGTTTCAATGGCCTCTATACCCAACAAAACTAACGATGGAGAGAGGAGGAGACTTTTCTCTGACAATCTGAAGCTTTTTTGGAGGCGATTTAAGTCCAAAAAAACTGAAATTATTAACCAGTGGGCACTATAGACTCAAAGAACACAGGCTAATAACAAGGACCCCCTCAAGCCCAATTAGTATACTTGGTGACGAGAAGACTGAATCATACTTTTGGGCTGCGCGACGTTAATGCATCTCAGAAGGAAACACCTGATGCGTATCAAAACATTTGGACAGACGCTGAATCAAACGAGATCTCGCTTATTTCATCAAATTACGCCTTCATTTTATGCATCCTTTCCATGGATTTCTGTTTACTACACCTGATGTTTAAAAATATTTAAAAACTAAATTAAAAAAAAATTAATTTTTTACAATCCTTTTTTATAACGGCTGCTGATGTTGTACCAAATGATGTCCATGATGCTGCGTATGCTGCTGTGTATGCTGCTGCTGATGCGTCTGATGAAGTGTCGCTCCCTGCATAAGGTGTGTCTGCGCTCCCACAACCGAAGCCGCGGCTGTTGCATGACCCCACATTGCTATATTCTGAGGTACCATATCATTTTTTATTTTAAGGCTGGCTGGTCCTTCGCCTTCTATTTCACCTCGTTTCGATTTGTAGCGTCTATTTTGAAACCAAATTTTCACTTGAGTAGGCGATAAATTCAATTTCTGGGCAATAACTTCCCGTTCGGCTCCAGTGAGATATTTTTTTAAACGAAATCTACACTCTAGCTCGAGTACTTGAGCTTGCGAGAAGAGCACACGCGGTTTACGTTTTGAGCGCGGTTTGCCGTTTTTGCGGAGTTCCGATTTTGATGATGTCACTAGGGAAGTATCCTCTGGAATGGGAAAGAAGAAATTTGGAAATTAAAAACTTATTGAAAGTAGGAGAAGAAGACGTTTAAATAGACTTAAATATAATGGAGGTGAGCTAATAAAGAATAATAGACTCACTTTTCTTATTGACATCCTGGTGTCGCGTTAGCAGAGATCCTTGTTCATATAGCTGGGCCGTTAAGCCTGTTGAAATATTCCTTAAGGAATTCGAATTATTGGCGGTTTCCATGAGACTGTGTATGGCGGTTTGTGAGTTCAATGGTGATTTCTTTTGGGCTGATGAAGGCGTATTAACATCCACTTCCGTTGAACTGTTGAGATCCAAAGTGGGCGAGGGTGTCACATAAGGCGTGGGTATATATTCGTTCTTAACACTCGCAGCTGACTGAGTCAAATCAATGTGTACAGAGGAGGCGTTATTACTGGTTGCAGGGTGTGTTAAAGCGGTTGTATTACATGATTGTGATGGTGGAGGTGGTGGTTGTGGATTGTAGGCGTCTACAGAGGTGGTGGTGGCATAACCGTAATTATAAATCGCTTGTGTGGCGGTTGCTTGTGAGGGATAGCCAGGAGGTTGATATGTAGCATTGGGAGGCATGTAATACTGATGACCGGCATTATAGCCTTGATAGGTTTGATGTGTAGCCGTTGCATGATGATGCGGTGGATGATGATGATGATGAGGATGTGGCGGTAGCGGTGGTGGTCCGGCGTGGGTATGTAAAGACGTTGTATAATCCTGATAAGCTGGATAAAATGGTCCTGTTGCTGCTGCTGCTGCTGCTACAGCGGATGCGGCTGTTGGTATATGATGACCACCATGTGTTACCATGCTGGTTAAGGGATTTTGCTGTTCATAAGCACGTGCATCATATTCATTACCATATGAGGCGGACAATGTTTGTGAGGGGCTGGAAATGAAAACAAACAAGAAGAAGAAGAAGAAAGAGTGGAAGAAACAAATTTATTAATTTCGTATTTAGAAATGGAAGTTAAACTCTACTTTTGCCACCTACTAGGCGTACATATTTTCTTTTAAACACTTCCACATGTTGCATAAGCACCTACATGTGTGTGACACGCTCAAGTCCCGCCAAGTAAAACCAGAGAGATACTTAAAGAAAGTCTTGCAAAATTTCTTTTTTCGAATTTGTAACACAATTACTCTTGTTGTTGTTGTTGTTGGTTTTGTTATAATTTTGTAATTTTTTTTCTTTTCCTTTTTTTTTATTTTTCTGTCTCTTACTGTGACATCATTTCATGGCTCATCAACAGTGCAGAGCCATTCAATATTCAGAGGAAAACGAAGCAAAAAAAAATTTTAAATTAAACAGACACCCATTGACTTTCGAACGAACTGAAACGTTACTTTCTTATGACCATCAAAGATGCTCGTTTAACGTAAAGACAGACGGACAGACGTATGAATGGATTGTCAGTGCCATAATATTGAAATTATTTACACACATGTACTACACACTCACGCACACACATGTTAAACATTTGAATGGTTTGTAAAACAGCAACATACGAGCACATCATTCGTCGTCGTTGACGTTTCAAAACTGGTCAAATTCGTATGTTTTTTTTTTTAAATTTTTTTTATTTTCAAAATTTAAATATTTTTTTCTCCTAAAGATGACTACCTTCGGCGCCCAATGTTATTTTAATATAAGTACAGTCATGAGCATAAACTTAAGTGCACTTGAATATTGAAAACATTGCATCAAATTCGTTTGAAGCGTGACTTTGTTACATGTTTACATTTTGGAAAAACGATTATTTCTAGCGGATTCGACAAATTCACACTTGAAATGAAAGAAACTGCTTTGCTTCTATGTGTTGTTATTTCTTTTGTTAAATAAACCGTTTAATTAATTAAATTAACCACAGTTTTTAATTGATAATACTACGCTATCAATTTGATTAAACGATCACGCTTTCACAAAGTTACCTTTCACTCTGTAGGTGCCGCCACTCATGAATAAGATAACACACACAACATGGGTGGTATGAGAAGCTAGGTCGCCGTCCTAACTGAAGGATTGTAATGACCAACTAACACGTTGACTGGCAATTTTAAGAAAACTGACCAAAAATTACCATTTGACTTAGTTTAGGTTTAGTGAGTATGAGATAACTCGTAGTTGGCACCCCAGAAGGCAACACAATCTACGAGTTATCTCGTATCTGGCCAAAAATGACCATTTGATTTAGTTTAGGTTTAGTGAGTATGAGATAACTCGTAGTTGGCACCCTAGAAGGCAACACAATCTACGAGTTATCTCGTATTTGGCAATCAACGTGTTAAGTAAGTAAAGTACATCGCTGTCTTATGGTATTCATTACCCTATGGAAAGATATACCGTTAGATCTGGCATTCCCTCGAGTAGCATCAGTGAGAGCTGTGGATTTAAGGAAAAGATCACCTAATGGGTCAGTGCCCCGTTCCAAACGTATTACTTCAATAGCAAGTTTTATCAAAATAGGTAATGTTTTCAATAGAGAATGTTTGAACCCCGGGTTGAATGTTGATTTGTAATATTACAATAGGCCTAGACCTCCTTCCTAATTGGATCTTCCACCGAACCCAACCTAAACAAAGCCAACACTGTAATCACTAGACTACTGCGAACATCTGGGGTTATAGAAAAGTTTGTACGTCCTTAATTAACTCAAAGGAAAGTGATTAATACCCTGCTGAACAAGGTTACTCACTTACTTAATTGGTCATTACAACCCTGTAGTCAGAGTTACAACCTAGCTTCCTACAACAATCATGTTGTGTGTGTTAATTTTGCCAATGGGTGACCGAACTTATTCGATTATAAGCGACAGATTTTTGAGCAATTCTTTATGGCAATTTTTTATTTTACTCTTAGAATTTTCTGCTTAGAGGAAGTCGCTGAAGAAATATTTCTTTGTTTTTGTATTTCGTTATATTCGATATGTCTGGGCTAGGGTTTGAAACACGGCCTCATTCGATCCCTAGACGTTGCGAATGGTTGTACAACTTTATAATTGTGTACAAACCAGATGTCAGCAATGAATCGTTTTTTTGCTAATCATAAGCACTAATGAAATTTTGAATATGTATAAGTGAGTGAGTCAACAATATTGAAATTTAACTATGTACTCTGTTGCATTCATACTCACTACAACGTTGATTTATAAGTACAGATTGCAATGAGTATGCGTACACAACGTTCACATCAAACTCATACCATTCGAAATATGTTTGATTCATAAGCCAACTCATTTAGACACATAAGCAAAAAAGACAGAGCAGCAAGCAGAGGAAACACATAACATTCTAGTAAGTATTTTAATGTTCATACGCGTATATGTTGAGTTATGGAGAGTCGAGATCACGCGCAACATCATACGTGTTGTTAAGTATGAATATGATGATGAGTACTTGAAACTTTGAATATGAGTAGAGGTTCCATGACATTAAAATAAGTATGAATGCGTATAAGTATCGGAAATTAAGAGAATGATTCGATTCTACACATCTTTTTGAATACTCATTGCTGACCACTGGTTGGGGCCTTACGGCTAATAAGCCTACTAGAATAGGGCGACTTCGACTGAACAAAGTTACTGGCATTGTATAATTTTATATCCTATCACATGGATGGCCTTTTTCATAAAAGGTTTCTTAAAGAGATGGAATAGATTTGTGTTTCTAACGTATCTGCATCCACTGTTTGCTTTAAACTTATTCCCAGCACTGTTACTGTCTTATTTTGGTCATGTTTATCTAATGCTTCTTTTTTTTGTTTCTTCATTTAAAAGATCATGAAAAAATTATAATTCTCTCATAATGATTTGACAAAAAAAATTAGAAAAAAAAGACTAAGAAGACAAAAAAGAAGATGGAAAGTAAACAACATTGAAAATCAAAAATTCAAAAATAAACGCTTATTGTAGTAGAACTGGTCGACGACGATCGTCATATTCAAAACGGTTAAGAAGAAATTATGAAATGAAATGTGATGTGTTGAGGAGATCCGCTGCTGAGGTGAGACGATGCTAGGCGATGTATCTACTTTTTCTTACTATTTTCGGATTGATTGCGGTGACGGACACACTGACATCCTTTCTCCAACACACAAACACATACATTTGTAACCATATATGTATGTCAGTATGTATGTATGTGTACACATGATCATAAACATTGTTTAAGTTGGTATTAGTTTGCCTGTCATCATGTTTTTATAGGATTTCATTTCGTATTTCATTTTTATTTTTCGAATACAAAATTATTGAAAGTTTTTCTTTCTTTTCATCTTGTTTTGTTATTGTTATTTAAGCAAATAAAATATAAATTCTTTGGAATTTTGTCTCTCCATCTCTCTGGTTCTGTTCTGTCTTTTCATTAAATTTTGTATCACAAATAAAAAGTGTCAGACTGCTGTTCCCGTTGTCTTTTTCATTTCCAAAAACACGTTAGAAAAGGCGTTATTATGAGTACCAAATATCCAAAAAAAAAAATTCAAAAAATAACAAGATCATCTGGGTCTTAGAAAAATAATGACAGCGAAGAAAAAAAACACAAAAATTTGTTCGTTTTTTTGGTTTTTGGAAAACATTTTTCAAAACCACTAACCAGTCTTACTACGACTACTCATACTGCATAAATATTAACTTTTTGAGCAGATTTATTAGAAAAATAACAATGCAAGTACCTATGTATTGTTTTCCCATGTAATTTGTTGTACCTCCCAGTAATGCAAAGAAAACTATGGAAATTCTAATGAAAATTCTATTGAATACAGATTAAAAGAAAACACATTTGAAATGAATATTTATATGTTAGCATTCGGTTAATTAATTTAATTAAAAGTGTTGTCAATACAATTAATATTTTTATTAAAATTATTCACCCTTATTCTGATTGTCGTCGTCGACGTCGTCTTGCGTCGGCAGTTTAAAATTGGTATTCTGTTTGTCGTTATTGACAGTTATAGATGACTGTCGACACACATTTGGTATTCTGTGAGTCAATACGCCGTCGATATTGTGTTGTGTCGACTCTGATTTCGTCGACTCTGATTTTATCGACATCATTTTTGGTAACGACGACGACGACAACCAGAATAAGGGTGATTATTCTTCTTAGTGGCCTCAAAATTTAAAGGAGTTTTCAAAACAAACAATTTGTGTAAGATTTTGGCATACACATTTAAAGGGTTATCCATTTCATGTCCACAATTGGCGATTACAACCATTGAAATACGATTACGGCCTGGCCACTCAATATTTATGAGTGGCGGGTGTTCTCGTCTAGTAAGCCTATTTACTAGACTGCGGCAACGATCGATTACACATTTATGAGTGCCGGAATCTATGATTTAACATCACATTTGGGGCCATTATTACAACTTGCCGTTAACTAAAGGGATTATTTTAACGGGCAGATAAATTGTTTTTCATTATTATGAGTACCCAATAAGATAGAAGTGATCGTTAAGCTAAAGGGAAGATCATCCTACCTTTAACATTTAAAGGTCACTTTATGTTTGAACTTGCCATAGCATATACTATTTTCGATATACATACATAATTGGTCATTACAACCCTTCAGTCAGGATTACGACCTAGCTTCTCACACCACTTATGTTGTGTGCGTTAATTTTATACATGAGTGGCGGGACCTACAGTTTAAAGTCGACTCCGAACGACAGTATTTTGAGAAGCTTTTCATGGCAATTTATTTACTCCCAGAGTTTTTGCCAGAAATCTGCTGAGAGGAAGTCGTCGAAGAAATATTTTCATATTTTCGTTTTGATGTCTGACCTGGGATTTGAACTCGGGCCTTCAGTCTAATAAGCCAACACACTACCTATTAGACTACGGTGATTTTCGATATGGCAACTTCTAATCTGAACAAAATGAGCATATACAACAAAAAAACGAAGTGCGCTGTTGCCACTGCGTTAAAAAAAACTTGTTTAATTGAGCAGTTTTATCGACTTTGCTCCGGCACTGCCATATTTTAATTTTATTTTATCTGTAAGTTGTAATAACGAAAATCAGTTAAAGGTAACTTTACAGTTCCCTTTAGCTAAAGGTAACTTTACAGTTCCCTTTATTCCCTTTAGCTAAAGGTACCTTTAACTAAACCCAAGTTTAACGGCAAGTTGTAATAATGGCCCTTAGACATACAAATTTGAGAGGTTTTTTCATGGCATTTAGTTTGCCCTCCGGGCTTCTGCCAGAAGACAGCTCTGGATGAATATCCAAAAGAAATATATTTTACCAGATGTCAGAGCTAAGGTTTGAACTTTTAGAGTTATCGTCTAGTAAGCCTATCTACTAGACTGCGGCAACGATCGATTACACAGTGACGTTTTCTAAGTAGGGCAATAAGTGGTGTAACATTCAAAAATTATAAAATTTATCAGATCTTCTCTATAAAATTCAATATGAAATATAAAATTCTCTATGAAATTCACCAATTCACACACATATCAGTTGTATTCAATACAAAGTCGTCAAATAACATGATTTGGATGACCAATTGGTATCAACAAAACGTCAAATTGCTGTTTCAGAAAACAATTCAAGCCACAATCAGTCGTATTGAAAGATTCAGTTTTTTAAAACCACATGTCGTCTAGGAGGCCAAAAAGAGCCGATTATCATATGGCCCTAGCGCTCAGAATTGACGGAAGCTCTTCTTACAGAACCATTTTGGAAAAAAACCCGGCCTAATGTTATCTCCAAACCATAATGCGCACTAAACAGTAAATTTTACTGGATGTAATGGCTTTTCCATAATCACTCCTGAGTTCTCCAAGCCGAACATGACACAATTTTGTTCATGTACGAACCACCGAGATCGCGGAAGATTAACTTTAACATCCTGTTGCCCTAGCACCCAATAATTACGGCATTGTTAGTTGTCAGCCGGCTTTAATATTTGCTTGATGGATGTTAATGTAAATACGAATGTAATGAGCCGTAATAAGCCAACGGCTTATCCGACCAACTTTGTAACATTTCTAGTTCCTTCCAATTTCTTTATAATCTTGCCAATTCCTTGCACGATAGGACGATTATAACGACCATCATCACACATTGAATCACGTTAGTGTGGCAACGTTTTAATTATTTTTACGCATTCTTTGATTGACGCCTTTTGCATGTTCAAATTAGTTTGCAAACTAGTTTCGAAACTCTTGAGTTTGTAGGAGAGAGGGGAAAAACGAGCGGGGGTGATTTCACAATTTCATGCTTATTGTTAAACAATCCACAGTCGTAAACCGATGATACTTCGGGTAAAAGATGACACACAGATTTGCCAGATTAACGGCTTTGAAATGGATAACCCGAGCCAGTATTAAATTGATCGATATATCAGGGTAAGTAGTAGTCGCTGTAGTCTAGTAGGTAGTGTGTTGGCTTATTAGACGTAAGGCCAAGGCTCAAACCCCAGGTCGGACATCAAAACAAAATATGAAAAAATATTCCTTTGGCGACATTCTCTCAGCAGATTTCTGGCAAAAACTCTTAGAGTGAAATAAAATTGCCATGAAAAGATTCCCAAAAATCTGTCGTTCGGAGTCGACTTTAAACTGTAGGTACCACTACTCATCAATAAAATTAACACATTAGATATGTTGGTCCCAACCGATTTTTCTAATATTTTAACGAGTTATCAAAGATGAGTGTGGTCTGTCTGGCAGTGTCAACTAGTTTTCTGTTGATCAATTCTGGATGTTTTAATTGAATTGTATGCTCCTTAACTATTGAGAGTTGAGATCATAATTAACAGTTCTACTTGGTTTTAGAACCTCACATTGAACAATTCCCCTTTAATACCTTTCTACGGCTTTGGCGTTGTCTCCAAAGCTTCACCATACTGCGTTCACGATCTTTTTCGCACTTTATTTTCGTACGTGATCCACTTTTTTCATTATCCGTAATCACTCACTGCAGAAATAATTCAAATTCGTTGCGTTTTAGCAACGTTCACACACATTTTTTGCTTGTATGCCCTTGTTCCACACTTTTCTCCTCGATTTCATCGATTTTCTTAGTGATTGTCGATCAGAACAAGAGGCATCACGCGGAAACCATTTCGTTTTCGGTCTACGTTACACTGTTGAATCCCAATTTTTTAAGAACGAAAGTTCCATATCTGAAACATTTTCGTAAATAGCCAATCGTTCCCTAAATAAATGACACTTCAAATGAAAGATCGACAGTTTTAAAATCATAGACTGATAATCCGATCCAATGTGGCATGTCTTAGTATCCATTAAGCATCATTCAGTTCGATTTAATAATACGTACGTACCCCTAAGGATTCCAATAAACAGTCGTTGCGACAGTATCATCTGTGTGGTCACAGCAACGTTTCACCAATCCATTGCCATTGGCAGTATGTGAGTGAACAGGTTTCAAGTCAAAGTGCACTGTTGGATATATCGTTTGACGTAAGATATTTAGAGAATCCTTTCAATCTTTCACAGTGGGTCAACGAATACTTTGATGGCATTTACGGATATCCTGTTTGTCGTCATACATTCAATTCGACAATATTCTCAGGCGTACAAAAGAACTCTTTCGATAATAGGAGTTAACTGTGCTGTTCGTAGTGCATTTCGGAATACCGGGAGATTTCCATACAGCAAACAGGAATCCGAAAAGCTGCAAGCGGTTGTTATGCGTTAAGATGCTTGTACCGTCTATATATTCCAGATATTTAAGAGAATAAAGTGAGAGAATACAACCCTACCGGTTGCCAACTGCTACGTCAAAAAAGCTGCCCTGCGCATGGTTGTTTAGCATCACTGTAAGGAACTCCAACAAAGGCATTAATTTTCAGTGAAACACCTTTGCAAGCAAGAACACTGCAAATGCATATTATTTAGGGCATATAAACATAGCTGCCAGATAAATATAGTATCAAATCGTCGAATATTAGAAAAAAAAATCGTCAAAGACGTTCATGGAAATCATAAAAATAATCGTCACAAAATCGGCATGAAAATTCAATGTGATGTTCGCTAGAACCGACACATACATATTTCAGTGCCTTAGCTTCTTAAGAGAGCAAGAAAGACTTCACTTCATCTGATCTTCTTACTATTTACTCCACTTATATCCGAAAGAGAATGGAATACAATTCTCATGTAAAGGCCGATGCCTCAACGTCTTTTTTGAGACTTCTCGACCGCGTAAAGGTGAGGGCGAAATTTTCCGTTAATGACGGTAGGGTATCGATCTCCATTGATTCATTGGGGCATCGTTGCAATGTGGTTTGTGTTTTACTGTTCTATCGCTATTGCAACGGATTTTGCTCGAGCGAAATAATAGAACTTGTTCGCGAGAATCATGTATTCCTACATAACACTCGTGTTTCTCAGCGAGCACATACGTATGTGGTCGTTTGGCCAGTGGATCGCATACTGCATTACAGACAAAAGTAGTTCTTTAGTCGGACTAATCGTATGTGGAACTCCCTTCGTGAGGAGATTGTAATTTTTTGGCTTTTAAGGGATGAAAAAGACATAAGATACAGAAAAATCATCACTTAAATTTGCAATAGTAATAACTGCAAGGTAAATACAAAGTTTAAAGTGGCTTTTAATGTACTAAAGTAAAGAATATGATGCAAATTTTTAATGTCTATAAATCGTCAAAATAAGGGTATAAATCGTCACATCGTCAATATGATATTTTTGGAGCACAAAACCGTCAAAATGACGATAAATCGTCAAATCTGGCAGCTATGCATATAAAGCCTTTTCTAACTCTATAAAGACCAGATAAAAGGGAGATTACCATTAGAATCGTACCATTAGATCGTGTTAACTCACTTATTAATTAAATTTCATGTGCAAATCTGAAACTGATAGTGATAGTGACAAATGTCAAGCGAAAACAGTTGAATTAAAATTGCAGTCTAGCCGGAATGGCTGTGTCAACAACTGTATACTGTATGTTTGCTGACATTGATTGGAAATCATCTGTTAAGAGCTGTTGCTCTATGGCTAAGCGTTTAATTCAGAACAATACTGCTACTAATTTCACCAACTAAAAGGAGTAATCTCTCACATGAGGCCTGTTTTAGCAAACAAAAGAAGAATTTGTATTCTATCAGGACAACTCTAGACCTCATACGCCTCATAGTAATTTTTCTGAAGCATCGACTGCTTATTTGTAGAGTTGTTATAATCCAAACCCAGCAACCAAGTGACTACCCTACCACCGCAAATAAATTGATGGTCTTACTAATATGGACGAGGGTTTCTTTGAGAAAAATCATATCAAGGGTTAGTACACCCTCGCTCTATTTGAGCGGGATTAAAAAGGCCTTAAAGGCCTCTTCTTCTTCTTGCGTCACATATGAAGAAAATACCAACAGAAAATAATAAATCAAGGAAAGTCGCTTCAATAACTATCATTATTCCGACGGATTCTATATAGTATGTATGAATAATAGTGTGGCAACAATGGAAATAATTTGTGTTTCTGTTTTTTTTTTTAGTCTCATTTAAATCCGCATCTAAACTCACCTTTCTAAAGGGCCATATTCATATTCCTCGTTTTGATTGACCATATTTAAAATATCCTTGACTGAGAATGGTGTGGTATTTAGAGAGTCTGTATTGGTGATGCTGCCAGGACTGGGTTGATTATAATCGTAATAACCCTGTGCTACTTGTGATGATTGTTGTTGATGTTGTAACATATTCAAATTGATTTAATTTTTTTTTTTTTTAATAATTTTTTTTTTTTTTTTAATTTTATTTTATAAGAAGAATTGATTTATTTTTCTTTATTTGTTTCTTTTTTTCATTTATTTAACGGAAATTAAACATTTAAACTGTACATATTTAAAAACATGCAACACTTAAAAACCACTTTAAATTTTATTAAAAAAAAACATTTAAAATTGAAATTAAAAATTACAAAACAATAAAAAAAAAACACTTTCACCTAAAAAAAAATATTTGCACTTGCGCCGTTTTTAGCTGAAAAATCAAAAAAAAAAAATCGAACAAAAAATTCTATTCAATTGGAGTGTGTGTGTCACTTATAATTTGACTGTGTGATGATTGTTTGTCACTTGACCAGCGCAATTATAATTGAAAAGAACGCGAAACAATTAATTGCACTCTGCAAATGTCAAATAATAGGCAACACTTATAATAACGGTAACGGTAGGAAAAAAGCAGAAAGAAAAACAAAACAAAAAAAAGTAAATACAACGAACGCGTGCGTATATTATGTGGTGCTCAATTTGTCAGCACATCTAAACAACTGATTGTGGAATTCCATAGTAGTGTACAACAGCACAAAATACAAAACTTAGTTAATTAACTGTAAAAGGCTGGCCAAACAATCAACAACCAACAGTAAATGTGGAATACAATGTGCACACAAGTGAACCATACACAATCAATCATACCCTCATAAATATATAACAAAAGAAAACCACCCTAATAAACCACGCTAATATATAGACACATACATACATGCACAGACAGAAACGAACGTAACTGAGTCATTTTAATAAAGAAAAAAAAAAAAACATTGTATCCATTCATTCATTCATTCCATTTTAAAACGCTCTTCTTATTATTCTCTATTTAAACAAATAAAACAACAACATTTATAAACTGGTTTTTTAAAACACAAATAAAAATGGCTGCCTTACACTAAACACCAATCACAATCGCAAATGTTTTCTTGTTTTATTTCTTCTCTCTCTCTCTCACTTCTTTTGTTTTTATGATTTCATTGCCATTATATTCCTTTATGGAGAAATTTTTTTTGTCTCTCACTTGCTTCCAAAAAGAGAAAAATCCCGTTCACTGGAAAAAAAAATTCATCGTACGTTCAAAAAAACAAACGTTTTTATAATTTCCACATTCTTTTTCCGTAGCCGAGTGGTTTAAATGAAATCGAAAGTCACAACACGTCTTTAGAAGAAAGAAATTTATTTATGCACATGTTTGTTTGTGTATGCGTGCATGCGTTGTTTATCGAATGGTGCTTGATTGATGATGATGGGATGGAGTTTTGGTGGTATATCTATTTAGCTAGTAAGTATGGGATGAGGAATGGTTGTGTGGTGGCGTCGGCCGACGGAGGGTTTGCTTGTTTGTGTGTTGTCGTGTTTCTTTGTTGTTGTTGGTTCTCTCTCTACTAGGTATAAAATAACAAACTGCTGCTGTTCCCCTTACGGAATTACTTATTTATTTAATGATGAGGGGGGGTTGGTAGAAAAAGAGGCGAGGTTGGGCCCCCGCCCCCTAATCAAAAATTCTTTGTTGTTGTGGTGTGGTGACTATATCCAGGTGTGGTGAATTTCTGATGTGGTGAGTTTCTCCGGTGTGGTGAATAAAATTGAAATTCGCCACTAATACCGTTACTCCAAAAAATCCTTGGAATTACCGACGTACCGGTGCAACCATGTTTTCACTGTATTATCGATTGTGTTCGTGTCCGAACTAATATAATTAATATCAATTAGTGGAGTCACCAACCCTGAAAACCCATCCACTTACCGAACGTATTGTTGCCATTGTGTCAGTAAATTCTATTTGTATAATGCAATCTAAAAATTTCTAATTAAAAACATAGTGTGACGACTATCAATTAAATAAAGCAATTAATTATATAAAATTGATTTCCCCTCATTGGTAATTTGTTTTTCAGAAGTTGGTTAAAATTTTTTTAATTTCTGGCAACACTGTCAATAAACAACACTATTATCGATTTCCAATAACTATGTTGCAATCAGAATACAACCCTGTTAAAGGAAATTTCTGGCATAAAATATAACCCCACATGAAATACAACTCTAATTGCATCAACCAATCAGCGTTTAGCTTCTAAAATTTCTGCTTACGGATACACACATTTTCTACGAATATCGAAAATTTTGGGCATCGTCTCATTTGTGAACAGTTTACGATTTCGTTAAGTTGTGCGTCGCATTTTCAGTGTGTTGAAATTGAAGAAATATTTTCTTCTTTTAAAGGAAATATTTAACAAAAGCAAAAAAGTTCATGTAGGAAAATTAAGAAAGTGTATGGAAAGAAAAGTATTTACTTTTGAAAAATAATAAAGCATATAATAAAATATAGAGGTGAGTGGGAGTTCATTAGAAACAAATTAAAATCGAATATGTAAAGTGCACCAACAATAAAGAGTACAATAAGTGACTAAAAAATTTCCCATTATTTCTTTACTTGCGGTAAATTTTTTTTTTCTGCTTTTAATTCATAAACAAACTTATTTTTATCAAACTAAAACAATGTTCCTATAATAAAAACTCACAAAATTGTTGCTATTTATTGTGTGCGTGTGTGTATAACAATTATTTCATTTGTTCTAATTTAATGCAATTTTCTTTTACTTATTTTTCTATAGCGTTGGCCTGCCTTGAATACATAAATTTGTATTGATTTTTGTATTTTCGTTTTACTCGTGTGAGTATATGTGTTACGCCTAAAGTGCTGGTAGGCTACGCTGTGAAAAAAAGTGTTGCCATTCAATATGGCGGACGACGAGCAGTTCTCGCTGTGTTGGAATAATTTTAATAGTAATCTATCTGCCGGTTTCCATGAATCACTATGTCGTGGCGATCTAGTGGATGTGACATTGGCGGCAGAGGGTCAATTTGTTAAGGCACATCGCCTGGTATTGTCTGTCTGTTCGCCCTACTTTCGTAAAATGTTCACTCAAATGCCACCCAATCAACATGCCTTTGGTAAGTATTTGAACCTAAAAAGAAGGGTCTTTAGATAATAATTATTAAATTTGATTATTTTCATTTATTGTAGTATTTCTCAAAGATGTTAGCCATACGGCTTTAAAAGATCTCATCCAATTTATGTATTGTGGTGAGGTGAATGTTAAACAGGAGGCCCTACCAGCGTTTATAAGTACAGCAGAGGCTTTGCAAATAAAAGGTTTAACTGATGTAAGTACTGCACAACAGCTTTTTTATTATTGCAATTACAATTGTTTATATCTACTTATGTATACGCGTATCACTATCGGTTTTTGTTTTGCTTTAATAGTCGTTATTCTTCTAATTGCTGCCCATAAGTGTTTAAGCGTTCATAACAGGTTTTGCGCGGTTTTTTACATTTTGTTTTAAATTTTTCCTCTACATTCCGAATAGCATTCTTTTTCTTGTGTATACATGTTTGAGTATTGGTGTGTTTATTGTTTGGATTTTTATGTTCGTGTATATTGTAGGCAGTCGTGCAATGCAAACTGTACTCTCTGCCTGGGTTCAGTTTGATTACTTCTGCCGACAGCTTGTTTCTAAATACAGCTCTGTTAATGTTTACATTTAAAAAGAAAATGCTTTGCTTTTATATTTTACAGGGTAATTTTAGAGAACGCTGTTAATGTTTACATATTACCGCTATGAGGGTGTTTTTTTTTTATGGAAAGCAATTTTTTTTATTTAAATTGAGTTGTATTTGTATTTTAATCTAGAGCTGCAAAACTATCGATAGTCGGCCCATTCGATAGTCCGGTATAAAACTATCGATAGTATCGAATTTTTTGAAGAGTGCTAAATTTCTCACTTTTAATTAAAAATTATACAGGCGTACGTATATATATATGTGTGTATATGTATATCTATATGTGTATATATATAGTGGAAAAAATAATAGAAACACACAAAAAAAGTATGGACATCCAATTTTTCCATAACGAAATTTTCTATTTTGATTGTATATAACGGTTCATGTTACAGTTATTCTATAAGTTTAAATTATTTTCTAATAGTTGAACTCCTTAATAAACATTTTTTGAACTTTGTTTCTATTTCTTTTCAACCTTAACTTTAAAAATGAATACAATTTCAGATGTCACGTTTTATACGCCGATATTATTTTTTTTTCGTTGAAGCTGTCGCAAAACTGAAAATTGCCGCTTAAATTTCGATACTATCGCCATCGAAAAAAAAACCATCGATAGTCCATTAAAATAAAACTATCGATAGTACTATCGATGGTTTTGCAGCTCTATTTTAATCTTACAAGACTTATTTATGTGCGGAATGTCTTTGTAAAATTTATGTGTAAAATATATGCGATGTGTAGTATTAGTCACACTTTGTGTAAATCCAGAGGATATCGTAAAGCAGGCCATAGAGTGAAACCTACAAGTTTCATTAGTCTGAAATGTCTCAGTTTTCAAATGCTAGTTCCTATATCAAACAGTACTTCAATTTGATGCCACTGTACTTGCTTTTTATTTGATCATCTATAAACATTGAACCCGCTTCCTCTTAATTATTGAGCTCTACATAAGAGT
Organism: Sarcophaga caerulescens; assembly: GCA_927399465.1. NCBI lineage: Eukaryota > Metazoa > Arthropoda > Insecta > Diptera > Sarcophagidae > Sarcophaga > Sarcophaga caerulescens. The sequence continues at coordinate 9,393,552 of OV656872.1, forward strand.
CTCCAGAAAGAAGGGTATAATAAACCAATTTGTAAAAAATAGTTTCTTAAAAAGAGGGGTATCAAAATAGAATGTAAAAAAGAATTGTCCGAACGGCATGGGTCAACTTGTCTTAAGGAGTCGAGTAATTTATATACAAAACACCTGAACTTCTGCTGTCTCTAGCATTAATCTCAAATATCGAAGATTACATTCGGGTTATTTAGATTATTGACATCAATTTGGGTACAATTCAGACAAACCGATCGATACTCATAGTTTATTTAAATCAATATTATTTAAAATATTTGAATTTTTCCTTAATAATTCATTTTTTTTTCTTTTCTGTGCATTTATAGAGTGATCCACCACAATCTCAAACGCCACCAGAGCCCTCAACACCTACGCCGCAAATACAACAACAAATACAAACTTCACCCAGAGTACGGCAACGTACCTCAACAGCCCGCTCATATAAGATTGAAACTGTTGAAGATTCTGGTGATGATGCAAAACAAACTACACAAATAGTCATACAAACAACGGCGCCAACACACCCACCCCAAGCTACAATTACCACCCAACCTCAGCAGCAACAACAACAACCGCAGCAGCAGCAGCAACATCATCATCAGCCTCAGCATATAGCGCAACAAACGTTACATACTCAAACACATCAAATAACCAACGTTAGTATGCCAGCGGCCACCACCACAACAGTGGTGACCCAAAAACGACCCGCCCAACGCACTAGCTTAGGTAGTGTGCCGCATATTAAACGGTCCAAGAGTACAATAGACCCCCTAGAGGCTTCAGATGCCACAGCTGCAACACATCAAATAAACGTACAAACAACGGTTGTTGCTGATACCAAACCTCAAGTGCAACAACAGCAGCAAACACATCACCATCAACAACAACAGGCGCAACAGCATCAGCAGCAAACAAATGAACCTGAATACATTGACTTGCCCATGGATTTACCAACAAAATCAGAACCTGACTATGCGGAAGAAACGGGCGAAGTAGATCAAACTGAACAGGATGCCACATACGTGGAAGACGAGTCATATGGTGATATGCGCTACGATGAAAGTTATTTCACTGAAAATGAGGATGCAGCTGCTGCGACAACGGGCGGTGGTAATGTAACGGCGACAACGACCCAGAATACAAGTGTAACAACAGCTACCACATCAAAGGCTATTGTGAAGCAACAACCGCTCTCTGACTCTTCATACATGGATACATCAACAGATCCAGCGAATAGCGATGCACAAGGTTGGTTGATATTCTTTCTCTTGCTCACAAAACAATTTCATTCCTTAGAAGAGAGAAACTCTAGGCGCTAGACGCCAGTGTTTTTTCTCATTCTAAAATGAAAATTGTTTTGTGGTTTCTTTTCAAAACAATATCAAATAGATTTTAAAAAATATTTGGTGGAGATATGAAATAAATCCAAGCGATAATTGGGGTGGTTGTCAGTTACTTTCATAACGTTCTTTAAAATTTGTGCATCATTAATTATATCGTATCGCTTTGGTTTATTTCGTTCCTCCTTCCTTGTTGCTTTAGAAACTCACGTTAATGAAAGGTGATCCTCAATTTTATTAAAAGGAACATAAAAGTAGCCTTCATTAACCGAGGATTCTAAAGGCCTACAACAAAAATTAGTAGTTCTAAGCGTTTTTATAGTCCTTAAGTCACTACGTTGAAAGAGAAAAGTTATCGCGGTCGTGTTTTAAAACTTTTCTCGAAAAAGAATTTTTGGTGGTAAAAAGAAATTCAAAAGTTTAATGTGACCAATTTTATAACTTTTTTTAAAGAAGAACTAAAGAGACTTTTTTTACTCTTTTAAAGCAACAATTTTGCGTCAGAGTTACAGTAATTTGAGAATTCTATGAGATTGTTTTTTTTTTTTTTTTTTTGTTCCCTTTTACTGCCAAAATTTCTTCGGTAGTCTTTATATTTTAACAACCAAAAACTAAAGGAGGGGGGAGGGTAGAAGCGTTATTATTTTCCATTGTCCTTGAAGAAAATGTTATTTGTGAACATATGAGGTACAGTTTTTAAAATCAGGTATTTCAAAATGGTCCTTTTTGCAAATATCGGATTCGATGAAACTGCTCTTTTGTTATAACTTTTATGGGATGGAAGATAATCAGCTCCTCTCTCTAAGAGTTTGTTGTTAAAATTAAGGAGAACGTATGTTGTAGAGGAAAAAAAATACACTTCTACTTAAGCATATTCCGTTTAACATGCTAAAGTAGAAATTTAATACGTTTTACTTTTGTGAAGTGCTAAAAAAAATTAAAGAATAACAAAAAAGAAAAATCGACATCCAAGATAATATGGTGGTAAGAAATGATTGGTAAGTACACTTTACTTTTATGTAAAAATCAATCGATACTTGGAATTATTTTTATAAATACTGTGTGCAACAGTTTTATATTAAAGTTATATTAGATTATTTTATAAAATTTTTAAAATTTAAGTTTTTAAATAATAAAAATAGTCAATGCATTCCCACTTTCAATGACGGTTTTTATGTAACACAAAATTTCCTTGAAAAAAAAAAACGAATAAACAAGTGGGTCGACTATGGATGGCAACCGAACTTTAGAATTATTTCAAAATTATAGTTGCTTAAATCTCTGAAAAGAGGTAAGAAGGTTTCTTTTGGAAAATTTACTGTGAAACCGGAGTTTTTTTTTTTTGTCCTTTAGCCATCTACTAAGACTTTTTAGTTGCAATTGATAAGAAGTTCGATTGCCGTCCATACTTGACAGTTGGCGGCATAAATTAATTGTTTCTTTCCAAATGCAGTATTCAATGAAAGCGAATTTAAATAATTTGTTTCGAAATAAATTATAAATCTATCTAAATATCCTTCCCTTTTTTTTTATAAATAAATCTACTCAATGATCGCCATGATGCTGTATATTTGAAAGAAATAATTTTTTTTTAATAAATTGAAATGAATAAATCTAGCTCTAGTTACTTTAGATGTCGTTCCAAATGTTGGAACGACGGCATTTAATGCCGAGTCTAATAAAAAAAAAAAAGAGTGGCAATTTTGGTGATAAAATGATAGATGGTATTGACCAACTGGAGATTGCTTTAACCATCAACGGAGTAACGATCGAACTTTAGTTGCGTGGATTGCGCTTTTAATTCCGAGGTTGAATTACTATACATAGGGCCTGTTCGTAAATGTATCACTGCGCTGCATTATGCGCATCATGTTCATAAATCAAACCTTGGCAGGACTGCAGCTGTCGAATGTTCGTAACATTAAATCATAGCCCATTTACACTACAGCGAAATCTAGGCTGACTTCATAAACGCAGTTTGCAATGTAACTTTACGACGCATGGTGTTCATAAAAGCAGTAAAATTTGTTTTGGCAGTGCCTCATGTTCATTATTGCATGACGATTCTTTTCAGTGCGTATTTGTCAATTTCGGGCATGGTTTTTATTTGTGATTCTTTGTAAACATGGCTGCCTTCATAAACGCAGTTTGCAATGCAACACTGCAAAGAAATTCATTTACAAGGCAAAGCAATGTTTTATTGTAACACTGCTTTGTCAAATAATGAGATGACATTTTAATACATTTATGAACGCGAAAACGCTTTCCATTTTTCTGATAATGAAAATTCAATCAGCAATTTGATCAAAAATATTTTAAACAAAAGAAAGCGTCGTCGTATAGCATTATTAACTAGCCAAGATTCAAAGAGAAAAATTCCTAACACTTTAAATTTTTGTAAAATTATTGCAAGCATGCAGGACAATGTGTTTTATTCTCATTTTCGAATGAAGAAAAGTACATTTCAGGTATTTATTACCAAATGGAATAATTTGATAAAACTAATATTTTAAATTTTAAGAAGTTGTAGGTATATTGGAATAACGCTACAAAAAGCATTACAAATAACAATTTGGAAACTGAGCAATAATTGTTCTTTCATTTGTACTTACAATATAAAAAAAATGTAATTATATGTAAATGTTTACAAAGAATCACAAATAAAAACCATGCACGAAATTGACAAATAATGCGCACTGAAAAGAATTGTCATGCAATAATGAACATGAGGCATTGCCAAAACAAATTTTGTTGCTTTTATGAACACCACGCATTGTAAAGTTACATTGCAAACTGCGTTTATGAAGTCAGCCCATTTATTGGCGGCAAAAATTTTGTGGTAATTAAATTTTTTTTTATATTGTAAGTACAAATGAAAGAACAATTATTGCTCAGTTTCCAAATTGTTATTTGTATTGCTTTTTGTAGCGTTATTCCAATATACCTACAACTTCTTAAAATATATATTAGTTTTATCAAATTATTCCATTTGGTAATAAATACCTGAAATGTACTTTTCTTCATTCGAAAATGAGAATAAAACACCTTGTCCTGCATGCTTGCAATAATTTTACAAAAATTTAAAGTGTTAGGCATTTTTCTCTTTGAATCTTGGCTAGTTAAAATGCTATAAGTTTTAAAAAATAATTAAATGTATTACTACATACAATTGCTAAATAAAGGGTCGCCAAATAAGTTTTTTTTTTTTGAAAATGCTTTAAAAACTACTGAATCTTTTCTCAAATTTCTTTTTTTTATTTGAAAGTCTTCCCGTTAATAATGGAAAATAATTTTATTCAAATGGCTGCCTCGGCTGGCCATGCAGTAGCCTACATGGTCGGTTCAATTTTTAAGCACATTCTCGATTGTGTGCAGCTGTATTTCACCAATGGCTTCACGAATATTGTCCTTTAAAGCGTCAATTGTCTCTGGCTTGTCGACGTAACACTTATCTTTGACGGCACCAAAAATCCGCACCAAACAGTGACTCGTTTTGGGTGCGTCGGCTTTTCAATGTATGCATGCGGGTTTTCTGTGCCCCAAATGCTACAATTTTGCTTGTTTACATACCCGCCAAGATCAAAATGAGCTTCATCTGAAAAGATTTTTTTTGCCAAAATCGGCATCTTCTGTAAGTCGATCGCAGGCCTACTTAGCGAAGGGAAAACGCATAATCATTTATTTTCCATTATTAACCGGAAGGATTGTACTTTCAAATAAAAACAGAAATTTTGGAAAATATTCAGTAGTTTTTTTTTAAATCATTTTCAAAAAAAAAAGTTATTTTGCGGTCCCTTTAGCAGAATGGAATGGGTATATGTTTTTAAATTGAACTGTAATTTTTTTCCTGTGCAGCGTTGTATTTGTAAGTACTATTTGGCAAAACACATAGTTGCATTGTTATTTTTACTAGATTTTGCCGAAATTACTAAATAACTAGATTTTGTTTTGTATGGGAAATCTAGTTAAAATCAACTTGATTTGGCTCGAAATCTCATAAGTACTAGATTTCGCTGTAGTGTAAATGGGGTATTATGCGCAAATAAACACTAATAAAAATGGCTGATGCATTGAATGAGGGAGAGAGGGCCTGTTCGTAAATGCATCACTGCGCTGCATATTTTGCGTTCACACTGCTAATGTTGTTTTGTGCTGCTAATCACATGTTGCTGATTTATTTGTTTGCGTTTACGAACGAACAAACACTGCAGAAATGTAAAAATTATTAATAAATTTGATTTTTGAACTGGACGATAATGTTGAAGGCACATGTACTTCGTAAATGATTTTCGGGATCTCCAAGTACACATCTATGAATATTTTGTTTTAGAACCAGTTCGATGCCAATGTTTAAAACCAAATCTATAATCAAAGTTTGATTAAATTTTCCTCTGAAAGTAATGAGAAATTCTAGGTAGATCAATTATATGCTTTTCTTTAATGGAACTTGTCTTCTGTTTGATAGGTGTTTTTTTTAGAATTGAACCTGAGTTCTCGCCCACTAAAACAAGACAAATAGCATTTGTTATTTCTAAAAATGATTTTAAAGGATCTTTACGACGATAAATATGGTGAAAAGATTTTGGAATTGCTGTGCACGTATTATCAATTGTAGTTCGATAATGGGTAACTAACTAAATATAGTTGTATAACTAGTATAAAACTAAATTTTTTACAAAACTAAGTTTTTTACTAGCAACATTTTGAAATTATGGCCGCCGACAGGAATGAGCAATACAAACAAGATTAGTTCATAGATGTTCAGGGCACGTTGAAGCTTTGTAGAACATCGTTTTTCGAATTAATATTTCTTCAGATTACGGAGACAACCGATTTGACAAATTACGAAAGGACTTTTGTAAAGAATAACATTGAGAATTTCGGGAATATGCCATTTTTTATAACGTGAAACAGATTTTGGAAAAAGATCCTTCAAGTTTCACGATTTAACATGAAAATATATGTAAGTATATTCATTTTTTTTTTAATCTTGTTTAGTTAACTAATTTCTGAGTAAAGTTTGTAATAAAAATTTATAAAATACATTTTTTTATAAATTTTTTTTGACATATTCTATTCTAAGCAACTCTGTTACTTTATGTCAATCGCTAACCAACACTGGTTTTGGTTTACTTTAACAGTTGGATGGAGCAAAAAGTACAGAAATTATTGACAGCAAAAGTTAGAAAAAATTTGTTTTGATTTTGTTTTTCACTGAAAAATTTAAATATTTCGGGTTTATTGTAAATAATATTAAAAATTTTTAATAAAATACCGTATTAAGAAGCTTATAAACTATAAAAAAATTAATAAAAGTTGAAGGTTAAAAGTGAAATGAATATAATTTAACTTTTAGTGAAGAAAGGCAACCAGAGTGTTGGGGAAATATTTTAACAACAATACGAAAACTTATGGTAAATAATAAATAAATAGTTGTTCTTATTGTTATTACTACAATTGTTAAATTGCATTGCTAAAGGGGAATCTTAGCTAGACGAATTTGTAATAAAAATGATATAATGGAAGCGACAAGAACCCTATTCTGAACTACCTGTTAACCTGAGTCATCTTGATGGCTAACCAAGTGAAATATGTGGCTATAGGACGGGAATCTTTCAATTGAAGATGAATTTTGAATGCAGTATCGAGCAGTAGACAGGAACACGAAACAAGCTAAAACCGCATTATTGGAGCTTCAGGCACGTTGCTACATGCTGTTATCACCATGGATTATGGTATCTATTCGATTGGGAAATCTCACAAGCCTCTACTTTTTCTTCAGATTCACCATTTGTTTACAGTGTACACCCTAAATATGGTTCAGCATTTGGAAAAGAGTTCACAGTAAATGTTTTCCTACCAATTACTCTAAAGATATATCAAAACCTTCCTGAATAGAGATTTGTTTTATAGACTGCACAGAGTGCAGTTTTTTTTTCATAAATATTGACTTTTTAGCTTCATCCAGTTTCATTCATAAAACGTAAAATATATGTACATAGATTGCTGAAGTCGTCTATTTGTTTCAATCAATGGCAAACGCATTTATAATTACTTGTGCCAGACTAACTGCCGAAGCCTCCAGCATGTCTCTATTATCAATGAAAAGGGTGAGAATGAATAAAAATGACATTCCTATTGATCGGATCAGGCAAATCAAATACATTTACTTTTAATATATCCGCATATCAAAAGTTTTCCATCCGTCCTTGGAAAGTTCACTTATTATGGAGTTATTGGCGAGTTTTTGTATAAGATTTTTAAAACAATTAAACAGATACGATCGTGAGACGAAAAGATTTTATGAAATGCTTTGCAAATGTCTGTCACTATCGGATTGAGATTGATGGGTTTTATAAGAATTTTACTGACTTCCTGATAAATGTTGCATAATAAGTAAAGAAGACCTCAAAGGTAATTATAAAAATATTATACATACTTAAAATAATTGTTTATTCATAATTACCTTCCGAACTACTTCTAATTCTACTTTATGTAAATATAAATATAAATATGGTCAAATGTTATTAATTCTCTTGTATTATATATATATAGAATAGAATAAAAATAAAATTTAAACATAAATTTTGTCTGTTGTTTTATTTTCAAAATACATACAAATGTAGTTTAAGTTTAAAAATTCTACATTGAACTTGTTATTAACTTGATGATCTCTTTATCCTTAAAACGTTCTTTCTAGGTCAAGTTAAATTTATACGCAGTCAAAAGAAAAATGCCCAACTTGTATTCAATGGCTATATTTATAATAAGAAACTAACGCAGGCTAATGGTCATACAACCTGGCGTTGTATAGATGTATTAAAAATGCGTTGTAAAGCTGTGGTCATTACTAAGAAAAATGAGTTGGTAGCAGCTAGACGTGAACATAATCATGAGGATCATATGCAAAGAATTAACCAAAGGCCCTTGTACAATGAGGAAGAAGATTTGAGTGACTACATTGAATTGAAGCCGGATGGTGGTTCACTAACTGATCTTATATCAATGGCTAATATTGATATATTATCGCAGAAAAATGGCAAAGAATACAAACTGTATGTGCCATCATCGTATCCTGGTTTAGATGCTAAAACGCAGTCCCTTTTGAAACGGAATGCAATCTAAACTTCCACATAAATAAGTAAACAAATTCTACATGAACTAAATTTATACATCAAATCCATAAATTATTCATATTCATTCATATATAGTTCTTAGTAACGTAATTAGAAAAATGGCAACAAAAAAATGGCAAAAGAATTGAGTTGAAATTTATATTATTAAAATATTTATAGTAAAAAACCAAAATGAAAATCATAGTGAAGTGTAATAATTAAGTTTCGAAATATGTACTATAATATTTCAATTTAATACTAGTATTTATTTATGATAATATTCTAAGGCTATAATAAAATATTTAAAGAAAGAAAAAAAAAAAAATGAAGAAAATATGAAATTTTGCAAAAATTAAAAGCTTTTATTACTTAGATTTATTGAAATATTAATTAATTTTCACAAACAAATTTTACTAATCTAAACATTTTAATCTGCTTTATCTTCCCATTTAGATTCTAAGCTTTTCTTTATCGAGAGTCCTTGGGCTACACCCTGCCTGATATTGAACAATTTCATGTACAATTGTCACAGTCGTAAGAGTAACAAAGAATATTGGCGTTGTCATAATTACTCGAAAAAACTACAACAAGAACGTTGTCGATCGCGCTGTGTCTTGGAGAATGGTAAGCTCAAAGGACTTTCCGGTGGACCCCACAATCATCCACCCCATACGGATAAAATTACCAAAATGATTGTAAGAAATCGTTTGACTGGACAAAATGCCGGTTCCCTATTGCAACGCATCAAAGTCGATAGATCTACTGAATACTCCACAGCAGAAACAACAGCATCGGCAGCAGTACAACGACAGCAAACCCATCATTATCAGATAACACAACAAACACAAGATGAAGAGGAGGAATTTATTAACGCCTCCGAAGCACAAGATCAGGAAACGCGACAACCATTACTCTCCCACCAAACCATTATGTTTATACATAAATGATCAAAATTGTAAATTAATTTATTTTCTTATTTTTTAATTTTAATTTTTTTTCTTTACAATTTAGAAACAAAAAAAAACAAATAAATTAAGTAAGCATTTGTTTATAATATAACTTATTTAAGTTTAGTTTGTAAATTTCTTTGCTAACATTAGCAATCCAATACCATTTTTAGTTTTTTAGTTTCGTTTTTAGTAAAGAAGAAAGAGAAACACACAAAAATTAAATAAATTTTAGTATTGTTATTATAATAGAGTGCATAATTAGAAATTTCTTTGTAAAATTCTTTTAAGAATCTGCAGTTAAGAAGTTTAGGTAATTTTAATTCGCTTATATAAATATTTCTTCTTTAATTTGTTTTGTTTCTTTTTGTTTTTTAGACCGTGATTCCCCTGAGATTGATCTTAAAGAACAAAATCGTGTAAAATATCGCAGCAGCTTAAAAGGTTCCTATCAATTAGTTTTAGATGGTTATCCCTATACCAGGCATCGTATAAGAGGCGGCACAATTTATTGGCGCTGTGTTCAGTTTCGACCATTAAAGTAAGTACAAAAAACTAAATTGTATAGGAATTTATTTTAAAAATGATATGCATTCACAGCATCCATTATAATCCATTACCGGTTTCTGAAATTGAAATCTTTGTTTAGTAAAGAAAAAATGATTCTGTTCAGATCAGATCTCCCTAGTTTGGATTCACTTTGTGAGTGCACTTTTAGCACAAAGCTAATTTTCAGACTTGATATGTTCTTCCTTAAATGTAAATGGATTATCGTAATTCTTTCTGTTTTGTGCAAGAGACATATCAAAATTCTTAAATGTAACAGACTTTTTGCTGTAACTGTATGTTTTAATTAAAAAAGGAAAATAAACAAGAATATAGAATATAATAGAGTGTCAGTATATCGAAGGTTTGCACTTTAAGGTTTAATAGTTGGTTCCTATTCACCAATCTGCTACCTCACGGACTTTTCGGAAGGTGAGTCAGGGAGAAGGAGCAAAGACGATGGAGAGACTGATCGAGATGCTATGTATCCAGGAATTTATGGTCTTCTAAACGAAGTGTTGGAACATATTACTGGGTTTCTTACGGGCCATTGCAAGGTTAGATCGCTCATAAGTATCCTGGCATAGATCCCAGCCAGACTATTGCAGAATATGTGGCGACGAATAGGAATTGATATCCATTGAACACCTCTTCTGTAACTGTTCTTGAGCCGCTGTTCGGGCTCTCTTGAGATTTGTAATGCGATTGGCTTAGCTACAAGGCTATTCAATCTTTTTCTTTTCTACCTACCTTCGTTTTATTTTCTTCAGTCCATTGGGGTGAATAGAATGAATCAAATGACCTCTGGGTATTGTTCTTTTCTAAATGACAAGTACACGCCCTTTAACTGAACCTAACCATATTGCTTAGTTAGGTTGAAAATCCAGATTTTGTGCAGACATTTAGGAGTGATGAAGAGTTGAAAACTGTAAGACATATCACAAAAAGTATGTAGCTTTGTAAGAGGTTTCTTTAATGGTTTGGGGTTCAATAGATACTTTATATAACACAGACATTTTAATGACTTAAAAAGAATTGTTCTATGAGTACACGATGATTATAAATGATTTTTAGAAATATCATACAAGATTTAATATGAAAAGCCAAGACTATCAGTTTATTTATTTATTAAGAGATATTTTATAAAATAAATTTACAAAATATATAAAAATAAAATGCGCCGAGTATCAAGACCATATGCGCATGTGTTGTCAGTATTCCTCAATGAGGAATGTTCTAGATATCTGTAATTTCATGTCTTGCCATGCTCATCTTAATTTTAATATTAATATTCAACTCAGTAGTGCAGTCAAGTATCTTCTCCAGAGGAAGGTTTATTTTTGAAATTGGGCATTCCGTCAATATATGCGAAATTGTGCGAATTACGTTGCAATGTCTACATTTAGGTGGGTCGGTCTTGTCATAATAGTGTTTGGAATTGAAAATTGTTTTACCAACTCTTAAGCGAGCCAACATTATACATTGTTGTCTTGAAAGTTTACTATTATATCTAGGTCTCAATCAGTTTTATATCTCAAAAAGCTAAAATCCAAGCGGAAGCTTTTCTTTTTTTCCCTTAAATTATAGCAAATAACGTATGGTCAACTCCAAATTACTAACAACAATTTATTTATTTAATTTGCAGCTGTAAAGCACGCGTGCGTACTAATCCCTCAGGCGATCGAGTATCAATAGTGGATGAAGATCATAATCATGGAATACTCAAGGAAAGACGTAAAAAAGGATCTCTTAAAATTGTATACGAGCAACGAAAATTGGCCAAAGAGCGAAATGTTTAATTTACAATAATAATCGAAACTAAATTTTTTGTAAATAAACTATAAAAGAAGATTTTATACAACAACTAGTAACAATAATAATGCTCGCAAACAAATTTCTATGCAAATATCTTTCTGGTTTTTAAAACGTTTTTTTTTTTTTTTTTTTTTTTTTTTTTAATTTTAATATTATTTTATACTGTTTTCATTGCTTTCCTTTCTTTAATATTATAGACTCCTTTTCGTTTACCTACAATTATCGTGGCCATTTGGTTTACAATGATTACACCTATTATGTCCACAATAAAACCTCATCATCGTGTATTGTACACTGGCGCTGTACCAGCTACAATAAAACAAAATGTCCAGCAGTATTAACAACTAAGGATAAGCATTTAATCAACATTAAACATAAACACAATCATCAAAGTAAAAAACAAAAAACTTTTATACCCAAAGTATATCAATAAAATTTGTTTTGAAAAAATCTTTTGAAATCTTTGCAATTTTCTTAAATATTAAAAAAAAAAAAAAGAAATTATCTTCTCATGTTACGTTAAAATAATTTTTATTAACAAATTAATTGTATATGTTTTGTTTTCTTTTTCATTTTGCAGTTGTAGCACGCAGTCTTTTAACATCCATTGGCCAAATCAATCCATTTTTAATAAATAAACGTGCAAGCCTAATGCGCAAACCATCCAAGAAATTTGTACCACGATATGAAACAACAAAAATTGATTTAACCTTAGAAACTAATAAAGCAGTAACCTTAGTACCAGTAGCCACTTCATCGATAGAGCTGGAAAAGGCCAACATAGAACCATTGGACAAAGAGATAGTACAGAGTCAATTGGCAAGCCCTAAAGCTGTTATAAAAAAGGCACAAAACGATCACACTCTAAGTGTGGTTAATCGTAAACGTTTAATGGGTAAATGTGTCTACTGTTTAAGAAAACCGAAAGTAGATAAAAAGAAATTACCCAAAATTACATCGTTTTGCCCAAAATGTCCAGAAGGCTGCTGGATGTGCGAGGCATGTTTCGATGAAATACACATTCTAGAAGATTCAAAACTTTAAGTTGAATGTGTATAAAAAAAAATCATTCTTTTTAAAATTACGATAATCTGTTAATAATAAACAAATTTAAAAGGAATGAATAAATCAAATGACTCTTATTTTTAATTGTAACCCAGTAAGGACTTGCAAATTTGTTGAAAGAGATTTGAAAGAGTCAGGAAGAAAGAAATTAATTTATAAAGAGACTTACTAATGCTTGATATGTCCATTTATCTACATAATCTATTTACAATTTTTTTTTTTTGAGGAACGCTAGACAGCCGCAGTGATTGACAATAGTAGAGCTTCTTGCATCTTCACAATAATAGATATAACAGAAATGATAATAGACTGTACGAACTAGTGATCAATCGGTCTAGAATAACACTTTTATTCTAAACGAGAAATGAGGGTACCGCCATGATTTTAAATGGCTTCGAACCTCCTCTAATTATTTCATCGAGGAAGCCAATAGATCTCCCAGAAAGATTATCATCAACAACAAACATCATAGGAGGACAAGAGATACTTTTTATCTGCTTAATTTGTAAAGACTTGAGTAATGGAATTATTTTCCTTAAAAAAAATCCACAAGAATAATAGAAAAAATATTACAAAAACGTTCTTATGTTTCATGTTTCGTTTTAACATTTTTTTTAAATATTTTTCTTTTTAACCTACTATTTGAGGAAATATATTAACGAGATCGTTATGAAAATTATTTCTTATTCTATATTTTGTTTGTCTATTGATATGCTACAATTATTATCCAATGTACCTTCCGATTTAACTTTAGATTTTTTCGTGCGCAGCTTTATCACATCGTGATTATGATCTGAGCGCAATACTTCTAATTTTGAATCTTTTGTTGTACGTACGCGGGCACGACATTTGGTAGATGAGCGTGTTGCACAAATCCATTTGGTGCCACGGGAATTCTCCATGTATTTAACAAAATGATAACCATTGTAAACCAATTTAATGGAGGAACGTTGGCCAGTGGTGAAGTAAAAATTATTAAACGTAAAAGCTGAAAATAAATTGAAATGGTGGAGAAAGAAACACAGCAAAGCAGCATTAGTTAGAAATAAACAAATTAAATTTAATGCAATAAATTTTTGGTAAACTACAAGTTAATGAATGAATGAGCCTTAAGGAAAAAGGAAATTGTGAAATTGTGGTTTTTAATTTTGTTATATTAATTTTTATTAATAAATTTTAAACAATTTTAAAATAGAAAAAAAAAGGACAAAAATAAAAACGTGTCTGCGTAATTAGAATGTAATGGTTGTGGTTGTTGATCGGTTCAAATCTAAGAAGTACGTACTGTCAATTCGGTTTCTTTTTCATTTGGAAAACAAATTACACAATATGTATTATTGTAAGAATTATTATTAGAATTGATTTTTCTATTTTTTAGTAATGACAATGGGAGAGGGTTCTACAATTTCCGTAACGTCTGCTACAATTTCTTCGTATTTTAAATGCATGCCCAATGCAGTAACATCAATGCCGCCACTATTGCCACCAGTTGTTGAAGGTGAATTTCCCACTGAAACATTGGGTTCCGTTTTAATTGTTATCTTATCCTGCATGTTAGTGGTTGGCACATTCTTACGTACACGCTTTTTACGCCTCACAATCTCCTCATGCGTATGATAACGATTTAGCGGTATAACCATATCATTAATAGTGCAAACGCGAGAACGACATTTTTGATTCCACCACTGATTGCAACGCCAGTATTTTTTCTCTTCGTTGGTTGCAAGCTTAATTTTCTTTTCGAATATAAACGGTTGGCCACCATATATCAACTGTATACGTCCCCGGGATGTAGCAGAATACACTGCAGCTGTTGTTTCTTGTTCTAAGAAAAAGAAAGAAAAACAAAATTTTTAAACAAATTAGTAAAATAATAAAGATATTAACGTATTCCTTAAAGATCTAAACATTTATAAAGTGAAACTAAAGAGGGTTTTTAAGAGTTTGTGTTTTTTTTTTCAATAACTTTATTATTTAAATATTCTAGCTGACGTTGTTTCCAGGTTATTTTTCTTAAATAGCCTTGTTGAGGGCGGGTGTATATGTTCAGGTTTCGTTAGACAAACATTATACAGGCCATTTGGCCTTAGAAATGTTGTAATGCGAGCATTGCACGGTTTGCCATTCTTTATAATGCGACACTTCCAGTAAGTAGTATTGCCGGTGCCATTATTCTTGGAGTAGGTGTAGTTCTGATAGAGTAGCAGATTTTTACCACGTTGACCCGGTATAAAAACTAAATCACGATTTGTATGCATCGCTGCTGCCAGAGACGTTTTGGTTTCAATATTTACAACCGGCAAGCCATCCCTGTTGGTCTTGCGTCTTTCATGTTTCACAGCAGGCCTTATTGCTAAAATAAAAAAAAAAATGAGAAATTAGCATTAAGAAAACAAGTTCATAAGCAAATAACTTAAATTATAAGAAGTTTTTTTTTTTTTTTAACAACAAATAAACACTTCTTTATAATGTATAGATTAGAAATCTAATAAAATTTATTTACTATATACATACATTTATAATACAATTTAATTTTTTCTTTATGTTTAAATAATTAAAATAATTCGTATTCCTAATACTTTGTTAAAATTTCCCTAAGGAAAGTCCTTTTCTTATGAACAGGACTAACATTTTTAAAAAAGTTCACGTTAAAAACTAATGAAAAAATCGAGATCAATACTTCTTAATGATATATAAAATATAGTATGAGTTAGAAAGATAATTTTAAAACAGGGCTACTCAATAATTAACTCACTGTGTTGTAGATGTATTTGCTTGGAATGCACAACTATGGCTAGAGCACAGGAAACATGGGCTCATGTGTGTGTACAGCAGAGGTAACATGTATTATATCACCGGCGGAAGTAAATTTTGTTACTAATCTAGCCTTGCATTTGGCCTTGTGGTACATGGAACATTTCCAATCGCGGCTACGTGATTCGGGCTTCAGTTTTGAATTTGGCGTATAGGTATTGTATTTGTACAGCACCAGTTGAGTACCACGTCTGGATATGATATAGCGGGCAGAGGTAGTATGCGCTAAAATACAGAAAAATATTAAAACATTATTAGTAGTATACAATGCCAAGCGTTAATTGAATATAAAATTAAATTATTTTAACTCTTAATGATATTAAATTTCGATTTCATAAGTTTTAATTTTATTATTATATTTTTGTTTTTCTTTTCTTTTGAAATGTGAATTATTTAAGAATATTTAGGAAATTGTTATATGTTATTTTCATTGTCATTTTAAATCTTTATAGAAATGATCTTGAAATTCTCGTTTTAATTGCAATGTCTTTGAGGGTAAATGTTTTGGATGATTATGGCTACCATCTCTTATTTGCACTTTCATTGTATCCTTACGTATTATGGCTCGAGCACGACAGCATTTACGAAAGTTGGCACATTTCAAATAATAAGTATTTGCTGATTGAGAGCTTATAACGAAACGATAACTATTTATCACAGTATAATTCTTAGGACGTCTACGTTTATCAACTGCAACAGAAAATTAATATAAATTCATTTATAATTGTTTTAGCATAAATTCAATTAAAATTAAAAGAAATCTTAAGCTAATAGTTTATAAAGTAAAAAGATTTTATCGGTACGATAATAATGTATTTTAAAGATATTTTTTTATATGTATAAAACAGAGATCAGAGATTTAAATTCAAAAATTATTTACATTGTCATTGTGTGTGTGTGTGTTTTTTACATTTTTCTCTTATTAACAACAGCATCATGATTATGCCGTCGACGTCCAAATTTAATGGCATTTTCACCAGCCGTTATACATCTGGCCGGGCATCTTAACGCAATATTGCTATTCTTGTTGCATATCCAGTTAATTGTAGAATTGTATTTACGTTCAGCGGTATATAGAAATCCTTTATAAATTAGATTCATACCGCCACGACGATTACGTACGAATGTGTACTTGTCCTCTAGCCATATGCCGGTTTTTGGTAAATTATGTTTACATTGTATTTCTAAAAGTATTTTAATAAATAGAATGAGTCATTGACACAAACAACATAAGATACAATAAAAGAAGGCAAACTTATTTAGGCAACTAACTTAATTTAACTTTAGCATATAAATTCGTATACATTTTTTGAATAAACATTAATAATGCTATTGTACTTTATTGTGGCTTTTCTAATATTCTAATTTAAATTCAAGTGTGATTATGTTGTCCTCTTAATGAAGCAATACGATTTTGTTTGGTTATTACTCGAGCTGTACATTTCGTATATTTACAACGTACTTTGACGCATTCCCAGTAGCAAGCATCTTTGATGCGTCGATTTAAGGTATAATTTTTACCATTTATCGTTAATAAATTATTACCGCGTACGCTGCGGGTAAAACTAACATTTAAATGATCATAATTAATGTTTTTCTGCTCCAGTTTTATAGGTGAAAACAAAGTGTATGCTTCTGTAATTAGAAAATTTGATAAAGGAAAATATATATAATAAAATATTTTCAAATAGTTTGAAAATTAAAGTTTAAAAATACATAGCATAATTGAAAAAGGATATCTTATAAAACTATAAAAAGAATTAATACAAATCATATTAGTTTCTTTTTAGTCTCTTTTTCATAATGTATTATAAATATCAAGTAAAACGAAAGCATTTTTCTTTCAAGCTTTAACTAAGTCCTCATATTTGTTGCATTTATTTTCTGTCTATGTAAATTGAACGTCGTGTCGTGCCGGTGGAAACAGATTTTAGAAAAGAAAATACAGTTTAACCCATTCCTAGACTTGCTAAAGTGTACTCAAATTAATCCCTTATTTTATCATGTAAGTGAAGGTTTTATTTAGCATAAGTGAACAACTTTTCATCAACAGACATCGTTCATGGATCGATATAAATAGATTCGTCTTTTTTGCATTAACTCACTTGGGTACTTGGGTAACGTATCCAGCCGTTTTTTAACAGGTTTTATACAGTCTTCTTGGAAAAAGTGACACAGCCAGGGCTAACGATTTTCTTTATTGAGTGTTAATAAACATTGAGCAATCAAACTTATTAAATTCTACGGCATAAATGTTATGCTTGAGATGCAAGTTATTCCAATGCAGAGCTGTTGCCACTTTTGCAATACAATTATTGCGATGTTCATTTGCAGCATACGTTTAAAAGATGTGTAATTCACTAGTGTACGAGTATATAACGATGGACCTGATGTCTTCCTGACAATCAGTAGAATTTAAAATAGTCATATCCGTCTTATGCTTAGGTTCATCTTGAGATGAAAAATGTAAATCAATGACTCAAACATTTTATATCAAGTTTTTCTTTTTCAAAGTCTTTAATATACTACTGTGGCAAAGGATTTACTTTAATGTCTTGCAATTAACGTTTTAATTGTTAAGTTCTTATTAAACTACCTCCCGGCCATATGTACATATAATATTCAATTGAGTATGATGATAGACTTTCACTTTCAATATCCATATCCATATAGTTTTGTTTTCTTAAATTTTATATTAATATTCTAATTAATAACATACTAATTAAGGTACATATTAATGATTAAAACTCATAAATTGTTTGCTTTTGCAGAATTTATTTATACAATAATCATTTACAATGAAATAATATTTATGAAGTATGTTATCCTTGTAAGCATCTTAAGCAATAAATGAAACTCCCTGCAATTCCTACATAATATGCATTTCCAAAAATATTTCGGTATATATTAAAAATACATAAAGAAATATAATATATGCACATATATTCTAATATTTACTACCTTACTTGCATTTTAATAATAAGAAATATGATGCATCTCATCCATTATCGCGCAAAGTTTGGAGTCTACAAAACACTTTTTTGCCACTTAAAAAGAACACTTTTGACATATTTGCCACACTCATGCTATATTCACTATTATAACTTTTTGTAAAAGCACCAACACCATTTATTTCAATATTTTAATGGAATCTTTAAAAAAAAAATGCTTTTTCTAGCCAATCAATTATTTTTTATTTAAATTTACACTTAAAGTTGAAGAATTTTCACAAAAAATTTATCAGCAACATAAAACACAAACCACAAGAAGAAAAATAAATTGACAGCAGCACAAACAACAAGGCGTCCGAATAGTAGTACAGTGTTGGCAAACGTTTGAATATAAACACCTGAATTAAGAAATAATACATAAAACTATTAAAATATTCATATATTTTATTAAATATGAAGTTATTAAATAACAATAAATAATTTGTTTAAATCGTTTTATTATAATAAGATAAATATTTAATGAATAATATTTTAGATAATAAAAAATGCAACTCTGTTGGTTATATTAAAATGTCAAATTTTCTGGCTTCGTCTATTAGTATGTTGTGACATTTGGAAAAGAATTGATAGTGAATTTGTGTGTAAAAATTAATATATTTCCCTAGAAAAATTTTAAATTATTTTTATAAAAATCCTAACTGCTATAATTTATTTTACCAATAATGTTAAAAACAACTAACCATTATTATTACTAAATTCTAAATTCATGATATAGTCAAACTTAGAATTAAAAACTTTTAATTCGCTGTACTGCCTATATAAACAATTTTCATTGAAAAACAACATATTCTTATAAATTGTGAATAAAATTATTATTTTTCTTAAAACATTTGTGTTTTTTTTCCTTTTAGCACCTATGATAATATAATTTAATATTAATCTGTAAGAGCTTGTTTTTCCTTTGTTAAACTTACTCATTTGCATTCGATTCTTTGCAGCTCCAGCGCCAAAGAAGCCAGTGGCCAATGTTCCCGAAAAGATACCCTTGTGTGCCGGCAGCCGAGTTTATATATCGAAGAAAGATTTGATTAAAATATTTATACCAAATGCCTGCATATATACATCGCGTTTGAGTGATTTGGTGTTTGGTTTGGAAAATCTGGAAAATGTTGCAAAATCTGGCAAGGGAAATTATGTGGAACTACTTAATGAGGACGTTTTAAAATCTATATTAAGTGAGTAAAATTGATAATAGTACGATGTATTAGTTTTGTAATTACTAAGTAATAATTATATCTCATTATTACGAACCGTTCGACAGACCATTTCTTCTCTGTATAGTATAACAGTATAGAATCTTCACTGGGAATTGAACTCATAATATCGTTACTGTCGACCTAACCACTACCACTGAGGCATCAAAAGCTTTTTCTTAAAGTATTTTTATTTGTCATAAATTGACTGTGAATTCTTTAAAAGAAAGTTAACATTTTTTAATGAGCATTTAAATAATAAAAACATATGCATATGTTTAATTGAATACATATTGCAGAATAAAATACGTTTCATCAGAGTACTTTGTATCAAAATGTACCCGAAGAGTGCTAATCTTAACTGTTTAGTTCATATTTTTATAAAACGTCTAATTGTATTTAGGAAATCTTTTAAATGCTGTCTATTATCAATTTGAATTCCTGACAAAGTGCTCTTCATTTTTCAGCGCCTAAAACAGATATATAAATCAATTTTCGTCCAAATCAGCTTATTTTAGCTTTTTAGTCTGTTTTCAATTGTTACCATAGCAATACTACGTAAAGATAAGGAAGTATTACCGATTTTTTAAGATTTTTGTCATACACTTGGTTTTCTTTTTTATGAATGATGATTAATTTTATAAGTTTTTATTTGTAAAAAGTATTTAAATATGGAAGACCAGTTTTTATGTTATGATAACTCATTTTTATCACTGTTGACTTTGAATTGATACTCCTTTCTATTCCGAATTTACATACTTTTTAAGATCAAATTTCTTTTTCAAATACCATTTAAAAACACATCTCCTTCGCACTCTATTCTATTTGATTGATTATAATGTTTGGAATTTTATAATTATATAATAGCGGTTCTCAATTATACAATTCTATATTGAAATGGTTTTAATTTTAGTGAATAGTGAACTTTTTAACGAGAAAATCTGAGAAAAAAATCCTTTGAAGAATTAATAACTATTTCAGATACTTACTTTGCTTACTAAGATTTTAAATAAAAATATGAACTTATTTTTTGTTTTTCACTTATTTTTACAGCTCATGTGGTGCAAGTTTTCAGAAATCGTGGTGAAACCATTGACAATGATGAAGTTTTACGTTTTATAGAGCAAAAACTTAGCAACATATCCAAGAGGGCGACAGCATCTACATAGCTGCGGTTAAAAAATATCCAACAACTTTTAAAATAGTGTCTGCTTTTTCTTAATTATCATACTTTTTTCCTTCTTATAATTAAGCAGTTAAAGTGTTTTTACCATTTGTAATATCTATGTCAAACAGTTGTGTGTAATTAATAAGCTAAAATATAAATTTGGTATAAAAACTTAAACATTTCGTATAAAATTCTTTTTTTTTTTTCTTGTTTCCTATATTGTTAAGAGAAACGATTGATATGAAATGATTTCTAATATTCCTTTCTGTTTACTTGCAGATATTAAGTACATATTCGAGGATAAGAACACTGCCACTTACATACAATATTCAACAACCCAACGTGGTCGTGTTATGTTAATTTATAATGGCTATCGTTATGTGGAAAATCGACAGAGCCATAAAAATATATTTTGGCGTTGTTCCCGTTATGTGAAGTATGGTTGCCGTGCCACAGTTGTTACCTCCAAAGTTAATGACGATGTTTTGATACGTGTGGCAGGCTCGCCACATACCCATGAACCGGAGATGAAAACCGATGCTTTAGTTGAAATGACACCGGATTTCGGTTTAGAAGAGTCAAAAATGGGCATTATGCGCACTATGGTTAGCTTATTAAACGACTAAAATCAGCATTTGTTTATATTTGTACAGAAGATGTGCAATCACTGACGATACAAATTAGCATTAACTTATTATTGTATTATAATGTAAAAATAAAAATCTAAGACGTTTTATTTATAATAAATAACACAACGAAAATCATAAATTGATTAATTTAAACAAGTTTTTAATAAGTAAGATTAAGATTTTTCTCAAGAAAGGCAAAACATAAGCTAAAATAACTAATTTTTCTTTTTTTTTTATTTTATTTTTAGATAATAAAATGAAATCGTTTACTGATAACAACGATGATTTTCGTCGACCATTGAATTTACCCAAAATATTGGATGGAAAATTTTACAACAATATACAATCTCATCCCAAAACGCCAGGAGGCATACAGGCAACTTGTACTACATGCTTTGGCAAGATATCCGGTACTACAAAATCCACCGGTAATTTTTTGAGCCATATAAAACGGCGCCATAAGGAAATATTACCCTCATGTCAATTATACTGCTCTGCTAAGAATTTAAGTTGCTTTAATCAAACAGATATAAAGTTTCCTGGAAATTTTCCCATGACCTTAACAAATTCAAACGTACCGATTATGCTGGCATATCCAACGTCAACACCCGTTACTGTTACTAAAGAACACAAACCTCAAGTATCTTGCGTAACAACGACTGCAATGGTTATGTCCGTTGCGCCGACCACTACAAATCCTAATGTTATACCCGCCGTATCTACTTATTTACGTAGTGATTCTTCCTCCTCAAGCCAAACAACCACAAGCAATGCGGTTACAATTAATAATCCAACTAATGGTGTTTTTAAACAATCTCCTCCATTTCATCTTTAAACAAAACAGCCATGCTTTTAACACGAATATAGTTTTTTAAGTTTACAAAAGTTTATTCATTATTTCTAAAGGTTTTCTAATTGCTAAAAGCCGTGTATTTCCAATGGTATTATAAGTTAAAAACTGTTTAGCCTCACAGCAGTTAATTCTTTTTTTTATTACTTTTTGATTACATAACTTAATATTTTATACATAATTTTTAATCATTTTCTCGTTGATCTGTGCAATGTAATGCGATGAAATGAAAAAGAAATATTTTGTAATTTTTTTTTAATAAAATAGTACAAAAGAAACTTTTTATGGCCATTTAACGCAATGTAATTAATAGCAGTTTAAATATCAAATATACTTTTAAGTTCAAAAAACAATATAAGAAAATTGTATAAATGTAACTCAATATGTATATCATGATATAAAGTTCATTATCATTGTCTGAAAGTGTTTCTCAATCAAACAAGAACATTTCACTGTACATGATGTATGTATGTTTAGTTTATTTTAATTTTTATATACACATTTTGTATAGCAATATAAGAAATTTTAATAAAAATGTTTTTAAAAATATTACAAAAAGAACATTTTAAGAAATCCATATGTAGTATGTACATAGAGTTTATAAATATGTACAACAATATTTAATAACGAACCTTCTCTTCTTTTTTCAAATTCAAATATATTAGAATTTAATTTCTGATCTCTTTTTCTATATTTTATCTTTTCTAGTTAAAATGGAACAAAAAACATTTAACTGCCATTCAACAAATAAATTATCCGAAAACTTCCAATTGTGCGCAAATTTTGGTCTATCAAAGAAATCTCGTCCTATACTATTAATCGAAAATTATTCGTTTGTATGCGATACAAAACCGAAAAAGAAAACAGCATATGTGTCCAGTTGGCGTTGTTCCATGTATGTTAAATATTTGTGTAAGGCACGAGCATGTACTAAACAAATTGGTGGTGATATTCGTTATAGAATAACACATCCATTCCATACGCACTAAACAATAATTATTACCAAAGTAAGTACATATGTAAACAGTGATTAAATTCCTTTGAAAAATGTAAAGAAAAATAAAAATTTTGAATTTTTAAAACAATAAAACATTATAACCTCCTTTGAATTCTGTATTCCGAATTGAAATAACTGAATGTTACGTTATTTTGCATATGATTTCCAAATATGATCATATTTTTTTCAAGAGGATTTCAAAAATTTTTATAAAATAATGTTCAAATTCGGCATACAGAACAGATCAGGTATGTTATATATTTCAATAACTTGAAGATGAAATTTTCCAAATTGTAATAAAAAAAGAGAAGAAGACGCAGTCACTGCCTACCCATAACTCCATTTCATGTAAATTAAAATTATTTCTAAATAAATTCTAAATTCTGTTGATAATTGGCTATGTTGAATACAGCAAAAAAATAATTATTTTTTAAATAAATGGTTTTAGTAACCTATATATTCTATATTTTGTAAAAAAGCAACTGGATATGCTAGAAAGGGTTAGAGAGTGCGTAAAAAAACCAGATATTAGTAATAACCCAAACCCCTTTATTTTCTTCTTTTCATCGTTTTATCGATTCTGATCCGATACTATGACGCTGAACGTACCAATTTTCTCAGAATATGGCAGATCAAAGCCCGTTACTCGTTCCATTTGTTTCTAGATGTCTATGGCCTGCTGTGGACAGTAAGAGAACAGATTGGCTGCTGGGCTTGGTTAAGACCAGCTTAAGGTTGGTTGTCGGTTTTATCACGGGGCACTGCGAGATTAGGTCGCTGACGGGGATCTGGAACAGATCCCAGCCGGACTATTGCAGGGCATGTTGCGATGAAGAGGAGTTGGAGGCTATCGAACACCTCCTCTGTAACTGCCCAGCCCTTGGTAGGTTGAGGACCCTTGGCAGGGCCTTCTTTGAGAGCTTGAATTCTGTGTCGAGAGCCGAAATCAAGGCTCTCCACAGATTCATTAGTAGTTTGGGCTGGTTGAGAGGTGCTAGGGCTTCATCAGTGTAGTCGCATTCTCCCCCTTTTTGTTTGTGTCTGTTTCTTCCTGTGTGATTCCTCCGCTACCCATTCTCCCCTTACCTACATACCCTCCTTTCATCCTATTCCCTCCCTAAGGACGTTGTACAATGGGTCAATTCGACCTCCGGGTACTGTACTTGTCTTAACTGACAAGTACACGTCCTCTAACCTAACCTACTCGCTCAATTGCTTGTTTAGATTAACAACGTCCGTTAATTTTAAGTTGGGCCAATAGAAACGTAGTATACATTTCGCTCACCTGTTTTCGAACGCTTGGATCTTTGATATGGTGCCCTATGTGGTGGTTGCATGTAATAACCAGTGTTGTTGGTGATGTTTTTCTAATAGAATTTTGTAAAATTCATTGTCCTTATTTTTTTTTGCTATCACATGGAATTATCTTGAGTAAGCTGTTTCAGGGCAATAACAACAGTTCCCAAAAGATTTGAAGAAAAGGCACTTATTGAGACAACTTAATCCCGAGCTGCAGAAAATTCATTATGTTCTTATTTTAGAGTAAATTGAAATCTCTCGGATTTATCTCTAATATCTTATAATTTTCAATTGAATAATTATTTCAATAATATCTTTAGAACATATTGGAGTTATTAAAACATAATAAGACTTGCTGTCGCTTCCTTTGGCTTATCGTATAAAGAAAATAAATTCAGTATTTACCTTTATTTACACATATTTATATACATCTGTGAATATTTACATTTTGTATAGGCTGTACATGTTATTCAAAACCTAAAACAACGTAAAATAAAATTTTTGAAAGAATCCATGATTTGAACAAATTAAATTATATTTTACTTAAATATGTACCTGCCATATTTTAGGTTTATTAAAAAAAATATATTGCTTTTATTTGTGAAATTATAAAAGCTATTTTTTGATTTAGCTGTGTATCACAGTTTATGTATAGTTTATAATTAATACTTTACCGATATCCAACCTATTTTTTCCTATAAAATTCTTTTAAATTACATCGTTTTGGATTTCAATTGATGATATACGGTAGGGACATTTATGTGTATCATGATTTATGTGGTAATAAACCAATTGAACTAAATTTTTTGTAGATCAACATACCAGATCTACGCGCCAACTCAATACGCTGACCATCCCCAGAATGATTGTGTATATCTGCAGAAGAATATGCCTAGTCAGCGTAAATATCAAACAGAAATTCCAATACTACATACCATTTGTTACATACAAGTCGTCACCAATAGTCTTTAAACGACTACGACATTTTTTGGAGCGATTGTGTATACATTCCCAGTACACTTTATCACCCATAGGCCCAAAACGTTTTAAATTTGATCTGTAAATGAAGTCATTGATTGCCAGTAACATGCCTCCTTTACGGCTAATAATAAACAATTGGGGGCCACAGTTACGTACGTGCTGCATTACTGGAAAAAGAAAAAAACATTTTAAAAACAAAATGAGAGTAAAACCAAAAGTGAGAGTAAAAAAAAAAAAAATTTAAACTTTATAACTTTATTTATAATTAAATTAAAACTGGTGTTTTAGATTTAATATCTTGTTCGTTTATTATTTAATTACTGTTCTTTATTAAAGTATTGAAATGATTATCAAAAAATGCTCTTATAAACTATTGTATTGAATTATTTATATAAAAAGAATATTAAAACCACATAAGGCACCCAAAAATTAATATATTAGATAATATTAGTAATGTTAGAATATTTTTTTTAATAATTTTAAATATCTGCAAATATGTATTTCAAATTATTGAACAGGTTTCTAAAAGAAGTACTAGTCATAGGCTGCAAATTTCGTTAAATAGTTACAAAGATAAACACGGAAAGAATTTTGAAATCAATTCTAATATGATTGTAAAATTAAAGTTTTTAAATTAAATAACTTGACTTCCTCATCTCAGAGCGCTAACTCGCGGATTCTCTTTAAAATTAAATGAATAATTTTGATCAACATAATTACTCTTTTTTGCATAACTCTTATACTGCCAAAATAAACTTTTAAATTATGAAAACAGTGACTTGCAATTCTATAACGGTGGTAATTGCATTTGAATTGTTCAGGAAGCTATTCTTAATGAATGCGAAAGGACAATTTTTTTCCTTCCAAATTCATGCTTGATTTAAAGTCACTATCAAGTTTTACAAATGAAAGGTACTTAGAAATCGGTCGATAGGGAAATGGTTTTTCTAATCTTCATATATATTTTTTATTATTTAGAAATTGAAAACTTATGAATAAACTAAATGAAAAAGATTTCGAGTTTCCTCTTGCTCGAAATACAGGACAATTATGCAAATGTTTAAGGAAATTTATATTTTGTTTTTAAAGTGGCCCTAAGAATTATTTTTTATTGTTTCTTTTTGCCTAACAAAGCTTTCTGCAGACGTTTTTTAATTTTTTCACGGAATTCATTAGCATCTTCCGTGGACGCTGTTATTGTTTTTGCTTCAGATGGTTTATTGTCATCTTCTAAGGATGATGTATTAATGAGTTCTGAAGTAAATTCCAAACATTCTTGTGCTGTAGCCTTTTCGATTTTAATAACATTGGTCACTAAAGGCTGCGGCATTGTTTGCTCTACAAATACTGTGGTAGTCGTCTGATCTGATTGATTGTCTGGTTCTGGTTCTGAACGCACAACTTCTTGCGTATCGGCTGTGGTAACATATTCCGTTTCAGCTTCTGAATCTTCGGCCGGTGAAAATTTAACCGAAGTAACGCTTTTATCGGTTGCCTGAACAAAATGTATATGTTCGCCGTCCAAGGGATACACCAATTTCTGATCGGTTACAACACGCACCAAACAATCTTCTTTGTTTTCTTTATAACAACACTGGAATATCGTATATTTACCCTTGCGGAACGAATAGCGGAAGTGGTGGCCATCTACCACAAGTTTCATGGTACCTTTAGTTGTGGATGCATAAAGTATGGGTCGACCTGGATTGTTATTAATAGCCTCCTCAATCTTGTTGGAAATTTTCACTGTCTTTGGTGGTGAACTCAACGGATATTTACGAGGGCGACCTTTTTTACCAGGTACCCGATTAACTTTGGTCTCCCGCAGTAAATCATTTGAAGAACCTGAATAATAGTAACACAAATGCAAACGAATTAATATAATTTTATATAATTATATGCGTATAAAGAATTAAGAACTAATAAATGAAATAAAACAAATTAAAAGTAATTGTGTAAATAAATAATATTCTTTATTAACAAAATAATGTAAAAAAAATAAAAATCTAGTAAATCACACGCGTCACTACTTTAATTTTTTAATAAATAAACACAGTTGCAAAATGTAGCACCGATAAAGAAAATAATAAACAAGGCTGCCAAGTTTATTACTTTCATTTCAAAAATACCGCAATACCACCGCCAAGCTTTCAGTACTTTTTTCATCAAATGCGTTTTTGTTCGTTCAAAAAATAAATATATATTTTATAAATAATTCGCACATTCTTTTTCCGTTTCCGGGTTAATTAAGTAAAAATTAAGCCCGTTTGTTTAATGTACTACTATGTGGTCTGTCTGTCTAACAGGTAGGTAGGTTACAAGTGAAAATAGCCTTATTAGATAGACGCCCAACGGCCACTGTTCCAACTCCAAGTCAGACAAAACGAAACCAAAAATCATAACGGCGTTATTATTAATTAATTAATTAATAAATATATAATATATGTGTGTGTGTGTGTGTGTGTGGGTAGGTAGAAAACGAAGTATGCGGGTGGGTAGGTAGAAAAAAGTAGGTGGAGCTAGCTTTATTTAGTTAGTTAGTTGTTTGTAAGTTCGCTCACCCAAAAAAGGCCCGGTTTGAACCCTGAACCCCCCAGGTTCGGACAAAATGAATGTGGAATGAAGTTTGTTTGTTTTGTTTGCTCGCTGCTGGTTGGAAAGAAAAGCAAAAAAAATTAATTTTTTAAGGTGGTGAATTTTGTAGTTGTGGTGAGTTTCTAGTGTGGTGAGATCTTCCAAAATGTGGTGAATTTATCCGGTGTGGTGAATAAAATCGAAACTCACCAAAGTGCCGTTATTCGAAATGGGTACTGTATTACCATAAATACATGTACTGTACATCGCGATTTGGACGGTGCGTGTCTAGAATAAGTATTTTTCATATCTGTTAGTGGAGGCATTCAGCGATATATATGTCTGGTTACTGCATTAAAACAATGTTGCCATTGTGTCATTCTATTTGAAATTCTAAAAAATTAAAATTAGAAAACTGCATACAAAAAATAATTAAATTTAAATTATTTTGCAAATGAATTTTTGAATAATTTCTTTCTTTTATGTTTTATTTCCAAAATGCTTTTTGCAAATTGGAAGCTCTTCTATTTATAATTTTTTGTGCTTTGTTCGATCTAAATTTTGTAAAATTTGTATCGGATCCTAAATTTAACATCAGGAAAAATTAATTATTAAAGAATTCATTCATTTTTCCCTCTTTTTCAGAAGTTGGTTACAGATTTTTAGTTTCCTGGCAACATTTCAATTTTAAACATTTCAGTACTTTTTTATTATTACAACAGATCTTATGGTATGCGTTTTTCAACTATAGTTGATGAGGTTAGGCTAATGGTAAAGGAAAGGTCTTTCTTTAGCCCCGGTTAGCCAGGGGCTAACGTATGTAGTATGTTCGCTTTTAGATTACGAAAAGCAATGAGGAGAAAGAATGCTGAATGAACCCGTTGCATCGACATTTTTGACTAAACCTTCGTCAACTGTTTTTGTTTTGTATATGAGAAACATGTATGTAGTTAGTTTTTCTTTCCATTCCGTACGTAAGTATAAATAAATATATTTTTATAAAACTACCATTTGATGCAAAAAGGTACTCTTTCAGTTATAGTTCAGTACTATATCAAAATTTCGATTTTGCAACACTGGTTTAGAATGTATTTTATTTACAAACAATTGTTTGATGAGTTAGTTAACTCTTCGATAATAAACATAAACATATTTGGAGATTATTATTAATAATACAAAATTCTATTGAACTATTTATTAATTAAATTTAGTGCACAAAAATAATTAAATTCTCCCAAAAACATTTATTTATTTGTTTATTTCATTGTCAATGGAATAACAACCCTGTTTTTATTAGACTTACGCCATTTTGTGCAATCTATTACAATTGTATAATAGTTAAAAAGTTTCGCCGTGGTATTTTGTGGTGTGTATGCTCTAAAGTGCTGAAAAAATATTAAAAAATAGTGTTTAAATACCATAGAAAATGTTGTAAATTATATATAAAGATAAAATAAATAATACTTTTCGTTTGTGTAATAAAGTTTTTGTGTTTTTAAGAGTTTTTCGAATAGAAAAATGTGATTTTGGTGTGCTTGCCTAAACCAGTTGTGCTCAATGCGTCTGTCGCATGAAAAAATGCAGAAATGTCACAATTATCCAAGCGTTTTATGATAATTTATTTTATTTGTAATAAAGAAATCTATATTTTATGAAAATTTAAAATAAACCAGTGAAATAATAAAATTAAATATATACCATAAATCAAATATTTATTTACAATAATATAAAAGTGTAATTTTTGTGCGACATTTTTTATTTTTTATGGCTTTATAATGAAAGCATATGCGTAGCAAAGTTATGATTTTTTTTTTGCTCGTTTTAAAGCGAATTGGTTTATTTGTTTTGTTATTCTCTGCCTTGGTACAGATTCGTTGTAAATCATAACAAAACAAAAACAACTCATAAAAGTGTTTTGAATAGTAAATAAATAAAAATTTAAATAATAAAAAAGAATTTAATGTAATAATGTTCTATGAAGTGATTTACTGAAAATATGGAATATGTGATGAATTGTTAAAATAAAAAAAGATCTGATAAAGTGTATATAACAAATATATTTTATTGGAATAAAACTTTTGGCGCCAAATGAAAGGGTAAGTTATCAATAAAATCCTAATAGGTATATATTATAAATCTTTCTGTAAGTCTATTTTTTTGTTTGTTTGTTGGTTTGTTTGTTAGCCAATCACGCCTGGACCGATTTTCTTGAAATTTGGGATATAGATCGAGCTTTTGTAGGTGCAGGTTATAGGCTATAAATCTTTTCAAAATTTTGACCAAAAGGGGAGAAAAATGGGACAAAGGGAGAAAAAATGGGCAAAAATTAGTACTTTTATATGCATAAGTGCTGTATTTTATCTGTTTTATAGGTAATTTTTTACGATTTAGCTTGGTTAAGTTTCCCAAATAGCTATTGGAGGTGTTCCGTTTCTAAAGTTGAAACAAAAGGGGTCCAAAAAGGGGGAAAAGGGCCAAAAACGGGGCAAATTGAGTGCATAGCCAATCACGCTTGAACGCCTGGACCGATTTTCTTGAAATTTGGGATATTGATCGAGCTTTTGTCGGTGCAGGTTATGTTATAATCTTTAGCAAAGTTGTTGCGCATGAGCCGACGAAGGTTTCTAAGTTGGTATGACCAATATCCGACAGGTGGCGCCACGGAAAATTACTAAAAATGAATTAAATCGTAAACTATGCATTTGATCATGATATGATCTTTAGCAAAGTTGTTGCGGATGAGTCGACGGGATTTCTAAGTTGGTGCGATTAATTTCCGATAGATGGCGCCACTGAAAATTATTCAAAATGAATGACAAGTAATTGGTCAACCTACACCTCAAGCACGGAAGAAAAGAGCATTACGAGCCTCAGAATCAGACTAGCAACGAGCATTGAAACTGGAAAATCTTCGAGTACATGCCGCTGAGACCCGTTCGAGAGAAGTGAGATTAGAAAATGAACGAATGCGTACTGCTCAGGCCCGTTCGTCTGAATCATCTGGACAACGGGAAACAAATTCAATAAAATGATTCAAAATTAATTGGATATTTGTGTAATGTCTTCCCTTCAAATTTATTTTAGTTGGTGGAGCTAGTAAAGCTAGTAAATACATCCTAAGATAATAATGAAAGAAAGTTAAATAGGATTAATAAGAATGAAAAAAGGAAGACTGTATCAACGTCGAAATGTCAGGTAAAAATTGGGGACTTCTGTCAAAGATTGTTCGTTGGATCTATACGGCAATTGTTAGAAATGTTTTTGTGATGTGATTTGATTGTTCTATTATTCTTCACTACTACTCTTTTTTAGTTCTTTTGCTTAAAAATTAGAAACTGGAATCTAGGGATTTGTATTTATTTTTATTATTAATTAAAATTACTAAACATTACATTACTAATCTTATATATTTTAAAGTATTGAACATTATTTTGTTGTATAAAGAACTTATTTGTTACAGCTGCTCCAGAGAATATTTCATCAAATTTATTAAACTTATTTGACTTTAATTTTAAATATATTGTACCTATATTTGTTTATAAACATACAAAAATAAAGAAAATCAACAATAACATATAAAAACGCATTCTGAATATTTTCATTTTGTAGAAATATGGCGTAAATATTGCTAAATTTGTAATTGATGTAACGCCTTCTGAATTATTTAATAATAAAATTAAATCATAATTTTTGCAATGTATAATATAATAACATCCTTAATGTATTTTTTTAATTTCAGTTGGTCCATTAAAGTATATTTATTCACCTCGTGGCACACCCTTAGTGCTATTAGACAATTATTTATATCGTAATAATAGAGGAAAATATTGGCGCTGCTTTAATTTTATTAAACATCGTTGTAAAGCACGTCTTATTATCGATCAGTTGGGTTTGGTAAAAAAAACTGGCGTGCATACTGATGAACAAGTACATGGAAAAATAAATTTCAATAAACAATTTATTAAAGTAGGTGGCAATAATGCTGCTCGAATAATAAAACCAAAATTGAGAAAGAAAAATCGTAAAACATACCAAAAGAAACCTCAACAAGTATTTATCCAACAACAGGAATTACAGATTAAAAAAGAAACGCCAGAGATTGAATCCGAAGTGAATGAAATCTAAACGGATTAGATATTTTATTTCCTACACTATATTTTTAAGTATTCATGTATACCTTTTAAGTTAATTACATTTTTAAAATTGCTTAAGATTTCAAATAAATAAAAAAAGTATTGGCGATTTTTTTTACTACTATTTATATTGTATAATTTCTAAATAAATTTGTAATATCTCAATATCATTTTTGATTCATTTGTACTATTTACGTACATATGTAGAGTAGACTTAATATGTATAAATAAAACAAAAATTGATGTACACTGGATTCTGCATATAAGAATTCAGAGAAGATTATTTGATTGGCTTTAAATTTGTAATCTTATTTTATTCTAGATCAGACGGAATTTATATACAGTCAACGGGGTCATCCCCTATTGGTTTATAGGAAATATGTCTATTGCAAAAATCGTAATCGCTCTTGGCGCTGTATACGTGTACATAAAGAAAATTGTAAATGTCATCTGTTGTTTGTATCACCTGACTGCGTTAAAGTTATTGGTGAACACAGTCACGAAGAAGAAGTCGAAAGAATATCACAAGCACGCAAAGTTGTAACATGTTCGCCAGACATTCCGTTCAATGATTCCAAAGATTCTGTAACTCAAGAAACAGAATCGGAAATACCCAAAATAAAAGAAGAGCCCATAGAGGCAATATAGACTGGTTATACGTACTTTTTTTTTTAAACTTAATTTAAAATAAAATTAGATTTTACAAAATTCAATTCTATGATTCCAACGATTCTGTAACTCAAGAAACAGAATCTGAAATACCCAAAATCAAAAAAGAGCCCATAGAGGCAATATAGACTGCTTATACGTACTTTTTTTTTAAACTTTATTTAAAATAAAATTAAATTTTATAAAATTATATATTCAAGCGTTTTCTTAATCTCATTAAAAAGCTACAGTTTCTTAAGTTCCGTAATACAATATTAAACTAATACCTTTACTGGCATATTTACAGCCCCAACAACAAGGTGCTTGACTTCGCCAAAAGCCAACTACTACATGTTACCTTTGCCAATTGGTGTTTGGTTGGAAAATGAAACTTATCATTATATGCGTAATCAAAAACAGGGTTTAAATCTAATATTTCGTGGTTACATGTATAAAAAAGAGGCTAGTTTTCGTTCCACCATCAATTGGATTTGTTCGAGTGGCAATGGAAAGCGCGTATCAGAAAATAAATGCACGGCACGCTGTATAACAAAACTGGAAGGTGGCTTAAAACTGGGCAAAAATCCTCATAATCATCCACCTAAATTCACTGATGATGCTCTGCCAGCTAATCTTATCAAGGGTGATGGTGTTTTGCCACAACGTTTGAAATTATTTTAATACTTAAGTCTAAATTAATACGTAATTTTAGCTAGTGTGTATGTGTGTAACAATGTAATTAAAATAAGTTTTATAAATAAGATATCTAACTAAACAATATAAAATTTTAATATTAGTTGCTAACTTTGAAATGGAAATTATGTTTTTATTGTTTTATTGTTGTGTATATAAAAACATTTATGCATAAGCTATTTTAAGTTTTTTCCTTTTTCGTTTATTAACAATATTTTTATTATTCTAGCTCATTTTACTATACGCGAAATAACTGGCGGTTATACAGCTTTCAAACAACCAAAGGCCATAAATTGTAATACAACACAGCCCAGCAATGTTTGGGATCATTATCCTGCTTTCATACCAAGAACTGGTGCTAAAACCAATCCTACAAGACGCTGTGCTTATTGTTATAAATCAGATAGGGTTAGAAAAGAAACAAGATACTGGTGCCCAACGTGTCAAGTGTCGTTATGCATAGTACCATGTTTTAGATTACATCATTGTTATCCAATAACGATCCTTAGATAGGTTACGTATTACAAAGTATATTATCTGTAATAAATATAATTTATTTATTTAGATATTTTATTTGTTTTAAATACTGATTTTTATTATTTTGTTAATCGTTTATTGTTTTATGTTAATGTTATCTTATTTTTATTATAATTTATGCTTTATTTCTTATAAACATTTCTAGAAATACAAATTATTAAATGTGGTTCTGTGGAATATATGCTATACAGAGGCAATAAATATTATAAAACACGTTGCTCAGCCTTTCGAAGTCATTGGCGTTGTTTGGCCCTTAATTGTCCAGCGTATTTGGTATTGAACGATCTTAGGGGTGGCCAACTTATCAAATGTAAAACCCATCTTAAAGAATGTTTAATAAAGGAAGAAAAATTCTCATAAACAACCTTGGACTTTTACTCAAAAAACTTAATTTTATTTAATATTGCTTTTTAACAATTATTGTTAAATATTTTATTGTTCATTAATACTTTTTATATTTCTTTTACTTCTTTTCTTTAACGTTATACACTAATTTAGAGAACGCGTACTTCGATCAGTTGGTTGTACAGTCTCAAATACAAGACTCACCAGGCCAGGCGGTTTTGCCAGTGGATGAAGCTAGAACCTCTACATCATTTATACATCGAGTTTCAACGTCATCGCTACGTAACAGCAACAACGGTCCTGTATTTGTGGTCAGTAAATATGGCACAAAACAATTGCTACTCAAACAGCACACATTCAATCGCCATGTTACCCGAGAAGATGTAACCTATTGGCGTTGCAGTCAATTTGCCGTATTGAGATGTCGGGCACGTATCAAAACCAAAGGCAATATTTTGACTGTGCTGAATAGTGAACATAATCATGAAGTTATAACGCAAGCTCGAAAATATGGTTCTTTAAAAAGTCTCAAAGCCCAACAGACTGCCAAAAAAGAACCCAAAGACAAGTTGAAGGATGGTGGCGATATAAACGAAACAGAACATTCACAGGTTTAAAACAAACAAACAAAATATCATTTCTTTTTTACTTAGTTTAATTTAATATTATTTCTCTTTTTTTTTACATTTTGTATTGCATTACAAAAACTACTAAAAATTGTGTTTGGAGAGAAATACTTTTACTTTGTGAAAAAATAAAATTTATCTTATAATATAAATTTAATGGAAATAACTAAATAACTTAAGTCTTAGATTTTAATAAATAAAAAAACAGTTAAGAATAATAAAACTTTATTAAAGAAAACGAAATTCTTTTCCAAAAAGAATACCAAAAAGAGAAGAATTGCTTTGGATTTTCTTCTCCTTATGGTTATTCCGAATATGTGTATAATTTTAGAAATTTATTGTAAATTTAAATTTAATTGAAATTTTTCTTTTAATAATCATATCCGTTCTTTTCTTTCTTTTTCTTTTTTCCTAGTCGGCAATTTCTTTATTACTTATATAACTGGATTTCGCGGCAGCCGTAAATTAAAGGTTGGTGATTATACATTTACCCGCAACAAAGCATCGGGTAATAAAACCTATTGGTCTTGTGCCCGTGCAGGTATTCATAAATGCAAGGCTCGTGCTGTTACCATCGATGAGGATTTTCGTCACGATGTGGTCTTAAAATGTGGCAAACACAATCATCCACCATTTTAATAACGCACAACTGACAACATACAATATTTCGACTGCATCAACGTTATTATTATGACCACCACCATTACCATCACCCCTGCAACATTAAAATGTAGACGCCAAACATTATGT
Organism: Sarcophaga caerulescens; assembly: GCA_927399465.1. Taxonomy (NCBI): domain Eukaryota; kingdom Metazoa; phylum Arthropoda; class Insecta; order Diptera; family Sarcophagidae; genus Sarcophaga; species Sarcophaga caerulescens. Next base: position 9,429,640 of record OV656872.1, read on the forward strand.
ATGTTTTTTCATCATCGTCCTTTATGTTGTTGTTGTTGATTTTTACATTTTTATACTTAAAGCAGAATATTACAAAAAAAAAACATAAACAAAAAAAAAAAAAAAACTAAAAGGATGGGATGGGATGAATGATGTTTAAAGTTTTCTAAAGAAATTGTTCTCTTTTGTTTTTATTTTATTGCAAAATTTTTATAATAAAAATTTAAAATGTTATTAACTTGTTGTTGAAAAAACAATTAAAAACCGAAATTTCTTAATTATTTTTAATTAGACTGGATGGGAGCTGTTAAAAGTAATATTTTATGTAAATATTTTCAAAATATTTTCTTTTTTTTTATTAACATTTTGTTTATCTTTTACATTTTTTATAGAAATTAAAGTGGAAAGTGGCGACTTCTCGTTTATCATGGGTCAAAGAGGCTGCACTCTATTAGCTTATAAGGGTTATAATTTTGTTAAAAATCGTAAAAGCGGCGTAAAAACTTATTGGATTTGTGCCAAAAAGGTGAGTGGTTTTTGTCTAACCATCAAAAATATCGTGTATCTTTTAAATATTTTTATATACAAAAATAATGCTTGCAATTGCTTGAATTAGTTTTTTATAAAGATTTTGATTATGTTAAAAATATGATTGACATTTTAGCACACCAAGAACCCTATTATGCTTCAATAGATTACTTTATTGTGTTGCAAGAAACAAATTATGTACAATTTTTGGTATTCGATTCAGGGAATAATTCAAAAACATGAACTACATGGCTATGACTTACAAATATGTTGCACAACTAAAGAAATAATTATTCTTGTCGTACCGGGAAATAATCGCTTGGTCAGTAAACCACAAAAGAAAAATGTTTCTGTTTGGTCTACGGAAAATTATTTTAAAAATAGGAATAAAATAAATAAATAGAAGGCAGCAATTATTTATTTATTTATTAAGAGATATTTTATAAAATAAATTTACAAAATATACAAAAAATAAAATGCGCCGAGTAACGAGACCATATGCGCATGTGTTGTTAATATTCCTCAATGAGGAATGTTCTAGATATCTGTAATTTCATGCCTTGCCATGCTCATCTTAATTTTACAAATATTCAACTTAGTAGTGCAGTCAAGTATCTTCTCCAGAGGAAGGTTTATTTTCGAAATTGGGCATTCCGTCAATATATGCGAAATTGTGAGAATTACGTTGCAATGTCTTCATTTAGGCAGCAATTATATTTTGATATTCTAAAAAGTTAAGATTGACTTATTCAAATTTTCAGCAGAATGTTTCGTAGTGACCGCTTTTGAAGTGTCTTTGACAACACTGCAGCAGAGTTAAATGTTATTTTTCGAACACCGGAGCCAGACCATAATATTTAAAGGTTTTTGTTGAGTTGAAACCAAATCCAACCTCGCCTAGATTTTCGAAATATCTCAATCCTAAGTGATTGATTAATTCTGAAGTTGTATTCAGCGTATTCAGCGAACCAAAAACCTATACAAGAGTATAGTTTGTATTCTGGGTTAAATGTCTTGTCGGCCTGAGTTATTGGAAAAATATTGGATTAATTTCTAAAACAGCTTATAACTCTTGTAATATGTTATACGCCTAAATAGACACAATTGATCAGCCAGTTTAGTTAAATATACATGAAAAACTTGCAATTTTTGACTAATCTCTTGACTAAACTAAAGTCTGTGATAAATAAATGGGTAACGAATTTTCTTTAAAGCTTAATCATAGAGAGAATAGACTAATTTCGATTGTAGAAGTAATCGTAGAAATTTGCAAAATATGTGTTTAATTAATTCGTTTTTTAAGTTTAATCTGTGCCACAAATTTTACATAGATTAGATATTCAAGCTCATAGTACGGCCTAAATTGGCACTACTAAAATAGTTGTTTATGCGTTATTATTGTCCTTAATTAATGTTAAAACATAAACATAAAATTTTAATACAACTGTAGCATAATAATTTAACCCATACTCATGTATACTTGTATGGTTGTTACTTGTACTAAATAAATTATAGAACGATGTGTGCTTACGACACCCAAGTATCCAGCATGCATGCAAATTTTCTTTAATTTATTTACATTCATTTGTTTTTCTTTATTTATTTATATATCTTGTTTTAAAATTATAAATGTTTTCTTTTCTCTCTCACTCTCTCTCTTTTTTTTCCATATTTTCTTGCATATATTTTAGGGTAGTTTAAAATGTAATGCCCGCGTTGTGACTGATGTTGTGAATGGTATTACACAGATTGTTTTGGAATCATGCCATCATAATCATTCACAGTTGGTGACACGAAAAAAACGTAAATCTGCAGCAATAGCTTTAGCTGAGGCTCTTTTAAATGAGGATACAAAACTAGCACGGGAAATAAGTAATAAAATTAAACATTCACCTTGATTTCAACGAAAGGAGAAGAAAACTGCTCGCGCGTTGCATCTATAATGACATAATGGAGAGAAACTTAATGATCTTAAAAGAAATTATTTTACAAATAAAATAAATTAGCAAATTGTTTGCTATAAGTTTATAATAAATTTTAATAATGCAAATAACTTAATTGATAAATTATTTTTAAATCTTTGAACACGATAATATATCCCTTTTTTATATAAAAAATGTTTTAATGATTTGTTTCTTTTTTCTTTTTTTTTTTTTGTTTGTATATATTTATTCAATAATGATTGTGATTAAAACTTTTCGATGTTAAATGTGTTGTAATCTTTTACAGAATTAGCAGTTTTAGTTGCTGGCCAAAGAGGTTGTACCGTACTGCTGCATAATAATGAAAAATTTGTTAAAAATCGCAAATCAAGTACTCGCACCTATTGGATATGTTCGAAGAAAGTAAGTTACGAAATTAATTGTAGATTAAGATTTACAATACATTTATTATAATTCTTATTATGAATTGGTTTGTAATCATGTACATACGCATACGTGTTTTTTTTTTGTAATTTTATTTTACAGGATATTACATTATGTCGTGCACGTATTGTTACGGGTCGTGATGAAAATGGTTTAGAGCGTATACTGCAACACACGTTCGGACACAACCATACACGAAAATATCCTGATCGTAAAGCATACAAGGATAAATGTCATCTAATGATTTCGAAAGTTTTATCCTTAAATCGAAATACTAAAAAGAAAACTCAAAAATTATAAAACTTCCTATTAACTTTAACTCTAATATACCTAACTATTATACACATATACATACATAGTTTAAATAAAATAATTTATAATACATATTATAACGGAACAATACTAATAAAATAAATACAATACAAATTGGTTTATTATTCAAATAAATATGTTTGTTGCTCATAACTCTATCGTTTGTCACCATAATTATTAGTGTTTTATTGTAAACATTTCTAAGGAATAAGAATTAATTTTTCTTTTCTTTGTTTACAGATTCCATACGTACCTTTCAATACAGTGTGGCGAATGTTAAATTGGAAGTTTCTGCAGATAATGAAACGTTTCTACACAATTCCTATTTAAAGTGTGGCTCTACAACATTTAATAACTGTGGCAATGGTGGTGGCAATAGCGGCGGATCTGCATATATTAAAACGGGTTTATCGAAACGAAAGCCAACATTTTTGAATTCTCGTACCTTAGATGATTGGGGCAATATTAAGTACACCGATACAGCTAGAGGCAATAAGCTATTGTATTTTGAGGGCCATCGTTTTATAAAGAACAACATCTATGGTTCGAATATCTACTGGAAATGTTCGAAATGGCATAATAATTGTAAAGCCAGAGCTATAACCTCCTTAGAAGTACCCTCAAAATGTATTATAAAGGGTTGTCATAATCATCCCTTGACAAATGACGATTAATCAGCAAAAAAAAAAACCTAAAGAAATTTAAAGAATTATTAAACTTAAATAAAATAAGAAAACATTTAACGAAATGAAATTCGTTTTAAAATCTAAAACACACTCTCTCTCTTTCTCTCTCTCTTTGTATAACTCTTACTTCTTATTTTGTAACCCTTATTGTTTGTATAATTGAATAGTTATAATTCTAATTTATTAATCGATTTACTTTCTTTTCGTTTATCATTTTAGCATTTCGCATTGACTTTATTGATTCAAAGAAAAATGGTGGTAAATTATTGGTTATTAATGGTTTTCGTTTCTTTCGCAATAAAAAGCATGGTTCACGCCAATACTGGAAGTGTAGCAATTACTATAAAGAAAAGTGTCCCGCTATAGCTATCTATGATGAGAATACATTAAATTTACGTTTATGTCACCAGCATCGGCACGTGTCTAGTAATGATATTGAAATAAAACCCTTTTTGGCCAAAGAACACAACATGATGGGTGAAGCAGCTTTAGCGGCTTTTAAAAATTAAAAAAAAAAAATAATAAACGAAACCGGGCAGCATAAGAACATAAATCAAAAACTAAAGACTTGAAAAATTTTAAACAAAACTAATATGACCATCTGATAAAGCCAATTTAAAAGGCGGCTAAAAGAAAAAATAATGTTCAAAGCATCCTGTAAGAATTAAATATTTATTTTACAAGTAAGCTAAACAAAATATTTCCTCTCTCTCTCTCTCTCTCTCTCTTTCTCTTTCTATTTTAATAGTTGTAATCTTTGTAAATTAAAAATTGTTATTTAGATTTTAATACTAAAGAAAATTTTTTTAAACAAATTAATTAATAAACAACTTAAAATTATAATTAAATTCAAATACTAAATACTAAAACTTACTTAAGTAACACATTTTTATGTATCTTTTCTCAATTGAATTGAGTGTTTTTACAAAGTAATAAAGATATTTTGTGTAATTCATATTAAATTCGCTGTGATAACTTAACTATTGATTTTCAGATTTAATAAAATTTTTTCAGAAACAATAGCTAATAAGTTGAAAAGCAAAGATCATAAAACTGTGGATACATTTGACATGTAAATAATTTTGAAACGTCAGTAAAGTAAACGCAAAAAAGTTGGTGTGGAGGTGGTAGTCAAACAAGGAAATTAAATTTCAACATTTCAACAAAAGCCAGAATTAAAGAAAACCAAACTTTAATAATTCTGCTGTTCAATAGGCCAGATCCCGCAGAAACTCATTTTAACTTCAACCTTTGTAAAAGCTGTCTCACCATTCCTGCAGTCCACACGTAAACACAAGCAACGCGTCTTCACATCGTAGAGCACGGATATGTCGAATGGCAGCATTATGGCAGACTCCATTGTATCTATCGTTTGCTAAGCCGAATCATTCGTAAAGCTCCATTATCATACAGTCGGGCAGTCATGTTGATGCAAGTAGTTTCAGCTGAATTAATCATTTGGAACTGATTTGATAGAGCTTTGTATCAGAACTCATCAAGATAAGTAATAAATAAACGTTTCTTAAACATTTCAAAACATACAACCACTGGAGTGCGGCTAAAGTATTTTTTTTCATCATTTTAATGAATACTATTGTGAAGCACTGGAAGATCTACAGAAACGACAATAGAGTAAGGGTTCTAAGTTATACGTATTAACCCTTTTAGTTCAACAAGGTGATACAGAAAGGTGTTGCATCTCTTGTTATTATCTGGAAAACTACATAACGACATTTGGCGACTCACGTAAGTATATTACAAATCGTTTAAAAAGCTAATCAGTAATTCGCAGCACTACTAGAGATATGGATAACACTAATTATTTATAAGTTCATCTTTGCTACTCTACTGTATGATATACATTAACAGTAATTCGGTTTACCGTTATGTATTTATGAAAGAGAAAAGAAAAGTATTTGGCTGCCAGATCAGGAGTACGATAAAAACCAATTCGCAAGAAAACTGTAAAGAGAAAATAAAACTGAATCAGCTACGTTTTGAGAAAAACAAACAGGGTGATTATATCCCACATAAAATCGTAAAGTTAGCTTTAAAACAACTCAAGGATCAATTGGAGTAAAAAAGTTGATAACACAAGTTTGATACGAATGGCAGTATATTATGCTGCTTTTTTAATACACTTTTTGTAACAAATTTTAACGAAAATAGATTCAAAAAGAAAGAAATCTAAGTATACCGTCGGTTTCCTATGCGATCTTCTCTATTACCAGAAATATATAAACGTGCTGGAAATGTGTTGAAAACAAATCAATTACCACTTGTTGATTTCTAAGTTGGTCGTAATGACAAAAGTCGAAAGATTTAAATAATTTAATTGCCTCAATATATGGAAATTTCTAAAGCAATAAAATTTCTTCAAGTTTGTAGGTCCAACTTAAATAGAACTTATTTTAGAAGCTTTTATAACCGGAAGCTTTTTAAACTATAATTCGTTTTAGGAGTTTCATAAGAATCTTTAGATACTGTAAATATTAAAATATTTCTTAATTTAATTTATAAGAATATTGTTTTATAAAAAATCTTAAATCAAATTATGACTTTTCATTATAATACAAATAATAACTTTGATTTCGCACTAATCAATTTTATTTTTCTTTCCTTTCAAGAATGCTCTTCACATCATGGACAATACAAAGGCAAACATCCTACCATACAGTTTTCACTTTCCAAACGTGGTCCGGTATTGATATGTATGAATAAATTCGATATAAACGATTTCCGTCAAATACACAAACATTGCCATATTAAATCAAATGATAAAAGATGAAAATCCAATGAAGATCCTAATGCTGAAATAGAAGTAGTGCAACTCATAGAGTAGAAAGGGCCAAACAGCAAATTGTAAAATTTTTTTTTATTTTGTACAGATGATGAATAGCAATAAATAAAACTATAAAATAGTTACAAAATTTAAAAAAAAAAAATATTATATAATATATTTGAATTGTAAATAATAAATACAAAACGAAAAACCTATAATTTTCTCTAAGAATATATTTTTTCTTTTCTTAAATATATTTTCGTTTTTATTTTATTTCTTCTTAAAATTATTGTAATTTTTACTAACATTTAATTTTTCTTGTTTGTTTATTTTTTTTACAGTGGTTTTGGCCAATGATGTGGTGCCCAATCCGAAGGATTTTTCAATATTTTTTACTCAATCCTTACGTGGACGTACTGCCATTATAGCAAATGGTATACGTTTTCTGATATTGAGTGAGAGTAGATACAGAATCTTATGGCGTTGCTCCGCAAGGTCTACGAAAAAGATTAAGTGTCCTGCTCGTATAACCATGTTAAAAGAAACACCGCCGAAATTCATTATTAACATAGCCGAACATAATCATGCAACAAAACCCAATAAATACGATTCGAGTAAACACCAAACAAACACATCGAGTGAGGTTAAAGTGAAAGATGAACCTGTAGACTATGATAAACACGAAATGTGTAGTGAGGTTAAAGTGAAGGATGAACCTGTAGACTATGATAGCGACAGTATTGTTACAACTGCAACAACTACCAGAGGAAATCATTAAAAAATACCATAAAAAAGACAGCAATCTACACAACTCATATGGAAAACATGTAACTACATTTCACTATATTTCTTATTTAAAAAATCTTTGTTTTTCTTTTAATTAAATTTAATTTGTTTCTTATACTTTTTATTGGATATTGCATATGATTTCTTTTAATTGTTCTTTCTGCTGTTTCCCAGTTTACCGTGTCCGTTCTTATAATATTAATTAACGAATAAATTTCGTTTATTCGCAATATTTAAAAAAAAAAATCTTTCTGTTTTAATAGTTGTAATCTTTATAAATTAAAAATTGTTATTTAGCTTTTGATACTTTTAATTTTTTAAATAAATTAATTAATAAACAAATTAAAATTATAATTAAATTCAAATACTAAATACTAAAGCTTACTTAAGTAAGACGTTTTTATGTGCAGCCCTTGCGCTGACCAACTTCTTCCTTTTCCCTGATTGTGGTGGAACTTGGTCAGTACAGGGACTGCGTTCACCCGTGGCATCACAACGAGCCGCTATGCGTGCTCAAGTGAGCTTTGTGACATCAGAGCTACCACTCCGACCTAACCCAACCTAAGACGTTTTTATGTATTTTTTATCAATTGAATTGAGTGTTTTTACAAAGTAATAAAGATATTTTGTGTGATTCATATGAAATTCTTGTGACAACTTAACATAACTTCATTTTCAGATTTAATAAAATTTTTTTTAGAAACAATAGTTAATACGTTGAAAAGTAAAGATCATCAATCTGTGGATACAATTGTCTTGCAAATAAGTTTGAAACGTCAGTGAAATAAACTCGAAAACACCAGTCAGACTTAAGGACCAAACCAAATTTTAATAATTAAGCTGTTCTACAGGACAGATCCCGCATAAACTAATTTTAAGGGTAATCTTTGAACAGGCTGTCTTCAGATCTCAACACTTCTCTAGTCTACGTTAACAGCAACAAAGTGTTTTCGCATCGCATAGCAGAAATGTATCGAATGGTAGCATTGTATCTATTCTTTGCCAAGCGAAATCGTTCGCAAAGCTCCATCATCATACAGTCTGGCAGGTAAATTGATGCAAGTAGTTTCAGTTGAATTAATCATTTCGAATTGATAGAGCTTTGTATCAGAACTAACCATTCTTAAACATTTCAAAAGACACAAGTGCTAGAATGCGACAAAAGGCTTAATAGATACTGTTATGAAGCACTTGAAAATCTACGGAAACTTTTGCGGCGAATCTGTAAAATTGAGATGAATGCTCCAGGCGACAATAGAGCAAGGATTCTACGTATTAACCCATTTAGTTCAACAAGGTGATACAGAAAGGTGTTGCATCTCTTTTTATTATCTGGAAAACTACATAACGTAACGACAATTGGCGACTCACGTAAGTAAATTACAAATCTTTTAAAAAGCAAATCAGTAGTTTGCAGCGTTACAGGAGATATGGATAACACTAATTATTTATAAGCCCAGCTCTGTCACCCTACTGTGCGATACACATTAACAATAACTCAGTTTACCGTTGTTTATGAAAAAGTTTAAAAACATTTGACCGCCAGAGAATGATAAAAACCAATTCGCAACAAAACTGTAAAGAGAAAATTTAGCTGAATCAGCTACGTTTTGAAAAAAAAAAAAAACACATAAAACCGTAAAGCTAACTCAAAACAACTAAAAGGATCAAATGCAGTAAATAAAGTTAATGATACAAATTTAATACGGATTGCTCCCCCCATTCTTTGCGGCTCTCTTTAATAAATCTTTTTGTAACGAATGAAAATGGATCCAAAAATGATCACAAGTCTAAGTATATCTTCGGTTCCCTATGAGATCATTTTTTATGTATAAGAAATACATAAACTTGGTGGAAAAATGTTCAAGATAAATTTGTTAAATTTTAGAAGGAAATGCATTAGTTTTTACTGTCAACTACAACTTGTTGATTTATAAGCTGGTCGAAATAAAAAAAAAAAACCAAAAGATTTGAATACTTTAATTGCCTCGATAGATGGAAATTGTTAAAGCTATAAAATTTTCTCAAATTTGTAAGTCCAACTTAAAAAGAAATTCGTTTAGAAACTATTATAACCGATAGTTTTTAAAACTATAATTCCTTTTAAGACTTACATAAGAGTCATTTGATACCGTAAATATTAAAATATTTCTTAACTTAATTTATAAGGATATTGTTTTACAAAAAATAAAAAAAAATAAATAAAAAAATAATAAAAAAATAAAACTTATAACTTAAATCAACTTAAGACTTTTCATTATAATACAAATAATAACTTTGATTTCGCACTAATCAATTTTATTTTTCTTTTCTTTTAAGAATCCTCTTCACATCATGGACAATACAAAGGCAAACATCCTACCATACAGTTTTCACTTTCTAAACGTGGTGGCCAACTTTTGTGGTTAGATGGCTTGAAATATTTTCGCAATAATGAAAATCGCACGAATATATTTTGGCGCTGTCAATGGTATTACCGACGCATACGTTGTCCGGTATTGATATGTATGAATAAATTCGATATAAACGATTTCCGTCAAATACACAAACATTGCCATATCAAATCGAATGATAAACAAACAAACAAAAATGAAAATACAAAGTTGCGACCGGTTAATCGTAAAACACGAAAATCCAACGAAGATCCAAATGTTGAAATAGAAGTAGTGCAACTCATAGAGTAGAAAGGGCCAAACAACAAATTGTAACATTTTTTTTATTTTGTACAGATAATGAATAGCATATAAATAAAACTATAAAATAGTTATAAAATTTTAAAAAAATAAATATTATATAATATATTTGAATTGTAAATAATAAATACAAAACGAAAAACCTATAATCTTCTCTAAGAATATATTTTTCTTTTCTTAAATATATTTTCGTTTTAATTTTATTTCTTCTTAAAATTATTGTAATTTTTACTAACATTTGATTTTTCTTGTTTGTTTGTTCTTTTTTCCAGTGGTTTTGGCCAATGATGTGGTACCCAATCCGGAGGATGTTTTAATATTTTTTACCCAATCCTTACGTGGACGTCCTGCCATTATGGCAAATGGTGTACGTTTTCTAATTATGAGTGAGAATAAAAAGAAAATCTTATGGCGTTGCTCCTCAATGGCTACGAAAAAGATTAAGTGTCCTGCTCGTATTACCATGTTAAAAGAAACGCCGCCGAAATTCATTATTAACAAAGCCGAACATATACATGCAGAGCTAAAACGCAATAAATACGGTTCGAGTAAACATCAAATGTATAGTGTGGCTAAAGTGAAAAGTGAAACTGTAGACTATGATAATGCCATCAATTATCAGGTCATCAATGCAGCAGGAAATATTGTTACAACTGCAACAACTACCAGAGGAAATCATTAAACAATACCAAAAAACGACAGCAATCTACGCAACTTATATGGAAAATATGTAACTACATTTCATTACATTTCTTATTATAAAAATCTTTGTTTTTCTCTTAATTAAATTTAATTTGTTTCTTATACTTTTTATTGGAAATTGCATATGATTTTTTTTAATTGTTACATTTTATGCAAGAGAAATTTAGTAAAAATTTCAACAAAATACACAAGGTTTCAAACTGTAATTGAAAGCAACACATAAAATAAAGCAATTTTTTCTTAATGAGGTTTGAAGTATTAACTTAAAAAAGCGATTTTAATTTCTTCTTTAAAGTATATTTGATCACATTTACTCCATCCTAATCGAAAAAAAAAAATAGCCTTAATTTGTTCTAAATATTTTCTGGACAAAAAAGAAAGTTTATTGAATCGAAATTGGTTGCAAGGTGTTTCAAGAATTAAAATAAAAATATAAAAATAATATTTCATGCTGATTGCTCTTAACAAATTATTGTAAGCTTAAGCCTAATTTTTCGTTTACTTTTGATGTCCAAACCATATACTTTTGTATTGTCGCGATGAATTTCGAATCGTTAAAAAAATCATTAAATTTTTATTTTATAAAGCATTATTATGTTTTGAAATGTTTTTTTTCAAATCGAAATATTTAAGAATTTAATTTAAATTTACGAGTTTTTTTATTAAATAATTTTTTTTATGTAGAAAAATATGTTTTTGAAGAGCTTGGTGGATTGCTTATTAGTTTTTCTTGAACTGGCAATTCTAGAACAAATAATAAATATTAGACTTTTGGTTATTTTATTTTTTTCAGTATATTGATGCTCGCTAGTTTGTTTAATAGTTTATTGAAAGCTTTTTTGGCCTAATTATACTTTCCATTGTTGTGTGACTACACTACATTATTTCTGCTATTTTCTGTTTATCGTGGATATTCTTATAATGTTAATTAACCAATTATTCTCCTTTAATCGTAATATTTGTAAAAAATTTACTTTCTTTTTCTACAAACTACCGTAAATCTAAAGTTGACTAATTTAGCGATATGAAATAATTTGACATAAAAATTTATATTCTATTTATATTTTCTATCTCATTTCAGTTTTTTTGAAACTTAATTTTATAAATGCTCTTTCAAGTATTATTACTTAAGTATTAATACTTAATTATATAATTCAATTACAAGTTGTTCAAATAAGTTGTGAGCCGTAAAAATGGAAAAGGTAGACTGAAAGTCTTACTATAGCATTTGTAATGGCTAATAATGTACAAATGTACTAACTATATTGTATTGAAGTAATCAAATGAGAACCGAAAGATGGTGGTTAAAAAAAAAAAGATTTCCCGTTTACAGTTCTCGGTTTATATGGATATAGTAATAATAAAAAGTAATGATCCTTAATATTCTTATTATTTTTTTTTATTATAATTTAATAATTTTCATTTGTTTATCAATAAAAAAAAAATAATTACATCGTTTTCTTTAATATAGCGATTGGTTTTACCAAAAAAAAAAAAATAATAATCACCCTTATTCTGGTTGTCGTCGTCGACGTCGTCTTGCGTCGACAGTTTAAAATTGGTATTCTGTTTGTCGTTATTGACAGTTATAGATGACTGTCGGACACACATTTGGTATTCTGTGAATCAATAGGCCGTCGATATTGTGTTGTGTCGACTCTGATTTTATCGACATCATTTTTGGTAACGACGACGACGACAACCAGAATAAGGGTGAATATTTATATATTAATTATAATATTATAATAATTATTATATAATATATGTAAAATACAGATATTTTTTAAACAGTTACAAAAACGAATTTACAATCTAAATTCATTATAAAAAAATCTATACTATATGAAAATATAAACAACTACAAAAACCACGAATTTCATACGTTTGTAAGTTAATTTATATATATTATATAATAAAAATAATATATAAAATTACTTTGTATAGTAAATTAAGAAATTTGTTAATATACAAAAACCGTTTCAAACTTGGAAACTTAATAATATTTAGTTTAGCTTATAAAACTTAAAATTCTTTATTTCGTTTTCACTAAAAATCTATTGCTGATAAAAAAAAATGTTAATTTAGTATATAAATTTTGATAAATCATTTATAAATTATTAAATAAGCATCACAACTTTAAATTAAATATGATTTCTAATAACAAAACATATTGCATTGCTTATAAATTTGTATCAAAAAAAAATTATATGTAATAGTTTTTTTCATCACAATTATCTTAAAGAGGTTCTCGTTAAGATAGAAATTTCGCAAATCATTTTAATAACTAACTTTCATTCTAATAATAATCCAGTAATTAATATTTTAAAGTTCATCATATCAATTGTAATGCATTAAAATTTTATATTTTTTGTTTAGTTTTCTTTAAAATCTTTAAATTCTGTATGGAAACTTTAAGAAAAACTCTTAGAAAGCACAAATGATTAAATATTAAATTATTTTTATAATTTTTAAGCGGGTGTTTTGGTTTATAAGTATAGTTTTCAAATATTTTTCTGTATAGAAAAAACTAATATTTTTTAATTACTTAAAGAACGTGCTAATTACGATCATAAATTAAAAGTAGAGGAAACAGGTGTTATTATGTGTTACACTTCGAAAGAAAGTACAATGGAATCTAACGCTATAAAGCATTGAAATAGAAAAAAAAAACATAATAATCCTCCAAATCCATCCGAAGTGATTCCATAACAGTTTTAAAATAAAAATTTCATGATTTGTGGAGAGAGATTCTAGATGTTTTAATCCTCCATTTGAAACATTTGAACTTTTTATATATTGAAAAAAAAAAATTATAATCATACTAACTTTCAGATTAGATGCATTAAACTAAAACTTGTAATTATCGATTAATTTAGATTTGGGGACTCATGTCCATATAATTCAAATAATAGTCTAGGGCTTACAAAAAAACGAAATTATAAAAAAATTATTTCAAATTTCTGGACCATAGTACCCCATGAACTTTAAATTTTAAAACATTATTTTATGTTTATTTATTTAAATTTTAAAATTAAATTTAAAATTATTATTTATGTTGTTTTTTAAATTTTGTTTTTTTCAGCAAATTTAAAACTTCAAATATTTGTAAAATATTAGTTTTAATAAAGCAAAATATATGTTAAAATATTTACAAATTGTAAAATATATATAACTTTATAAACTAGAATATTTAAAGAAATATACAAATAAATTTAAGAAACCTATTTTCAAACATGTTTAATATTCGTTCGTTAAGCTAATACAATTTAATTTTCAGTGAAACTTTTTTCTATAAAATAAAAAAAATATTAATTATTTTTAATTTTCTTTCAGATATAATTATAGATCAAAGTATATCGGCACACATTGTAGATGACATACACTATGTTACTTCGCAGAAAGGTCGTACTCAACTATTTCACAAGGGTTATTATTATGTGCGGGAAAAGAAGGTACGCAATAAAGTGTATTGGCGTTGTACACAATATACCACCTGGTTTCGTTGTCACGGTCGTTTACATACTGATGCAGGCCGCATAGTACATAGCAGTTCGCATAATCATGGCCGTGCTGAGGCTGGCGAAAAACCCAATATGAGAAAATTGAAAACCATGAAACTAATCGATAACAAAGAGTGTATGCCTTCCCTCTTGCCACCTATAACATTAACAGCAGAACAGTAATTCATTTTGTAAAAATTTTGTTTAATTTTTTAATTTTAATTTTTTTTTTAAATTTTTAAAATTTTTAAATTTTAATAAAAAAAACAAATTATCGTTTAATAAATTTTCTATATCATTTTAATAATAACCACTTGACGAAAGATATTTTTTTATTTAATTTCTAATATTTATATACTTTCTTTTGAATTGAATTGAAACTTTAACTAACAATTATTTTCTATGTCTTTTGTTTCTCTTTTTGTATTGTGATTTCTTTTCAGATAAAAAACTCAATGTTGCTGTATTTAGCAGTACCAGAAAGAAAAATCGTAAATTATTAATACGCGGCTATGAATTTGTGGTGGATCGTCAGTTGAAACAGGGCACAAATTGGCGTTGCTCACGTTATAAAAGTGCCCGTTGTAAGGCACGTGCCACGACCCACATTAATGTCCTTGGAGTGGAACACTATTTTCTGCGTAATCCCCAGCATACGCACAGTTGTGAACACACAAAAAAAGGACAATCTTTATATTAACTGAGCTAGCTCGCAGAGCATTAATGTTAAGTAGAGCACTCTGTTTAATAAGATTTCTTTGTAAAGATTATTTAATTTTATTTTATTATGCTTTTTTATACTCACTTTTTCTCTATTCATAATTGTTAAGCATTTGAATAGCAATAACAATAACAACAACAACAACAATAATAATGCTAATAAGAAAAGAAAAGGGTTGTTCATTTTATGCCCTTTGCCATTTGATGCATTGTTATTGTAATTTGAAAAGTGATTTTAAACATAGAATAAGTACAGGAAGTAGTAGATATTGTCTGATGTGAAGAAGGCGTAAAAATAGATTTGAATGTTGTTTTCGAATTTTAAAGAACATATCATGGTAATTTTCTAAATGTTAATATTAATTGAGAATTAATTAAACAAAAAGGCATAATTATGCCATGATCTCGAAAGTAATTTTAAGAAGATTTTTGAATTCGAAGTACTTCTAGTTTTGTGCTGTAATATATTACATATCTTTTATAAATTCTAATAGAATTTTGTTAAAGATTTTTAATAATTCCGAGAATAATGGGGATAGCTATTAATTCTAAATCCTTTCTAAACCAATTTTAAAGTTTTATCATTATTGTTAAGGTTATTTATTCATAATCGAGATTGATTATTTTTATTACAAATTGGTTCACAAAAACCTTAGTAGATATGCTATATAAACCTTGCCCGGATGAATTTAATCTTGTGTATCGGTGCCACAAACATCAGCTGGCGTGCGGGATGATGTCTGTAACAATTTTGTAAGCTGTAAACCTGGATAAGATAGCGGGTAATTTATCTTTCATTTTAGTTAGAGCCTTTAAACAATTAAGAATATAAGATTATACCTTTGTTGCTGTTAAGAACTTCTATATTCTTAAGGACAAAAGTTCAAGCCTTTTTTGCATACATGGCAGTTAGTAAAACGCCGCAAAGTACGAAGTATTAATGTTAAGTGTTACAATAACTAGTAGTTCTTGGGTCGACTCAATCGCTAACAAATATTTCGGCTACCTCCAAAGGTATTGTGTACAGGATTAAATACAGTTCAGTATTATAAGTTCTCTATAATCATAGAACCTTACCGTAATACATGTCAACTAGGCTGTTGTTTCGAGAAAATCGTGTTTAAAGTTTAGAGTAACGTATCTTAGATACAGTGGCTCCCAGCTTATTTCAACCAGCACCTTTAAAAAAAAATTAAGCTCGTATAATTTCGAAACAAAACAAGATATTAAAAAAATTTGTATAAGAGTTTATAGAATATGTTTAAAAATTAAGAAAAAAAAAAGTTTTATTCAGTCTCAAATGTAAACTTACAAACTAAAAACCAAAAATATAGGAAACCAATTCGTCACAGCTTATTTCAACCACTTACTATAAACAAACAATTAAATGATTAATTAATTAATAGTTTTAATTTCAAAATTTAGTATGACACCTCCTATTTGCTTAATTACAGCTTTCAGCCTTTTTTGCATTGATTCCACTTCCTAGTGGTTTGGGGAGTTATTTTTGCCCATTTCTTTTTCAGAGCTCCTATAAGGTCATTCTTGTTCGAAATTTGGTGTTGGCGGACATTTTGATCACAAATTGCCCATAAATTTGAGACTGAATAAAACTTTTTTGTTTAATTTTTAAACATATTCTATAAACTCTTATTAAATTTTTTTTTTAAAGGTGCTGGTTGAAATAAGATGGGAGCCACTGTATATTCGCCGAGATAGAAAAACAGCTGGTGTTCTGATGAAAGTGTCGTAAACTTCGAAAGGTATAGACTTGAAAAATACGAAATAAATACCGTTTTGGTCCTTTTTACCTTCGGGAAATGTGCTAATGTTTTGCTCGAAATACAGAATAGACTTAGCAACTTTAAATAAAATTTTTCCAACTTTTTTATATTGTTTTTGTTATTAACAAATTTAAAATTAATCAAAGTTTAAATACTAATTTTACTGTTATTTTGTTCGATATTAAATAATGAAAGTATTTGTTAAATATTAAAAAACTTATCCTATTATTTGCTACGCAAACTTAGATTATGTTTTAAATTCTTTAAAATTTCAAAATTATTTTAAAGCCAAATCTTGCATTTACGTACTTTTAAAATGGCAGTGTGTTATTAATTATAAGTCAAAAGTATTAATAATTATTAATAAATATTTTAGTTGTTTTGTAAATATTTATTTATTTATTTATACAAAAATACATTATAAATAAATTTATAATATATATAAATATATATGTATATATATATAAAGGAAAAGCGCAAGGTACTTAGACCATATTGCGCTCAAATTATGATAAATTTAAAGGTTAAAGATTGAATAATTAATTTTGTAAATATATTTCTAAATTTTATTTCAAATAAAATCTTTTATTGAAGAATTATTTTCTTTACAATATAATTATTACTACTGCTATTGTATTTAATTTATACTATAATTAGTAAATGGACTTTATTTGTTTTTTTTATTAAATTATTAATTGAAAATTATTTAAATTTCAGATCATATTTATTTTGTAAGAGATGCATATGGAAAACCAAATTTAATTATTGATGTTGATGCCTTTATAAGGAATTAAAGTATTGGCGCACGTGTATATTGTATTTGTGCACAGACCTGGCGTGGGAAATATTAAGTCCTTGTGATAACACCCAGAAAAGATAATTTTAAAGCATTGACAATAAATCATGTTAGACATAAGCATTCATAAATCCTATTACAAATCATGCAGCTGATATACATATACAACAATTAAATCATTTCGTATTTCAAAAAAAAAAGAAATAAAATTATATTTAACTTTACAAACATTTTGTCAATATTCGTTTTTATATACATATGTACATACATACTTGGCTTTTAGTATTAAAAACTTATTGATTTCTTTTTCTTTTTTCCTTTGGATCATTTACTAATTGATTGTGTTTTTTATTTACAGAATTAGAACAATTAATACGCAAAACTGGCATTACAATTACCAGAGGCAGCAAAGGTAAACCGAAATTAATTCTGGGTGGCTATGTTTACTTTCGCAATAATGTCAAGGGCTCGAAAACATATTGGTTGTGTGGTAAAAATCGTTGTATACGCTGTAAGGCAAGAATTATAACATGCTCTGTAAGTGGTGAATTAGTTATTAAAAACCAGGAACATAATCATTTGCCTAGTTTGAAACATGAACTTGAATATGATATAGATTAGACGCAAGTATTAAAAGTGAATCTTTTAAATCTTAAGTTTACTTGTTAATGTATCTCATGTAATTTATTAAATTTTAATGTATCATCCCATGCAGTTCTAGTTTAAACTTTAAAAAAGTTACTCCATATGTATATGAATATGTTAAGAAAATGTTGTATTATTTAGAAAAATACCTCAGTTATTGTAAAACAAAGATTTTAAAGATAGTACGAGTATATACAATTTTATTTGTTAATTTAATAACCAAACTATGTATTGTATACATACATATCGCTCCTTTATTGCAACATAGTCATATCTCAAAAAAACTTGAACTTGGCAAAATGCGATTTAAGTTTTCAAGACATAAGTCCTATGATCTAATTGCCGCAAACACTTTTTTGCTATAACTTCGGTTCAGCTTGGGATATAAAACTGATTTTTTTTTCAACATGTACAGAAGGTCTAAAAGAGCAGTTTTGCTTAAGTAACTACAAATTTTTAATTTTTTGAGATATGACTATGTTGCAATAAAGGAGCGATATGTGTATCCTTTCTCATCATCACGTACAAAGTGTTAGCGGAAAGGAAATCAATTTCGATTACAAATTCCTTAATGATAAGAGGGAAATTGTATTAAAGAGTTACTTATAAGGACTTGATAAATAAGTTAAGATTTCAAATATGTTAAAAATCCAAGAAGTGGTTACTTATAATCATTCTGGTAGTCTAATTCATCGATGTTTTTTCATAATTTTTTCTCCATTTTCTTCTTAAATCATTGGGTAGTCTATTGCAAACCAAACGAAATGCCGAAATTAGAAATCACAATTGAGACTAAATTATTTTTATTTAAATTAAACTTTAAAACATTAAATTGCACCCTATGAGGAATTTCAATTACTTTAGATCAAGAATTTTTTAGAATTAATTTACATAAGTCGAGTTTTGTTAAGATTACACTCAAACCTCGTTTTATGCGATTAATTCGTTTCGCAAAAAATCGCATAATTCAAATTCGCATAAAACGATACACTAGCTTCATACAAAATCCACTAATAGGAATTTAAATAAAAAAGCGCATAAATTCAAATTTAACCCTTAAAATTCAAACAAAACCGCATATAAAGAATCAACAAAAAATGAATCTCTTGCTGAGACCATACAAAATAAGGAAAAAGATAGGAAATAAACAACAACTAATACAAAATTCCAAATAATGAAGAAAATACATAATTTTTCAATAAAATAAAAATATAATATTACTCCACGTCCATAGCATTTGAATAATACTTCATACATCAGAACCGGAAATGCCGAAAAAATTTAAAGATAGTAGTAACTTTGTTACGAACAACACAATTTTTTGGATTTTAACATTCAATATTTCCTTAAAATCGTTTTTACAAAGAAAAAATTTGAGAATTTTGAAGCCGCATAAATTTGAATTCGCATAAAATAAATTCGCATAAAACGAGGTTTGAGTGTACATTAGAATACATTTGAAAGTTTGCATTTTTTTTTCTTACAATATATAAATATGTACGTATATATTTGTAATTTGTAACTCTTATGAAATATTTCAATTGAAATTTCATATGCCAGTATTAATTGATTACAAATTTTAAATTTAATTAAAGAATTTTAAAATTATATAATATTAAATTCCAAATGAAATGTTATTAATATCGATAAACTTCTACTCTAACTAATGTCATCTAATTGTGTAGCTTCTTACAGTGCTATACAATATCGAATATTAACAACCTTACAAAATAAGGCACTTTGAATTGCTATGGAGGATGGCTGCACAAGACATAGATGGCGAGATATGACCTAAACAAAGCATCAGCTTCCGGTCTGCAATGTCAAACAACTTTAAGTGGATGATCCTCTTTCGTGTCACATCTGCAGCGATTTTATGAGTAGTTGTGGTATTAAAAATTTCGTAACTTTTGTTAATAATATCAGTATCCAGTTTTCATCAAAAGTCCGGTTGTAACTCACAATGACTGGCAATGCATTCACTGACAAGAACGATAAGGAGACTTTTAAACATTTTCCTGTAATTTT
Source organism: Sarcophaga caerulescens (assembly GCA_927399465.1). NCBI lineage: Eukaryota > Metazoa > Arthropoda > Insecta > Diptera > Sarcophagidae > Sarcophaga > Sarcophaga caerulescens. The sequence goes on from OV656872.1 coordinate 9,449,947, forward strand.
TCGGATTTTTGGTGAACTTAAGCTTAAGATTTTTAGGCAATCGGAAATTTGTCAAAGAAGCTTACCAGGAATTATAGAAGTACGATTGAAGGCTAACTGACAGAGACAACAAAGTCAAGTAATTCTTATTTCTTATTTCCTTTTCTACAATATTGAATATGCCATTTGTTTTAAATGATGGAGAAGGATTTCTATTCCATTTCGGTGGTACTAGAAATCTCTAAAATTCCTAATATCTGTCTGTCTAAGCCTATGAAATCTAACTTCCAAAGAAGAGAGATTGAACAAATAATAGAGATTGAGGCAAATAATTCTAACCGTTTGGATGTTCTTGTTGTCTCGTGTGTGATGAACTATTAATGTGTTGGTCGTGGGTTCGATTCCCACCAGAGATCAGCAATGAATCGTATTTTCGCTACTCATAGGTACTTATGAAATTTTGAGTATGAGTGAGTCAAGAGTATTAAAATTCAACTACTCTGATTCATTCGTACTCGCTACAACATTGATTTATAAGTATAGGTTGCAATGAGTATGAGTACAACGTTGTCATCAAACTCACAACATTCGATTCATTGTTTGATTCATACGCCTACTCATTCAGATTCATAAATTTAGAAAAATACTTATAATACTTACGAATGATTCGAGTCACTCGAATCATTCATCAAAATTTACAGTAGTAGTTATTGTTGCATTTACAAAAGAAGAGAAAAGAAAAGGCAAAGACAGCAAGCAAAGCATACACACAACCTTCTAGCGAGTATTGTGGTGTTCGTACTCGAATCATACTTATTTTGTGCTTCGTGTATATGTTGAATCATGGAGAGTCGAAATCAACAACATCGTGCGTATTGTTGAGTATGAGTACGATGAGTATTTTTAACTTTGAATATGAGTAGTATGAGTATGATATTAAAATAAGTATGAATGCGTATAAGTAGCTGAAATTATAAGTATGACTCGAATCTGCTCATCGTTTTGAATACTCGTTGCTGATCTCTGATTCCCACTAGAGACTATGGTCTGCTACACGAAATCGAGCATAAAATCTAAGTTACTCAGCTGGTAATAATCATAATAAAATTTGTAATTGCATTCTAATAACAGAATAAATATAAAGAAAATACATTTTTTGAATGAGTCACATCAAAACCATTACTAATCTGGCCATTTTATAGCCACCCAGCAGCAACTCGTTTCCTTGCCGTTCGCATCTTGAGATGTCCACAAACACTACTCCCTTCCTTCCACCTTCCTATAATCCATTTTCCTAAAATCTGCACAATGCGCTGCATGAGTAGGGGCCATCCCCTGAGTTCTGGTTTCACAAAAAAAAAAAAGTGGTCGTGGTAAAAAAATCAACCACTGTTGAATGGCCAAAAATCTTTCAGTTCGTTTCTTAAGGTTGCTGTTTACAATATATTCCACCGAAAATAGGATACTACTTTCATCTATGCCTCAGTACCTATTTCTATGTTTCTCAATCAATAACAGGAAATGACAAAAGCAATCAGAAAATGTGACTTAGAACGATGGTCAATACAATTTGTTTTCTTTCTTTTATACACTAGAGCCCCGACTTGCGTCGATCCGATATGCGTCGTTTCGATTTGCGTCGCTTTTTAAAAATTGACAAAACTCAGCTTGCGTTGTTGCAATTTCAACTTGCGTCGATTAAATTTAGCCGAATTTGAAGGAATGGAAGAGGATGACATTAATGAACTTTTACTGTCTCACGATGAGGAGCTTGATAATAAAAATTTATTATCCATTAATATTCAGCATGCTTTAGAAGATGATGTTATGATAATTGATAATACATTAGAGGAAAAAAAAAATAACAATCTCCAATATTTCGAAAGCTATGCAATTAATTTCCCATGCATTGGATATATTTTCTGAAAACGATCCTGACGAAAATCGTAGCGAGGGCGTAGCAGCATCTGCTGACCAAGCCATTAGTTGTTACAAGGAAACATATCAGCAAAAAAATCTCTAAAAATTCAACAAACCTGTAAGACCACGTAATCAAATGGAGTGTTGTTGATTTGAATTTATTATCTGAAGAAAGCACCACATAAACTAAACAAAGCACAATTTCTTCTTTCAAATTTATTTTTTTATAAATGAATTTTATTGATTTTTCTTAAGTTTTTTTTTTGTTAATTTATATTTTTGCTATTTCTTTATAATAATTAGAGAAAACTTTACTGAACGTAATAAAATAATGAAAAATGTTTTCATAATTCTGTTTTATCCGAAATATTAAGATTTTTTGCTTCATTTTGATGAATTTCAATGAATTTGTATAGAAAAATTTGATTCGATTTGCGTCGCAATTCTCCGGTCCCCATTAACGACGCAAGTCGGGGCTCTACTGTATACTAATACCGATTTGGTATGTCTTCTACCGAAAAAAAGGAATTTGTTTTCATCAATTGAATATTTCTAAGTGGATTTCATAAGTCTACATATCGTCGTCGAAAATCCAAAACTACGTATCATCAAAAAAATCAAAATCAAGTTTTTGATTGATTATAATTCGATTCGTAAGGTTATCTCACACATCTCCATCAATTTTTAGATTTTTACGATCAAAAATAACGTTTTTATATCAATAATTCAAAATGACATACCATATGAAGTGTTTTTTATTTTATAACGTTGTGATGTTACGTACTTTTGGATTTTCTACGACGATATGTATATCACTTGTTTCAACCTATTTTCTTAGTTCAAATAAATACACGTCTTTGGTATAAATTTAGTTCAACTCTAGTCTTAAATCTAAGAAAATTTCAAGAATTTACTAAAGTTATATTGGGTAGACGAAATTGCGAATTAAGAACAAAGATGTTAACGTATAAGATTATTTCATTATAAGATAATTATTCTAAAATTTATACAAAATAAAATACAATTTCTAAATCAATGTGGTAATTTTTATAAAACCTTTTGAGTAAGAAGTATGTATGACCAGTGATTAAAATTTTATTTAAAAATTGTATGTAATTTAAAATAAAAGAAAAGAAAATATACATACGAGTATATTTTTAAACATTTAACAGAATTTGAAGTTTTATTTATTAGCTAGCTAATCATTGATAATAAATTATATTTTATTCTTTCATTACTTTTTTACTGACGCCTTATATTTTTCTATTTCTTATGTTTTTAGAATTTTATGACTCCAGTTATCCTTTGGTACAGAACCTTTTCAATTCTATCCAGTATGTGATGGGACAACGTGGCTCCCGTAAAATGGTCTGTGGCGGCTATTCTTATATTTGTGCGAAAATCAAAAAAGGCCGTAAGTATTGGGTGTGTGCTAAGCAGCGTAGCCGCAATTGTAAGGCTCGTCTTATAACCGATTTGGATGAGGTAGAATTTTATACACGTAATATAACCCATTCATGTGACCGATGCTAGCCATTATCGGCTGTTGAAAGGTTCACATTGATATTTTGATAAAAGGTAAATAAGCTGATGATGGTAGTTAGTGTTGGCAATAAATACTTAATTAACGATTTTTGGTATTACAAATTGAAAAAAAAAGAAAAAACAGAAAACAATTTCCTTTGTTTATTTATAATTTGAAAACTGACTAATAAATGAAATCATATTTTGTCATAAAAACTAAAACTTTATAATTTCTATTGTTTTCGTTTCTAATTATAAAAATTTAGAACGTGAGAAATGCAAAGTTGAATTGTATTTCAGACATCTGTGTAAACTGTTTACACACATACTTCTCAGAAATTGATAACGAAGTTGGATACAGAATTGTTTGCGTTAGAAAATATTGGAAAAATTTAGAAATTTACAGACCACAGAATTTACGTTAAATCGATATTAGAATCCATTTTAAGAATCTCATACTGGTCTTAACGGGACACTGGACTTTAGACAATCATTTCTGAACAAGCAGTACTGGCTACGGAAAAGAGGATAACACTGAATATTTTCGTTCTTTTGACCGCTTATACCGGGTTATCCATTTCGTGGTTTCAAAAGTAAACGTAAATAAAACACATATGAAATATTTTTTTCATGATATTTCTTTTTTATTGTAAAGTTTGAACGTTGACATTATGTGTGAAACACTACATCATTTAAATGACCTCCACGCGAAGTGTTGCAAGCATTGATTCTTTTGAGGTAATTTTCGACCACTTTTAGACACATATTGGGCGGTATCTCAGCCATAACTTGACGAATGTTGGTTTTTAAGAGCTCAAGAGTTGAAGGTTTATCTGCATAAACACGGTCTTTCGCGTAGCCCCACAAAAAAAAGTCTAATGGTGTCAAATCGCATGATCTTGGTGGCCAGTTGATATCGCCACGACGAGAAATTACGCGGCCAGGAAATGTCTCTTGCAATAAAGCCATATTCGCTCGAGTTGTGTGGCATGTGGCACCGTCTTGTTGAAACCACATATTCTCCAAGTCGAATTCTTCAATAGCAGGCAAAAAACAGTCGGTTATCATATCACCATAACGCTCCGAATTGACGGTGACAGTCGTTCCATCGTCGTTTTCGAAGAAGTAAGGTCCAATCACACCTTCGGACCAAAGAGCGCACTAAACAGTGACTTTTTCTGGATGTAATGGCCTCTCTTCAATTACTTGAGGATTGTCAGAACCCCAAATACGACAATTTTGTTTATTAACATACCCACCGAGTGTGAAATGTGCTTCATCGCTGAAGAAAATTTTGTTCGAAAAATTGCCGATACGCACGATACGTGGCTGTTGCAGAATCACCATTTTTGTAGTAAGTTTTGATAATTTTTATGCGTTGTGTGATAGTTAAGCGATCCATTTTCGTCAATGTCAGACTTTCAACTGAAAAGAAAAAAATTGGTTTCGCAACTTAGTTTGACAGATGTCGAATTCCAGTCCCATACTTCTAAAACCACGAAATGGATAGCCCTTTATAACTAGCCCTGGTTTGATTACTCACCAAAAACCGTTTTGATTCATACTAAAATAAATTCGATCTATAAGTCATTTACGTATACTGAAAGAACCTCAAACCGTATTTCTATGTATGATTGATTTTTAAAGTGGATATTGTTTGACGAAGAATGACAATTAAAAACCGTGGTTTGAAATTGTGGTTTGATTGAAATGGTATTCCAAACTCAAAATTCAGAGTTATATTGTTAACAATTGCACCGTCTGAAGGAATATAAGGGCCGCAATCGAGTCGCTTTGGTCGTTAGTAGATAGATTGTGCCAGTACTACCTCATACATAACATAATTGGTCATTACAACCCTTCAGTCAGGATTACGACCTAGCTTCTCATAACACTTACATATGTATGTTGTGTGTGTTAATTTTAAATATATGAAGGGGCGGGTTCTAGAGTTTAAAAGTCAACACCGAACGACATATTGAGAAACTTTTCATGGCTATTGTAATTACTCTCAGAGTTCTTGTCGGAAATCTGCTGAGAGCAAATCGCCGAAGAAATATTAAAATTTCGTTTTGTTGGAAATGTCTGGCCTAGGGTTTGAACCGTGGCCTCACGTGTAATAAGTGAACACACTACTTATTAGACTACTGCGATTTCAGTACTACGTCAGGCCACTTAAATCAATAGTGAATCTGTTGAAGTATTGAAGGCATATAGTTTATAAAGGGTGATTTTTTAGCTATTATCTTTTTGGCAACACTGGTTTAAACAGCTCACGCACGTTTCGTGTTTTGTTTCACTGTCAAACATCTTCAGTTTGGTCTATAATTTAACCATGAATCGTCTTACAAACGAACAACGCTTGGAAATCATTAAATTTTATTATCAAAATGCGTGCTCTGTTAAGAAAGTTCATTGCGCGCTTCTTCCATTTTATGGTCAGTTTAATCGACCCACTGAAGCGGCTATTCGGGCTATTGTGACTAAATTTCGCACCAAATTTGCATTGTTGGACATTAAACCACCAACACGCTTACGTAGAGTGCGAACTGAAGAAAATATCGTAGCTGTATCGGCCAGTGTTAATGATGACCATCAATTATCGATTCGTAGCCGTTCGCAGCAATTGGGCCTCTGTTACTCAACAACGTGGAAAATTTTGCGAAAGGATTTAGGTGTGAAGCCTTTCAAAATACAGTTGGTGCAAGAATTGAAGCCGAATGACCTACCGCAATGCAGAATTTTTGGTGAATGGGCTCTTGGAAAGTTGGCCGAAGATCCACTTCTTTATCGAAAAATTGTGCTCAGCGACGAAGCTCATTTTTGGCTCAATGGATACGTAAATAAGCAGAATTGTCGATTTTGGAGTGAAGGTCAGCCAGAAGCATTGCAAAAGCTACCAATGCATCCAGAAAAAGTCACAGTTTGGTGCGGTTAATGGGCTGGTGGCATCATTGGACCGCACTTCTTCAAAGATGCTGCGAATCGTACCGTGAGATGATATCCAACTTTTTTTTGCCCAAAATGCAAGAGCTTGACTTGCGTGACATGTGGTTTCAACAAGACGGTGCCACATGCCACACAGCACGGGTAACAATGGACATATTGAGAGGCGAGTTCGGTGAACATTTTATTTCACGTTCGGGACCGGTCAATTGGCCGCCTAGATCGTGCGATTTAACACCTTTAGACTATTTTTTGTGGGGCTATGTTAAAGCTCATGTCTATACAGACAAGCCCGCTTCAATTGACGCATTGGAAGACAACATTGAACATTCGTGAGATACCGGTCGAAATGTTGGAAAAAGTATGCCAAAATTGGACTAAGCGGATGGACCATTTGAGGCGCACTCGCGGTCAACATTTGCATGAAATAATCTTCAAACATTAAATTATATGAACCGTACTATCGATTCAAATAAAGATTTCATGCATTTTTCTGAATTTTATGTGTTTTTTTTTTGAAAAATTTTCCTATAGCTCTTAAAAAATCACCCCTTATAAGTGGCGGGTTCTACAGTTTAAAGTCAACACCGAACGACGTATTGAGAAACTTTTCATGGCTATTGTAATCTGCTGAGAGGAAGTCGCCGAAGAAATATTAAAATTTAATTTTGTTGGAAATGTCTGGCCTGGGGTTTGAACCGTGGCCTCACGTGTAATAAGCCATTACACTACCCACTAGACTACAGCGATTTCAGTACTACGTCAGGCCAGTTAAATCAATCGCGAATCTGTTGAAGTATTGAAGGCATATAGTTTATATGTATGTCCATGGCGAGTAATTTTTCTGGTAAAGAACTTGCCGCAATCAGATCTTATGGGAAAACCTTCCTTTCAGATTTTTAACGAACAAAACGGCACACTTTTGACTGTCATGTTAGCAAAAGGACAGTAAACTCAAAACATACGAAGGCTTCAACGTAAAGTTACGTGAATTTAACGTCAGTGGTGTTTTGCAAATTTTTTCTTTTTACCGGAACGTGTATATTTAATTATATAGACAGGGCCGATCCTGGGTAGGCATCTGCTCTGTGCGGTCTCATGTCCCAAATTTAACGACGGGGGTGATTTTCCATGATAATCCTGGCGGCGCCGTTTTTTTTTTGTTTTGAGGTCTCATGTCCCAAATTTGACGACGTCAGCCAATTCTCGTTATCAGAAAACATCTTTAGTTCCGGAACGCGTTCCTGTCCAAAAAGGATGTACCGGAACGACGTTCTGAAGCGTTCCGGCTCGACAACAACACTGTTTAACGTATGCAGATCTCAAACTAATCTCTTTCTCTAGTGGGATGAACCAACTGCCCCAATTGTGACTTAAAGTTTTAATGAAATCACATCACTGGAATCAAGCAAAGAGCCGTTCCTGATAGCAGACGGAAACCTAGTGGAAGTTGTTAAATTATTTTATTCAGGCAGCTGTGAATTTTTAATCTATGAATTCAAATCATTGTACCGTGCTTGGAGCATTGTTACACGTGAAAGAAGCATATTCATTGTAATTACTGAACTGTAAACTATTCTGCTTTTAGTTACAATTGATGTCATCAGAGTTATTGGCAGAGACTGTTTAACTACCAATTCAAATATTGTATTGTATTTGAAATAAATGTTGGCATTTCTAGTGATTTTGTTTTTGTTTTTTTCTGTTCATTCATTCACTTTTTGCGACATCGTTTGCAATATTTTTAAAGGTCATAGAACTGAAAACAACAAACTTGCATTCATTGTTTTAACTGTTCTTCTGTTCTTGTTCTCAATTCGTGTTTACCATGGTTGTTGTTTTATTTATTTTTTTTTGTTGCTTCTTATTATTATTTGTTACTATTACTGTTTATAGTTGTTGTTGTTTCTTTTTTCTTTTATTTTTATTTTTCTCATTAAAATGTAAAATATTAAACAAAATTAAGTGCAAATATTGCAAAAATAACCTCAATACTAGGTATACAGTGTTCTTTCTCACACAGCAACAACTATGTTCTTTTTCTCTTCTACTCTCACCGTCTTCCTCTTTCATTTCATGAATAATAATAAAAATCATCATTTTTCACAAATTACCAATAATGACAAAAATTCTTTGAACTCATCAACATTTACACAAACAAAGAGAATAGCTTTCTGGCTGGTCTGACTGACTAACTGACTGACTGAGAGCAAGAGTGACTGACTAACATTGTGCAACGTGTGATATTATAGAACATTAATGACAGCAGTAACAATAACAACAGCAACAAGAAGATAATAAACACTGTTACAGTTACACCATAGATTAGTTTTGTAAACACAACAACAAAAACAGCAACAACAACAAAATAATTAGTAAACCATAATAAAAATTCCTCACAGAAGAAATATGGGCGAGCATACGGGATGAGAGAGGATGGAATGTCGTGATAATTTTACTAAAAACCAATGACAGTTATTTGCTTGATTAAACAGTGGGAATAAAAGTCACCAGCAGCAGTCAACAACACACTGACTGTGAGTCAGTGTTAAGTAAACATGTACGGATATTAAGAAATAATGATTAAAATAGGCTGTAAATTATTGCAGGCCAGGCACTGTATGCTAAAATAGTCACCATACGTTATGGATTCTTGGGAAATTAACCAACTTGTGTACCAAAAACAAACAAACAAAAAACGAACAAAAGTAAGAGAATGACTAAGCGGCGAGTAAAATGATAACCACGGCAGTGACATACGCATGTGAATTTAAGAGCACAGTGTGGGAGAAAATTATATGAACATCTTTCTTATTCTCGAATATGGGAGGTTCTACAGAAGTGGTGATTCAAACGTCATATTGTGTAAGGAATTGACAACTTTACAAAGAATTTGAAGAGGATGGAAGCGTTATAGATTTTGTCATGCATGTGCATCATAGCAATGCACGAACTGTCTAAAGTATCGCTTCTGTTAGAGAAAGTGTTGCGGATAATCCGAATTTGTTAATACCAAGCAATGTGTCAGCAATTGGCTCATTTTGTAATTGGATATGCACTTTCATTCCTTTAACCCTAGACGGTTACTCTTCTATTTTGTACATTAAGGTTACTCTTCGTCGAATCGACGAACACTTTCACCTTAATTGGTTACTGTTCGTCGAATCGACGAAGCTCATTTACTATTTATCATATAATTCTTTCATGTTTGACCAAATTTCGCTCTTTTTATAAACAATGTTGATCGATTACGAAAGCTTGTAGTGAATAAACTTACCCGGGCAACCCATTTTTTTAATCCGGGATGGTCATTTTTGTACAGTAAGGTTACTCTTCGTCGAATCGACGAACAAAAAAAATTTTTTTGTTTACTGACTGCATGCTTTTATTATCAAATAACGTTGTTGGAAAAAAGAGTGAAATTTGGTCAACCATAAAAGAGTTATATGATTAAGTGTAAATGAGCTTCGTCGATTCGACGAAGAGTAACCGCCCAGGGTTAAAGTTTAACTCAAGCAAGAATTAAAGACGCCTGACCATTCATAATGCCATAGATCTGTTGATTTAGTGCTACGGCAGTACACTCAATGCATGTTTTTCGTACAAAATTATCTTCATCACTGTAGCTTATATCTCACTCGATGATTATCTAATTGTCTAATGGTCGCATATTATGTTCGGAGAAATCAGTAGCGATTGTAGGAGAGCCAAGAAAAAGTGACCTTTTGTAACGCATTAAAGTTGGGACTTGTGGACTTGGGTCCGCCAAATATTTTTTTTTTTTTTTTTAAATGCTTAAAAAAAACTACTGAATATTTTCTCAAATTTCTTTTTTTATTTGAAAGTACAATCCTTCCGGTTAATAATGGAAAATAATTTCATTCAAATGGCTGCCTCAGCTGGCCATGCAGTATAGCCTACACGATCGGTCCAATTTTTAAGCACATTATCGATTGTGTGCAGCTGTATTTCACCAATGGTTTCACGAATATTGTCCTTTAAAGCGTCAATTGTCTCTCGCTTGTCGGCGTAACACTTATCTTTTACGGCACCCCACAAATAATAGACCAACGGTGTCAAATCGCAGGGCCAAACGACATCGGCATCTTCTGTAAGTCGATTGCAGGCCCACTAAGCGAAGCGAAAGCGCATTTGATGGTCAATTGGCTTCAACTCCTGAACCAATTGGACTTTGTATGCCGTCATACCAAGGTCTTTATGCAAATTTCGTCTCAATGATGTCTCCGAAATGTTCAATTGTTGAGAAGGACGGTGAATTGATGTTGATGGCGCTTCACGCACACATTCTGCCACAGCAGCAATATTCTCGGGTGTACGCACTGTTTTTGACTTTTCACGCTTTGGTTTATCTATGAGGATGCCAGTTTCTTTCACTTTTTTCACAAGATAACGAACATACGGAGTTGACGGTGCTTCTCTTCTTCCAAAATCCGTATGCAATTTTCGCACACATTCTGCAACATTACCATGATTTTCAAAGTAATGTCGCAATATTTCCCAGCGTTGTTCAAGCGTATACACAACCATATTCGTTCAGCGGAAGGATAAAACTAATTATCTGTCAAATCAGACATGAGCTAAGTGTTACCACCATTCACGAAATAAGCACTAGTTGGAAAAAAAAACGTTAGATGGCGAACCCGAGCCATACTTTTTAAAAATGCTCCTAAAACAACAGTTATCATTAATTCAAAGTGCTAAGGTTGTATAATAACAGACTTTATTGGTCGGCAGATGAAGATTTTTAATTAGAACGCATGTGCTTTCAGCAAGACGATGTCGCGAGTTACACGAAATGATCGATTTTAGCTATATTGCATGATAAGTTTCCAGTAGAAGCAATTTTAAGTTTTGTCGGCCTAAATTGGTCATCAAAATCATGTGATTTGAGTCCGTATTACTTAGTTTTTTATAGGATTACGTTAAATATTAGAGAATTTGTGAACCAACCAAAATAACGCCTGAAATGTGCGAAAGAGTGGTCTAAAACTAAAGGGTGATTTTTTTTAGCTATTATCTTTTTGGCAACACTGGTTTAAACAGCTCACGCACGTTTCGTGTTTTGTTTCACTGTCAAACATCTTCAGTTTGGTCTATAATTTAACCATGAATCGTCTTACAAACGAACAACGCTTGCAAATCATTGAATTTTATTATCAAAATGGGCTCTTGGAAAGTTGGCCGAAGATCCACTTCTTTATCGAAAAATTGTGTTCAGCGACGAAGCTCATTTTTGGCACAATGGATACGTAAATAAGCAGAATTGTCGATTTTGGAGTGAAGATCAGCCAGAAGCATTGCAAAAGCTACCAATGCATCCAGAAAAAGTCACAATTTGGTGCGGTTAATGGGCTGGTGGCATCATTAGACCGTACTTCTTCAAAGATGATGCGAATCGTACCGTGAGATGATATCCAACTTTTTTTTTGCCCAAAATGCAAGAGCTTGACTTGCATGACATGTGGTTTCAACAAGACGGTGCCACATGGACTTATTGAGAGGCGAGTTCGGTGAACATTTTATTTCACGTTCAAGACCGGTCAATTGGCCGCCTAGATCGTGCGATTTAACGCCTTTAGACTATTTTTTGTGGGGCTATGTTAAAGCTCATGTCTATACAGACAAGCCCGCTTCAATTGACGCATTGGAAGACAACATTGAAGCATTTATTCGTGAGATACCGGCCAAAATGTTGGAAAAAGTATGCCAAAATTGGACTAAGCGGATGGACCATTTGAGGCACAGTCGCGGTCAACATTTGCATGAAATAATCTTCAAACATTAAATTATATGGACCGTACTATCGATTCAAATAAAGATTTCATGCATTTTTCTGAATTTTATGTGTTTTTTTTTGAAAAATTTTCCTATAGCTCTTAAAAAATCACCCTATACCTTAAAGCCACTTAACTGCTACAATTGCTTGTACATGCATACATAACTGGTCATTACAACCCTTCAGTCAGTACTACGACCTAGCTTCTCACACAACTTATGTTGTGTGTGTTATTTTTATACATGAGGGCAGGAACTACAGTGCAAAGTCGACTACGAACGACAGATAATTGAGAGGAAGTCGCCGAAGAAATATTTTTTCATATTTTCGTTTTGATGTCTGACCTGGGGTTTGAACCGTGGCCTTACATCTCTAAAGCCAACACACTACCTACTAGACTACGGCGACTTCAGACAATCATTTAAATCGTACTCTATTTCGTACATAATAGCAGAGCCCAAGTTTCTTTGCAATCGTAGTATTTTTCTTTAATCTTACTTTTGAGACCGCATTTTTGCTTAATTTTATCAAAGAACTTTCTCAAGAGCCTGTATGAAAGTTTTCTTTTATCCTAGTATTCTAAGCAATACTGTATTTCCATTTTTACACACACACTGTAGCTGCATACAGTATGTATGTGTGTTAAATACATTTGCCAAAATAAAAAAAAAAAACGAACACAACTACAGTAACAACGACTGTGCATATGCAAATCTATGGATTGTTTCAATGCCACTATATTCACCAGTTTTAAGTTCTTCTTACTGTGTTGTTCTCTTACTTTTGGCAGCAATGCGATACCTGTCATAAGTTTATCTGTGTTTATTTCAATCCACTTGTGATGATGCGAATGATGTTAACCAAAAGCCCAAAAACAAATCAATAATAAACAATAGATTGAGATTCTGTAACCAAAACAAAGAGAGTCAGTCCAATGAGATGCTAATTAGATGGTTACAAATGTGTTGTAGTATGTGTGTGTGTTGTGTGGCCTAAGAAGACAGATCATCATCGTCTTACATTTTTAAAGACTCGGTAAACAAAAAAAAAAAAAAACAAAAAAAAGAAACACAATAATAAAAACCCGGAATTAACAGAAACAAAATTAAACAAAAAGAAATACTGTGTGTAAGAAATTAAAAGTTAATAAAGGGGGCAGCCAAATGCCACAGTAGACTTTTTATTTATTTATGAGCTGTGTATTTTGAGTGTGTGTATGTGTGTGTGTAATTTAGTTGGTTTACCTTATTTTTTTTTTATTTGTTTGTTGTAAACATTTGTTCTTTCACTAACACCACTACTATAGCTGTAAATCTTTTTATATAAAATAGGCAGAGCGAGAGAGAGAGAGAGAAAGGGAGACAGTTTAAATGAAGCACAAAACACAGTGTGTGTGTGTGGAAATTTAAAAGCCTTGTGTCAAATTGTCTGAATTGAAATGAATAAAATATTTAACAAAATAACAACAACAACAACAACTACAACGGTAGTAACAAAAATAAGAGAAGAAAAAAAAAATACAACGAAATAAAAAGAGTAGGCAACATAGAAGTCTGACAAAAGGGCGTAAAGCCTTGTGGTTTTTGATTTTGTTGCTAAATAAACACCAATACATACGCTTACATGAATGAACACATTGTACATACATACATACATTTATACATATGTATGTATAAACACAAATAACACCAAAGTTTTAGCCTTATGCCAAATGATTGTTTATGCGAAGGATAATGATGAGAAGTCGTATTTCTTTTTTTTTTGTTTCCTCTTTTTTTTCTGCTTATTGTTGCTGACGTTTTCTTGTTCATTCGTCGTACGCCATTATTTAATTCCTTCTCTCCGGTTGCTGTTGTTGCTTGTAACAGCATCTAGAAATCTGGGTTGCCAAGAGGAATTTTCCTCTTTACAACTTCAGATAATAAAAGCGGTATTTAAGCCAGGATGTGTGGTTTGAAATTTACAATTTTGTCATTGTGGCGTATATCACGTATGTCACATCGCCTAAAGCTTTGAATTTTATCTCCTGTTTTTATAATTAAAATAGAGCCGGCAACACTGGTGGAAGGAATTTTTGTTGTTGTTGTTTTTCCTTTTTTTGTTACATTTATTTTCGCTTTTGTTTGCAATGACAGTCTTTTGAGAAATCAACAGCAACAGCAACATTATTATTAACAACAGCAACAACAAAAACAACATTTACGAAAAAAAAAAAAACTGAACAGAACAACTCAAAGTAAATTGTGTGAATTAAAACAGTCGGAAAAAAAGGAAAAACAATAAAAAAAAAAACGAAATAAAATTAAAAACACAACAACAAGAAACAATTTTAAAATTGTTTTAATTTTTTATTTCTTATTTTTATTGCTTTTAATTCGTTGATTTTCTTGTGTTTTTTTTTGTCTTTAATCAAACGATTCTAACGAAAGTTGATCGTCAGCATTTTTTCTCTTGTTGCTGATGTTCTTCTTACTGCAGTCTGCAGCTGCTAAACAACATTCACGTGTAATTGTTGTTGTTATTGTGGTTGTCATGTTCAGTCAAAGAGCCGACTGACCGTTTCTAAGTGACTGACTGACTGGCTGGGTTGGCTGGCCTCTAGTAATAGTACAACAACAATATTCTTTTCTTCAGAAAGAAGAAGCAAAACAAAAACAACAACAAAAACTTTTTAATGTTTTCTTCCTTCTCTATTTGCTTGTTTGTGTGTTTGCTTTGAAAACACATTCAAAGATTCTTGTGTGACGAATGCTGGGTGTTTGATCATCGGTAGACGGGTCACTTGTTTGGTCGGTCTTACGTTCGTTCGTTCGGTGTTTTAATCATTTTTAAATGGTTTTATTTGCTTTTGTTTGTTTGATTGTTTGTGATCAAATAACCTTTTTTTCCCAGCCCCGTTTTGGCCATCTGTCCGTCCCTCTATACATGAATTCATACGTTTGCCCATTCATTTAATAACTCTTCTCAATGGTTTTCGTCTGTTTTTATTTTATTTTATTTTGTTGTTGTTTATTCGTTTACATTCGTTGTTGCCTTTTACCGCCGCTTCTTTTGTATGTTTTTGAACTGATGACGATGATGGTGATGATGACTACAATGACGACGACGACGATGACGACCGTCAACTTGCCTTAAGGCCGACTATTGGGTCGTTTATCATTGTTGTTGCTGTTAATTTTGTTCTCCCCTCATTGGCATGGCTGTGTAAAAGGAAAACCAACAATAACAACAACAGAAACAGCTCCTAGTTGACCAAAAAATTGTAGTCAAAGCTACGATTTTACACTGTGGGCCAAAAAAATCTTGTACTACAGAAATATTGTTCTTTTAGAATTTTTATACGAGGGTGACACATTGGATCCAATAAAAATGGACTGACATACATATAGATATGCTGCAATACATGCACCGAGGAAATATTCGCAATTATCGGATATTTTTTAATCACTGAAAGGAATCATTTTTTAAGAATGTTTGAGTGAAATTCTGACTTGAAAGAATTCAAAAGAAATTATTGTTCCATCAGTTATTATATCGGGTGATTTTTTAGCTATTATCTTTTTGGCAACACTGGTTTAAACAGCTGACGCACGTTTCGTGTTTTGTTTCACTGTCAAACATCTTCAGTTTGGTCTATAATTTAACCATGAATCGTCTTACAAACGAACAACGCTTGCAAATCATTGAATTTGGCATCATTGGACCATACTTCTTCAAAAATGCTGCGAATCGTAACGTAACTGTGAATGGTGAGGGTAGGCTTGCCAGACGTACTGTTTTCAGCAGTACGCGTACCTTTTTTTAGTTTTTGTACTTTTAACTGCATAACCCCTAAAGAAGTACGCAAATGTACTTCTTTTTAGTATCTATACTTCTTTTTGTACTTTTTTTCTACCTTTTTTGTACTTTTTTGTACTTTCATCATAACTTTATAGAGGTAAACATGTCCTGTTCAATCTCCACAGATGCTTCTAACAAAGGTAATATTAAAACGTTTCCTATTGTTGTGAGATAGTTTAATAAAGAAAATGGAGTCTGCACAAAACTTTTAATTTTTTATAACTCTGACTCCGAATTATCAATTGATATTTCAAATTCTTTAAAATATAAATTGGAGAGTCAAAAACTGAGTTAAGAAAACATCACAAGCTTTTGTGCAGACAATGACAACGTAAATTTTGGAAATAAAAAAGTGTATTTGTTGAGCTTAAAAAGGAAAATTCGAATATAATAGGTATTGGATTCCTTTGTCAGGTATTAGATAATAAATTAAAAATTCTTTAAAAATATTAAAATTTGATTTAGAAAATATTGTAATGAAAGTTTTTAATAAATTTTCGACATCAACAAAAAAAAAAAAAACTGCAAATCTGAAATGCTCCGTCATGTACCTGTGTAACTGTGGAGAGATTTTTAAAAAACTATCCTGCTATTAAGTTTTTTTTTTGTCGCAAGATTGTTGTTCCCATGTTTTACGCCAATTTTTCGAAAATGAAATTTCTGAAGCATACCTCGGTTTTGTCCATAATATAGGAAATACAATAATATCTGCTATTAAAAAGTTAGAAGAAAATAATAGCCTTGTAATAATTGATATGTTTCAAATAATAAAACAGTTAAATGGCAAATTTGAACAACAGCAGGATGAAAAATTCTATGGGTTTTTAGACGAACGTATTAGTAGCAGTTGCAATAATCAGCAAGTGATTTGTCTTTTAAAAAAACGCGCAGCAGAGTTTTTATCGAATATACATAAGTACTATATAAAAGGTTGTTTCAATTTAGAAAATAATAAGTTTGAAAAACTTTACATTTTCCATCTTTGTGGAAATAATTACATTATTTTCAATCAAAAATATTGATTTAGATCAACTTTTTGACGAATTAATATCATTAAAAACATTTGCTGAAAACATTGATAAAGAAAAATCTGCAGAAGAAAAATGGAAAGAATTCTTAAATAGTGGAACATTTCCTATTTTTGAAAAGATTTGTTGCTTGTCTTTTTAACTCCTCATTCTAATGCAGCCAGTGAACAAATTTTTAGTTTAATGTTTAATTTTTGGAGGAAGGAATGAAATAAACTTTTAATAGAACATTTGGAAAGCGTGTTAATAATAAAAACAAACTTTGAATACAGTTGTACTGAGTTTTTCAATTTTTTAAAAAACGAAAAAGGTAAAAATGAAATTGTAAATCAAATACAAAAAAGTGATAAATATTTATAATTTATTTAAATGTATCAGTAAATTTTAAAGACAATAATTTTCAAAAATTAATAATGTATATATGTATGTATGTACTTATATCAAAGTATATCATTAAAATTATTTTTTGTTAAATTAATTTTGAAGTATTAAACAATGAAAATTTGTTTTTGAGTTTTTATTCACATAAATTAAAAATCTAATAATACTATCATAATATAATACATTGATTTTAGTCTAGTCTGAAATATATATAAATTCTATAGATTTAAAATCACAAAAACTGATTTAAATTAAATTAAATTTTAAGTTCATTTTTTTATATTAAATACAAATAGTTATGATCTCTTTTTTTATGTTCTTCATTGTTACTGTTTTTAACTACTTTTTGTTAGTTTTTTTTTATTGAATTATATAAATTTTGATAATAAACCATTGTACTTCTTTTTACTCAATTGTACTGCTTTTTTAACTTCGATGTACGTCTTTTGACGATTTCAAATCTGGCAAGCCTAGGTGAGGGCTACCGTGAGATGATATCCAACTTTTTTTTGCCCAAAATGCAAGAGCTTGACTTGCATGACATGTGGTTTCAACAAGATGGTGCCACACAGTACGCGTAACAATGGACTTATTGAGAGGCGAGTTCGGTGAACATTTTATTTCACGTTCGGGACCGGTCAATTGGCCGCCTAGATCGTGCGATTTAACGCCTTTAGACTATTTTCTGTGGGGCTATGTTAAAGCTCATGTCTATACAGACAAGCCCGCTTCAATTGACGCATTGGAAGACAACATTGAAGCATTTATTCGTGAGATACCTACCAGCCGAAATATTGGAAAGAAAATGCCAAAATTGGACTAAGCGGATGGTGGCCAAACGACATCAGCTCTGCGTCTGATAATGCGATTTCCAAAAACAGGGCGCAAAACATCGAGTGTAGCTTCGGCTGTGGCGCACGTAGCGCCATGTTGCCAATATCGTCCTCTTCAATTTTTGTGAACAAAAATTCGTTCAACATGGCCCGATAACGATCGCCATTGACTGTAACGGCCACTCCTTGCTCATTTTCGAAGAAAACTGGCCTAATTATGCCTCTGGAACAAAATCCGCACCAAACAGTGACTCGTTTTGGGTGCGTCGGCTTTTCAATGTATGCGTGCGGGTTTTCTGTGCCCCAAATGCGACAATTTTGCTTGTTTACATACCCGCCAAGATCAAAATGAGCTTCATCTGAAAAGATGATTATTTGCCAAAATCGGCATCTTCTGTAAGTCGATCGCAGGCCCACTTAGCGAAGCGAAAACGCATGTCATTTATTTTCCATTATTAACCGGAAGGATTGTACTTTCAAAAAAAGAAATTTGAGAAAATATTCAGTAGTTTTTTTTAAAGCATTTTCAAAAAAAAAAAGGTATTTGGCGGACCCTTTACTAAGTTCTGTAAGAACAAAATTTTAACTTCAAAAAATAAATTTTAGAATTTAAATTTTCTTTTTTTTTCTTTGTGAGTTGAAAGGTTTTGCTCCTTACTGTGTTAGCATTCACTTGTTTGGAAAAATCAATATTGGAATTAACAAAGTTCATACACAACACAAAAACAATAACTTGAATTAAAGCAAAAGAGAAACAAGTTTTGTAATTTTTCAACACACAACACTCTTTAAATTATTTGTTTCGGCAACATTCAACGTTCGCTCTCTCTCTGTCGCTCTTTATTTTTAATGAGTTTGAGAGAAATGAGTTTTGAAGAGCTAAAAAACCTATTGGAAATATTTAATACAAACAGTTGTCTCTGTTGCTCTTGAAGAGAGTTGTATGGGGACAACAAATTGGTTAATGTTAAATGAATGGAATGAAATAGCGCCGAGAGATTAAAAGAGAGCAAATTAAAGCAAATATGAGATAGTATAGTTGGTTGGATGATGGCTGGCTGGATAGCTGGCAAGTAAATTGTAAGTTTTAGCAGTCATCAGATAGGCAGTAGACATTGAACTTCTTAGGCAGCCGTAACAAAAAAATCAGAAATATTTTGTAAAATTAAGAAAGAAAAATTTTAAAACATTTTTTTTTATTGTTTAAAAAGGAAAAGAAACGGCTGGAAATTAACTAATAAAGCAGGCTAATAAAAGAAAATCGTGTTTAAAAAGAATAAACGTAAGAATATTGTGAAATTTTGTATTTAAACTTGACAAAAAATAAAAAGGAAAAGAATTTTAAGCAAAAAAAAAAAAAAAAGAAAAAATGGAAGAAAATGTAATGAAGCTGAGTGAAATTAATTAAAGGTGTTTAGTTTGTTTTGTAAAGAAAAAAAAAAAAACAAAAATTAATGATAATTTTAATAATCTATGTTATTCAATTTGTATGTTAATTAATGAATAAATTTAATTTCGTATAAGAAAAGAAATTTTTAAGAAAATAAAGAAAATTTTTTACCGTGAAAAAAATTTTTTTGTATGAAATGAAAGAAAAAAACACACACATACAAATGCAAAATTTTGTGTACCCTTAAAAAACCCCTGGTGCGCGCTGCCTGCCCTCCCTATATAACAACAGCAACACCAATAACAGCAACATACCCCAATACATATACTTATTAAAGTGTATACAACAACAACAACAATAATATTAGCAGTAGCAGCAGCAGCAGCTACTATCAATGTAATATTAAAACGAGAAAAACCTTTAAAATTTTAAAAGAAAAATTAAAATTTAATAACAAAAAAAAAAAAATAATTTTGTAAATTAAATTTAAAGTGCAAAAAAAAAGAAAAGAATAAAATAACAGAAGAGAAGAAAAAAAAATAAATGAAAATAGAAAGAAGAGCAGAGTAGAGTGGAAAAGGCAAATGAAAGAAAATTTCGATATCTTTGAATTGTATCTAAACCCATTTTACTACTCCATATAACGAAAAAGAAAACCGAAAACATACTCGCAAACATACATCCACACACACACACACAACTAAACAGACACAAAATATAGAATGAAATGAAACAATTCTCATGTCACGGTTTAATTGGATTCAACATAAATTGAGAGCAGCAGCAGCAGGAACGTTAAAACGTTTGACTACTAAGTACTAACAAACGAATGCGGCGCGGTGTTTCAAGTATTCCTGTGGTTTTCCTACAATAACAACAAACACAAAGAAAGAAAAAAATAAAAACTCTTTAGCATGCTCTTCCAGTTGTTTCAACTTTAATAGAGAGAGCGATAGAGCGTTTAAGAGAGCTTAAGAGAGAAAGAGTAGTCAAATTAAAAAGAGCGTATTTCCTTGCCCAACAAGAGTAAAAATTTTTCGAAAAATAAAAAAGTTT
The DNA here is from genome assembly GCA_927399465.1 of Sarcophaga caerulescens. Classification (NCBI taxonomy): domain Eukaryota; kingdom Metazoa; phylum Arthropoda; class Insecta; order Diptera; family Sarcophagidae; genus Sarcophaga; species Sarcophaga caerulescens. The sequence goes on from OV656872.1 coordinate 9,470,641, forward strand.
TCAATTATAACAGTCGCGTGCGTATTTTCAGTTTCATCACCACCATTGTCAGTCAGTCAGCATTATTAACGTTTAAAAATTTCTTTCTCACAAAAACCAAAAAAAAAAAAAGAAAACCTACGCGGCTTTAAAAACTTTTTGGCTTTAAAAGACAACACCTTTACGTTAGAATTTTCCTCCTCAAAAATATAATAACCAACCAACCCAACAACATTGATTTTGAATTTAAAACTTAAAAATTTCGAAATCGAATGTTGCCTTCTTTGCTGTTGTATTACTAAAAACGAAAAAGAAAATCTTTCTTTCTGATTATGGCTTTAACTTTAAAGGTGAGTACCAAAAAAAAAAAAAATTCTTTCTTTCTTTTTCAATTTTGTTTTAAGCTATTCAAAAGAGTATCTACATATGTATCTATAGAATTAACCTTTACACACACACACACTCACATAAAAAAAGGTAACAAATTCAAAAATTTTTGGGCAAAAAGCAGCAGCAGAAAGCAGAAAGAAAAAAAAAAACTTGAAACTCACGGCCAAATTCCAGTATGCAACCCATTGGAAAGTAAAGCAAGCATTCAGGAAAACGGTTTTTCTTTCTTTTTTTTTTGTTCAAAAAGTTTAAGAAAAATTTTAAAATTTCAAAAACAATTTTCAACATTTAAAAAAAAAAGAACGAAAATTGGAATTTTCCTTTAGAAAAGAAAAATATTTTCCTTATCTTTGGTTATTCGCCTTGACCTCGACCTTACAAAACAATAAATTTGAAAATATTTTTACAAAATTTTCACAAAAAAGAGGATAAAAATTTGGCCTTGTTTTAGGATTTTGGAAAAATATTGTAGAAAGAAAATGCACAACAACAACCAGCATAATTTTTGTTTAGTATATGTCCTTGAAAAAAGAGGAAAATTTTTGAATTTCCAAAAAATTTCTTGAATTCTTTAGAAGAAGAGAAAAATTTTGAATTTCAAACAAAGTTTTTTTCAAATTGATTCGAAAACATTTAAAAGCTTAAACAATACATATTTCATCATTTAAGTGAAAACCAGTTATTAGTTTTACTCTTCAAACCTACGAATTATTAACCAAATAACGGTAATACAATTGCAATTAAAATTTGAAAATTTTGACGGCTCAAGATAACCTAAAGAGCAGACCAAAAACAATTGAAACGATTTTGTATTATTATTAGTTTCTTTTGCAATCGACTGGTTACCAATCAAACCAATTTAATTATGTCTGTCCAACCCCAGTGTCCTTATACGACGCTAGGACAACTTAAGAGAGGCAACCTCTGTCTCTATTTCTGCCTTCCACAAACATGAGCTAGCCTTTCAAATCTTCAGGTCCCCTGTGGATATCACTATAGCTGCTTGCAGAATATCGCCACTGGATTTATGTAGAGTGTAACGGACAAGTCGCCGTAGTCTAGTAGGTAGTGTGTTGGCTTATTAGACTGAAGGCCCGAGTTCGAATCCCAGGTCAGACATCAAAACGAAAATATGAAAATATTTCTTCGGCGACTTCCTCTCAGCAGATTTCTGGCAAAAACTCTGAGAGTAAATAAAATTGCCATGAAAAGTTTCTCAAAAATCTGTCGTTCGGAGTCGATTTTAAACTGTAGGTCCCGCCACTTATGTATAAAATTAACGCACACAACATAAGTGGTGTGAGAAGCTAGGTTGTAATCCTGACTGAAGGGTTGTAATGACCAATTATGTATGTAACGGACAATCCATCTTCATTTATGCTGCCGAATACACGCTTCGGCCTCTTTCAACTCTTCAAAAATTAATTATAAGGGGTGATTTCTTAAGAGCTATAGGAAAATTTTTACAAAAAAAAAAAACACAAAATTCAGAAAAATGCATGAAATCTTTACTTTAATCGATAGTACGGTTCATATAATTTAATGTTTGAAGATTATTTCATGCAAATGTTGACCGCGACTGCGCCTCAAATGGTCCATCCGCTTAGTCCAATTTTGGCATTTTCTTTCCAATATTTCGGCCGGTACCTCACGAATAAATGCTTCAATGTTGTCTTCCAATGCGTCAATTGAAGCGGGCTTGTCTGTATAGACATGAGCTTTAACATAGCCCCACAGAAAATAGTCTAAAGGCGTTAAATCGCACGATCTAGGCGGCCAATTGACCGGTCCCGAACGTGAAATAAAATGTTCACCGAACTTGCCTCTCCATTGTTACGCGTGCTGTGTGACATGTGGCACCGTCTTGTTGAAACCACATGTCATGCAAGTCAAGCTCTTGCATTTTGGGCAAAAAAAAGTTGGATATCATCTCACGGTAGCGCTCACCATTCACAGTTACGTTACGATTCGCAGCATCTTTGAAGAAGTACGGTCCAATGATGCCAAATTCAATGATTTGGAAGCGTTGTTCGTTTGTAAGACGATTCATGGTTAAATTATAGACCAAACTGAAGATGTTTGACAGTGAAACAAAACATGAAACGTGCATGAGCTGTTTAAACCAGTGTTGCCAAAAAGATAATAGCTAAAAAATCACCCTTTAGATTGTCGCTGGCCAAAATATTTTGAGAATGTGACGTAGCTTAGATCCACGTATAGAACTTATACAATAGACTGCGTCGACTGCATGCTTACTTACTCAAATGGTCACTACAGCTCTTCAGTCAGGAATACGACCTAGTTCCTTACACCACCCATGTTGTGTATGTTAATTTTATTCTTGAATGATGGGACCTACAGCTTAAAGTCGACTCCGAACGATAAATTTTTTAGAACATTTTTGTGGCAATTTTATTTACTCACAGAGTTTTTCCTCGAAGACTGCTGAGAAGAAGTCGCCGAAGGAAATATTTTTTCGTATTTAGTTTCGTTCAATATGTCTGAGCTAGGGTTTGAACCACGTCCTCATCTCTAATAAGCCCACACACTACCTACTAGGCTACGGCGTCTTTAATCAGGAATTAAAAGTTTTGGTTTTCGTTACGCCGTGATATGACTTAAATAAGACCATTTACTCTATTCAACTTGAAAGAAAGTCGGTTGATAATAGGACCTCACTATTCTAAGACAGTGAAAGAAAAGAAAATATTATTCTGGGATATTTTCATAAGGAAATGCACAAAACTTTGTTCGGGTTAAATGTAATTAGAATCTTTAATTATTTTTCCAAGTTTAGTCTTCTTCACAATGTAAAACAAAGTATTATTCATGCACGTGAGATTTTTCCATTTTTTAACTTTTCGCACTTTGTGGTGAATTCTCCTTTCCTTTATTTCTATTTTATACACAAGATTATATTGCTAATGATTAAAGTTTGTCACTTTAGTATGGAGGTTTCGTTCAGTGATGGTTCAGATCCCCGGTCAGACATCAAAAACGAAATATGAAAAATAATTCTTCGGCGACTTCCTCTCAGCAGATTTCTGGCAAAAACTCTGAGAGTAAATAAAATTGCCGAAGTTGCCGTAGTCTAGTAGGTAGTGTGTTGGCTTATTAGACGAAAGGCCCGAGTTTAAATCCCAGGTCAGACAGGCAAAATCTCTGAGAGTAAAAATTGCCATGAAAAGCTTCTCAAAAATCTGTCGTTCGGAGTCGACTTTAAACTGTAGGTCCCGCCACTCATGTATAAATTAACGTACGAGTGGTGTGAGAAGCTAGAACGTTGTACAATGGGTCAATTCGACCTTCGGGTACTGTACTTGTCACAGTTAACAAGTACACGTTCTCTAACCTAACCTAAATAAAATTGCCATGAAAAGTTTCTCAAAAATCTGTCGTTCGGAGTCGACTTTAAACTGTAGGTCCCGCCAGTCATGTATAAAAATTAACGCACACAACATGAATGGTTTTGAGGAGCTAGGCCGTAATCCTGACTGAAGGGTTGTAAGGGCCAATTATGTATGTATGCATGGAGGCTTCGTAAGGAAACTTTTATTCCATAATAATGCCAGAAGGTTGCCAAATAGTTTCCGACCACTTTTTTGCACATTTCGGGCTGTATCTCGGCCGTAACATGTTGAATCTTAATTTTTTAAATGTTTTAAATTTAAGGTATTATACCTGTAGCCTCACAAAAGAAGTTTAATGGCGTCATATCATCTGATCTTGGTGGCTAATTGATGTTTCCAAAACATGGAAATACTTTTTCTGGAAATTTCTCATGCAATAAAGCTAAAATCAGTCGTGTTGTGTTAGCTTGTGACACTATCTTTGTGAAACCACACATCTCCCAATTAATAATCATTAATTGCAGGCCAATAAAGTCGACTATCATATGATAATAGCGCTCTGAATCGATGTTAATCGTTCTTCCTGGTCATTTTCAGACACTTTTTTCGGATGCATTGGCTATTCCACAAACAAGAGCTTCATATGCGACAACTTTGCTTGCTGACGGAACCAACGAGTGAGAAATGAGAGTTATCGCTGAAGAAAAGTTTGTTTGAAAACTCAACATTAAGGTCTTTTGCTCGAGCACCTAATCATAGTATCTACAGCGTTCTGAATAATACGTCGGTTTTAATTGTTCCATTAGTGGGTTTTTATATGGACGGAGTTACATATCCAAGCCCAAAATTTGCCATAATAAGCCGTAGGGTAATCCCATTTGCTGAGAAGAACACTTCCTTAGTAACGATATTTTCACATTCTGATGATGTACAGGCCGGATCATATCTGTAAAGCTTTCAGCCTTTTAAAAGTTTTTATAATCTTACCCTTGCATAGTAGGTCGACTATGACGACTATTGTCACCCTTTAATGGTCGTAATGCATACACTTTAACAGTTTTTATGCGTTCTTTGATTGTTTAGCAGCATATATTCGTAAGTGAGAAAACTTTTCATTAAATAAATGGAACATCAGATGAAAGCATTTGACTGCCTCTTCAGAATGGTAGTTGTGAAACCTCTAAATGGATAACCCGATATATTTTGTATGCTAAAAAATAAACTACTGAAAACTTTTAATCTTGAAAAACTGTCTTCGGTTGTGTTTCAATGTTTTGTCGCTACTTTTACGAAATAAGCTCAAGGGAGCAATATTAAAACGTCACAATGTGGATTTTGAATTTTAGTTGTTATCTTCAGGACAAGCCAATAGAGAGACCTAAGGCAGCAAGTAACGAAAACAAGTCACGAAATGTATTTTCCATGCACTTAACTTTAAGGAAATACTTCTTAATTACCATATAACCCTATGATAAGAACATCAAAAGCAAAATACGTTTTGCTTATTGAAGAATACAATGTGGGAAAACTCTAATATTTAATCGAACTTTCATATGGTCCATGTCCAATAGGCTTTTGTTGAAACATGTGAGGCCAGTTTACTTTTGTTGCAGGAATTTTCTGGAGATGCCTGAAGTCCTCTAAGCAATATTATTAAGGAATAGAATCATTTTAAATATTTAAAAGCACTCTTGCCACTTGTAAGGGTATGTCAGCACTACACTCTGTGGATCTACTTTAGGGTATTAGTTTGTGATGTGCTTTTACATGAAATTCTGCTGTTAGTGGCTGAATTGAACTAGATTGTTCAAATGACAGCAGGACTAGAGGCGTAAAATTTAAAAAGTCACGGAATATTGAACTCCCGTTCGTTGAAAACTTCTCTAATCAATAATTTTCATTAAGAATGTTCAAGACTTAGGTCAAAGTTGACCTCTCTAGAACTTCTGTTAATTTACCTTTCAATAACTTCAGTTAGCTTGTAGGTTCACCGACAGTTAGGACAGATTTTCCATCTCCGATATGCTACTCGCGCAAAGATCTTCATCTTTCAAATGTGTGCGTATATTATATCATTGGATTTTTGAATTTTTCTTTACCAGAGAGCGTAACTGGGTCGTTTCTTCTGCTGCCATATCTGTATAATTCCTAGTACCGGGTTATCCATTTCGTGGTTTCAAAAGTAAACGTAAATAAAACACATATAAAATATTTTTTTCATGATAATTATTTCTTTTTTATTGTAAAGTTTGAACGTTGACATTATGTGTGAAACACTACATCATTTAAATGACCTCCACGCGAAGTGTTGCAAGCATTGATTCTTTTGAAGTAATTATCGACCACATTTTGGGCGGTATCTCAGCCATAACTTGACGAATGTTGGTTTTTAAGTGCTCAAGAGTTGAAGGTTTATCTGCATAAACACGGTCTTTCGCGTAGCCCCACAAAAAAAAACCTAATAGTGTCAAATCGCATGATCTTGGTGGCCAGTTGATATCGCCACGACGAGAAATTACGGGGCCAGGAAATGTCTCTTGCAATAAAGCCATATTCGCTCGAGTTGTGTAGCATGTGGCACCGTCTTGTTGAAATCAAATATTCTCCAAGTTGTATTCTTCAATAGCAGGCAAAAAAAAAGTTGGTTATCATATGACGAATTGACGTTGACAGTCGTTCCATCGTCGTTTTCGAAGAAGTAAGGTCCAATTACATCTTCGGACCAAAGAGCGCACCAAACAGTGACTTTTTCTGGATGTAATGGCCTCTCTTCAATTACTTGAGGATTCTTAGAACCCCAAATACGACAATTTTGTTTATTAACATACCCATCGAGTGTGAAATGTGCTTCATCGCTGAAGAAAATTTTGTTCGATACGTGGCTGTGGCAGAATCACCATTTTTGTAGTAGGTTTTGATAATTTTTATGCGTTGTGTGATAGTTAAGCGATCCATTTTCGTCAATGTCAGACTTTCAACTGAAAAGAAAAAAATTGGTTTCACAACTTAGTTTGACAGATGTCGAATTCCAGTCCCATACTTTTGAAACCACGAAATGGATAGCCCTTTATAACATTAGCTTAGACTGTTTATATACACCTTAACAAATAGTATATATTCCACTGTGTTTATACTTCTCTCCCAGCCTCTGATATAAAAGCATTGACCCTGCATGTCTGGCTTCATTTTTTGATTGGAACAGATGAATTTCTCAATACAACCTTAGAAAGTTAGCTGGAAATTGATCCGAGTTTGTTCCCAAGTAATTACTCTTTCTTTGTCAGGATTACGACCTTGGTTCTCACACCAGCCATGTTGTGTGTGTTAATTTTATCCATGAGTGGCGGTACCTACACTTGAAAGTCGTCTCCGAACGACAGATTTTTTTGAGAAATTTTTTCATTGTAATTTTATTTTATTCCCAGGGTTTTTTTTTCCTGGTAGGAAGTCGCCGAAGTCGTCGAAGAATTTTTTTTTTCTATTTCGTTTTGTTCGAGATGTCTGAGACGGGCTCCCGTCTAATAAGTCAACACACTACCTACTATACTGCGTTGATTTAGTCCCCAGGTAACATAAAAAGTTCCTACACAAAAAAAAAGCACTGAACTGTTATATAAACTCGGCCTTGAACGATTCTAAATTTCTTTCTACTTTTTTTGTGGTCTTTTTCTATGGAAAAAGAAAAATGGAAAATGTCTGAATAAAGAGAGAAAAAAAATTAAGCAAAAGTTTTCAATTATTTAATTGATTTCCTAAAAATTATAAAATAAAACAAAAAAAAAGAAAAGTTGCCTTGAAAACAGAAAAACTTTTTCCCTGGCAATTTTTATTTTCCTGTGTAGAATACTTTTTTTTCTCATTTTTTTTCTTTGTATTACGAAAACCCATTTAAAATGTCATACTTTTGCTGGATAGATGGAAAACTTTATTTCTGTTTCAAATAAAACAACAATACTGTTACTGTTACTGTTGTTGTAATTTGTTATCAGATCAGAAAAAAAATGGAATAATTTTGTTGTCATAATTCTTGTTTCTTCTACTGCTGCTGCTGCTGCTGCTTCTACTTCTTTAACTGTGGTACTGTGGTAATTTCCAATGAATTGATTTCCTTTGCAATATTTACGAGCACTGGCACAGGCACGAGTTTATCATTTCATAGTGAATGTTGGTTTATGTTTATAAATGTAGGAAAACCGAGGGAGACAGATAGAGAGAGACAGTGTAGAGTTAGTGTGTGCGTGTTTGTGAGTTTGAATATTTTTTTTCCTTTACGTTCAATATCATTTAATTGAAATCTTTTATTAATGAATAAAAAGGGTTGTTGTGTTGTATTTTTTCTCTCTCTGTGTGTGTGTGTGTAACTATGTGTCTGATGACAACAATACAACCAACAACTGCCTTATAACTGTATTACATCAACAATGACAATAACGCTGACGCTGATGTTGACGTCGCTATTTATTTGTCAAATATTGTGAACGCACACACACACACACACATGTACGCTCATGTCTTCTTGAATAATGAATAATTTTGAATAATTATGACAAATACATTGACAAATACAAATAAAAACGAAAGAAAAATAAAAATAAATTTTTGTGTGTAAAATGTATAGTAATTCGGAGTTTTATTGCTTTTTTAAGTTAATGTTTTTCGTTGTTGTTGTTGTTTTTGTTTTTATTACATATATTTATGTATGTGTGTGTATTGAATTGATAATAATAATGATTTATTTGTTTGTTACGTGTTTGATTTTTATTAAATTATAGTTTCTGTCTCTTCAATGTCTCTTTTCTCTTTCTCTCTCTCTCTTTGTATATCTTGTAATTGAGAGGGTTGGTAAATTGTAGTCTACTTTTAGGGGTCTATCTGTATATGATCTTTTAACTGTTTAGTGTTAATAAATGGAATGGTTTTCGGTAATTGTAGTGTTTTTTTCCAAAAAACTGTAAGAAATTTAACTAAAAAAGGGAGAGTAAATTCAATAATTTAATAAAAATAAACTGAAATAAGTTGAAATCAATATTTTTTTGATTTTGAACTATACATATACATACATATGTACATACATATACATATATATACATACAATTAAAAAGGGTAATTTGATTAGATTTGTTTTAACTTGAATTGTCTCCATATTTATTAGCTTAAAAATATTAAATAAAATTGAAATATATTTTGCATTGATATAATTCATAAAAACTGGAAAAATTCCAATTCGTTTGAACGCAGTTTTATTGAAATTTAAAAAAAAATATTAAAAATTTTAAAAATCTTGACTGTGTACATTTTTTTGGTGCCACCTTTATTACTAATAAACGAAAATATTATATTTGCTATAGAGTTTACAAGGGTGTGAATTTTTTTTAGATCATTTAGATCTAAGTTTTCAATAGGGGTACAGTCAACTGTAGTCTTACGATTCGAATCCCTAAAAACCTCCTACGCTGCATACATCAAATAGAAAGTGAAAGGAAAGGATATGGAATAGAGAGCTGAAAGCTCTCGTTGGTGTCTTTTGGGTCATGAATAAGGATAACATAATCACTTATTATGGGATAACTATGTACTCCTATTGGAATTCAAATTCAAACAGACGAATATTATTTATATATATTTTAAAATGATACACTCCGAATCGGTTTCGAATGTAGCAAGTAGGCTGATATGGATTATACTTCGTGGCAAGTCATAGGTCTACTAATCATAAAAATACTTAATAGAAAATTTGACAGAAATAAGCGGTCGGTAACATTTTCAAGTGTTTTCCGTATCATGCAAATCCATTTCGTTACATGGAGAAGGCTCATATGGCTTCCTGGATCAGTAGACCACTTGAAAAGGTCCTACGACAGTGGGTTTAAAGGTTGAACAGCCGCAAGTGAAGGAAACAATTTGCTGTATCTCCTTTACATCATCACAACTACAATAGTGTATTGCAGTCTTCCGTGCACGATTTACAGATCGACCAGTGCCCGTTAAGTACAACCACTAGTGGGTGTACATTCCCTCTACAAATTAGAGGGACCAATTGGGACCACGTATGTTTTGTGATCCTATAGGATTCAAGACCTGCTCCACCATCAATCGACTTTTCTGAGTAATAACTGAGATTTCCTCTTTAAATCGAGACCAAATAACTCAAGTCAGTACTATGTTTTCTTACTAATCGAGTGGTTGTAATATGCGGTAGAAACACGCATTTTCTAGGTCTCTCTCAATGGAGAAAACTCTAAAATTCATCTTCGAGTCATCCGTGTAGACCTTGATATTGAAGCTCTTAATGGAATGGCTCCGATTCTGTTGTGATCCCGAAAGGAATTTCACCCCGAAACTATTATCAAAGTTAAGTTCAGGTATACATTATTTTATTGTAAAAATCTGTAAATCTGCAACATAGCCATGCAATCCAATGCTAAGTTAAGCAAAGTTTAACTGCAAAAAGAATGCGTTGTTTCATCAAATTAATACATCAGGGCACATGTCCACTATATTTTGACCGCATTTTTGGGATACCCCTCTTAGCTACGAATATTAACGAAATCTAAAACGAACTCAATAAACCACGGCCAACTTCACTGTCATTTACACTCATTTGACAAGTCATAACCTTAGTTCGGAGGGTTTTTTGTTAATGAATTTAAATTAAATTTTTTTTATTGCATTTTAATCGCTTTTATGCCGATTTATAAACGATATACGATACGATATTGTATTCCAACAATTTGTTAAGCTTTGTTTTTATAAAGGTTTAGGAAAGGCAAGAAAATAACGAAAGAAATTAAAGTAAAAATTGAAATTAATCCGTCATCAGGACTACAAGAATTTAAGCCTTGAGGCCAAGCTTAATGCAACTAATTTATGTACGTTACAGGGATTACAACAGGATTTAACACAATTTCAATTCACAATTTCGGTTTTTTGTTTTGTTTTTTGTTTCCTTTTATTATTTAAATGTCACTTCAAAAGTTACCCTTATTTTGGGAAAATAAAAAAAATTAACAGAAGGGGGAATAAAACATCTGCCAAAAAAACCTTCAAATGACAATGAAAACGAAACGAAATACGAGTGCATTGGACAGACACTGGCACAGACATGAAACTGCAGTTGATATGGAAATTATTGCATTTTTGTTTTATTCTCATCTTTAGGAAATTATTTTCGTTTATTTTTTAAAAAACGCTGATTAAATAACGCGAGCCATTGTTATATTTCTTAGTTTGGAATATCCCTTTGAAGGCAAGAAAATATATGACCGGCTATTGAACCCAGAACGATCTAATGAAATGAAAAATATTTATTCTTGTTTATTTTACATTTTAATGTTTTGTCTTGGTAATAATTTTCTTATGCTAACAATAATCATTGAATTGTAATATTTTTTCCAAATATTTCCCTTAACAAATATGGCTTGTCTTTTACTGTTCGAATACATATTTATATTCTGAACATTGTTTTTCCTGTGATTTGAATATTTCCACACTTGCCTGTCAGATTAGTCTTGCCAAAGCCAATGCCAAAGCGGCCACTTCTTTGCTGTCAATTACAAATATAGGGGAATAATTTACATAAGAAAATTGCCATGAATAATTGAAAAAAAAAAATCAAACAAATCGATAGGTATTGTCATTAACTTTGTTAATGAATGATTTTTTTTCTGTTTGCTTTGCATACGATTACAATTACTCGTAATTAAAAGTGCATTGATGGCTTTAATTGTCAACTTTATTACAAAAAAAAAAAAAAAAATAACACTTTAACGCATAGCTTTTATGAATGTTGCATAAGGTGCGCTTTAATAACAAAAAAAAATTATTTTCATTATAAATTTGTTTTCCTGTCATGAATGCAAAGTACAGAAAAAAATAAAAATTATACAAAATGTATTAAACAGCCATTAGAATGACGTAAATTGTCTTTAACAAGCAAAGTTCAATAATAAGACAATGCATTTTAAAACACCCTTAAAAGATTTCACAAAAAACTTCAAACATTATGTAGAAATTTAATTTGAATTTTGACTTTTTTGCAATTTAATGCCTTTTAAACATTAACGCACACCCCTGCTCTATTGCAATTACAAATTTCTGTTTTATAATTTCAAAAAAAAAAAAAAAATACTCTATCCTTGCACCCCCTGTTTATTAATTATAATTATTACGAGTTATGATTATGTTTTTATCGTCATTTTTATTACGATTATTGTTGTGTTGTGGGCTATTTGACGGCGGTGTTAACTTACCCCCGGCTTGTTAGTTTGGCATGGTGAAAATATTTTCCAGTGTTGTAAAATGAAATATTAATTAAATGTACTCACTCTGCTTATTACTACGTACATATGTATGTATGTACATCTATGAATGCATGCACTCTCGTATGTAAGCATATATTCGTTCATTTGTTCGTGCGTTTGTTCGCTTTTAACTTTTAATGTTTATTTATTTTTATGGGCATGCGTATGCATGTGTGTGTGTGTGGCGTATGACCATTTGGTAATTTCATTTTTTAATTTAAGTTGCAATAGTGCCGGCAGGTATTATAATGTGACATCGTAAAAACAACGAACAAAAAAGAAAAAAAAGAAATGCAAAACCATCAACATCAACAACAACAACGACATAAAACGAAAATAAACGTTTGGATATGACATTAAATGAATTATGACAGCGATCATGATTGAAATGAATATTTAATGTCATTTATTCATTCATTCATTCACTCAGTTATGCATATTATACCCACACACATACTCATTTTTATGTTCTTCAGTGTGTAGCCTCTGAACACACTCTTGTTTACAATGGACAAAAACTGCATACACTGAAGGAATTTTTGTAAATTGAACGAAAGGTTGCTATGCTTAAAAAATTACAAAATATTTCTAAAATCTCTCTCTCTATCTCTCTCTGTCTCTCTCTTGTGGTATCTTGTACTGTGTCTAAAAAAAATATTTTTTATTGAGTCTTATTGACATTAACATTCGCTGTAATTATTTTTTCGATAACCAATATTTTATTTATAATTTCTATAGATAATGAACATTTTGTATAAAAATATTTGTATATAAATAAAATCGATTTATTTCCGATAACAAGTATTTTGTATAGAAATTGTTTCGATAACAAATATTTTATCGAAAAAAGTTTTCGATAACAAATAGTTCATTTTTTTTTCTCTAAAGTAGATTTTCTACCAAAAAAACATTGCTATTTCATAAACAAATATTTCCGATAAGTAGTATTTTGTAAAGAAAATGTTTCGATAACAATTATTTTATCGAAAAAGTTTTCGATAACAAATAGTTCATTTTTTTCTCTAAAGTAGGTTTTCTACAAAAAACATTTCTCTTTCAAATATGTACTAAAAAATTTTCCGATAGTCGACCTCAAATTATGACCAATATTGTTTTCTATAGAAAAAATTTCGATAACAATAAATTTTTATAAAATATTTGTTAATCAAGTAAATTTTCTGCAGATAATTTGGCGATAGCAAAAATTATCTATCGATAATTTGGTGATAATAAAAATTTTCTGTAGACAATTTAACGATTAAAAATATTTTCTAAAGAAAATTTGTCGATAATAAATATTTACTATAAAAAGAATTTTTCAATAATAAAAACTTTTCAAAAATAATTTTTTTAACAAATGTTTTCTATTGAAAATTGTTCACTAATAATTTAAAAAAAAAAATTTTATATATATTTTTCTGAACAAACTTTTCAAATAACAAATATTTCGTAAAGAAATTGTGGCAGTGACAAATATTCTTTATAAAATATTTTGCTATAATATTTCCAAACTTAAAAATACAAAGTAATTACACTATGCGACAAAATAAAGAAAATTAAATACACCCGGCTAATGACTTAGTGTAGATTGTGAGTTTTATTGAGTAGATCTCAAAACTATTTTTTTTATATTTCTCGAACCCTCCAAACTTTTTTTATTTGACAAAAACTGTTTTTTTAGACTTTACGCGGAAATTTCTTTATTACTCAAACATTTCTGACCCGATTTCCAAAATTTAAATCTTGTTGGAAAGGGGAGAGATGGACCTTTAAAACGGTATACATATATCTATTATTTGACTTAATATGCTGTGAGTTTTGATGAGGTAAACTTGGAAAATGCGAATTTTTTTTAAATATTTTTTCAAGTTTGTCGGTTCATAGTAGCAAACTTTACTTAAAAAATTTGAAATAAGTGATGAAATTCTGAAAGTGGATTATCTTGTGAAGAGATTGGCATTTCGTTTGATCAAATCGGACAAAAATTACCGGAGTTATTATATGAATAGTATAACAGTCGTGTAATATTTTTTATATACATATGTATGTCACCTCATCAAATGAACTTTTAGTTCAAAAATTTTCAGAATTTTTGATGGATCTTGATTGTTTATCACAAAATGTGTCAATTTCACGTTTGAGCGTCCACCAGAAGTTGGCCAATGTTTGCGCAAAGAGAAATAATAATATTTGCAAAAAACTCAAATATTAGCCGACTTCTGGAAGTCGTGCAAACGTGATATTGACACATTTTGTAATAAACAATCAAGATCTATCAAAAATTTGAATTGAATTGTTTAATAAGACAACTTATTCTTCAAACACTTTCTTTACGAATTCCTAGGTAAATATTGGCGATCAATTGCGTTTTAAAGTTGTAGTAAATAGTTTAAAATACGTATTTTTCTGAATATAATTTTATTAATTTATTAGTTTCTTTATTTATATTAAATTAATAGTTTTTTTTTAAAATTCATTAAAATACTATTTAATTTCCATTTAAATACTCTGATAATTATAAATCAATTATCAGAGTATTTCTCTCAGTGTATTTCTGTGTTTATATACCTGTGAGTAGAGTCAGTCAGGCAGACTATTTACAACTGTGTGAGTGAGTAAGCATTTGTGTATATTTATTTGCATGAGAGAGAGAGAGAGAGTTTATTTATATTTTAATACACATGCAATAACAGCAACAACAACAACGAACGTATGGATGGGTAACAACAATAAGGCATTAAAAACCCTATTGCATGCAATTATTGTTGTTGCTCGTGCTGTTGTTTCATGATGTTTATAATGGAAGTACTACGTATTTTCTTTATTCTTTATTCATCATAATTGTTGTTGTTTGGGGGTATTATTGCAATGGAGTGGAGTACAAGTTAAATTAATACATAAAAACAATAATAATGATAATAATAAATTAAAAGGTGATTAAACACATAAAAAAAAAAAAAAAAACAAGAAAATAATAAACACAACACAACTACGACTACGACTACAATAATAAGTAAAAATAATATGCTTTTGATGCCCACAAAAAAACAGAAATGAAATAATTTTCTCTTTATAATGCTCATTCGATAACCAGAAGCTAAAGGAAGGGAGAAAGCGAACAAATAGAACAAATGAACTCAGGTGGCCATTATAGGCACAATAATAGCAACAATAATTAAAAAAAAAAATATGATAATAAACTCATATTTCTCCTTATAGCGATAAATACTGTTATATGTACTACAACAGCAACTATATATTCTTCTGTATATGGATATGAATGCGTGTGCAGTAAACAAATTTGGTTTCTTTTTTCTGGAGAAATCCAATCCGTAAACATAAAACAAGAAAATCGTTTATTTTGTGTAAAAATCATTATTTTCATTCATTTAATGCATTTGAATTACAGTTTAATGCGCGCAAGACCCAATGTTGTTTTTTGACATACCGGCGTGATGCTGGTACTGGTGTTCTGTCATCTGTATCTATGGGTAATGTAAATATTGAGGAGTCGGATGCTCTTGATGTTCTGAGCATGAGAATTAGTTGTGATGCTCGTTGGAACGATCACATTTTTCGAGTGTCGAAAGAAGCATTCAAGTGCCTTGGTTTTTTGAAACGGTACAGAAAATACTTCACTCCATCCGATCTTCTTACTATTTACAGGACCTTTATCCGACCTCGGATGGAGTACAACTCTCATGTATGGGCCGGTGCTTCAAAGTCTATTTTGAAGCTTCTCGACCGCGTACAGGAGAGGGCGTAGGTGCTTATTAATGACAGTAGGGTATCCAACTCTATTGATTCGTTGGAGCATCGTCGCAATGTGGCGTGTGTTTCATTGTTCTATCGGTACTATAATGGGAGGTGTTCTCGAGAGATACGGGGCTTGGTTCAAGATGATCACATATTTTTACGTGGTACTCGTACTTCTCGCAGAGCACATCCTTTTGTGGTTGATTGCCCAGTGAACCGCACAATGCATTACAGAGAAAATTCATTTTTTTCCCGCACTGCTCGCTTGTGGAATGATCTTCCTGCGGAAGTTTTTCCCGTCAGTTACGATATTGGTAAATTTAAATCAAATGTCCACAAACACTACTCCCTCTTTCCACCTTCCTATAACCTATTTTCCTAAACCTGCACAATGCACTGCATGAGTAGGGGCCATCCCCTGAGTGCTGGTTTTACAAAAAAAAAAAAAAAAAGATTGTTTATATTATTTGTTATTTTTAAATAAATTTGCCTCGTCGTTTTAATCTTGAATTATTTTTGCTTAAGGTCAAAATTATTTAATTGTGACATCTTATCTGCATCATTTTTATTATTTTTTTTATTGTTTAAATATAGTAAACAGCAATAAAACATTATCAATTAATAGCAACAATAATAGCATTTCTAAGACAAAGATTCAGAGAGTTAAAGTCGAGACTTTATACAATAAATAATGCAGGCATAATACAAAGCAGAATGAAGGCGAAATAAGTGGGAAATAGTAAATGATTATATTTCTCTGATAGGTTTTAACGTGTACAACAAAAATTCACATTTGAAATGGGTCAATCACTTTCAAGCAATTTAGCTCTTTCCAATACTGTCTATATCTATTAGAAAACTTTGAAATTTGAGAAATATTCAGAAACTTGTGAGTATTTCTGCAAATTTTAAAATTTAGAGAAGATTTTACACAGTGTTTTATAAAGAAACCGCATAACTCATGAATTAAAAAAAAAAATAAATAAACTTAAGAGTATTTTTTAAAATCCTTTGGAAATAGTCAGAGTTGTTATAGTTTGTATTATTTAAACTATTTTGTTTTATATAAAAAGTAAAAAGCTTCAAAGCATCATTGTTTATTAACGATTTTACTCGCAGAACCTCATTAAACGTCTATACAGTTACATATGTGAAAAATAATAAGGGCAGTGCCCACCCAAACTTACATTATATTTACAACCGAATAAAAAATCGAAAATTCTTTCTTGTTTAAACGATTTATTTTTTTCTTAAACCGTAGACATTTTTCGAGTGTCGAAAGAAGCATTCAAGTGCCTTGGTTTTTTGAAACGGTGCAGAAAATACTTCACTCCATCCGACCTTCTTACTATTTACAGGACCTTTATCCGACCTAGAATGGAGTACAACTCTCATGTATGCGCCGGTGCTTCAAAGTCTATTTTGAAGATTCTCGACCGCGTACAGGAAAGGGCTATAGGTGTTAAAAACAAAATTTTTGATTCATATAATATATTTTGATTTTTTTGTGATTTTGTATGAATTTATATAGTTTAACTTGTGAAAAAAAATAAGGGCACTTCATAAAATCTTAAAGCTATAACAAACTTAAGTAAAACTAAGTAGATATTTATACTGAATATTGTTGCATAAAGCCTTAGTGCCACATTAGTACTTTGTTGCAGATCCTTTGTTATCCAGAACAGCAGCACATCTTCCAGGCATTAAGTCGACAAAATTTTGACAAACTTGTAGCGGTATTGCGTTCCACGCATCCTGTCCAAGGTTCCAAAGCTCGTCGAAATTTTATGGACAAATTTTCTATTGGGTTCAAATCAGGCGACTGTGCTGGCCATTCTGAAACATTATTTTTTTGTCCTGGAACCACTTCTTTGTGTACTTTGCCGTATGCTTTGGGGCATTATCCTGCTGGAAGGCCCATTTGAGTGGCGTATTTTCTTCGGCACATGGTAGCATTGTGTTTTGCAAAATTTCAGTGTAATCAGCCGATTTCAATATATTCTGGATACGATATAAAGGACCTACACCATAATGAAAGAATGTCCCCCATACCATGATGCAACAAACACCATGTTTGACCGTCTTTAAAGTATATTTTGGATTGAATTCTTCTTCTCCACCATGTAAGAAGACCTATCCATCAAGATTTCAATCTAAAATATACTCTAAAGAAAAATAAGAAAGAATTTTAAATATAATGTAAGTTTGGTTGGGCACTGCCCCTATTATTTTTCACATAACTGTATATACATATGTACATACATATGCGAAATATATTTTCGTAATAAAGAATTTTCTGAAAAATATCTCTATTTCAAATATCTCCTTAAGAACATTTTTTGATAACAATTTCAATAACAAATATGTTCTAAAAATTATTTTCGATAACAATTAGTTTCTGTGGAAATTTGCTCGAACAGAAAATTTTCGAAAACAATTATTTTCTCAATAAATTTTCCGGTAACAATATGTCTTACATTTCAAATTTTCGATAACATTTTGCAAATAAAGTCTTTTCGATAATAAAAATATTCAGAAAAACTTTTGCGAAAACACAATTGTTCGACAGAAAACCCTACGATAATAAACATTTATGAAGTACAAGTCTTCGATTACCAAAATTGTTCAAAGGAGAAAACTCTTCGATAACAAACATTTTGAAAAGAAAAATTTTCTACAACAAAAATTTTCGGAAGCAAACATTTCGATAGTAACATCTCTCTCTAGAAAATTATTCAATAATGGAATTTTTCTAAGAAACATTATTTTATAATAAAATTTTTCTAATGAAAATTTGTCGATAACAAACATTGTTCTGAAAATTTGTCGATAACAATAATTTTCTATAGAAAATTTATCGATAACAAAAATTTTCAACATAAAATTTGTCGATAAAAATAATTTTTTACGAAAAATCTTCTATAGAAAATTTGTAAATCACAAAAGTTTTCTATAGAAAATGTGTAACATACGAGTGTTTGTTTTAGTTCTTCTCTTTCCTTCTTTAGGCCCGGTTGAGCGCTGGTGTTGTTATGCCTTCCCAACCAAAGCCGGAAAGTCCGAATAACCAACGGCGCTGGTATGATTGCGTCATGCCGGGCTATGGCTCGTCGGGTGGGGTGGTTCTTGTTGGTTACTCGAAACAGAAGCTCACTCACATGTATACAAAAAAAATATATATTCCATACCAGTCTTTAACCGACCTCTTTTACGGGACCCGAGAGCGATCAAACCAATCCTGAAATGAAACTAAATGAAAGATGAGATGTTCTCCGGAGCACTACATCCACCATGAGGAGGGTCTGCAGATGTCGACGCAGCCCACTATGCCCTCCCTCAGGGATCCACATGATCCTTCCATGATAGCTCTGGTTTATAGCTATCCCTCATCTGACCTCACCTCCGCTTATCCTGCCGCCCTCCCGCTGACTTACCCAATCATTATTGTAATAAAAATAAAAATAATACAGTAAAGATTCATTTTAGAACTTATACCCAGGAAAGTACAATTTATTAATCATCAATTCTTACAATACTCTAACCCTAATCTGAAAATATTCCTATCAATGGGTTTTCTTCCTTCCTTTTTCCTTATGTCTACCGCTAGATTCCTAGGCACAAAAAAAATCATGTATAAATATATATATACAAAGTCAGCCCCTATAACCCGAGCTCGGCCTATACGGTCTGGACACGTGCCTCCACTTCACGAATCGATTCAAAAAAAAAAACAAAAAAGAAAAAAAAAGGAAACCCTGACTTGCTATAAAAATCGAATTACCCCTAAGGACATTAAAAGAAACATAATTCAAAAGAAAAATCCAAAAATACTTAAATACAACTAAAAGTAAGACCAAAAAGTAAAATTTGAAATTTAAATAAAAAGAGAAATAAACTTATACTCATATTAAAGTAAAACTTAAGCACTATTACTTAAATAATAAGAACAAGAAAATCAGAAATTAAGAAACCACAATTCCTTTAAGAAAATTCAAAACTACTAATAGAGACTTACTTATGCTTAGGTAGAACATGTTTAGTAATTAAATAAAGGGTAACAAATATTCAGACATCAAAACCTGGTATCCTCTAGGCCATTATAGTTGAGTAACCACTGCTGATACTATAGATGACGGATGATGTTGTTTGTGGTGAATAGGAAGGTGCTACGGGTGCTATAGCTGGAGGATGGTACAGTCACCTCTTATGTTGTCGAAATGAGTGCTGCGGGTGCTATAGCTGATGTATGGCTCTTGTGTTGACCATATGTGGCTGCAGGTGCTATATCTGATGTATGGCTCTTGTGTCAACCATATGTGGCTGCAGGTGCTATAACTGATGTATGGCTCTTGTGTCGACCATATGTGGCTGCAGGTGCTATAGCTGATGTATGGCTCTTGTGTCGACCATATGTGGCTGCAGGTGCTATAGCTGATGTATGGCTCTTGTGTTGACCATATGTGGCTGCAGGTGCTATAGCTGATGTATGGCTCTTGTGTTGACCATATGTGGCTGCAGGTGCTATAGCGATGGATGGTACAGCCACCTCTGTATGCTGACGAAATGGGTGCTGCGGGTGCTATGGCGATGGATGGTACAGTCACCTCTTATGTTGTCGAAATGAGGGCTGCAGGTGCTATAGTGATGGATGGTACAGTCACCTCTGTATGTTGACGAAATGAGGGCTGCCGGTGCTACAGCGAGGAATGGTACAGCCACCTCTTATGTACTGAGCATCGGCGTCAAACAAAAAAAACTCTTCGTTCCAGAAGCCACGGGGAATCTCGGAACCCTCCGTTCTTAAAGGTTTTGTTCCTTTTCAACAAAAAAAATTTTCTATGGTTTCTTCCTTTTCTTGGCTGTATATTAACTTATTGCACTTCACTAACACTTTTACGATCACCTTTTTTCTTTTTTATACACTAGCACTGATTTTCAAGTGTTAGCCAGCCATCCCTCTTGCCGGCACAAAATTAAGAAAAACAAAGAGAGCGATTCGTACTGCTCCGGCCTTTTTATACACGCTTTTTTTTTTTCCTCGTTTTTTTTCCAGAACATTCTGTCCCGTTATTTTCATATCATGTCATGAGACATATATTCGTCTCATTCTATCATCACCAGTCGTTGCCTTTGTTCAGCTAGCGTTGCCAACTATGGTAGCTTTTCCTCTAGAGCTGCCACCCAATTACTTCAATATGCGTGTGTAACACACAACCCGCTTGAATACCGCCCATGACAAACCCAACCATTATGAAGTCCAACCGTGGATTCGGAATGGGGGGGAAAAATTCAAGCCTTCTACGTCGACACGGTACTGCGAAAATAACTATATAATCGAAACATGACGAATAAAAAAACAATTCCAGTGACTAATCTTGAGTCCAGAATCTCCACAGTGACGGGCAAAAATATAGAGACAACACTCAAAATATAATTTACAATAAAGAAATTCCTGTTTACTCTAGTTCTATGAATTTGAGCGATATGATTGAATAACTTAAATTAACTTTTACTTTGAACAGTTTTGTTTATAGGCAAAAAATAAAATAACAAAATCATATAAATCTTATACCTTAAAAATCAAAATAAAGTTAATATAGGTGAAAATGAAATAAACGGTTAAAAACAAATCTGTCCTCAAAAATATAATACAAAAAGAAACAAAAACATAAACTATAAACTCAAACGAGATTAAATACAAAACATCTACAAAATAAGAAGACGTACATAAAAATAAAAATATAAAATTAAAAAAAAAATTAAATATAGAAAACTGTTCACAAAAACAAAAATTAAAAGGAATTCATTAAAGGTAGTCCATAGGATTTTCAGGTGGCGTGGATAAACGAAGGCAAGTAAAATAAAAAACTCATATACGAATGTGTAACTCCAATCACTAAAAAAAAAAAATCTTCCAGGTTCTCATCAGTATCTATCAAATTTGTACTTATGGGGTTCAAACTTCATCACCACCACCAAGACTTTGTAGAAGTGCTAACAGATTCGGTGGGTTCTCAAGACCCGAAAATGAATCGTGACTACTTCACTACCAAGTTCATGGTGATGAAATTTTGAGCCAAATCAAAATATGGTCTATAAAAAAAACAAATTGGGTGGAAAATTCTCTGTTGTGCCTGCCTGTAGCAATAACAATTGGATATACCAATCGTCAGTCTCAGACATGAACCACAAACACAAAATTTTGGATCTCCACAAACACACTTAACCGCTACCCTGTCGCAACGCGAGAGACAAAAATTTAAACGCCAATCGGGACTTACAGTTAAGACAATTAAGTATTTTGTAAAAATCAAACTATTGCAAAGGAATTCTAATAACGCTTTTGCTTTACCCTCCAGACTTCGCATTCTGAATATACGTCGCAACGCGTCAAGGACTCTTAAGCCATATTTGACGGGACTTACGTATATAACAGAAAACAAAATTGAAAAACTACACAAAAACGGACAAGACTATTCACTTTCGGGCCCCACGTTGGGCGCCATTTTTGTAACATACGAGTGTTTGTTTTAGTTCTTCTCTTTCCTTCTTTAGGCCCGGTTGAGCGCTGGTGTTGTTATGCCTTCCCAACCAAAGCCGGAATGTCCGAATAACCAACGGCGCTGGTATGATTGCGTCATGCCGGGCTATGGCTCGTCGGGTGGGGTGGTTCTTGTTGGTTACTCGGAACAGAAGCTCACTCACATGTATACAAAAAAAATATATATTCCATACCAGTCTTTAACCGACCTCTTTTACGGGACCCGAGAGCGATCAAACCAATCCTGAAATGAAACTAAATGAAAGATGAGATGTTCTCCGGAGCACTACATCCACCATGAGGAGGGTCTGCAGATGTCGACGCAGCCCACTATGCCCTCCCTCAGGGATCCACATGATCCTTCCATGATAGCTCTGGTTTATAGCTATCCCTCATCTGACCTCACCTCCGCTTATCCTGCCGCCCTCCCGCTGACTTACCCAATCATTATTGTAATAAAAATAAAAATAATACAGTAAAGATTCATTTTAGAACTTATACCCAGGAAAGTACAATTTATTAATCATCAATTCTTACAATACTCTAACCCTAATCTGAAAATATTCCTATCAATGGGTTTTCTTCCTTCCTTTTTCCTTATGTCTACCGCTAGATTCCTAGGCACAAAAAAAATCATGTATAAATATATATATACAAAGTCAGCCCCTATAACCCGAGCTCGGCCTATACGGTCTGGACACGTGCCTCCACTTCACGAATCGATTCAAAAAAAAAAACAAAAAAGAAAAAAAAAGGAAACCCTGACTTGCTATAAAAATCGAATTACCCCTAAGGACATTAAAAGAAACATAATTCAAAAGAAAAATCCAAAAATACTTAAATACAACTAAAAGTAAGACCAAAAAGTAAAATTTGAAATTTAAATAAAAAGAGAAATAAACTTATACTCATATTAAAGTAAAACTTAAGCACTATTACTTAAATAATAAGAACAAGAAAATCAGAAATTAAGAAACCACAATTCCTTTAAGAAAATTCAAAACTACTAATAGAGACTTACTTATGCTTAGGTAGAACATGTTTAGTAATTAAATAAAGGGTAACAAATATTCAGACATCAAAACCTGGTATCCTCTAGGCCATTATAGTTGAGTAACCACTGCTGATACTATAGATGACGGATGATGTTGTTTGTGGTGAATAGGAAGGTGCTACGGGTGCTATAGCTGGAGGATGGTACAGTCACCTCTTATGTTGTCGAAATGAGTGCTGCGGGTGCTATAGCTGATGTATGGCTCTTGTGTTGACCATATGTGGCTGCAGGTGCTATATCTGATGTATGGCTCTTGTGTCAACCATATGTGGCTGCAGGTGCTATAACTGATGTATGGCTCTTGTGTCGACCATATGTGGCTGCAGGTGCTATAGCTGATGTATGGCTCTTGTGTCGACCATATGTGGCTGCAGGTGCTATAGCTGATGTATGGCTCTTGTGTTGACCATATGTGGCTGCAGGTGCTATAGCTGATGTATGGCTCTTGTGTTGACCATATGTGGCTGCAGGTGCTATAGCGATGGATGGTACAGCCACCTCTGTATGCTGACGAAATGGGTGCTGCGGGTGCTATGGCGATGGATGGTACAGTCACCTCTTATGTTGTCGAAATGAGGGCTGCAGGTGCTATAGTGATGGATGGTACAGTCACCTCTGTATGTTGACGAAATGAGGGCTGCCGGTGCTACAGCGAGGAATGGTACAGCCACCTCTTATGTACTGAGCATCGGCGTCAAACAAAAAAAACTCTTCGTTCCAGAAGCCACGGGGAATCTCGGAACCCTCCGTTCTTAAAGGTTTTGTTCCTTTTCAACAAAAAAAATTTTCTATGGTTTCTTCCTTTTCTTGGCTGTATATTAACTTATTGCACTTCACTAACACTTTTACGATCACCTTTTTTCTTTTTTATACACTAGCACTGATTTTCAAGTGTTAGCCAGCCATCCCTCTTGCCGGCACAAAATTAAGAAAAACAAAGAGAGCGATTCGTACTGCTCCGGCCTTTTTATACACGCTTTTTTTTTTTCCTCGTTTTTTTTCCAGAACATTCTGTCCCGTTATTTTCATATCATGTCATGAGACATATATTCGTCTCATTCTATCATCACCAGTCGTTGCCTTTGTTCAGCTAGCGTTGCCAACTATGGTAGCTTTTCCTCTAGAGCTGCCACCCAATTACTTCAATATGCGTGTGTAACACACAACCCGCTTGAATACCGCCCATGACAAATGTGTCAATAAAAAAATATGCAAAAAAATAGCAACACTTTGTTTTCCTGTTCTTGTACTTTTTTAAAATTTTTTCTCTTAATATTTTTTATTTCCTAAATTTATTTTAAATTCTTAATATTTGAGAAAGATATAAAAATGTAGATTCTGAAAAAAAAATCAATCTGGCAACCTTTAATGCTTTTTTGCTGTAACGTTAATCCGCCATTAGCGTAAAGCGCTATTAATGCCTTCATTATTGTTTCATAATTATTAACGGCAAACTTTCAAAGAGCCAAATATTCACTCACTCATATAAAATACACACACAAATACATACATACATACATACGTACATACACACTCCAATGATTAGTAGTTGCTCTCATTAGTATGGAAAATTAACAAGAAAAGTGTGTGAGAGAGAGAGGGAGAGAAAGAGAAAGAATGGGAGTTGGGCAAAAAAAGGAAAAATAAATGAAAAGAGAAATTGAAAAGGAAAACCATCATTAATTAGCATAACAAAACTGAATTACAACATTTTTAGCAATTATTCCTTGTAAAACAAAAAGTTTATGAACATTTTTATGTACCGCTGCTAATATTAATGCTAAATAAATTATTAACTTGGCCTCACTTTCTTACCTCCCACCCCTCCCCCATAAAACACACAAAATTGCAGGCAATTTTTATGGAAAGTAAACTTTGTTAATAAAAATAATTTCTGACTACATACATACATACGTACTTGTATTATAAAACATTGCCCAAAAAATTTCTTAATGTAATGTGGCATAATACAATAGAAATAAAATTAGCAACAATAACAATAGCCACAATAACGACAACCATTTGCAAATGGCGTGATCTAATTCATATTGTTCCACATCATTCAAGTGCTGTAATGAAAATAAAATTTAATCCTGCCTTGCCATATCTTTTTAATTTTCTATTTGCTGTATTTTTTTTTTGTTCTCCTTCTCACTCTCTATCACTCTTCATTTGTATGAAACTGTTAGAATGAATGTTTAGTAGCCATTAATCTTAAATAATCTTAAAAAGACGTTAAACATGTTTGTATTTTATGGCCCAACTAAAATAATAACACAAAAACCAGCAACAACAACAACAACTATTACACCATAACTATGATTACGATTACAACACTATTACAATCATACATACATACCGTACAATATACTTTGTATAACAACTAACTACTTTTTAAAGCATTACCACACACACACACACAGAAATAAAAACAGACTACAAACAGAGCGTAAAGAAAGTGTATGTAAGTGCAGAGAGACAAGTGGAGAGAGAGACAAGTATTAACATAGAGATGATAATAGTTTGAGCGTAATTGCAAATAACAAACAACAAAGAGGCAAATTAAAATAGTAACAACAACAACAAGACTAAGTAATAACAATAAAATATGTCAGTGTGGAATGTTAATATACGTACGTACACACATACTCATGTACATGTAACAAAACATCGATATTAATAATAGCCACAGAAACAGAGAAACCGAAAGAAAAAAAAAAAATGCGACAACAAAGAGAAGAGCAGCAGCCTCTTTTCATTTACTTTTTCATTACGGTAAAATGTTTGACCAAAACGAACGAAATTATTACTTGTGTAACTAAGTGTAAGTAAAAGTGTGTGCTGTGTGTGTGTATGTATGTATGTAAAGTAAATCGCCTTTTCAGTTAAACGTACGAAATTTATGAACAGAAGAGAAAAGTTGCTGCATAACTAAGAGTCTCGGGTAGAGTACAAAATATTGCCATTAATAATGTTTTTCTATATTTTTTTGTAATGAGAGTGTTTGTGTGCGCTTGTGTTTTTCTTTGCCTGTGTTGTTTTTTTTTATATTGTTTTCTCCCTTTGTGGTCTTCATGTTTATTTTCGGTTAAATATCCTTTTTAAACGTAAAACTAAAGTACTGTTAAGTGCGTGGGTGGTTTAATAAGTTCATAAATTGTTATTTTTATTATTATTATAATTTTTATTATTATTAATATTATTATGTATGTACTATTTTATAATGAATGTTATTTTCTTTCATGAACATTTTTTATTGAAGTGTGTTTTGTTGAACAACTTACACAGAATTGCTTTAATAACAGTCGTTTTTGTTCTATAACTGTTGTGTAGAAATCATGTAGGGTGTCCCTATAATGTGTTTCACACTCCTGTTGCCCATATAAAACACAACATGCTGTTCAGAACCATTAAGAATAACTTCTGTTTCTAAATATGTATTTTGATAACACGTTCTTCATAGTATGGGATTTACGTTCTGGACTTGAAACGATTCCTATCCTGAACAAGTGTGTTTTAAGTCTATATTATCCGGTCAGAATGCCTGGAATTGGGATGCATAACTCAAATCTGTTCTGATTTGAATTAATAAACAAACGTATTGCAACCCAGAAGATTTAGCCTTCTCAGACATAGCATGTACCCAATAAGTGGATAACAGTTTTCTCCTCTTTCTAGCCTCTACAGATCCTATAGAACTCTTTTGCCATATAAAGGGTCCGCCAAATAACTTTTATTTTTTGAAAATGCTTTAAAAAAAAACTACTGAATATTTTCTCAAATTTCTTTTTATATTTGAAAGTACAATTCTTCCGGTTAATAATGGAAAATAATTTCATTCAAATGGCTGCCTCGGCTGGCCACGCAGTAGCCTACACGATCGGTCCAATTTTTAAGCACATTATCGATTGTATGCAGCTGTATTTCACCAATGGCTTCACGAATATTGTCCTTTAAAGCGTCAATTGTCTCTGGCTTGTCGGCGTAACACTTATCTTTGACGGCACCCCACAAATAATAGTCCAACGGTGTCAAATCGCAGCTCCGAGGTGGCCAAACGACATCAGCTCTACGGCTGATAATGCGATCTTCAAAAACAGGGCGCAAAACATCGAGTGTAGCTTCGGCTGTGTGGCACGTAGAGCCGTCCTGTTGAAATCAAATGTTGCCAATATCCTCCTCTTCAATTTTTGTGAACAAAAATTCGTTCAACATGGCCCGATAACGATCCTTGCTCATTTTCGAAGAAAAATGGCCCAATTATGCCTCTGGACCAAAATCCGCACCAAACAGTGACTCGTTTTGGGTGCGTCGGCTTTTCAATGTATGCGTGCGGGTTTTCTGTGCCCCAAATGCGACAATTTTGCTTGTTTACATACCCGCCAAGATCAAAATGAGCTTCATCTGAAAAAATGATTTTTTTTTGCCAAAATCGGCATCTTCTGTAAGTCGATTTTCAAAGTAATGTCGCAATATTTCCCAGCGTTGTTCAAGCGTATACACAATCATATTCGTTCAGCGGAAGGATAAAACTAATTATCTGTCAAATCAGACATGAGCTAAGTGTTACCGTTCACGAAATAAGCACTAGTTGAAAAAAAAAAAACGTTAGATGGCGGACCCGATACATATATGCCTAAGAATGCGATTCTTATTAGTATTCATAATGCATTGCTCAGTAATGACTTCAATTACAATGTCGAGCGTGCTTCTTTTCTAGATTTTTAGCGCGCTATTTTTCCTGGATCCGAAAATGATCTCGTGAAATTATGAATGTTTTCTTAATTATAATCTTACTTGCGTTCAAAACGGTATTCAACGTAAAGAACTGTTCGCAGAGTTTTTAAACTTTGCTGTTTCATACCACATTATCATTACCATACAGATCCGCTACCTTATTGAGAGACACCGGCACCGTCCTTAAGTTTATTATTGCTGGGCATGTACTGAATAGGTTAAGAACAATTTCCTCCTCTTCATAGCCTCTACAGCTCCTACGGAAATCAAGTATAGAACTTATAGAATAGTTCACTAGTTGTGTCGCCAGATCAATTCAATTGCCTATATCCTCGATACCCATGTGATATAATACAGTTGCCTTCGTGGCAGAGTCCATCTGCTCTGCAGTTTCAACCCATATTACCATTACCAAACAGATCCTCTATTTTATTGCTACAGCCATAAAACGTCCACAGATAATTTCGCTGGCTTTGGTCTTCTCTACTAAGGAGTGCGCACAAAAAAAATGGGCCTACTTTTAAGCTTATAACTTTTATCATAATTGAAAAAAATGAATACCGTTACATTGTTTTTGTTAGTCATCTGTTTCAAAATCCACGTGCTAAATGTCATTGCAATAGCAAAATTAGGTTTTTGAAAATGGGCACCCAACAAAAATGTCTTAAAAAAATAATTGAAATTTTCAATGAAAAATCGCGCCGCTTACAAAAAACGATTGCTAGGCACGCAGGTGTTAACCAAAAAACAGTTTCTAAGGTAATACTTAAAACAATATAAGGAGTCTTTGAGTATTGAGAGAAAGCGTGGAAGTGGAAGAAAAAAGGATTTGCCGACCAAAACAAAGCATGTAAAATAATACGTATTTTTCTAAAACATCCTAACATGTCTGGAAGAAAAGTGGCTCAAAAAGTTGGATGCTCTGAGACCTTTGTCAGAAATAAATTTTATACACAAAAGAATTCAAATATTATTTACTTTAATTGAAATATAAAACGAAAAAAATCCGCCACTTAGTTTTATTTCTATAACGAAAAGTGTAAGTCCAGATTTTTTTGTGCGCACTCCTTATATGCATGGCCCTAAAAGACAACAGAGCTTTTAGCGCCACTTAAAACAGCTTTTTTTAATTTATCCTAAGGCACGTTGTTTAAAAATACGTGAACTTGTAGCGCTAACCACGTATTTTCATAATATCTCATACACGTACAAGATATGCTCTATTTATGCACATGTTTTATTAATATAAAGTGTTTTTTTGTCGTTATTGTTGTTGTTTTTTTTTTCTCTTTATTTATGTGTGTATATTGACTCCTTTTTATCACATGTGTAGTCAAGTTAAAAACCAACAGCAATAGTGTTGGTTCAGTGAAGAAGCGATTGCGTGTCAATGTGTGTGTGTGTGTGTTATTCTCTCCATATTTCATACTCTCATGTAATTTTAATAGGGTAACGGAAAAAGGAAAACACACAGAAGCACAAAAACACTCTTTCTTATATGCTCGTTTGCTTTCAGCACCCAAAAAGACACAAAAAAAAAGTGGAAACCATGCACTCAGCTTATCATTCTTTATATGAAGTGCTCATACGTATGTAAGCAAGAGTAGAGTATAAAAAGTACAGTGTATGTAAGTAAGTGGGCATAGTAGTATGTGTAAGAGAGAGAGGGAGAGAGGGAGAGTAGAGAGTAACGGAGTAACACAAATGAATAAATTGTTGATAAACATGCGAACATAATTTTCACCCTGTCAGGTGTTATGTTCGTTCGTTTCAATTCGTTCGCCTCCTTTTTTGCTTTGAACTAAGCCCGTCGTACGTACCGTTTTAAATCGTCTGAACGATTTGGACGTTTGAAGTTTTATGAGCCACACACACACTCAAACATACATATATTTCGTAATGTTGTCCAAAAACTATTATATCGGGCCTCCTGTATAGTATTTAAGCATCACTTTTATTTTGTGTTCCTATATTTTCTTCTTCTTTTTGTTTTTTTTTCGTGTGTTTCTTTTCGTTTTTGTATGAAAATCATAATAATTTATTATTTTTATGCTCCATTTTCGTTTTTGAGTACTTTTTGCGGATAGAAGAAGAAGAATAGCCATAAAATATTAGTTCCGGTTGGAAGTAATTTCGTATTGTTCGCAAAATACCACAATTTTCAAAATTATTACGATCAGAAAACATTCTATGGCAAGTAGGTTATTAACATCGTTATTAAAATTCTTATTATTTTTTGAAATTGAAATAAAATTTTATTTTGATTGGTAATTGAAAAAGTTTAAAGACCAGTCTGTAGCTAAAAATTTGAATGGGCTCGAAAAGTTAGAAAGGTTAAAGTATACAGCTTTCAATAGCCAGGTGGCTGTCAAAGCACTGGATTCCAATGCGTTGGAATGGTATCATATCACATAGGCGTCGGGGATATAGCGAACTGAATTAGTCTCGCGAAACTCATCTAGCGAACTATTCTGTGGGTTGTATACATTTGGGCAATTCACACAAGCCGTTGTATCGTTGTATTGAGTGTATTGTTGGACGATTATACAACAGTGTATGATTGTTGTTGATAATTTTCATTTAAAAATCCTATACACTTATACACATTTTTTTCATATGTTTTTCAAAAGTTGTATTGGTTTTGTGCTATCAAATTGTGTGAATGAAAAAAATGTGTATATGTTTTCATATGTTTTTCAAAAGTTGTGTTGGTTTCGTGCTATCAAATTGTTTGAATGCCAAAAAAATACATTTGGAATACGAAATACACAATACAGCATAGCATTGAGCGTTCACAAACAACCAAGTGTATTCAATACAACATACACGATACAAAGTCGTGTGAATTGCCCAATTGTGAACTAGGTAACACATGGCATATGAATTCTGTAGGAAGGAAACTATTCTTAACCTATTCAGTACATGCCCAGTGATAACAAACTTCAGGAATGTTTATAGCTGTTGCCGACCTCTTAATGAGATAGCGAATCTGTATGGTAATGGTATTATGGTATGATACTAAAGAGCGAATGAACTTTGCGGTGAAATCTGTACACTGGGAACCGATTTGAACACATGTGTGCTTATAATTAACAATACACTCATTATTCCACGAGGTTAGCTTCGGATCCAGGAAAAATCTGGCCAAGGAGCACGTTCGATATGGTAATTGGAGTCATTACTGGTCATTGCGTTATGGGCACTCATAACAGTCGCATGCTTAGGCATATGTATTTTTTTTTTTTTTTTTTTTGTGAAACCAGCACTCAGGGGATGGCCCCTACTCATGCAGTGCATTGTGCAGGTTTTTTTTAGGAAAATGGGTTATAGGAAGGTGGAAGAGAGGGAGTAGTGTTTGTGGACATCTCAAGATGCGAACGGCAAGGAAACGAGTTGCTGCTAGGTAACTATAAAATGGCCAGTGCTATACCTTCACCATTAGACTGTCTACAGCAATCGTCCCCAAGAAGCCCGCACCCTTCAGTCCTCGCTTCTCACACTACTCATGTTGTGTGTGTTAATTTTATACATGAGTGGCGGGACCTACAGTTTAAAGTCGACTCCGAACGACAAATTTTATTGAGAAGCTTTACATGGCCATTTTATTTACTCTCAGAGTTTTTGCCAGAAATCTGCTGAGAGGAAGTCGCCGAAGAAATATTTTCGTTTTGATGTCTGACCTGGGATTCGAACTCGGGCCTTCAGTCTAATAAGCCAACACACTACCTACTAGACCACTATGGCAAAAGAGTTCTGTAGGAGCTGTAGAGGCCAGAAAGAGAAGAAAACTATTCTTCACCTATTGGTTACGTGCTCAGCTTTATATCGGCGAAGGAGAAACGATCTGGGTTTCTGCAATACAAACAATCTAAATGATCAGTCAAGAACGAGCATTAGTAGGCAAAGTGACTTTATTGCAAACTTCAACTGATTCCAGGACTAGGGAAAATGGACGACTATTGTATCACAATGGGCCATATATGGCCTTAAAGCGTCTAATCCTCACTTTCTTGTGTTGACAACCATCTCCACCTATCTACCATAAGCTTAGAGACTAGGAATAGGATAATACAAGATTAATGAAAACACATCGTGATTTGGTAAATCGACAGGCCGATAACTGCCTCCTTAATAGACAAATGGATTCGATGCCCAATAAGAAACATACATACATACATACATAATTGGTCATTACAACCCTTCAGTCAGGATTATTGACCTAGTTTCTCACCACCACTTATGTTGTGTGTGTTAATTTTATACATAAGTAGCGGGACCTACAGTTTAAAGTCGACTCCCAACGACAGATTTTTTTTGAGAAACTTTTCATGGCAATTTTATTTACTCTCAGAGTTTTTGCCAGAAATCTGCTGAGAGGAAATCGCCGAAGAAATACTTTTTGTATTTTGTTTTGATGTCTGGCCTGGTGCTCGAACCCTGGCTTTACGTCTAATAAGCCAACACACTACCTACTAGACTACGGCGACTTATAAGACCAATTAGAAACTCGTGGGTGTATTCCAAGCGGAGGTTTACGCAGGCATTGTCGAAAGATGAGGGAGAGGAGGAAACTGTTCTTTACTTATTGGGTACAACGATTATGACGACCATAATAATTACAATGTAATGCTCGTAATGGATATGTTTTAATTATTTTTAAGCGTTTTTCGATTACTTAGCGGCACTTTCACTTTCACTAAATAAACACACTTCAGATGAAAGATATTTGATATTTGAAACCACTTAAAGGATAACCTGATATTGCATACACTATTTAGTGTGAACCAATTGCCAGAAACCAAAAATCTAGTTTTAAAGGCGTCAGTCTTTTAACGCCTTCATTGTGTTTATTAACAGGAACCAGGAAAGTACAGTATTGGCCAAAACTAAAGCACCCCTTCAGACAATTTTTTTTAAATGATATTTTTTTTTAAGAAAACAAAGCTATTAAAATTTTATTTTTATTTTTTTATTTATTTATATCCTTATTATTGAAAAACACAAACTTAAGGAATTCAGTATTTAAAAAAAAAAAGTTAAAATTCAAAAAACATTTTAAGTCGCAAATATAAGCGGACAAAACTAAAGCACCCTCCAATTAAGGTGCACAAAAAACTATTGAAATCAATATTTCGTTGCGAATCCTTTATTCTGAATGACACACGCACATCTTTTAGGCATAGGGGACATTAAATTATTAATTATTTCAGGAGATATTGCTTCCCAGGCTATTTTTGCGGCTTCAAATAAATCTTCTTTGGTTTTGCAATTTTGTGGGTTGATTTTGAAGTTAGTGATTGGATTGGAGAGCTGGCTTATCAAGGCATCAATTGAGTGCAAAATATTCAATCAACAGATCAATTATTTCTAGGCTAATTTAAAAGTTTTTACAGACTGGTCGCATATCTCCTACTCATTCTGCAGAAAGGTCACTTGAAACCTTGCGACATGAGGACTCCTTAATTAAAAGGACAATCCATAATGATCCTACAGCATCTTCTAGTCACGTACGAAACCGCTTAGATTTAAAAATAACCGAAAGAACGATTCCCAGAAGGGCGGTAGAGGCCGGATTATTCAGTCGACGACCAGCAAAAAACCTTTGATATCGCCAAACTTGAATTCGCCAAGACCCATCTCAACTGGAGTGTCCAAAAATGGATGAATGTGCTGTTTTCTGACGAATCTAAGTTTAAATTAAAGGATTCAGATGGCATAAGGCATCCAGAGGCTGGCCAAACGGACAACGGTTCAATCCTAAATGTACTGAGGGGGTGCTTTAGTTTTGGCCAATACTGTAGGTTTGTGACGATTAATCATTGGCACTCTAGTTTCGTTTTTCTTTATTTTTTTTTATTAAAAAATGAACAAAAAAAAATTAGTGTTTCACATGAATAATCACTTTGAAACAATTGCGTAACGTACGTGGTAGTAAGGCTGCTGCAATTTACGTGTCTGTCTTCTTGGTCATTAATTTGGAAAAGGATGGATGGAAAATTTTCTATTTTGTTAACAAAGAAAATAAAAATAAAAAAAAATATGATATTAACATTTGTAACTCTATTGGAAAATCCAAATGCCTACATGCTCTCAATTGGGTCCATGGACATACATAGTACATATGTGGGGTATGTGCCATAAATTAGAAGTGAGAAGAAGAAGAAGAAGAAGAAGAAAAAATTAAATTCCAATTAATTTTATAGGGATTTTCTTTTTATTCAAAAGCTTTAAAATTTTTATTTTTAAAATGCGTAAGGCAAGGAGGGAGGGGAATGCTTTAAAATTTTATACGCTGTGCTGTGCCTAAATAATAAATTTTTATTAAAAAAAATTAATTTTTATTTTAAAGCGTTGAAAACGTTTTTCATTTAAATTTTTTTTTCCAGTATTTTTGATTTATTGCCGTCTTAAATGTTGATGGAAAAAATAAAAATAAAAAAAATTAATTTTGTTTCCATTTTTTACTGCATTTTAATGCGTTGAAATTTATTTCGGGACACATGTGCTACGTCTGGCAGCAATTTTTTCTTGATTTTATTTAAAAAAAAAATTAAAATTAAAGGGGGACACACTCAAATTCTGTTTGATTTAAAGGAGGCGCAAAATTGTCACAGATCATCAGTTTAGTTAGTTTATCGTTTATCGTACACGAATATTTTTGAATTTTGTATCATTTTCCCCTGTCCCTAAACCCTAAAAATTGTTTTTGTATTGGCGTTGGCGTTGGCGTTGTTATAGTTTGTGTCCACGATGATAATGACGATGATGGTCTGTCTAGTGTAATTGGATACTTTTTTTCTTGTGTCAGAATCACTTTGTTAGCCAAGGCATCGTAAACCATTTGAATCAGTAGCCCAAAAAATATTTGAAATGTTTCTTCTTCGTCTTCTTTAGTAATTAAAAGTCTTTAAAAGAAACGTAAATCATTAGCATGATTGTGGAATAGCAGTTGATGAAAATAGGGAGAAAATTATTGTCATATTTAATTAAGTATTAATTTATTAACACAATATTCAAATACGCATTTCAAAAAAACCATTCTCAAGCATTTCGAAATTCCCAAGTATTCGAATTTCATATGAAAAGAATCTTTATCATCACACTGGAATACTCTATACACAGTATAGGCATTCGTTTTGTTGCTATAAGAAATATAGGGCGTTTTTGATTGCCTTCCATTCCATTGTATCTGAAGCAAGACGCTCCATAATTTCCATTAATTAGTTAAGCATATTACGTTGAAGTCACGATAACACAGCGAAACACCATAATACCAGTACGGGTATTATTGACTTGTTTACCTTCGCCCTCTTTTTAAGGCGGGTGAAAAGACTTAAAATAGACTTCGAGGCACTGACCCATGCATGAGAATTATATTCCGATTTTCGTCGGATATAAGCGATCTACGGGGCACTGCGAGAATAGGTCGCTGACCGGGATCTGGAACAGATCCCAGCCGAACTATTGCAGGGTATGTTGCGATGAGGAGGAGTTAGAGACTATCGAACACCTCCTCTGTAACTGCCCAGCCCTTGGTAGGTTGAGGACCCTTGGCAGGGCAGATTCATTAGCAGCTTGGGCTGGTTGAGAGGTGCTAGGGCTTCATAAGTGTAGTCGCGCTCTCCCCCTTTTTTTTTTGTTTGTGTCTGTTTCTTTCTGTGTGATTCCTCATCTTCCCATTCCCCCCCCTTACCTACATGCCCTCCTTTCATCCTATTCCCTCTATTTCCTTCCCTCTCTAAGGACGTTATACAATGGGTCAATTTCGACCTCCGGGTACTGTACTTATCTTAACTGACAAGTACACGTCTTCTAACCTAACTTAAGCGATCTAAATAGTAAGGAAATCAGATGGAGCAAAATACGTATTTCTATTTCGACTAGGGTCTACTCGGCCTGTGCCCAGAATTGAACGCTACTGACGGTGTTTGACTGACAAATTCTTAAGAATTTCATGAAGGCAGCGGTTAATGAACTCTTAAATTACTAGAACGTCGAACAGTGAACTGAGTGCTATTATTTGAATCCGTTCAGAAAGAAGTCATTGTGAACTATTGGTTGATAAGCCCTCCTTCACTTACTCTGTAACGAGATTGAACAATAAAGTTCAACGTTTTTAGTATTTACTTAGGATTACGGCCTAGGTTCTCACCACATCCTCCATTATTGATGGGATCAATAAGTTACGTCTCTCATTGGCCTTGAGATCCAATTAAATTTCAGTAACTCCCAGAGATGTGTGTTGTTGATAGAGTTCGATTAGAATATACAAGATATATAGTGTTCACATGATTGTGTCCGATGTTAACATCATAACACGGCTGGAATACTTTAATACATATGTACATACATAATTGGACATTACAACCCTTCAGTTAGGATTACGGCCTAGCTTCTCA
The DNA here is from genome assembly GCA_927399465.1 of Sarcophaga caerulescens. Taxonomy (NCBI): domain Eukaryota; kingdom Metazoa; phylum Arthropoda; class Insecta; order Diptera; family Sarcophagidae; genus Sarcophaga; species Sarcophaga caerulescens. The sequence goes on from OV656872.1 coordinate 9,507,147, forward strand.
CACCCTCATGTTGTGTGTGTTAATTATATACATGAGTGGCGGAATCTACATTTTAACGTCGACTCCGAACGACAGATTTTTGAGAAATTTTTCATGGCAATTTTATTTACTCTCAGAGTTTTTGCCAGAAATCTGCTGAAGAAATATTTGTTCATATTTCGTTTTGATGTATGACTGGGGTTTGAACCATGACCTTTTGTCTAATAAGCCAACACACTACCTACTAGACTACGCCGACTTCATAATATTACGTTGAAGTATTATTATTATTAACTTATCAATAACCTTATCGCGGTCGAACAAACTCAAAAAAGACGTCGAAGTTCGTAACACGGCTGTAATACTGCAAAACTTTCATTTAAAAGTTGATCCCAGTCTAATCAGTACTAACGTCGAACTATATTCTCAAAAGCTACTTCGAGCTATCAAAACGTACATTGTAGTGGTCGAACAAGAGAGTTGTCCTCGCCAAAAACGTTTTCTAAAAATCCACCAAATGGTACTATATGATCGTCGGCTGAAGGTGCCTGAGCTAGGCATTTTAAAATCTATTATACACCGCATATACATATGTATGTATGTATGTACAACAGACTTTACCCTCGCGTCGAAGAAAAAAATTTCTGTTTCCTCAAGAAATTTTCACCGTAAAATAAAAAAAAAAAGAAAAAATTAATTTCAATTTCAAAAAAAATTCGCTTTGTTTGCAATTAAAACTTGTTAATAAAGCCATTTTAAATTTATGCATCTTGTCAGCACTTAAATAATATGAAACACTGTCAGTTTTTAAATTAACTGCTGATATTCGGTCCGTTAAAGCGAAAAAGAAAAATTTCTTCAATTCTTTAAAATTCTTTCCCATTTCCGAAGTAAAAAATATTTTTATTCTGTTCACAATTTCTCAAATTTAATTTCGAATATTAAGTGCTCGAGACAGGGGGAGAACCGAAAGAACAGACTCCACTTAAGGTTACAGTTTATTATGGGATTTTCCAGGAAAACATCAGCAAAAAAACAGAAGAAAAAATTGGAAAAAAAAACTTGACAACCAACCCCTGGTTTGATTAAAATTTTGCTTAAACAAACACCAGGGTAAAGAGACAAACAAATTTTATTCCCAGAAATTGTAAATTTTTTACACGTTTTGCCAAAAAATAAAAAAAAAAAAATCCAAATGAAATAAAAACAAGGAACAGAAGTAATAAAAAAAACAAAACATTGGTTGTGTTATACGTCTTTCTGTTTTAATACTCTACTGCTGCTGTTGTTGTTGAGTTAGTAGCAGTCAGGCTGGCAGGCAGCAGCAGCCTTTTCCTTATAACTTATTTATATTTAATGTCTCTTTGCCTGGTATTTTGTAATAATTTTTAACACTCCTCCCCAACCCCTCGTATGTATCTATATGCTCCATACTCATGTTTTTCTTTTTTATGTTTGCCGGTTTCATTTTAGAATTCCAAACACGCTACAGCGTCAACAACACTGGATGTAACGGCGGCTAAACAAATGAGGGCGACTTTAATTTATTTCGCACCATTTTTGCAACCGTGTAAGAATGTTGTTACTACTACCGCTACTACCACCACCACTTCTGCACAGGCAACAACAACGAAGATGTCGGCAAAGGCATTACAGCAACAGCAAACACATGTGCACCGTAGTAATCGTTTGAATAGCAGCAGTCGTAATAATCATTATAATAATAACAACAACAACAAAAACAACAGCAGTGCTATAAATATGACTGGCTCTAGACCTTGTTATTGTTGCAGTAATTCTACGACAGTTGCTAAACCCTCGGCTCCTTCTTTAACATGTGCTCATCATAACAAGTTTAAAGACGACGAACGAACAACAACGACAAGGAGTAGTTGTAGTCGTGATGGTGGTGATGGTGATGAGAGTACCAGCTGTTGTCATAATAATAATACTTTAAAACAACAGCAACAAAAGCTACAAACTGATGAAGGAAAACAGGTTAAGGAGCAACAACAACAACAGCAGCAGCAGCAGCAACAAAAACATCATAAGGATGAATATTTAAAAAATTACAAAATGCCTGCCTTAGAGAATACAACAATAACAAAACTAAAAACAGCAACAGCAACAGCACCACGGTTACACTCCTCTCATAATAAATTAAGACAAGACACACAACAACAACAACTACTACAAGAAGGGAGCCAAGAACAACAGCAACAACAACAATTAACAACATTATCAACATCATCTTTATGCTGTGCTACTACCACTTCAACTGCGGCTGCTTCGGCTTCGTTATCAACCTCATTTGTAAACAATACGAACAATAATCGTAGTACAAAATATTTACGTGAGCGTAATCGTAGAAATATTGCTCTACAAAAACAACAATCACTTGAGCAAACATTGAAACGAAAAACACATGCTTCAACTCTATCATTAACACAACAAGAAGAAGAACAAGAGCAAGAAAAACTACAACGAAATCTAACGTGTGTTGGTATTGGTGGTGGTGATGATGATGGTAGTCTCTACATATTAAAGGAGCCTGGTCATAATAACACGAACGCGAACACGAATACGAACCTTAACCAACAGCAAATGGCGTCTTCAGCAACAACAGTGGTAGTGTCAAGATGCCATTGTTATAATCGTCAACATAATAATATTATGCTTAGCAATGTCCAGCAACAGCAAACGAATAAATTAAAATTGTTATACAAAACGGAAAAGGAAATACAAGATAATGAAGAAGAAGAAGCAGCAGCAGCAGTAGCAGAAATCTACGCCCATAACTGTGATGACCAACTAAAAAATTATGCTGAGGCAAATGTGCAAAGGGGGGAGTTGATGAAGAAGAATAAAAAATTAAATTCTAATTTAAGATTAAGATTTAATGCTAATCTAAATGATGAAGAGCAGCAACAGCAGCAGCAGCAGGAGCTGGAGCAACAAGACAAGAATTCCTATATTAATTTTAATGAATTATTATTTTACTCACATCCAACAACAACAGCAACAACATCCACATCCACTTCAACATTTGCAACAACCACAACCTCCCAAATAATACCCACTCTTATCGCCTCAACACAACACTCGTATACAACGATATTAAATAATGAATGCAGGTGCTTTACACAACAACAAAAACAAGAACGTGATACTATTACTATTACAACTACAACTGGCAGCGAATCTATTAATAGAACCCAAACGCCGTTGGCTTATTGTCGAACGACATCGGTCATCAGCAATGACAGTAACAGTGGCAGTGGCAGGAGCAGCAGCAGCAGCAGCAGTTCAATTATTTCTTTTTATCAGTCTTTGGCTAAAATATGGCCCCAGACTTTAAATGGCTGTTCCAGATTGAGTAAAACGATAGCGGTTTCAAAGTGGTTGTTTATGTGGCTGTTAATGGCAATGTTATCAACATCGGCCCACTGTTGGGCGGGACGTAATGATGGTGAGTAAGAATTTTTATTTTTTTTTTTTTTTGCAGTTTTTACGTTTACATATCAGGTGTAGTATAAAGTTGTCTTTCATATTTTCATAAAATTAAAGGCTTTTCAATTTAGATTTGCTAAGCTTTGTTATATAATTTGTTGCCAGAGGACAAGCATAATGTCCTCTCATATAAAATTTCCTAGCAAATCTGTAGAGTAGCTCATGAATTCGTTTCATCTAGGCTAAGAAGTTGGCTTATAAGTCCCTCACTCTGTCCGCCTTATAAAACCAAAATAGACAACTTCAAATACAGGCTCCTTTATAACGGCATATCATCTTTAATTCTTCTCAATGTCATGTTAGAGAAAGAAAACCGAGATATTCATTTGAACCTTTGAAAGGATTTAAACAGCTTGATGACCTCGGTCTAAACTCGTTTCATCACATGAATATACAGAACAAAATTAACGATTTTTGTCAAAGATCATTGCGTAGGGACTGCTGCGGTGGTGAAGATTAAGGGTGACAGTATCTCCATACATCCTGATTGTCAGGAGGGGCTGTCAGAGCACTGTGTTTTAATACAACGGCTGCAAGGAGAGCCCACAACTATCGTAATGCTCTGAACGAGGCCTAAGCACAATACAATTTCCATATCACATGGATACAGTTATGTAGTGACATTTCGAACAACTGCCGACGGCATGAATTGGCCAGACATGGTCCAACTATTGAATATTCGGGTGAGTTCTTTACAATAGGATTCCCATTGAGAACCTGCAAGTTTTAACTTAATAATCCTTCAATGGATTCCGTAAATGCTGCGTTAGTGGTCTCGAATACTCCCAAAATATTGCAACAAATCCGGTCAAGAGGAAGGATGCTTGGATAGCATGTTTAAATTTAAAAGAACGTTTATCGTAGTTGTTGGAGTCAATGGACAGTGAATACTGCAGTAACTGCAGAGACGAATAAGAGGAGAAAACTATTCTTTAACTCTTGGCTACATTCCCAGCAATATGTTGAAGCAGAAGGAAGGACTATCCTTGATCTTTCAAGAATACACATTCAGAGCATCGAAGGATTCCAAAGTTGGGGTAATTGAAAGACCAAGGAATCCGAATAAGGAGCACATGTGACCTAAGTATGTCTATCCTGTAGGTTTCTAACCGTTTTTACTCTACCCATTGTGAGTTCAAAAGAATGATGAACTATGCAGTGAACAAAGAGGACTGGGGAATGTTTTTGGAGGCCCTATGCTCCGACTAGAAGTCGTATATAGGACCATATCTATAGAGGTCGTCGTAGTCTAGTTGGTAGTGTGTTGGCTTATAAGACGTAAGGCCCGGGTTTCAAACCCAGGTCAGACATCAAAACGAAATATGAAAAAATATTTCTAAGGCGACTTCCTCTCAGCAGATTTCTGGCAAAAACTCTGAGAGTAAATAAATATTACCATGAAAAGTTTCTCAAAAATCTGTCATTCGGAATCGACTTTAAACTGTAGGTCCTGACGATCATGTATAAAATTAACACACACAACATATGTAAGTGGTGTGAGAAACTAGGTCGTAATTCTGACTGAAGGGTTGTAATGATTAATTATGTATTTATGTATCTATAGAGGCAAATATTATTTGTGCCAGTTTCTGACTTGAAACTACCGCAGTTGCAAGCAGTCGCAAGGTCGCCGTGGTCTAGTAGGTAGTGTGCTGGCTTATTAGACATAAAAGCCAGGGTTCGAGTCCCCCAGGCCAGACATCAAAAAAATAAAAAAATACAAAAAGTATTTTTTCGGCGATTTCTTCTCAGTTTCTCAAAAAAATCTGTCGTTCGGAGTCGACTTTAAACTGTAGGTCCCGCCACTTATGTATAAAATTAACACACACAACATAAGTGGTGTGAGAAACTGCGGGCTTCTTGGGGACGATTGCCTGTAGACTGTCTAATGGTGAAGGTATAGCGCTGGACATTTTATAGTCACCTAGCAGCAACTCGTTTCCTTGCCGTTCGCATCTTCCCCCTTTCCACCTTTCCTAAAAAGCCTGCACAATGCACTGCATGAGTAGGGGCCATCCCCTGAGTGCTGGTTTCATAAAAAAAAAAAAAAAAAAAAGCGAGAACATCATCCAAGTACTTACTGTCGAAACCAGACAGCGAGGCAAGTCAAATGTGGAATCTTTTCGGAACAATTGAATCTTATGATTGTTCCTTGCACTATTCTTTCTTCAGGCTGAAAGAAACACTTTAAAACTGGTGCAGTGCGAATCCGATGTTAAAACATAATCGAGTGCAGTAAATCGGCTTTTAAATCACTTCTCTGTCTCTTTTGTATGTAAATGCTCGTCATAAGATTTTAAGAATCAACGTCTAATTAAATTACTATTGTATTGCTAATATTTTAAAGCAATTTCCTTAAATTCTTACCATTTGCCAAACCATAAGAAACTTTATTAAGTACTTGCTTTCTTCAATTGCAACATTTATGGTATGTTTTAAGTTTCTTTTTTGTTTCCTTTTTTCATTAAACATTAAAGATTGATTGTGTGTGTGTATGTGTGATGTGTGTGTGTGTGCGTGTGTGCTATTGTTTAATAGTTTGAATATTAAAATTTCATTAGAGTTCCTTAGGATTTTTTTTCTATTCTTTTTTCTTTTGTTTCTTAATAAGAGCTTAAACTTAAGAGTTCTTTTGGTTTCTTAAGGTTTCTTTTTTTTTCGTTCTGTTTCTTATCTTGTTATTGTATTATGTGTGCGGCGTTCGTTAGTCATCACAACGTTGTTTCATATCAACTTTATTGAGGTTATGTCATCATCATTAAAAATTATATCCAGCGACGGACGGACGGAGTGTACACAATAGTAACGGAAATTTCCATAATAAACTCCTCCATACATACATATATGCACAAACATTGTAAAATTAATTCTTAAGTGGAGAGAAATACCGTTAGAAACAAAAAGAGAGAGAGAGAGAATGAGAGAGGAATGTAAAGGATGACCTATTAATTATTGAGTCATCAGCTCAAAAAAAATAAAGATGAAGGAGGAGGGCAAATACTTAAAAAAAGAATAATACAGTTGGTTTATAAGAGTAGAAGAAGAAAAACTAACAAATCCTAGTCTATGAGGTTACTGGGAACTGGCAGCAATAAGCGATTATGGAATGCACTTCAGAACTTACTACCACCGAATGACAAATTTCGTGAAGTTTTTCATGGCAATTGGTTACGCTCTGAGCTATTGCCAGAAAACTGTTGAGGCTATCCTCAATGTAAAGTTCTAAACAAAATGTCTGAACATATTAAAACCACCATAGGGGTCAGGAGTCGCACCATTGTACGATTCTCGTTGTTGTAAAGTTTGATTTTTTAGCTATTATCCTTTTGGCAACACTGGTTTAAACAGCTCACCCACGTTTCGTGTTTTGTTTCACTGTCAAACATCATTAGTTTGGTCTATAATTTAACCATGAATCGTCTTACAAACGAACAACGCTTCCAAATCATTGAATTTTATTATCAAAATGGGCTCTTGGAAAGTTGGCCGAAGATCCACTTCTTTATCGAAAAATTGTGTTCAGCGACGAAGCTCATTTTTGGCGCAATGGATACGTAAATAAGCAGAATTGTCGATTTTGGAGTGAAGATCAGCCAGAAGCATTGCAAAAGCTACCAATGCATCCAGAAAAAGTCACAGTTTGGTGCGGTTTATGGGCTGGTGGCATCATTGGACCGTACTTCTTCAAAGATGCTGCGAATCGTAACGCCTTTAGACTATTTTTTGTGGGGCTATGTTAAAGCTTATGTCTATACAGACAAGCTCGCTTCAATTGACGCATTGGAAGACAACATTGAAGCATTTATTCGTGAGATACCGGCCGAAATGTTGGAAAGAGTATGCCAAAATTAGACTAAGCGGATGGATCATTTGAGGCGCAGTCGCGGTCAACATTTGCATGAAATAATCTTCAAACATTAAATTATATGGACCGTACTATCGATTCAAATAAAGATTTCATGCATTTTTCTGAATTTTATGTGTTTTTTTTTTTGAAGATTTTTCCTATAGCTCTTAAAAAATCACCCATTATTAAAACCACCATAGTGGTCAGGAGTCGCACCATTGTACGGTTCTCGTTGTTTTATATGCAGTTTCCAGGCATACAAGTGGCGACGGTGCAAAGGGAATTGTTAGGCGGTACCTTCGACTTAAAAGCCAAATTCAATCGATTGAAATTTTAAGAGACTAGAAGTTTTGCAGATGTGATTAGGCCTGCGCGTTGTTGTTATAAAAAGCATCGTTTATAATCTGAGTTTTTCGATTCTCAGCAATTGTGTTATCTTACGGCTCATCGTAGTGTTTGTATTTTCATCCATATGAAGTCCAATTCATGCAATAATTAAACCGACTGACAATTCACAACGCCATGGCTATGCTGATTGGATTCTACTGGGTTCAATGCTGAATTTTTCAACAAAAATTTCTTCAGCAATGAAATTCATTTCTTACTCGGTGATGACATTAACAAACAAAATTGTCTACGGGATTTAAGGAATATAAAAGTGTTTGTGGAAATACCATTGTATTCTGAAAAAGTAATTATTTTATGTGCATAATGATCAGGAGGCATATTTTAACAATTACGATACTGGAACAACGGTTCCTAAGCAGACCGACTTTTTTTTGGCCTGCAATTGAAGATTATGAATTGGATGGTCTGTGGCATCAACTAGACAGTGCCGCTTGCTGCATATTTGGCTTGAATAAATGATTTTCTACCAATTTTGTCTTTATTGCATGTAAGGTTTCCAGGTATAGAAATTCTAGTTTTTGGAAATTTTAATTGGCCACAAAAGTAATGGGGTTTGACACGGTTAAGGTTCTATTTATCTGCTGAACTGGGATTAGTGACTAAGACTTTTTGCGCATTGGATAGTGACACACAAGGGTAGCTCTCTCTCTCTCTCTCAATTAGACTAGTACACTAGACTACCAAAATGCTTCATGTTATTTGCAAGATATCGGGCGAAATATGGGAAAAAGTGATCGAAAGTCACCTCAAAAGGATGTCATTGTATTTTTCAAGTTTTGTTTAATTTTTACAAAAACATTCAGTTATTTCCGTTATTCACATGGCGGTTCTTTTTTTTTCTCCGCCTGGCCTAAATATTTTCCATGAATCTGTTTTACAAAAAAAAAAAAAAAAAAAAAAACAAAATGATAACACGAAAGCGAAGTTTACATATTTTTTTAATGGATTTTAATTACAACTAACCTAAAAACACAACTTTCGAATAATCAAATCTCCACTTTTATGTACTTTCATCAAATAAATGCTGATTTTAATAAAAAAAATCACACACACACACGAAAACAACACAAAATAATTAAAAGTTATCAGCACTCAATCATAAAACATATCCAGGAGAAACACGCGCTCTTTAATATTTAAATGTTTGTGTTAATATTTGATTTATACATACATACGTACGTACATACATATTGTAAAAACCGTTATAAGTTACATCATAGTGTTTGCTGATATGATAGAAAGAGAATGTTTATTTGATTTACACGTACATGTTGTATATAGAACCGTTATAGATGACAACACAGTGTTTGAAGAGTAAGAGAGTAGTGGTTGTGTTATAAAAAAAATGTCCCGTAAATTAAACACTACTCCCTCATTTTCATTTTAATTAAAATACAAAAAGACTATTAAGGAACAGAAAAACCAGAAAAAAAAAAATAAAACGAAATGAAACCAATTGTTTGTTAATCCCCTTTAGAATATAATTTTTTGGTCAGTTGATATAAAATGCAATAAAAATGTAATAAAAATAAATTTAAATAATGATGACATCACACACTGTTAAATAAATTGTCAAATTTATGATGCCCTGTACACATAAACACCATATGGGTTGCACACACATATACAGACATACATAAATACATGTGTGCATACGTACGCTCTTCTTAATGAAACCAATATAACAATCATACACTTCTTATTAAATGTTATAATTTTCTCATCAACCAACCAAAAAAAAAAAACAACAACAACATCAAACACACTTTAACACTTCAAAATACTTATGGGTGTTTAAACGGAACCCTCTTGAACTATAAATTAGAAAACAAAAAAAAAAAAAAACAACAAAAAAAAACTGTTATAAAAAATGTCAGTAGTAGTCACAATACAGCAACAACTATAACAACAATACTGTAAACAATTACAATTGTAAGCAACCATAACAAACCACCTTGTACACAGGGCTGTCTTTTACTCTTTGTATTTGCACTTGCATGTGTATATGTGTGTGTGTATGAGTTCATATGTTTATGAGAACCTTAAGAATATTGAAACCAAAACGAAAACAAAACCTTTCCAAATGGTGTGAACATAATGAATAGCATTGTTGTAGTAATCAGGGTCGGTTACCCTCCTCTCAATTAAAAAAGCAAACGAAAAAATAGTATGGAATACCATGAAAAAAGTGACTGACGGGTGCTTCTTTCCCTTTTTTTGTGGATTTTTTTTGGTGAGTTTTTTTTTAACACAATTATTCTGTAATAAAAAAAAAACAATTTTTTTTGTAGCCGCCATATATTCTCTCTTCTAAGGCATATAGAAAGTATAATAAAATGGGAAGAAGTAGCTACAGAAGTGATATTTAAATTTTTATTGCTTTTTTCCCTTCCGGTCGTAATTTTACAATCTTTTGTACCGTTTTTTAATCTTTTTTTTTTGTTGTTTTCTTTGCTTTGTGCTACAAACATCAGTGACTTGTTCAAGAATTTTGTTTTATTGAAGATCGCAGCAGAGCTGTTAAAGAAAGTATTTTGTTTGTTGTATTCCGTATTAATAAAATCGTTATTTTAATAGGTACTTAAGCTTTAGAAACCAAAAAAAAAAAAAAAAACAAACAATATTTTCACAATTAAATTGAAGTGCTTTTTAACGAGTTTATGAACCTTTAATGGCCTGTTTCATGTTTAATTTTCACCTATGGTTGGCTGGCAAACTGACTTACTGATGTCAAGTCGTTCTGTTTGGGACTTTCGTAAAGGTTCGTTGGACTAAACAGGCATAAAATGCATGCATACAATGGAATCCACATCTTCCACAGTGCAGACCAATTGCGAAAGACGTCGCTATTAACCCTTTCGCGACGGCGCAACTTTACAATACTTTGTTAGTTTACACGACGCCGCGACTGACCATGGCTTATCGTCATCGTTCGCGAAAACTTAAGTGAAAAAATAAATAACTGCCGTGTGGATCAGTAAGGAACTGCCGTATTTACACGACCCTTGACAAGAATATTTGGAAAATAGATTCTTCAGGTGAACGAAGTCGCCGTAGTCTGGTAGGTAGTCTGTTGGCTTATTAGACGAAAGGCCCGAGTTCAAATCCCAGGTCAGACATCAAAACGAAAATATGAAAATATTTCTTCGGCGACTTCCTCTCAGTAGATTTCTGGCAAAAACTCTGAGAGTAAAAATTGCCATGAAAAGCTTCTCAAAAATTTGTCGTTCGGAGTCGACTTTAATGTATATATGTAATGTATACATGAGTGGCGTGACTCTTGTATAAAATTAACGCACACAACACGAGTGGTGTGAGAAGCTAGGACGTTGTACAATGGGTCAATTTGACCTCCGGGTACTATACTTGTCACAGTTGACAAGTACACGTCCTCTAACCTAACCTAACCTTCTTCAGGTGAAATAGCCTTCAAATGCATGCGTGAACCCAGCAAGGAAAGAGAATTCTTGATCGATAGATTCCTAACAGTTGACTATGCAATAGGAGCGGTGTTACTGTCCCTGAAGAGCTGTAAAACTATTAAAAGACGAATAATGGAAGACTAAAAATGAGATTGAAGTTGCGGCAGTTCAGTGGGCAGTGTGTTGACCTATAAGATGAGAGCTCGTGAGTTCAAGCTCAGCACAGACATCTTAACGACGAATTATAAAAAATATTTCCTTCGGCGAGTTCCTCGCAACAGTCTTCTGCCAAAAGTTCTGAGAGCAAATAAAATTGCCATAAAAACTTTCTCAAAAATTTGTCGTTTGGAGACGATCTTAAACTACAGGTACCGCCACTAATGCATACAATTAACACACACAACATGGGTGGCGTGATAAGCTCAGTGGCAAATCTGACTGGAGGGTTGTAATGGTCAATTAAGTAAGTGAGACAAGATAATACGTTGAATTTAGCGGTTGGTAAATAATGGCAAAGAACTTCATAGAATTGAATCCACAGGGGGAAACCCAGCTCATACATGGGTAAAGCCAGATTGATTAGAAACTAACTGCTACGGAGAAGAACTGAAGCAAAGTGAAGCCATTGGCACTGACATGATTTTGTTAAGGTCCTTTACACGCTATAGGAACGATAGGAACATATACTATAACGCCTTGTAAGCCCATTAAATACAGGTATTCCCCGACTTACGACCGAGATAGGTTCCTGGTCACCGGTCGTAAGTCGATTAAGTCGTAAATCGAATTTCATATAAAAAAAATGAAGAAATAAATTACATACTGTACTACTAACTTTGAGGTCAGGAGAAATGAAACTACCCAAAATTTATATTTATATTTACTTATGTACATAAAATTTATATTTTAGGAATTCCCCGCAACTACATATTTGTCTTCTTTAAGTATTTTCTATGAAAAAAATTGGAAAAAAATGGTCGCGAATAGTCGTAAGTCGGGGACTACCTGTAATTACTAGTGACTCAGTTCAAATTGCAAATAATTATGCTTTAAGTTCTACGTATGGTTCGATTTTCAAATCTTTTTAGAATCTTTGATCGTTTAATTTTATAATCTCAACACTGTAGATCATTAATGAAAACCAATTTTTTTTTTCTAAAATTTAGTTTTTATTTCCAAGCATTACATTCCTTTAAACAACTGCTTAATTTGTGAATACAATTTGGTTTTATACAAATTAAAAAGAAGACACACTTGAAGGTCATTTGGTCTCAATTAGAGAATGTTTTTTTTTTTTTTTGTGGTGTTTGGTTGGGTACTCATGCGAATGAGTCTCAAAGCCCTGATGTCATTAAAAAAAAAGAAAGAAAAAAAAAAGAAAAAAAATTAAATTAAAATGCCACCACAAATCTTAATGTTTAACTTCTTCTCCCATACAAGCAGATGTCAATTGTTATTTAAATTTTCTTTTCTTTATTTCGTTTCGTTTTTTAGTGCCCACCAATTGTACATTTCCTGCCCGCTGGGAGGGCTCTTGGTTCCTATCGGGCTATCAACAATCCATACACATTAAAGGTTCCCAATTCAGCTACAGGGGCAAATGCGTTGCATCGGATGGTAACAAATATTTAATTGTTGACGAGTAAGTACGCACTACCATTTCATTCCTCATTATTTTTATCATTTTTATTTGGAGTGTTTAAATGAAAAGAAAAGAAAAATATTTTTTTTTTTTTTCAAGAATTTCTAGCAAATAAGGAACATCATTTATTTACTAATCAAATTAACAACAAAGCATACTAATCGTTTATTATTTTTAAATTTTATTTCAATATTATTCAATCCCTTTCCTGGTATTTTAATGTGTTTATTCTCAGGTTCAAATTTATTGAGCATTTCGATTTAATACGTGGCTGTTGGAAACGATTTTATTTTAAGAAACACTTCTGCATGAATTCAAATGGATTTTGTTTTCAAATTAAAAAAAAAACGATATTAAAATTATCGAATAGAGACTGGAGACAGCGATGGGGGAACATAAAAGCGAAAGCAAATTCAACTTCGAAATCAAGAGGCCAAGGTGCCAAGGTTTTTCTTCAACTATGCCATCCAAATCTTGTCTCTCAATTATTATAAATCTGCTCGCATCTCTTTAGTTTTGGAAACAAGCAATTGACCCGAGTACCAAGTCTAGGACATATGACGTCATTCCAGTATTGAAATTTCTCTTTACTGTACAGCATAACTTTATGCTATTTTCGCCGTTCAAATGTAAAGTAAAGAATCATTACAAATGTTTTCCAATCACATGCAATATCGTAAACTTCTGTTGCGACTCCTCAATCCAGTTGTCACCTTCGCGAGTGGGCGGGTTTGCCTCAGACACCCGTTGGCAGACTCTAGCAGACTCACACTCGTACTGGAGTTGAATTTTTTGAAATTTTTGTTCTCCTTGACTAATGGGAGACTCTTTCCATACTGGATTTAGAAAGAGCACAGTTGCGGTGTATTATGCCGTCACTTAATTTTTCCCCTTTTGTCAATAATGTAACCGACATAGCAGAAGGTGTTGGCATCCTTAAGCATGGCACTTTTCATTTGCAGAACTTGATTATTGTCGGTATTCATGCGCATGGATTTTGTCTTCTCCAAATTCGTTCTTCTCCATTTTTAGTTCAGACTTCGTTGTTACTACGCTTTAAGAGTCATAGCTTCTGAGCTAAGTCCCTGAACGTATGTAACAGAAGGCAATTACCATCGGCATACTCAAGATCTTCAAGATGCTTGTATAGGCTTCATTGAACTCCGTGGGAGGCTTCCCTAGTGAGGATGTGAGACAGTAGAGGTGACATAACATAGCCTTGTAATTTTTATCAATTGAAGATCCCGTTGTTTCAGACTTCACAAGAGCGTTAGCTTTTTTGTTCTCGTGTCCAGGAACCCATATGAATTCCGAATGTCTCTTGTCAACTTGTTCCAGTGGCGGTGACAGTGCATTCTTGGATGATTCCTAGGGACAATGGCATATCCTATATCCTTGGTACTATTTCAAAAAAATTATTTTTAGTCAAAAACGAAGCTTATTACGAATAACGAAGCTATCAGTGATATCAACATACTGGCACTATTTTTTTACAAAAAAAAAATCGCAATAATAAAAAAATCGGTCTCACTGACCAACGCGCGGGTATAGAAAGGTTAAACATGATTCAAAAAACTTTTCATACTCTTGTGGCACTCCGTCTCATTGTCACTCGTATTGCGAACACATCTGGATAGTAAACAATGCCTTAGATGATGTAGTCCTTAGAGCATCTCATATCATGATCACAACCATTCTCATAATACGAGAATGAGTATGTTATTCCCAGTGTTGCCAATTTAGCGCCTTTCGCGCTATATTTAGTGCGTTTCGAACACCAAAAAGTCTCATTTTTTCTCTTTAGCGCTTTTTTAAGAAAACGCGCTAGGTTAGCGTTTTTCTATTTGAATTTTTTTAGTTCCACATTGATATCATTCTTCATACTTTTTTATACAACCCTGGACAAATTTGTGTAATTTGTGTGTATACAAAAATACAGGAAGGCTGATGCTTTATTCAAAAAATGGATTAGGCATTAGAAAAAGATATAATCAAAGCCTTATGCATTTATTGTAAATCCCAAATTTGTGCGAAACGATCGGATCTTATTCGACACATAAAAACAGTGAAACACCAGAAGGCTCTAAAACCAACCTTTCAATGCTTTGGAATTGTGACAACCTCATATACGTTCACCACAAATTTAACCGCGAAGTAAAAATGCCTAGCATTCTTAGCACTTTATGTAGCTGTTTACAGCTCAATTTAGTCAGTCGACCACTTGGCTAATTTAAGCAATACAGTTTTTAAAGACAGCAAGGCAGCAAATTTTAATTTACACCGTACTAAGTGTACAAAAATAATCACTAATGTCTTAGCATCTCATTTTATTGACAATTTGTTAAATTTTTAAAAATTTTGCCTAATTCTAGATGAAGTTATGTATGGTTTTAAATGTGTGTAATGAAATATTGTTTTAAAATTTTTTTTAAATATTTATGAACCGTTATTTCGGTTGCAAAACCTTTAGGAGTCGTTATTCGCTATTACAGCATAGAAAAAAAGCAATTTGTTACTACTTTTTTCTATTTTTTTTTTATTATTTAACGCTTTTTACAGCGCGTTTTGATTATAGTTAGTTACTAAAATTATTACTTAGCGCTTTTTAACGCCATTTGAGTAGGATGACTGTGCGTTCTGACCATAAAAGATTGGCAACACTGGTTATTCCTATCACTTTTTGTTACTATGTCTCTCTCTCTCTCTCTCTCTCTAAGGATGTGCCCAATGAAATCTTTTTTAAAATTATTTCAAACATAAATTTTAAATACGAACCTAAAAGTATACTTTAATATTATCATAGATTTGTTGTTCTCAAATAAAACGTTTTCTTTCTTCAGCTGCCACGTATTAATTAATTTATAATTTAATTTTTCTTTTTCATTTTTTTGATTTTTATCTAAACAAGCTCATTTAAATTTATAAGATTTGATTTGATTTTCGTTTAAACAAACAAAATCTCATTTAAAAATCATGGCAAAACAAAAAAAAAAATATACATTTTTTTAAATAAATTGCTGGTGAATAATTAATTAAAATTTATTTTAGAGATACTATAACACACAAAAAAAAAAGAAAAAAACAAATTTAATAGGTATTTTCACTTATAAAATAACAAATAATATGTATTACGATATCAATATCCTTATTGCCCCCCTAAAATACAAATATAAATACATATACATACCTACATACATACATACATATGTATGTATGTACGTTTATAGTACGTACCAATACAGAAAACATTTTTAAATTAAAAACGAAGAGAATAAAACAGAAAAACACAAAATCATTTCAACATCTATTTGGTAAAAAAAAAAAATCAACAACAACAACTAATACTTCTAAGAAGAAGAAGAAATAGAAAAAATAATACGAAATAAAAACCGTTATAGAAACAAATAAATAAATACGAAAAAACAAAATAAAAAACTAAGGTAAGCAACACAAAATAAATAAAAAAAATACGAAAATCAACGAAAATTTATTTAAAAAAAAAACAACAACAAAACAGACGGAGAAACGAAATGAATTGAAATGGACTTAAAAGTCTCTACAGATTGCAAATATACTATGTACCTACACATACATATACATTGCATACATACATACATGCGTTTACAGTAAATTTTAAATTCTGTTTGCATTGACTGGCTGTTACACATGTTCAGACAAACGCCACAATTTACTCCAATGTTTGTGAACGAGCACAGAGCATAACACACAGTAACGAAAAAAGTTATGCTTTTTCTCCCAAAAAAAAAAAAAACAAAAAAAAAAACAAATAATATTCCTCTGTATACACACACATACATACAACTAAGCAACTTAAATTTTGCAATTTTTAAATTCAACTGGAAACCAAACAACAAAACACACATAAAAACAACTACGAAAAAACACATATTTTCTGGAGAGTAAATATTTCTGTATTCTCTCTCTCCATTACTTAAATACTCAGCCATACAACTCACAATACATGCACATGCAAATGGAAACTAGAGTGTATGTTTGTAACAAGAGAATTCCAAGAAGGAAGTTATAAAATGTTAAAATAATACATACATACATATACCTACACCACAACGTTAGCTTTATATGTATGTATGTATGTGCTGTATACTATTGAATAAGGTTCATACTACTACTATCCATCTATGCATATATTATAATACAAACTATGATGATTGGGTGCAGCCAGCAATATAACGTACATATAACCAATAATGTTATATGATGATGGTCTTCAGCAAGTTCAGTTCCTCTCTGTTTTTCTTTGGTTTTGTTTGGTTTCAATGTTTTTGTTGTTGTTGTGCCTTATTTCTTTGTTGTTGGTTTGTTTGTTTGTTTTTTTTCGTTTTTCGTTTTTCGTTGTTTTATATTTCTTGTGTATGAGTTAACCGTAAGTAACAGGGTTCGGATTTAATTTACTCCTAAATTTAAAGAATATCAGGGTAAGACTAATGTTTTTTTTTTTTTTTTAATAATTTCTATTTAAAGATTTATTAAAAACAAAACTGAATTTGAAAACATTTCATAAGTTTTAATAATTAAATTTAAAATGAAGCACACTGGTTTACTCACCCTTCAGAGGAATGCCAGTGCCACATATCGCTCCTTTATTGCAACATAGTCATATCTCAAAAAATTAAAAATTTGTAGTTACTTAAGCAAAACTGCTCTTTTAGACCTTCTGTACATGTTGAAAAAAAATCAGTTTTATATCCCAAGCTGAACCGAAGTTATAGCAAAAAGTGTTTGCGGCAATTAGATCATGGGACTTATGTCTTGAAAACTTAAATCGCATTTTGCCAAGTTCAAGTTTTTTTGAGATATGACTATGTTGCAATAAAGGAGCGATATGATTTCGTTCGTATTGGAGAGTGCTTAATAACATATCATTTCTCCGTGTCCATAAACTCATATGACCGGGAATTGCCTTTCTATCTCCTCAGAGATATCTGACTTTTTTTGAACCAACGGTGTTTGATGCGGTGTTTCGAGGTGTCTAGCGATGTAATGACGGCTTTACCGTCAGTGAATAATGCGTACATCTTCATTCAACAGTCCTTATAGCCTGGGTAGCAGTATAATAAGCCGACAATACAAGGGATAATCTAAGATTCAATTGTGTTTTGAAAAAATTTCACATTCAACTTTGTAGCGTAGTGTGGGTTTTGGTATCGTGTAGTTCAGATCAATTATACCTAAGATTTTGGCATAACTTTTGTATTCCCACGCTCTTTGCGATGCTTAGTTTCATTGCTACGTGAGCAGCTACCATTTTGCTAACATGTCTAGTGATAGCCAGTGGTGTTGTCGAGCCGGAACGCTTCGGAATGTCGTTCCGGAACTAAAGATGATTTCTAATAACGAGAATTGGCTGACGTTTTGAAAAAAAAAAAAAAAAAAAATTAAAAAGAATCGCTGATTTTTTTTCTTCTAATTTTTGACGAATTTTGATATATATTTTTATAAACAAGGGTTTGAACCGAACCCCAACCGGAACGAACCGGCTTTTTTTTATCCGAACCGTGAACCGGAGTCCGTAACTTTTTTTCTGCTGAACCGGAACTCGACCCGAACCGAAACAAATACGTGTACCCGAACTAATTACTACTTAAAAATTTTAGTATTTAAAACCATTTTTTTAACCCTTTCGGCCGCATTTAAATTTAACTGTTGCTACCAAGAGAATCACATATTTTTTTTCACATATACATATACACAAAATGGGTTTCGTAATGATTTTCGTTTCCTTTCCTTTTTATGCTATCGATCCTGGCTACGGGCGAAAATTGGGGGAAATCTCCCTCCCCCCGTCGTAAATTTGGGACATGAGACCGCACAGAGTGGCCGCCTAACCAGGATCGGCCCAGTCTATATAATTATATATACGCGTTCCGGTAAAAAAAAAAATTAGCACAACACCACTGGTGATAGCCTATTATGGATAGTAAACAATGCCTGCCATAATACGCTCGAACCGGATTTGATGATTCCTTAACTAGAAAGGATTAAGAATTTTTAGCACAATATCGCGAGAAGGCACATTATCTGCTCATACCAAAAACAGAGAGCTTTTGAAAACATCCTACACATCTTTCATTCAATCTGTGCAATGTATGCTCTTCCTTTGCTGATTGGAAAACTTGACATATTTGTTTAGTGCTGCTAAGTATAAGATACTGGTAGCAACACAATTTATTTGTCTTATCCTTGGGCTTTTTATTATTTTATTGGCGAATAAAAAAACTATATGGAATGTGTGCGCGGATGAAAATATCTGGATTTGATAGCTTGTGTGTGGATCGCCTCTGCAAACCTCTCTTCTTTAGAAATGATATTAGAAAATGTTTTTAACATAAATTATTGATTTTTATTCCTAATCAGGCCAACACTCTCAAGGTAAAACCATACTACATCACATCACAGTACAATTATGCGCTTAATGGCAGTGGTAAAGAGTTGCTTTTGAAAAAAAGCAAAAAAGCAAAAAAAAAAAAAAATCCGAACCCTGTGTTTTTAATTCATTTCCTTTTTACTTTATAACTGTCGATGTTGTTGCTGGTGCTGTTGTTGTTGCTTTTATTATAGAAAAATTTTCCTTTTTAATATTAAAAAACTAAATTTCATTTCATTTAGAATTTTTTTTTTTTTTTTTGCTTTTAATGATGATGACTCTTGAGCTCTTTAGCTCGGTATTAAAAGCAGCAGCAACAACAACAACTACAATTTATAATACGTTATAAATTTAATGATGGTTTTTTTCGTCTTCTTCTTCTTAATTTTTACTCTTTATAAAAATTTTATTTTTTTCCCTCTTCTTTTATGGAAACAGTTCATGTGGCTGTAATGAAAAAGAAAATAAAAAAAAAAAAAATATTTGAAAAAAAATCCCAGTAAAAATCTTAAAAAGAGTTTGCGTGTTTTCTGTGCTTAAAACATTAATTTTTTTTTATTTGTTAATACGTTTCTTACGTTTTAATTTCTTTCATTTCATTACGTTGAGACTTAAAAGTTTTTTTCAAACCTCATTTATTTGGGAGTTTCTGTTTTCTTTTTTTTTTAGTTTTTTTCCTCAAGATTTTAATGAATTACCCTCGCTTAAGTGTAACTGCAAATCCAATCCCTGATAATAAAAAATAAAAGAAGAAACATTTAATTTTCTTTCAACAATTTTTTTTGTTCTTCTCTTGGGTTTTTTTTTAAATGCTGTTATAAATCAATGAATAAATAGAGTGTAATTAAATGAAATATTTTTAATTTTTGATTAATATTGAATTAAAAATGAATGTGTTTCTCAGTTCTAATATTTTTATTTAAAACTCTCCGCTTTCTTTTTAAACTATAAAAGATAAAAATATTAAATTTATGTTTTTAATAGATTTTCATTTGAAATAATTTATTTTCGTTTTAACCATAAAACCCTTAAAAAATTTTTTAAGTTGTAGCTGAAATGTGTTTTTTTGTTTTATACTCTGAATACTATTTATAAAACTAAACTGAAAAAAACCAAACAAAACATATAATTTATTTATTTCTCTGTATTTTAATGTAAAATCATATAATTTTTTATCATATTCTTTATAAGGTTATACAAAACTTTATTCGTATTTGAAAAACCATACATAAATCGTTCCAAAAAATCCCCATTATGACTTGATTATTAAATATATCTTTAGATGTCTGTTTAATTTAATTTAATTTAAAAAATCTTTTTTTTAAAATATTTTTCTTTATATTTTATTTTATTTTTTCAATAATTCATCTTTTTTTAGTTATTATATATTAAGGACAGTCATTAAAACAAAAATTTTTTTTAAAACAACTTCTAAATATCTTATCAAAACATTTTATTTTTTGGAAATTTCTCTTTAAAAAACAATGATTTTTTCTTACAATAACCACCATAGAATTTATAATCAACGTTGTGTATGAAAACTCATCCAGAATTTTATGGAATAATTAAAAAATTTTTAATTTTAAAAATATTTTTTTTATTTTTTTACTCTGTGCTAAATAGAAATGCTTGTTTGCCAACTCTGCCTTATTCAAAAATCGTTTTACGCAATCTGCTTTCATAATGAGAGCACAGGAAAGAGAATTTTTAAACTAAAATGGTTACCGTTAATTGAGTGTGCTTACCCAGTAAACATTTTTATAAATGTTTCCTACAAAACCCAAGTGATTTAAAGTTTTAAAAAATTATTTTTAAATAAAACGAATGAATATTTTGAAACATTTTTAAAACAATAACAACAATTTTGTTTCTAATGCCACTTATTGTGCGCTTCGTTGGAAGAATGTACTTCTTTAAATGGTATTGTAAAGGACTTAGAACTAGATCGTCAGATGTCTGTAAATTATAACATGTGCCATAGCACAGTGGGGGGATAAATTGCAAATCTAGTTGGAAATAATACAGCATAAATACTGTAATAAGAATAAATATTTGGTGCCATCAAAATAAATTTGCCATTTTAAACTCCTTTACATCCAGAACTTAGAAATCAAATCAAATGCCTGTTCAAAAACGCCACCCATCCTTTAACATAACTTTTCTATTAAAGTATCAACGGTTTTGGAAATACCCTGAGAGTTACCGAAACTTATCTGTAATAATTTTCTGGGCATTCATTTCTACCGAAGGACATTAGGGATGTTTAAAAAACGCCACCCATCCTTTAACTTAACTTTTCTATTCGGTTTTGGAAATACCCTGAGAGTTACCGAAACTAATCTGTCATAATTTTCAGGGCATTCATTTCTACCGAAGGTCATTAGGGTAGTCTAGTCGTTCTGTTGTTTTTGCATTAACGTGTGTGTGCAAAAAAAAACACTGGTAGAGAGAACTTTGGGGGAGTTTCATGAGTTACTGAAAGTAGAACTCTGAAAGAGATCTCTTAATTGAAAAAATGCAAAGCAGTGGTCGGCACAAAGAGAACACAATTAAAATGTGACTGTAGTTGTGGGAAGCATATGTATGTATAATCCAGGGAAAAATTGTTGGTAATATTTTCAAGTGTACTTATTAATCTAATCACATATGTATATGGGCAATTTCGTGTCAAGTGACCCAATTTTTAAAATCGATGTCTTCCGATTTGGATGAAATTTGCACCAAGGTTTGTTTATACGTTGTTTAGATATCCCACTCGCATCCCATTAAGCGATTACAAGGACCTTAAAGGAAATTGTATAAGCTTTCATTTGAGCAAAAAAAAAAAGGCCCATTTTGAAAAAAAAGTAAAAAAAAAATAATTAAAAAAAATTTTTTGGAAAGATTGAAGAAATAGCTATTTTTGCTAGGACCAATAGGTGAAAAGTTACACACATTTTAAAAAAACCCTGTATGACCAAAATGTTCAACTTTGACCCCTCTAACTCCGGCAGTTCTTGTGTCTGGCCTACTATCCAATAGTACAAATCGGAAGACATCGATTTTAAAAATTGGGTCACTTGACACGAAATTGCCCATATATGCAGTGGAAAATATAGCAAAAATGTGTAGCGCTAAATCGCTAAAGACAGCGTATTTAACTTGACAAATATTCCTCTAAAATTGGAGATCATTTCTCATTGAATATTAGTGAATCCTACTGTAATATTTCTTTGGGTGTATAATTGAAACCTGTGAAAAAGCAACATGAACCTTATTCTTTAGAAGCTGACATGCAACTGACTGCATTTGTACTATCTTTTTTACGAACACTGTTGATGTTCGTGTCCTATGTGTGTAAAAACCGATGATAATCGGCCTCCGGGGGCTACTAGTACCGACCGCTGAGCCAAAGACTAATGACGGCTTATGAGTGAAGTAAATAAAAACCGTGTCTTTCTATTATACGATGAATACGATAAATTCTATGAGATTGTTGGTTAAAAAATCATTGTTTTTGGAGAATCATTTTAAAACGCCATTTCAAAAACCCAAAACTATAATTTGTGTTCTTCTAACACAACAACAATAACAACAAAAACTAACACAATTAATAAATTGAATTGAATTTAAAACTTAAATTAAACAATTAACTTTTCGTTTAACGTTTTAACGTAAGGCTTTAAGGAAAACAGCTCAGCTTTTACGTTTTAGCGATTTTTTATTTGTTGTTTGATGAACACACTTTCAATTTATTTTAAAATTTATGGTTTCCTTACATTAATTACAACAACAAATTTTAATTATTCTCTCACTCACTGTATTTTTTCCTCTTAACAAATCTCAACAAATAAATCTTTAAACGTAAAAAACTTTTTTTTTATAAAAAAAAAAAAAACAAAATTTCTTTATAAAAAAAAAAAAAAATATGAAAAATTGTGAAAACGTGTGTGCAAATTTTAGGAAAGGATGTCATCGGTGCCTGGTCATTTATGAGAAGCACAACAATGTTCTGCAGTATAAAGAAAGTGAGTGCGAAGGTGATAGTATGTATATGCATCAAACAAATCCATCTGCAATGGCGATGCGTAGCGTTTTAAATCAAAAAACCAACAATAATGCTGGTGATCATAGGGGGGGAGCTCATCCCAATTTGAACGGGCATTCAAGACTATCCTCATCGGATCAATATATTATGCGATCCAATGATGATATGAATGATTGTAAGCATTTTTAAAATTTTTTTATTACAACCAAAAAAAAAAAAACAATTTAAAAATTTTTATTAAACAATTATTAACAATTATTTAAAAAAAAAAAACAATTCTATCTAATCTATTATTATTTACAAAAAACTCAGAGAAAAAAGTTTACGAAAAATCAGATTTTTTATTTATTTTTTTTATTCTGTTTAATTTCTTTATTTTTGTTTAATTTCTATTTTATTTTGAATTTTTTTTATAAAAAAAAAAGAAAACATTAATACACGTTCATTAGGTTGTTTTATTAAAAACATTAATTATTTTAAACATAAGACCAGTTTTTTTCCTTTGAGAAATTCATTTACAAAATGACACTTTTTCTCTTAAATTTATTTAATTTTCTTATTTTTTAATTTTTATTATTTTTTTTTTATTTATTAAAAAAATTAAAATTTCCACAAACTTTGTAAATAGCCTTATCTCTTACAAAAATTATAAAAGATGAAAATAATACGAAAAGCATTTTTAAAAATTTCGTTAAAAAATTTTCTTTCATTCCAAAAAAAACAAGGGTCCTCTCCCTTAAAGTTTTTCTTAAAAATCACTTTTCGTTACAAAAAAAAAGAGATTGAAAGAAAAAATATAAGAAAAACTGAAAACCAAAGCGTATTAGCGGAATAGCAGATTAACCCGTCCCAACTTTTGTCTTAAAAATTTTTTCAGAAATAGAAAAAAAAAATTTTAAAAAAATAAAAAATTTCCTTGAAAAAGTAAAAAAAAAAAAATAATTTCTTATTCTCCAAAAAAAAAAAGAGGAAAAATCATTTCCATTTAAAATATGAAAAAAAAGAAACAAAACATAAACAATTTTAAGTTTTCACCAAAAAACAAATTTTTCTTAATTTTCTAATTTTAAAAATTTAAACATAAAAAATTTAATTTTTTTCAATTATTTATTTTTAATAACAATTTTCAGTTTTGTTTTACTGTAAATAATTATTATGTACTATTCCTGTAAATATTTATATTTATAAAAACATTTTTAACAAATTATTCATTTGTTTGTTTATTATTATTATTATGATTATTACATATTAATTATTAAATATTAATTTTTCAACAAATTCTAAATTCTCAAAGGGAATTTTAGCTTTACGAGAAAGCTTTACCCTTAAAAAAGCATCCTTTTGAGACTCTGTACAAGCCAACCTTGATATTAAAGTGTTGATTAAAAATCAGCCTTGAAAGGTTGAGTTTTAATAAACAAATTAAAAACATATTTGAAGCAAAAAATACAAAACCAAAATTCGTCTTAAAGGCTTAAGAAAGTTGTTTTAAGATTTAGAAACCATTAGCCATTAAACTCACACATTTTTTGTTATCAACAGATAAGCTTGGAGTAAATAAACTTACGAAATTGGCTTCAATGCGAAGCAGCAGCATTGACGCTTGTTGTCGCTTTGCCTTTAAAATAATCATTTCCATATACACCCAAGTATTATATTTTCGAGAGATTGCTGTGCTGCAAATGTTGCTTCTATTGTGTTTAAATAGTTATGCTGTTATCATATAGTTAGGCATAGCGGCTTAAGCTTTTTTAATACACCGAAAAATAAAAGTTTTAAGAGAAGAATGTCCATTTCAAAATACAATTTTACAGAGAGAAGTTATTATTTTTCTTACGCTGTTTTATTTAGTAGTGACTCGACAAATACTCATGCGTAGCGTTAAATATTTTATTCTTGCACATTTCGCTATACAATTGTGGAGCATAAAGGCTGCTTTCCTAAACGTCTGAATGCAAAGTCAAAGTTGTGTTAAAATCAAGCAGTACTACTTTGCAACACTGAAAAGCAAATTGCATTGTCATATTAAACTTTGCAACATTATTGACGTTTAGGACCATATATTTACTTTGCATTATTATAAAGAATTTGTGAAAATAAACAATGACAGCAAATAAAATTATTTTTGAAAGTTTTTTTGGATTTGTGCAGTGAAAATAGCTCCAGGAGCCAAATAATTAATACTAGACTTCTTTTAAAAAGAAAACGTTTTGTGCTTTTTCTACTTCAACAACATATTCCAAGACAAATACCAAAAAACAAGAATTTTGCTTCTGTTATTGGAGAAATTTTATTAAAAATTTAATTTTTCAATTAAATAAATTTACCTTTCTTTTTCCGCCATTGTTTATGAAAAGCATAACCAATTTAAATGATGCACTAGTTGCGTTTATTTGCTTTTCAGCTGAAAAATTTATGACTTTAGGAATTCAATGCATTGTCAACATTTGCACAGTTGCGTTTAGAAATATGTGACATTGTCGCACTGCAAAGCAACCTGCGTTTAGGAAAGCAGCCAAACTCACATACATATATGTACAAGCTACACTCTTTGTTTGGCACTTAACCTGTGACGTATATATATAAAGAAAAAAATCCCTGTTTAAAATATTCAAATAAAAGTTTCCATTTCAAAGCTTAATGGGTGCAAAGAGCAGTCAGCCATATTCTAACAATTATTCATTGTATATTCACATAGCCAGTGACGAATACACATGTATGAGTGTGATTGTAGTATACGAAAAACAACAAAAAAAGTTCTTTACATTTTACTTCGCAAAGAGATCGTACTCTTTTTCTTACGCTTTTTTTTAGTCGTGTATCGACGAATACACATGCATGGCGTTGAATGTAGTAGTACTGTACAAGGAATTTTACACTTTCTTTCCCGTACTTTTAGATCAGTGACGCCACATGATAAGATGTCTACACATACATGCATCCGCTACATAAACAAACATTTCCAATGGTTAACAATGTGATCGTAGTAGTACAGATTGAAAGGATGTGTTTTGTGTTTGTCAAAAGTGGGCATTTTATATAAATTTGTCTTGCACAACACTTCAGAGACTTACACGTATTTTTCTACACTCATTCATTTAGTCACTAAATTTTAGTGTTTGCTTAGACAGCGGAGAATGAATAGGTGCAGCCTGTGTACTCTCTCTTTATTAATCGACGAATGAAAAAGACTTGATTTTCATATTCAACTTTAAAACATTTTTTGCATCATATTTAATATACATAGGTACTGCAGTAGGTATATTTTTTGACTGAAAATTGATTAAAACCGCACTATTAAACCGATTAAACTTTTCTCACTGAACAATTGTATTTGTCATCGAATAGTTCTCTCTAGGCATATAAAAATCAATCATTTTTTAACTCATGTTATGTACAAAACGTTATTATATCATTACTTCCAACCCTGTTGGTAATAAACTGTTGTACACTCTCTCTCTCACTTTATTTGTTTATACTAGTCCAGTATTGAAAAATTCAGTACTTTTGTACTTTTTTCAGTACTTGTTATTAATTTCAAAAATACTGCAGTACCTCCGCAACGCTTTCAGTACTTTTTTTATTATTACATATTTTATGTCTTGCGCTTTTCAACTATTAATACATTACTAACATGTTTAACGTAATGCTAAAGGTAGAATTAGGCTTTAACCCTGGTTAGCCAAACGTCCACGGAACGTACATTTGTTTTTAGAACACGAAAAGCAATTAAAACGCTTGCCGAACCGTAATGTATGTAGTTTCGGTAAGCATTTGTATTACTTTTCATATGCCAAAAACGAACGTATGTTACATTACATTTCAGCGACGTTTGACTAAACGGCGCTTTTACCTTTTGTTACATTCCGAATCAGCTGTTCTTGTCTTGTATGTGAGGAACACGAATAAGTCGTTAATTTTTCTGTTCGACTTCCTTCTGGCAAAAACTCTAAGAGTTAATTAAAAGTTGCCATGAAAAGTTTCTTAAAAATCTGTCGTTCGGAGTCGACTTTAAACTGTAGGTCCCGCCACTCATGTATAAAATTAACACACACAACATAAGTGGTGTGAGAAGCTAGGTCATAATCCTGATTAAAGGGTTATAATGACCAATTATGTATGTATAGAAGTACCATTTGATGTAAAAAAGTACTCTTTCAGTTCTAGTTTAGTACCATTTCAAAAATTCAGTTTTGCAAAACTGTACTAGTTAGCTAGTATAAGTTACAAGAAAAAATTCCTTGAGAGCACAAGAGAGCAAAACGAGTTACCGTTTATCAGTGTTGCAAAACTGGAATTTTGAAATGGTACTGAACCATATTTGAAAGGGTACTTTTTGCAGCAAATGGTACTTTTGTAAAAAAATACATACACACGTACATAATTGGTTATTATAACCCTTCAATCAGGATTATGACTTCTCACACTACTTGTGTTATGTACGTTAATTTTACTGAATTTTTCTGTATGCCGTTTATAGTTCATTCGCTATGCATGTGTATTTGTTTAATTCAGACGTCGGCACAAAGAGAACATGATAAAAATGTGAGTGTATTTGTGAGAAGCATGTGTATAACCCAGAGGAAAATTGTTAGTAATTATTGTTACAAGCAGTGTTCGAACAAATATTGTGCTTTTTGATGCCATTGGTATTTTTCGCACAAGTTTTTATGGATTTGTAGCAAGAGTCATCATTACATATTGCAGGTACTTGAAATTCAATATATTTAAAGCAAAAAAATTCTGTTTCCCAGTTTTTCTTCACATTTTAATAAAATTTTTCTTTGGGTTTATAATTGATACACAAAAAAATTTCAAAAAGAGCGACGAGAACCTGCTTCACTGCGTATTTAACTTGACAAATATTCCTCCAAAATTGGAGATCATTTCTCATTGAATATTAGTGAATCCTACTGTAATATTTCTTTGGGTGTATAATTGAAACCTGAAAAAAAGCAACATGAACCTTGTTCTTTAGCAACTGAAAAGCAACTGAATGCATTTTTACTCTCTTTTTAACGAACATTGTTGATGTTCGTGTCCTATGTGTGTAAAAAGCCGAAGATGTTCGACCCCCGGGGGACATTAGTGCCATTAGTTTAATTAAACTCCGTAAGAAAGAATATAAGAGAGCTTTTTCTTAGGTATTTTAGGGAAATTTCTTTCGCCAGCAGATTTCGTAATTTAAACTCACTAGAGAGTCTATTATTTGAGATAATTTCCTTTATTTTATAGAAAATTTCTTCCTACCAGGAATGGGTACTTTAAACTGATGTATTGGAAATCACTGAATAGGTATTTAATTCGCCTTATTAAAGTAAGGCTTAAGTATAATTCAACTTTTTTAAGCTTTTTAAAAACAGATTTAATAAAAAAGAAAAACGGCCAATATGTATAAATTTTGTTTGAAATTAAAATTTACTAAAATTTTTTATGAAATTTTAAATAATTTTAGGTGTTTTCGTTTTTGTTTCTTTAATTAATTTTTGTTTTTTTGTTACAATTTTTATGCTTTTCTTTATAAATATTTAAAAAAATTAATAGGTTTTTATATATATATATATTTAAATTAAATTAAAAAAAAAAAATCAAATTAAACAAAAAAAAAAAAAAAACATCTCTACTCATCTGTAAATAGCCATTTTTTCTATATAAATATTATTACAAATTTTTTATATATAATTTTTTTTTATATTAAAAATAATAAAAAAATATGAACAAAATAACACCTTTAAATAAACAAAACTGCGACGATATATATAAAAAAAAAAAAATAAAGGAAACCAGAATAATACCCCTGTCTATATACTACTATTACTCGTTGATAAAAAAAATAATTAAAATTCCTTTTTAAACTGCGATTTAATTGATTATTTTCCGAATATCATGATTTTGAAAACGTTTAACTCTGTGTAAAGAAAAAAAAAACAAAAATGAAAAATTCAATTTTTATTGTTTATTATTACATATTAAAACTCAAAAATTAATTTTAATTTTTTTGTTTTGTTTTTTTCATTGTTTGTGTTGAATTTTATTTTTAATTTGCACGACGCCTTAAGCCAAGATTTTTTAATTAAAAATTGAAAGTTCAAAGTTTTTTTTTGTTTAATTTTTTCGTTTTTTTTTAACCTTTCTTTCACAGTTTCGCTGTTTTCGGTTTCATTGATTTATGTGTACATGTCCAATATGTTCTTTTTTTTTTTGTTTTTTGCTTTTCATATTAACATTATGATTTTTCTGTTGGTTTTCAATTTTTTTGGTTGTTGTTGTTTGTTAATATTAAAGAATTAATATGATTTTTATAAGCAAAAAAAAGAAAAATGGAAAAAAATCATTTTTAAAACGCCATTAAATTCAATGTGTGTGTCCCTGTGTGTGCTGTTTAACCCAGTCTCTAAATCCCAATTACCCTCGTTTTTTTTCTCTCTCTCATTTCAGTTATTTTCTCTGGTTTTTGTTTTTCTCCTCTGTTTTCCTCATTTCGTTTTTTTTTTTGTGTTCAATTAATATTTTTAATTATTATGATTATTAAAATGAAAATTTATGTTTTTAATATTAAAATAATAAGTTAATTGCAAAACCAGGTATTAAAAAAAAAACCAAAAACCAAAAAACATAAAAAAAATTTAAAATGAATAACAGCGTTATAGTATCCCACAAACGAACATAAATTAATTACGATTAAAAACCATTTTTTAAAATTAAATGCAGAGTTTATAGTCATTAATTTAATTTTGAAATTTAATTTATGTATGTGTGACTACGTTAGTATCGGTTACAAATTAATACAATCGAGGACATGTTTTTTTTCTTCTTCTTTCAACTCATTTAACATACAAAACGTTATTAAAGCATTACTTCCAACCCTGTTGCTATCGCTAATAAACTGTTATACACACTCTCTCTCTCTCTCTCATTCTTTGTTTGTTTCTGTGTGTTGGTAAAATGGAAAGAAATTTTCTGGTGATCGTAAGAGAGAGTGTGTAACAAGTTATCGTTTACTATGTACAGAGTTGGAACACATAAAATGAATTTATTTCAATGCAGAAAAATGTTAATCAGTTTATTTGAAATTTAGGATCTAGGGTTGCTTGTCGTATTCTTTTGTGCAATGCGGCAAGTTGAATTCTTATTTAGAGATACTATTAGTGATTTTTCCCCTTCCAGCGAAGGGTAATTCCGTATAGCAATTTAGGGTATTGAACGCCCTCTCAAAGTCGACGAATATTCAGTATAATAGAGATCATCACTTTACCTTTTATTCTGTAATTATATGCGAACTGTTGATGTGATGACGCCGTAATCTAAGGGGTGATTTTTTAAGAGCTATAGGAAAATTTTTCAAAAAAAAACCACATAAAATTCAGAAAAATGCATGAAATCTTTATTTGAATCCATAGTACGGGCAATATAATTTAATGTTTGAAGATTATTTGATGCAAATGTTGACCGAGACTGCGCCTCAAATGGTCCATCCGCTTAGTCAAATTTTGGCATACTCTTTCCAACATTTCGGCCAGTATCTCACTAATAAATGCTTCAATGTTGTCTTCCAATGCGTCAATTGAAGCGGGCTTGTCTGTATAGACATGAGCTTTAACATAGCCCCACAAAAAATAATCTAAAGGTGTTAAATCGCACGATCTAGGCGGCCAATTGACCGGTCCCGAACGTGAAATAAAATGTTGACCGAACTCGCCTCTCAATAAGTCCATTGTTACGCGTGCTGTGTGGCATGTAGCACCGCGTGCATGTGTGACATGTCATGCAAGTCAAGCTCTTGCATTATGGGCAAAAAAAAGTTGGATATCATCTCACGGTAGCGCTCACCCTTCACAGTAACGTTACGATTCGCAGCATCTTTGAAGAAGTACGGTCCAATGATGCCAAATTCAATGATTTGCAAGCGTTGTTCGTTTGTAAGACGATTCATGGTTAAATTATAGACCAAACTGAAGATGTTTGACAGTGAAACAAAACACGAAACGTGCGTGAGCTGTTTAAACCAGTGTTGCCAAAAAGATAATAGCTAAAAAAATCACCCTTTATTAGGTTGCTGTGTGTTGTCTTTTTAGATGCGAACACTTGGATCAAACCCCAGCTCAGATAACTCGAACAAAACGAAATATGAAAAAATATTCTTTCGTCGACTTTTTCTAAGCAGTCTTCTGGCAAATAAAGTTGTCACGACTTCGCAAACCAACCTGGCGTTCGGAGTGGACATTGCACAGTAGGTCCCACCACTAACTGATAAAACTAACACAGGCAAACATCGGTCGTGTGAAAAACTAGTTTGTAATCCTAGTGTTGTAATGACCAATTAAGTAAGTAAGTTGATGAGATAAATGCCGCGACAAACACGGGCCTCTCCTCTGCAAAAGTTAGAGTGTTTAATATTTCAATGGGGCTTCGTTGTTGTTGTTTAAAACTCGTAGATATCGTCGAACCATATTAAAGCCGAATCCAGTCTGAATTCCAAAAGATGATTGCAATTTGTCTGACATTTTTCTTTGTTGCTGTTTTTAAAATATTTTTCAATTCAGGCGCATTTGATATTATTTCCTTTATATCCTTTCTTAATGCACTTTGCAGTGCGTTTGGGATCATTAATCTGTTGGAATACTTACCAAAGTGGCGTATTTTCTTTGGCACAGGGTAACATTCAAGCTTGAAAAAGCCCTTCCACTTATATTGCGCTGTATACAATATATTGGCCCCAAACAATAATTGAAATAGGATTGCCACAATGCTATGCCATCTTGAGAGGGTATCTAGGATTGCAGCATATTTTGTATTAATTGGTGTCCTTAATCCTTGTTCGTCATTGTTACTGAATATGTTCACCCTTATTCTGGTTGTCGTTGTCGTCGTCGCCGTCGTCGTCGTTACCAAAAATGATGTCGCTAAAATCAGAGTCGACACAACACAATATCGACGGCGTATTGACTCACAGAATACCAAATGTGTGTCGACAGTCATCTATAACTGTCAATAACGACAAATAGAATACCAATTTTAAACTGTCGACGCAAGACGACGTCGACGACGACAACCAGAATAAGGGGTGATTATTGAAATTTGTTTTGACTTTATAGTGTGCTTATTATTTTTCTCCTAACTGTTCTCATTCAATTTTAAATTTCTAGCAGAAATTAGATCTCAGAACAAAAAGTTTTTTTCAGTTATTTTGGTTTAAAAATGGAATTCATAAACCAATTTCAATAGCATTTCTTTAATAAACTTTAGAAATTTTTTTCCAAAAAAAAAGAGAAAAAAAAAATAGAAATTAACTTAAAATGACTGCAAAAAAAGGAATTTCTTTTTAAATTTAAATTGTTATTTATTAAAGAAAAACGGAATGAAAAGAAAAGAAAATTTAAATAAATTAGAAAATATGCAATGAAATGAAAAAGATTTATTTTTTAACTATCCATCCTATCGTATAGTATTATTATATATTTTCTTTTAATTTAAAATACTAAATAACTAAAATGAAATGAAAAATGAAAAAAAAAGGATTTCTTTCAAGTTAAGAATATTTAGGGCACCCCATCTCCGTACCCATCATCGTCATCATTTCATTTCTTTTCATTCATTGCGAACGAAATTTATTTTGAAAGCAGAATTTAGGGAAATAACATAGAAAGAAAATAATTCCTCTCTCATTTTATTTTGAAAGTACAACTTGTGGAAATAAAAAAAAAAAACAAGAAATTAAGAAAAAAAAATCTCGTTTCTTTAGTTAGAATGAAGAGAATGGAAATGAATGTACTGCACTGAGAGCATAGAAAGAAATGCTTGCTGTGTTGTTGGCAAAAGACTCAAAAGAGAACTCGACATGAAATCTATCCAGAACTCAACATGATGCCTGTTGTCATCATCATCATTATCATCTTGCCTGTATAGTTTCTTATTTTTCTACTTTTCTGAGATTTAAAATTGCAATTTAAAGTTTTTTTTTAGGTTTGATTTGATTGGGTTGGGTTTTCCTATTTAAATAATTACTCATCCAGCAAGCTCTCCTTTTTTTGTGGAATAATTCTTTACAATTTAATTTTCTTATTGTAGACAGACAGGCAGACAGACAGTCAGGCGACAAATCGACATACGTTGTATGCCGAGTGGATTTTATTTGAAAATTTAGAATTCAATCACATCACGATTAAGAGCACCAACCATACATATGAAGTTAATTTATTATCAGCCAGTAATTTAATAAGTTTTTATTCTTTTTTAATGTTTTATTGCAAAAAATATATTTCATTTGTTCCTTGTGTCTTTGAAAAAATTTTATTTGCAAATTTAAATTTTCAATTAATGCTGCATTAACTTTGACGCTGAGTGCCTAGCATAATATCCCAGCAAACTTTTAATTTGGCTTTTAATCCAAGATTTAATAAAGAAAGAACAAGAAAAAATATTGTAATGCAGTGCAACTAACTCTTGTTAAAAGACGCAAAATCTACAAGATAATAATACAAGGGGGAGAATGATAAACGGCTTAAATGCATCAGATCAGATTAGTTAGGATTGCAACCTAGCTTCTCACACCACTCGCCTAAATTGTGATTGTTAATTTTACTCACAAGTGGCGGAACCTAATGTTTAAAATTGCCAGGCCACAGAGGACAGCAAGTTATCGAAAGAAAAATATTTTTTTTAATAATTCGTTTTATTCGAGATGTTTAAGCTGGGATTTGAACCACGGACTCAAGACTAATAACCCAACACACTACCTACTGGACTACGGCAACTATAATATAAAACCGTTCAGTTTTATTGAAAGTAAATGCTTTATTGGGATAGTTTTTTTTTTTTGATAGAACTTGTCATTACCATGGTGCAATGGATATTCTATTTGATCGTACGATTTTTTGCTTTTGGGATTGTCGCAATGAAGCCGTTCATCGCCATTAATTATTTAATGCAAAAGGATTTCTTTTTAAAGCTTACTCTAGGCTTCATATGGCATCCAATTTCCTTGCATAAATGCTTTGAAAGCATTGCTTGAGTTACGTCTAATATATATCCAAGCTTTTTTGGCGTCTGACACGAATCTCGAGTTAAGAATGTTCTCAATTTTATGATCTTTAAAAATAGTTTAGCAGTACCGAACGGTTTTTGTCTTTGATATCAAAGTCACCATTTTTGAAATGCTCACACCATGCGCTGCATTGTGTTTTAGCTAGAACGTGCTTACCGTATAATACCACAAGCAAGTGTAGTTTTCTTCACAATAAAATTGCTTATCGAAATATAGTTGAGATCAACTTATATTCCGGCTATTATAATACAGTTTTTTTTTAGTTAGGGGATTGCAGTTCATAATTTTAACGGAGTAAAATCAGCCGAAAACCTTAGGATAATATTTTATATGATGTATAATTGTTTTTTGCATTAGAATAGATTTTATTTATTCTGAGAAATTGCTTGAAAACTTATTAAATTTTTTAAACGCATATTAGACTTTCCAAAGTGTATTATAATTCCAATCGCTGATTACACTATGCGACAAAATAAAAAAAAATTAAATACATCCGGCTAATTACATAGTGTAGGTTGTGAGTTTTGTTGAGTAAATCTCAAAAATATTTTTTTTATATTTCTCGAACCGTTCAAACTTTTTTTATTTGACATAAACTATTTTTTTAGACCTTACGCACAAATTTCTGGATTACTCAAACATTTCTGACCCGATTTCCAAAATTTAAATCCTGTTGGAAAGGGAAGAGGTGGACCTTTAAAACGATATACATATGTATATTATTCGACTTAATATGCTATGAGTTTTGATGAGGTAAACTTGGAAAATGCGAATTTTTTTCACATTTTTTCAAGTTTGTCCGTTCATAGTAGCAAACTTTACTTAAAAAATATAAAATAAGTGATGACATTCTGAAAGTGCATTATCTTGTGAAGAGATTGGCATTTTGATTGATCAAATCGGACAAAAATTACCGTAGTTATTATATAAATAGTATAACAGTCGTGTTAAAATATTTTTTATATACATATGTATGTCACCTCATCAAATGAACTTTTAGTTCAAAAATTTTCAGAATTTTTGATGGATCTTGATTGTTTATCACAAAATGTGTCAATTTCACGTTTGAGCGACCACCAGAAGTTGGCCAATATTTGCGCAAAAGGAAATAATAATATTTGCAAAAAACACAAATATTAGCTTCAGGAAGTCGTGCAAACGTGAAATTGACACATTTTGTGATAAACAAGCAAGATCCATCAAAAATTCTGAAAATTTTTGAACTAAAAGTTAATTTGATGAAATGACATGTATAAAAAATATCACTCGGCTGTTAGACTCTTTAAATAATAACTACGATAATTTTTGTCCGATTTGATCAAATGATAACTCAATCTCTTCACAAGAGAACAGACTTTAAGAATATTAGCACTTATCCTATATTTTTTTTTATTAAAGTTTGCTACTATGAATGGACAAACTTGAAAAAATATGAAAAAAAATTCGAATTTTTCAAGTTTACCTCATCAAAACTCATAGCATATTAAGTCGAATAAGAGACATATGTACACTGTTTTAAAGGTCCATCTCTTGCCTTTCCAACAAGATTTAAATTTTGGAAATCGGTTCGGAAATGTTTGAGTAATACAGAAATTTGTGCGTAAAGTCAAAAAAAAACAGTTTTCGTCAAATAAAACAAGTTTGGAGGGTTCGAAAAATATAAAAAAGGTAGTTTTGAGTTCTACTCAACTAACTGAACAACGTGGACTATGTAGTTACTCGGGTGTAATTTCACTGTAGCACCGTGTTATTAATTCTCTCTCATAAGCACACATTAAGCTTTCAGTGTTGCTGTGCAGCTAAATAAGTTGTGTGGCAACATTAAGGACACATTTAAGTAATTTGAACAATTTTTCACAAAAAAAAAAAAAAATAAGAATCAAAAATTTTGCTGGGCTATAGCAGCATTCCTTTTGTGCCTCATTTCATTAACTACCCCCTTGTGTTTATGTGCTGCAGAGTAGCACTGTAGTTCTTATTTGCTACTGTGGTGGTGTGTACTAAAATTAATTTATAATTGCCCTTTAATCGTTGACGTTACTGTTTTTTTTCCTTTCTTTCTTTCTTTTTCATTTAATTCTGTTAAAGACCACAAGGTTAACAAGCAGTTCACCAAGCCAAGCACTCAGCCAATCAGTCAGTCAGTCAGTTACATGCATTTATGGCAAGTTTATTAATACATATGCTTTAAAATAATTTAGGAGAAGCATTTAATACATATACAGAGAGAGCACTTGAGTTGACTTCCATTATATTGTTTTATAAGTACACCAAACCCTATTATTTTATCGCTGTAGATTTAAACTAAAAAACATAATTATTTAATTGAACAATTACAAGCAATTTATAAAAAAAAAAAAAAAAACATAAAAATGCTTTATAGAGTAGAACTACAACTAAAAATGCACCAGCAAACGTAGAGATTTAGTGTTAGTTAATTATAATAAATTAATTTAATATGGAAATCATTATCATTATTTATGCATTAAAAACATATGCAACCAAGCACCATAAATTTCTGAAAATATTTCTCAAAGAAAATTATTGTAATTTTATATTAAATATCTATATAAATAAAAAAATATTTAAATTTCTTATAAGGTTATATACGGGCCGATCATTTTATATTAAAACTAGCTAACCCGGCGAACTTCGTCCCGCCCAAAATTGATTTTTTTATAGCCCAAAACAGGTCACATAATATATTTATTGTAATACGCTGCATAAAACAGTTATATAAAAATAACTAACTTACTATAAGTGTGTGGATCTATCTATCTAGTTCAAAATTTAATCGAAGTCGGTACGTTATTTAGGTGGAGGCATACAAAGAATAACAATAAGAGGTCCGAATCAAGGGTAGCGCTGACGAAGTTGTAGTTGTTGTATTCGCTCTAAAACAAAAACCAACTGACATACATGTTATATATGTACATACAGTGTTGGAAAAAATAATAGAAACGATTACTAGTTTATCATTAAAATATTGTATACTTTTTCGTAATAAACTTTTATTGTTGGAAATCGCTGTTAAATTCTTGCTAATGTAAATGACAACGGGGATACTTTTAAGTTTATGTATATACTTTTTTTTATTTACTTAAAGATAAATAAAAATTTAAGGAAATAATAAAAATTTGATGCGTTTCTATTATTTTTTCCAACACTGTATGTAGTTATAAACCATCGAATTGGCCGACTTATAGGTATCTTTTAAAGGGAGACGGTTACCACGCCCATTTTTGGTGAGTTTGTCGATAACGACTCTACGAACTTACCCACCAAATTGCATTCGCCTACGATCACTATGTCCCTAAATATTCAATTTTAAAGGTTTGCCACGCCTACTTTTTGCTATATCAAATTTTTTTTAAACCATCTAAATCTGATAAGCTCTCGAACAAAAAAAAGAATGGTTAAAATCGGTTCAGTAGTTTATGAGTTATAGGTATCACTTGAAGGGGGAGGGTTGCCACTCCAATTTTTGGTGAGTTTGTCGATATCGACTCTACGAACTTACTCACCAAATTTTTTTAGTCTACGATCAATATGTACCTAAATATTCAATTTTAACGATTTCCAACGCCCTCTTAACGTTTAGGGACATGAAAAATAGATGTTGTCCGATTCTCAGACCTACCCGATATGCACAAAAAATTTCATAAAAATCGGTCGATCTATTTCGGAGGAGTTTAACCACTAACACCGTGACACGAGAATTTTATATATTAAAATTATACAAAAAAATGTAGAAAATAATTCAGACTTAAAATTAAATTGGGAAAAATTGGGCTTAAAATTAATATTTTAAGTGGGAAAAATGAATTATTTTTTCCCAAAAACAATGGTAATGTTTTTACAACGGCATACCAACTAAAAAATCCTCTTTGTCTTCCATTGTGAAATTGGAATCACACTTGCAATACAGCATTGTAGTGATATTTCAGAAATATTCTCTGCTATACGTTATTTTCACTAACGGTGTCTGTATGAGAAACAGTATCGATCTCTGCCACAAGCCCTTTCACCTTAAATTTGTAATGGATTGCCGGATAGCCTCTGAGTTATGTAGTAGTTCACTTAACCATTAATTCTTCCTTTCTAGTTGTAAATTATAAATCAAATCAATCAAGCAAACAAAACAGACAGACAACAACAAAATACCCACATTGTAGGGTATTCAAAATTATACAAAATAACTAAATAATTTTAAGTACGAGAATATAACATCAAAAATCCAACCACAACATTTTTAGATGACGAAGTTGTAGCTTTTGAGTATTTGGTCTGACATTGGGGATCACATTAAACACTTCTGTAGAAAAATTCGACCATTTTGTAGGTTAGGTTAGTGTGGTAGCCTTGATACCAAAAGCTCACTTGAGCAATAGCATAGCGGCCCGTTGTGGCGCCACAGTTGAACGCAGTCCCTGTACTGACCAAGTTCCTCCGAACCAAGGAGGGAGAAGTTGGTCAGCGCAAGAGTTGCACTTCCAAAGCACGACTACCTCATGCCGGAAAACCAGCCAGAAAGCTTGATGAACGAGGCTATGTCCTTGACATCAATGGACGATAGTTCCGTCAAGCTGACAAGGGTCGGAGAGCCAAATAACCTATATCTGCACCTTGCAAGAGATGGCCATTGACAAAGAAAGTGGATAACAGTCTCCTCTTCTTCAGTGGATCTGCATCCACGACATACTTACATACATAATTGGTCATTACAACCCTTGTAGTGTATCATAACACTAGCATACAGTATTACTTAGTTTTTTTTGAGTTTCAGGAATAGTATTCTAATACTATTACACCCTTCAGTCAGGATTATGACCTAGCTTCTCACACCACTTATGTTGTGTGTTAATTTTATTTATGATTAAAGACACCTACAGTTTAAAGTCGACTCCGAACGACAGTTTTTTGAGAAGCTTTTCATGGCAATTTTATTTACTCTCAGAGTTTTGCCAGAAATCTGCTGAGAGGAAGTCGCCGAAGAAATATTTTCATAATTTCGTTTTGATGTCTGACCTGGGATTCGAACTCGGGCCTTCAGTCTAATAAGCCAACACACTACCTACTAGACTACGGCGATATCTGCATCCACGACAGAAGTCGTTAAATGGGAGACGCATTCTTTCCGCGTGTCTACCCATAACACAGTGACCTGTAAGCATGGCCACAGTGGTTGAGATGATGTTTCTATCCTTCTATCCATTGAGGGCCATGTGAGCCTAGCGTTGGAGCAGGACTCTTCATTGATCCAGGATAGGTTGGCGTTTTGGAAGAATTTTCGCGCATAGCCAGCTTGAAAGAGGTAAGCGGCATTCCTAAGTTGATTGAAAAGGATTCCGGGAGTAGTGCACCAGCTCTGGCGAGCTTGTAGGCCCTGCAGTTTCCCGGAATGTCACAGTGTCCATTTTGTAAGACTGGAGTTCTATACCACAACGCCTATGAAGTTTCTGGTTGTTGTTCCTTCTGCTTTTTCTTTTTATTTCCTTATTATATTAAATCCCTTTCAGATAAATGCGATAACTAGTACCAGGACACCACTATTTACAACTCTCATCTTTACTAATGTTGCCATGTTACAGAAGACATGCGAGTGTAGGCGTTTGAGAGTTAAAAAACTCATAAATCCCTAAATATATGTTATCTAATGATTATTTTGAAAGCCCTGATTGTATTTCTTATTTTTTTGTTTGTTTTAAAAATCATTCGTTTCCTTTATTTGGCCAACAATACAAATTTTATTAAACTTTCCATTAACAAGTGATTTAAACGATAAGCCTGTTGTAGGAAGAAAACCTAGATCTAATAATGCCCCTTAAAGATTAAAATCTCATACATCTTGGTTGTTGCCTAGAGAAAAAAGCTACACAAAGAATTTTTCGTACTATTTCCGTGTGAATTTTCATTGTATAGAAAAAATTAAAACAAAAACACTTAAAACAGTAACTAAAAATAAATAAAAATGGCAACACTTTACTCTGTTTCCTTAATACTAAATACTCTTTCACCCACTTCTCTGTGCACTGATTAAAACAAGGGTAAATCTGATAAAAAGAGAGAATAACCCACACCTCCCTCACTCGTTTTATCTTGCTTTTATGCTGTGTTTTATCTGGTTTTTATTAATTAATAAATTAATACACATATTAAAGCAATTTTCATTTCAATGCTACAAAAACAATTTGTTCAGCTAAGAAGAGAAACATATTTTTTGATAAGCACAGCGCAGCTTACTTACTCTTCTGTGCTACCATTGTTGCTGTTGTTGTTTGGGTCCCTTATCAAACAAACAAACAAACAAATGGTCTCTTTATGAGAATTACATAGAGAGACAGGCAGCAGCCAGACAAATACAAGGTAAAGCAAAGCAAACACTTGTTTAACAATAACAACGTATCTAATAAAAACAAAATACCGTATAAACATAAAGGAATTATAAGGAATTTCTTTTATAAACACACCACCACCACCAACGCCACCAACGCCAAAAACCACCTCCAATTCAACTCATCACAAAAAAAGCCTTTTGCTTTACAACAACAACCAACCCTTCTCTCTTAAAGGTAAACAAAAACCAACACCATGTGTAACAAATTGTGTAAGGGGGGGAGAATAATAATAAAGCGTGAGAGAAAGAGAAGAGAGTGTGAGTTAAGATAACCATCTTAAATTCCTTAAATGTAGCAAAGCAAAGCAGAGCAGAGCACAGCACAGAGTAAGACATTTTTTTAATGGCATTTTCTTGTTTTTGTCGTTGTCGTTGTCGTCGCTGTTGTTGTTGTGTAAGTGTTATATTTAGTCCAGGTCACAGAGGTAAACACAATGGTATTGTGTGTGTGTGTGTGTGAGTGTATAATACTTATCAAGATTCCTTAACATTTCTTTGTGTCACTCTGTGTATATTTTTTTCTTCTTCCTTTAATTTTTTTTTTCTTTTATTAAAAATATTTATTTTCTATAGAAAACAATAATAACAAAGTAGATGTAGATGAAGAAAAGAAACAGAAAAAAAGAAAAAGAGAACCCAAAATAATTTTAAACAAGTCAATTACCTTTAATTTCTTTTGAACATGTCAACATTTTCAAGTGACAGGATAACCCCTTTTTCAACTTGACTCGTGTTTAGTCTACTTTTCTTATTTAATTTTTTCATTCTTTTTTCTTTTTGTTTTTGTTTTACTTTTTGGCTTTTGTTCTCGTTATTATTTTTTTTTTCTCTTTCTTTCTTTTATATTGAAAAGGAATGAATAGAAGCTTTTATTACAACAACAGCAAGACCAAGACACGAAAATAAATTCATTTTACAACACTCTACAAGCAACAGAATTGTATAAAAATGCTAAGAGTAGCAGAGGGATTGAGAGAGCGAGAGAAAGGAAGCAAAACTCAAGACGTTATAAACACAGTGGGTTGTTTGAAGATAATTTGCGAAAATAAGACGAGAAAGGGGAAGGTATTTATGGACTGTAGATTTGAGTTATCGTAGACAAATGAATAGTATACATGAATCCCTGGTTCAAACGGCAGTTCAGACAACGCCAACAAAATGAAAATAAATCTTCGGCGACTTTTTCTCAGCAGATTTCTGGCAAAAACTCTGAGAGTGAAATAAAATTGTCATGAAAAGTTTCTCAAAAATTTGTCGTTCAGAGTTGACTTTAAACTGTAAACGCTCACAACATAAGTGGGTAGTCTGAGAAACTAGGCTTTGATCCTGACTAAAGTATTGTAATGAGTATAATTTCAGGTTTTTACTTTATATGTTTCGTCAACCTTCTACAAACTTCTGCTCTATCAAAGATACATACATACAGCTATGGACATTAAATTAGCACAAAACTTCATTATAAAAACAATCAGATTTTTTATAGTATTTTAGGTCTATTCATAAAAAAATTTAATATTCTTCTTAAAAAAAAAAAACAAAAATTTTGGCGAAATTGCTAATCGTCTGCTCATTAAGACCTGCAACATATCAAACTCTAGATTTTAGCTAGACAGTAAAATAGCACAAATTAACATTTCTGCAATAAAAATAATATATTTTAATAAATAGTAAAAATATTAATGTTTTCAGTTTATTTGATCAATATTTAGTAGAGTAGCCTCTATTTTCGAGCACCATGTGGCATCTAAGGGACAAAGTTCTTTGGAAAAAATTTTTGGGAATCGAGTACCAAGCGTCCCGTATTCCAATCCACAAATCGTCCAAATTTTTATACTTTTGTTGAGCAATAGTACATTTCACATCGTTTCAGAATTTTTCTATAGAGTTTAAGTCAGAACTTTGCACCGGCCGGTCTAAAACGGGATTGTGCACTTTATAAAATCAATCCTTAGCCAGCTTAGATGTGTGTTTGGGGCCACTATCTTGCAAAAATATGAATAAAACTGGCATGTATTAAAAGCTTATGGTTCCATTTTGTTCTCTAGAATGTCCAAATACTGATAACGGTCCATTTTTTTTTATTCATTTTCACAGTGGAACCTACACCGTGCCATGAAAATGCTCCCCACGTCATTGTGCTTTCTCGACCATGCGTTATGATCCTTTGAGTATAGCATTGATTTAATTCTGGCCGTTAAACAACCACTGGTCCCATACGATTTAGCATTGTTTCATCACTCCAAAATATTTTTTCCAGAATGGGAGATCTGTACCCTTGTGGGTGCGAGCAAATGTTAAACGCTTGACTATATTTTTCTTTTGGTAGAAGTGGCTTCTTTCGGCAAGAGCGTCCAAAGAGCTTTGCGCGATTAAGACGTCATCGTATTAGCCTGTCCGATAAATTTAACCTAAATTGAGAGTTAATTTCATTCAAAATATCGCGAGACGACATGTAAGGCTCCTTCTTTGACTTCCGGACAATAGCACGGTCCACGACTTCGGTTGTTTCCTTGACACGTGGCTTTCGTTTTTTGTTTTCTGCGACATTATTATGTTTGCTTTGAAGGAAATGATCACGTTATAAATCATTTTTCGCGAGCAATTCGAAATTTCGGCAATTTCAGCCATGTTTTTCCCATCATTCCACAAGTCAACGATAACGAGCTTCTCCTCTGGCGAGCGATCTTTTCAACGTCCCATTTTTTAAAAAAATTACTATAAATGCCATAAAATTAAAAGAATATACCGTAAGAATAAAAATACTTGAACAAAGTTCGAATTTAGCTACTGATACAAATTAGTAGTCAAAACAAAAAATTTTTACGATAACGGTAATATTTTTTGTTAAACAACAGCTAGATGTTATCGTGCAACATTCCAGACCAAAACAATTGGCCTAATTAAGATACAAATGAGAAAAAATTCACTATCAAACAATATATGAATTTTGTGCTAATTTAATGTCCATGGCTGCATATGCAGTCCATAAGTAAATCATCACTCATAGTAAATACAGTCACTCGTGGTGTTTAAAGTTTCTCGAGTTCAGTTTAAATCCCTCCGACATAGGTGACTCAACTCACTACCACCAGCTAAGCTCTTAACCGTGCCTTTGCATATACCTACTGGCGCGAAACTCGTCATTTAAGTGGTTCCAGATCTTCTATGTGCATCGAACGCCGTATTAGAATTTTTGTAAAACTTGCACGTTTACACTTCATAGCTACTTATCATAGAAGCGCTCTACCAAAGTACTATGCAAGCTTGTTTAAATTTATTGTGTTCTCCTCCTAGTGATCTAATA
Organism: Sarcophaga caerulescens; assembly: GCA_927399465.1. Classification (NCBI taxonomy): domain Eukaryota; kingdom Metazoa; phylum Arthropoda; class Insecta; order Diptera; family Sarcophagidae; genus Sarcophaga; species Sarcophaga caerulescens. The sequence goes on from OV656872.1 coordinate 9,551,133, forward strand.
GTGATCTAATTAAATATAAACTTACATATATTTAAGGCACGGGTCGCTGTATTCAAGTGGCTAGTGTGTTGACATGATTAAAATACATAACGTGAGTGGCATAAGAAGTTGGGTCGTAATCTAGTTTAAACGATTATAATGGCCAGTAATGTATGTATGCCTACAATGAACCTTGAATGTCTTGGTTCACTTGCCGAATCAGAAAAATTAAAAAAAAAAAAAAAATACGCCAAAATTATTTTATTTCTTCGCATTATCTTGGAGAGCATTTGTGCCACTGTTTTAAACTGATATAAATTTGGTTTTTAAATCCTTTAAACGTACTTTAATGAATAGGACCTGTATTCTCTCTATTGCTCTCCTCGCCTCTTTCCTCTCTCTCTCTCTCTCTTTTTTTTTAATAAATTGAAAGCATCATATGCTACTTAAGACTTAAGGTATTATGCCACATTTCGTCCCTCAGGTTTTTTTTTTCTATTTTTTCTGTGCAGAAAATATTTTATTATGATGATGGCATAGAAGAGAGATATTTTTTGTTTCTATTCAGTTCAGTTCAGCTCTTTTCTTTTTTTTTTTTTAGATGTTTTAATATTTTTTTATTTTTATTTTTTATTTTGCGTTTTTTTCAGAAAAAAAGAAAAGAAAAGTAAAACAATGTATAATTAATTAAAGTATGACGTTGAAGTGATAGAAGTTGTGTTGCTTGGTTTGATGAGGGGTTTGTGTGGTAGGGCGGAGATGGTGTGGGTATTAAGGGGTGTAAAAAAAAAAAGTAAAACATTCACGCTAATGAATGAACAATATTGTATAGAATGAAAGAAAAAGAATCATAAAAACTTTAAACAAAAGAACATTTTTTTTGTTTGTTTTTTTGTCCATTTTTCTTTATTATTATTTATATATTTGGGACAAATGATAATAAAAAAAGAAGCTATAAAATATTTTAATATATTTTATAAACAAAAAAATGAAGGATATTTACAATAGGCTGTATTATTAAAAATTATTGGAGAAGTTTTAGGGAAAATTTAGTTTTATTACAAAAAAAAAAATAAAAAAGCAATTAAATTACGATAAAAAATTTTTGAAAGAGTTTGAATAAAATCAATTCACAACACTACAAAGTATTTCCGTTATTTTGTGAAGAATCAATTAAAACCTCTTAATATAAGGCTTTTACCAAAGAAAATAAAGTATAAAGAATGTGCATCTTAACATTTTTTGGAATATTTTTCAAAAATATTTCATGACGCGGGGGGAAAAAGATAGGAGGGAAGTAAACAGAAACGAAGAGCGTAACAATGCGTTGCTCTCATTCTTTGCTCTCATCGCGATGAGATCAAAGACTATAAATATATGAAGATGTTGCACTGCCAGTGCCAAATTTGTCGATGGCAGTACGGCTACTGCCACTTATTGTACTCAGAGAATTTATTATACTCAGAGAACGTATTGTTCTCTTCTCTAATTTATTCTCATATGCGTGTATACGTGTGTGCTTGTACATTGCCAAATAAAATAATAAACAAACTGAAAGATGTCTTGTTTTCACAAAATGTATGTGCAAATAGCCTGTGGAAAAGAAATATTACCGTTTGTTTTATTGTAGGGTAAGAATATGTGTTTTATTGTTGTAGAAATGAAACTATATCGATTCGCACCGAAATAAAAAATCCACATTTTGTGTGGACATTTGAAACTGAAAAACTGTTTTATAAAAAGTGGGAATTTAAAAATTGTAGTGCATGCTCAAACAAAACGTTTAATAAATAAAATATATAATTAAAATCATAAATCATATTTTTAGAAGATATTGATAGGACTGGAAATATATCAGGAAGTACACATACCCCTGATATAGATGTCGCAGATATATACGATGAAAATAAAGAATATTTTAATGAAGGCACCGATTGTTTTACGTCCAACAATGTGCCAATTGAATTAACATCAAGTCGATATTTTGTTGATTACATAGCTCAACGAATATCTTGCGTTAAATGTCGTGTGGATATAATCAAACCAGCGCAAATTTTGTCATATCCTTCAGAAATGTTCGTTTATGCAAAAAATTATATAAAAGATTCCGACTTTGGAAGTTTGTGCGCTCCATCTGATTTATTTTTTGAAGTTTGCAAAATTCATATAAGTCTTCGAAAAAATTTTTTTAGAAAATAAATCTATAAAAAACAAAAAAACATTTGTAGTTGGCCAAAAAATACAAAAAATGCACAAAAAATACAATTTATTCCTTGGTTTGATGAAAATAACGAATGTTATAAACACAGAATGGAGATGCTTAATTTACTAATTGTTGTTTTACTACGGAAGCATTCCACATGGGAAACATACAAATTCAAATTATCCAGTATGGAAAAAGTTAAAATTTTGAACCATTAAAATGATAAATAAATTTAATAAATACTAAACAGAAAAAGCATTCGTTTTATCACAACTTCATTCTATACAAAAATAGACACATATGGTAAATACATACATACATAATTGAATAGTAATATATAATTCGGTGCGAATCGATATAATTTCATTTCTACAACAATAAAACACATATTCTTACCCTACAATAAAATAAACGGTAATATTTGTTTTCCACAGGCTATTTGCACATACATTTTGTGAAAACAAAAAATCTTTCAGTTTGTTTATTATTTTATTTGGCAATGTATGTATACATACATGCACACACGTATACACGCATATGAGAATATACAATATGAGAATAACAATACGTTCTCTAAGTATAATAAGTTCTCTGAGTCCAATAAGTGTACTGAGCAGTGTTACCACCAACAGCTTTATGATTTACACACAACTGGCATCGAAATTACACATATGAAAAAAAATTACACACAACAAATTCTATTTTTACAAATATTGCATACATATATTATGTAAACATTAAAATTATATATTCATACACATGCATACATAATTGGTCATTACAACCAGTGGTGTTGTCGAGCTGGAACGCTCCGGAACGTCGTTCCGGTACTTCCTTTTTGGACAGGAACGCGTTCCGGAACTAAAGATGATTTCTGATAACGAGAATTGGCAAATTTGGGATATGAAACCTAAAAAAAAACGCCGCCTCCAGGATTATCATGGAAAATCACCCCCGTCGTTAAATTTGGGACATGAGATCGCACAGAACGGCCCCCTACCCAGGATCGGCCCTGTCATATAATTATGGGTCCGCCAAATAACTATTTTTTTTGAAAATGCTTTAAAAAAAACTTCTGAATATTTTCTCAAATTTCTTTTTTTATTTGAAAGTACAATCCTTCCGGTTAATAATGAAAAATAATTTCATTCAAATGGCTGCCTCAGCTGGCCATGCAGTAGCCTACACAATCGGTCCAATTTTTAAGCACATTATCGATTGTGTGCAGCTGTATTTCACCAATGGCTTCACGAATATTGTCCTTTAAAGCGTCAATTATCTCTGGCTTATCGGCGTAACACTTATCTTTGACGGCACCCTACAAATAATAGTCCAACGGTGTCAAATCGCAGCTCAGAATATACCAAATATTGCCAATATCCTCCTCTTAAAATTTTGTGAACAAAGATTCGTTCAACATGGCCCGATAACGATCGCCATTGACTGTAACGGCCACTCCTTGCTCATTTTCGAAGAAAAATGGCCCAATTATGCCTCCAAATGACCAAAATCCACACCAAACAGTGACTCGTTTTGGGTGCGTCGGCTTTTCAATGTATGCGTTTTTTCTGTGCCCCAAATGCGACAATTTTGCTTGTTTACATACCCGCCAAGGTCTTCCAAAATCCTTATGCAATTTTCGCACACATTCTGCAACATTACCATGATTTTCAAAGTAATGTCGCAATATTTTCCAGCGTTGTTCAAGCGTATACACAGCCATATTCGTTCAGCGGAAGGATAAATTTAATTATATGTCAAATCAGACATGAGCTAAGTGTTACCATTCACGAAATAAGAAAAAAAAAACGTTAGATAGAGGACCCGATATATATACGCGTTCCGGTAAAAAAAAATTAGCACAACACCACTGATTACAACCCTTCAGTCAGGATTACGACCTAGCTTCTCACACCACTTATGTTGTGTGCGTTAATTTTATACATGAGTGGCGGGGCCTACAGTTTTAAAGTCGACTTCGAACGACAGATTTCATTGAATTTCATGGCAATTTTATTTACTCTCAGAGTTTTTGCCAGAAATTTGCTGAGAGGAAGTCGCCAAAGAAATTTTTTATATATTTTCGTTTTGATGTCTAACCTGGAGGTTGAACTCGGGCCTTACGTCTAATAAGCCAACACACTACCTGCTTACATATTTAAATTAGAAAGAGAAGAATGTATGTAGGTGTTTATTTTTGCAACCTGGTGTTAGAAATTGCAATAAATTTACATAACAAATGAGTGTTAACAAATTGACTGTTAAAAATTAGCGATTAAAGTAAAAGGTAGAACAAAAAGTAAAATTACACACAAATTACACACGAAGTTAATTACACACATGCTACACACACAATCAAAAATTACACACAATATGTGTAATTACACACAAGGTGGCAACACTGGTACTGAGTCTTTTTTGTTATCTTTCTCTCAGTTAACATGAGAGTGAGAACGACGATTCAGCTTTAATAAGAAAGAAGCACAAAATTTTGTCAATTTTAAATACACTGTGTGCAACATCTTTACATATTTATAGTCTTTGGTCAAACAATAACAACGATCATACATATATAATCGTACATACGCATATACATACGTACGATGAGAGCAACACATTGTTACGCTCTTTGTTTGTGTTTATTTTTCTCCTGTCTTCCCTCCCTCATCAAGAAATGATTTTTAAAAGAGATTTTTGTGAGAGCGGGTGTTACTGGTACATCCCGCCATAAGGAATTTTACTTCTACATGATGCGCATTCTTTATATCCATATTCTTTGCTTTTACACTCTCTCTCTCTCCCTCTCAAACTTTAACTCTCTTCAATAGCTATTTATACGGCTGATATATTTGGGGCAATTCACACGACTTTGTATCGTGTATGTTGTATTGAATACACTTGGTTGTTTGTGAACGCTCAATGCTATGCTGTATTATGTATTTTGTATTCCAAAGGTATTTTTTTGGCATTCAAACAATTTGATAGCACGAAACCAATACAACTTTTAAAAACATATGAAAAAAATACAATACAATACAACGATACAACGGCTTGTGTGAATTGCCCAATTGTTTCGTTAGGTGTTGTTTTCAATGCGATCTCTGTGCTGTTTGAAACTCAAACCGTGTTTGCATTAGTGTTAGTGACCCTATAATAATAACAGACGTCGGCACAAAGAGAACATGATAAAAATGTGAGTGTATTTGTGAGAAGCATGTGTATAACCCAGAGGAAAATTGTTATTAATATTTTCAAGTGTAACCAAATAATATGGAAGTGGAAAATATAAAAAAAATTACAGCGTCAAATCTCTAAAGACTGCGTATTTAACTTGACAAATATTCTTCTAAAATGGAGATAATTTCTCATTGTTATTAGTGAATCACATTGAATATTAGTAAATCCTACCGAAATATACTTTTGGGTGTATAATTGAAACCTGAAAAAAGAGATATGAACCTTCTTCTTTAGAAGCTGACAAGCAACTGAATGCAATTTCACGCTCTTTTTAACGAACAATGTTGATGTTCGTGTCCTATGTGTGTAAAAAGCCGAAGATGATCTTCCCCTGAGGGACATTGGTGCCGACGTCTGAATAACAACAATGGTGAGAAAAGTTAAATAATTTTGAAAGTTCTTCGTTTTGTTTAACAAGTGTTAGGGCCCGGTGTTGTTTTTGCGTTCTCCATACAAACAGACGTTCATCTGAAATCATTTGTCTTACAAAAACCGAGTATTAAAGTTGGAAACGGAAAAAAAAATAAAAATCCTCCAAGTACACTGGTGCTTTTGTCGCTAGCGAAGTGAAGGATAATCCCCTGTTTTTGTAAGACAGACGATTTTGTGTGGAAAACACAAACAGAAACACCCTCACACATACACTCTTCATTTAGGACCTGTTTTTGTAAGACAAACGTTTTCAGACGAACGTTGTTTGTGTGAAAAACACTAACTCAATTTTTCTTTGAATTTTCCTTACAAACAGACGTTTGTCTGAAATCCTTTGTCTTGCAAAAACAGGCCCTAAATGAAGTGAGTACGTGTGAGAGCTCTCTGGACAATTAAACAATGAAATGGGACGTATATTCCAGGCTCAGATAAATGATTTCTGATTTCTTTTGTTACTACTTTTGATGGTGATACAGCACTGTTTGAATTGTTGTGCTTCTCTATGAGCATTAAATCTAACAATAAAATCTTGTTTCTATCAGAAAGAGAGAGAGAGAGAGAGAATTTATATCAGATGAAGGATAAGTTGATATGATTTTTATTTTGAATAAAACTCTGTTAATTGTAATACATGCGAAGCGATTGTGGGAATTGTTTTTTATATTTATTAGCGTTTACAGGGTGGCTGATATATAATGCAACAAAGTAAAGCGCTATATTTTTAAAATTTTTTTTTTAATTTTATTGTTCAAAAGCAAAAAATGTTGGAAAAAACATCAAATTTTAGAATCAATTTAGATTTGTTCGAATTGGCCACCTTTGGTACGAATTATGGCCTTGAAACGGCCGACAAAGCCATCACTGGCTGCACGAAAGTGGCTCTGCGGTATTTTTTGGCCCATTCCCGGCGAAGCGCCGTCTTGAGATGATCGACACTTTGGTATTTTTTAGTGAGAACCTTACTCTCCAAAACGCCCCAGGCGCAAAAGTCCAAAGGATTGTGATCCGCAGATTTTGGTGGCCATTGTGCGGTAGAAATGAAGCGAGGAACCTCCTTTTTAAGCCATTCTTGGTTGACGCGTGCTGAGTGCGGTGGTGCTGAGTCCTGTTGGAATGTCCATGGTCTGCGGCCGAAATATTTGTCTGCCCAGGGCTTCAATACTGTCTTTAAGACATTTTCCCGATAATATTCGGCATTTATTTTGACCCCACGGTCGATGAATACGAGCGGGGAGCGACCATCGGCCGTTACGGCGGCCCACACCATTACCATCGGCGGCGCTTGAGTTCTGGTGGCCAATCGCAGGTGTAAATTTTCAGCTGACCTCTTTGGCAAGTAAACCCCAAACTGCTCAATTTGGAATGGCTTCTCATTGGAGAAAACCAAATTCGGTAACTGGCCACTTTCGTGCAAGTGAAGTAACTCCTTGGCTCTTTCCAGTCTAACATTTTTTTGTCTATCGGTGAGCTCTTGCACTTTTTGAAACTTCAATGGCTTTAGTCCAAGCTCATTTTTCAATATGTGTTGCATCCGTTCCCGAGATATGTTCAGCTCACGAGCAATTTTTCTACCACTGCGGCGTGGATTTCGATCAAATCTGGCCTTCACTTTTCGGATCATTTCTGGTGTTGTTCGTCCACTTTTTGGACGCGATGCAACACTGCCAGTATCACGGTAATGAGCAATGGTACGAGAACAAAAAATTTATTCACATTTAAATGCTGGAGGCTGTGGTTTTCTAGCCAAATATAAAGCAATCACTCTATCACGCTTGAATTCCATCATGAATAACTTTTTTTTCTGAATGCAATAGATCAAAATGCTTTTGTAAGCTTGTAAATAATAAAATGAACTGTCACTGGAATAAATCTGTCAGCTGTCAGACGAGCGGTTTACAAATGATAACAACCTGAAGTTGGTTGCAATACATATCAGCCACCCTGTAGATGGCTTTAATATGTTTTTCATTTAATGTTTAGCTTGTGGTTAATTTTTATAAGACGATACGACTCCCTGACTTTATTTATTTTCGTAAATGGACATTACAGAGCGTGATTAAATCAATATTTAATTTTCAGTTTCTAAAAAGTGTTTCTACCTCGTGCTTAAGATGGATTTCGTTTACCTTATTCGTATTGGTTTTGAGGAATAAGTAGCTTTTTATTTCGAACACTATGACGCTTAATAATAAGATTATTTTAAAGCTTTAAAGTCAGTCTTTATTAGAAACTAATGCTTATACTAGTGGAAATAAAGTTTGGAAGCTGTTCAGTATTATGGTGAATCGTATGAAGTATTGATGAAAATAAATTGTTTTTTTTTTTGAAATGTTTTAAAAAATGTAGTGAATTAAAGAAAACTATGCAAATACATATAATAATATAATGGTAAACAATATATCTTTTTTTTATTCAATAATTTATTATGAAATAAAAACCTTTTGAGAAAGGCCTACAATTTAAGTATAATTTGGAAAATTAAAGAATTTTTGATAATATATAATTATTTTTGAATTCTTAGGTATCGAATAATAGGTTTTGTTTTTATAAAAGGTTTTAAATTATATTTCAGTTAAGTTTTTTTTTGGTTTTTGATTATTTTAAAATATTTTGTTTTTTAACATTTTCCTTATATTAAAAAAAAAAGAATAATTTTTATTAATTTCTTTTATTTAAATCTAATAACAAATTGAGACGGGTTAAATTTGCTTCCCTCCTTTTTATTCCTTTAACAAATATTTAAAAAAAAACTAACAATTTAAGAAAAAAAAACCAAATTATTAAAAAATAATTTCTTTTGAAGAAAACTACACAATAAACCAACCAACCACCAACTGGAACACACAAAACAAACACGTTTATTTTAGAAAATAAATTGCAAAAAAAAAAAAAAATACCATCAAATATAGAAAGAGGAAAATTAAAAAAAGTAATCACTCTCTCCCTCTCTCTCTCTGTAATAAATAATTAGAAAATTATAAAAGCCAAACACGAACACAAATGAATTCAAGCTTAACGTTTTTGTTTTAAACAGAAAGTAAAAACAAAAAAATGTATTTAAAAAAAAAAAAAAGAAAAAATAAAGCAAATTAATAATACCTTAATATTATTTGCCATTAAAAATTTTCTACTTTTTTGTTTTCTCGTTTTTTTTTTTTTTTTTGTATTTTTAGAAAAAATTTTGCCAAAAAATTCAACTTGTTTGTTGAAACAAGCAAAATGCGCGCGCAATATTTAAAAATCCCAACCCTGTGCTTTACACGTACAGGCATACCCGTACCATGCCATTCAAGTGAGACTCATACTTTAATAAAAACAAAAAAACCATTAACACCACTCACACACACATATATACACATATACATATGTATGTATGTATATATATGTATATATATACACACACATAGAGAGATGTTTTGAAATTTATAAAGCTTTTTGCCATACTCTTTATTTTTTTGTTTTTGTATTGTTTTTCGGTTAGAGAATGGAAAAAAAACAGCTAAGTTTGAAACCAGGAGTACACTTCATAACACATCATCTATTGAAATATTAAAAACAACTACAACTACATCAACAACAACAACCGTAAAAAAATACTTTAAAAACTCTTACTCTCATACCCAGGTATTTCACCATACACACATACACATACACTTGCAGAGTTGTGTATATTTTCATTTTTATTTTAATGCTCTCTCACAGTCAGTGGTTTTGAAATGGAAAAGTATTTTAAAAAAATATACAAATTTTATAAAAGTGGTGGGGGTGGGGGGGGGAGTAGAAAATATAACAACAACAACAATGGCTAACAATTCATGTTGATGACGACAATACTGTAAGAGAGTATTTCATCAATAAAATAAAACCACCACACCACACCACACCATCGCACCACCACTAGTACTACCTTCAAGGTGGGGAAATTTAAAAGAATGTCTTCTCATTAAAATACGTATCAAATTAATGCAAAACATTTAAGAGATTTTAGGAAAAGCTCTTTTATTTTTCATTAACTAAGTGTAGCAGTAATACTAGGTACAAATATAAATAAATATTAGTTAATTAATCTGAAGCGTAGCAATTTCGAGGATAAGCGTAGTTTCGAATAAAATTGAACTTTTAAAGCTCTGTCTACATAAAGCAGCCCACAATAACATATGCTGTGCATTAGTTAACTTATACAAAATAGTAAAAAAAATATAAAAACAACAACAATAATAATAATGGTCTCAGCAGTAGTCGCTTTTAAATGAACTTACTATACAAATACAATAAATACAAATGAAAATTTTGTATTAAACAAATAGGGAGTTTTTTTTTATAACTGTTTACACACATACATGCATACAAATGTACATGTGTGTGTATATGGTAAACAGCAAAAACAAAAATATATGTATGAGCTTATATAACATATGGAAGGTAATAAAATAATAAAAGTAAAACTATGTGTACCTATATGTATGAATAATACATACATACGTACTTTTGTACATATACAGTTGTGTTCAAAATAATAGGAGTACCCTTCATTTTAAAGCAAAGTTTAAAATTATGAAAAATAAAAAAGTAAACATTAAATTTTTTTGACTTAGAATTTATTTCTAAATCATTTTCTAATTTTTTAACACTTAATTATTTAGTTAAAACTACGAAAAGAAAAAATATTTCATGTAAATAAAGTTTACTCTCAAAATTAATTGTTCAAAATAATAGGAGTGTTATCACACAACCCAATAATTTTTAAACAAAAGGCACAAAAGTTTGATATTATCTTAAAATAGTAAATCTATTTTATTATTTGGTTGAATAACCTTTGTTTTTAATGACTTCAGCACATCTACGAGGTATTGAGTCAATAAGATCTTGGCTTCTGTTTAAATGAATTTGATGCCACGCATCCGCGCACTGTGATCCATAGTTCTTCTGCATTTGAAGGTTGTTTCTCTGCAGCATACTTTTTAACATCTCCCCATAGATGTTCTATGGGATTAAGGTCAGGAAACTGAGCAGGCCACGCTATAACCTTTACCCCATTAACCCGAAACCACTCATTTGCCAATTTACTGGTGTGTTTTGTGTCCTTATCTTGTTGGAATATCCATTTTAGAGGTGTGGACAAAGTGCCGACATAGGCGTTCCTATCCATTATGTCTCTAATTGGATGTATTGGGCCTACACCATTATATGAAAAACTTCCCCATATCATTAGTTTTGCACCATCATGTTTAACTGTTTTTTGTGTATACTGAGCTTTATATTTGGTGTTGAGCAGATGTCTAACATACTGTCTAGACCCAGTGCCACCAAATGAAACAATTTTGCTTTCGTCGGTCCACAGTATGTTTCTCCATTTTTCTTTCAGATATTTGATATGTTCTTGGGCAAACTTTAAGCGTGCTGCTACCTGTTTTTTTGACAGCAATGACACCTTTTGTTGACTTTTTGCGAATAAATTGTTGTCCATCAGACGCCTACGAATAGTAGGGCCACTTACGGCAAGATTCAGATCCATTTGAATTTTTTGAAGACGCCTAAGGATTTAGTTTGCTGTATCGCACAATTCGGCGGTCATCGACAGTTGATGTTTTGCCCTTGCGCCCACGCGTTTCGGGCTTTTTTTTATATTTTAATGCATTTGGGATCATTTGATCGGAGTAACTTAAGATTTCCTTAATTTCTTTGTAAGTTTTGCCTTTATTTCGAAGATTTTTAATTAGTTCTCTCTTTTCTTCAGTAGAGTGCTTTCGTCGTCCCACTATTACAAAAATTTATGTGAATCACTGTAGAAAAAGTTTTAATTACATTTTTCCGTAATTACTGTTCACTTTTTTTTTTTTTAATTATATGCTGTTATATTTTTATTTTTAAAAGAACACTCACACTCCTATTTTTTTGATCAACTGAAATCAAGGGCAAACACAGAAATGAATCAATTTCATCGCAAATATTAAAGTTATTATGAGATTCTTTTTTGTATTTTATTTCTTACATATCGTTGTAACTACCATTAAAATATATCATGTTTTGCAAATTGGTACAATAAAAATTTTTGACTTTGAAAATATTACATGGTAGCACACCTATTATTTTGAACACAGCTGTACACAGGTTATCCATTTAGTGATTTCAAAACTGTCGGTCTGTCAAAGACTGTTAACAGTTAAACATCTTTCATATGAAATGTCCTTTATTCAGTCAAAGGTTTGTCATTGACGAAACGAAAAACGCCAAAAACCGGTTGAAATATTACCATTACGAGCACAACGGTGTGATTATGTTTGTCCTAGTCGACCCATTGTGCAAGGTGTTGCTTAGACTAATGAAAAAAAACTAGAAGCGTTGAAAATGCATCATGGAAATGTATGCTTGGCGAAAAATATCGCTTCTGTTAGAGAAAATATGGCGTTTAAAACGATGTTGTCGATTACACAGCGTTCCCAGCAATTATGGCGTATTTTGTATTTGAATGTTCTCCTTCATACACTTACGCATAAGCAAAATTGTAGACTATGAGGCTTGGAGCACTCGTAAAGTGATTGTGGAAAAGCCATTGCAATGAGAAAAATTTATCTCGATCTCTTTGGTTCGTATTTTTTAAAAAATTAGCATGCTAGGCTCGTTACTGTCAATTTAGAATGCTATAATCGTTATAATAACCGAGTTTTTTTTTTGGCCTGCATTAAAAGACTATTGAACTGGACGGTATTTGTTTTAATAAGACGATGCCACGAGCTATATAGCAAAAGCAATTTTGGCTTAATTGCAGCGGAAGTTTATAGAAAAAGTTATTTCACCTTTTGGCCATGCCAATTGGAATATTTTTTAGGGTGCACGTTAACCGTGTCAACGAGGTCAATGCCCTAATGCGGGAGCATTTGAAAGCCAATATTCGTTAAGTTATCGCCAAAATACCGCTTGAATTGCACAAAAAAATAAACAAAACTGTCACAGTGACTTTCATTTAAATGAACTTTTATTTTCTATGGAAGGGCCAAGGCCCAGACATTATAAAAGTTTTAAAGAAATCAAAGTTTTTTGACCGTTTTTTTTATTTATACTTGAGTTTTGAAATCATAGAATGGATAACCTGATGCAATAAAATGAAAATAAACTGAAATTGTTGTTGAAATATTTTTGAAAACACTTCAAAAAACACTTCAAATACAGCATTAAACACTTTTAAATTGCTTAAGTTTGTATATTTTTTATGTGTTAAGAGTCCTATTGTTTAAAATAATATTTTCACATACACTTTCTCTTGTTCTCGCTCTTAATGGCAAACAATAATTTCCGTTAGTTTGCCTAATAAACCAAACTTTAAGCAGAGACATGCATGCACACATGCATATGAACGAATACTCACTTATACAATCTACATAATACACATGGCGGCGTATGTTCACACATACAAACATACCTACAAACATATTTGTTTAATTAGTTTTTGTTTTATTTTTTTTATTATTATTGAAACAACACTAGGCAAAGAAACAAAAAAACATTCACATAGAAATGTTTTATGCAATTAAATTAAGGTTAATTCTACACACACACACACACACATAGAAAAATACATACATAGTAATATTACTGTATAGGTTGGTATTGTATTGCCATGTTTAATTGTTTGTTTTCACTTTAATTGTGTCCTCAGAGTGTAAGCAAAAGAGTAACATTAAATTACTTTCTCTTTTTCTCCCTCCCTCTCTGTCCGTTATTATTTACGAAATACTGTTATATTAACAACAGTAATACAAAAAACAAATTAAACAAGACTGTAAAGGAAAACAAACCAAACAATTCATTACAAGAGAGTGAGAAAATATTGTTTACTCTTTAATACCAAAATAGGAAACGATCACAGAAGAGAAAGTTTACTGTTAACTTATAACAGTGTTGAAAAATTCAGTACTTTAGTACATTTTTCAGTACTTTTCCATTTCAAAAATACCGCAGTACCACCGCGACGCTTTCAGTACTTTTTTATTATTACATATTTTATGTCGTATGCTTTTCAACTTTTAATGCATTAGCAACGTAATGCTAAAGGTAGAATTTGTCTTTAGCCCTGGTTAGCCAAACGTCCACGGAACGTACGTTCGTTTTTAGAATACAAAAAGCAATGAGAACGTCTGCCGAACCGTCGACGTTTGACTACACGGAACTTTTATGTTTTATTACGTTCAGAATCAGCAGTTTTTGTTTTATATGTGGCGAACAAGTATAAGGCTTTAGTTTTTCTGTTCCGTACCGTACGTGCATTAAATATGAAGAAAAAAAAAATAGGTAGTGTGCTGGCTTACAAGATGTGACCCCGTGGTTCATACCCAATGTCAGACATGTCCAAAATAACGAAAAATTAAAAAAATATTCCTTCGACGACCTCATTCTGTCAAAAACTCTGTGATTGAAATAAAATTGCCTTGAAAAATTTCTCAAAATTCTGTCGTTCGGAGTCGACTTTAAACTGTAGGTCGCGCCATTCATGTATAAAATTAACATACACTACATAAGTGGTGTGAGAAGATAGGTCATAATCCTGATTGAAGGGCTGTAATGTATGTATGCATGTATTTTTTTACAAAAGTACCATTTGATCCGAAAAAGTACTCTTCAAGTTATAGTTCAGTACCATTTCAAAATTTCAATTTTTCAACACTGACTTATAAGCAGACGTCGGCACAAAGAGAACATGATAAAAATGTGAGTGTATTTGTGAGAAGCATGTGTATAACCCAGAGGAAAATTGTTAGTAATTATTGTTACAAGCAGTGTTCGAACAAATATTATGCTTTTTGATGTCATTGGTATTTTTCGCACAAGTTTTTATGGATTTGTAGCAAGAGTCATCATTACATATTGCAGGTACCTGAAATTCAATAAATTTAAAACAAAAAAATTCTGTTTCCCAGTTTTTCTTCACATTTTAATTAAATTTTTCTTTGGGTGTATAATTGATACACAAAAAAAAATTTCAAAAACAAGCGACGAGAACCTGCTTCACTGAAAGCTGACAAGCAACTAATGCATTTTTACGATCTTTTTAACGAACATTGTTGATGTTCGTGTCCTATGTGTGTAAAAAGCCGAAGATGTTGGGCCCCCGAGGGACATTGGTGCCGACGTCTGCTTATAAGAGACTATTTAACGTCTTTATTATCTCAGTGTAAGAACAGAATACGGCACTAACGTTTATTTCACTGAAATTGAAAGTTATTTCATTTCAGTAGCGTTTGTTCTTATGTTGCGTATACACTTAGTCATTTTGTGACATCGCAAGCTAACGTGATAACAAGAACATCTATTACCTTGAGAGCCATTATATACAAAATACAGCAATTGATCCTTGTGAGGTAGTTTTTCAACGCTTTTGAGCACATTTCGACCAAATTCTAAACGATAACTTGACTGTTATTGCTTTTCAAATACTTTTAAGTTTATCCGCGTCGAAATGGTTTTGGAGATAGCCCCATAGAAAGTCTAACGTCGTCATCTGGCATGATCAGACATACATACATAATTGGGGATTACAACCCTTCAGTCAGGATTACGATCTAGCTTCTCACACCACTCACGCTGTGTGTGTTAATTTTATACATGAGTGGCCGGACCTACAGTTTAACGTCGACTCCTAACGACAGATTTTTGAGAAACTTTTTCATGGCAGGTTTATTTACTCTCAGAGTTCTTATCAGAAATCTGCTGAGAGGTAATCGCCGAAGAAATATTTATTTTTCATATTTCGTTTTGATGCCAGACCTGGGATACGAATCCAGGCTTTACGTCTAATAAGCCAACACACTATCTACTAGACTACGGCGACTTCATGGCATGATCTCGGTGGTCAATTATCGTCCGCAAAACGTGAAACTACTCTTTCTGGAGACTTCTCATGCAAGAAAACTAAATTTGGTGATGTTGTAACCACATACCGTTTTCTTGAAACCACTTACCACCCAGTTCAATAGTCTTCAAATATAGGCCAAAAAAGGACGGTTATCGTACAGCCAAAGCTCTTCTAGGATTATATGGCCCAATGCAATATCTAGAGGCCCAATGACTTCTCCAGACAGTAAGATGCACTAAACAGTCACTTTATCCGAAAGCAATGGCCTTTCTGGGTTCCTATTTTGAATGAGCATTATCGCTAAAGAAAATTTTTGTCCGTAAAATCTGCATTTGAAGCGTGTTATTCTTGTCCTCAGCTTCTCTAGTTATTATGAAAGGTCAGATAGCTTTAATTGCTGGATTAATTTTTTTTTTATGAAACCAGCACTCAGGGGATGGCCCCTACTCATGCAGTGCATTGTGCAGGTTTTTTAGGAAAGGTGGAAAGGGGGAAGATGCGAACGGCAAGGAAACGAGTTGCTGCTAGGTGACTATAAAATGGCCAGTGCTATACCTTCACCATTAGACAGTCTACAGGCAATCGTCCCAAAGAAGCCCGCAGTTTCTCACACCACTTATGTTGTGTGTGTTAATTTTATACATAAGTGGCGGGACCTACAGTTTAAAGTCGACTCCGAACGACAGATTTTTTGAGAAACTGAGAAAAAATCGCCGAAAAAATACTTTTTGTATTTTTTTATATTTTGATGTCTGGCCTGGGACTCGAACCCTGGCTTTTACGTCTAATAAGCCAGCACACTACCTACTAGACCACGGCGACCCCTAATTGGGTTTATATAAATGGATGTGCAAATCTAAATGCAAAATACACCATAAGATAGGTCCAATTGCTGAGGACTTCCAATTTATTCACTACAATTTCTCTAACAGTAGCGATGTTTTCAGAAGTGTGTGCATTTTAAAGGCCTGACTATATCTCTTTAAATTTCTATACAAACTTGCCAATTCCTTGCACAGTGGGTCGATTATGACATGCATAATCACTACTTGTTTTTCGGTTATTAAACGTTGGCAAACCTTTCACTAAATAAATGTTATTTCATATGAAAGATATTTAACGGTGATAGCAATAAAATCCGAAGTTATTTTATTTAAATGTCACACTTGACAGCCTTAAATCTAAGCAAATAACTGCAAACGTAAACTAAATTAAGCCTGCAAAAAATAATTCTCCATTTAATGATGGGATTTAATAAATGAAATGTCCAAAATTATATGAAAAATTTTAAATGATTACCTTGCCTTTAGATCTTCCAACAAAAACAACAACAGCAAAGTACTGAAGGACATTTAACACATACAAAAATGCCAACTTAGTATAGAAAACCTTTCTTTTTTTTTTTTTGTTATACAATAACTTAAAATCTATAACAAATTTCCCCCCACCCTAACCGCAATATAATCTAAAGTGCTGCTTAAAATGATTATTATTGCCTTTAATAATTGAAAATCTACCACAGATACGTAGAGAGAGAGAGAATGGGGAGAGGAATATTATATGAGTGTGTTGGTATTTTATTTCTATTTTTATTTTCCAACTGATAAGAGTCTTAATCTTTACAAGGACTTGTAAACAATCAAAAAAAAAAGCAATTCGATTCATACTTGTCTACCCCACCCATACTCAATATAAAAATTACTCAATGGCAACACCCACATAGAAAATCTTTTATCTGTGCGTACACACATATGTACATACATACATATAAGGGTTAAAATTAGGAGAAAATAAAAAAACCTTAAAATATGTGTAATGTGTGTGCGTATAAGTTTATGTTTATGTTTGAATAAGGGTGTATATTGTGTAAAATACTCACTTACTCACTCAGTCACTTAATCTCTGAGTGTGTATGTGTGGAGGTACATGTCATAACTATTTATTATTGTTATTAAACTTGTTTATCAAGTGAAAGCAAACTTTTCATATTACTTTCTATGGGAGTGTTTTTATTTGTGTGTGTGTGTTTTTGTGTATATGAGTTTGTAACGAAATATTGTAACATTAACATTTATAGTGGTTACATATGTATGTATACAGCCATGGACATTAAATTAGCACAAAAATTTGTCATAAAAACAATCTAATTTTTTTTTAGTATTTTAAGTCTATTTACAAAAAAATTTAAACATAAAAACATAATAGACATATTCTTCTTTAAAGCAAAAATAAAAATTTTGGTGAAATTGACGATCGTATGCTCATTAAGGCCTGTAACATATCAAATGCTAGATTTTAGCTGGACAGTAAAATAGCACAAAATTAAAATTTTTGAAATAAAAATACAGTGGGACCTCGATTTTCCGTGATGGTCGGGACCGGAAGCATTCCGGATAATCGATTTTTCCGGTTAATTGAGTACCAATTTTGGCTAGTTTTTTAATAGATATTTTTATTAATTCATAAATGAATATGTACATATTTATATAAAAACTAAATAATTCAAGGATTTTATATACACACATGTTTCAAAAATATAAAAAAATAATAATTTTGTCAGAAAACAGTGAACAGTAGATAAGGATTTCATTTACTAAAGAGGGAATTCCCCTTTTTTGCTTGTTTGTCCAAAATAATAGAAAAAAATGTTGGCTTATAATCACGGATAATAGAGGTAATAACGGTTAAACGATGCAGAAAAATTTAAGTCGATCCAAAATAAAATTAAGTCGATGCAAAAAATTTTCTTTTTCCATCCCGGATAATTGATGTTGCCGGATAATCAAGGTCCTACTGTAATATATTTTAATAAATAGTAAAAATATTATTGTTTTTCGTTTACTTTGTCAATATTTGGTAGAATAGCCTTTATTTTTAAGCACCGCGTGGCATCTACGGGACATGCTTTCAATCAAATTCTGGCAACGTTCTTTGGGAATCAAATACCAAGCGTTCCGTATTCCAAGCCACAAATCGTCCAAATTTTTGTACTTTTGTTGAGCAATTACACATTTCTCATCGTGCCAGAGGTTTTCAATCGGGTTTAAGTCAGGTCTTTGCGCCGGCCAGTCTTAAACGCGAATGTGCTCTTTGTAAAACCAATCCTTTACCAGCTTAGACATGTGTTTGGGATCATTAACTTGCATAAATATGAATGAAACTGGCATGTTTTCAAAAGCATATGATTCCATTTTGTTCTTCATAATGTCCAAATACTTGTAATGGTCCAGTTTTCCATTAATTTTGACGATTGGACCCACACCGTGCCATGAAAATGATTCCCACACCATGATGCTTCCTCCACCATGCTTTATGGTCTTTTGAGTGTAACGCGGATTAAATGCCGGACATTTTCTCCGATGAACAAAGACTCTACCATTCGGTCCCAAACGATTTATCTTTGTTTCATCACTCCAAAGTATTTTTTTCCAGAATGAGAGGTCTTTACCCTTGTAGGAAAAAAATCATAATCAAACTATAAACGGATTTTGTGCTAATTTAATGTCCATAGCTGTATGTATGTATATGTGTTGGTTTGTTTATACAAACCAACACATCCATTAATATGAACTCATAAACATTTATAGTCATTAATACAAATACAAACCCACACACACACACACGCACACAAGCAAACAACTATTTTAGTTGGAATAATAATCATTATGTCTATAATATTAAGAGCAACAACAACAACAACAGTAATAATAATACATAGAATAGAGTGTATCAAATATAATTTATTTGCCTCTGCTTTCTCTCATTCTCAGTCACTCTTACTCTCTTTCATTGTTATACAAAATAAATGTTAAAAGAAAAATACTTCTCTTAACAACAACAACACCAACTATGAACAGTTATTGTAATAACAACAACAATAATAATAATAATAACAAACACACACATATAATATTCATATAAATACATAAAAAATAACAGAAAAGCAAGCAAAAGTTTGTCTATTTTTGTTTCTCTATTTCTCATTTTGGATTTGATAACATCAAAACATTCAAAGAAACATCAGCATAGCTGATCAGATCCTTAAAGGTGTCAATTGAATAAAATTTCAAAAAAATTAAACAAACATTAACGTATTGAAATAAAAATGTTTATAAATTATTTTTAAATATTTTAATTTAAATAACAATTTCATATAGTTTTACGTATAACTCATATCTTTGCTTTAAATATTCGGATACTCAAGTGCATTTACTAAAGCCCACTTCACACGGTAATACTTTACGTACGTAAAGTCTAATGAAAAAGTAAAATGAAATTCCATCCGTATGACAAAAAAGAGAATAAAAGTCGTATGATTTATATTTTTTGCGTTTACATGATCGGTATAAGACAATAACAAAGTAAAATAAAAACAGCTGTTACACTTTTTTTCTATGTGTTTACATAAAAATACATCCCTGATCTAATGCGACTTGCTTGTTTTTTGAATCATTTCAAAAAATGAAGACAGCCATACGACTGTCAAACTTTTCATTCGTATTTTCTCTCAATGTGTGATGGTTTCATTACATAGTACGTTTAGACGATCACATCCGTACTCATATTACTTGTGGGACCGTGTAAAGTAGGCTTAAGTGCGGATACTAAGATCAATCATTCCCTAATACAAACTAACTTGACTCCTGAAAAAAAAAATCATATTGGAACAATTTATATTGCAGAGTTCAGTCGAAGATGATAGAAAATGAGAAGTTAAAAATCTTCACCTGTTCATGGCAAAAGCAGAGCGCTCTCTTCTTTTTTCTCAGTCCCACGGCTCCTGCAGAAATCATTCCAACAAGATAAATACCCATTGGAATCAGAATTAGGCTATGAATGGCCATGCAATTTAAGAAATCAATTCTCTTTTCAACGACATCAGTTCAGCAGAGTCAAACAATGTTGAAAACTCATGCTGCCAATAAAGTTAAGCCTACCTGTAACACAATCGAATATTTACAACCTGTAACATGTCGAAGATTCTAGTCTCTATACCAGCATCGAAATTTCCGACAATATTCTTATACGCTGAAGTCGCCGTAGTCTAGTAGGTAGTGTGTTGGCTTATTAGACGAAAGGCCCGAGTTCAAATCCCAGGTCAGACATCAAAACGAAAATATTTCTTCGGCGACTTCCTTTCAGCAGATTTCTGGCAAAAACTCTGAAAGTAAAAATTGCCATGAAAAGCTTCTCAAAAAAATCTGTTGTTCGGAGTCGACATTAAACTGTAGGTCCCGCCACTTATGTATAAAATTAACGCACACAACACGAGTGGTGTGTGAAGCTAGGACGTTGTACAATGGGTCAATTCGACTTCCGGGTACTGTACTTGTCAGAAGTGACAAGTACACGTCCTCTTACCTAACCTAACCTTCTTATACGCTTCCAGCCTTATAAACTTTACTTTCGAATGTTTAGAAAAATTTGACATTCATTGACCGAGGTCGGTCGTCAAAGAAACGTTCGATATTGTCTTAATGGCAATTTGGCTGTCCAAGTAAATTGAAGGATTTGCAATTGGGGCACTTTCGAAATGGTAAAGCACTGCATTGGTCAGGCAGCTTATCCAAAAGGGTTCTCAAGAAAATTCGATTAGAAATTCGCTGAGACTTTAAAGTTAAACATATTTTTCGTATATAAAATAAAAACGATCTTTATTCAAGCAAATAGACGCCAATTAGATCATTGACTTTTTTTCCATTTTCAAACTAAAACTCTTATCAGAGTAATAGGAATTTAAATTTCCACCATTATAAGAATTCTGTAGAGATCAAAGCATACGATAATCTGAAGATGCAAGAGTCGCAAGCTCTATCAATTTTCGTCGTGTCTCCCAAGATGTGTATTTTCTGTTGATCGTCATCAGACACACACAGCGCTAGCTTGCTTGATATGAATCAGAGATCAGCAATGAATCGTATTTTCGCTACTCATAGGTACTTATGAAATTTTGAGTATGAGTGAGTCAAGAGTATTAAAATTCAACTACTCTGATTCATTCGTACTCGCTACAATATTGATTTATAAGTATAGGTTGCAATGAGTATGAGTACAACGTTGACATCAAACTCACAACATTCGATTCATTGTTTGATTCATACGCCTACTCATTCAGATTCATAAATTTAGAAAAATACTTATAATACTTAAGAATGATTCGAGTCACTCGAATCATTCATAAAAATTTACAGTAGTAGTTATTGTTGCATTTACAAAAGAAGAGAAAAGAAAAGACAAAGACAGCAAGCAAAGCACACACACAACCTTCTAGCGAGTATTGTGGTGTTCGTACTCGACTCATACTTATTTTGTGCTTCGTGTATATGTTGAATCATGGAGAGTCGAAATCAACAACATCGTGCGTATTGTTAAGTATGAGTACGATGAGTATTTCTAACTTTGAATATGAGTAGTATGAGTATGATATTAAAATAAGTATGAATGCGTATAAGTAGCTGAAATTATAAGTATGACTCGAATCTACTCATCGTTTTGAATACTCGTTGCTGATCTCTGATATGAATCTTGGTTTTGCCACCGTCCTTTGAAGTTTCCTCTTGCTTCAACGATGATCGTTTTCTTGATTTTTTACTACAATTTACTACAATATTTTATTGATAATTACAATCATTTAGTCAGGAGAACAATTTAACTACCATTACTACTTAGTATATACTTAAATTTGGTTTATTATTATAAATATAAAATACTTTAGCTTGTAACAAACAAATCAGTACCTTAATAACCATCGTTAGATACTTTTTAACACGTTCATCGCCATGTCAGTCATATGTGTCTGACGCTAAGAAGTTCTACATTAGCCATGTCAGACAATATAGTATGTATATCTGACGTACGCGATTTGGTAGAAGGCCACGTAAATCACAGATGTCCGACGCAAACGATACATTTGCATTATGTTTCGAAAGCTTGGCCCATCAGGAACAAAACCTGAAAATTTCTTCGTGGCGGTGAACGTGTTAAGTTTTGCTTTAAGGTTTAATAGATGAATACATTCTTTTAAATCTCTCTTAAACAAATCGATAGTATCGAAACACCCAAAAACAAAAAATAAAAAATAAAATAAAAAAAATTAGGAAAAACGGAAACTAGAAACACAACAAGGAACACGAGATAATAAAATAAACTTTTTACATATTCATGGTATTAAATTTATAAAGAAAAACTAACGTCAAAAATAAAACAATGTAACAACAAACAAATGGAAGAAAAAAATAAAACAGAAAAACTCAAAACTATTTCAAAAAATATTCTGCCCCCAAAAAAAGGAAGAAAAAGGAAAACAACGGTAAAATCAACAAAATGTAATAAAAAATCATAAAAAATAATATTCAAACAACTTGCCATGCCACCACACACACACAAACACACACGCACACATATCTTCTCGCTACCATTCACCAATAATCCACACCCTCGTTTCGCATACTCGTAAACGAGACTAATGGCCGTGGGTGGTGGTGAATATAAAAGTGTGAGGTGAAGATTATGATGAAGGGCTTCGTGTATTAAGGGGATATCGATACAAGTGCTGTAGTTTCTTCTGCTGCTTTATTTTAGTTTATTTTATCTTCTTTTTTAAATTTTTTCTTCAAAGTTTTCTTCCTAGCACAGTAGTATAGTGGTGGTGGTGGTGTTTTATTATTTTATTTTTTTTTATCGAAAAAAGGAAAACATTTCTGCTGTTGTAATATTTTGTTGTTTTTTTTTTTCACAAGTTTTTGTCGTAATTCCTTTACTTTATTTGTTACAATTTCCATTTCATAGTCATTCGCAAAGAAAGGATGCCATAAAGTTTAAACAAAAAACAACGAATAAAACTTAAAAATACTTTTATAAACTTAACAAGCAAGTACATACTATTTTTTATTAACCTTTTTAAAGTTCAAAAAATGGATAAAAAGAGAAGCAGTTTTTAATGGCAATTAAATTTTTATTAAAATTATCGGTTTAAGTCCTTAAATCTAAGTGAGGTTAGAAAACGTCATCACAAATGTTTGTAAAGTATTTCCAAGTGTATGTGTTGCCTACAAATTAAGATCTTAAAATTTTGAAAAGGAAAAAAGTACTGTTTAATGGAATTAACATTTGTTTATGACAACTAATACACATCATAAATAAAAAAAAATAACTTTGAAACGTTTTTTAAAACATTGGGGCTTGAAGATACATTTTTAAAGTCCTTTTTTACTTTTTGAAAAATGTACCTTTTTGAATATTACTTTTTTAAAGGGAACTCTTTTAAAAAAGGTATTTTTAATTGAATTCTTGTCCAAATTGTAATTTTTCAATTTCTTTTTTTAGAGAATATTTTTGTAAAGCGTTCCTTTTCAAGGTACTTTTTGAAAAGGCGCTGTTCTATAAATGATAGTTTTTCAAAGGTTCTTTTTAAAAAGAACTTTTAAAATAGAGCTTTAAAAAGTAATTTTTCAATATGTACTTTTTAGGCTAAAGGGTACTTTTTGGGCTAAATGGTACTTTATTTTTGTAAAGAGTTTTTCTTAAGGTACTTCTTTAAAAAGAACTTTTTTAAAAGGTACTATAAATTGTAGTTTTTAGAAGGTACTTTTTTAAATAGACCCTTAAAAAGTCATTTTTCAATAGTTACTTTTGAGGCTAAAGAGTACTTTTTAGACGAAAAGGAACTTTTCGAGAAGTATTCTCTTAGGAATGGTACTTTTTCGAGAAATATTCTCTTAAGGTATAAACACATAGACGACAGACGACAGACAACAGAAAGCTGCCAAGTTTAGAATACACACGTTTATATGAAAACGATTATATTGAAGGCAGGACAGCAAAAGCCAAGACAACAACCTAAGCAGGTGCTGCCCAAATTAAACTATTTTCTATTTTTGTGAGCAGCTAAAAGCAAATTAGTGATGCCAATAAAACATAAAATCATAATAAAAAAACAGCTAAAAATACTTAGTATATTATTGAAGAGAAAGAACAATTTTAAAATTAAGAAATAAAAGGAATCCATGTATTCATAATAAATAAAATAGAATTATAGATTCAATTTTGTATCTGAATTCATTTGATAAATGTTTTGTGTGTGCGGTTTTTCATAAGTGAGTTTATTTTTGCGAACAAAAAACCTGATAGTGTCAATACTGAAAAATATATTTACATTCAAATTTGAAAATTATTGATAATCGTTTTTTTCTGTTCTACTTTCAAAAAATTTAAGCAGTCGGCATACGACAGACAAAACAGTTGGCACAATTTTCTGTCGAACAGCCGAGCTGCTCTCTGTCGTCTATGTGTTTATACCTTTAGGAATGGTTCTTTTTTAAAATTAATTTTTTAAAAAACTGCTTTAATGAGTTTTTAATGAATATCCCTTTAGGAAATACTTTTTAAAAGGTACTTTTATAAAACGCGTTTTTAAAAGTAATTTGTAAGTATTAAGAATTTACTCTTTTTTTAATACTACTTGTTGAAAGGGTACTTGAAGCAGCGTTGCCAGATTTTTTTGTAAAAATCTTTATTTCTGGGAAAAAAAAACTTTTTTTTTACAAAAAAAAAACTTGTTTTCTACAAAAGTACCAACATTTTTAAAGGAAATTCCGGTACCCTCTGTTGGTGTTTTTTGCGTTTTTTGTCCAGGACTAATAAAATACACAATATTTTATTTAAAAATGTAAATATTTCCTGTTTTAATACTGAATTTATTGAGAAAAAATTTTAAATTTAATTTTGTCCAAAAAACTTGTTTTGTTAGAAAACAAATTTAATGAAAACTTTTTCGCATCTCCAAAAACTTAAAAAAAAAAGGAAAACTTGACAAATGCCAACGCTGACTTGAAGTCACCGTAATCTATTAGGTAGTGTGTGTGTGTGTGGGCCACGATTCAAACCCCAGGTCAGACATCTCGAACAAAATGAAATATGAAAAAATATTTCTTCGACGACTTCCTCTCAGCAGATTTCTGGCAAAAACTCTGAGAGTAAATAAAATTAAAGAGTTTCTGAAAACACTGTCGTTCGGAGTCGACTTACACGGTCGGTCCCGCCACTTATGTATAAAAATAACACACACAACATAAGTGGTGTGAAGAGGTGTGTCGTAATCCTGACTGAAGGGTTGTAATGGCCAAATTATGTATGTATGAAAGGGTACTTTTCTAAAGAGAAACTTTACTTACTTTAACGTGTATTTTTTATTAACAATTATTAATTATTAGAGGAAGTTTAGATACAGTTATTTTTTGGAAAGCAGTAGAATTTCATAGACAAGATTCCTTCCTAATGAAGTCGCCGTAGTCTAGTAGGTAGTGTGTTGGGTTATTAGACGTAAAGCCAGGGTTCGAGCCCCAGGCCAGACATCAAAACAAAATACAAAAAGTATTTCTTCGGCGATTTCCTCTCAGCAGATTTCTGGCAAAAACTCTGAGAGTCAATAAAATTGCCATCAAAAGTTTCTCAAAAAATCTGTCGTTCGGAGTTGACTTTAAAACTGTAGGTCCCGCCACTTATGTATAAAATTAACACACACAACATAAGTGGTGTGAGAAACTAGGTCAATAATCCTGACTGAAGAGTTGTAATGACCAATTATGTATGTATGATTCCATCCTAATACAACAACCCAATACGTTTTCAAAGAGGGCGTGTTATTTTATTTGTAAACAACAATAGATGGCAACCTCATCATTCTAGAACATGCCAAAAAATATTATCAACTGTTTAGCTGGAATTAATGAAACAAAAATAATTCGAAAAGAAACAGAAGCCAAAAACAATTCTCCTTAAAGGAACTTAATGAATAACAAAACAGATTCGCGGGTTTTTTCAATTTATGGCCCTGTGCCTTAGCGTAGTGGCCCAGCGAGTCGTTTGATGTCCTACTATTTTAGGACTCGAGAGTTAAAATTTCAATTCAGACATCACAAAAATATTTTTTTCGACAATCCTCTGTCATCATTTTATGTGGAAAAGCTCTGAAAAAGCTTCCCAAATATGTCGTTCAGATTCGTTGTTAAACTGTAGGCCCCATCACTTAACGAATTGATGCACTCAACATAGATTGTGTGAGAAGGCAGATCGTGGTTCTGCTTAAAACATTGTAATGGCCAGGAATGTATGATTTAGCCTGGTTTCTATCTAATCTATTGTGCGTTCATTTATTTCAATGCTAAGCTGAGCATTTTTAATAGTAGGAGATATTTCCAACTTTGTAAATTCACTTTACTTATGTAAAATTCAATAATTATGCTTTTAAATGAAATTTTTTAGTACTAAGAACTATAACAGTTGCATTCAGTTTTAATTTTAATAATTTAATTACAAATTTAAATAAATTTTTTTTTTTTAATTTTTTAGAAAGTGACACAAATACATTTCAAAATCCTTAAATCAAAATAAACAATTTATGGAAAATATAAAAGATAATATAAATAATGCCAAAAAGGTAATAAATTTTAATCGCCTTTAATTTTTTTCGTGGAACAGTTAATTAATAATTCATATGTTGAAAATGACAAAATTAGTTATGAAATGATGATGAATTTTCATTAAAGATAAACAATAAATGGAAAACTAATTTTAAATTCATACGCGTTAATATTTATTTGTTTGTTATTTTTAGTTTTTTGTAAATATTTAAAAAGTTTTTTTTTATTTTATTTTAAAAACATCAATTCGGTTAAGTTAAATTTATTGAAATGTTATTTATTAAACAAATTGTAAAAAAATTTCGAATTATAAAACAAAAAACCAAAAAAAGAAAAACTTTGTAAATAACAATATCAAAGAAGTGCTAGGGCTTCATCAGTGTAGTTGCGTTCTCCCTTTTTGTTTTGTTTTTGGTCTTTGTAATTCCTCCACTTCCCATTCTCCCTTTCCTACTTCCTCTCATATTTCCTATCACCTCTATTATCCTTCCTTTTTAAGAACGTTGTACAATGGCTCAATTCGACCTCCGGCTACTGTACTTGTCTCTGTCGACAAGTACACGTCCTCTAACGAAACCTAACCTAATCTTGTAAATAACACATCAGTTTTGTTGATTATGATGATTGATTGAAATTTGAATCGTTTTTCTTTCAGTGTATCAAACAAATATTTGGGCAATTCACACGACTTTGTATCGTGTATGTTGTATTGAATACACTTGGTTGTTTGTGAACGCTCAATGCTATGCTGTATTATGTATTTCGTATTCCAAAGGTATTTTTTTTGGCATCCAAACAATTTGATAGCACGAAACCAACAAAACTTTTGAAAATCATATGACAGCATATCGCTCCTTTATTGCAACATAGTCATATCTCAAAAAAACTTGAACTTGGCAAAATGCGATTTAAGTTTTCAAGACATAAGTCCTATGATCTAATTGTCGCAAACACTTTTTGCTATAACTTCGGTTCAGCTTGGGATATAAAACTGATTTTTTTTTCAACATGTACAGAAGGTCTAAAAGAGCAGTTTTGCTTAAGTAACTACAAATTTTTAATTTTTTGAGATATGACTATGTTGCAATAAAGGAGCGATATGTATACACATTTTTTTCATTCACACAATTTGATAGCACGAAACCAATACAACGTTTAAGAACATATGAAAAAAATGTGTATAAGTGTATCGGTTTTTTACATGAAAATTATCAACAACAATCATACACTGTTGTATAATCGTCCAACAATACACTCAATACAACGATACAACGGCTTGTGTGAATTGCCCAATTGTCTCATTCTCTCTTTCTTATTTAGTCCTTTCGGTTTTTTTAAATAATTAAAATAAAAACAACAACAACCACAAACAAATCTGTTTGTAAATTCAATTATTCTGTCTTTATTTGTTTAATTTGTTGTTGTTGTTGTTTTTAATGTTCATTTAATTCATTTTCATTAATTCATTCATTTTAATGTAAAATATTGTAATAAGATTATCATCATCATCATTATCATTATTATTCTTATTATTATTGTTATTTAATTATAAAATTATCATTACTATTATGACTATAATATACACTCATTATTGTCGTGTTCTTTTTTGAATCATAACTTGTAACATCTTTTGTTCGTGTACAATTCGTTTTCGTTCGTTTTCTTAATTTTCCAATTAATTTCTTTGTTCTTTTTTTGCATTAGTTTCTGCTCTTAATAACGATGATGATGAGCATTTTAGAAGAGTGAAAGAACAAATAAGTTTTGTTGTTATTTTTATATGCAAACCAACGACGAATATCCATTCAATTAAGAGCCATAGAGTTTAACATGAATGCGTGATTGATTTGTAAAGCCGAAAGTACATACCATCCGTTTCATTCTTGCATTCTATGCGGTTTTTATTGCAAGTTACACACAATGCGTTTTATGTGACTGGTTTTTTGTTGTTTGTATACATATTTTGTTCATAAAAGAAATGTGTTTAAAAACTGCATTTTAATGTATTTTCCTCTTAAATTAGTGAAGTTTTATTGTGAAATACGTTTTTATTAATATTTTTGTAATGCAAAAAGAAAAATGCGAAAATAGCAATGAACTATTTAAACATATTTATCGAAACCATTCACAATAGTATATAATTTGACATGCCAAGTTTAAAAAACTGCTGACATTTTCCAACACTGCATGAGTCGCATAGAAAAGTAGAAAGTAATCCTACTTTTCAATGCGTCTATGCATTCTATGCGTTTCTTCTGTAACTTGTCACAAACAACTACACTGATTCTACTTTTTTGGTATTCGCATGTAACGCAAGCACGCATTAAACGGATGGTATGTACTTTCGGAGAAAAGATGGATAATTTATACACATGCATAGATAACAATACGACCTGATGGCAAACCATTCATCTCGTATACTTGAGAAACATTCCTGTTTACATACATGTCCCGATGAATATCAAAAGTTTTTAATATTTGTGTGGCCAGTGTAATAAGTAGTAAAAAATTCTCTCACATCAGATCGTATTTACAGACGAAGTTCCCTAGTGTAATTGTTACTTAAAATATGAGAGATCTGTAGATCTGTTTGGAAAAGAGGCCACAAATTTGAAATAAATACTTATATATTTTTTTTTAATATTATATTTTAAACTAAAATTGTTATCAAACAATAGTACTAATATGTACAAAAAATACATTAAACGGTACTTTAAACAGCTACAGGAACAGCTATTTTCTAATCCTAAGTGGATTTCAAGGCTAAAATAGTATTTTTCTCTCTCTCTATGCGATTTTCATTGGCTTGTTTCAGTTTCTTAATTATCTTTGAAAATGTTTTGGGTTTTCTAAGAAATCTTGTTCTTTTGATCCAAGATGTTATTTGTTGTTGTTACTGTCTCCAGGGATTGTGAAAGAAAACTTTTTAAGGCTGAATGTAGTCTCTTAATTTGTTAAAATTTAAAAAATCATATTAAAAAAGCTGTTCTTCGTTATCAGTACTCGAAACTTAGGTTTGTTGTCAAACGTTTTAGCATACCACCACCTCAATAGTATATAAATTAGTAAAAAAAAAAAAAAATGCTACATCTATGAAAAAAGTACATTTAAATGCGTAAAAATTATTAAAAGCAATTAATTATTTAAAGCAATTAAAGTACTTCTTAAAATTTAATAAAATTTTTAAAAATACGTTTAGAGGCATTTAAATGTTTTCTAAGACTTAGGGCCATTATTACAAGTTGCCGTTAAACTTGGGTTTAGTTAAAGGTACCTTTAGCTAAAGGGAACTGTAAATATACCTTTAACTGATTTTCGTTATTACAACTTACAGATAAAATAAAATTAAAATATGGCAGTGGCGGAGCAAAGTCGATAAAACTGCTCAATTAAACAAGTTTTTTTTTTTAACGCAGTGGCAACAGCGGACTTCGTTTTTTTGTTGCATATGCTCATTTTGTTTAAATTTGAAGCTGCCATATCGAAAAGAGTATATGACATGGCAAGTTTAAGCATAAAGTGACCTTTAAATGTTAAAGGTAGGATGATCTTCCCTTTAGCTTAACGATCACTTCTATCTTATTGGGTACTCATAATAATGAAAAACAATTTATCTGCCCGTTAAAATCCTCCCTTTAGTTAACGGCAAGTTGTAATAATGGCCCTTAAAAATACACTTTAAACTTTTAAAAGTACTAAACTTTGCTAAAAAATATTACTTTTAAAATTTCAGAGTTCATATTTATAAACTACATTTTAAGTCTTAAAAGTACTCAAAAATGTACTAAATTGAGCATAAAATCTTCAAAAGTACTTTCTAAAACTTAAGTGTACCTAAAAAAGTACTATATGTAGCTGTTAGCCTTAAAAACACTTTTAAAACTTAGAAGTACCTAAAAAAAGTACCAAATGGAAAAACTTAAGATTTAAAAGTATTTAAAAAGGACTAACTTTAACTGTAGACCTATAGAAGTACTTTTTTTCTTCAGCTCTGATTTTAGTTGATTGAAAAACTACATTTTTGGATTATACACCATAGTACCATAAAAGTACTTTTTGTTAGTAAAGCATTTATTTTAAATTTAAATGGAAAAATTTGTTCATATAAATTATAAAAGCATTAAAAGGGTACATAGTATCAGAATGTACTTAGTACTTTTATTTTTTTTTTTGGAATATAAAATACATTTAATTAATTTTTAAGTCTTATTTTGAAATCGAATTAAATGAACCCATATGCCATTACCTCTTTCAACCTAGCTGGGAAGAAAATTTTGTTAATTTTTATAAAAAAAAAAAAAATATTGAAGGCTAGCTGTACAGCCAGCCATACCATGTTCTATACACTATGTATACAATCTAGATTATTTCCTGGTGGAGTGTAGGTAGCACTGTAGTGGATCAAATACAAAAAGCACCTGTAATCTCTAGTTTTGAAACACTTAAAATATTAAAAAAAAAAAAACAATTTTCCAATATTTCTAAGCTAATAATACTATACTACTATTACAACTATTTTTGGTAAAATCTTTCTTAAAATACAAAAGAAAAAGAAAAACAAAACAAGAAAAACAAAAGAAAAAATATTTATTTAGTTTACAATTTTTCCTTTTTATTGTTAAATTGTAGTTGAAATATGATATTTTGTAAATATTTAAATTAATCAATTAAAATGAATTTCTTTTTTGTTTTTTTTTTTTTGTCACTCATTTTTAATTTAAGAATTTTTCTAAAACACAACAATAACAACAATTCACTTGTAAAATATTTGTATTTAAAGTCTTAACAACATTTCTCATTAAATTGTTTGTTCGTTTGTTTGTTTTATTAATTAATTAAATTAATTATTATTTTGTATTTCTGTTTATGTTAATGTACAAATTAAATTTTATATTTTATTTTTTTTTACAAAATGTATCTATGATTTGTGTAAATATTTTGATAATAATTGTTTTTTTTTTTTCTTTTTTGTTTCTGTTTGTAAAACATACACTGCAAAAATTTATATACGATATATTATATATAAAATGCTTTTTTCATTTATTTTGATTTTTAATTTTATTTATTTATTTACTTAAAACTGTATATATTTATTATTATACTATATGAACTTTTAATTGTTAAAAAAAAAATATTTAAAAAAAAACATTTTTTTTTCGTTATTAATGTGCCTTGTGTAAGGTATATTTAAAGTAAAATTTAAAAAAAAACCAACCCTTTTTTAACTAAAATTATAAAAAAACAATTTAAGGTTTTTAATCTTAAAAAAAAAATTATTTTTAAATAAACAAACCATTTAAACCAAGTTCTTTTCGCCAGAAAATAACAACAAAAAAAAACCATTTTAAAATCAAATTCCAGTTTTAGTAATAAAAATACACGAAATGTTGGGATGGGCTGCCCGGTGACCGCTAGTATTGTATTATAATTAAAAAACAAAACCAAAAAAAAAAAACAAAATTTATTTATTTATTAATTATATTTGTCTCATTTGTAAAGAAAAAAAAAAACAATTTTTAAATGTATACTTGTCTTCTTTATTTACATATTTTCGTTACACCTTGTTTATGTATTTTTTTTTTATTTCAATTTCAATTTCTTTTAAACTTATGGTAAAAACATAAAAAATAACAACAATTTCTGTTTAATTTTTTTTTTTATTTTTTGAATTTAATTTTTGTTATTATTTATCATTAATGTTGTGTGGTAGTTATTATTGATGTTTTCAATCTAACGTGTGTTTGTGTACGAGTAAATGTAAAATTAAAAACAAAAATAAAAATCATTTTAAATCTCATTTTAATTTAAAATTTCTTTTTATTTAATTTTAAAGAGTTTGTTTGAAAGAGTTTGTTTTTTGTGTATTTTTCTCTCTTATACAAACAACTCTTATAAACAACCAACCAACGAACCATCCACCCACTCTTATATTTTTGTTTCCGTTTTTATTCTTCCTGTAAAAGCCTGTTTTTTTTTTTTTGTCTTATTAACGTTGTATGTTTCTATATATGTCTGTATTGTATAAGCAAAATACCCAGTGTAAGCGTGTGTGCGTGTGTGTAAACGTTTTAGTATTCGTAGTGTTTTTTTATACTTGAGAAAACTTGTATTTAACATGAGTTTTCTTTTTCTTTTTGTATTGTTTTGTTGTTTTTTTATTTTATTTTACATTTTACAAATATATTTCATTAAATAGACGTATACTTATACATTTATACTAGTTTAATACATACAAAAATTTTTTATTTTCTACTGATTGAAATGTAGTTTTCTCTTCTCTCTCTTCACTCTCTCTTTCTCGTTATATGTTGTATTTAGTTTTACCATGTTAATGAAATAGTAGTAAACTTCTAAACCAAACAACACAAAAAAAACCCTTTTTTTTAATAAACAACAACTCCCATAACAAGACACACTGAAAACACCCTCAGCAACTCCCTTAAAATATAAAAACAACTCACCCATACACATACATTTAGCAACACTTCATCTCCACACACAACATCATTATCGTTATCATCATCATCATCATCGTCATCAGCATCAAGAGAAAACATTTTAAGCACTCTATTATATAGCATATCCTCTTTTCTCTACCATTCCTAACGGGAAAGATTTTTTGTTATTGTTTTTTTTTTGTTCCTGTATTTAATGGCTTTTTTTTCCTTCTTTTATTGTGTATTTTTCACATTTATTTTGAGATTTTATTTTTATATGATGAATGTATTAGTGTTACATATTATTCTGTTGTTGCGTTTTTTCTATTTTTTTTTCTCTCTCACTCTCTCTCTCACTCTCTCGTAGGTGGGAGTTAGTATAAGTATTTTAAATACTTCCTCTCCTTGCCAAATCTCCATACCATTAATGCTCTTTAATCTTTAGAAAAATATTGTAAATGCTTTTCATAATAAAAATATTGTACGTACATACATACATATGTACATACACTCACCTACACACATTCGTATGTATGAATGTATGTATGTATGTTGCTTTATATTTTAGTTCTTTAGAGAATAGTAAAGAGAGATGGTTTTGGGAAATCATTCTCCCTGGTAACAGATTAATTTCTTTCTTTTCTTTTAATTACTAAAACCGATCGAATAGCGAAAACTAAAATGCAGAATTTAAAAGTATTAATTCTTTGGAAAAAAATATATTTTCTATATTAAAAAGCAGAGATTTTAAACAA
This sequence comes from Sarcophaga caerulescens, assembly GCA_927399465.1. Lineage (NCBI taxonomy): Eukaryota > Metazoa > Arthropoda > Insecta > Diptera > Sarcophagidae > Sarcophaga > Sarcophaga caerulescens. Next base: position 9,585,446 of record OV656872.1, read on the forward strand.
TAAATTCATCTTAAAGGACCTGTTCTAAGAATAGAAATAGAGAACAGAGTAAAAGAGAGAGAAAGAGAGAGAGAGAGAGAGAGACGGAAGAATTGTTCTTAATTTATAAAAATTTTTACTTATGAAGTACTGTACGCCATTCTAAGAAAAATTAATGGCAATATTTTCCACATACAGTAAGACCTTGATTATCCGTGATTCGATTATCCGGGAACATCAATTATACGGGATGGAAAAAGGAAATTTTTTGCATCGTTTTAATTTTATATTGGATCGACTTAAATTTTTCTGAACCGTTTAACCGTGGTTACCTCTATTATCCGTGATTATAAGCAAAAATTTTTTTCTATATGTACATATTCATTTATTAACTAATAAAAATATCTATTAAAAACTAGCCAAAATTAGTACTCAATTAACCGGAAAAATCGATTATCCGGAATGCTTCCGGTCCCGACTATCACGAATAATCAAGGTCCTACTGTACTATATTTAAAAAAAAAAATTAAATTTAGCAAAATATGTAACCATATTTACTGCAGTTGGCAGTGATAGAGTGGTTCTTTTTGATTTCTTTCTAAATTACCAAATTACTAATTACCAATTAAACTTACCAAAAGGTTAGTAGCATACCTGTTTACGACACGCTCCCTAGGCTGGAAGTCTACGCTGTGGTTGATGTGATTGTTGATTCTGCTACTCCAATTTGTTACACCTATGACATCATTGGGTAATGGGTTAGGGAACTGAGGCGATGGAATCATAAATCGGATTTTTGTGCGGTTAGGGATCTTTGGCAGTTTATCGACGATGGTAGAACCGACTTGCTGATAGAGCTTAATAAGTCTAGCGTTAGACTAATGACAGCTGTTAGATCGGTAATAAAGATTTAAAATAGATCCCAGTCAGACTATTGCAGGATATGTGGAGATGAGGCGACTATTTAGCTCTTGGTAGGAGAAGAATAAAAACGCTTTGTAGTGGACTCTAACAGAATTTCAGTGTTCCGTCGACAGCTGACATTCAGACTAGGCCTAGTTTTCTAATTTATGTAATGAGGAGTGGTGCGTTCATTCTCGCAGTGCTGATTGATTTGTTCTCTGTTTCGCTGTTCTTATTCTTTCTACACCTATAACTTTTTTTCCTGACGTTTTCTTTTTCTGTTAAACAAGCATAATGAGTCCTATAACTTTCGTGGTATTGTGCTTATTTTTCTCAGACCAACCAATCAACTAATAGCATAGTTTTCTTTGGAGAAACTCTGTAACATCTCTCCCAATCCACAGACATATTTTAACCCTCGGAAGTTCATTACGTGATTGAGCGGAAAGTCCAAAAAGTCCTGCTTAGCAGATTCAGATTGACTAGACAGTTCCTTGCTATTCTCCTCTTAACCTCATACACGTTGAGTGCTTCAAATTGATTATTAGATATTATTGCTACGTCTAGAATGCAATAAATTTTTTCTAAAGAATTCTCCATTCTATGCCAGTGCCTTAACTTCACTCTAACTCTATACTTTTCTGTTTACTTCGGCTTCAACTTATTTTCTCTCCATGTGTGAGCAAGGCGTCCACACTATCTGTCTTCATAGTATTCGTATACCACAGAATGGTGCTTGTTTTTAAAGAGAATGTAGCCTCCAATTTGCCTTATTCGCTCTTATTACTTAAGCTCGAAGTAAAGTATTTTCCAAAATCATAGAGTTTTCTTGTTTTGTCCAAAGGACAGTTAAGGGGGTAAGTTATCATTATGAATTTTGTGCCAGATTAGTTTCCCATTAAATCCAGCACAACCTCCAGTATTGCTATAGGACAGGTTCTTATAGCATAGGTTATACCAGCATATGCCAATCTGTTTATCTAATTTTTTTTCTTGAAAAATATTTCTCAAAAAGAGAAAAACACATAAAATGATTACACTCCTTTACAACACTGTTTCTGCCTTACTTTTATTATGCTTCCATTGTTATTGCTTTTAACCTTTTGCCGAGTTGCCATTTTTTTTTGTGTTTGTTTCAATTCCTATAACCGTTATGTTATTGCTGCTGTCGTAATGTTTTCTGCTCTCTTTTTTGTTCCAGCGAGCGAACGAAATATTTCCATTGTAATCAGTTTTCTTCTTTTTCAGCTTCTGCTGTTTTTATTTCATTTCATTTCTTAACTTTTATTATTTTATTATTTTGTTTTATTGTTCGACTTTTTAACTTTTGTTTTGTTGCTGACATTGTTGTTGTAGTTCGTTTTTTTTTATTAATTTTTTTTCGCCGTTTTATGTTCTTAAACAAAATCAGAATCTTTTCATCATTTTTCATTTCATTTCAGTTTTTTAAAATTATTTTTCGGTTTTTTTTTATGTTTGACTCAGCACTCTCTCACTATCTCCCTCTTTCTCTGTCTCTCTCTCTCTTTGTCACACTATCTATTATTGTACTCAGGCTTTTAGCTTTTTGTCGTTGTTATTTATTAACTTCATTGTAAAGAGGAGAGTAGTGTAAGTGCATGATGAGTAGAAGGAGAAATAAATTCACAACACACGCATACACACAGGCACAAATAAGTAGGATACTAATGCTGCTTCAATATTTTGCTATTTTTTTTTTAGTGATGCCAACTCTTAGCGTTTTTAGTTAGAATTTAAAACAATTTTAGCGGATGGAAAAATCAAAGAATGTTTAGTTTAGAAATTTCTTATAAAATATTACATATTTAAACTAACGGGTTATCCATTTCGTGGTTTCAAAAGTAAACGTAAATAAAACACATATAAAATATTGTTTTCATGATATTTCTTTTTTATTGTAAAGTTTGAACGTTGACATTATGCGTGAAACACTACATCATTTAAATGACCTCCACGCGAAGTGTTGCAAGCATTGATTCTTTTGAGGTAATTTTCGACCACTTTTTGACACATATTGGGCGGTATCTCAGCCATAACTTGACGAATGTTGGTTTTTAAGTGCTCAAGAGTTGAAGGTTTATCTGCATAAACACGGTCTTTCGCATAGCCCCACAAAAAAAGTCTAATGGTGTCAAATCGCATGATCTTGGTGGCCAGTTGATATCGCCACGACGAGAAATTACGCGGCCAGGAAATGTCTCTTGCAATAAAGCCATATTCGCTCGAGTTGTGTGGCATGTGGCACCGTCTTGTTGAAACCACATATTCTCCAAGTTGTATTCTTCAATAGCAGGCAAAAAAAACTCGGTTATCATATGACCATAACGCTCCGAATTGACGGTGACAGTCGTTCCATCGTCGTTTTCGAAGAAGTAAGATCCAATCACACCTTCGGACCAAAGAGCGCACCAAACAGTGACTTTTTCCGGATGTAATGGCCTCTCTTCAATTACTTGAGGATTCTTAGAACCCCAAATACGACAATTTTGTTTATTAACATACCCACCGAGTGTGAAATGTGCTTCATCGCTGAAGAAAATTTTGTTCAAAAAATTGCCGATACGCACGATACGTGGCTGTGGCAGAATCACCATTTTTGTAGTAGGTTTTGATAATTTTTATGCGTTGTGTGATAGTTAAGGCGATCCATTTTCATCAATGTCAGACTTTCAACTGAAAAGAAAAAAATTGGTTTCTCAACTTAGTTTGACAGATGTCGAATTCCAGTCCCATACTTTTGAAACCATGAAATGAATAGCCCTGTATTTCGGTGTGGTTGTATTTAAATATGCCAAAAGTATGGACGATTCTGGTGTTTTAAATTTCATTTGTACTTAACAGCCGTAATTGTTTCGTTTACAGATAATTTAAATTGTGAAATATTTTGATTTCTAACTTAAGTTTTCTAAAGATAAATGAAAGATTTTTCTTTGTGGGCACAAGTAAAGCTTTAATCAGACTTTAATGGGTTAATATAGAATTTTTTTTGTTTATTTGTTGGTATCGAAACATGACGTACAACAGGTTCCTATTGAATACATTGCAAGTACAGGCAAGATGAACTGGTATCTAGCAAAGTGTGAATTTATTTCCCCAGTCTAGTTACTTCAGCTTGCCTAAACTATTCTCTTTTGTTAACCTCACATGAGTCGAGTGCTCGAATGGTGGCTTGATTGTTTAGATAAAATTGCTGTGCCATGCTTTGTGTGTGTATTTTAAAAACATTTTTGTTTGCTTGTTAGTACCAAAAACATGGAATACCGATTCATATGGAATACATGCAAGTAACTATGAGTTATTTTATTTTTTTTTTTTTTATAAAGTACTGTTCTGATTTCAAGGAATGGTCCAGCTGAATAGTGTTAATGTACGAGGGCAGTTCGGAAAGTTCTTAGCCTAGCACAAAAAGCGCGGTATAAACAGAAAAAAGTTAAATGTTTTGGAATCTTCCATCTCTGTTATGAACACATGTTAAATTTTGTTTCGATCTGGCAACTCCTTCATATAGAAACAGGTGTTCAAAAAAGACGCATCCTCGATTTTTTTACAATGGAAAAATTTGAAAAATTTTCTGTCATTAAATATTTACATAAAAAAGGTTTATAGGGACAAGAAATTCATAATGATATGGTGAATGTGTTAGGTGAAATGAATGAATTTCTTGTCCCGATAAAACTTTTTTATGTAAATATTTAATGACAGAAAATTTTTCAAATTTTACCATTGTAAAAAAATCGAGGATGCGTCTTTTTTGAACACCTGTTTCTATATGAAGGAGTTGCCAGATCGAAACAAAATTTAACATGTATTCATAACAGAGATGGAAGTTTCCAAAACACTTAACTCTTTTCTGTTTATTCCGCGCTTTTTGTGCTAGACTAAGAACTTTCCGAACTGCTCCCGTATATTAGGTTTGGTTTTTTTTTATTTCCATTACGATTGAAGATAAATATCGCATACATGGTTGTTGGATTTGCATCTTAAGGCTGCAAAATCTATTTCATAGTCATTAAAGTAATGTTACACTGTTTCCCTAAACGTAAAGGCACAACCTCCTTTAACGTTTTTAGTGCACGGTGCACCGGCCAAGGGAAATAAAATAAAAAAATATTCCAAAGTCTTTAATTCGATTTCTTTGCATGAAACATTAATCAAGGTTTTAATTTTGAAGAGTTAGCATCACTGTATTATGAATTTGGGTAATTTTCTGTTTATTATAACGGTAACATTACTGTTATTTATTTTTAATTTCATTTCTTAATTTCGTTGGTACTTTTTCACATTTATTTCATCATTCTCTCGCTGACTCTTAAAATTTGATTTTCTTAACTTTAATTTAATGCCGCTTAAGTGTAAGTGTGTTTGTGTATGCATAAATAAAAGAGCATATGCTCCGGTGTGTGTGAGAGCGTAAGTGTAGTGAATGAAAAATCATTACAATTTAAAAATGAGTTGTGTGCATACTTTTCTATTATATTTTATATCTATGTAGGTGTGAGTGAGTATAAGTGAGTGCCTGTTTTAATTTCTTTTTTCTCGAATACATGTGTGTGCCTCTCTTAATTTTGCCGTTACAAAACATTAAATTTGAATTTAAATTTATTTTTAATTTTAATTGTTTAATAAGCAACAAAAAATACAATATTGTTTTGTTATTATTTTTGTTTTATTATGACATTATTTATATGTTTGTATGTACGTAGGAATGGAATGCCTTGTCTTGGTGTGTGTTTGTTGTTGTATAATTAAATTCAGTGTCTTTTTGTACGTGTTCCTGTTGTTTTTTTTTTTCTAGAAATTTTATTAAAATGAAAGAAAATTTTTTATTATCAAATATAAGGTTTCATTTTAAGACATTTTCTCTCTCTCTCTCTTTCTCTTTTCATGTGTTTTAAAAGCATTTAAATATTATTAAAAATACAAACGTCATATTGTATTACAAAAAAAAAAAATAATAATAATAATAATAATAAAAAATAAGAGGAGAGGACCCTTTTTGTCATAAAATTGTTTTAATTTCATTCATTTTTTGTATAAGTTTTATGGAAATTTATTTGCTTTTTTTCAAAGCAATATTTATTGGATTTTCTTTTCTGGATTTCATTTTATTGTTTTAAGAAATGGTAAAAATGTTTGTAGAATTAAAAAAAAAATAAAAAATAAATTTAATTAAACGACTTTAGCAATTAAAGAAAAAAAGCTTGCCATCATTAAGTATTTAATTTAATGAAATCATAATTCGAAATTTGAAATTAAAAAATCCAAAAAATTTTCTCGAATTAAAAATTTTATTAAAAAATATTCTTTTTCATTTTATTTTCTATTATCTTTTGTATTTGCAACAGAACAAAGCGAAATTGGAAAAACCAAACAATTTTTTTATTGTGTTTATACTAAACATAAATTTAAATACAAAGCAATGTTCTATTATGGTGAACTTTTAATAAAAAAAAGAAACGATTTTAAATATTTAACAATACAACTGAGACTATGAAAATATCCATGCCATTATTGTAAGAATCCTTTCTTTAAAATAATCTCCTTCTTTTTACATATTAATCTTCAGATATTAGTCACTGACTGCACCAGATGGTTATATGAATCGAAGACAATGAACGATATGGCCAAACCAATTCCGTCGTTGGATGTGGAGCGGTTTGTAGAGCACAATTGCCCATTGTGACCATAATATCACCTGTTTGATCTCCATTCTATCATTATTGTCGAAGTGTTGCATGCATAGTTGTTGGCTATAATCTGAAAACCAATGTGTGCTAGTTCCAGCCTTAACAACAAGTTTGTTTAAAGTTACCGTGATAGAATAAGGGTTTTAAAACCCCCTTGACCATCCGAAACTATTTAGATGTCTCTCTCTCTCTCTTCTGTAGAGACGTTTTCTGGGTATTTTCAATTGGCATGAATATTTGACTGAAAAATTGTCTGCTAGCCAGCCACCTATTGAAATTAATTTTCTATATTTTGGTCCATTGATTGATTGATTAATAAATTTGCTCAACCAATCCCCAAACTCATTGAAAATTATTCGTAAATTTCTGAAAATAACTATTGTTACTATTGAGCAACGAACTATACAGAGAGCACCTCAAGAACTTCAAATGTTGCCTTATGCCTCCACTTTTTAATTTATAAATGCTGTTCAATTTCTGTGTTCTATAAAGATCTTTCTTTTTCGAAATCGTTATGCTCTATAAGCCGTATTTTTTTTTTAACATGATCCCGGAGAAGTCATTATACCAATACAGTGCACTATGTTCATACGCTAACCGATTTATTCCCAATTAGCCATCAAGATCAGGCAATTTGAAGTTGTTAAACTTTTTTAAGGAGGCCGAAAAAGTGTTGGAAAACTACCTCAAACTACTACACCTACCTCAAGTACAATGGGTCAATTCGACCTCCGGGTATTGTACTTGTCTCTGTCGACAAGTACACGTCCTCTAACCTAACCTCAAACTAGCTCAGGTGTACATATAAGACGGAGTGTCCCATGAGTGGGCCCATTAGTTCTTATTTAGTTTAAACTACACATTCTTTTCCTATATTCGGTATCGCCCTAGACTATCTTTATAATGATTTCAATTGAACATTACGCCACAATAGTCGATGTAACGTTTCGGTCCACTTTTTCAGCTTGGTCTTCAATACAGTGAAAGGCATTTGGGTATTTGAGTTTATTATATATAACACTTTGGTTGTTATAGCCAGAATATCTGCTTCTTCAATTCCGATTGTAATTGTTATTTGCCCTTGTCGTGTCTCTGGATCTTATTGTCCTAATTGGCATTTGATTATCAGTGAAGATATTTAAATCCCTCAACGATAACTTTACTAAATTATCACTAGCCCTGTATATCAGTGGTGTTGTCGAGCCGGAACGCTCCGGAACGTCGTTCCGGTACTTCCTTTTTGGACAGGAACGCGTTCCGGAACTAAAGATGATTTCTGATAACGAATTCTAATTTTTGACGAATTTTTATATGTATTTGAACCGGGTTTGAACCGAACCCGGACCGGAACAAAAACCGGAACGAACCGGCTTGTTTTTCCGAACCGTGAACCGGAGTCCGGAACGTTTTTTTCCGCTGAACCAGAACTCGACCCGAACCGAAACAAATACGTGAACCCGAACCCGAACTAATTACTACTTAAGAATTTGAGTATTTAAAACCATTTTTTTTAACTCTTTCGGCCGCATTTAACTGTTGCTACCAAGAGAATCACTTATTTTTTCCATACAAAAATGAAGAGCGGGTATTTCCGCCTTTTTATCGTTAAATCATGGTTTTTAACTGTGGGTCAAATGACGGAAATTCCCGCGATGACGGGATTGCACTCATAAATTCAATTAGTTTTATGCTATATACAGGGCCGATCCTGGCGACGGGCGAAAATTGGGGGAAATCTCCCTCCCCCCCGTCGTCAAATTTGGGACATGAGACCTCAAAAAAAACGCCGTCGTCAGGATTATCATGGAAAATCACCCCCGTCGTTAAATTTGGGACATGAGACCGCTCAGAGCGGCCGCCTACCCAGGATCGGTCCTGTCTATATAATTACATATACGCGTTCCGGTAAAAAAAATTAGCACAACACCATAGATTACAACCCTTCAGTCAGGATTACGACCTAGCTTCTCACGCCGCTCATGTTGTATGTGTTAATTTTATACGTGAGTGGCGGGTCCCAACAGTTTAAAATCGACTCCGAAAGACAGATTTTTGAGAAACTTTTCATGGTATTAGAGTGATGCCATTGATAGCACAGATTCTGTCCAGTATCCCATCATCATCAAGAAGGACAATAAAAAATTATTTTTTAAATTGAATTTTTTGAATTATTTTCTTTTATTTTTTTAATAAACCATTCTGATTAATCCATCCTCTACAAATATGAGATTAAAGTTGAAATTCCTATGCATTAAATGCTGTAGGAAAATTAAATTTTAAAAGCTAAAATTAAAAATTCTTTAAATCGATTGTCAATAATGGAATCTACAAACATTTTTATACAATTCCTGTATTTAAAAAAAAAGAATAATAATTTTTTTTATTTTGCATTATTAGCTGTAGAATTTTTTAGTTGAAAATATAATAAAAAAAAAATAACAAAATATTTTGCATATACATTATTAATTAAATTAATAATTAATTAAATATTTTTAAGTTTTAAGTTTCAAGCAAGCAAAAAAAATCAAAATAAAAGTATTTTTAAACAAATTATTTTAATTGATTTCAAAAAAAAAAATATATATGACTAATGAACGTGTTTTTTAAGTTTTCTTTCTATTTTTGATTAGTTTTTAATTAATTTTAAGTTTTTTTTTAGTTTTTAATTACATGTTGTGTTATCAAATTTTCATAATTTATTGGAGTTTAAAAAAAAAATAGAAACAAAAAAAAAACGAAATAAAATTCTTTTAAAATATGAATGTAACTGAATATGCCATAAACAATAATATTAAAAATAGAAGAACATAAAAATCAATAATAAATATTCTAAAAACAAATATAAACGAACAAAACTTCAATAAATGAATTGAATTTGAACTGGAGTTGGAATGTAAATCACCATCAACAAGCCAAACCAAACCTAATCTGATCAAATACACGCGATACAATTCACAATTTAATTCAATCCAATTGAATCGAATCCATTTTTATTATTATTACATACGATTACACGCACAATAATTTTCGACAAATTAAAAAAATCTTTCAACGACTCTGCGTACAATATTTTAAAACATTTTTTTTATTTTTTTTTTTTTTAATTTTTATTGCATTTTGCTTATTTGCTTACACAGAAAATAATTAAAAAAAGCCGTTTTTTGTGCTGAAAAAAAAATAAAAAAAATATAAAATAGAACTGAAAAGTGGTCGTTCGATAAATCTAAAAATTCTAAATCAACGTATAACCAACCATATTGTACATAACTGTACATATGTATATGCATTGTAAATAAAGTGTGAATGACATTTTGGCGTCATCATTAGTGACACACAAACAAACTCAGCGATAAATATCGATAAATTTGTTACGATTACTTTAATGCTTGTAATACATACACTAAAATGCGTGGTTGCTGTTGTTTGTTATTGTAGAACAGAGAACACTACAGCACAAACACAGCATAGAATAGAATTGAAAATAAAAATAAAATATACTTACTACATATTATTAGTATGTACTTATATGTATGTATATGAGATATTTATTTATTTGTTTATTTATCTGTTTGTTTATTATATTTACAGAACGGGGAAGTATACCCTTAGGCACTAGAGAACATATGGATTTCATTGATTAATTACGGGTTTATGACAATTTTTTTGTTTAAAAGTTCTATTTAAACTCTTTAAAATTGTACGATTTATCTCTAAAACTCTTATACTCCTACTCAATAATACAAAACTTTTATGAGCTAAAGAATCTGGAAATTTTTTTTGCCTTCTAAAAGAAAGGTCGCCGTGGTCTAGTAGGTAGTGTGCTGGCTTATTAGACGTAAAAGCCAGGGTTCGAGTCCCAGGCCAGACATCAAAAAATAAAAAAAAAATACAAAAAAGTATTTTTTCGGCGATTTCTTCTCAGTTTCTCAAAAAATCTGTCGTTCGGAGTCAACTTTAAACTGTAGGTCCCGCCAATTATGTATAAAATTAACACACACAACATAAGTGGTGTGAGAAACTGCGGGCTTCTTGGGGACGATTGCCTATAGACTGTCTAATGGTGAAGGTATAGCGCTGGCCAATTTATAGTCACCTAGCAGCAACTCGTTTCCTTGCCGTTCGCATCTTCCCCCTTTCCACCTTTCCTAAAAAACCTGCACAATGCATTGCATGAGTAGGGGCCATCCCCTGAGTACTGGTTTCATAAAAAAAAAAAAAGCTATTAAAGGGTCCGCCAAATAATTTTTTTTTTTGAAAATGCTTTAAAAAAAAACTACTGAATATTTTCTCAAATTTCTTTTTTTTATTTGAAAGTACAATCCTTCCGGTTAATAATGGAAAATAATTTCATTCAAATGGTTGCCTCGGCTGGCCATGCAGTAGCCTACACGATCGGTCCAAGTTTTAAGCACATTATCGATCGTGTGCAGCTGTATTTCACCAATGGCTTCACGAATATTGTCCTTTAAAGCGTCAATTGTCTCTGGCTTGTCTCGGCGTAACACTTATCTTTGACGGCACACCACAAATAATAGTCCAACGGTGTCAAATCGCAGCTCCGAGGTGGCCAAACGACATCAGCTCTGCGTCTGATAATGCGGTCTTCAAAAACAGGGCGCAAAACATCGAGTGTAGCTTCGGCTGTGTGGCACGTAGCGCCGTCTTGTTGAAACCAAATCGTCGTTCCGAAGTTATCTTGACGTATATCACAAAATCACAAAAAATGAGTTACGACTATTATTGAACATTAAATTATTAGCTCTATCGATGTGTTTAATCCCCAAGTCTTTATCTTCTGTATTTTCTAAGATATTTAAAAGCTATTTTGCCGTACATCCATTTTTTCTATAAGCTGTGAAAACTTTAAATTCAATTTCCCAAAAAAATATTTTTTGGAGTTACGTCAAGATAACTTCGGAACGACGAAATGTTGCCAATAGCCTCCTCTTCAATTTTTGTGAACAAAAATTCGTTCAACATGGCCCGATAATGATTGCCATTGACTGTAACGGCCACTCCTTGCTTCTGCCACAGCAGCAATATTCTCGGGTGTACGCACTGTTTTTTGGCTTTTCACGCTTTGGTTTATCGATGAGTATGCCAGTTTCTTTCACTTTTTTCACCAGATAACGAACATACGGAGCTAACGGTGCTTCTCTTCTTCCAAAATCCGTACGCAATTTTCGCACACATTCTGCAACATTACCATGATTTTCAAAGTAATGTCGCAATATTTCCCAGCGTTGTTCAAGCGTATACACAACCATATTCGTTCAACGGAAGGATAAAACTAATTATCTGTCAAATCAGACATGAGCTAAGTGTTACCATTCACGAAATAAGCACTAGTTGAAAAAAAAAAACGTTAGATGGCGAACCCGATAGCATCTCCTACTTGTATATAATGGCAAAAAAAACTTGCCCGAAATGTTTTTAAAATCTTGAGAGGATCAATTTTTTCAGTGTTGTTAAAGATATGTTTTTTTCTAAAGTTTTATTTCAAGTTAAAGTTGTGGATCTTTAAAAGAAAACACCCTTTACGATATTCTAATTGTAATCCAATAATTAATCCCAGTATGTGCTCTTGTCTTGTCTGGGTATACCATCCCTTATTAAATAAAGCCTTTCGAGTGTACATACATACAGTGAGCGTCAAAATAAAGTAAACACCTTAAAATCTTGTAAAAACTGTTTTATTATATTTACTTTGATGACAAAGTTTTGGAAAAAATTTTACATAATTCATAAATAACTTAAGAAAAATAAAATTCATTAACAAAAAATTGAAAATCTAAGGAATTTAACAAATTAATTCACTTTTAGCGGAAATGTACCAATATTTTCGCATCAAAATAAAGTAAACAGGTATATTAAAATTGTCTAAAAAATTGTATTTAATATTTTGTTTGTAATCCTTTTGACTTTATTACAGCTGACAATCTTTTAGGCATTGAATCAACAAGTTTTTTCATAAAATTAGGTTGAATTTTATTTCATTCGTCCTGTAAAACTGCCTTCATGTGATCCTTGCTAGAAATATTTCTATCTCTAATTTTTTTTACCGAGATATTCCCACAGGTGCTCGATAGGATTAAGGTCTGGGGATTGTGGTGGATGATCCAGAGTTTTTGGACAATGATGAAGCAACCACTCTTTTACAATTTTGGAGGTATACTTAGGATCATTGTCCTGTTGAAACATCCAGTTTTGTGATAGTTCTAATTTCTCTACACTAGGGGCTACATTTTGCTTCAAAATATCTAGATAATCTTCCTTTTTCATTGTAGATTCTATAAATACCAGATTACCAACCCCTGATGCCGCCATAGATCCACAGACCATTACTGATTCTCCGCCGTGCTTTACCGTCTTTGTAACATGTTTATTGCTGAAGGCTTCGTTTTTATTTCGCCATATTTTAGGTGGTTTTTTTATACGAAATATCTTAAACTTGCTTTCATCAGTGAAAAGAATATTATTCCAAAAAGTTTGAGGCTGGTTTATACATTTTATGGCGAAATTTAAACTTTTGACTTGGTTAACCTTGATATGAAGGGCTTTTTACGTGGTACTCTACCATGTAATCCATTTTGATGTAAAGATCTTCTGATAGTACTTGCGCTCACTGGCTATCCAGAGGTTTTTGCAATGTTTTCAGCTATTTTTACAGCACTAGAAGTTGGATTTGCCTTTACTTTCCTTACTATAGCTCTTATTTCGGTTTCGGTTAAACGCTTTGGCCGTCTTGCACCGTGTAAATTTTCAAGGGTATTGTGTTTGGCATACTTGTCTATGATTTTTTTTTTATTGTACATTGGTGCCTTCCAACGATTTCTCCTATTTCACGCAGGGATTTTCCTTTTCTATGTAAATCTAATATGATTCCAAGTGTCTCAACTGAAGTTTGTCTTCCCATAGTAAGTTTTTCGCTATTTTACCTCTTTCAAAAATAAACTTGAAACTTCCAACTACTTTAAAGCGTACTTTATCGTGTTATACTTTCAAAAATTTTAAATTTTTACTTGTGCAATAAAAAGGTTTTTTTATTTTGCATTGGATGACGCCACTGTTGACTTTATTTTGATGCGAAAAATATGGTACATTTCCATTAAAAGTGAATTAATTTTTTAAGTTCTTTAGTTTTTCAGTTTTTTATTAATGAATTCTATTTTGCTTTAGTTATTAATTATTATTAATTATGTAACATATTTTTTTAAACTCTATCATTAAAGCATATTTAATAAAACCTGTTTTACAAGATTATGTGGTGTTTACTTTATTTTGACGCTCACAGTATGTTGATGGTTGAGTGGAAATGAGAAATAAAAAAAAATCGAAATTCATCGAAGTATCGTGTTTGGCTTCAGTTCAATTCAGTTCATTTATAAATTTAATTATTTGTTTATTTAAATAATAACAAATATACATACATACGTATACATACATACAAAGATATATGTATGTGTATATAAATGTATTTTAGTTTATTAAGAACTTTTTTCGTTTTTTTTTGTAATTTTTTCTCAACTACGAATTACGATTTAAAGCCAACATTCTTTAGAATTTTTTTTTAATATTTTTTTTTCTTTCTTAAAAATAAACAGAAATTGTTGTTTGTTTTATTGTTTATTTATTTTTTTTTTTTGGTAATTTTTTCTCTATACGATGTATTTATTTATTTATTTACAATTTTATGATTCAAAGTAAGAAAATAAAAGAAATTATTATGTTATCTTAATTAAATAAAATAAAATCGAATAAAACCAAGAAAATACAATAAAACTTCATTCACAAAGGAGAGCTACAATTGACAATAAGTGCCTTCAAAAAAAAAAAAAATTCTTCTTAAACTTTGAATCATAAGGTTTTCTTTTAATTTAAATTTTCAATGTTGTTTTTTTTTTCTGTATATTTCCTTTAAAATAAAATTGTTTTTGGAAAATTGTGCATTAATCTATTTTCATTTATTTGTTCGTGTTTGCTTAAAACTTTATGTCCCCTAGACTTTTGTAAGGGTCGTGAAACGTTGCAGAATCTGTGCGATCAAATACCCGGTGATGCTCTCTTGTACTCGCTATTTCGAGAAAGTGCTGAACCAGTCAAATGTCCCCTCAAAGGTAAGTCAATTACATACGATTTGAAAAAAAACATTTCAAACGTTTTCTAAAACTATTAAAAATTGTATTTAACAGGTCCATTCATTTTCACTTATAATCGTGGTAATGGTGAATGTAAAAATCCCGTATCGAACATTGAAAGCTGCACCGAAGACAGTCGTTTGCTATTGAGTTTTCAAGCCTGTCCAGATGTGGTGGGGACAGAAAGTACAGGTAATTTTAATTCTATTTCACACAAAGTTTTCTCCAGCATTTTCAAATCGAAAATGGTTTCACTTTCACAATATTTGTTCATTTAACCTTCCTATACCCGCGCCAAAAAGTGAAACACCAATACCCGCGCGTTCGTCTGTGAGACCGACAATAGTATTGTTACGTTTTTACCTTTTAAAAACGTTAAAAATATGAGTTCGTAGATTGCAAATAAAATAAAAATAAATCTGTGTTTATTTTTCAATCAATTCTTTATTATCGGCACAACTCTTGTGCCACTGTTCGAACTTCTTTCACTTATACAACGATAACTTTCACAATATGTGCTCCTTTTCGTTATATTTCTCTGCTTATAACCTTTTTTTATAAGCAACAACACTTGTTAGTTATTCTTCTTTGCTCGCAACCTTTTTTGTAAGCACCACACTAACAACTGTTTTCCCAAACGCAACTTGTCTGCACACAAGTCTGACCGAATTAAAGCTCGATAGATTTAACTCACACCGACGTGACGTCGTCTTACACGATTAAATTCAAACTCGATCTCCGAGAATCACGTGTCTTCATACACGACTGACTGAATTCTAACTGAATCAACGTTGCTCGCTTTATCTTGCCTTTTATATCACTGGATCAACAGTGTGATATAGTATAGATATAGTACAATGGGTCAGTTCGACCTCCGGGTACTGTACTTGTCACAGTTGACAAGTACACGTCCTCTAACCTAACAGTGTGATGAATGCCCTTGAAGGATGATGACGACCTTCGGGAACAATCCAAAAATGTAAACAACTTGTTTCCATTTTTGTTGTTCGTGTATCTTATTTACTTTCGTCCAGGCAGAGTTGTTGTTGTTTTGTTTGTTTGTCTTTCTGCTATATTTTTTTATACACGGACGTTGTTGCTATATTTTTTTGTTTATTCATCGGTCTGTTGTTTTTGTTGCTATATGCTTACTCATTCGTTGATCACGTGAACAACTGCATTGTTTTGTTTTTGGAGCTTTTGTTTTTATGCGTGATCAAGTCCATTGTGTTGTTTTTGGAGCTTTTGCTTATTATTTTAACAACACATTTCCATTTTCGTAACAGTATTATTGGTCGTTATTTCATTTTTTTTTGGTTATTTCAAAAAAATTATTTTGAATCAAAAACGAAGCTTATTACGAATAATGAAGCTACCAGTGATATCAACTTACTGGCACTATTTTTTTTACCAAAAAAATTGCAATAATAAAAAAATCGGTCTCACAGACCAACGCGCGGTTCCTATACCCGGTTAATTATGAATTTTTCAGTATAATACACAGCGTTCACTTCCTGACTGTTTCTTTGAAACAAAATTGTCGAATACTTTGTAAGCAACAGCAGTTCAAGAGCTACTGTACATCTCCAAGTACGATGCAAAGCGCAGCCTTAAAATCATGTGCGTTGATTAACGACTTTTTAGGCCTTGAATGGAAGAATTGAAATGGAAATTGACGCATGTTTTCAACATGAAAGTCACGAATTTGTAAAGCCTAAATTGTTAACCACCTTTAAAAACATAGCCTGCTTGGCTGGCATTCCTCAACTATTCCGATAGCTTTCTGAAGACCAAGATTCCTTCGATACATGTTACCAAATGCCGGATAATGACAGAGACTCCTCGATATTACAGCTTCCGCAGAAGATGCTGTGAAGCATATGCTCTGAGTCTCAACCTCACTTGAACGCAGATGTAATGCATACATATGTACATACATAATTGGTCATTACAACCCTTCAGTCAGGCCTATTGACCTAGTTTCTCACACCACTTATGTTGTGTGTGTATTTAATTTTTATACATGAGTGGCGGGACCTACAGTTTAAAGTCGACTCCGAACGACAGATTTTTTGAGAAACTTTTCATGGCAATTTTATTTACTCTCAGAGTTTTTGCCAGAAATCTGCTGAGAGGAAATTACCGAAGAAATACTTTCTGTATTTTGTTATGATATGTATCTTGCCTGGGGCTCGAACCCTGGCTTTGCGTCTAATAAGCCAACACACTACCTACTCGACTACGGCGACTTTAGATGTAATGTGATAGTTTAATTTGGGTTTAATTTGTCTTTTCCAATTATCCGATGGCCTTCCTATACATTGACTATCTTGTAGGTTCTCGTAGCATAGGTTGTTTAGCAATATTGTGTGATTGTTTACGCATTGTGCGTTCAAGTCAATGCTTCTGAGGATTTCGATTCAAATCGGCTGACGACCAATGTCTGACCAGAGTCGACCAACAGCAGTTTATAAAAACTTGCGTGGAATGAATGCCACGAAATGCAGCATTCCATGCTTCAACGTCTTACAGCGATGTAGATTTTACATTCGAGTATAGCATGAGAAGGATTCCACAATAATTTAAATTCACGGACAATTTTTTTTGGTCTTTGTTTAACGACTAAAGATGGATACATGGGTTTTGTTTATCACATAAAAAATGATTTTGTCTTAACTAGTCGTTGATTCTGAATGGTTAATGTTTGCCCATAAATTCACATTATTTGCCAATATTTATCTTTAAGCCAACATGTGATGCAGTTCTTTAAAGGGGTGAAAGCGTACTCTAATGTCAGCCCTCTAGATCTCAAGTAAATCTTCTCCTATGCGATGCTGATTTATTTATTACCAAAGCGCAAAAGTAATCCTCCTATCAGAAAATGCTATAAATTTTGCGATTGGCCCCTAATGTCAGTTCTCTTTTGACATTTGTGTAGTAAACACATGCGAAATACACGTTAATAAACAATGTTACGCTACACTGCTCCAGAACGCGGAATATTGCTGACTATTTAGTTGACCAATAATCGGTGGGTGACTTTGGCACAACGTGAATTTCGTCGCAGATTTCCTGGCCGTCCAACGTCTACTGGTGAAACACTGCGACTTTTAGCCGCTCGCCTCGAAGAGACTGGCACAACACGAGATGCTGCCAGGCGTGGCAGACCCCGGAGTAGCCGTTCTGCAGAGAATATTGCTGCTGTAGCCGAGGATGTCATGGAAGCGCCGTCGACATCGACCAGACGACGTGCCACGCAAATGGGTATCAGTCGACGGTCTTTACAGCGAATTTTGATACAAGATATGAAAATGTTTCCGTACAAAGTCCAGACGGTGCATCAGCTGTTAGCTGCTGACCGCCAATCGCGTCTAACATACGCTCAAGCCATCCTTAATCACCACCAAGAGGAAGATGATTTTTCATCAAAAATAATCATGAGTGATGATGGCCATTTTCATCTTAGCGGGTACGTAAATAAGCAAAATTTACGCTTCTGGGGCACTGAAAATCCGCGTGTAACCCACGAAGAGCCATTACACCCGCTCAAAGTCACTGTATGGTGTGCTGTTTTTGCTGGAGTCATCGGACCTTTTTTCTTCGAAGACGTCGCGGGCCAAACGGTTACTGTGAATGGTGAACGCTACAGAGCAATGATCAACGAGTTCTTTTTGCCGCAACTTGATGAATTGGGATTGGAAAACATGTGGTTCCAACAGGACGGTGCAACGGCACACACTGCACGTGCCACAACCGATATGCTGAAGGATGCATTTCCCGGGCGCCTAATCTCCCGTTTTGGCGATTTGCACTGGCCAGCAAGATCGCCTGATTTGACCGCTCCAGACTTCTTTTTGTGGGGCTTTTTGAAGTCGCGGGTTTATGTCAACAAGCCTCAGACTCTTGCAGCTCTTAAAGACAATATCCGTCAAGAATGTTTTAGCCAAAGTGATGGAAAATGCCATAAAAAGGGCTCAAATGACAATCAACTGTGGCGGCGGCCATTTACATGACATCATATTCTCGACTTGATGTAAAAAAAATTAAAAGACCAAATAAAAATAATCCACAAGAAGAATCAAAGTTTTTCATTTTTTTTTAATTACAGCCAAAAAACATCGGAAGTTTACTTTTGCGCCACCTTGTACATACATAATTGGACATTACAACCCTTTAGTCAGGATTCCGACCTAGTTTCTACTACCACAGTTTTTGCCAGATATCTGCTGACAGGCAGTCGCTGAAGAAATATTTTTTATATTTCTTCGTTTTAATGTCTGACCTGGAGTTTGAAGCTTGGCCTTACGTCTAATAAGCCAACACACTACCTACTAGACAATGGCGACTTTCAATCCAATCCAATGCTTCTGAGAATTTCGATTCGTATAGGTTGACTACCAGTTTCCGACCAGAGTCGGCAATTTAATATTGTTAAGGGCCAACACCAGTTTATTGAAACTGGCATAGGATGGATGACGCAAAATGCAGCATTCCATGCTTCACTGTCGTACAGCGATTGAGATTTACATTCTAGTACAGCATGAGCAGGCTTCTATAATAATTTGTGTCCATCGAAAGTTTAAACATGAATCCATCAGTTTTTGTCCAATATGTTTCTCAGATAACAAAATGATTTTATCTCATCAAGCCGTTGATTCTGGAAGGTTAATCTTTGCTCATAGGTTCACATTTATTTGCATTATTTGCCGATATTTACATATCTTCAAGCCAACATGTCGTGCTGTTCTAAAAAGAAAGCAGTTCTTAAAAGGGGTGAAAGTGTGCCTTCTAGATCTCAACTTAATCTTCTCCAAGGCGATGTTGATTTATTCATTGCCACATCATCCAAATAGTTAAAAAGCAATAACTGAAACGCACATCCTGAACGTATACCTAAGTTATTGTTTAATTTGTTGCTGACCTCATTGCTCTTCATGAAGAATTCAACAAGTTTCCTTCTGCCATAGAGTAGACCCATAATGAGTGTGAGCAGTTATGCTGGTCATGTGATTTAGACTTGATTATTATCCAAAAATAAAAGTTCAATAAATTGTTTGCTTTAATAATTGTACTCGTACACGCCGTCATCTATTGAAATTCGTCCTAATTTTCGTTACTGATTTTATGGAACAGAAGTCGTTGTAAATCCTTCCTCGTCATACTCATCATATTTATTATTTTTATTTTTCAGTGGAAGAATTAACCTGCCTGGCTACATGGAAAGATGGCAATTCACGTTATTTAGTGGGACTAGTTTCGCATCATCATGCCATATCGAATGAGGAACGTTATCGTTGTTTTGTCTACGAGAAAATCTCATCGTTAATGGGTAATTGTAATGCCATTTTATAGTTTATAGCTGTACAAAGTATTTGTTTTCATATGCCAATTAATTTTTAACAGATCTTGGCCATTTTTCGGGACCTAGTATGTCAACATCGAAAGATGCCGAATATAAATTGGCACAATCGGGAGATGCTACATGCAATGGTTTGGATAGTGCAGAGGTGAGTTAGAAAATAATATGAATAAATGAATAGAAGAATGGTAATGACAAATTGTAATTTTCAGGTTGGCTCCCGCATCATGTCATTGCGAAAACCACCGGTTACCGAGAGATGTGATTTCCCGGTTTGGTTCAAAGGCCCACGACACTGGCATGTACTGATGGGAAATGCCGTCTACAATTATCATACAAAGTAAGCATTTAAAAAATATATTTCTTTAGAGAAATTATACTCATCATTATACAATCATATATTTTCTAGTGATGGTTCCATACATATAATAAAACCGAATGGTTATATGGAAACGCGGGCCTTGTGTGAGCAAATCAATAAGCAAACCTCTACGGAAATGATGTCGGTGGTGCATTACACCACAGGATGGTAAGTTAGGATTACGTTACTGAATCCTTTTGTATAGTAATTTTGTAATCATTTTCAATTAGTCAATCGGGTTTTATGTGCATGATGTTCTATCGTCGTGATACTCATGTAATTGAAATACAAACGGGAAAACCAGCCTCTAGACTCGAGGATGCCTGTGCACCCGATCATTTTGATATAAATAAGACACCCTATATAACATTATTGGGTAGGTTTAAGACAAAGAATTTGTTTCAAGTTTGTTAATAAAAAATTTCTTACTTTAGCTTCAAATCCTGATCCCCAAATCTGTCCTATGGAGGGCTTGTATAGTCTAAAAGGTGCTATAGGCCCACCTTATCTAACCACCAGACATAAACGTAACCACAATAAGGCACATGGTTTACACAATCATCATCATCAATATGAAGGCAATAGCGGTCGGGAATTTATGCATAAAAGGTAAGTAACAAGACAGAGAGATTTGTTAAAAAAGCCTAATTTATTTCCTGTTTGTAGGCACAGTTCATTAAGTTTCCGCAACTCTAATCATGATGAAAAGAATGCTTGGCATTCTAATACGCGTGGTCTTCCGGTACGTTCCCGCCGTGATGCTTCTAGTACGGTTAACCCTTTAACCTTGGCTGGTTCGAATCAATCACACACAGTGATTAAGACTACCCAGGAGATTTTAGTTGTGGGCAACAATACAAATGTCGGTTTCGTACAGGATCCCATTAGTGATACTAGATTAAGGAGTAGACGTAATGTTCCTGAATGTGTTACAAATTATAAGGCTCAACGACAATTATGGGTGGGTTGTACGGAAGAGAATGTAATCGATGTACGACCGTTGTGCAATGATGAGGGTGATGAAGGTAAGCATTTAAATTAAGTAAACAAATGAAAAGACTTTTTAATAATTTTGTTTTCCTTTTTAAAACAGAATATTCCTGTCATGGTAGTTGGTCTGAAAATAGTACGGTTTTCATAATTGCCCGACATAAAGGTACCAAACATGGTGTTTGCATTAGTTATAGGCCAACAGAGGGCACTGCTGCCAAACTGGTAGTGGGTGATGCCTGCTATCGTGGCACACAAAAACCACCGGAACATCATTTAGTGGCCAATTTATCAGTGTTTGGTAAGTAGCATGGAAATTTAAATTGGGGTTTGTAATTGATTTTTCTTTTATGGTTTCCAGGTAAATGTGGTGAAACGGGTTCAATGTCTTCTACGTTACCCATTATCAGTTGGTTTAATCTACTACTGGCCACCATATTAATAACCATCTTCAGCCAATTGCCTATACAGAGATGATTTCGAAATTGGAAATTTTAATTAAACAATTAAGCAGCAACTTCTACACTTCTATAGAAATAAAATTTGAATATTAAAAAATTGAAAATTAAGCTGATATAGTTGAGGATAACAAAAAAGAAAAAATTAAATCCATAGAGTTACAAAAAAATTTCTTTTTTTAATTTCGAAAAAATTTCAAAAACAATTTAATCACATGTTAAGAACACAACTTCAAACATATTTTTGTTTTTTTTTTTTTTTTTTAAATTTAAGAGAAAAGAAAAAAATATTGAACATGCACCTCCAACAAAAAAGAAAATGTTTTTTAATATTAAAATTAAAGAAATTGAAAGAAACGAAATTAATTAAAATGAAATTTTAAATAAAAGAGACTAAATTTATAAAAGCAAAATACGAGAAACATAAAATCATTACTAAATGTAAATATTTAAATGAATTAAAATATTTTGCATTAAAAAAAATCACTTAAAAGTTATGAAATGATAATGATAAAAATAAAACAAAAATTGTGTTATTAATTAAAGAATTAAAGAAATAAAAACTAATTTTTTTACTTGCTTTTTATTTGAAAAAATATATTTTTTTTATATAAATAAATGTCAATAATTAAGAATAAAAAAACTAAATGTTGTATACTCCCCATTTACTCCTCTTATAAAAAAAAAACGGAAAAACTAAATAAAAAACCAAGTGATTGTAAATATTATTAAAAAAAAATAAATAAAAATAAGTTAAAAGTAAAAAGAAAAAATATTTTCAATTTTGTAAATAAATTGTGTGTTTTCGTTAAAATTCAAACAATGGTTTTGCACAAAAAACAAAAAAAAAAAAAATTATTAAAAAACAAACAACAAAAAAATACTATAAAAATAAACAAACTTTGCTGTGTGTATAACCATTATTAATAGATTTTTATTTTTCTATTATAATTAAATTTAAATGTAATTTTTCTTTAATAAAAAAAATTTTTGGTTTTTGATTTTTTAAATTATTATTATTTTTTTTTTTAAATATACTTATAAGCTTTATATATGAAATAAAAGCATTTAAATTAAAGAAAAAAAAAAAGAAACACAAAATGTATGGCTTAAATTAATTTAACATTTTTTATGGTTAAAAATAAATAAGAATAAAAAAAAACAAATATTAAAAATAAAAAGAAAATCCACAAAAACATTTACAATTGCATTGTTATACGATTTGTAAGCAGCTTAAAGCTATTAAATGTCTATTTAAATTTTTCACATGACTTAACATAAGTAATTTTCAAACAGATTTAGTTAAAGACAGGCAAATTATTATTTATTTTTATTTCATGTTTAATTTATTTTTTTTTTTAATGGAATAGACAAGGAACTTGTAACTGAAGATTTATTTGATTATCATGTCTTGAAATGAAGACTAAAATTTTTTTTAATTTTAATTTCATTTTTAATAGGAAAATGTTTTTGTTTACAAATTAAAGAAATTGAAAAACGATTTTTATTAAATTCAGAACTCTTTTAAAATGTGAATATACCTTCTTGAATAAAATGCTTTCTGTTCCATTTGTATGTGCAATACAGCGTACTTACACGATTTAAAATTCTTATTAAATTCACATTCGGGGTTGTCGTAGAAACCATGTCGGTTTTCGTGATTGTCGTATTTGAAAACCAATGTTGGTTTCATTTGGTGTCATGAAACCAAGTTGGTTTCGTTAATTTCGAACGTAAATTAAACCCAATGTTCGAATCAGCTGTTTGATAAAAACAAAAAAATACCAAAATACTTATAAAAAGAAAATTTTGTTAAAAATTGAAATTCAGAAATAAATACAATGTCAACAGCAATAGTGATATTTCTATTATTAGAAGAAAAGCGGTCAGAAAGAGTGAAGAGAAGAATCCTGATAGATTGTAGCAATCCACTGGAGCTGCCGGAGGCAATGTAAGAAGTTTTTTAATCAGGTGGAAGTTTCCTGTACTCATATATTTAACTATATTTTACAGATTTGTTTCTAATTATCGCTTAAATAAAGAAGCATTTCGTATGGTACTTAATACTATTAAAGAACATTTGTCGCGATCTAAAATTCTTCCGATTTTACAACTTGCTGCTACGTTTCGCTTTTTAGCAGAAGGGTCATATCAAAGATCAGTCGGGAACGATTTATGTATAAGCCTTGGTAGAAGTACAGTATCAGAAATTTTGACTGTTGTAATGAAAGTCATGGAGCGGTACATTTGCCGACAGTGAGTCCAGCTGAAAATGAATGAAAATGAAAAACGTAGGTCAAGAGACTATTTCTACAACAAATATGAAATTTGTTGCCATAAGGAATCCACAGATGGCTTATCACGCTTTATAAATCCCCTTGCCAAATCCGGATATTTTTCCATAAACTCGATGATTATGGTGTTTTGTGTTCTATTTTTATATTTTCCCCTAAAAAAAAATAAGAAAAACACAACAAATATTTTTCCTTTTATAAAACAATCAGTAAAATATACAAAAATATATAAATTACTTACATTTTTACAAAAATCCCTCTGCTAAAAAATCTAAATCTATTAAAACTGACAACTGGTTGATTTATTTCCAATAACAAAACCGATAACCTTGGTTTCTGTGACACCTAAAACCGATATTAATTCCAATTGAAAACCGATATTAATTCCAAAATGAATTCGTTAACGGAATATAATTTTTCTTTTATTAAAAATAGCTGGCTTTTTACGGCCCTTAACTTATATGATAAGATTGTGAACAGTAATGCAAAAAAAAAAAAAATAGGTTTGATCATAAGCAAAATTCTATAATAAACTACCAAGCAACACATTCTAGATCATTTATACTGGCTGAATCAGCG
The DNA here is from genome assembly GCA_927399465.1 of Sarcophaga caerulescens. Taxonomy (NCBI): domain Eukaryota; kingdom Metazoa; phylum Arthropoda; class Insecta; order Diptera; family Sarcophagidae; genus Sarcophaga; species Sarcophaga caerulescens. The sequence goes on from OV656872.1 coordinate 9,610,215, forward strand.
TGTTTGCATCAGCTAACAGTGAACTAATTTAAAACGATTTTGCTTCATGCTTTTGCATGTTATACGCTTCTAAACAAATCAATGTTGTGGAGATCCAGTTAGGGTTTGTAGATAAAAGTTATTGCTTGAACTCTACCTTTTAGTTGGAGTCTAGTCTTATTTCAGGGATTCCAAACGGTGTCTTACAAAGCTACTAGAATACTAAAATTGTGCTTATGGCCTGAAAGGATTCATCTATCGTAATCGTTGATAGAATGAAAACAAAAATAATCAAAAATGACTCCAATTGTCTATTAAAGTTTTAGTACTATAAACACTCTACATCTACTCTAATCGAACTGCTTACAATACAAGACACAGGTTAATTGACAAAATAACAGACTACCTTGTAATTTATTTTTTGCTCTTCTAAGCATATGCTCCGAGTTCAAACTTCGGCTGTGAAGTCGTGAGAAACTAAAAGAAAATAGTATGACCTCTCAGCGGTTTTCTGGTTCTGAGAAAGCTGTTGAGATGCGTAGCTCGGGGTCCATGTTAACATGTAGGTTTCATCAATCATGGATTAAAAAAAAAACACACTCAGAATAGGTGGTCCATGTTAACATGTAGGTTTCATCAATCATGGATTAAAAGAAAACACACTCAGAATAGGTGGTGCATAAATCTATGCTCTAACCTTAACTGAACCGTTGTATTGGCCAATAATCTATGCATGTAAGGCATGATAATGTTGTGTGTTTTTTTAATTTTAATTCTTGAAAGTTAAGCTTAAATCAGGGGTTACCAAAAATTTTTTGGTTGTGTATTAGCGAATAGGAGAGAGAAAATAAGTTGTGGTCGCCGCTTCTCAATAAAATTTGTCGTTCGGAGTCGACGTTAAACTGTAGGTCCCGCCACTCATGTATAAAATTAACACACACAACATGAGTAGTGTGAGAAGCTAGGAGTGAAGGGTGCGGGCTTCTTGGGGACGATTGCTGTAGACTGTCTAATGGTGAAGGTATAGCACTGGCCATTCTATAGTCACCTAGCAGCAACTCGTTTCCTTGGCGTTCGCATCTTGAGATGTCCACAAAAACACTACTCCCTCTCTTCCACCTTTCTATAACCCATTTTCCTAAAAAACCTGCACAAAAAAAAAAAAAAAAGTTGAAAGCTTACAGTCATAGAAAAATGTTGGTAAAATACCCTATTTTGATTTTCATTTCATCAACATACATAAAGTTATACATCTTTGACTTAAAAATTAGGTAAGGTTTTTTAGATATTTGCTGGATATTAATTTTGGTTCATAAATTTTCTCTCCTGCTAATAACCAAACTTTTAATTTTTCCAAAATATTGCTTTATGTCTATAAAAAAGTTGTTCTCTTTCAATATCATCTAAATTATTTACTTGACTATTAAAACAATCAAAATGTGTTTTAAGAACATATAAGACTTTGAATTAAAAAAAAAAAATATTTTTTAACATACAATATTTTTTGAGTGTAAACATAAAAAAAATATTGTAGCATCCGCTGACATGTGTGCTCGTTGCAGTCTGATCGACGACTAAATAAAAGAGCATAAGCAGTGTGTGAATGAATTCTCTCTGCACAATTGTGCTATGAAATGGTAATCCCTGGCTTAAATGCTGCATACACAACTTCATATAAGAAGATCATACATAATTTTGTGAAAGAGAAGTTTTTAAGTTTTAAAATAAGAGTACATGTAGGATTTGGAAATATTTGCAGACTTTATAGTTGAGACAAATCTATTAATACATCGGTACAGCAGTGGCAAATAAATCCAGTTATGATTCCAGTTTATTTTTATGATTTTTTTTCAAAATTAATTTTTTCTTCTTCATTTTGTGTAAATGCAAAGACAATACTAATAAAAAATAATTAATTAATCGATTAATAAAGATAAAATAAAATGAAAAGTTACTTTACAATTACAATTGAGTTTCTAATAAATATTTACTAAATAACGAGTGTATGTATGTGAATGTATTCTAAATGTTTATGTTCATGGCTATAATAAAAATAGTTTTTTTAATTTAATTTTTTAAGATATTTAAGCATATAAAAGAACATATTTTTTTACCAACATATTATTATTATTAAAAATATTTGTTTTTCTTTTTTTTATGTTTTTTTTGTAAATCGTATTAAAAACAAATATTAAATCATAAAAAGCACTTTCGTTTCAATTACAAGAAAAAAAGGAAATAAATAAAAAATGGCACTAAATTTTCTGTTTTAAATGGGTTTTTCATAAACGATAAATAAAAAAAAATAAAATAAAATAAAAAATATTACAAATAAAATTCAGAAAAATAAAAGAAAAACTTTTTTATAAGTAAATGTACAAAAAAACAAAAAGACAACAAATATGTTAAAAAAAAAATAAAATTAATTAAAAAACACAAAAATATTTTGCATAGAAAAATTGCATTCATTGGTTTCATACAAAAAAAAAAAAAAAAATAATAATAAAAATAAAAATAAAAATGAAAAAAACACAACAACAAATTATTAATAATTAATTAACAAAAATAAACAAGAACTAGTAATTTAAAGTATTTAAAATGAAAAACTAAAATTAACTTGAAAAGTAAATTAAAAAAAAAAAGACAGCAAATGATAAAACAAAAGAAAAACTTAATGTAGTTATAATTAATCTAATTAATTATAAATTAAATGTATTTATAAAATTATTATTACAACAACAAATATAATAATAATAAAGAACTTTATATAATAATAATAATAATGATAAAAAATTATTAAAATTAAAATTAAAAAAAAAACTAATTAAGTAGCACTTAAATAATAATAAAAAAAACATTAATAAATAATTAATAAAAAAAAACAAGAACAACAAAAAGGTATCATAATAAAAAAAATCTTTTTTAATTACAAATAAATATAGTATATGATAAAAAAAAGTAAAAAGTTAAAGAAAAACAAAAACAAATAAATAAAATAAAAAACACTCATAAACATTTTTTTCAATTAAAACAATTAAAAAAGAAAATACAAAATTTTGCGATTTAAATTCAATAGACAGACAAACGAAAACCAGACAAACGAAAAAAAAAATTATTAAAATAAAAAAGAATCTTAAAGAAGTATTAAAAAAAAGAAAACGAAAAAATTACCGCAAAAAATTAAATTTAAATGTTTTTTCCTTTTTTTTTAGAATGTTTAAGGCAATTAAGAGGTGATATAGATCTAGAGAAACTTGTTTAAATAATACTCACTCACTTACATATGTATGTATACACTCTCACCAGACTACACTGTACTGTAAACTTTCTCATACAATTTCTAACAAAACTCCACCACACACATCACACTCTTCACACACAGACACACACACCTTTACCCATTTAACCATTCTCTTAAACCTATTCATATCCACATCCACCTCCACAAAAAAAAGGATAAGAAAAAAACCAAGAAGAAGACGATTTACACACTATCACTCCCAGTTTAACAAACAAATCAAGAAAAAGATGAAAAAACAAAAACCAGAAAAACAAGAAAAAGAAGAAAAAGAAAAATTTCATACCAACAAATTAAACGCTTATGAATGCATTCATTATAAATATTTAAAGAAAAACAAACAAACAAACAAACAAAGAAAAGTAAGAAAAGATAAGAGAAAATTATAGAAAAAAAGATGAAAACTTATAATTAATAAAGATGATGTGAAAACATAAAAGAAAATAAAATATTCTCTTGAGAGTAAAACTTTTTCAAAAGAAAACTTCATTATCATCACCACCAACGTCTTCATCATCATTATGATGCCATTATAATCAGTCTTCGGCCATTGTAATCAGAGAACATATCGCTCCTTTATTGCAACATAATCATATCTCAAAAAAACTTGAACTTGGCAAAATGCGATTTAAGTTTTCAAGAAATAAGTCCTATGATCTAATTGCCTAACTTCTAATTGCTATAACTTCGGTTCAGCTTGGGATATATAAAACTGATTTTTTTTCAACATGTACAGAAGGTCTAAAAGAGCAGTTTTGCTTAAGTAACTACAAATTTTTAATTTTTTGAGATATGACTATGTTGCAATAAAGGAGCGATATGAACATATAAAGCCGAAGAAAATCTTCCCCTGAGGGACATTGGTGCCGACGTCTGATTATAATGCGTAAACAAAAAAGGGTAAAAAACAGCCAAAGGAGTTTCTTTCATTTGCAATAATAAACATGGAATAGGGTCAGGTCAAGTAGATGTTGTTCAAACCTCTTCTTCATTATACGAAGAATGGCTGTTGTAATAATAAGAACACCTTTAAGCTTTTGTATATAACAGTACATAATTGATTTTAATTGTCTTAGAACTAACGGCAGTTTCACTCTGTTAAGCCCAGGCTGCCATTAGAAAGAATTATATGTTGTATTATAGTTTACTGCTAAACATATAAAAGATTAGTTTGAAGTACGAACGGCTTTGAAGTGAGCATTCCCATGCTCTCTGCCACTCCAACATGGTCGAATATCTGTTTTGGAAGTGTTTGGGTTACTTTTAATCTCGTTCTGAAAGTCATGTACTCTTCCAGTGGTTAGCCGAAAATGGATTACTTTCTTTACAATCATGCAGCCTTTTCTATGCAATGATAGCACCATGTTTTTATATGCTTTACATATTGCCCTTTCCATGTCTTTTTTTTTTTGGTGAATCCAGCACTCAGGGGATGTCCCCTACTCATGGAGTGCATTGTGCAGGTTTTTTAGGAAAATGGGTTATAGGAAGGTGGAAGAGAGGGAGTAGTGTTTGTGGACATCTCAAGATGCGAACGGCAAGGAAACGAGTTGCTGCTAGGTGACTATAAAATGGCCAGTGCTATACCTTCGGCATTAGACAGTCTACAGCAATCGTCCCCAAGAAGCCCGCACCCTTCACTCCTAGCTTCTCACACTACTGATGTTGTTACTACGTATGTGTTACAAGCATACCAATTAGGAATAAATTCCATTGCCTGATAATGCCCACAATGTAGCGTAGACATTATCTACGTAGTAGAGCTTAAGGATAGTAACCTCTCTTTTGACCGGTCACTGTAGACTCAAAGAACACTTGTTCAGAATCTTAATCATCTCAAGGCCAATATGTAGATTCTGTGATGTGGAGAATGAATCATCAAAAGCATATAACTGGAATTTGTGACGTGTTAATGCATCTCAGTAGGTAACACTTTTGTTCTTCCTGCTTACCAAACAACATACTGATGTTTACCAGGGCAATAGCTATTATACATACATAATTGGTCATTACAACCCTTTAGTTAGGATTACGACCTAGCTTCTCACACCACTCATGTTGTGTGCGTTAATTTTATACATGAGTGGCGGGAACTACAGTTTAAAGTCGACTCCGAACGACAGTTTTTTGAGAAGCTTTTCATGGCAATTTTATTTACTCTCAGAGTTTTTTGCCAGAAATCTGCTGAGAGGAAGTCGCCGAAGAAATATTTTCATAATTTCGTTTTGATGTCTGACCTGGGATTCGAACTCGGGCCTTCAGTCTAATAAGCCAACACACTACCTACTAGACTACGGCAACTTCTAGCTATTATAGGGATACCATTTATATGGTAGATGACTGTACTCTAACATCTCTACACGACTATAATAATTTTATGCATTGTATCTATTTGGTATCCAACTGACGTTCTACGAAGTATGAGATTACTTCCTTGTACTATCGATAAGAGATCAGTAGTGTTGGTGTTGTACCTTAGTGGTATTAATTCTCACTTTTGTCACCTGCCATACTTGGTACCATAACCTTCACTTATGCTTGGAGCTACTGACTATTATATGAGAATAACACATTTTCAAAGAAATTTCTGGCGTAAAATGAAAGGAGTTCGAATAACAAACTATTTCTTGCACCATTGCACCAAAGATTACTTCTTTTGATAGCTGGAAAGTATGCTATGGTGACAGCAACCGTCCTATCCTCAGCAAAACCTGCTTAAAGAGTCGACAAGTTTATTAATATTGCTGCCCTTAGGATAGGATCACTCATAACCAACAACAGCGACCCCCTTGAGCACATACATATATGTAGCTTGTGATTAAGCATTAAGAGAGGCCCCAAAGACAACTGACAGACCTTAACAATTAGCATTAAGAGTGTGCATTTAAAGCCCCTACACGTTGCGACTGGCTGCTACAATAACAATTTATAAGTAAATTTGGTTGAATAATCGTAACAGTCGACATGGTCTAGTAGGTAGTGTGTTGACTTATTAGACGTGAGGCCTCGGTTCAAACCCCAGGTCAGGTATATCCAACTAAACGAAATATGAAAAAAATATTTCTTCGCCGACTTCCTTTCAGCAAATTTCTGGCAAAAACTCTGAGAGTAAATAAAATTGCCATGACAAGTTTTTAAAAAATTTGTCGCTCAGAGTCGACTTTAAACTGTAAACACTCCCAACAAGAGTGGGTGGTGTGAGAAACTATGTAGGTCTCAATTCTGACTAAAGGGTTGTAATGACCAATTACGTTATGTATGTATATAATCGTGAAGATGACCAACCGTTGATTCAACATGTTGTACAACTAATGTCAAAATGTAGGGGCCGCATTAGAATCAAGCTGAATACGAACTTTATAGATAGGATATCTACTAACGATAACTCCGTTACACATAGAGCTAGAGGTAGCTAAATGAAAGAACTCTAACTCTAAACTAACAGAGGTAAGAGGGGTATACTCTACAGTGGCGAGCAAAAGTGTATGACTGTTGCTCGGTTCACTAATTATTGCTCAATAATTTTTTTTATAATAAAAGCAAACAAAATAATTTTGGTTTTGTTAAATTGTTTACATATTTATAACATTTTATCACAAAACAAGTATATAAAAAAATATTATTATTTAATCCATTTATTTAACTCAAACATAAAATAACTGCATTCGAACAGTTTTGCACGTAACTAAAAACATAAATATTATTATATTTCTAATATTTTGTCCACAATATCTTATTCTTTTTAACACTTTGGATACGCTTTGGCATACTTTCTACCAGATTATGAATAGTTTCGTCCGGGATATTCTTCCATTCTTCTTTGATCCTTTCCCAAAGTTCTTCCATATTTTTGGAGATCTTTCGTATACGGCCAATCTTCCCTTCAAAAGTGCTCACAAATTTTCAACTGGATTTAGATCTGGGCTTTGTGGAGGCCACTTTATCAGTTGAAAATTTTGATTCGAAAGCCAATTTTTAACGAATTTGGCGGTATGCTTCGGATCTTCATCCTGCTGAAACCATGTATTTTCATCCGGATATGCACTTTTCTCCATATAAGCTGGCAAATTCGTCTGAAGAATATTCAGGTAATCTTCCTTTCTCATTACTCCTTCTACTTTGACCAAAGGACCAACGTTCCACCATGTGAAGCCGCCCCACACCATTAATCCACCCCAACCATGCTTCACGGTTTGTTCAACTTGATGACGTTGAAGATTTTCGTATGGACGATGCCAAAAATATTCTTTCACATCTGACCGAAAGCTATTAATATTCATTTCGTCGGACCAAATAACACGTTTCCAGTCTTCCACATTCCAGCTTCCATAATCTTTACAAAATTGTAGACGTGCCTTTGCATTCTTGTTTGACAAAGCTGGCTTGACTGCCGAAACTAGTCCAACTCTACGCAATTCTCTTCTAACAGTCCATTCACTTACATTTTTATTTGTTGTTCTAGCTGCTAGTTTTGGTGTTTTTGTTCCTCTATTTCTCATCAGTCTTTGAATACGTCGTGCATCGGTGCCGGTGAGCAATCTGGGACGTCCATTTGCTGTACATTTGGAGGCCAAATTTAGTCTTTTGCGAACGCATTGGACAGCACTATTATTATTTTTTTTATTTTGGAATAAAGTTTAGTTTTAACTTTTAAGGTAATAAAACTTTAAAAAATATTTCCATTTGGTTTTACGACTAAAATTTTGTTAAGCAAAAATTGATTAACTGAGCAACATTCATACACTTTTGCTCGCCACTGTATATTATTATGTGGATTGATATTCTATGATAGTGTGTTCATCAGTTATGTGTGACCAGAAATCTTTATCACAATGACACAAAACTGTCACAACAGTTTAAAAATCGATCGACAACGTTTAAAAACGATCTCTTTCAAACCAAATTCGCTAGATAAAGTGTTTGTGTTCATAGCATTCATGAAATTAATTTTAAAATTTCCTTAAATCAGCACAAGGTAAGTTTTATCAAATTGAATAGTTTGCATAATTTGGAAAAGCCATTTGGAGTAGACAACAAAAATATATTATAAGGAGGGAAAAGGAGGGAAAAAGTTTTAATTTAAATCTACCAACGAAATATTTCTAAAGCTTTAAAAACTTACAATTTTAATTCTAAATAAAATAAAATATGTATAATAAAAACGTTTCTTTTGTTTCTGTTTATAAATAGATAAAGACATTTATTTATTTCTATTTTTTTTATTTAGTTTGTATATAATCATGGTAAAACAAAGTTAAGGTTTATAACCTTAAAAAAAAGGACTGCTTTTATATAATAGGTTACGTACATATTTACAAAACGAAGAAGAAAAAAAAAAAAGGAAAATAAAAGTAATAAATAATTATAATATTAATATCATACATAATAAATATTTCATAATGTATGTATTTTATTTTCTGTAAAAAATACACAAAATTAAAAACAAAAACAATACAAAACATTATTTTTATGTGTTTCCATTTAATAATTTATAAATGAAAACAATGTAAACGCTGAACTAATAAAATTCATAATTTATTATTAATTCATTACAAATTATTCAGTCATTCAATCAATCATTCATTCATTCATTAATTGTATAAAAAAAAAACAAAAAAAAAACGAAGGAATGAAATTCAACAAAGCAAAATATAACAAATTTATGTATTATGCGCTAAAGACAATGTATTTTTATTATTCAATATATGTATTATGTATTTAATTATGAATTGTATGTAATTTTTAATTGAATGTGTTTATATTTTAAATTTTTATTTCTTTTTTTTTTAAATAAATATTATATTATATTGATTGTATTGATGAAATTTTATTTATTATTAATCAATCATCTCATCTCATATATTGCTTTCATATTGTTTATATGTATGTAATAATAAAAATATAAAACAAAAGTGTAATAAAAAATATAATTTAATTGAAAACAACAAACAGAAAACAAACAACAAAATATTTATAAATAAATCATTTCGTATTTTTATTTAAAGCATCACCTTCACAGCACAGCACATTGTTCCAGGCATACATAGTTCAATAGTCATCTTTCATACTCCATTTCATTATTTGTATTTAGGAAAATATGCATGTGAATGATAGACTAGACTAATTAATATTTTGTTATAAAGGGTGATTTTTTAGCTATTATCTTTTTGGCAACACTGGTTTAAACAGCTCACGCACGTTTCGTGTTTTGTTTTACTGTCAAACATCTTCAGTTTGGTCTATAATTTAACCATGAATCGTCTTACAAACGAACAACACTTGCAAAATCATTGAATTTGGCATCATTGGACCGTACTTCTTCAAAGATGCTGCGAATCGTAACGTAACTGTGAATGGTGAGCGCTACCGTGAGATGATATCCAACTTTTTTTTGCCCAAATTGTAAGAGCTTGACTTGCATGACATGTGGTTTCAACAAGACGGTGCCACATGCCACACAGCACGCATAACAATGGACTTATTGAGAGGCGAGTTCGGTAAACATTTTATTTCACGTTCGGGACCGGTCAATTTGCCGCCAAGATCGTGCGATTTAACGCCTTTAGACTATTTTTTGTGGGGCTATGTTAAAGCTCATGTCTATACAGACAAGCCCGCTTCAATTGACGCATTGGAAGACAACATTGAAGCATTTATTCGTGAGATACCGGCCGAAATGTTGAAAAGAGTATACCAAAATTGGACTAAGCGGATGGACCATTTGAGGCGCAGTCGCGGTCAACATTTATTTTTTTTTTTTTTGAAAAATTTTCCTATAGCTCTTAAAAAATCACCCCTTACTTTTACATTCACACCTAAATAACTATACTAGACAATACTTACCCTTTTATGTCTAAGAATAATTTCATTGTGATACTCCAACCAAAAAACCCTTCAGTATATGTATGTAGCTACAAGGCTGGCTTTTAAGCAATTAAACAATTTGATTTTAAAAAGGCCGAGTAACTTAGCCTCATTACCATTCTTAACGCAGGAACTCGGTCTAGCGAGCAGAACTTTGATAACAACAGTACAATGTTGTATGCAGATCTATTAAAGGTCTGCAACAAATAACTTTTTTGCTTCATATGTGCAACTCGTTGTCGGATAAATAGAGTACTTACTCTCTCTCTCTAACAGCGCAAGCAGTGAAGAGAAGTGAATGTGTGCAAGACAAATACAAGTAAGAATTTATCCGAAGCTGCTTATGTTCTGTAAAAGAGTAGCATTGAAAAATATATCTGCAAAACCAAGTACTTCTAAACTTATGATCACTTCATGTGGTACTTCAAATACTCGCAGCATAAAACACCACATAAATGATGTTTTTTTTTATATATACTAGCTGACCCGGCGAACTTCGTCCCGCCCAAAATTGATTTTTTTTATTGCCCAAAACAGGTAACACTATATATTTGCTGTAATACGCTGCATAAAACAGTTATATAAAAATAACTAACTTATTATAAGTGTGTGGATCTATCTATCTAGTTCAAAATTTAATCGAAGTCGGTACGTTATTTAGGTGAGACATACAAAGAATAACAATAAGAGGTCCGAATCATGGGTAGCGCTGACGAAGTTGTAGTTGTTGTACTCGCTCCAAAACAAAAACTAACAGACATACATGTTATATATGTATGTACATACATATGTAGTTATAAACGATCGAATTAGCCGACTTATGGTATCTTTTAAAGGGGGAGGGTTGCCACGCCCATTTTTGGTGAGTTTGTCGATATCGACTCTACGAACTTACCCACCAAATTGCATTCGTCTACGATCACTATGTCCCTAAATATAAGGTTTGCCACGCCTACTTTTTGCTATATCGAATTTTTTTTAAGCCATCTAAACCTGATAAGCTTCCGCCACACGCCGATCAAGCACCTAACGCCTTCAGCAAAACATAAAATAGGCTTATTGCGCAAATAGAGTTTAAAAAAGAGTGATAGATAAATATTTATTTACTTTTTTTTAATATATTTTTTTCACAAAAAGATGTTAGGTTTCAGTCGGTATCGGGCTAATTAACGCCACTGCACGCTGATTAACGACCCAACGCCTTCAACGAAACACAGCATAGTGCAGTAGTTTTTGAGTTACGGTGCAAAAACACAAAAAAACTAAATATTACGCCATCTGTCGGACGAACTTCAAACTACACAGAAACACTCCTCACGCCCCATAGAACATGTATATTAAGTTTGGCCAAATCGGTTCGTGCGTTCTGGAGTTATAGCGTCAGGAAGGAAAACCCGACTTATTTTTATATAGTAAAGAAGATAAATGCTTATGAATAAACTTATAAACGACTTGTTAGGCATTTAGTTATTAATCATTGAAATAAAAAAAGTTGAAATCAAGGCAAATTCATAGAAGGTAGCCGCAACTCTACAACAAATACAACAATGCAAAAACAACAGGCATTTTGTTTTTGTTAAAGTGCACGCAGAATGTCAAAAAAATTAACCCTCAAACCTCCATAGGAAATTAATAAAAACAATTAAAAAAAACTAAATAAATTTTATATATTGAAATTTCTTTTGATTTTTATGTCATGCTTAATTACGTAATAGTGGGGCACCTATAAATTAAAAAAAAAAATTATTCCATGCAGTCAATAACATTTCCACTTTATGTAAAGAACATGTTTTTATATGGCCATCGAGAAAAATGGCAGATGCTAACGTTATTTGTTATTGGTCATAGTTTTGGCATCTAGTTGGGGAGACCGAAATCTTTTTTTTGGGTAATTCATCAGTCTCGTCTAAATAAATATAAATATAGTAAATCTAGGTTGTAGTTTAAAATATATATGTATTTAGTGTTAAAGGCTTAAATATTATTAATCATCTTGGAAAAATTTTAATAAAATTGGCTTTGAAATAGTAATTCTGAAGAATTTCTAGAGTGCGTATCGTTAAGGATACATCCGATACATGCGAAAATGATTATCGAAACAAAACACAAAAAAAAACAACAAAATTTAGACATTCCAAAACTCGTCAGCTGTTGAGATAAGGCTACCTTCTATGAATATGCCTTGATAGAAATCAAAAATAGTCACATTTTTTTGGAAAATATTTTTTTTTTTGCTTTTTGATTTAAAAAAGTCTTTATTTTTAATGAACTAAAAACAATTAAAATAACAAAAAATCACTTAAAAGTACTAAAACGTAAAAAAACATAGTTTATATTTCATATTTTCAAAGATCATTTCATTTGCCAAACTTCTTTGTGGTATTTGCAGTACTCATTGGTATTTGTAGTACGTACTACGTGAAGTTTGGTGGTACTCATTGTACTCAACATGTTTTGTGCCGGTATTTTCGAGTAAGAAAGAAAGTTGAACATGTATTTGTATGAAGCGAACGCAGTCAAATAACAACAAGAAGTTATTCGATAATTTTGTTGTTCTCAAAAAAAAGTACTTTTCTTCTTCGGATAAGTGTGCGTGTATGCTAGATCTTATGTACTTTTTGAAGTCAAATACATTTGTGCAGTCCTTTAATATCTATACATATCAACGCCTACATTCTATATCGTTCTAAGTGTACGCGTGAAAACTTTGAGAGCTCATAACTCAAAACACACTTTTTCGACTTAGAATGTTATAGAACGGAGGCGTCGATATGTAGTTTGCTATATGCGATCTTAATAGTGACTGATAAGTAATTCGTATAAAGCAGGGAATCTAAACCTCTATAACCAGACGTTGGCACAAAAATATTACGGTAGGATTCACTAATCTTCAATGAGATTCACTACTGACAATGAGAAATTATCTCCATTTTTAGAGGAATATTTGTTAAGTTAAATACGCAGTCTTTAGGGATTTGACGCTGTAATTATTTTTATATTTTCCACCACATATACATATTATTTGGTTGCACTTGAAAATATTACTAACAATTTTCCTCTGGGTTAACACATGCCTCTCACAAAAATATACTCACATTTTTATCATGTTCTCTTTGTGCCGACGTCTGTCTATAACATCTAAGTATTACAGAACGCTAAAAAGATTTCTTACACTCCAGTGATCCTTTACAGTCTGCAAAGCAGTCTCTATAGATTTGAATTTTCCATACATTACTTAGAACAGAAATTTTTCGATCAATAAACGATTAGCTTAACGGCCTAACATTTCGGTTGGAAATGATTTCTCTCCACGGCACAGCAATAACTTAAATGGCAATGACAGTTATAAGTAAATACATGCGTGGGAGTGAAATATTATTGATCGTCCTACCTGGAAGATTTCAGATAACAAAATTTGAGACTCTCAAAACTCAACTTCAATGGTAGAATATTCAGAAATAAAAGAAAAAAATTCCAACACTTCATCATAGCAAAATTACTGCTTATTCTATAGATTTTGGACGTATTAGAGTCAAAAATGAATATGAATTTTTATCAGATACAATAGGACTTTACAATGCATTGCATTCGATCTAGACTTTAATTCCATTTCATAATAAATTTCAATGCTTTATTTTCTCTTTCCAAAAAAAAAAGCAATTCATACGAATGAGCAAATAGATATCTGTCCTTAATCTATAACTTCACTGCCAGGGTGAACACTTGTGAGATACATACATATATACTTAATTGCAATTAAGGTAAACCATTATTAGCTAAACGGTTGATTGGTCTCCTGGTTTTGTTATTATTAATATACATACTTCTGTTCATACAATATAGTTAACCTTTACTGGTAAATCTAGCCAGGATAGTAAAGATTGGGCATGCTTCGTAACTGTATCCTTTTGATAATATTGTGGATGACAATCGAACTCCTGTCGTCAGTCAGTTGACAAAAATTATACCGGGTTATCCATTTCGTGGTTTCAAAAGTAAACGTAAATAAAACACGTATAAAATATTTTTTTCATGATATTTCTTTTTTATTGTAAAGTTTGAACGTTGACATTATGTGTGAAACACTACATCATTTAAATGACCTCCACGCGAAGTGTTGCAAGCATTGATTCTTTTGAGGTAATTTTCGACTACTTTTTGACACATATTGGGCGGTATCTTAGCCATAACTTGACGAATGTTGGTTTTTAAGTGCTCAAGAGTTGAAGGTTTATCTGCATAAACACGGTCTTTCGCGTAGCCCCACAAAAAAAAGTCTAATGGTGTCAAATCGCATGATCTTGGTGGCCAGTTGATATCGCCACGACGAGAAATTATGCGGGTAGGAAATGTCTCTTGCAATAAAGCCATATTCGCTCGAGTTGTGTGGCATGTGGCACCGTCTTGTTGAAACCACATATTCTCCAAGTTGTATTCTTCCAAACATAGTCGATTATCATATGACCATAACGCTCCGAATTGACGGTGACAGTCGTTCCATAGTCCTTTTCGGAGAAGTAAGGTCCAATCACACTTTCGGACCAAAGAGCGCGCCAAACAGTGACTTTTTCTGGATGTAATGGCCTCTCTTCAATTACTTGAGGATTCTCAGAAGCCCAGATAATCGAATCACGGATAATCAAGGTCCTACTGTATATAAACACAAAATAAGCTTTACATTTAACTCTAACAATTAATCCTATATGTATATTGAAAACACCTACTAGAGTAGACCTTAATACTTTCACGCCGGCGTTTTAATTCATGCTTGTCGCCTACTGGCGGCTATTATATTTATAAGACGTTATTAATTATAATTGTTATTAAAAATAAATGCTTTTAAGAGAACGTGACTCAGGTACTTTTTTTTTCGGCAGTTGAAGTGTTAAAGATCTAAATATTTGGTATTACGTATCGTTTAATAAAATGATCAATTGCGTACCACCGGTGGTACACGCCGCCCGATGTGACAGTCTAGTGCATCCAACGGTGGTACACGCTGCCCGATAAGGCAGTCTAGTGCGGGCCAACGGTGGTAAACGTGTTAGTTTTTAATTAGTTTTGAAAAAGTGTTCACTTAATTATTTTCAAGATAGAAATATGGTTTCGCCATAAATAAAAATGTCATCCAGGATATTATTTGTTTTAATAAATTGAATTTAAGGAACAGTCTTTCAATAAAAAAGCCATTGGCGGCTAATTTTCGTAAAGCAGCCGTGCATATTTGTTTGATTAGAAAGCATTTGAAAGCTTTTCCTTCAAATTGCCTCAAAATACTTTGAAAGTTATTCCCAATGGAAGCATTTTGACACATTCGCTTGGATATACATATGTAAGTAAGTATATATTTAGTTGGCTTTAAAATCGATCTGTCTTGTCAGGGCTATCAGATGTTAAATAGTTAATGTTTGAAGTGTAATTTATTTAATGAAAGGTTTGCTTGTTATGAATATCAATCGTTAAACGATCGTAGAACGCATAAAAATATATTTAAAAAATGACTACAAAAGTTTTCATTCAAACATGGCCACTTTTCATGAATTATACTATGTTCAGAAAGGCACTTTTATTGCGTAAATCGCAATAT
This sequence comes from Sarcophaga caerulescens, assembly GCA_927399465.1. NCBI lineage: Eukaryota > Metazoa > Arthropoda > Insecta > Diptera > Sarcophagidae > Sarcophaga > Sarcophaga caerulescens. The sequence continues at coordinate 9,625,943 of OV656872.1, forward strand.
TTCATATAAAGTTTCAATTAATTATTGCGCAATAAATACGCAAATTGTTATAATATTGAGTAAAACTTAAAATACAGCACTTTCATAAGTACGTGCAGTGAGCATATTACAATTTTCCGAACACTTTCAATTGATATTTGACAACTCAAATGTCAATAACTACAAAAAAAAAAAAACAAAACAAAATCAAACAAAAAAAAAAAAAAAACAACAACAAAAAACAAAATGAAAACAATGTTGTTGAAACAACTAGCTGTTTTGTTTACCACTGTCAAATAAATATTTCGTATATTATGTGTCTGAACACTTAAAATATTGTATTCAAATAAACGAATATTGACTCAATAAAAGTGCGTGTCTGAACATAGCATTACAGGGTGATTGATAGGTAGACCGAATTTATCTAACGACTCGTTAAAGCGTTATTCGCATTTATATTTGCACCTTAATTTCTTTCACAGCATCGACGGATTACTTGTTAAGGCTTGAATTTGTGATTTTAAGAACAAAATATTTTCCAGTTTATTTCTCATACGCTTGTTACGTCAACAAGAAAAATTGTTGAGTCGATACCATCAATTCGAAGCACAATGGCTGTATAACAGTTTCTTTGGTCTGCAATTGACACACAATATACAGTGCCATAAGTAATTTGAAAATTTTTAAAACATACTTTTTGTAATCGCCGAGACACCAAACCAGTTCCAAGGATCTTTTCAGTTTTTAACGCGAAAACTTACATGCAAAGTCCGCTGAATACGCTGGCTTGAGGCAAAAATTGTATTTTGAAAGAATATTAATTACATGATCAGGCAAATTAACATGTATTATTTGTCAATAATTTCAATTCGCAGTTTAGGTCATTCCTCGTCTTCCTAAACTTTTTTTCTATTACATTTTCCTGTCACCATGACCGAAATTGAGGAATTGAGTTTTAAGGTGGTTGAAGCGCTTAATCATCTGCATAATAAATAGAAAAATCGGAAATTAGTTGGTAAATAGGAGAGAATATTTTAAATAAGTCATAACACTTACGATTACATATATACACAAACTGCAGTAAGTCCTGGTTGATTTTGAATGCTTTTGAAATGCTCATTAGATAGTCTTTAGGGTCTTCTCAACCATAGCAACTAATACATTAAAAAAGCGAGTTCCTGCCCATTTTTATAGATGATGGTTTTAACAACAGTGATGCACAAAAGGGTCGCCTTGACTGGAAAATTTGTTGTTTGAGTTTGAAGTTGCATTAATAGTTGGCCTCCCTGTATAGTTCCGAGTGATGATAGTTGATTTTGCAGTAGAATTCCAAGTGTTTCAACGTTTGATGTCATTGTTGTTGTAGTTGTTGTTTGAACAATTTATTCGATCTCTTTTTTAAAACATTTGGCGGGTGAGGTTTATGGTGTAGTATTCTTTCAAATACCAAGCATATGTTTTTCTCTTATAAGGCCTTTAAAAAGGCCAAACCTCACCCTTGAAGATTTTAAAGTTTAATGCATTAAACATACAAAAAAAAAATGTGATAAAAGGGGCTGAATATTTATTAAAAAGACAATTTAGTTGTATAAATCAGCAAAACGTAGAACAATTGTTAAATTTCTTTAAAAATTCAAAACAAAATGAAAGGTGAGAGTATTGTGTAGATATGAACGTATGCCTACGGTATTAAAATATTCAAAAGAAGCAAAATAAGACGAAGGACTAGAATATAGAAAAAAAGACGAACAATAGTGAATTCAGAAAGTGTTAATATATTAAGACCAACAATAGGTTAGGTTACTTAGAATAAAAAAATATGGGTACAGAGAGATATACGATAATATATGGAAACTTATGTAAGAATGTGAAATAAGGATTCTTCTAAAGATGAAACTTTATGATGTTGGGGGGCAGTGGTGGTAGGAGGGGTAAGGAGGATCAATATGAAATTGAGAGGCAGTATATAATTTATAAATTTGCTAAACGGCGTTATATGGTATGTTTAAAATTATTTATTTATCTGCGAGCCTTTATAGCATTTTAGTTACGAACGTGAACGCGCACGCGCTTTAATACATTGTGATACATTTCATTGTTATTTGTAAAACAAACACATTAGTAGCCAATAATATGTAGAGTAGAGATATATGTATGTAGTATTATATATAATAAACAGTAATCATTTATTTAAAAAAAAAATTATATATGATTTCTCTTTTAGTTTTTATTATAGTACGTGCTCTTTTAGAACTTTTATCGCATGCTACATACAAACATGTTTTGTAATGTTTTTATTTTTATTTTATGATAAATTTTAATAGTAATTTGACTTTTTATTTTTATTTTTTTTTTTAATTGCATAATTACAATTTGCAAAGTAGGCGTCATTTATTTTATTTAAAATATAGAATAAACGAAATATAATACCCAACACCAAACGAAATAAATAATTCATTATTTAATAATTCAAAAAAAAAAAAATATAAGAGAATAATGCAGTTTTAGCAAACAATTATAAAAGGAAAATATTATATTAAATAAACAAACTACATTTAAAAAAATATATATTCAACTTGCTGTTTTTTTTTTTTTTGTCTTTTATAGACGTAGTATACAAAATAATTAATAAAAAAAATTTTTTTTTAGATTTGTCAGAATAAAAGTAGGATTTTTTTTGCAAAAACTCAAGCAATTTGGCTATTTTTCGTTGCTATTTTTCAACGGGTTATATACACGCTTTGAAACTAGTTTCTAATATTGGTGAACAAAATAAAATAGATTTCTAGAAAACATTACGCTTAAAATAATTAAAATTTTTCAACGCTTTAAACGCATATGTATGTCGTTAAGTTATTTATTTTTCAAATGCTCGGAGTTAAGGAAATGACTATTTTTTATATAAAATTAACACAATTATTAAAACCTCATGTGTTTAGAAAATTATTTTGATATGATAAATCACATTTTTTATTTTCGTCGATTTAAATCATCTATTTTCGACTACATCGCTGTAGTTTATATTTCATTATGTATTCTATTCTGAAAGAATATTTTAGTTTCGTTAGGTTGTACTTTTAAATATATTAGTATGTTGATTGGCATCCCTAATACCTAATTTCTATTTTATTATTATTTCTGTATTATGTTTTGGCTTTTAATTATAATTTCTAAAATGCTTATTTTAAAGGACATTTTCTGAATTATTATTGTTTTTTAAATTATAGGCTAGTGTTGTCATTTCTTAGACTTTGTTATAGTTTCTCTTACGAAATGCTTTGTACTGTTGTTTATAAAAATTTTAAATAAATCATATTTTTCATTATGAAATAAAAAAAATATATAAAAATCATACCATTTTTAATAATTAAAAATAAATTCGCATTTAATAAATCATATTACAATTCGCGCATGAGTAACAATGGCAGTATAAGTCGCTTTTTACCCTATAAAGCATTCTGCAGCTTGCAAAAATTAATATCGTTTATCGATTTACTCTCTAAAATTGTGTTACTCTTATTTCGTAGGCTTTCTGATTACTTTCGGTTATACATATAAATTCCGCTCAATTTAAAAATTTCTAAAATTCTTTGGGGACAGTGTAAATTACGCATAATGTATTAACGTTTCAGCAAATAAATAATATTTGGAATTATTATTATTTAAGGATTTTTTACATTTTTTTCATATTTGTGTAATTTTTCTTGTAAATCAAGATATCGTGATTAATTTTATTTTCGTTTTTTAAATAATTTCATGTTTTCATATAAATAATTAGTAGATTTATTTTATTTTATTATCCATATAGGATTTGTTATTCGAGAATATTTATTTTTATTAAATAAATTTTATTATTTATATTTTTTAAAAATTATAACGAAATTAAATTATTATTTTATTGAAAATAATGAGTTTTCTGATATATGAATCGCTTGAAAATTGAGTAAAATTTTGAGTATTGATTTTTCTGCATTTCTTCTTAAAAATAATGTATGACGTTGTTTATTTATTTAAAATAATTGAAAAATTATGCTCCCCTGTTTTAATTCATGTTATTTGAAAATATTTTAATTTTATATATTATTGCTTTCAGTATATTATTTCAAATATTGAAATTATTATTATCGCTTTTGGCCATGTCATCATAATTATATAGATTATAATATATTATATTGAAGTTGTTAGATATGCGATATATGTATGTATATAAATCGTTTGTGAGAATTAAATAAAAATTTATTAAGTTTTGTATGTGTTTTAAAAACAATTTGTAATGTTGGGTATTTGTTTAAAATTTTTTAAGAAAGATAACTTCCTATTTTTTAAATCTTGATGTTATTTGAAAATTAATTTCATTAAAAATAATTTAAAATTTTATATATAATTTAATATATTGAAATTAATGCCGCTTTTGGCTATATTTATTTATACGATGTATAGGTTTGAAAATTATATTTTATTTATATTTAAAAATTATTAATGACGTCGATTATTTCCTTAAGGATTATACCATTTCTTTTGAAATTTGTTTTATTTGGAAATTGTGTTAGAATTTAAAAATTATTAATGACGTCGATTATTTCCTTAAGGATTATACCATTTCTTTTGAAATTTCTTTTATTTGGAAATTGTGTTAGAATTGAAAATTTAAAATTTTTATGTATTTATTATCTGTTTTAATATACTATTTAAAATATTTAAATTATTAATAAAGCTTTTGGCTGTATTATATATTGAAATTATATTGTACGATGTGTACGATTCGTTTTAAAATTGAAATAAGGAAAAATTATAGAATTTATTTGTTATTTTTTAAATTTTTAAGAAAGATTATCCCCTATTTTTTGAACATTTTTAATGTTATTTGAAGATAGTTTTATTTTATGTATATTGTCAAATATATTGAAATTATTGATCGGTTTCGGTTGTATTATATATTGAAGTTAGCTATACCAAGTATACGTATGAATTTTGAATTATTTAAAATTATAAAGTATTAAACGACGTTGATTTTTTTCGGAAGGATTATACCATTTAAATTGAAATTATTACCACTTATTGGGTGTGTATTATATATTTAGTATGAGATGTAAAAGAACCCGAATCATTTAAAAATTAATACAAATTTATATTTAATTTGTGTCTGTTTGTTTTGAAAACAATTTGTAATGTTGGGTATTTGTTTAAAATTTTTTAAGAAAGATAACACTTCCTATTTTTTAAATCGTGATGTTATTTTAAAATTAATTTCATTAAAAATAATTTAAAATTTCATATATAATTTAATATATTGAAATTAATGCCGCTTTTGGCTATATTTATTTATACGATGTATAGGTTCGAAAATTAATTATATTTTATTTATATTTAAAAATTATTAATTATTATTATTTCTTTTGAAATCTGTTTTATTCGGAAATTGTGTTAAAATTAAAAATAATTTATAATTTTTATGTTTGAATTTATATTATTAAATATATTGAAATTATTATTATCGCTATACGATGTATAGGCATGAATTGTTTGAAAATAATGATGTTGTTTTAATATTCAGAAAGTATTAAACGACGGAAAGATTATAGCATTTCTTATTTAATATATTGAAATTATTATCGCTTTTGGTATTATATATTTAGAATAGAATGTAAAAGAATACGAATCGTTTAAAAATTAAATTAAAAAAAATTTGTAATTAATTTGTGTGTTTGTGTATGTTTTAAAAACAATTTATGACGAGTACTGTACTTGTCAGTTAAGACAAGTACAGTACCCGGAGGTCGAAATTGACCCATTGTACATGATGTCAATTATTTGTTTAAAATCTTTAAGAAAGATTATCCCTTATATTTATTTTTAAATTCTATTTTTTTATTAAAATTATTTTCTTTAAAAATAATTTAAGATTATTTATATAATTTAATATATTGAAATTGTTATCATCGCTTTTGGCTATATTTATCATACATTGAAGTTAGCTATACGATGGATAATTATTTCTTATTTATATTTAAGAATTATTTATGATGTCGATTATTTTCAGAAAAATTATACCATTTGATATGTTTGAAGGGTTTTATTTTAAAATTGGTTAGAATTAAAAATAATTTAAAATTTTCATGTATAATCGCTTTTAATATATTATTTAAAATATTTAAATTATTAGTAAAGCTTTTGGCAGTATTATATGTATATTGAAATTATCTGTACGATGTATATGATTCGTTTGAAAATTAAATAAGAAAAATTATAGAATTTATTGGTTATTATTTAAATTTTTAATTTGAAGATAGTTTAATTTTAATTTTATTCCTCCTCTGAGAAAATTTCGTAGAAATTCAAACAAAAGACTTAAGACACATACGCTCTATCTATATACAGTGTATTGTTTTCTTTAATAATTTATATTTTATTATTATTTTTTATTTATATTTAAAAATTATTAATGACGTCGATTATTTTCAGAAAGATTATACCATTTGAAATGATTAATGGGTTTTATTTGAAAATTGGTTAGAATTAAAAAATTGTTTAAAATTTGCATGTATAATCGCTTTTGGTAGATTATGTGAAGTGTTGAAATTATTACTACCGCTTTTGAGTATGTTGTATATTGAAATTATATCTGTATGATGTAAATGATTCGTTTGATAATTATTTGATATATTTTTTTAATTTTTATGAAAATTTATCCTGCTTTTTGAAAATTTTTAAGGTTGTTTGAAAATAGTTTAATTTTAATTAATTTATAATATTTAACATATTGAAATTATATTTATCGCTCTTGTGTTTTTATACATTAAGTATAGGATTATGAGTATATGAATAGTTTAAAAATTAAATAAAAATTTATTAATTTGGTGTGTGTTTCTAAAAACATTTAATGATCTTTCGCCGTTCATTGTTTAAAGTTTTTAAGATTATTCTACTCATTTTGGAATTTTTAATAAATTTAATTTATTTCATATATAATCTTTTTTGGCATATTATTTAATATAATGAAATTATTATAATCGCCTTTAGGTATGTTATATAACATATTCTCAAATTTATAAAATTAAATTTTTTTTTTATATATTTTAAGTTTTCAAAGAAACAACTTTTTTAGTTGAAGGATTATTTGGGGGCATGTTGATTGTATATTTGTTGATTATATGTATTATGTATATTATATATTTTGATGTCTTAAAACAGTGTAATTTGTAAATATTTTACAAAAGATTGCATTTTTCAATTTTTATAATTTTTACGAATTAATGCCGAAGAAGTGTGAAATTTTAAATATTTTATAAAACATTTTTATAATTTTTCTTTTACTCACAATATTTATTTATAGATAAAAATGATAAATGTTGTATTTAGATTTGTTTTATTTTTGATGAATTATTCAAAAATTTTCCATTTATTTATTTATTTTATATTTTTTGGAGAAATTTTAATATTTTTAAAGTTATGAAAACATTGCTTAAATTAAGGTAAAGAAACGAAGGAGGATTTTCGCTTTAAGGGTTTGTTTCCCATAAATTAAACAAAATAATATTAAATTCCATAAACGAGGCTCGCAAATTGTTAAAATCTTTGTTGATTATTCTAATAAGATTTGAAGATGTGTAAACATATTTAAAAAAAAAAAGACAAGAAGAATAATACCACAGACGTTATTAGCTTTAATAAATGAAATTTAAATGTAGTAATTCCTTTCAATTAAAAAAGTTGAATTAAAAAAACAAATATGCCTTATATGTTGACTTTCAGCCATTTTCTTAGATAATATTGTTGGAAAGATCATTTTAGATACCACATTGGTGTTGATTGAAGAAGATATTCAAAAGTTGAGTTTATTAAATGAAGGAAGAGGAGAGGTTTGAATTGTGATTGCGTTTCCCATCAAGACGACGAATAGAGAATATAAAAAACAAAAAAATATGCGTACATTAAGAAAGATTAAGAAAAGAAAATATATATGTTGAGTTGAAATTAAACCTGAAATTGTAAAGTAAAATATTTACGATTTTCTTTGCATCAAATCCTTTCCTTTGCTGTTCGTTGAAATCTAAAGCGTTGCATATTTAAAAAACAGTGCTGCAGTTTGTTTAATTTTAATTTTGATCTTGCTAAAGAAAAGGATATTTATCTTATAAACAAAAATGTTGATCAAATACTTATGCTGAAATGTTGAATGACAATATTAAAGATGTTTTTCGTTGATAAATGGTTGGTTGGGTAGTAGTAATGATGAGAAGAGTAGAATTTTTGTTTGATTGAAGTACTTATCTTGAAGAGAAGTTATTCGTGTTGATATCCGTGTTGTAGATTGTTTGAAATGTATTGTGTTGATTGTTGAAAATGATGGATATAAGTTGGAGATCTTTTCTATATAAGGTCTTGGTGCATGGTGGCAATGTTGATTTGAAGAAATTTGATCTATGTAGATCACATTGATGTTTCGCTTAAAAGTTTATTAGGCAACGCGTATTGGAAATACTAAAATTTCAAGGTTTGAAAAATTATATTTGGAAATAAGAAAGAAATTTTTAAGCATAAATAATACAAATTTATAACTCCCGACTCAAAATATACTTCTATTTGTAGAAAACACTAGGGAACATGGCACACAAGTTTATTTTTCAAATTGAAGGAAATTATATTTATTTTCCAGAAACCTAATAATAGGTAGAACACTTTGGCACACAAGTTTATTTTTCAAATTGAAGGAAATTATATTTATTTTCCAGAAACCTAGTAATAGGTAGAACACTTTTCATCATTTTGGATTTATTTCATCATTGAGAATACAATTTGGGCATATAACACTTTCATTTAAATAATTTGACATTTTTCTTTATATGACAATACAAAATTGCACTTCATGTTTAGTATAGATTTACAATGATAATCTCCAACAAAATTTTGGCTACTAAAACATTGCAATTAAACCTCTACTTTTCAATTGGAATTTGTGACACATTTTTGATACTTTTTCTTACTTTAATAAACTTTTCGGGACACTACTTGTGCTTTTCACCCATTAGGGTATTCTTTTTGAAATTCTGTTAAGAATTATAATAACAAGGACTGGAACAATTTCACTTAACCCTTTGGGAAGGGGACACTTTCTCTCAATATGAATAACAATATAAGATGATTAACTTTTACAGCTGCAGACAAATGTGGAATATTAGATTACATTGTGATTTTGATTAAATTTTCGATTGATTTTTCACCATTTTTCTTCTTTTCAAAGCATGATTTTAGTATGCATTTATAATTTCTTTCTATATTCGATACTTTTTGATTTCACTTTACATTCAGGATTCCATTTTATTTTGTTTTATTTTTTCCTTTTGAGTTGTAGTAATTGGAGACATTTGTTTGAATATTTTAAATTTAATATTGATATTTCATTAGCTTCCATTAAGAATTTAAACAATATTTTGTTGAAACAATATTTTATCAGAATATTTTAATACTTTTTTTTAATTTCGTACTCATAAAACTTTAGAAGATTTTAATTGAGATTTTTCAATTTCATTTCTATATTTGAAATTACATTTTGTATACATTTTTTTGCAAGGCAATTTAAGAGTAGATTTCTTTTGAGGATGATTAAGATTTTTTTTTCATTTTCGATTTTTTTCTTTCTTTATATTAACTGATGAATTTTAGATGATTTTTAGATGATTATTATGCTGCTTATATTATGCTTTGTTGAATTTTTAATTTTCATTATTATTTCTTCTTTAAATTTCTTTTTCCATTTGTTGATTTTATTTTTTAATATTTCATATCTCAAAACTTACTTTCAATACATTGTATTGAAATAAGACTTTCACGATTTATGGTGGTAGGTAAAACATTTCCGATATTTTATTGCATTTTTTGATTTTTTGTTGAGAACATTTGATGATAAACTTGTAAGAAATTTTATTTTATAAATACATATGTATGTATACTATTTAATATTGAAATAGAACTTTGAAGGTTGGGGCTTTCAGCATTTTTAGAATTAAAATATTTCAGGCTTTCATTATAATACACTTCATTCACATTCATGTAGAAAAAAGATGATTTGGATATTGGACTTGAACATTCACTTCTTAATCTTTTTTTGTTAGAAATCATATTTTGGAAAATTTTAATTTCATTTCGGACATTTTTATTTCGTTATATTTGGATAAAACTAATCATTAGATGATCGATTTTCATAATTGAGTGATAAATTGGAAACTTCTTATGCAACATTTACAATTTAAAGATTGTGTAGATATATTTTAAAAATAGGATCGCTTTGTTTTCGAAAATTTCTTCTCACATATTGATTAATTGCACAGATAGGTTTTAACAAAAAGATGCAGATAGGAATATTTCATATTCAAATATTGATTATTAATCACAAGCTTTTAGATTTTAAATCTTTCGTGTATTCATTTTGAAGATTATATGTAGTTGAACAAAATTTTTGTTTTGTTTACATATTATGTATACTGGAGGTGTATTGGTTTTTCTTTTCTGAAGAAGTTCTAAATCTCAATATCTAGAGAACTGAAAATAATAGATGGACAACAAGGTGGCTTGTTAACATTTGAAATTCTTCTTGATAATTGTCAAACAATGTTGAACTTACATTTGAAATCTGCTTGAGTTCTTTGCTGGTATAGGCTAAGTTATATGTATGATGCACGATAGAACCGAACCTTTCTAGGCTAAGAACAGTTGGTTGTTGGATAAGTTACATATGTTGTCTGATATAAAATGTTGGTTGTTTGTCAAAAGGTGTTGGGAATGCATTTGTCCGGCCTTGATTAGTTTAACATGCTGTCTGAAGACTTGTGTTGAATCGAGTTGCATGTAAAATACATATGTTCGAAGATTTTCCTGATGTGTAAGTTGGTAGTATTGCTGTGTTGAAAATGTCAATTGTTGTAAGTGCAGCAGGACTGTGTTGAGTAGGAAATTTAACTCCGTCTTATGTTGTTACAATATTTTTAGATTGCTAAAGGAAGTAGCTATGTTGTCTAATGTAGAAATTAACAAAAAAAAATATATGTTGGTGCAGTATGTGTTTTCGGTGTTGAAATGCTATAAAATTATGATGGATAGCTTGAAATATATATGCAGGAGAGGCTGTTAAAAAAATATTTAATTCAAATATTATGATGTTAAGTAGCAACAGATGTTGTAGGTGGTGGGTTTTTCTTTTAGTTGTTGAGGAAGTCTGTGAAGCATTTTGTAGATGGTGAGTGGTGAATAAAGATGAATATATAGGTGGGTGAAGGTATTTTCTTAAAATTGATGCAGTAACGCGATTTTTTTTTTGATTGTAGAGAATAATTGATTAAATTTCTTGTTTGAATGCTGTATTCTGAATATTGAAGCATGTTGTTGTTGGGAAGTTTAATTTTGATGCTATAAAGGGCTAAAATTGAAATTTATTTTCAAATAATATATATAAGGAAGATTGTATGTTAAATTTTACTGTTGACGAATTAAAACAAGATGTATGTTTGCATTTAATTTATGCGATGAAATTGTAGAAATTTTACCTAAAGTCGAGAAAATTTTTTAAAATCTAAATCAATTAAAAAAAATAAAAGATTTTCCATAAAGTATTACATTGAAAATTAGAATTCTTACTGATGTTTTGCGCGCGTATTCTTTTGGTTTTGAAGAGCTTGTCACGATGATTAATTGGAGTTAATAAGCTGAAACAAATATTTCTTTGAGCTGCAAACAGTTTTCTTATTAATTGCTGATAAAGATGGAACAACGAAAAAATATTTTCAAGACATGTTGATGTTGAATGCATTATTATTATTGGAATGTACAAATTGGGCAGCTGTAAAAATTTCTTAAGATTGGAAAGGACTTACAATTTCTTCCGTTCAGATTAAATACGTATAAATTTGGTGTATTAGTGAATGCATTAACTTCGTGCTAATTTAAAAAAAAAAATCTGTAAAAAAGGTTTCTTTTGTGAAGGAGATAAACAAATTATAGAAAAAGAAAATCAATGATCATATGTTTAGTAAAAATATTTTCATTACTCGATTGCAAGATTTATAAAAATTTATTCAGGTTTTCCCAACAATTCCTGTATGTATTCATAAACTTTTGATATTTTCTGTTTCATTTTTCTAATGCAGTATTTAAACAAAAGAACTTCGTGTATGATAATGTATAACATGTAATATAAATTGAATTGGTTAGCGAGATAGCATAATAGTGCTATTTTTTGATTAAATTATCATTTTGAAACCATAATAGTTGTTATAAAACAAAATTTGTTTAAAAAATCATAAGTCAAATGAATAAATTTTTTGTTTAGATTTTAGTTTAACAATCTTTTAAATATCGATTGAAAATATTTGATATTGGATTTAAATTATAAAATTATAAGAGATTTATTTTGTTTTAAGAGCACCATTTTGCTGATTATGAATTTTAAATATTTATAAAGAGATAGGTTATATTCCTTCAATTTGTGGTGTTATCGTTTTGATTTTTGGTTTACATTAAATCAAGAAGTTTTTAAAAATTGAAATATAATTTGTAATTGTATTGTAATTCATGATTTTGGGGTTTTATATTTAATTTTTATAGGATAAGGTTAAATTATAAATAATAAAAAAAAGAAAATATTTAATAAATGCATTTTTATTTTTTTATGTTTATTACTTATTTCTTTTTAATTCTTTTTTATATTATTCTTTTTAATTTTTATTCTTTTACTATTTTTTTTTTTATTCTTTTTATTATTTTTTTTATTCTTTTTATTATTTTTTTTATTCTTTTTATTATTTTTTTTATTTATTATTTTTTTATATCTTTTCCATCTTGTTTTTTTTTTTTATTAATTTTTCTTTAATTTTCTCTTTTTTATTTTTTTAAATTATTTTTTTTTATTTTTTTTTTAATTTTTTCCATTTTTTTATATCTTTTCATTTGTATATTTTTTTCCATCTTTTGAAATTAAATAGAAATAAAATAAATTATATTTGTACATAAAAGACAGTAGTAGGAACAATTTTGAAATATTGTTAAATATGGATTTTGTGGAAATTGTTAATAAATTATATTCGAATTTAAATAATTTTTTATCATAAATAAAATTCATTTGTGTCGGGGGATAAAAGATAATTGATTTTAGAAATCCTTAAAAAATTTAGTTATAATTTTCGTTTGAATGTTTTCAATATTGAAACGCAATGCAAAATATGTATGCTTTAAAATATTTAAAATTTCACGTGTAATTAATTGAATTTAAATGTTGATAGTATAGAAATTATTGGATACTTTGTATTATAATATTGGAGTATTTTTAATTATTATATATTATAATCATTCTTGTTTTTATGTTTGTGTAAATTATTTATTGAATTATTTTAATTCGAAAATTAGTTATTGGTTTTAATTTAATGGGTTTTTAAAATATTTATTGAATTAATTGATTCAAATATCAATATCAAGTATTTGTTGTAATTTTACATAATTTTAAATTACGCATTGAATTATTCTATTATTGGTTTTGAATTTAATTATCCTTAGTGAAATGTAATAAATTTTTGTTATTTTTGTTGTCTTAGAATTTTTCCTTGTTTTTGTATTTGTTTTATAAATATTATTATCTTAGTGATTTGATTTTGTTTTTTATTGTATTGTATTTATAAATTCCTTTTTAATATATTTTATATAAAATGTTTATATGGCTTTCATTATTTATGTTATTCAAAAAATATAATTTTTGTACTTGTTATATTATTGTTATCATTCTTCATATTTTATATTGTGAAAATCTTGTTTTCATACTTTAACGCTTTTAGTCAACTTTGACAAAACACTTGTAACCCTTATGAATTTGCAAAATACTTTGTTTTCAGATCTTGTTTCCGCTTTAAAAAAAAAATTATCATTCGCAACGCAATTAAAGTATATTTAGCCGCAAAACCTTTAATATTGTTTCTATCAAACTCTTTAAATAATTAAACGCATTTATTATTCTTTGTGTATTAAATTTTCACTTTAGTGGTATATGTATACCTTTTGTGCTTGTATATTAAAAAAAATTTAATCGATCCATCAGTCGCAACCGCAATAAAAACTATATTATATTCGGAATTTAATTTCAGATATTTCATTTATATCATTCGCAGCTCAATTTTTCGATATATTGTTTTATACCATAGGTTAGGTTAGGTTAGAGGACGTGTACTTGTCAACTGTGACAAGTACAGTACCCGGAGGTCGAATTGACCCATTGTACAACGTCCTAGCTTCTTCTATATACCATTCGCAACGCAAATAAAAATTTGTTTTAAAACGCATTTCAAGGCCTATGAACTCATTTCAACAAAATGTTGTACTTTTAATAATTTTTATTTCTTAAAATCGCATATTTTCATATTCTTAGTTTCGCATTAATTTTCGCTTGATTCGAACCATATACTCGTATATTCGGTTAATATATTATGCTTATCTAGTATCATTCGCAACGCAATTATAAATATATTCGTATTGTATTATGTCTGAACTGAAGTTTATATTTCTTAACGTTTGTATTTAATATTATACGGTATTTAAATTGTTTTGTAACTGTTCTTTCCGATGCTTATTTACAACTCTTTCAAAACATTTTTGTATTGTTTTAATACGATAATATTCTATTAAATAAAGGTGTAATAACACTTTTTAAATTCATTCACTCTCGAAGTGATTCACACGCTGGCCACCCTACTTTCAAGTATACATAGATTTAAGTTTTGTTCAAGTGTATAAACCACCCCTGTACTAATGTTCTAATTATTGTGAATTATTACGAATATAAATGAAAAGAGATCACTACCCGATCAACCCCCCAAACCCGAAAGGTACGTTCTTTGTACAGAATAAATAATAATTGAATATTAATACTAATACATTTGTATATTTTTTATTTACCCCGTATTCTCGCATTATACACATTTTGTTTTATTATTTCCCCGCCTACCTACACACACAAAGGCTTTAATAATTTTGTTTACATGTCGCAATGAATATATGTTTACTCTGTTTTGTTTTGGAAATTATACATAAAAAAATAAATATTTTTAATGGTCTTCGTTGATTATACGTTTTTAGTGAATTTTTAACGCTTTTAAAAATTTATTTAACGCTTACATTTAAATTTTTTTAATACTTTAACCGAACGCTATTATAGTTCGCAAATAAAAATAATAATTACCTCTTTTATAATTCGCAACGCAATAACGGTTTTAATGTTATCTTCTCCTTACAACTCTTCAAATAAAGCTACATACATACATACATATGTATATTCTTCAATTACATTTTAATTAATTTATTATTTATCGCTCTTGATAATTGTAACGCTATATGAATTAAAGTGTTATCTTTTGGATTTGTTTTTCAATATTGCTTGTATAATGCTATCTTTATTAGCAACGCTATTTTCTTTAACGCAATGTTTCTTCTAATTTAATATTCAATGTAATACATGTATTAACGCTGTATATTTTATTAACTTTTTGATATGTTATGTACCATTTATGAGGTGTTTTTATTTAAAAAATGTTTAATAACTTTTAAAACGCTCGCTTTTATAAAGTTTCATTTTCTGATTCGCAAGTATGTATGTAATTGTTTCTAAGAAATAATTTATTTTTTATTTACATTTTGAATTTTGAATGAAATATTTGATTTAAAACGCATAATTTAAAAAAAAAAAAAAAAAAAAATGTTTTAAAATACCATTTTACGGTTTTAGTACCTATGTACATACATATGTCCTCTTAAAGACTTTTCATTTTAATTTCATTTTATAGTATTTAATAATTATTTGTATAATAGTTTTAGTCAGTTAGTTTATTCGATTTAAATGTTTCGATTTAACGCAATATTAAGAAGAAAATAAAATTAAGTTTCATGGAAAGTGTATAAGGCCTCTAATTACTTTGTATTCTAATTAAATCGATTGAAATATAATTTGGTGAATAACCAGACTTGTTTTTAGTTTGCGAAATATACCATGTGTTTATAATAAAATAGAAAAAATACTAGGCAAAGGAAATCATAAAGAAAATATTGTAGCAAAAAAAAAAAAAAAAAAAAAAAAACTTATTAAAAATATTATGTGGTTTTTATATAAACAGAAATTATTTGATTATCTAACGTAAGAGTTGAGTAGTAGTAGTAGTAGGTTCGAATAAAATTATTTAAAAGTTGTAAATATTTGTAAAATAATTGTTTTTGTTGTTGTTGTTGATAACATTACAAATAAAATGCATAATTTCTAAGTAAGTAATTATTGAAATATGTAGAGAGTGATGAAGTAAGTAAAATATATGTTAAAAGTATTTTAATAAAATTAATTATAAAATAATTGGCATCTGTAAGGATAATTATTTAATTCAATTTGTATAAAAAAAAAAGTAGAATACATTAAATAAATTTGTTGTACTTTTGATTTTAGTTTAGCTTACTTATTCATTTTTTTTTAAGTAGAGAAATAATTGAAATTCTTTAAGAAATAAATCATCATGGATACAAAGATCTCAGATCATAGAACCATATTTTCTTAATACATAGAACATATAAAACTGTTTTTACAAACACTTTTTAAAAACTTATTGTGTAGTACTGTTCTTATGTTAAGGAGAAGAGAAAGCAGTTTTGTATAAAATATGACATGACATTCAACATATATTGATCAAACGATGTAGTATGTTTGTATTTCATTTTATAAAATTCATTTCATTTTGATTTAGCCGGTTTAGATACAAAGTATATTTAGAATTTGTAAAAACATTTACATTTGAATCTACGTTTTTAGTATTTTATTACAGATCAATTATAATAAAAAATTTTAAGATTTGTGTTAAGCATTTAACATGTTTTTAAATCTTGAATTTAAGAGATTCCATACAAGGATTATGAACTTAAGGAGCCATACACATAAATTTACAATCAAATATCTTTGTGGACAATTGTGTGAAGAATTTTTGTAAACGTATACGAACGAGTAAATACAAGTATACATATGTATTTTAAATTAACCCTAGAGTCTTAGAAAATGTTTCTTATGGTAAAAATACGTAGATTTAACAATTGTTTTATATTAAATAATTTAATTGAAAGTTCTAGTTTATATATGTAAATGAATAGCAATAGTTTGAACATTTCAAATGTTAACTTTTTTGATTCGTATACTTATTGAGTGAAAAGCTTTTCAATAAAAGTATTAGAAGAAAATGATTTTAAGAACTAAATGATATTTATAATCATAAAAATTAAATGATTTTTATACAATCTTATATTAAAACTTGCGAAATCAATTTCGAATAAATCCATTTAAACGGATAAGTTTGTTAATAATGTTATGAAATAAAATTTAATTAATTTGAAGATTCCATTGAAGAGAAATTTAAAACATTATATATAAACAAACATATTTACTATAAAAAGTATTTATATTTCATAAGTTGAAATTTTTAAATTTACAAATAATTTCTGTTCATTTTGCAGGTGTTATCTATCGAAGTATTTTAACGATATGTATTAAAAAATATTGAAATGGTGGCCGATAATATTGTGTTACTTAGGCGTATACTTATTGCTTTTGTTGACGAATGTCAAGACGTTTCATATTGTACAATATGTATGTATTTATATAAACATTTTTATAAGAAAAATTTTATCGAAAATATTGTGTTTTTAAAACTTTACGATTAATTCTAATATTATTTCTAAGTAAATATTTTTACTATATATTAAACACAACTATACAATTAAATTTAATTAGTATATGAGGGGCGGGGTACAATATTTTCATACATAATATTTGAAAGAAATTTAAAAAGTCAATATTAAAAGTGATATTATGATGAATTAAGAGTGGCGGCTATTTTCTACAGGCCTTATTATACAAAAGATTAATAATAAATTAATTATAAAATTTATTGAAATTATATGCTACTATTAGGCCAACGACTTAATTTAATGCGTTGGCTGGGGCCTTTTATAAAACTATCGTTTTAAGATATTTATAGATTATATTTATATGTCTATAGGTATGCATATGTGCGTATATTACAACAAAATAATTTTTTTTTTCTCTTCAGAGACAATTGGCAATATAGTAGAGTTATATTTTACATAAGTTTTTAAAAGATTAAATGTTTAAAATTGTTTTAACAAATACCATAATTAGTAAAACATATCAATTTCATTAAGAAAAAACAAAAAAAAAAAAAAAAAACTAAGACAATATTAAAATTATTAATTAAACAAAATATATTACAAAAAAAAAAAAGAAATATTGAAACATAAAAATTCAAAATCAAACAATTCATACAATAATTTTTAAATCTCATAATAATAGCAATGAAAATAAAAATTTTGTATTCGTTTTCAACCCTTCTTTAGTGTTACAACAAATTTACATTTGTTTACAGCAATATTTTTTAATAAAAAGGCAATGGAGCCTGTGCTATTTGCTTTACATTTTTTTGTAAGAAATTCAATTTCTGGTCAATTACTATCAAATAACATTGATTTGGTTTAAGGTAAATTTCTTAAAACTTGCTTGCTTACAATTCATAATTTACAAACTTCAGATGAATGGTTATTATTGATTGTGCTTGGACAAAAATATTTGAATTAACTTAATTTCTCCCTGTATACGAGTATGTATAGATTTAGACGCAGGGAATATAGTACATATTTGAAATTGGTGGGTGAATACATTCAATCTCTTTTAGTTCATTATATGTATTATACATCACTACAGATTTTTAATTTGTTAAGGAACATTTTATATTTTAGAATAATTTACAAAACAATAATAAAACAAGAATGATTTTTACTACATACTTATGTATATTATTGCAATTCTCGTACAATTTATAAGTTTTTATTTTTTAAGCAGCATGTAGAGTAATAATTTGTTTTTTTTTTTCATATAAGTATATAACGGATATGTATTATACGAATATCTATAGAAAACTGTGTTTACGAGAACCCCATTGAGTGTTAGAGAAAATGGTTTGTTTACAACAATGTATTTAAATAGACAACGAAACATTAAATATATGTATGTAGTAGTAGTAGTAGTGCTCTATATTAGATAGTTGTATATAGTATTTTCGGAAATAACAAATTTGCAATTCAATATTGTATTAAAACATTTGGGCCATGGGTTTCGCTACAAATTCAAACAATTCAAAAAGCGACAGAGCAGGACACAGAAAGTGTGATAAGATATTTTTTATTTCTAACCAATAACCTTAAATGAAATATGGTATCGAGTGGATATTTCTTTTAATCCATTATAACAAATTTAATTTCACATGAGAATGGTTTGTTGGGTTATATTATTATTTGTATTTATATAAAGTATACATAATATAGTATGTGCTTAGAAAAGTGTCATCATTATTATACAAAATTTTGCAGAGAGAGAGATTATGGTTTGTTTTTGGTTTTTATCTATAACTTGTTATATTTCATGCAACAAAATGTGGTAGAAATAAGAGCTTGAATTGGTTTAGTTTTGTTTTTTTTTTTTTTTAAATATTTAATAAATTTTCTTATAAACAACATAGAAGAGTTTGTAACAAACAAAATACATTAAATATTATTATTAAATATATGTATGGTTTACTTGAAAACATTTAAATAAATAAAATTAAAAAAAAAAAATAAAATAAAAGTACAAATGAAATTATAAAAAAAAAAATAATTATTGAAGGAAAAAAGAAAATCTTTTTTTATATATAAAAAGAAAAACAAAGAATAATTGTTACCCTTTTAATGACAATTGTCAAATTTGTAATTAAATCAAGTTTGCAAATTGCAAGTACAAAAAAGTTAAAAAAAAAACAAAATAGATATTAAATAACATTTAACCATTTAAAAAAAAGAAAATTATTTTAAATACAAAACATTTCAACTATATGTACGAGAAATTATATAAAAATCATATTCAATTCACATAATTTTATTATATTTTGGTTTTTAGAAGAGATAAAAATAAATATGGTATGTATGTATTATATTTCTATGGTACAAATTTATTTTTTGTTAATTGTTTATAATATAAATTTATTACATTCATTTCATAAAATGCAGTCTTTTAAAAAAAATTAAGCTTTATTTGGGGTTTGGTTTATTTTGTTGGTAAGTCATTTAAATACGTTTTAGATTTCTAAAGAGAAACATTAAGAAAAACAATAAAGAAGACACAACATATGATTAAATAAAAGAAAGCATATTAAGCTTTTATTATGTTTGGAAACAAAATGTATTAAATTTCATCTAAAAACCATTCCATAATTGTACGCAGTTTAATTTTATAACTATTCCAAATAAGCATTAAGAAGAAATAAATTATTAGAAAAAAAAAAATAAATAATTCTCGGCTTCTTTGTAAAAAGAAATTTATAATATAGAGATAAATTCTTAAAACCTCTTTACAGACACAACTATCTTACATATATGAATGTTTCAGACCGTGTTATTTAAATATGTATGTAATCTAATTAGAGGAAAATATAAATTGTTATAGAACTTTCATTTGAATTTTGTATACATAAATGATTAAAGCTTTTACCATAATTCTTTAGCCATTTGAATATTTTAAAGAAATTAATTCGTTCAATTGTTTACATGTCATATGTATGTATGTTATATGTAACGTTTTAAGTCTGGTTTAATTGTTTTGTTAATTTAAAATTTTATTCTATTACATTATGTCAAGCATAATTACATAACTTTTTCTAATTCAATTTTAAATATTTTGTGTTTAGAACAGAATTTTAATGCAATTAGTGTTGGAGTGAGAAAATCTGGCATCACCGTTTCTACTTTTTAGAATGCATTTTTTGTGCAACTCTTATTATAACTTTAATTACATTTCCTTTTTTGGTAACTCTTACTAAAATAAAACTTGTGCTTCATATCTATAAACATATTGTTACGAAATCAGTGTTTTAATTCAACATCCCAACAATTAGTTTTTAAATTCAGGTTTAGAATTGCCTTAAATGTTTACTTAACAAAATACTCAATTGCTTGGTTCTAAATAGGAAATTTGTAAATACCTAAACGGACAATATATGTACTTTTTTCAATATGAAATTTCTTATCGTATATATTTTTTATCATAAGAATGATTTTATTATTAAAAATTAAGCCGCATAGCAATTTTAAACGGTTTATAAAAAAAAAAAACTAAAAAAAACCATATAATTAAACGCACATTATCTTATATTTCGTAAACCTTTTTAACCACAATATTTAGCTTTTTTCTATCGATCGCTGAATTTTTACAAATATTACTGGAATATCTAAAAACTTCATCAAAATTAATTCTGATTATTGACATTGAAACACCCTGGGGCAGATTTAAATGAAACCTTTGTCTTTCCGCATTGCATCAATAGTACCAGCCAACAAGGCTTTTAATTCTAACGCAGTTTTTATATTATCATTGATAGTTTAATTTCTATTTTATATCATACTTTTTAGGATTTTAATTTCAAAAAATTGTCGAAGATTTACTTTGATATTGAAAACAATTTCAACAATAATACAATACTCGGTATAAAGCAAAAGAATTGTAATGGCCAGCAATTTGTTAAATTTTAGTGTATTAACACTCAGTTAAAATTTCTTACAACAACATTAAAATTTTCATATTAAAACCTTCATTTTCATGACCAATACTATTCATTCAAATACGTATGAACTTTTCGTAAACTCATGCGAACTTTATTTCATATATAATACCCAGTGTCATAGGTTTTCATTACAGGAATTTCAGACTTTTTCATTTTCTAATACCGCATACTCTCTCTCATTTTAACTCATACCATCTTTCATTTGTAATACTCAGTTATACGGTTTCTTTAAGGAACATTCAATTCAATTTTAACACTCAAATTCTCTCTATTATACGCGAATTTTGCATCATTGCCAGTTAAATTCTTCAAATATTACTAATTACAATTAACTATACCCGTTTCAATGTTTTCAATTAGCAAACAAAACCGTTAAACCCAAATATTGAGATATTTAAACCATTTGTTAATTCAAACTTTCTTTCAATTATTGCATAAAAAAATTTCACTCGCTTTATCATACAAAATACATCCACCTCTAAGCACCCAGAATACTTCTTTCGCCATATCGCTTACAAAATCGTGAATTTCAAGATCATACAAAAAAAAAATAAATACTCAGACAAATATTGTTAAAAATTCATTGCTTTCAAACACATTTAGACCATAAATAGACTTCTCACACGCTTTTCTCTTAACACACTATATTCTCGCAAATATAAATTCGCACGCGTTAACATTATTGCTACGCTACACATACTCCATATACAAAACATACTACAACAAACTCTTCTCTCATACAATAAATAGTTTACTACCAAAGCGCATTATATACATAGTATATGGTCGATATTATATTTTTTATTATATTATATTCTCTCGCTTTCAAAATTTAGTTTTCTTCTTCAAAGTATTCACACAGTTTATCATAATTCGCATACTCTTATGCAATATATTTAAACGCAATTCTATCACACGCATGGTTTTGTTTTTACACATTTTGTGGGGGACAAATAAATAGTGAGTTTGGCTGGCGTGTCATTAAAAATTTTAATGTACAATTTATTCTTCTTTATATCTTGCACAAAACATACATACATATATTGAAATCGTAAAAACAGTGCAATTATAAAGTAAATCCCTGCCTGAATTTGGATTATCTTATGAAACTATTGCAGAAAGTTTTTAAAAGTTTGTGGGAGTGAGATTAGAATAAAATGATTAAAATAGCGCCTTAATATGCCAAGTTTTAAGTGGAACAGTGTGTGGCGAGGTAAAATATTGCAATTGTTTAAGAACACACGCACAACACCTACAGAACTCTTTTTCTCTCTCTCTCTCGCTTATCACACTCATATATCACTACACAACATGATAAAAAAAAAAAAAAAAAAACTAAATTCATACACACACAGTGTAAATATTGAAGTAACACACAGTAAAACGCTTTTTCACAGTCCGGAAGTATGCAAAAGATTTATCATGATTATAAAAATGCATTCAAACATAAAACTTGATACAGTTACACGCCCACAATCATACAATTTGATCACACGCCCATCATATCCTTTTTTTTACACTCTCTCTCTCTCATTACAAAAAATATTTCTCACAAAAAAAAAAAAAATGTTTTACACGCATTTCATAACGTTCTCAAATTTCTCACGCATTTCATAACGTTCTCAAATTTCTCACGCATTAGATAAAAACCCTCATTATATATATTTTTTTTAATCTCTTTAAAAGTAAAAACACAAAATTGTGGCCAAAAAAGTTAATCGCAAAATTTAACAAAAAAACTCGTTCAAACATTTCAACACAAAAAGAAGTCATAAAAAATGAACATTCAATATTCAAATATAAAAATTTCAAAATAAAAACATTCGAGGAAAATTGTTATTCAAGCAACAAAAACGAGAACTATTCATTCAACAACAGGGGGCGGGGGCTATAGGCTAATCGAATTTCGGCCATTATTTTTCTATAATGCTTTTCATACCTATAGTAATTACCCTTCATAGGATTTCTCTGCATGGTCATGATTATACTTAATTGGAAAGACTTACGAACGAACAAAATATTCATTCTCTGACTTAAAAAGCTCTTACAATACGTAATTGCTTAGTTCATAGCATAAGGTAATCATACTTTAAATAATATTGCAATTATTAAACTACTAACGTAGATGAAAAATAAATTATTGCTTACAAGAAAGTATTTTGCTTACGCATTTCCTTTTAATATAGTAATTACGTAGAGTATTTCATTTCTCCTTTAACCTTAAGGACCTTTTTTTTTCTCAAGTAGTACATCTAATAATAAAAGTAATATGATTGAAGATGCAATAATAAATAATAAATAATTGTAATTAAATTATTTAAGGCAAATATAATACCAAAAAGCTAATAAACTAGTAGTTTTAGTTTTGTTTTCTAACCACTCGGCCGTATAAGTAATTTGGGGCATGTCATTCAATTAAATATTAATCATACGCTATGGCTGACACAGTACTTATAGTGTGGTACAGTAGCAGTGAAATAAAACGAAAGAAAAATATTAATTAACAATTAAATATACATCATCGTTTATTTTAATAATTATTTAAGGCAAATATAATACCAAAAAGCTAATAAACTGGTAGTTTTGCTTGTATGTATGCATATTCGTATATAAACTTAGACTTGATCATATTTCGTAAACACTTAATTGGTTTCTTAAAAGAAAAACACTCTAGAGAACGGAAATTATCGTTACAGTTTTGTATGATTATTCAGTTAGATACCGCATAATAGATTGTTATTTTACATTTTTTTTTTTGTACATGGATATTTATCGATGACCGCATTAAATATTCAATTTATATTGCTTTTAACTTTTGTACTCTTATACTCTTACCAACGCATTTAGGATCGAATTTCCGTTAATCTAGTAATGAATATACACAGATTTGTGATCGCATTAAAAGTATTTATAAGAACAAATATATACGTGGATCAATCAACTATCGCATATAATAATATTTGTATTGTTCTTCTCATTTTTAAACCCTTGTACTTGGAGCGTATTATTTCATGAAATTAATATTTCAGTTATGCCGCAATTAATCTGTTCACAATTTCATCTATCACCGCATATAATAGTAATTTAATCATTCCGCACTTATTTTTCGTATCTGTTTTCAAAATTTTGATAATATTGATAAATAAATTATGCCGCATATTATTCTTTCAATTTTCGAAAGTTTATAAACGCATTTAATGATTTCAATATTTTAGTTAATTATAGCGTACTTATTAAGGTCTTACATGGGTTTAACATCGTTTCTAATAATATCGTTCAATCAAATATATACATAGGTGAAAATACAGTCGCTGCTTATAATATTCAAAATTTTTCTATTATTTTCGATATTTTTTCAAAAAATAGGTTCGATTGGGTTATTTGTTTTAAACAAAAGAAGAAAGTGTCTGTCTGAAAGAGTGGTGGTATAGATCCGATTCGTATGTAAATCGAAAATAAATTTGTTAATTAAACGACGACATTTTTAATAGAAAATGCAATATGATTTTTCTTTTATCTCAACAAATTATATTCAAGTTTAAAATCTTGAGTATTACCACAAAAGTGGAATCAGTTGTCAGGGATGTGTTAATGAGTTTTGAGTTGTTTTAAAATGGTAACGATTTATTTTCAAATCAAAATTAAACCTTTTTAAAAGCAATTACATATGTACTTGAGAAAACAAATTTTGGTCTTTTTAGTATTCGATATTGATGAGTCGTGGAATTAGTTTTATTAATTTTTAACGAAACATTTCATTTTATAATGGGGCTTAGCACATATGTATGTATGTATACTATATATAAGAATTTCTATATTCTGTTTTGTTAGAGATAACAAGTTTTGTACACTTTTGGAATACCTAGTGTGTTTCATTGGTCAACGCTTTAAATGTTAAAAAAATATGTAATTTTATAGTTGGTTGAATTAATTTTTGTTAGTTTGAATTCATTTTCAAAGAACTAATCCTCAAATGTTCTTAAAACAGTAACGATTTTTTATAAAATCAAATTTAAACCATTTCAAGAAAAATATGATAATTTTTAATCCTTTTTACATACTATTTGCAATTGTGATATTCAAATAATGTTTTTGAAATTTCAATAAAAATAAAATCTTTTCAAATCAGATTTTTTTTTTGGTTTTGTAGAATGGTTTTACTATGGTGCGGTGAGAGGTTTAGTGATCGCAAAATTGGGAAGTATGTATGGATTGGTCGTGATTATTTGGATTCTTTGGTAAGAGTTTCCAAAATAAATTACAGATATTTGTGTAAAAGGTCTTAAACGTTTTTTTTTACTATGTTTGATACATTGTGCAAATGGTATTATTATACGATATAATATAACTGCGACAATGAAAACCAATATAGTTAAACGTTATATTTAATAAGAAATTCAAAATGAAATATAATAATGAATATGTAATGCAGATTATAATAACGCTTTTTATAATAACGTAATTTATAATGACGCTTTGTATAATATATCAGATCATAATATAACGCTTTTTACAATAACGTAGATTATAAAATAACGCTTTTTATAATAAAGTAGATTATAATGAAATTTATACTGACGCTTTTCATAATTTATCAGATTATAATAACGCTTTTTATAATGTATTTTATAATAACGCTTTTTATAATAACGTAGATTATAATAACGCTTTTTATAATAACGTAGATTATGACAACGGTTTTTATAATAACGTAGATTATAATAACGCTTTTTATAATAACGTAATTTATAATGACGCTTTCTATAATATATCAGATCATAATATAACGCTTTTTATAATAAAGCAGATTATAATAACGCTTTTTATAATAACGTAGATTACAATAACGCTTTTTATAATAACGTAGATTATAATGAAATTTATACTGACGCTTTTAATAATTTATCAGATTATAATAACGCTTTTTATAATGTAGATTATAATAACGCTTTTTGTAATAACGTAGTTTATAATAACGCTTTTTATAATAACGTAGATTATAATAACGCTTTTTATAATAACGTAGATTACAATAACGCTTTTTATAATAACGTAGATTATAATAGCGCTTTTTATAATAACGTAGATTATAATGAAATTTATACTGACGCTTTTAATAACTTATCAGATTATAATAACGCTTTTTATAATGTAGATTATAATAACGCTTTTTGTAATAACGTAGTTTACAATAACGCTTTTTATAATAACGTAGATTATAATGACATTTATACTGACGCTTTTAATAACTTATCAGATTATAATAACGCTTTTTATAATAACGTAGATTACAATAACGCTTTTTATAATAACGTAGATTATAATGACATTTATACTGACGCTTTTCATAATTTATCAGATTATAATAACGCTTTTTGTAATAACGTAGTTTACAATAACGATTTTTACAATAACGTCGATTATAACAACGCTTTTTA
Organism: Sarcophaga caerulescens; assembly: GCA_927399465.1. Lineage (NCBI taxonomy): Eukaryota > Metazoa > Arthropoda > Insecta > Diptera > Sarcophagidae > Sarcophaga > Sarcophaga caerulescens. Next base: position 9,653,028 of record OV656872.1, read on the forward strand.
TAATAATGTAGATTACAATAACGCTTTTTATAATATCGTAGATTATAATAAGGCGTTTTACAATATTGCAGATTATAATAACGCGTTTTATAATAACTTAAATTATAATAACGAAATTTACAATGACGCTTTTTATAATTTATCAGATTATAATAACGCTTTATATAATGACGTAGTTTACAAGAATGCTTTTTACAATAACGTAGATTATAACAACGCTTTTTATAGTAACGTAGACTACAATAACGAAATTTATAATGACGCTTTTCATAATTTATCAGATTATAATAACGCTTTTTATAATAATGCAGATTACAATAACGCTTTTCATAAAACCGCAGATTATAATAACGGTTTTTATAATAACGTAGATTACAATAACGAAATTTATAATGACGCTTTTTATAATATATCAGATTATAATAACGCTTTTCATAAAACCGCAGATTATAATAACGCTTTTTTAATAACGTAGATTACAATAACGAAATTTATAATGACGCTTTTTATAATATATCAGATTATAATAACGCTTTTTATAATAATGCAGATTACAATAACGCTTTTCATAAGACCGCAGATTATAATAACGCTTTTTATAATAACGTAAATTACAATAACGAAATTTATAATGACGCTTTTTATAATATATCAGATTATAATAACGCTTTTTATAATAATGCAGATTACAATAACGCTTTTCATAAAACCGCAGATTATAATAACGCTTTTTATAATAACGTAGATTACAATAACGAAATTTATGACGCTTTTTATAATATATCAGATTATAATAACGCTTTTTATCATAATGCAGATTACAATAACGCTTTTCATAAAACCGCAGATTATAATAACGCTTTTTATAATAACGTAGATTACAATAACGAAATTTATAATGACGCTTTTTATAATATATCAGATTATAATAACGCTTTTTATCATAATGCAGATTACAATAACGCTTTTCATATAACCGCAGATTATAATAACGCTTTTTATAATAACGTAAATTATAATAACGAAATTTATAATGACGCTTTTTATAATATATCAGATTATAATAACGCTTTTTATAATAATCTAGATTACAATAACGCTTTTCATAAAACCGCAGATTATAATAACGCTTTTTATAATAACGTAGATTACAATAACGAAATTTATAATGACGCTTTTTATAATATATCAGATTATAATAACGCTTTTTATAATAACGTAGATTACAATAACGAAATTTATAATGACGCTTTTTATAATATATCAGATTATAATAACGCTTGTTATAATAACGTAAATTACAATAACGAAATTTATGACGCTTTTTATAATAATGCAGATTACAATAACGCTTTTCATAAAACCGCAGATTATAATAACGCTTTTTATAATAACGTAGATTACAATAACGAAATTTATAATGACGCTTTTTATAATAATGTAGATTACAATAACGCTTTTCATAAAACCGCAGATTATAATAACGTAGATTACAATAACGAAATTTATAATGACGCTTTTTATAATATATCAGATTATAATAACGCTTTTTATAATAATGTAGATTACAATAACGCTTTTCATAAAACCGCAGATTATAATAACGTAGATTACAATAACGAAATTTATAATGACGCTTTTTATAATAATGCAGATTACAATAACGCTTTTCATAAAACCGCAGATTATAATAACGCTTTTTATAATAACGTAAATTACAATAACGAAATTTATAATGACGCTTTTTATAATATATCAGATTATAATAACGCTTTTTATAATAATGCAGATTATAATGACGAAATTTATAATAACGCTTTTTATAATAATGTAGATTACAATAACGCTTTTTATAATATCGCGGATTATAATAACGCTTTTTATAAAATCGCAGATTATAATAACGCTTTTTATAAAAACGCAGATCTTATTAACCCTTTTTATAATAACGTAAATTACAATAACGAAATTTATAATGACGCTTTTTATAATTTATCAGATTATAATAACGCTTTCTATAATAACGAAATTTATAATGACGCTTTTTATAATAATATCAGATTATAATAACGCTTTTTATCATAATGCAGATTACAATAACGCTTTTCATAAAACCGCAGATAATAATAACGTAAATTACAATAACGAAATTTATAATGACGCATTTTATAATATCGCAGATTATAATAACTCTTTTTATAATATCGCAGATTATAATAACGCTTTTTATAATAACGTAGATTATAATAACGAAATTTATAATGACGCATTTTATAATAATGCAGATTACAATAACGCTTTTCATAAAACCGCAGATTATAATAACGTAAATTACAATAACGAAATTTATAATGACGCATTTTATAATATCGCAGATTACAATAACGCTTTTCATAAAACCGCAGATTATAATAACGAAATTTATAATGACGCTTTTTATAATAATATCAGATTATAATAACGCTTTTTATCATAATGCAGATTACAATAACGCTTTTCATAAAACCGCAGATTATAATAACGCTTTTTATAAAAACGCAGATCTTATTAACCCTTTTTATAATAACGTAAATTATAATAACGAAATTTATAATGACGCTTTTTATAATTTATCAGATTATAATAACGCTTTCTATAATAACGAAATTTATAATGACGCTTTTTATAATAATATCAGATTATAATAACGCTTTTTATAATAACGTAGATTATAATAACGAAATTAATAATGACGCTTTTTATCAGATTATAATAACGCTTTCTATAATAATGTAGATTACAATAACGCTTTTTATAATATCGTAGATTATAATAACGCTTTTTATAAAAACGCAGATCTTATTAACCCTTTTTATAATAACGTAAATTATAATAACGAAATTTATCAGATTATCATAACGCTTTCTATAATAACGTAAATTACAGTAACGAAATTTATAATAACGCTTTTTATAATAATGTAGATTGTAAAGAAACGCTTTTTACAATATCGTAGGTTATAATAACGCTTTTTGTAATAACGTAGATTACAATAACGAAATTTATAATGACGCTTTTTCATCAGGTTATAATAACGCTTTCTATAATAACGTAGATTACAATAAATTTGTTTATCATATCGCAGATTATAATAACTCTTTTTATAATATCGCAGATTATAATAACGCTTTTTATAATAACGTAGATTATAATAACGAAATTTATAAAGACGCATTTTATAATAATGCAGATTACAATAACGCTTTTCATAAAACCGCAGATTATAATAACGTAAATTACAATAACGAAATTTATAATGACGCATTTTATAATATCGCAGATTACAATAACGCTTTTCATAAAACCGCAGATTATAATAACGCTTTTTATAATAACGTAGATTACAATAACGCTTTTCATAAAACCGCAGATAATAATAACGAAATTTATAATGACGCTTTTTATAATATCAGATTATAATAACGCTTTCTATAATAACGAAATTTATAATGACGCTTTTTATAATTTATCAGATTATAATAACCCTTTCTATAATAACGTAAATCACAGTAACGAAATTTATAATAACGCTTTTTATAATAATGTAGATTATAAAGAAACGCTTTTTACAATATCGTATGTTATAATAACGCTTTTTATAATAATGTAGATTACAATAACAAAATTTATAATGACGCTTTTTTTATCAGGTTATAATAACGCTTTCTATAATAACGTAGATTACAATAAATTTGTTTATCATATCGCAGATTATAATAACGCTTTTTATAATATCGTAGATTATAATAACGCTTTTTATAATATCGCAGATTATAATAACGCTTTTTATAATAACGTAGATTATAATAACGAAATTTATAATGACGCTTTTTATAATAACGCAGATTATAATGACGCATATTATAATAATGCAACCTATAATGTAGTTTATAATACCGATAGTTATAATAATTTTATAGTAACGCAAGTTATAATAACGTCGATTATAATAATGAAATTTATTATAACAATTCTTTTTATGAAATAAGAATGTATTTCTAATAATATTTTTTATTCGAGTTGTCTACACAATTTGATGTCTACATAGCATTACAACATTCCAGTGAGGTTAATGAGTCAGTTATTCAGTTCATTAAATAACAAAACTTGGCAATTATATTTCACGTAACACGGATCTTGAATAAATTCAATAGTTTCTCAAAAATGTGGATAACTGTAAATATTTTTAACAATAAAAACAAGGAAAATGTTAAGTGCGTTAAATAAAAGGTCGCATGTTTTAAAAATGTAGCGGATTTTAACAAAAAAACCAAATTTAAACCTTTTTAAAACATTTTTTGTATGTCGATTTTAATATTGAAATGAAAAATTAGTTCTTTAAATTTCATATAAATTTTTGGGGCAATGAATTTTCGGCTTTGAAAATGCACACAAAATATGTGAAACAGGATTGTTAAAATGAAACGTTTTATTCCGCAATGTGGTGCGCAGGCTCAACAAGTAATATAATGTCTTTTTATAGAAGTTTTGGGTCTATTGGTATTTTTTGTTAAAATGTAAAATGAATTTAAGGAATTTGAAAAGCTTGACCGTAATAATCATAAATAAGAAAAGTCTTATAATGCATAATAAATCGAATGTAAAAAGAAATATTTCTAATTTAAATGTTCTTGATGTAAGTATAACTATTAGACGTTATGAACTGTTGTGAACAGCAATTCAAGCAAGTTTCTGATTTTATAACGATGTCTTCTCTTGACGTAATAACTACTTAGAGCTTTTGCAATTGTCCAAGTCAGTTTTCACTTTAAGTGATATACTTAAATCGAATCGATTTGGTATAATTTTCTAGAAACAGGCACAATTTATTGCCTGAATTTGCTATACCAGTCAGCTACTGCATAATCATAGAAGCCCGCGGGTCCCTATATCTGGGCAAGGATTAATGTAGATGACCGGCATTTTCTGGCTGAGAAGGGACCATCATATGCTGATTGCCCTTCCCATTACTTTTCTGAGGAGGAATTTCATTATATTGAAAGCACCTCCCTGTGTGAAGGAGTTCCCGTCTTATAGAAAACAGCCTTCCTCGTATTTTTTTGCTGAGAAGAGATTTCATATAGAAATCAGCTTCTTGTTAACTTTTTTTTCGCTCAGGATAGGTTTCATCATGTACAGACCACCTCCTCCCGATAACTTATTTGATCAGGATGGGTTACATCATATACAGAGCACCTCTTCCCGATTTATTTTTTCTTTTTTTTTTTGGCTTAAGAAAGGATAAACCTTTCGAAAGATTTTTTTTCTTTGGCGCAGGCGGAATTATTCATCCTGTTCTTTTCCTGTGTATATATATTTTTAATCTTCTGCTGATGTATCAGCCACAAATAAGTACAAATTTTAATCTAGATGGAAGTACTGCATATTCCTGGGAATAGAATATTTGTGTAGAAAAATTGAGTTACTTATTACAATAAGTTAATAGAAATCAAAAAATCTTATGAGTTTTACACTAAACTAAAATATAGTGTATAGAAAATTCTTAATTCTTGTTTGTGTCTTTATGAGAGAAAGATTTGAAAAGAATTGTTATTGAATGGATTTAATTCTTCTACGCATTGATGGCAATGATGTTTTAGTTTCAAAACTAAAAATCGCTTTTAAATATTGAAAATATTTGACGCATTTAAGGTAACTTTTTTATTTATGGCTTAAGTAAATACAAATTTAGCTCTTACATGCCTTAAGCTGGATTCACCCATTGTTTCGGAACAAAATTTTTGTTCTGAAACAAGTTCAGCTTTTTGAGAATTTGTTCTGAAACGATTCACCCACTTCGAACAATTGTTCTGTAAAAACAAGGTTACCATATGAAATATTTTTGGAAACGATGCCTGTTAGTTTTATGAGTGAATCCAGCATTAGAGTCTACAAATCGTTATTGAAATAAAGACTAGACTACATTATTAGACTTCAAAACGTATTTTCTCTTTTAACGTAAAGAGTTGTAGCAGAGGTATTATTAGAAGCGTTTATGCTCTATATCGCTGTAGACGCATTCTATAATAAATTACAAAATAAGATCGTTAAGTCGTTTAAACTATTTTAAATGTTTGGAGTATACATATATCATTATATAATCTCACAGATTCCGCAAGGACCTTGTGTAAAATTATTTTACAGATGGCATCGTAACTCATTATATATTTTGTTATTGTGTTATTATTTATGTATAATATCTTGTTTTTGAAATTGTAAAATTATATGCACAGTTTTTTATTACTTAGCTTTACGAAATTATCGCAAATATCTTTAAGAATTGTTCTGCAATAAACAGAACTCAACATTGACGCCATGACGCCAGTATGGAATTAAGGACTCTTGGCTTTTGCATGGATCTTACGTTATTGCTTACGTCTTAGTATAGGAAATCCGTAATTAAAATTCAGCAAAGGGCCACAATGATAATATCGCTTACGAAATTATATTGATTACGTGTGCTTTCTTTGTATGTCTCGTAAGTACTGTATAGTGTATAAGCAAATTCTAATAAATTATAATTACGCAAGAAGCAAATAAATCAATAAATTGAGCAAAATATGTACGTCTTATGATACTTGAAATTTTAATTCTCAGCTTATTAATTATCTAAGGGAACTTACGTTATGGATGACGTAAATGCGAATTAGTATATTATAACCCTGTATATACATACATTGTATGTACATACATGACGGGTTAAATATAAATGGTTCAAGAAGTATATAAGCAATGTTTGAGATATCGAGAGATAGAAAAAGAGGAAATTTCAAAAACGTTCAGTTGTTTATATTTCAAGACAATATAATTTTCCTTATAAACATTAAAAACATTTCATTTATTCAGTTAATAGTATATATTTGTTTGCCGATAAAAATAAGCTTTATTTACAGACGTAAGCTGAGAAAATTCTACATCTTCTAATAGGTTCTACCACATATCAATTGCAATTATCATTTAAAAAAGAATCTCTTGATTGCCATGCGCATATAAAATTAAGTAAGAATAACTATATGACAACAACGCAAATACATAATGAATTTATATGCGGAAATAATAATATTAAACTACAGCTATTGAGGATAAACATAGTCTACAAAATGTAGTAACTATTAAGAAAATATTTTAGGCTTTGAATTTTCAAATTAAATTCTTATGCGGAATGTATTCCAATTATTTAGACTACAGTTTTGAATACTTGCAAGTATGCTTTTCTCAATTTTCTACAAACGCTTTTATTTTTATAATAACGCTTTTATTATAACGTTTTTTATAACAATGCAAATCATAATATGTAACGCTCTTTATAATAACGTCGATTATATTATCGCTTTTTATAATAACGTAGATTATTATAATGCAGATTATAACGAAATTTATGATAACGCAGATTATAATAACGCTCTTTACAATTACGTAGATTATTATAACGCTTTTTAAGAACTGATTATGATAATTAAATTTATAATTACGCTTTTCATAATAACGTCTATTATAATAACGTCGATTATTATATCGCTTTTTAAAATAACGCAGATTATAATAACGAAATTTACAATAACGCTTTTCATAATAACATCTATTAATAATAACGCTTTTTGCAATATCGAAATTATAATAACGTAGTTTATAATAATGCAGATTATAATAACGCTTTTTACAATTACTATAACGTTTTTTATAATAACGCATATTATATAACTACGAAATTTATAATAACGCTCTTTACAATAACGCTTGTTATAATAACGTAGATTATAATAACGCTTTTTATAAGAACATAAATTATAATAACGCATTTTATAATAACGCTCTTTACAATTACGTAGATTATTATAACGCTTTTTTAAGAACAGATTATAATAACGAAATTTATAATTACGTTTTTCATAATAACGTCAATTATAATAACGTCGATTATTATATCGCTTTTTAAAATAACGCAGATTATAATAACGAAATTTACAATAACGCTTTTCATAATAACATCTATTAATAATAACGCTTTTTGCAATATCGAAATTATAATAACGTAGTTTATAATAATGCAGATTATAATAACGCTTTTTACAATTACTATAACGTTTTTTATAATAACGCATATTATATAACTACGAAATTTATAATAACGCTCTTTACAATAACGCTTGTTATAATAACGTAGATTATAATAACGCTTTTTATAAGAACATAAATTATAATAACGCATTTTATAATAACGCTCTTTACAATTACGTAGATTATTATAACGCTTTTTTAAGAACAGATTATAATAACGAAATTTATAATTACGTTTTTCATAATAACGTCAATTATAATAACGTCGATTATAATATCGCTTTTTAAAATAACGCAGATTATAATAACGTTTTTCATAATAACATCTATTAATAATAACGCTTTTTGCAATATCGAAATTATAATAACGTTGTTTATAATAATGCAGATTATAATAACGCTTTTTACAATTACTATAACGCTTTTTATAATAACGCATATTATATAACTACGAAATTTATAATAACTACGAAATTTATAATAACGCTCTTTACAATAACGCTTTTTATAATAACGTAGATTATAATAACGCTTTTTATAAGAACATAAATTATAATAACGCATTTTATAATAACGCTCTTTACAATTACGTAGATTATTATAACACTTTTTTAAGAACAGATTATAATAACGAAATTTATAATTACGCTTTTCATAATAACGTCAATTATAATAACGTCGATTATAATATCGCTTTGTACAATCACGCAGATTATAATAACGAAATTTATAATAACGCTTTTCATAATAACATCTATTAATAATAAGGCTTTTTGCAATATCGAAATTATAATAACGTTATTTATAATAACGCAGATTATAGTAACGCTTTTTATAATAATGCTCTTTACAATAACGCTTTTTACAATTACGTAGATTATTATAACGCTTTTTATAATACCGCATATTATATAATAGCGAAATATATAATAACGCTCTTAACGACAACGTTTTTTATAATAACGTAGATTATAATAACGCTTTTTATAAGAACATAAATTATAATAACGCATTTTATAATAACGCAGATTCTAATAACGAAATTTATAATAAAGCAGATTCTAATAACGAAATTTATAATAACGCAGATTCTAATAACGAAATTTATAATAACGCAGATTATAATAACGAAATTTATAATAACGCATATTATAATAACGAAATTTATAATAACGCAGATTATGATCACGTCGATTATATTAACGCTCTTTATAATAACGTCGATTATAATAACGCTTTTTATAAGAACATAAATTATAATAACGCATTTTATAATAACGCAGATTCTAATAACGAAATTTATAATAAAGCAGATTCTAATAACGAAATTTATAATAACGCAGATTCTAATAACGAAATTTATAATAACGCAGATTATAATAACGAAATTTATAATAACGCATATTATAATAACGAAATTTATAATAACGCAGATTATGATAACGTCGATTATATTAACGCTCTTTATAATAACGTCGATTATAATAAAGATTTTTTTGAAGAACTCAGATTATAATTACGCTTTTTATAAGAATGTTCTATAATAATGTCAATAACTATTCTTTTTATAAAAACAGGTTATAATGGCGGTCAAGAATTAAGTATTTTATAAAGAACGCCTTTTATAGTAACGACGATTCTTGTTACCATGCTTTTTACAGGTCTTTCACTACAATAACGCTTTATATAATATTGGAATGATTCTGGACGCTGACACGCTTTTGATAAATTGAATTTCATTATGACGAAGCCCTTTATAAAAATGTATTATCATAATAACAATTTATATTTAATAATGTAGTTTATAATTCGATTAAATATAGAAGGGCGAATTCATTATTTGAAATGTAGCATCGATTTAATTTGAAACTGTTGTAAGTATTTTTTTATTATTGGGCTTTTAATAATTCCTCCAATTGCATTGCAAAAGAAGAGAAAAATAATAAAATATGAAAAATAACAGAAAGCAAAAATTCTGATTAAAATTTATGACCTTATTTCTTAAATGTAGTCGTCAGTCTTCATTTATATTCGGGTTTTTTGTTTGAAAAGAATATTTTAAAGATACAATATAATAGTCTCGTAGAAGGCATAAAAAGCTTACTTTGAGAAAAACTCAAAAATTATTCGCTTTATTGTATATTTCGATTTATCATCATATCATATCGATTTAAGGATGGAACGCTTTCTATAGCTACCGTAGAGTACAATCCAGTTTCAGATAATTTAGGCAATATACTATATTTTTGGACTTTTTTTTGACAACATCCCTTTCAGGTATATCGATTTGCAACTCTCAGTCCGTTTTTTTTTTTTTGACGTATTTCATGGATTCGTATGTAATAAAAAATTTTTGTAATAATTAAAACTCATATGCAAGATATTTACCATATTTTATATACATTTCAAGTTTTAGAACTAAAACCATGTACGAATTACGTTATAGATGACGTAATAACGGCACATTTATATACGATCCAAATTTAAAAGCGTTGCACAATTGAAGAGATCATTATCTTTAATACGTTATGGATGACGTATGTATGTACATATTTATTAAACAGTTGATACAAAGCTAATCAATATTACGTTATGGATGGCGCAATGTTTGAAAAGCAAAAGATATTAATAGTAGAAGTTTTTATACAAGATAAAGTTAACGAAATAATTTATCGTGTACATTTTTCGTATTGTATTTTTCTATTTCCCAATTTATTGGCTAATCAAATAAGCTTTATTTATAGGCGAACTAGATTAACATCTATAATTATCTGGAAGATTTCTGGAAGATTGTCGAAATAATCGAACATCTAGTAATGGGAATGTGTATTAATCTAAGTATAATTGCGGATAGAATGGAATAGAAGACATATTTCAAAAAGCAGTTTCAAGTAACTTCATCTAATATTTATCAACCAAATTCTCATTAAGAAGGCCGCATTATAGGTAACTTTTCTGAATTTAATATTTGCAATTTTAATAATAATGTTTTTCATATCGATTTTTATTTTATTCATGACGCTCTTACAGCATAACAATGCTTTCTATAGTGACTTTCATTATAGGACTATAAACAGAGATTTACTAATAACTTCTATAAAAGAACGATCCATAATAACCTTCATTCGCAACGCATATATAACAGTTTTTATAATAACGCTTCTTACAATAACGCCTTTTACAACAATATAATGACGCTTTTCGTAATAACGCGTTTTATAATAACGCAGATTATAATAACAAAATTTTTTAGTAACGTTTATTATAATAACGCTTTTAATAATGGAGTCGATTACAATAACGCTCTTTACAATAACGTCGGTTACAATAGCGCTTTTTACAATAACGATATTTATAATAACGATATTTATAATAACGATATTTATAATAACGATATTTATAGTAACGATATTTATAATAACGTTTATTACAATAACGCTTTTAATAATAACGAAATTTATAATAACGAAATTTATAATAACGTCGATTACAATAACGCTCTTTATAATAACGTCGATTACAATAACTCCTTATAATAACGTGGATCATAATAACGCTTTATATAATAACGTCGATTATAACGCTTTTTATAAGAACGAAGATTATAACAACGCTTTTTATAATATTAACGAAATTATAATAACGCAGATTATAATAATGCTTTTCAAAATAACGCAGATTATAATAACAAAATTTATAATTACGTCAATTACAATAACGCTCTTTATAATAAAGTGGATTATAACGCTTTTTATAATAATGCTTTTCAAAATAACGCAGATTATAACAACGATATTTATAATAACGCTTTTTATAATAACACAGATTATACTAACGAAATTTATAATAACGTCGATTACAATAACGAAATATATAATAACGTCGATTATAAGAACGAAATTTATAATAACGTCGATTACAATAACGAAATTTATAATAACGTCGATTATAATAACGCTCCTTATAATAACGTGGATCATAATACCGCTTTTTTATAATAACGTCGATTATAACGCTTTTTATAAGAACGAAGATTATAACAACGCGCTTGTCACAATAACGCTTTTTATAATAACGTCGTAGTAGCGCAGATTATAATAACGTCGATTATATTACATATATAAAACATAGATTATAATAACGTAATTATAATAACGAAATTTATTATAACGTCGATTACAGTAACGAAATATATAATAACGTCGATTACAATAACGAAATTTATAATAACGTCGATTACAATAACGCTCTTTATAATAACGTCGATTACAATAATGCTCCTTATAATAACGTCGATTACAATAACGAAATTTATAATAACGCTCTTTATAATAACGTCGATTACAATAACGAAATTTATAATAACGTCAATTACAATAACGCTCTTTATAATAAAGTGGATTATAACGCTTTTTATAATAACGCTTTTTATAATAATGCTTTTCAAAATAACGCAGATTATAACAACGATATTTATAATAACGCTTTTTATAATAACACAGATTATACTAACGAAATTTATAATAACGTCGATTATAAGAACAAAATTTATAATAACGTCGATTACAATAACGCTCCTTATAATAACGCTCCTTATAATAACGCTTTTTATAATAACGTCGATTATAACGCTTTTTATTAGAACGAAGATTATAGAAACGCTTTTTATAATAACGTCGTAGTAGCGCAGATTATAATAACGTCGATTATAATAACGCAAACGCTTTTTATAACATAGATTATAATAACGTAATTATAACAACGAAATTTGTAAATAATACAAATTATAACGGACTTTCATAACGGATTTTATAAATAATAAAGTTTACCAGCGATACTGTTTTCTTTGTTTTCACTATTTTGAAACTCATCTTACTAGTTCAATAATTTTCAACATTTCCACCAATCATTTAATTTCTATCATTTCATTTCTGGGGCGATGACGTTCCCACCTACTTCTTATTATTCTAATTTTCAGTTATAATTTTCAAACGATGGAATAAATTTTTCTATTCAATAATTATTAAGTTTTTAAAACTTTTAAATATTTCAACTAGAAACTTTATAAAGTTCATGAGATATAATATGTAGTCGCAGCACTATTGTGATTGTATGCAAAAGAAAAAAATTACAGACTAAGAATTCGCAATTGTAATTTAAGGAAAAGGTGACGAGACAAAAATGGAAAAATATTCGCAATTAGCGATAAATGAATAAAAAGGCGTTTCTATATTTGAATCGGTGTTTCTAACTTGATGGTAAAATTACCACAAAATCGAAGAAATTATTTGAATTGCATTGTAATGAAAAGTATTTAAAATTTCTAACGCATTTGTGATTTTAGATTTGCTATTAAAAATTGACAAGAAAATATTTATATTTTAAATGAATGCATATTATATAGTGATTCGTTATGAACAAGATTTGATATTTTTAATTGTAACGCTTTCAAAAACCTTGAACAAAATTTGATAATTTTTATAAATGCACATTTCGCATTACAAAATATGTGTGGTATAGGATCGCCATTTGGTAGTTTTTTTTTTTTAATTTTTCATTCGACTTTCTCGAAGAAATTAAATCCTGTGGGTGACACATTTCGTGAACAAAGGACAGAAGCGTGTTTGATTGAAATCAATTTTTAAATTGTTTAAACGCATTTCAAAGTAAATTTAACATGAGTTCTTCCAGTTTTATTTATTTTATGCATTTAAAATTATTTATCAGGATAATATCCTAATATTCATCGTAAATTTCTCTATTGCTATTTATTACCGGCATATGATATGTTTTAGTTTCAGAGTATACGCTTAATTGTAATCTTATTAAATTTGACGTTATATTTTTAAACTTTATGCACTTGGAAGCTTTTATTTTAATCAATTCAGTTACTAAACTTCTCGATCTTTTTATCTAATTCGTCTACTAACTTTTCTCTCATTTTATTAGACTTTAAAATATCAATTCATTATTTTATTTCAACACATTAACCCATTACCATAACGCTATTTATAAATACCGTATTTTATATAACGTTTAATAAGGATCATTACAACGCTTCTTTAAAATAATGGTCTTTATAGCAACGCACATTATAACGCTATTTATAAATACCGAATTTTATATAACGTTTAATAAGGATCATTACAACAACGCTTCTTTAAAATAATGGCCTTTATATCAACGCTCATTATAACGCTATTTATAAATATCGAATTATAACGTTTAATAAGGATCATTACAACAACGCTTCTTTAAAATAATGGTCTTTATAGCAACGCTCGTTATAACGTCGTCTAATATAACTATAACGCGTGTACTTTGTAACAACATTCGTCATGAAACCTTTCTCTAATAACGCTATTTATAAAAACCCCTTCTAATAAACCTTTTTCTAATAACGCACATACAATAATAACGTTTATAAAAAGTATATTGTAATAACGTAGATTATAATGTATTTTGTATAACGCAGATTGTAACAACGCTTTTTTTTAATAACATAGATTATTTATAACGAAATTTATAATAACACCCATTCTAATAACGCTTTATTATAACGCCCATTTAAATAACATCTTTTAAAATAACGCCTTTTAAATTTTTTTTTTTATAAGATCTATCATTTTAATAACGTTCACTTTAATAACGCTCATTCTAATAATGCTCATTCTAATAACGCTCATTCTAATAATGCTCATTCTAATAACGCTCATTCTAATAACGCTCATTCTAATAACGCTTATTCTAATAACGCTTATTCTAATAACGCTTATTCTAATAACGCTAATCATAACTTCCAAAATACCGCTCTTCATACGTTTATTATACATACTGATTATGTTTGTATTGTCATTTCATGTCTTACATTTTACATTCTTTTAATTTATACATTTGTATTGTTTATTTCATTTTATTACTCATTTCAACGCATTATTATCCGCAAAAAATATACTTCTTTTCTACTTTATTTTCCGCTTTTTTTAAATTTCTTTTATTCATTGTACTTCATTTTTAATTACTCATTCATATACTATTTGTTTTAATATTTATAAAATTCCCTACAATTTTTCAGTCTAAAAATAAATTGATTTGACCGCTATTGAATTAGTATTTGTTGCATTTTGTTTGTTTGTTCATTTTAGCAAAGATCTGCTGTACCAATTATTTATACAAAAAAAAAAAAATAAAATTATCGCAGCTATTAAATTTGCATTAAATTTACGCATTTTTTTTCAATTATTTCTTTTTCAGTAGTTTATTCTCGTTATCGCATTTTGACTTGATTATATTATATTATTATTTATTTTTATTATTTTTGTAAGACTACGTGTTCTATGACACAATTGCAAAACCAGATGGTCTATTATTTATAACGAAATTTATATCTTTTTATATTCTATGTAAACTTTGGATTAGATCTGACGCGGTAAATATTTTTGTAATTAAAATTAAGCTCGGTTTTGTTTTTTCATTATTTAATTTAATTTTATGTAATTGAAGTTTTTTTTTTTTTCTTAATATTTTAATTTCTAATTTTTCAAGTTATTCTGTTTAATTTTGTTATAATTTAAAAAAAAAAATTATTATGTAAAATATAAAAAAAAAATGTTAAAAATTTAATTTAGTAAAAAAAAAAAAAATTATTAAATAATCTACTCACTTTGCTTATAACTTATATTTGTTATGGAGAAGAGAAGGAAACGCTGAAATCGAGAAATTTTTTTTTTGTTTTGTTTTGCTGCTTCTCTCAATGTTATGGGAAACAAGAGTTTGGCAAGCAAAAGATTTTTTTTTTGTAAGAAAAAACGTTTTCAAGGTGGTATAGAAAAAATAGTAAAATTTTTATTCATACAATATCGGTTTATCATGTTTTGATTTCTTTTTTCATGTTCTTTCTTTTTTAAGTATAAAAAATTTTTCTTGTCTACAATTTTTTTTTTTTTTTAAATAGAAACGGAAATAAAAAAAAATATTACGAGAAATTTTTGTTTTATGCAGAAGGAAATAATAGGAAAAAAGAAACGTTAAAAAATGCTTATAATTTAAGAAAACAATATAATTAATCTTGAACGTTTTATAAAAAAAAAAAAATTACTTAGAATAGATGAATTTTGTTTTTGTATTTTTGCAGTTTAAACTTTAATGATGAAGAAATAACAACAAAACCTTAAAACTTAAAGGAGGAAGGTATTAAGGCGTTAAAAAATTTTTTATTAATGATTTTAAAAAAATCTAAATTGTTTTGTTTTTAACAGGAGATTTGTGTTTTTTTTTTTATTGTATTTATACTATAATCATTACTCAGTAGTGGCCCTTTGCACATGGCATCATAATAATATATAGTAAGTGGTAGTAGTAGTAATGATGAGTATTAATTATTAAATTAACGTTATTGTTTTCTATTTATATAAACATTAAAAAAAAAACCAAAAAATTTTAATTTTTAATGATGAATAATGTATGATTGATTGAATCAATGTTTTTGGGCTTATTTAGTTTTAATTTTATTAGATTTGGCCGCTGTTTTCTTTACGGTCTATACATAGCAAGTATTAGGTAGTCTTCTCATTCGTATTTAATCATCAGCGCATGATTTTTATTGCCTTTTATTTATTATAAGACGTTAGACGTATGTATGTACGTACGGAACAAACTGACTGCCTGCCTGCCTGACTCTCTCAAACATTTTAATTGCATATTGCGGACGACCTGCCTGCCTGTCTGCCTTCTCGTTCCGTTTATATAGCATTAGCATAGCATAGCATAGCATTGATAGGATATCTTATTTTTAAGCATTCATATTCATATTTTTTTCTATTAGAATTTGTCAGTTTTATTTTGTTTATGTTTTATTTTGATCGCTTTTAAAGACTTTTTTATACTATTATTATCATAGTACGTATATTCGCATACGTGTTTTTTGTCTAACGCTTTTAAATTTGTTTTTATATTATATTTTAGCGTGATTTCTTATTATATGTAGTTGTTGGTTTTTTTTTTACCTTTATATATTCGTTGTTGAATTTTTTAATATTTCTGTTGATTTTTAGATATTTTTCAGGTTTTTATTTCATAACGAGATACGAGAGACATAGACGAGACTTAGACATACGACTTAGCAAAATCATATTTAATGTTTTACGAGAAAAGGCCGCCCAAACACATATAAAATTTGCTAAATGGTTTAAAAAAAAGAAAGTATTTTGTAAGTTTTAAAAAAATTATAAGAGAAATTGTTTTTTTTTTTTCTTATAGAATATCATATAAACTATTTAAAAAAAAAAAAATAATGTTTCGTTTAAAGTTTAGAATTAAAATGTTCATAAATATTACACAAGGGTAACACTTAAAATTATGTATATGGGAAGCAACATATAGCTGAGCAAAAGAAAACGAAGTAGAACGAAAACCGTTCAAAGGTACAGATAGATACCTCCCTTGAAGAGGAAAAAAAAAAATTGTATGCATACATACATATATAACTCCCGGTGGGGGGTGATGGAGAACATGAAAGAAGTTTCGTGTTGTGTTATATTGTTAAGTCAAAACGAATAGAGAACAGATGCATGTAACACACAAGGGAGAACAATACTAATTGCAGATGTTGTATTAAAACTTGTTATAGCAGCTGCATCTCTCAGTGCCAACAATACAAAAATCGAATCAATTATGACTCGAAGAGAGGAAGAGTGAGGGTAAGTAAAATACAATTATTTGACGTTGTCAACAGCTACGTTTTCAATTACAATACTTAAATGGGAACACACAGTCATGACTTGGTAGAAGAGAGGGGAAATACAATTCTGCGCAGTTTATCAGAAAATTTTGTAGAAAAGGCACGGGTGGGGCAATGTAATGCAATGTTCGTGTAATTTCTAGTATAGAAATGGAAATTTTTAGAATAGGGTGCGTTCGTAAATTCAGCAAATTTGTGCACCACTGCGGCAGTTATGCCAAGTTTTGTTGCTAATGCGTGATCGGCTGTTGCAGATGGTTTGCTACTGCACAACAAATAAACAGAATTTGCTTTTTAGAACGTTCTACAGAAATTTCTTTGATTTGGTTTGATTTCTTTAATTTTTAATAAAACTTTTCCCTACAATACTGACTTCTTCTTTCTCATTTCCTGGAAGTCAGGCTCCATAGCCAGTCTAGTTCGTATTATTAATTTTTGTTTAATTTTTGTCTGTTTGTGAAATCTTTCTCGGAACTAAAAATATAAATAATTAAAATTTTCTATAACAATATCGGTTAAATTTTATTACTTTTCCATTTTTCTGCAAATAAAGCAAAATTTTCTTTTGTTTAATAGCTTTTATTTCACGAAACTACAATGTTATCAAAGAAATGGTTTACCGTGAACTATTGCAACTGAAATCAAACTATTGGAATATTTGCAAAAATTTGCTACAGCATTGCCATTTGTCTGCAAAAAAAAAAAACGTTTGACGCAAGTCAGTGTTGCGAAGTATTGCATTTTTGAACATTTGATTTTTATTATGCTGTATTGTTGCACAACTACTGCATTTACGAACGTACCCATATTCTTTAGGCAAATACTCTTCCAAGAAAATGTACCAAGGAGGTAAGTAATGTAATACAATTACCGTGTAATTTCTGAATGGAAAATGGAAACTTTTAGAAATTTCTGAAGAGAAATTGGAAGATTTTTTTTTATCTATCTTGTAAATGCTCAGCTATTTTGATAAGTAATCATGGAATTTCACCACGAATAAAAAAAATCATGATTCACTAACTATTGGTTTGCGAGATAGGAAATCGTATTACGATAACTTGTGAAAATTGTTTTAAAAAATAAAAAAATTGAATTTGTAAATTTCATATTTTAAAGAAATCGATAAATGAAAATTTTCTAGAAAGTATGTACATACAGTGAAAACAAAATTGTTATACGCTTAACAATGTGCAGGAAAGAGACAAATATATATATAGTTCATTTTGTATTGTTATAATCAAGTATAGAGAATTTTTCCTTCAACTTGAAAGTCGTAAAAAAAAAAATTTTTTTCTTTGATTTTTTTTCAATTGCGCATTGATTTAAAAAAAAATACTTAATATATCTAAAAGCATACGTAAAAATTCTTACAATCTAATGGTAATGCTTACGTCATTTTCACATTGAAAATTTACCTATTTCAGAACTCTGGGAACATAATTCCTTCTTCTTCAACGCACCACGGTCTGTCTGCCTTTTATTTCACAATCTTTCTCTTCTACTGCCCCATTTAGGAAAACTTCTGCTTATAGAATTCTAAACCACCAAGGCTCGCATTCTACACTCTAATGGGCTCAACGCTGGCCTAATTTTTCTTTTACAACGGATTACAACCTCATCAGCTTCTTTCTGGACAGCAAAAACTTTCTCTTGTGGAATCTTTCTCTTACTAAAAACGCTTCCTTTTGGTCATAACAGCTCAACCAATAAAATTTACACAATCTTTTATGCTTTTCAAGCTTAGATACGGCGATACGGGCTCCTATTTTGGCCTACTAAAGGAGCAAAAATACTCATCTGCATTTCGCAAGATTTTGCAATGGAACAACGCCATAATAAAGTTCAATGGGATGTTGGCCACACACACACACTTTTTATCAAAAACTTTTTCACAAATTTATTCAATTTTTACACTCTTGAAACACTTTTGTAGACACTATTTTTATTTTTCACTTTATTTAAATACACACCAGTTGACTGTTTCTTTGCGAATGATTTCAATGGCTCACAAGCAGCCGTATTTATACCCCTGGCGTACGTGTGTACATACACATGCAGCAAATGTTCAGGAAATTTCCATTATACTATCCCGTTCTAGCATTATCGATTTTTGTTTGTCGTTCATAATTTTAGCCCCCTTTGTTTGTTTAGTTGTCTTTGTCTATCGCAATTTCTTTCCCTTTTCGTATGTATAACAGTAAATGCAATGAGAAAAATAAAGAATGCAATAAAAAAATAATAATAATAACACAGTTAAATGCTATAAAATAAATGAAATATTTAAAATTAATACAAAATAATAATAATAATAATAATATAATGGAAAATAAAATAAAATTCAAACGAAATATTAAAGTCGAAATTAAATACATAAATGCAAAAAAAGTAGTGTTTACTCTTTCTTAAGAATTAAAGTTGCCAGATGATTGTCTTTGTATAATGAAGCAATTCCATGTTGACGCAATGCGATAATGAAAAATCAATGTTTTATGTGTATTCTATGACTAATTTCTTAATAAATCATTAATTTAATCAAATTATTTCCGATTTATGGATGACTTAATACAGATTCTCAATAAAAAAAAATTGGCAGGACAACGTTTAATTTCAGACCAGCTTTGTCTCTTACTTACTTCTGAGGCTTTATACAATATCGGAGATATTATGAACCAGAAAAATACATATCATACGTATAATAATTCATGTCATTTAGGCGTTCATTCACCATTTTTTAGTGCTGTCTTATCCTATCACTGTATTTTGAATGTGTGTAGAATCCAAAAATGTATTAAACCCCACACACCAATTTAAACCATAATAAAATTGATTAAATTTAATTCGTTTTCATAAGGAAGGGGCTCTTCCAAAATTATGGTGTTAGTAATACATAGCTCATTTTCCCTTCAATAATAAAAAATGGACCACAAAGTATTATAAATTCAATTAATTTTCTTAATATCTTTAATATGTATTATAAATTCTAAATTGGCGTTTTTCTTGCATGTGGCATCTCTAAACTTATTATTTGTTTCTGTACAACAGTTTGTTGTTTGTGCCAGATGTTTCTCGATTTTTGGAGTACATATGTATGTATATGGGATTGAACGCCACAGAATATACACAGAAGGGAAACGAAAGTTTGACGTTTACTAAAATTGTGTGAAAGGGACAGCAAATATTACCAACAAGTACCAAAAAGTATTTCTGTCTCTGTCTGATTATTTCTGTTTTGTTTATTTATGTTTGTTAAATTTTAGGGTGGGTTCTTATTTTCTATTTTGGTAGAAATTGATGATATTTTTGTAGAATAATAGAATAGTTTTGAAAGGAAATAAACTGTTTTATTAGGGAAACGTAATACGGAACTAATGTATTTGGTGACACCTTTCATCGATTGTCACTAACTTAGTATTTAACCAATTTGGGAGTATATTCACAAATTCCTGAAACAAAAAGTTATGAGTATATATTTTGTTATATTTTTCTTTTTACTTATCTTTTACACACGTAACTTATTTCATTGTGAAGAGAAATTGCTAAGAGTTCGATTAATAATAAAAAAATTACCCAATTTAAACTTTTTCATTCAAGAAATTAATAAATACTGATAATATACACAAAGTTCTGCAACAAAAAAATTTTATGAGCAATATGTCTTATTTGATCTTGATATATTTAGCTTCTTACTTACCTTTTGCACAAGAAACTATATTCATTCCGACCAAAAACCACATACATTTCGATTAATAATTAAATATTTAAGAATCTTTGAACTTTTCATTGAAGAAATTAAGAAATATTCCAAATTTTCCTTTTTTTAACACAAAATCAATGTTTGTTTACATTTAATTTTTCAACTTTATCCGCCAGTTTTCAGTCTGTATATCTGTTGCTTCTAACACATTGCTTTGCAGAACTTATAATTCATTTTTTTTCTCCCTCTAACTATTTTAGTAAAATTATGTTATGAGAGTTTGACAAACGTCATTGCTTTCCCTTCTGTGTATATTCTGTGTTGAACGCTTCAATTCTATTATAGAGGAAAGGGGTGGAAATTGTTTTTGTGTATTTTCTTTTCTAGAATTTTCACGTTTCTTAAAATTTCTGGAATTAAATTAAATAATGAAAGGAAACACTCGATGTTAAAATAAGAATTATTGAAAATGTTTTGTAATTTTAGCAAAAAAATAGAAAGTTTTCAAGGGAACTTCTGGACTATTTTGTATGTAAACTATTCTGCTGAAACAGGTTTTTATAACATTATGCGACAAAATAAAAAGTATTAAATACCTACACCCGGCTAATGACATAGTGTAAGTTGTGAGTTTTGTTGAGTAGAACTCGAAAATATGTTTTTTATATTTCTTGAACCTTCCACAAGTTTTATTTGAAAAAAAAAAAATGTTTTTTTGAACTTTACGCACAAATTTATTGATTACACAAACATTTCTGAACCGATGTTCAAAATTTAAACCTTATTAGAAAGGAGGAGGAGATGGGTCTTTAAAACGATATACATTCATATGTACATATATTGTTTGAATTAATATGCTATGGGGTTTGATAAGTTAAACTTGACAAATTCAATTTTTTTTCATATTTGTCCAAATTTGTCTATGAACCGACAAACTTTAATTAAAAAATATGAAATAAGTGATGACATTCTGAAAGTGCATTATCTTGTGAAGATATTGACGCTTCGATTGATCAAATCGGGCAAAAATTACCGTAGTTATTATTTAAATAGTATAACAGTCGTGTTATATTTTTTTATATATACGGGCAATTTCGTGTCAAGTGACCCAATTTTTAAAATCGATGTCTTCCGATTTGGATGAAATTTAGTACTATTAGATAGTAGGCCAGACACAAATTTTCAGCTCTATCAGTCAAGAACTGCCGGAGTTAGAAGGGGTCAAACTTGAACATTTTGGTCATACAGGGTTTGTTTAAAATGTGTGTAACTGGCCTACTATCCAATCAATAGTACTATCCTTGGTGCAAATTTCATCCAAATCGGAAGACATCGATTTTAAAAATTATGCTAACTATCCTGCTGAAATAATAGGTTTTTATAATTATTCTTAACGCTTGCAGAATTAAATGATTAAACTTTGGAATTGTTAAGTTTACTTTTTAAAGCCGCTATTATGTACAAAATTGGTCAGTACAACCCTTCAGTCAAGATTACAACCTAGCTTCTCACACCACTTATGTTGTGTGCGTTAGTTTTATACATAAGTGGCGGGACCTATAGTTTAAAGTCGACTCCGAACGACAGATTTTTTTTGAGAAATTTTTAAAAGCAATTTTATTTGCTAAGAGGAAACCGCCGAAGAAATATTTTTTTTCATGTTGGCCTTAGTCTAATAAGCCAACACACTACCTACTAGACTAGGGTACTAATTATATAAAAATATTATAAATTTTATTGAAGAATAACTCTTTTAGTTTCTTTACCTATTATTTATTAACCTTTATCGATAACATATACATATATGTATTTAATTTTATGCATTAGACTGGGATGTTTGAAAAATTAAAATAAAATAATTAAATAAAATATAAATCCTAAATTAGCGTTTTTCTTGCATGGGGCATTTCCAACCGGACCTTATTTATTTCTGTATAACAGTTTGCTGTTGTATAGTTATTTTCTTTTGTTCCTAAACCAGTTGTGTCAGATGTTTCTCGATATTTCTGTTGCATACGGGGTTGAAACGCTTCAAATCTATTATAGAGAAAAAGGGGTGGAATTTTTGTTTTTGGGTATGTTTTTTTTTTTCTTTTCTAGAATTTTCTTTCGGTAATTTTTTTGTTCAATATGTGAATTTTTCTGATTATTGTTGTCAAAAAAATTTAATGATTAATTTTGAACAGATAAAAAAACTGAATTTAAATTGGTTTTTTTAACTTTTGTTATTTTATTATGTTTTCCAGGGGTTTTACAAATAAAATTTTTTCCATCCTGACAACTTGGTGGTGGTTGGAAAAATTAGTTTGTTCGTTAAAAAACAAACGTCTGAAATAATTCCCACATTCTTTTTTTGATATCGATTTATATAAATAAAAATTAAGAAAAATCTTCCGTTTAGTTTGATTTGTCCGGTGGGGTGAGTTTTTCTGCAGGGTGGTGAGTTTTTGCAAAGCAGGGTGAATTTGTTCGGGGTTGTGAATACAACTGAAATTCACCAAAGTGCCGTTATTCCAAATAGGTACTGTATTACCATTGAACACTGTATTGTCAGTGGTGAATTAACCGGTGCATGTCTAGAATAAGTAATTTTCACGTCTACTAGCGGAGCCATTGAGTTAAACAAAACCATCATACATAAATTGGGGTGCGAAACAGGGAATCTCACAAATATTTAACAAATGAATTACAATCAAAGAACCTAGTGTTGCCATGATGTTATTAAAAATTATATTTATTGTGTAATTCCAAATTTTATTGTGCTTATTTCAAAGGGTAAGTAGGTATGGCGGATCTAAATTTAACTTCAGGAAAAAAAGGAATAAAAAACATATGACCTTTAAAAATTTGGTTATTATTCCCAATTTGGTGATTTTTTTTTTCTAAAGTTAGGTTAGGTCGGAGTGGCAGCTCCGAATATCACAAAGCTCACTTGAGCACGCATAGCGGCCCGTTGTGATGCCACGGGAGAACGCAGTCCCTGTACTAACCAAGTTCCACCAAAATCAAGGAAAAGGAAGAAGTTGGTCAGCGCAAGGGCTGCACTTTTCTAAAGTTGGTTTACAAATTTTTTTTCCTGAGAACATTGCTTAGGAAGTGTTTAAATTCCTTTTTTTAAAAGGTCGTTATCTTATATTTGGGAATAGTGTAGTAGTAATCAACAGTTATAGAAATAAATTCTCAATCTTCCAGTAGTGGATAACAGTTCCAATATACCCACAAGTACTATCGTAGCAGTGGTCCTTAAACGCAACAGTGACAAGAAGCGCATATGATCTCAACAGCTCACTTTCGGCTAAGGCTGCAAAATAAAACTCTTTACTATAATATCCACAGCCTGTCCTTAAGACATACATAGCCTGTTATTAAAACATACACAGCCTGTCCTTAAAACTTTGTTTGGGGTATAAGATTTAAATTTCTTTTTTAAATCATTACCAGATTATTATAACGGTTTTATATCATTGTTTTATTTATCTCATGAGCACCCTGCTGTTAATATCGTGTTATCCATTTAGGTTTGTGGCGTGTAGTATGAAAACCGCACATTGACAACACTGTTATAAATAAAAACGTCAAACGTATTTGAAATGAAAAATATAAAAAATATTCATTCTAGAAAAATCCTCGAACACGTTAACAATTAAATATCTTAACCTAAAAATAAATTAAATATTATATTAAATAATTGGTGCTTGCTCTCACATTGGTAAGTTGTAGAGAAGGATACAACATGCTTGATGTTCGATCATGTTTGATCTGTTATTCGTTACTTTTGTGAATAAAAGCGAGAGAGTTGCTGGTAAGGCAGGTCGATCTTGTGACATCGACTAACGCTGGAAATGTGAGTAAATCACAAGTGGTGTCGTTGTTCCCACTGGTGAGATGCTTACAGCCAGTAAAACGTTGGCAACTGTGACTGGACAGACACCAGAGGTCTCAGAGCCACAATCATGCAGAACGCATGCCGTTTGATTATTGCTCTGACATTCCCCTTTGGTTGACTTTGACTTGACATTGGCAACTGTGACTGGACAGACACCAGAGGTCTCGGAACCTCAATCATTCAGAACGCATGCCGTTTTATTGTTGCTCTGAGACTCCCCTTTGGTTGACTTGACTGACTATGCCGGGGTAATAGCAAGGACCAGTGGAGCCACAGTCATCAGGAGCGCATGCCGTTTGACTGTTGTTCTGACTCAACCCCCCTTGGATAATAGCAAGGACCAGTAGAACCACAGTCATCCGGAGCGCATACCGCTTGACTGTTGTTCTGACTCAACCCCCCCTTGACTCTTCGGCACTGTTACTCGACGAACCACGGTTACTTGAAGAATCACTGTTACTTGTCAGACACCACAGGCCTCAGAACCACAATCATCCTGGGCGTAGGCCATTTGATTGTGGCTCTGATATTCCCCTATGGTTGACTTAACTGACACTGTTACTCGACGAACCACTGTTACTTGAAGAACCACTGTTACTTGTCAGACACCACAGGCTTCAGAACCACAATCATCCTGGGCGTAGGCCATTTGATTGTGGCTCTGACCTTCCCCTATGGTTGACTTGACTGACACTGTTACTTGACGAACCGTTGTTTGGCCGGCCTAGGGCTTATTAATTAATATTAAGCTTAATTTCTTACTATAAGTAGCCCTAGCGTAGTGTAGTAAGTAAGCTATTTTAGTTATTATAAATAAATAGCTTAGAATCTTCACGAAAATGTCTTTTCTTTATGTAACCACGGGACGCCGCTGAACTACCCCAGCACCCGAGCGGAAACGTGTCGTTACAATACAAAACGCTTATGCTAATCTTCACGACTAGTCACTTGGTTGCTGGGGCACCATTTCACATGGTAAGACAACGGGCAGCCAAATGTGCTCAATCGAGCACATTAAATCAATCTCTTTGTAACGGATTGAGTGCCTGAGCAGCCAGGATGTTGGGCAGGTGCAAGTGTAGGAAGTCCTTTATTCAAATTGTGTTAAACTAGCTTCATGAACGCTGTTTGATTTTGTGTATCTGGAAATAATGTAACCACTGGACGCCGCTGAACTACTCCAGCACCCGAGCGGAAACGTGTCGTTACAACACAAAACGCTTATGCTAATCTTCACGACTAGTCACTTGGTTGCTGGGGCACCATTTCATGTGGTAAGACAACAGGCACCCGATTGAGCACATTAAATCAATCTCTTTGTAACGGATTGAGTGCCTGAAAAGCCAGGATATTGTACAGGTGCAAGTGGAGGAAGTCCTTTATACAAATTGTGTTAAACTAGCTTCATGAACGCTGTTTGATTTCGTGTATCTGGAAATAATGTTTCCAAAGCGATCAAATTGCAAAGAAGATTTTCTTCAAAAGCGCCTCAATTCAATTTTCGATTCAAATTCCTGTGTTAAAATGAATTTTCATGCGCTCTCATATTGTGTAGCACCACATTTAAAAACAATTTCTCTTCATTCTTCTCATTTTCTAGCGCCAAATTCACCACACAGAAAATTTCGTTCAGTGTACGTGTTAATATTGCATGTATAGCTCAATGAGGTATTTGAACTTTTGGCCGCATTTTCACAATTCAAAACACACACACATATACACGCACACACATGCATAAGATAAGATGTATGTATATAGTACACAAGTATTTTACGCTCTCTTAAATTAATACAAAAACAAAAATATACAAAAAAATATTTCTCTTAAATTACAAGGATATTATGAATGAGTAGCAAAAACAAAAGCAGGTGGTGAATATTTCTACACACACACACACACATACACTGGCACAGAAGTGTTGATGGTTAAATTTTCTTATTTTTTTTTATTTTTTTTGCTTTTGTTGTGGAGAGTAAGAGAGAGAGAGAGAGAGTATTTTAATGCATAAGAAAAATAACAACAACAATAACAAGAGCAATAAATATGTAAATAAAAAAAAGTGTATGTGTACGAAAAAAAAACCAGAAAGTGTTATGAGCAAAAGAAGGAAGAGGAACTATGTAATAGTATGAGTGAAAGTGAATATGAATGAAGAATACTTACATAAAATTATGAGCAATTCCCGTATTAAATTAGAACTTTTTAAATGTGCATATGTAAGTGTGTGTGTGTGTGAGTGCGTGTTTTTAATCTTCATATTTTGCATGTCTGCTGCTCTTATTATTTACGGTTTCTTTTTCTTTTTCATCTTTTTTTTTTTTTTGATGTTTTTGATGTTTTTGTTTTTGATATTACCTTGTACGAGTATGGAAGGGGGTATTTATTGTATGTTTATGTGCAAGTGTGGGTGTGTATACATATGTACATTGTACATATGTGTGTGTGTTAATGTTACAGGAAATGAATGTTAGGCTTTTATTTTTATTGTTGCTGCTATTGCTGTTGTTGTTGTTTGTTGTATTATTTTTTTTTTCTCCTTTTTATTTGGTCTTTTTTTGTGTTTGAGGATATGGAACAATCTTGTCATTTTGTCGTTTTGTTACGTTACGTTACGTTAAGGGAAATGTATGGAAATTAGAGAGAAAAAAAAGTACAATTACAACAACAAAAACAATGTTTTCCTTTTTAGCAAATCCTTAATGCCAAAGAAACAAACAAAACAAGCTAGTGATTAAGACCACTTTCTAAAGTGTTTCACTCTCTCTTTCTCTCACCATAACCATCGGATGGCTCATGGCTAAAAGGCATGTGAATGAAATTAAAACAGAGAGACAAATTAAAATGAAAGCCAAAAAAAAAAAATGTGAACAACCGACCGACTATTATCCTCTGATGATAAAGACAATAACGATGATGATGATGATGTTGTTGATGATGACGATGACAAGTGGGTGTTGCATGAAATGCTGGTGGATATGGTGGAAATAGTGAAATGGTTAATTGAAATAGTTTTCAACAAAGATTTGCCATTTCATTAATTGCCAAACATAAAACGAAATGATTTCATTTGAGCCAGCCATCCAGCCAGCCAGCTAACGAGTGGGCTAAGTGTGTTACTAAAAACAAAAATTTTTTTCGTTTTTTTTTGTTCTGGAATTTCAAAGTAATTTTGGGCAATTGAATCAGTGAATGAATGAATGAATGCTGTTGACAACAATTGTTGTTGAATTGTAAGTTGTTCAACTCAAATTACTGCAGATTTAAGAACTTAATAGAGGAGGTATTTACATTAATTTAATCTTCAGTGATTTACTTACTCACTGTGGCATAAATTTTAAACAAATAAAAAAAAAAATGAAAAACTCATAACCAGTTTATGAGCATAAGTTTGGCATTCACTACTGAGTAGTGCATGATGAAGCCAGTAGTTAAGCAATAACTAAAGAGGAGAAAGAGGATTAGGAGAAAACTTTGTTTTCAAAAGAATGAAACAAAATTCATTACAGATTTAAGGCATAAAATTGTTATGTGAGTTTATTGAAATGACTTCAAACGAACTCTTCTTACCCAATTTAATTCAATTGACAAACAAACAAACAAATCTACTTCAAAAATTATATAATAAGCCCATTTAGATTACTATAAGAAAATCTTAAGGTATTCGAGAGAATTTAAAATAACTAACAATGCAAGTCAGAAACAGCACTAGAAAGCTTAATCATATCCCTCTTTGTAGCCCCCTCAGCCGATTACTTGGTCTCGGTCGTAATGTTATCTCGACTACAGTGGCCGTGCTTACAGGTCATTGCGTCATGGGTAGACACGCGGAAAGAATGAGGCTCCCTTTCAACGTCTTCTGCCGTGGTTGCAGGTCCGCTGAGGAAAAGGAGACTGTTGTTCACTTTCTTTGTCAGTGCCCGTCTCTTGCTAGGTGTAGATATAGGTTATTTGGCGACCCATTCGTTGTCAGCTTAACGGAGCTATCATCCATTGACATCAAGGATATAGCTTCTTTCATTAAACTTTCTGGCTGATTTTCCAGTGCGGGGTAGTCGTGCTTTTGTTGTACAGCCCTTGCGCTGACCAACTTCTTCCTTTTCCTTGATTTTGATGGAACTTGGTTAATACAGGGACTGCGTTCACCCGTGGCATCACAACGGTCCGCTATGCGTGCTCAAGTGAGCTTTGTGATATTCAGAGCTACCACTGCGACCTAACCTAACCTAACCCCCTCAGCATCGTTAAAACTTTAAGCTCCACAGAGAAACAATGACCTTTTGTCTCTTTTAGACTGTGATTGTTTGTCATTCAAGACTTTTGAAGGAAGATGATCGTGTTCAATAGCCTAAAAAGAAGAAGTACAGAAATTCTTGCAGCACAGAAGCAATCTCAGAGAGCTCAAGTGGAGGCGATTAATGGCAGCTGAGATCTTCAATGTGTGGGTTGTGTGAAACAGGCTTTAAGATAGCGAATATAGATGGAACTGTTCCCGACGTAGGTGGTGGTACATTTCTCCATAGAATGTACATATATCAGTGGTCAATGAGACTTGGTAAAATATCGTAGAGAGTTGAAAGACTTTAAAGTTATTCTGGGTTGAACAGAAATGTAAAAAGAGTATTTCTTTCGATTACTTCCTCCTTTAGCAATTTTCTGGCTAAAGATTTAAACAGCTTCTCAAAACTGTAGTTCGGAGTCGACGTTAAACTGTGGATCCCATCACTCTTTCATAAATTTAACACACACAACGTGGGTGGTGTGAGAAACTAGGTTGTAATCCTGACTAAAGGGTTGTAATGACCAAATAAAAGAGCTATCGCTATAGGATATCGATTGATCGATCTTTAAATTTATTAAATTTTTAAGTTTGATTCTATGGTAATCACGTTTTGAATGCGAAGGCAGGTTAATAGGGCATCAGCTCATGTAGTATAGTAATGTATACTCAGCTGAGCATTTAAACTGCGACTCCATTATTTCTGCTCTGGAAAAGCGGCACAATGTCAGACTCCTGGACGGAGTCAGAAGGTCCGCGGCTATTCGCATCACTGGTGCTCTACGCACCACCCCCACAAAGGCCCTGTTCGCTATGCTTAACTGGCTTCCTACTGAGCTCCTCGCTAAGCAGGTGGCTAAGTTCACTGCGACAAGACTTAATGCCCTGTCTCGTTGGCGCGTCATCCCCTCTGGTCACTCCTCTATTTTGGAGATTGACCCGGTGGCCCCACCGGATATCGATTATCTCCCTGTGGAATACTGTTTTGACAGGGGTTTCAGCTTCCTGATCCCGAGCAGAAGCGATTGGACTCATGATATGACCGTCCCCCCGGAACTCCTGGATGTATACACCAACGGCTGCAAATTCGATTGCGGGGTGGGCAGCGGAGTCTACTCTGGGAGATTGGATTTGAATATTTCACTCCGGCTGCCGGACTATTGCAGCGTGTTCCAGGCGGAGGTAATGGCCATCTACCGGGCCGCACAGTGGATCCTCGCACACGGAGTTCCTTTCACCCGCATCTCAATCTTTTCTGATAGCCAGGCTGCGATAAAGTCTCTATCGAACGTTGCGGATAATTCTAGGATCGTCAGGGAATGCCGTCGCTGCCTCAACTTTCTTTCTGGGCGATTCAGTGTGACATTTATCTGGGTCCCCGGACACTGCGACATTTTTCCGGGAAACTGCAGAGCAGACGAGCTAACCAGGGCTGGCGCACTTCTTCCGGAATCCTCTTCAATCAACTTGGGAATGCCACTTACCTCGTTCAAACTGGCCATCGCGCGGAAATTCTCCCGGGACGCCAACCTATCCTGGATCAATGAAAAGACCTGCTCCACCGCTAGGCTCACTTGGCCCTCAATGGATAGAAGGCGCAGCAACCAGTTACTTGGACTTGGTCGTAACATCATCTCGATCACAGTGGCCATGCTTACAGGTCACTGTGTTATGGGTAGACACGCGGAAAGAATGCGGCTCCCATTTAACGATTTCTGCCGTGGATGCAGATCCGCTAAGGAAGAGGAGACTGTTATCCATTTTCTATGTCAATGCCCATCTCTTGAGAGATGCAGATATAGGTTATTTGGCTTTCCAACCCTTGTTAGCTTGACAGAGCTATCGTCCATTGACGTCAAGGACATAGCCTTGTTTATCAAACTTTCTGGCTGGTTTTCCAGCGTGGGGTAGTCGTGCTTTAAATGTGCAGCCCTTGCGTTGACCAACTTCTCCCTCATTAGCTCGGAGGAACTTGGTCAGTACAGGGACTGCGTTCACCTGTGGCGCCACAACGGGCCGCTATGCGTGCTCAAGTGAGCTTTTGGTATAAAGCTACCACACTAACCTAACCTAACCTAACCATTATTTCCTATATTGGGAAAGTTGCCCCGAAGTGATGCATATAAGTTTGAAAACACAAGAAAGCTATAAGAGAGGGAGAGAGAAGGGGAAAGAAATCAAAATGAATATGTATGTTCACTTCCGAAAGCATTAAAATGACTAGGGTTCCTACAGGATATCTGTTTAGAACAAAGCAATCGAATGAGGTGAACAACAATAGCCTGCCTACGTACGGACTACTTTTTGTTTGCACCTGAAGTACTTTGAGGGACTTTGCAAGTTGACTTAGGACATCAAGACTTGATCTTTTTGTTCGCCAGCAATTTCAAAGAAATTCATTATGAAGAGCACTTATGCTTTAAGCCTGAGGTCATAGTTAAAATTCTGAAAAAAGTTAAAATAAAAAATTGAAATTTTTTTCAAGAATTTTTATTTTGATGGCTCTGCTCTTTTGATTATTTTCTAATTTTAAAGCTCTTTGTGTTAAAGGCCTGTAATGTTGTGTAACGGTTATTGAATTGATTCTCTTTTTATTAGAGAGCTAAACACTCTCACAGTTTAATAGTTTTTTTCCTTAACATACAACATCAGTTATTTTCCAGATCATTTAACTGCCATCACCACCACCCCAGCCAACCACTACTCAACAATTTTCTTCATTCACTTCTTCTGCTGCTAATGCTGCTACTATGGCTTTTGCTACTTCTGTCTCTGCTTATATGCTACATAATCTCAAGACGGTTGTTGTTGTTGTCATTTTATATAATTCATGTTTAGTACAACAACAACAATAGCAACAGTATAATGCATAAATTTCTTTTTACTTAGTTGTTGTTGTTGTTTTTAGTTTTGTTTGTAGTTTAGTTTTTTTTTTTGTTTTTTTTTTGGAGTAAGAATACAACGTACTTATGTATGTATGTACGTTGAGATGGTGATAAGAAGGAAATGTTCGTTCATTGTTTTCAGTTACTTTGAAGGCCTCTAGTCAAAATTGTGTTTCATTTTTTTTCACTTTTTTTTTTCTTGTATTTCTTGTTGTAAACATAGTTGTAGTTATTCTAGTTGCTATTGTTATTGTTTGCATTTGCTTTTGATTTTGTTGTTCTACACATTTAAACAAAAAAAAAAAAAAACAATAACAACAACAGCAACAACACCAACAATTTAAAAAAGAAAAACAAAACCAAAATAAAGTTTGTTTTTATACTTTAAACATATACCAACCAACCAACCAACCAACCAGCCAGCCTTTAGACTTTAGTTTTTCTTGTGTTTTTTGTTTTTGTTATTGTTGTTTGTTTAGTTTTCTTTTCTTTTTTCACAAACAAAAAAATATAGGGAGCAAGGACAACAGTC
The DNA here is from genome assembly GCA_927399465.1 of Sarcophaga caerulescens. Taxonomy (NCBI): domain Eukaryota; kingdom Metazoa; phylum Arthropoda; class Insecta; order Diptera; family Sarcophagidae; genus Sarcophaga; species Sarcophaga caerulescens. The sequence goes on from OV656872.1 coordinate 9,686,137, forward strand.
GTGGTCGTGTTAATTCGTACAATTTCTTTTATATGTCATATATACACCACGACCATTACCTGTTTACCGCCTCTCCTCGAACTACCCCTTCATGTAGTATAACTGCCCTATACAACTTTTATGCCAGTGAGTATTTTGTTTACAGTATATGAACAACAACAACAACAACGAACTAAAGTGGAAAATAAAAAAAAGAGTAATTCAACTTAATAGAAAATAAGAAGAGAAAAGAGAGTGACAAAGAGAAAGAGAGACAGAGACAGAGAGAGAGAGAGTAAAAAGCAAAGGACCTACATTTCAATGGTGAATATAAAAACCAAGGTGTATATGTATGTATGTATGTACCATACATAAGCACATATATGTACATATATGTATATGTATATGTATATGTGTGTGTGTTTTACAATCGTGCATTAGCCTTAAAGAAGAGCAATTTAACATTTGCTCCAGTATTGCTTGGCACGCGGAACTGTTCACAACGTTTTGTTTTTCGGTTTTTGTTTGTAATGGTGGTACTACTAATCAAATTATTATTACAGTTACAAGTGAACGTTCAGAACAGTGTTGAATATATAATGTAACGGTTTTAAAAAATTTAAATTGTTTTTAAATATCAAAACATAAAATAACTGTAATTATTTATACATATATGTATATACATATGTGTGTGTGTGTTTTTTTCTTTCAGATTATTTAAAAACAAACATTTAAAGAAATATAAATTGAATTAATATTTAAATATTCTTAAACAGCATCCTTAAACGTGTTTTTTAATTTTTTATTTTGTTGCTAAAAAGGAAATGCTTGAACAATCAAAAATAATAGTTGTTTTGTCACGAGATGTTGTAAAAGATTTTATAAAATTTTTTTTCACTTCATCTTCACATACTCGGTAACGGACGTGTTAATTACGTACCGTTACACCATTTGAAAAAAAACGTGTGCATTTGTACAAATGTCTTCTCGTTTTTAATTTTTAATAATTTTATTTCGTTTTTTATTATTGTTCATGATGTTCTGATGTTGTTATGTTTCTATTAAAAGAACAGAAAAAAAATACGAGAATTCTTTTTGCCATTTTCAAAAGCATAAAAGGATGTCATTTATGTTTTTTATAACCTACACAGCACCATAGGCATAGGCATTGGCATAGGTTATGCTATGGTTTGTGTATATTCTATACAAGCTGTTACAGGATCTTTTGAAGTTCGAGCTTTTTTTTCAAATAAGAATAATAAATTTTTTTTTTTAGATTCTAAGCATACCTGGTAAATGTGTCTCAAGTAAAAGTTTTTTAGTGAAGTTTTTCACTGAAATTTCATTATAATTGTAGTTCTATTTCGACATTAGTTAGTGGTATGCAGATATATTGGTTTTGAAGGCCCCAATTCTATTGGTTTTATTTGAATAAACTCTACCTTTGAGCCTGATATCAGAAATCTTGGCTTTCGATGTTTTTGCGAAACTATTCTTTCAAGGAATTTCACTTGCATTTATTTTTTCATTTAAGGCAATTTATTTATGCCTAATCAACTAATCAACTTGTAAGTAATCATAATTCGTTATTACAACCCTTTAGTCCGACGAGCTCGCCGGAGCTGGTGCGCTCCTTCCGGAATCCTCTTCTGTTGAAGTGGGTATACCACTTTCCTCGGTCAAGTTGACGATTGAGCGGAAATTCTTTCGAGACGCCAACCTATCCTGGGTCAATGAGGAGTCCTGCTCCACCGCTAGGCTCACCTGGCCCTTGATGGATAAAAGGCGTACCAACCAATAACTTGGTCTTAGTCGTGACGTCATCTCGACTACAGTGGCCGTGCTTACGGGTCATTGCGTCATGGGTAGACACGCGGAAAGAATGAGGTTCCCTTTTAACGACTTCTGCCGTGGATGCAGGTCCTCTGAGGAAGAGGAGACTCTTATTCACTTTCTTTGTCAGTGCCCGTCTCTTGCTAGGTGTAGATATAAGTTATTTGGCTCCCCATTCCTTGTTAGCTTAACGGAGCTATCATACATTGATATCAAGGATATAGCTTCGTTCATCAAACTTTTTGGCTGGTTTTCCAGTGCGGGGTAGTCGTGCTTCCGTTGTGCAGCCCTTGCGCTGACCAACTTCTTCCTTTTCCATGATTGTGGTGGAACTTGGTCAGTACAGGGACTGCGTTCACCCGTGGCATCACAACTGGCCGCTATGCGTGCTCAAGTGAGCTTTGTGACATCATGGCAATTTCCATTTACTTTCAGTGTTTTTGCCAGCAGACTGCTGAGAGATATGTAGTCGCCGTAAGAAATATTATTTCATATTTCGTTTTGTTGGAGGGGTCTAGGCTAGGGTTTGAACCACGGCCTCACGTCTAATAAGCCAAGACACTACCTAATAGACCATGACGACTTCAACCACTCTTTGTCTTTCCTAAAAGGTCTGCTAATGTATTCCCTTTTTAGTCCATATAATTATCAATTGTCGATTCCCCAACACCTTACGGTGTTGTAGGGTATCCATCCAAAGTCCAATATGACAGTCCCCATAACATGCCTTCTTTATTAAATATTCTCTTTAAAAGCAAATGTTGTGCGTTTAATTAAATGGATTTTTCAGTTTTTGTTTTTTGTTTTTTTTTTTTTTACAAAGAAACCAAAAAAACAAACAAAAACTGAAAATCTGTTGGAAAATAATTTTTCCCATTTTATTTTCTTTTAAGGATGGCATGTCATATGGATTCAGAATTTTTTTTCTCTGGTGGAGTTTATAAAAATTTTAATTGAAAATTATTTTTTGACTTGTTCTTCTATTTAAAAGTTCAATTAAAAAACATTGTTTGGTGGTGGGGATCAAATGTTAGCATCCAGTGGTGAGCGGCAAGCGGTGGGTGAGTGGTTTTAGCATTTGAAAGCATTTGGCAACATTTTAAAATCCCAGTCGTTTTTATTTATTTCTGATTGTATGTAGTTGCTGTTGTTAATTCTCAACAATAAGTTGACAAATAATACAAAATGATAAAAACTTTTGCTATAAAAATTGTTTACAATAACAAAAACAACAATAACAAATATAGAAAACATAAAAGCAAAAACAAAAATAATGACAGATTAAAATTGAAAAAAAATCATGGAATCAGCATTAAAGAAGTATTTTTTCGTGTTGGTAAATTTTAATATTTTATTACTTGCATCGCATTTATAGGGATTTACTTACTTATCGGGGAGTTTATTTTCTTCTCTTCCCTTTTTTTGAATATTAAATAGATCCATCCATTAATACGTTTTATCAATGACAACAACAACAGAAAACAGAACACGAAAGGAAAGTTACTTTTTAAGCAGGTTTTTCTCTTTGTTTTTTCTTCAAATATTTCTGTCAATTGTACTGAATGAAAGAACTACACTGGAAAACTTTATTAAGTTTCTTTGCTACAACAAATAACATATTCATAATGAGGTCCGAAAAGTCGCCGTAGTGTAGTAGGTTAGTATGTTGGCTTATTAGACGTAAGACCACAATTCAAACCACAGCTCAGACATCTCGCACAAAATGAAACATGAAAAAGATATTTCTTCGGCTAACATTCTCTCAGCAGTTTTTTTATTTTAATTTTTTTTTTGGCAAAAATTGCTGTCATGAAAAATTTCTCAAAAATCTATCGGCCTCGCGTCTTAAAAGCCTCCAACATATTACCTACCAGTGGTTAGCAATGAATTGTTTTTTCGCTACTCATAAGCACTTATGAAATTTTGATTATAAGTGTGAGTCAACAATATTGAAATTTAACTATGTACTCTGTGATTCATTCGTACGCACTACAACGTTGATTTATAAGTACAAGTTGCAATGAGTATGCGAACAACGTTGACATCAAACTCATACAAATCGAAATATGTTTGATTCATAACTCATACTCATTTAGATTTATAACTTTAGAAAAATCATATACATATATTATTTCTAAAGCACTTTTTTTTGTCGGTTGCAAATATCTCCCATACCACCGCATCAAATTTAATGAATGATATCTCATTTTAAAGCTTATATCTAACACTAATAACGAAAAATAATTAGAAATTGAAAAATTAATATTTTCATTGATAAAAATTATATTTTATACAGAACTGCATGATAATACTGTTTTCATTATGATTATATGTTTTTGTTCAAGTGTGATAATACAGGGTCGTTTAATAGTAATGCAGTTTTACATAATATAGTATGTATTAAAATCCATTCTGGCAATACCGCTATTTACTATAATGCCGTTTATTACTATGTCAGTTATATATAATATGCATATTAAGTTGTAAAAAGCTGTTTTGGCAATACTTTGCAGTAGTTGTTAGATCAAGTGCGATAAACAGGGTTCCTTAATTGTAATGCTATTCCACATAATATATAAAGTTGTAAAAACCATTTTGGTAATTGTCATGGCATTGTTTGTTTTATGAAGTGTAGTAATACGGTGTCTTTTAATATATACATATATATAGTGTCAGCTGATATTTAACAGTTAAAAAGGTTTTAAGAAAAACAAGGTCAAACCCTTCAAAAGGTAGGATTGTATTTACCAGAACCGGTCTTTTCACATGGGCAGTTATACGTGGCTTTTTCTCGAGTGCGTACGTTTAAAGATATTATTGTTTGTATTAAGGATACGTACGGGCAAAAAGTTAACGATGATCATGTCATTACCTCTAACATTGTATTCAAAGAAGTATTATAAAAGCATTTAAACATATGTATGTATGTATGTAAATATGTATGATATATTATGATTTCTAATATTTTTATACTTTTAATAAAATTTCTATTAATTATTTTCATTTTATGTTACAAAAATGACAACTAACGGTGCGAAATATTCGCACGGGTCATCTAGTACTTTTATAATACTTATACATCCAAACCTCGCTTTGCGTTTTTTCGAAGTTGCATCGCTGCTGAATTAGTAACTCTGAAACCTATCTTCGATCTTTACATGGTTTGCTATAAAAAATCATAATTTACTTTGAGTTGTTTCAATTTGCATCGTGTTTTTTTGATATGTAACCACTACGCAAAGTGAGGTATTCATTCATGAATCATTCATCAAAATTTACAGTCTTAGTTGTTGCTGCATATGTAAAGAAAAGAGGAAAGACACATAAGCAGACGTCAGCACAAAGAGAACATGATAAAAGTGTGAGTGTATTTGTGAGAGGCATGTGTATAACCGAGAGGAAAATTGTTAGTAATATGTATGTTTATGTAGTGAAAAATATAGAAAAAATGTTTAGCGCCAAATCCCTAAAGACTGAGTATTTAACTTGACAAATATTCTTCCAAAATTGGAGATCATTTCTCATTATTATTAGTGAATCTCATTGGAAAATAGTGAATCCTACTGTAATATTTTTTTGAGTGTATCTTTGAAACCTGAAAAAAGCGACATGAACCATCTTCTTTAAAAGCTGACAAGCAACTGAATGCAATTTTACGCTCTTTTTACTTTTGAATACTCTTTGCTGATCTCTGTTACCTACTAGACTAATAATTGTACCTAATAAGGATCTATATTTGGACCATATTAAGTAAATATTTTCTCTGATGTACATATACTATGTATATTCTATGACTGTATGTATATATGTAAAGAAATGTGATTGATTGTCCTGCGATTACGCATTACAAATATCAGTTCAAGCCCATTGTAATTGTAGCTTGTACGTTAGCGTTACCTATAAATATTACATGACGCAAGTAATTATGCTGTCATAGACATTTTTTTTTTTCTAATTATTTGCTGTTGTTGTTGTTGTTTTTCCCCTCTATTTTTTACTAAAAGTAAGAGGCTCTAATTATTGTTACTTTTTAATATTATACATCATATTCCATATTATTTCTCAGGTAAAAAAAAACAACAACAACCACAACAAATACGAAAGAATATAAAAAGAAACTGAAACAGAAAAATGAGGGCAAAAAAAAAAGAATTAATTTTTAATGTATGGCGGCACTGTCCATTAGTCAGAATGAAGGTTCAACTGTTCAACTGTTTTTATGTTTTTTTTTCCCCAATTTGAATACCGACCGCGGGTCGATAAGAATGAAATCATATTTATGCTCGCGTTCTGCTTCCAGCTCCTGCTCCCCAAATACAACAAATATGTATTTTCCCACAAGCATTCCTCATTATTTAAATTTCTTTCTTCTTTACTCGTAGTGCCCCACAACAGTAAATGAAAATGTTTCATAGTTTTCATGTTCAAACATTGTAATGAATGTGTTGTAATGTTTTTAATAAATTCAGTTGAAATGATATTTTTTTTTTTATTTGATGTTGATATACGTCGCGGCGTAGTAAATTTATTATTTTTGCATAAAATTGATTTTGATTGATGATTAAAATATGATGGTGGCTCCACTTTAGTATGTCCTTTCTAATAGAAGCACGCTTTCCTAATAGCAAACTGGCTTGTTGCCTTTGAGAAATGAAAGACATTTACTAGGAAATCATTGGCTACAAGAGCTTTTTTCCCTATTTCTTTTTATTATGGTTTACGTCCATGGTTGTCGCCTATTTGGTTGACAAATGAATGTGAGCTCATTTGCATATCTTTTGTAGTGCTCCCCACTACAAATTAGAGTGCAATTGTGAAGACAGTCTTCTAGAATAAAGAATTTAAAGGCTGCATACTCTTTCAGAAGTGGTAAACGAATTCGGTAGAAATTGTCGTAGTCTAGTAGATAGTGTGTTGGCTTAGACGTCTTTCAAACACCAGCACAGGCATGTCGAACAAAATGTAATAAGAAAAACTATTTCTTCGGCGATTTCTTCTCAGCAGACTTCAGGCAAAAGCCCTCACATGGTGTGAGATTCTAGGTTGTAATCGTGGCTAAAGGGTTATAATGACCAACTAAGGAGTGCGCACAAAAAAAAAAAAATGGGCCTACTTTTAAGCTTATAACTTTTATCATAATTGAAAAAAATGAATACCGTTACATTGTTTTTGTTAGTCACCTGTTTCAAAATCCACGTGCTAAATGTCATTGCAATAGCAAAATTAGTTTTTTGAAAATGGGCACCCAACAAGAATGTCGTAAAAAAATAATTGAAATTTTCAATGAAAAACCGCGCCGCTTATAAAAAACGATTGCTAGGCTCGCAGGTGTTAACCAAAAAACAGTTTCTAAGGTAAGAATAAAACAATATAAGGAGTCTTTAAGTATTGAGAGAAAGCGTGGAAGTGGAAGAAAAATACGTTTTGCCGACCAAAACAAAGCAAGTAAAATAATACGTATTTTTCAAAAAACACCCTAACATGTCTGGAAGAAAAGTGGCTCAAAAAGTTGGATGCTCTGAGATCTTTGTCAGAAAAAAATTTTATAAACAAAAGAATTCAAATATTATTTACTTGAATTGAAATATAAAACGAAAAAAATTCGCCACTTAGTTTTATTTCTATAACGAAAAGTGTAAGTCCAGTTTTTTTCGTGCGCACTCCTTAAGTACGTTAGTGAGAACAGTTGCTGTTGTTTCGCGATTTCTGAATGCCGTTTTTCTGATATCGAACTTCAAGCGTACCTGTTGGATTATTCTAAAGTTCTTGCTTTCGTAGAAATTATCTTCAAACACAGCTATGTATATGGTTCCATATTTTGAAACGTTTTCAAGGCGTAATCTCTTTGTTCTAGAACACAAAGTTTGCTGTTAAAATCACAGAAAAACTTCAATGTATAGGGAGAGAGTATAAAAATTCCCAACTTAAAAACTTAAAAACTTATGAAGCTTTAGGAGAGATATTATCGTCGTATCTATGTATCTTGCTATTGTGCACCCCAGACTCCTATTAGCCTCTCCTTCGTTAAGGCAAACCAATGAAAACCTTTCGTGAACATCCTACTTTACGCTTATCGTTATTTGACTATACTCAGTTATAGGGTAGGATTCCATTTAGACCAAAGGTTAGGACCAGAGATCAGCAACGAGTATTCAAAACGATGAGTAGATTCGAGTCATACTTATAATTTCAGCTACTTATACGCATTCATACTTATTTTAATATCATACTCATACTACTCATATTCAAAGTTAGAAATACTCATCGTACTCATACTTAACAATACGCACGATGTTGTTGATTTCGACTCTCTATGATTCAACATATACACGAAGCACAAAATAAGTATGATTCGAGTACGAACACCACAATACTCGCTAGAAGGTTGTGTGTGTGCTTTGCTTGCTGTCTTTGTCTTTTCTTTTCTCTTCTTTTGTAAATGCAACAATAACTACTACTGTAAATTTTGATGAATGATTCGAGTGACTCGAATCATTCGTAAGTATTATAAGTATTTTTCTAAATTTATGAATCTGAATGAGTAGGCGTATGAATCAAACAATGAATCGAATGTTGTGAGTTCGACGTCAACGTTGTACTCATACTCATTGCAACCTATACTTATAAATCAATGTTGTATGCGAGTACGAATGAATCAGAGTAGTTGAATTTCAATACAGTTGAGTCACTCAAAATGGCATGAGTACTTATGAGTAGCGAAAATACGATTCATTGCTGATCTCTGGTTAGGACCATTAATAGCCAACCCTGGGATTATACTATTCTCTATAGGAAACCATTCCAACCCTAAAATAAATCTTGTTATTGCAGCCATCATTATTTAAGAGAGTTCAGTCAAACCACAACAGAAAATAAAATGTCAAGAATCTCTTGAAATCTCAGTCAAACCACGACAGAAAATAAAATGTCAAGAACCTCTTCATAGAAAGATGAAGATAATGACACGTGACGTAAAAGATAGTTTATTCTTCCTGCTAAAATCCATAGATTTTTCAGAAGCCATACAAGGGAATGCAGAAATCCTTCGGCATACTTCCAATAGTGCTGTGGTCGTGAGAACCGCAATACTGCGATAGATGAGCATGAGATTTAAGTGTTTTTCATATCTGTTCAGCAGTGTTTAGTAATTAGTACGTGCTTTTGTTTTGTCACCGAACTTAAGCCTCCAGCAATTGACATTACACCAATAATCCAATTTCCTATATTCATATAAGAGTTACTTTTTAAGTGATCCGAAATTTATCTAAGAAACTCCCGGCATAAAGTGTTGGCTTATTAGACACATGTAAGTGGTTCAAACCAGAGATCAGCAACGAGTATTCAAAACGATGAGTAGATTCGAGTCATACTTATAATTTCAGCTACTTATACACATTCATACTTATTTTAATATCATACTCATACTACTCATATTCAAAGTTAGAAATACTCATCGTACTCATACTTAACAATACGCACGATGTTGTTGATTTCGACTCTCCATGATTCAACATATACACGAAGCACAAAATAAGTATGATTCGAGTACGAACACCACAATACTCGCTAGAAGGTTGTGTGTGTGCTTTGCTTGCTGTCTTTGTCTTTTCTTTTCTCTTCTTTTGTAAATGCAACAATAACTACTACTGTAAATTTTGATGAATGATTCGAGTGATTCGAATCATTCGTAAGTATTATAAGTATTTTTCTAAATTTATGAATCTGAATGAGTAGGCGTATGAATCAAACAATGAATAGAATGTTGTGAGTTTGATGTCAACGTTGTACTCATACTCATTGCAACCTATACTTATAAATCAATGTTGTAGCGAGTACGAATGAATCATAGTTAAATTTTAATACTCTTGACTCACTCATACTCAAAATTTCAGAAGTACCTAGGTTAGGTTAGGTTAGAGGACGTGTACTTGTCCGTTAAGACAAGTACAATACCCGGAGGTCGAAATTGACCCATTGTACAACGTCCTTGGAGAGGGAAGGAAAGGAAATAGAGGGAATAGGATGAAAGGAGGGCATAAGGGTAAGGGGAGGATGGGAATCACACAGAAAGAAACAGACACAAAACAAGGGTTGAGCGCGCGACTACACTTATGAAGCCCTAGCACCTCTCAACCAGCTCAAACTGCTAATGAATCTGTGGAGAGCCTTGATGTCGGCTCTCGACACAGAACTCAAGCTCTCAAAGAAGGCCCTGCCAAGGGTCCTCAACCTCAACCTACCAAGGGCTGGGCAGTTACAGAGGAGGTGTTCGATAGTCTCTAACTCCTCCTCATCGCAACATACCCTGCAATAGTCCGGCTGGGATCTGTTCCAGATCCCCGTCAGCGACCTAATCTCGCAGTGCCCTGTGATAAAACCGACAACCAACCTTACGCTGGCCTTAACCAAGCCCAGCAGCCAATCTGTTCTCTTACTGTCCACAGCAGGCCATAGACGTCTAGAGACAGAACAACCTGATCCGTTCCTCCAACGCCTCTGCTCTTCCTCCCTGACCCATCCATCGATGAGGCCATAGAGGTGGCAGACTGGGGGTTCAGGACCAACTATTAAATCGCCCCCCGAAAGGGAACCTAACCTAGCGAGGGCATCCGCCGTCTCATTGCCCAGTATTCCGCTATGACCCGGAACCCAGCATAGACGGATACGGTCCGGTCCAAAAGACCTCAACGACTCTTTGCACTCGCGAACCAGTCGTGATTTGCACCAGACCGACGCAATGGCCTTAAGGGTAGCCTGACTGTCAACGAAGATCATGTAAGATTCCGAATCCGAAGATGGGCCACCAGCTATGGCCTCAATAGCCTTCAGTATTGCGAAAATCTCCGCCTGAAAAACGCTGCAGTCATCATTCAACCTGAAGTGGAGTTCAAGACCGAGTTCCCTACAGAAAACCCCAGCACCTGTACATCCACCTAACTTAGACCCATCTGTGAAAATGGGTATACCACTCTGCCCCCGGAGTACCCCACCATTCCATTGTGCCCTATCCGGTATAAGTGTCCTTAAACCAGGTAGGAATATAGCCTCGGGCACAATGTAATCAGTGGCTTTTTCCGAAAGTCCATACCTTCCGTCAGGAAAGACGATACTCAGAACTCTGGAGTGACCTATCGAGCGCTGCTTCCAGCAACCCGATTCCCTCAGGCGTATGGCACTACGCGCTGCACACCTCTTGACATATAAGTCAAGCGGAGTCAGACAGAGCATAGTATCAAGAGCAGCCTGAGGGCAACTCTTCCTCACTCCAGTGATACTCAAAGAGGCAATCCGCTGAACCTTATCCAAGATTTTCCGTTGAAAACTCTTGTCTAAGGCACACCACCAGACAACACAACCATAAGTAATAACCGGTCTAACAATCGCCAGATATATCCAGCGAATGGCCCTAGGCGGAAGACCCCAGTTCTTACCTATGGAGTTCCTACACTGGTAGAAAGCATTCAGTCCCTTCTTCATTCTTTCCTCGGTGTTTCGTTTCCAGTTCAGCTTACTGTCCAGGACAACACCCAAGTACTTGACCTCAGAAGACAACGGCAGCTCCCTACCAGCTAATCTTGGCAGCCTGAAGGTTTCAATTTTGTACCTACGCGAGAACAGAACGAGATCCGTCTTATTTGGATTTATCCCCAGGCCACAGTTCGTTGCCCAAGAGGATAAAATTCCAAGAGCAGACTCCATCAGTTCCCCCAGCGTCGGCAAAAATTTTCCACCCACAAGAATAGCCACATCGTCGGCATATGCCACAACCCTAAAGCCCCTACTTTCCAGGAGCCTCAGACCAACATTTGCGACCAAGAGCCACAATAGAGGGGATAGGACACCCCCCTGTGGTGTACCCCTGGTCGCACGCTTGACGATAGAACATCCACCCAGATTCGATCGGATTAGTCTGTTACCCAACATGTGGGCGATAAACCGCACCAGAAAATCTGGGGCATGTATATCCCTTAGTGAATTCTCAATAGAAGAAGTGGTAACATTATTGAAGGCCCCCTCTATATCAAGGAAAGCCGACAGTGTGTACTCACCCCTAGCCAAATTCGCCTCAACAAAACCTGTCACATCATGAAGAGCACTCTCAACTGACTTACCCTTAATGTAAGCATGTTGCGACCTACTCAACAAAGACCGGTCCATGTTTGACCTCAAATATAGATCGATAAGTCTCTCCAAAGCTTTCAAGAGAAAGGATGAGAGTGATATCGGTCTATAATCCTTAGGGCCGATGTGACTGGGTTTACCAGCTTTTGGTATAAAAACCACGAGCACATCTTTCCAACCATCAGGTATATCACACCACCGGAGACAGTCCCTATACACGTCCACCAGATATTCGTGTAATATATCACCAGCATGCTGAAGCAAAGCCGGAAAGATACCATCCGGACCAGGCGATTTAAACGGCTCAAAGCTATTAATAGCCCATTTAACCTTATCCCTGGTAATGATATCCTCCAAAACGCCAACATCACAGAAGGGATCAGCTACACCCAATGGATAGCTTACTGGATCCTCACAATCGGGAAAATGAGTGCTCAACAGAACCTCTAGGGTTTCTTTTCTCGAGGATGTCCATGTGCCATCGTTCTTTTGGACGAAGCCAAGGACTTTGGGGTCCTTCGACAGCGTCCTACGGAAACGAGCCACATCAGCAACATCCTCGATACTCGTGCAGAAACTCATCCAGGTGATTCTCTTTGAGCGCTTTATTGCCCCTTTGTAATCATTAAAACTGGATCTATAAGCAGACCAGTCAACATCCTTGCCCGACCTCTTAGCCTTATTAAAGAGTCTCCTAGTACAACAGCGGAGTCTCTGGAGTTCCGCATTCCACCAGGCAGGCTGGCTCCTCTTACCCGGGTAAGTGAGAGGACAAGCAGCTCTATAACAAGACAACAAAATATCCGTCAAAGATCCAACTCGATCATTGATGCCAGGAGTGGAGCGTCCCCGAAGGGCTCTAAGTTCCCCCTCCACAGCACTCTCATATCTGATCCAGTCGGTTCTTCTTGGATTTCTAAAAGGCTTGTTAAGGCCCCCAGATAGATTTATACTGAAGGATATCAGTTGGTGATCAGAGAAGGAACACTCCTCTGAAACCCTCCAGTCTCTAATCATAGACCTTTCCATGTTAGAGAGCGTAATGTCAATTACCGCCTCCCTAACACGGTTTCTAAACGTTGGCGTATTACCGACGTTACAAATGTTGAGCCTATTAAGAATAATAAAATTCAAAATCGACTCACCCCTAGTATTTATGTCAGCACTGCCCCATTGAGTGTGATGAGCATTGGCATCACAACCCAAGACAAGACGACATCTTTTCCTCTTAGCATGCTCCACCAGTAGTTCAATTAAGTCACCCGGAGGGGATGCAGCCTCATACGGCATGTACACAGATGACAGCATCAAATCGGTACCACGGTCATCTCTGTAGGCCACAGTTGTTACGTCACCTGTACAAAAGGAAGGAGTGATTAACAAGTCCAAACCACTTCTAGCTAAGATACAGGTCCTTACCTTCTCACTTGTTCCAGGAACAAGTAACTTATAATCAGGATCGCTCAGACCCAGAATCTTATCCCTAAGGATCCAGGGTTCCTGGATAAGAGCGATGTCAACTTCAAGGCGGCGCAGGGTGGTTAGCAGGTAGTGTGAGGCGGCTTCGCAGTGATGCAGATTAATCTGCACCACTTTTAGCCTCCTCTGGGTTACCTGACACCGCTTATGTCCGGATGCCGGAATTTTAGGCGTGCCAACCCACATAACACTACACCACCCCTTGCCCTTAGCCACTGAAGAGAATCCTGACCAATAGCGATCCTAAGATCGCATCCTTTCTTACCGTTACCAGTCAGGGAGTTGACAACTACCCACGAGCTGGTGTTCAATCCGTCATTCTGCTTTCCAATAAGTTTGGGTACGTTATTCATCTGCCTAAAAGTAGGCGGGACCCATACCGTCGCTATTGGACGTAGAGGGAGGTCGGATTGAGGGACCACCTCCAAGCGAGCACCGAGCCAGAGTTCACCAAGGCGCTTCACTGATTCCACAAGAAACTTTACAGTTCCCTCGTTTTCACAGTTCACTACCTTGATGCCCTTGGACCAACCGATGGAAGATATGCGAGCATTACTGCCATCACAACTCTTTTCCATCATAAATTCAATGAGCCTTTCTTCAACTAGATTCCACCTTTCAGGAGAGATTTTTCCATCTAAATCCGACCTGTCGATGAATGCTAGCTGAAGGGAAGGATTAGTTCCGAGGCTACCTTGTTTCTTAGGACGCTTGGAGCCGGGGGAAGGCTCATCGTCGGATCTAATTCTCTTCATGCGATTTCCCTTGCGAGAATTCTGCAAAGAAGACATATCCACCGAAGTATGCCCCCCACCTCCTTCGCCTCCAACCTTACATCCTTCTTCTGTGATAAAGGATTAGCGGTAGTTTCTACCTCCTTTCCTTCATCCATTGTGGAAGGAACACCATCATCCTTTCTCTTCACCGAAGGTTTGAAAACCTGGGTGGTTTTCTTTGCTCCAGTTGGGAGTAAGGGTGTAGAACCTTCATGCCCCTTGCTTGCGGCTTGAGAGGTAGAAGCAATTTGCTCCACGTTCCCATCGGCACTCAAGGGACCATCCTTCTTACCAGAGTCAGCGCCTCGTGAGAGGCCACTGCCCGGGTATTTGGACTCATACCGCGAAACAGTGCCTCTGTGTCGAGCCAGCATCTTCTGCTCCTTAACAGAGAGGGAGTCCACATCACAGCTTGCAAATCTCTTCAAGACCGTGCAAGCCCTGCGGTATGACTTCCTCTCATTATACATAGCGGAACGTTTCCGCCCAGCTTTTCCCCCCTTGTCAGACGAGGTACTTTTTCCCATGCAGTCCGAATCTATAGATGATTGTACTAGTGGGTCCGAAGCATCCTGTCTGACAAGTGGGTTCCTTAAAGGGAAAGTCCCCACCTCATTGCTCCCAGTGGCAATTTGGATAGGAGTTAAGGGGAGTCTTTCGATGACCGTATTGTCACCGTCTTCATCTGATAGTGGGGAGACAGGGTCTGACTCCACGCACATATCTTCCGTCGAAGTGAGGTTTGCCAAAGCAGTCGTCTCACTAAAGATCTCCTCTACACTCATAATCCTCATACCAGCCGGGGCGAAATTTCTGACGATTTCGTTGTTGTTGTCAACGATACTCGCCTGGATTTGCGCAATGAGCTGGGTCACGTCTAGTCCAAAGTCAAAAATACCAAAAATACCAAAATTGTAATAGTTATCGTCCATATATATGTAGGTCCCACGAGTGAGGGGGAAAGGAGGTCGATCATGCCATAGCCCCCGTTAGCATGACAAGGACTTGGTAGAAACCTAATACTCACTGAGGCGCCCAGGTATCAGTGAGGCTCCGTTATAATACAGTCGGATTAGACCCCCGACTGCAAACCATCCGATAAGCACGGGTCGCTTTACACTCCGGATTAGGGGTATAAAAGAAAACTATACGTGATCCGACGGTTCGAAAAGATCAAGCATGACGTCGATCCGAAACAGAGTCTTCCCACGATATTAGGGTAACCTTTAGTCATGCACTCCAACTCACGCTGGGTCACAGAATGAATCGAAGTACACTTAAGCCCCCACATCGCGACAAGATTGTTACCCAGGTGGGGGAAGTACCTATGAGTAGCGAAAATACGATTCATTGCTGATCTCTGGTTCAAACCCCAGCTCAGACATATTGAACGAAACAAATTACGAATATTTGTTTTCAGTGAATTCTTCGGGCAAAAATCTGAAAGTAAAATAAAATTGTAATGAAATCTATCGTCGTTCAATTTACTTGAAGTCGCCGTAGTCTAGTAGGTAGTGTGTTGGCTTGTTAGACGTAAAGCCAGGGTTCGAGCCCCAGGCCAGACATCAAAACAAAATACAAAAAGTATTTCTTCGGCGATTTCCTCTCAGCAGATTTCTGGCAAAAATTCTGAGAGTAAAATAAAATTGCCATGAAAAGTTCCTCAAAAAATCTGTCGTTCGCAGTCGACTATAAACTGTAGGTCCCGCCACTTATGTATAAAAATTAACACACACAACATAAGTGGTGTGAGAAGCTAGGTCAATAATCCTGACTGAAGGGTCGTAAAAACCAATTATGTATGTATGTATGTAAAATTTATTTCCAATAAAGTAAACTTAATTAAAAAATTTACAAAAATTATCTTCAAGTAATTTTCGTATTACCATGCGAGACTTTGAGAAAAGAAAAGTTTCAATTTCAAATAAAGTTTCACTTAAAAGTGTCTTAAATTAGTATTTTGTCTGGTTAAACTTTGAAAATTATCATCCATACAAGTGCCCAACATGAATAATTGTCTGCCATTAGAATTTCATTCAGGTTGAAGGAAATAAGGGTTTCCTTATCTTGATTAATTTGCATGGGAAATGGTGTAATCATATGATAGAGCGCAACCAGCAGCATTTGTACACAATGATTTGTACCATGATTATTGTATAACAGTTGGAAAAGCAACAAACTTTTATTGTATCCTTCTGTTGCCAACTCTCTCTATCTCTCACACTCTCTCTTTCACACTCTCATTTTTTTCAATTTTATTTTTTTTTTTCGTTTTTATCGTTCATTCATACAGAAAACGATGGTCTGTTGCTATTGCTGTTGCTATTGTTGTTTCTTCTGAGTGTGGATGTGAAAAAGTTAAGATTGTGTGTGATTTATAGGGGGGTTAATGTGCCATTTGGTGCCTAAAAGTCTAACGATTCATACTCTCTACATCACATAACATCACATGCATATATACCATATGTATAATGCCACGCACTATTCCCTTAAATAGTCAACACATCATAGACATCCTGGCAGGCAAATATTCCATTCAACTCACATACATACTATATGCACACAGACACACACACATCCACACGCATACACCCATATAAACATAGTTAAACGTTTTTTTAAATATACTGTTATGTTATGTTTGCTTAAGGAATTTATTTATATTCTGCCCCTATGTACCTAAAGTGTCATACATCCAGTGCCAGTCGTCAGTCAAGCATCTTCTTTTTAGCCAACTTCAGCCCAAGACCCACTTATCTTCCAGTCAGTTTCGGTTTTTTCTGGATGAATGACTGCTGAATGCTGTTATTGTTGCTGTTGCTGCTGCTTAGCTGTCACTCTCATCTACAGTGATACACATTCTTGTTACCGTTGTTGTTGTTGTTGTCATTTTTAATGTACACACATATATTTATATGTGTTTGTATCGTTATATTCTCAACATCCTTTATTCACTTGTATCACTCCCCTACTCACACACACACAGTGGTAAAGATTGTTAAACTATGGCACAGATTTTAGGGAAATTTTTAACAGTGGAGCAACACTGGCACAAGAAAAAAAATGTTGCAAGAAATGGAAAAATTATAGAAGTTTTTGGGAGGCTTATTTACTATCCTGCGAACATGGAAATTAGACTGAGTGCTATATGAGAATCTAGGGTATAGTTGCCCTGGATATATCCTGTTTTAAATTGAATAGGATGTGTACCAATCTACAATTAGATCGAAGGGTCATCTCCAACTAGGGTTGGCAATCCCGCTCTATATTTTCAATCCCGGGATTTCGGGATTTCATTTACCTAGTCCCGGGATCCCGGGATTTATCCCAAGATTTTAAAAAAATTTGTTCTTGAAGGATATTAACATATTATTTCAATAAAATTAATAACATGACACATCCAAAAATAGGTTTATAAGAAAGAATTTATTAAATTATATGAAAACTAACAGTACCCTGCGCGCGTTGCTGCACCACCAACTGAAATAAATTTGAAGGAAAGACATTACACAAATATCCAATTAATTTTGAGTCATTTTATTGATTTTGTTTCCCGTTGTCCAGATAATTCATTTTCTAATCTCACTTCTCGTTGTTCAAGTGATTTATTCGAACGGGTCTCAGCAGCATGTACTCAAAGATTTGCCAGTCTCAATGCTCGTTGCTCGTCTGATTCTGAGGCTCGTAATGCTCTTTTCTTCCGTGCTTGAGGTGTAGGTCGACCAATTACTTGTTATTCATTTTGAATAATTTTCAGTGGCGCCCTCTATCGGAAATTAATCGCACCAACTTAGAAACCTCCGTCGACTCATGCGCAACAACTTTGCTAAAGATCATATCATGATTAAATACACAGTTTACGATTTAATTCATTTTTAGTAATTTTCAGTGGCGCCACCTGTCAGATATTGGTCATACCAACTTAAAAACCTTCGTCGGCTTATGCGCAACAACTTTGCTAAAGATCATACATATCATGATTAATTACACAGTTTACGATTTAATTCATTTTTAGTAATTTTCAGTGGCGCCACCTGTCGAATATTGGTCATTCCAACTTAGAAACCTTCGTCGGCTCATGCGCAACAACTTTGCTAAAGATCATATCATGATTAATTACACAGTTTACGATTTAATTCATTGTTAGTAATTTTCAGTGGCGCCACCTGTCAGATATTGGTCATACCAACTTAAAAACCTTCGTCGGCTTATGCGCAACAACTTTGCTAAAGATCATACATATTATGATTAATTACACAGTTTACGATTTAATTAATTTTTAGTAATTTTCAGTGGCGCCACCTGTCAGATATTGGTCATACCAACTTAGAAACCTTCGTCGGCTTATGCGCAACAACTTTGCTAAAGATCATAACATGGTCAAATGCATAGTTTACGATTTAATTCATTTTCAGTAATTTTCAGTGGCGCCACCTGTCGAATATTGGTCATACCAACTTAGAAACCTTCGTCGGCTCATGCGCAACAACTTTGCTAAAGATCATAACATGATCAAATAATGACGAAACACAGCATAGTGCAGTAGTTCTTGAGTTACGGTGCAAAAACACAAAAAAACTAAATATTGCGCCATCTGTCGGACGAACTTTAAACTACACGGACGAACTTTAAACTCCTCACGCCCCATAGAACTTGTATATTAAGTTTGATCAAAATCGGTTCGTGCGTTCTGGAGTTATAGCGTCAGGAAGGAAAACCCGACTTATTTTTATATAGTAGATTAATTTTATTTTTAATTTTACACATTTTTAAATTAATTATAAAGAGTTAATTGTTTTTATAGATATATGTATACACTCTTTTGTTGATCAAGTGCGATATGTTATTATTTTTTATTATTTTTAAAATACATTTTGAGGAAGCACAGAGCATCCAAAGTTTCATTGCTCAAACGACTTCTTATTTTAGTTGCGAAAAATCCAGCTGCAGAAAAAGCACGTTCAGGCTCTACACTGGCTGGCTTAATACTCGTAGTCATTAAAAAAATCGTATGCTCTTTGCAAAAAGTCACCACGTGTTCCTCCATTTTCAAATAAGAGCATTTCTCTCTGAATTTTTACAGACAACGTCTCACATCGAATTGCTATCCTCGGTAAATGTGCTTTTTTTTATAGCTTCATTGAGCTCGTCTGAAATATTTAAAGGTTCTTCAAGAGAACAAGAAAGAGATTCAGATGGAAGCTTAGAAGAATCTGCAATAATTTCGAAAGGTGCCTTATCTGAATCAGAAGGCGCGCCATATATGTTACGCGCCGGTAAATAGCACAAATACTAGGCTCAAATTCAAACAACATAACATTACCATGTGCTAAGGCACATATTCAAATACAGGTTAAGGGGTAGGAAAAGATCTTTGCCGGCTAGCTCGAAGCTAAAGTCGTAGTTGTCAACCCGAGTATTTGACGCGTAAGCATATATCATACTCTACTACCCTGAGAGTATGAGAAAAATACGAAAATAATACGAAAAAATAATCAATTCCGAAAATTCATACTGCCATCAGCAGATAAAACGAACAAAATATCGAACATTGCCAAAAAAAAAAAAACCCATGGCAAGGTGATTAGTCACGTACGGTACACTTTTCCCTTCCAAAGAAAAAAAAAGACTCAGAAGCTATTAGAAGTGATGTAGCTGGACTTGAAGCATTTAGTCTTTCGAGTAACTCAACTATTAATTTGCGACATTTTATGAAAGAAGTAGCAGAGTTACGAACTCTGTTTCGGATTCGGACTGAACATTTGTTCTACCATTGTGCAGATACTAAAGTACCCCACTGATATCTGTTCTCCTTTGTAGCATGCGAAGGATGAGGGCTGAATTTAGTTAGTTTTTGACTTATAACGTTGTTAGCATCTTTAAGTTTTTTTTAACATAAACGTTATGGCAACATCGGCTGTGAACAGATTAGCATCCCAACGGCAAAGGGCGTCAACTGTTGCTTTAACTGGGACAAGAGCACTAATGATTGCGGATACCATATTAATCTCATCTTTGGATAAAGCAAAATATTCACCTTCAGGTGGACCTATGTCTATTAATGCCTTTGGTATACAATTTCCTAATAAATAAAGACGTTTTAGTGAGAGTTCTAATATATGATTTTTTTCATTGCGGCTTAAAAAGTCAAATCCCGGGATTAAGTGCTCAATCCCGGGAATTTGGAATTGTTAAAAACTGCGGGATTCCCAACATTATCTCTAACACTTTATTTCATCTTCCGGCGAGTCATTTAGCGAGTAGGCACCAGAGATCAGCAATGAATCGTTTTTCCGCTACTCATAAGCACTCATGCAATTTTGAGTATGAGTGAGTCAAGAGTATTAAAATTCAACTACTCTGATTCATTCGTACTCGCTACAACATTGATTTATAAGTATAGGTTGCAATGAGTATTAGTACAACGTTGACATCAAACTCACAACATTCCATTCATTGTTTGATTCATACGCCTACTCATTCTGATTCATAAATTTAGAAAAATACTTATAAGTGATTCGAGTGGATCGAATCATTCATCAAAATTTACAGCCTTTGTTATTGTTGCATATACAAACAAAGAAGAAAGGAAAGACAAAGACAACAAGCAAAGCATACACACAATCTTCTTGTGAGTATAGTAGTGTTCGTACGCGAATCATACTTATTTTGTGCTTCGTGTAAATGTTTAGTAGAGACGAGTCGAAGTCAATAACATCATGCGTATTGTTAAGTATGAATACGACGAGTACTTCCAACTTTGAGTATGAGTAGTATGAGTATCATATTAAAATAAATATGAATGCGTATAAGTATCAGAAATAATAAGTATGACTCGAATCTACTCATCGTTTTAAATACTCGTTGCTGATCTCTGTTAGGCACGCAGAGAAACTTTACTTAACTGTTTTTTGAAGGGGCAAAAAACGGGAACGGGAACGTTCATGCATTACTTCAAGGTGTAAGTCATTTTCTGGTCTATGAAAGGTTAATTGTTAAGTGATTTGAAGAGCGATTTAATTTTTCAATTTCCCAATTACGTTGCTCATCAGTTATGATATGCTGTATGTGTCTGCCTTTGATGTTGCTTTCGCATTTACGGCCACTTTTATATGGAATCGCATACCTGTTTGTGGCTCTTCTGTAGCGGTTACATTATCGATATTCGTTGCCACTGTGTATTTCAACTATTTCCACCACTAATTACCACCACCACTGTAACCAACCATAATTGTTATGTTGACATATTGTCTGTCTGCCTATTCTTTTGTTTTCTAAAGAATAATAGTGGAGTGTCAAAGAAAGAGAACCTAAAAGGAGGGAGGGGGAGGGGAGTGTAAGTGATTAAATGTAGAAAATGAAAATCTCTTTTCATATACATAAGCCTACAATTATACGCTACACCATCATAACAGTAGTCGGCGGGGGTTTAGGTTGTTGTTTTAATTTTATCGAAAAAAAAAACACACACACACACAAAGTCACACTTGACTGTTAAGTCATCAAGTACATCTTTTTGTGTGTGTTTTAAACCCAATCTGAAGGCAATTTAACAAATATTTGTCAAATACGAGTACGTTTATGTATTATGAAAGCATGGATAAGAGAAGACCTATTAACTGTAATACATATTCACCTTGAAATTCAGTTTATATTCAAACATTGTGTAGAGACAGCCTTGCAAAAGGAAATTTAAATGGAATTTCCTATTCTTAAGGAAAGATTTTATAGATGGTTTGGTGTTGCCACGAGGGGGGGGGGGGTAGTATACTTTTTAACATACTTGATCGTATTTAATTCTTTTTCTTTGTTTTCTAATTGGAATCTGTTAAACGTTCGTTGTTGTTGTTGTCGCGGTACTTTATTTTATTTGTTTAGTTCAACCAAAAATGAACGATTAACAGGAGCATTAAGAAAAAACCTGTTAATTTTAAACACACACACTCACAAAGGATTAAGATATAGCAAGCGAAAGAGAGAGAGAGCGAAAGAGCATGAGAGAAGCTAGAAGCCATTAAATTTTTAATTTATATTCAGTTCATGAAGTTTTCTGCTAATCACACAGATTTATTTTAGTTGTTTGACTGTATGTTCAGAGAGAGAGAGAGAGAGAGAGAGAGAGAGTGTAGAAACCTGTTTTAATGGCTAAATGAATGGGTCAAAGGTTATAAACTTGAAAAAAAAAATATCTTTGAATTGAAATGCACAAAATAATAAAAAAATAAAAAAAACCCAAACAAACAATAAAAAACTCTCTCAATGCCATCATATATCACAACACTTAACATATGTCCGACTCTTGACTTGACTTGTCCAAATGAATGTATGTATATGTATATGTTGGTTTTTTATGTGTTAAGCTTACATGCATGTGTATGTGTACGTGTAGCATTTTCTCTCTCTGTCTCTCTCTCTTGCTCTTTTTGTTTTCATGAACTTGTTTTTGTTTCTTATGTTATTGTACATTTTTTAACTTGTGCAGTTGTTTTCGTTTTCGTTTCTGTTATTGTTTTTGTAGCGACTTTACACATGTATGTATGTACATACATACATATATGCATGCATATGTATGTGTGTATATGTATGCATTGACCTTAAGCTATAATATGTTATCAAGGTCTTAAACGATTCCCTTGTCAACAGACGTATACACATGCATACATACATACATACATACATTCGCTTTCGCTCTAGCTCCTTCTCTCTCTCTCTCTCTCTCTATTTTACACTCAGACAGATTTCACAACTATTTGAAAATTATGCTGACATCTCATTACAATAGCAAATTCAATTCTAAAGCAGGGATTACCATTTCATAGCACAATTGTGCAAAGCATTCTTGTGCTTTTTGATTTAGTTGTCGATCAGACTGCGACAAGAAGACATGTGCGGCGGATGTTTAATCATTTTATTTCAGAATGACACTCAAAAAATATTTTATGTTAAAAATGTTCTATGTTATTAGCTGGGAGTATTTCATTTTTTTTTATTTTGTCGAATTCTCGCTTTTTTCTATTAATAAAAAATGGGTTTTTTGTTTTTATTTATCTACTAGCAGATTGTACCCGGCGTTGCGCGGGTTATTTAGTTTGGATTATTTTAAAAAATTAAAAAAAATTATTATTGGGTCATTTTTTCATTAAAAATAACAATAAATAAAAAACCGGTTTATCGGTTTCGAAACCGGTTTTGAAACCGGTTTCTGAAAAATGCAATTTTTCAAATTATTCGGAAACCGGTTTAACAAACAACCCAGTTTTTTGAATACTCTGATTCCTAAATATAAATACACTCAATTTGGCCGTTTTTGGCCCCTTTCCCCCTTTTTGGACCCCTTTTGGTCCAACTTTATAAACGGAACACCTCCAATAGCTATTTGGGAAACTTAACCAATCTAAATCGTAAAAAAATACCTTTAAAACAGATAAAATACAGCATTTATGCATAAAGTACTAATTTTTGCCCATTTTTTCTCCCTTTGTCCCATTTTTTTCCCCTTTTGGTCAAAATTTTGAAAAGATTTATTGCCTATAACCTGCACCGACAAAAGTTCGATCAATATACCAAATTTCAAGAAAATCGGTCCAGGCGTTCAGGCATGATTGGCTATACACTCAATTTGGCCGTTTTTGGCCCCTTTCCCCCTTTTTTGGACCCCTTTTGCTTCAACTTTTGAAACGGAACAGCTCCAATAGCTATTTGGGAAACTTAACCAAGCTAAATCGTAAAAAATTACCTATAAAACAGATAAAATACAGATTTTATTCATAAAAGTACTCATTTTTGCCCATTTTTTCTCCCTTTGTCCCATTTTTTTCCCCTTTTGGTCAAAATTTTGAAAAGATTTATAGCCTATAACCTGCACCGGCAAAAGCTCGATCTATATCCCAAATTTCAAGAAAATCGGTCCAGGCGTTCAGGCGTGATTGGCTAACAAACAAACCAACAAACAAACAAACAAACAAAAAAACAGACTTACAGAAAGATTTATAATATATATTAGGATTACACATGGTCTAATTTTTAAGCCAAAGATGGATAGCTTTATGTTATTTCAATAAAAAATAAATTTGGGCAATTCACACGACTTTGTATCGTGTATGTTGTATTGAATACACTTGGTTGTTTGTGAATGCTCAATGCTATGCTGTATTGTGTATTTCGTATTCCAAATGTATTTTTTTGGCATTCAAACAATTTGATAGCACGAAAACCAACACAACTATGAAAACATACATATACACATTTTTTTCATTCACACAATTTGATAGCACGAAACCAATACAACTTTTAAAAACA
The DNA here is from genome assembly GCA_927399465.1 of Sarcophaga caerulescens. Lineage (NCBI taxonomy): Eukaryota > Metazoa > Arthropoda > Insecta > Diptera > Sarcophagidae > Sarcophaga > Sarcophaga caerulescens. The sequence continues at coordinate 9,710,625 of OV656872.1, forward strand.
TATGAAAAAAATGTGTATAAGTGTATCGGATTTTTACATGAAAATTATCAACTGTTGTATAATCGTCCAACAATACACTCAATACAACGATACAACGGCTTGTGTGAATTGCCCAATTGTTTTATTTTATTAATCTAAAATTATTATGCCAAAGATAGATAGCTTAATGTGTGTTGTTGAAATGAAAATCAAAATAGCGAATATCGATAACACTTTTCTATGGCTGTAAATAAATAAATTCTCTCAACTTATTTTCTCTCTCTTACTCACTAATACATAACCAAAAAAATTTTGGTAACCCCTGTTCTAAAGTGAAAATTGAACAGAAATAGAGAGAGAGATAGAGAGCAAATTGAAGCATTGAAGCGTTGTGCGTGTGTGTGTGTGTAAAAAGAAACTAAAAATTGTTTTAGTGCGAGAAAATAATTGGAAATAGAAGCCATTACTTCAAGAGACATTTAAACCACACATACTCGTACATACTTTCAAGAAAAAAAAAAAAAACAAAAACAAGTAAACAGGTATGACCATTATTACACTCAGAAAAACGTGTTAGCATTTAAAATGTGTTGCGTTTTATTGGCTATGGAACTATGCAAGAAACGATAATAAATTAAAGAATTTATTGATACGGTTATATGGGGTTAGTGTTGATACATCATAGGCGGATGAAAGAAATCGGTTGACTGATTTATATTGCATTGCTTTGCTGTCAGTATCTGGTCGATTATGAACTTATTTTTTATTTCCTTGATGTTCGCCAAACCTCAGAAATTTTAAGCACAATACACATCACAGTTTTATCTGAGGATTACCTTGGTGTAGTGCCGTACTATACTTTATACGAATAATTCCTGCTTCAAAATTAGATATTTCCAAAGAGAAATCTATGATAACACGCCAGGCTTGACTAGATCTTTTAGGGTTTCTTTGCACATTAGTAAAGCCTACCAGAACACTAAGCTTTTAATTCTCAATAGAAATAGTTTATGCGTATATCCAACATATCCATATAAAGGGTGATTTTTTAAGAGCTATAGGAAATTTTTTCAAAAAAAAAACACATAAAATTCAGAAAAATGTATAAAATCTTTATTTGAATCGATAGTACGGTCCATATAATTTAATGTTTGAAGATTATTTCATGCAAATGTTGACCGCGACTGCGCCTCAAATGGTCCATCCGCTTAGTTCAATTTTGGCATACTCTTTCCAACATTTCGGCCGGTATCTCACGAATAAATGCTTCAATGTTGTCTTCCAATGCGTCAATTGAAGCGGGCTTGTCTGTATAGACATAAGCTTTAACATAGCCCCACAAAAAATTGTCTAAAGGCGTTAAATCGCACGATCTAGGCGGCCACTTGACCGGTCCCGAACGTGAAATAAAATGTTCACCGTACTCGCCTCTCAATAAGTCCATTGTTACGCGTGCTGTGTGGCATGTGGCACCGTCTTGTTGAAACCACATGTCATGCAAGTCAAGCTCTTGCATTTTGGGCAAAAAAAAAGTTAGCGGAGCGGTAGCGCTCACCAAAAATGGAAGAAGCGCCCGATGAACTTTCTTAACAGAGCAAGCATTTTGATAATAAAATTCAATGATTTGCAAGCGTTGTTCGTTTGTAAGACGATTCATGGTTAAATTATAGACCAAACTGAAGATGTTTGACAGTGAAACAAAACACGAAACGTGCGTGAGCTATTTAAACCCGTGTTGCCAAAAAGATAATCACCCTTATTCTGGTTGTCGTCGTCAACGTCGTCTTGCGTTGACAGTTTAAAATTGGTATTCTGTTTGTCGTTATTGACAGTTATAGATGACTGTCGACACACATTTGGTATTCTGTGAGTCAATACGCCGTCGATATTGTGTTGCGTCGACTCTGATTTTATCGACATCATTTTTGGTAACGACGACGATGGCGACGACGACGACGACAACCAGAATAAGGGTGAATATCTAAAAAATCACCCGTTAGTATATCCATTTTGAAGTCGCCGTAGTCTAGTAGGTAGTGTGTTGGCTTATTAGACGAAAGGCCCGAGTTCAAATCCCAGGTCAGACATCAAAACGAAAATATGAAAAATATTTCTCCGGCGACTTCCTCTCAGCAGATTTCTGGCAAAAACTCTGAGAGTAAAAATTGCCATGAAAAGCTACTCAAAAATCTGTCGCTCGGAGTCGACGTTAAACTGTAGGTCCCGCCACTCATGTATAAAATTAACGCACACAACACGAGTGGTGTAAGAAGCTAGGACGTTGTACAATGGGTCAATTCGACCTCCGGGTACTGCACTTGTCACAATTGACAAGTACACGTCCTCTAACCTAACCTAACCTATATTCAGCCTATGCAGCCCTTGCGCTGACCAACTTCTTCCTTTTCCCTGATTGTGGTGGAACTTGGTCAGTACAGGGACTGCGATCAGCCGTGGCATCACAACGGGCCGCTATGCGTGCTCAAGTGAGCTTTGTGACATCAGAGCTACCACTCCGACCTAACCTAACCTATATTCAACATAAATGACAACGGTTTAGTTAAGAATACAGCCTAGTTTCTCCACCTCATAAATCACGATGCGTATGACAATTTTGTAAATTAACGGTGACAGGATCTACTGTTTGACATTGACGGCGACAGATTAAAAAATTGTTTTAAGGTAATTATTTACTCCCGGAATTTTTAAATTTCCTTTCGAGATGTCCTAGCCGAGATTTGAACCTAGAACTGCCATCATGTCTTACAAAGTACTACCTATTATTAGACTATTATTCGAATAGAATCCTCTTTTACAAATTCACCAATATGGGTGAGCCTAACCTATGGCTCTATTTCATCATCACTATTGTAGATAGTAAAGGGTGATTTTTTAGCTATTATCTTTTTGGCAACACTGGTTTAAACAGCTCACGCACGTTTCGTGTTTTGTTCCACTGTCAAACATCTTCAGTTTGGTCTACAATTTAACCATGAATCGTCTTACAAACGAACAACGCTTGCAAATCATTGAATTTTATTATCAAAATGGGCTCTTGGAAAGTTGGCCGAAGATCCACTTCTTTATCGAAAAATTGTGTTCAGCGACGAAGCTCATTTTTGGATCAATGGATACGTAAATAAGCAAAATTGTCGATTTTGGAGTGAAGATCAGCCAGAAGCATTGCAAAAGCTACCAATGCATCCAGAAAAAGTCACAGTTTGGTGCGGTTTATGGGCTGGTGGCATCATTGGACCGTACTTCTTCAAAGATGCTGCGAATCGTAACGCCTTTAGACTATTTTTTGTGGAGCTATGTTAAAGCTCATGTCTATACAGACAAGCCCGCTTCAATTGACGCATTGGAAGACAACATTGAAGAATTTATTCGTGAGATACCGGCCGAAATGTTGGAAAGAGTATGCCAAAATTGGACTAAGCGGATGGACCATTTGAGACGGAGTCGCGGTCAACATTTGCATGAAATAATCTTCAAACATTAAATTATATGGACCGTACTATCGATTCAAATAAAGATTTCATGCATTTTTCTGAATTTTATGTGTTTTTTTTTTGAAAAAAATTTCCTATAGCTCTTGAAAAATCACCCTATATGTGAATGTAGGACTGTGACTTTGCTTTGAAAATTCCACAAGAATTTCTTGTTTAATTTCTGCCAACTAAACTATCCTATAATGATACGTATGCCATCTGCAGTTGTATAGAAACAATGTCCTCTGTGGTCATATATTCGATTTATTGGCGAGGAACTTCCGTTGATTGTATTCCACTCTTTTGAAGGGGAGTTGAAGCTACACGTCTCTGGAATAGGGCTGTGTTTAGAGGACTTCTTGAAAGAATTACTTTGAGTGGATTGTAATCTCACAATAATTTGTTTTCCTTCTTCGAGATCTAAATTATAATTGCTTCGGTTTGTAGTCAAGCGCTTTAGCCATAGAAAAAAAGTTACGATATTTATTCAATGCAAAGTGTTTTCGCAAGTCACTTTCCCTATAGCATTATTGCCTTTCCATGCAATTGAATTGGAAAAGTTATATGTACCAACAGTTTTTCTTTGAGTGTAAAACAAAAAAAGAATAAATTTCTTACAAGAAAATTTCAAATATGATAATTGAATTTGAAGCATTATTAATCACTTCAAATGCTTAATGGTAATGGCAATGGCAATGGTAATGGTGATGTGGATGGGGAAATGGTATACACAGTTCACTTAAGGATAAAAGCAGATGAAGTAAAAGCAGAAATACAAGTTGAAGTATAAGTGGAAATAGGAAGAAGAAGAAGAAAAAAAGTGTCAAAAACATACCCTCACATCAATAAATCTTGATTGAAGTGCTAAGCAAACATCATACGGGGGGGTTTGATGAAGACTTAATCGATGACAATCACAAAAAAACAAAAACGACAAAAAGTTGAATTAAATTTCTCAAAATTATTCATATGCCTGCAAGTAAGCAAGCAAGGCAAGGCAAGGCAGGGCAAACACTTCTTAAATTCTGCTTAAAAGAGTTCATCATTTCATCATCATGTGATCCGATACGATCCGATGATTTCATGTGTTCATTCGACTGTTTTTATGTTGCTTTCTTAAGCTGCTTTTAAAATAATCAGAAAATAAAAGAGATTTTTGGTTGTTGTTTTTTTCTAAAATTTTTCAAATATGACAGACAGCCCCCATATAAAAAGGTGTCTTGGCCTTATCATCAATCAACTTAAAAATTTTTAATGGAAAATAAGGATTTGTAAGCATACTATAGCTGAGGAGGAGAGAGAGAAAGAGAAAGGAGGTGTGGTTATTTAAGATAAATTTTTAAAGCTTTTTAAGGTGCAAAATTGTTTTCTACTCTTTTTTTTTTCATACAATGTTTGAGGTTAAAAAATACAGATACTAACAGATTTTGTTTGGTCATGAGCAATCTACTTATGATGCTCGTGGATAATAGCTTAATAGGGGTGGATTACTTTGATAAGCTACTGCACTTAGCTTCATTAAGAGTTTACGCATCTTAGGGCCCCTTTTATTACGTGTTTTGTAAAATACAAGCTTATGACGTTGGTGTACTGCAGCTGGCCCTATAATGATACGTATGCCATCTATTGGTGCCTAGAAACAATGTCCCCTGTGGTTATACATATTGTTACGTTTTTACCTTTTAAAAACGTTAAAAATATGAGTTCGTAGATTGCAAATAAAATAAAAATAAATCTGTGTTTAATTTTAAGTCAATTCTTTATTATCTGCACTACTTCTGTGCCACTGTTCGAACTTATTCCACGTATATAATGATAACTTCACAATAAGTGCTTGTTCGTGATATTTCTCTGCTTATACCTATTTGTAAGCAACAACACTTGTTAGTTATTCTTCTTTGCTCACAACCTTTTTGTAAGCACCACACTAACAACTGTTTTCTTCACGCAACTTGTCTGCACACAAGTGTGACTGAATTATAACTCGATCTCGTATCTTCACACACCACTGGTTGAATTCTCACTCAATTCAACGCGACGTCGTCACACGACTAACTTAACTCGAACTCCGAGAATCACGTGTCTTCATACACGACTGACTCGATTCTAACTGAATCCTCGTTGCTCGCTTTATCTTGCCTTTTATATCACTGGATCAACAGTGTGATGAATGCCCTTGAAGGATGATGACGGCCTTCGGGAACAATCCAAAAATGTAAATAACTTGTTTCCATTTTTGTTGTTCGTGTATCTTGTTTACTTTCGTCTAGGCAGAGTTGTTGTTGTTTTGTTTGTTTGTCTTTCCGCTATATTTTTTTATACACGGACGTTGTTGCTATATTTTTGTTTATTCATCGATCTTGTAAACAAGCCTGTTGTTTTTGTTGCTATATGTTTACTTATTCGTTGATCACGTGAACAACTGCATTGTTTTGTTTTTGGAGCTTTTGTTTATCATTTTATGTGTGATCAAGTCCATTGTGTTGTTTTTGGAGCTTTTGCTTATTATTTTAATAACACCATTTCCATTTTCGTAACAATATATTGGAAATATGTGCGAGGAATTTTAGTTGCTTGAATCACACACTTTCCCCACTAACGCTACGAGTCTCTGGAATAGGGCTGGGGTTTGGGGGGGGGGCTTCTTGAGTGATTTACTTTAAGGGAATTGGAATCTCACAATGATTTTTTTTCCTTCTTCGGGGTCTTAACCATGATTGCTTAGGTTTGGTAGTGATGCACTTTAGCCATTAAAGCATGCCACAATAATAGACAACCGACCTCAAGAAAATTACGAAAGGATAATGGATCAGTCCGTGTTTTAAGGCGACTCTAGGGTATCCCTATGTTATGATGTTAATTAATTGTAACTCTAGAGAAAGAAGTTCATTAGATTTCGATATTATCGATATTGGAATGTGTTTAAACGTAAAACTGATGGCTCACTTATAAATCGAATTGAAAAAACTTTTGTTTCCATGCTTTGCTTCACCCTTGTCTTGCTTAATCTGCAGCCATAGAGGAATAACTGTAAATATGTTGGGAGGAGGGGGTATTAAATCTTGTATTATTTTTTATTTTAATAGGAGGTGGCCACCTCCAATTATTTTAATTTTTTTTTATTTATTGCCACTACAGAGGATTGTTTTTCTGTTTTTAATTGTCTGAGTCAAAGGGAAAGAAACAAAACCAAAAAAAAAAGAGGAAAAAATCTGTCTTAAAAGTTTTATTGGCTTTGTTTTTGGTAAAAACAATTGCTTTTAAAAGCTATTTTGTTGGTTCATATCTTTATTTCTCAGTTTTTTTTTTGTTTTGTTTTAAATTTATATCCCTATTGAGCAATAAGAAGATGCTGATGATGATGATGCAAAAAGAAACTGAACACACAGAAAAAAGTTGCTTATAAATCAGAAAATTATGATAATTTCTCTTGTTGGCCACTCGTAAAAATATTAAAAATTATAAAAATATCATAAAGTAGAGGCAGAGTAACCAAGAGCAAGAGGAATTGTGAAGAAAAAATTGTGTATAAAATAAGTAGGAAAAGAACACACACACACATACTCATATATTAGGAAAAAAATTCTTATAAGAACTGAATTTAATGCTAAAAACTGAAATGAATTGATGACTTTTTTTCTTCTCTAAATTTTCCTTTAACAGGAAAATAAATTCACAAAAATAAATAATAAATCATTTTAACAAAGTAATAAAACAAAAACATAATTTTATACCAATTTATTAACAAAAAAAAAAAAACAGAAAAGAAATACAAAAAAATTCAAATAAACATACAAAAATTAATAAAAAAAACACCCCCTCACGCCCCTTAATCATAATAAAAATAATGTTTTAAAATTAAAAATAAAAAAAGCAAAAAAAAACAACAACGTTTGTTAAAAACTATTGAAAAAAAAGAACCAAAGAAAACAATTGTAATAAAAACAATAGAAAAAGAAACAAAAAAAAAACGGGAAAAAAGGAAAACGAGCATAGAAAAATGGTCTCTTTGCATAATAGGCGTAAAACCTTTAATCAAGAATATTATGATCCTTTAATGGTAAATTTAAATGAAAGAAGATTACCAGCAGCACCACCATCACCATCATCGGCAGTGGCAGTGGCCATTAGCAATGAAACTCAAGCAAATCAATTGACCATAATGGATTACAGTGATGCTGACGATGAAGCTGTGCTCCTTTACGATTACAATTTAACGAAAATGGCTAATGACAACAACTACAACAACAATAACCATGCCAACAATAATAGTAGCACTAGCAGTAATAATAACAACAACAGCAACAACAACAATAACAATATAAACACCAATCTAAGCAATCTAATGGAGAATTTTTCGCACAATTTATTTGAATTGCAACCCTTTTTAGCCTCATCGTCATCGTCGTCAAGTAATAATAACAATAATATTAACATGGAAAACGTTTTGAATTCGACAAGCGATCCAACAAGCATTACATTTGACGGTAGCAACAGCAGCTCCAACAGTACATTTAGTCCCTCGAATTTGTTAGCTGATGCGACAACGGCTGCTGTAACAGCAGCCTCTAATAATCGAGGTTTTTTAATGGACACTTTAATGGGTTCCGTTATGACCACTGCCACTGCCACCGTTACAGCAGCGCCACCGCCACCATCATTCCCATCATTCTCACCATCATCCTCATCATTATTGAGCTATTCCTATTCCCCCTCCTCTGTGTCCTCTGCTGCTGCTGCTGCTGCGTCTGCTGCATTTTATGAAACCACCGTTAAAACAACAACAACAACCACAACAACGAACCTGAATGAATCATCATCATCGTCGTCATATTGGGAGTTGGAAACCGCCGATATGGACTTTCTTTATCGCCACTCATTGGCCATGACCATTGTCTATTGCATTGCCTATGTAATCGTTTTTCTTGTCGGTTTGGTTGGCAATAGTTTCGTCATTGCCGTCGTCCTACGCATGAGAAATATGCGTACGGTTACCAATTATTTTATTGTTAATCTAGCCATTGCCGATATATTGGTTATTGTCTTTTGCCTGCCCGCCACATTGATGAGCAACATTTTTGTGCGTAAGTATTCCATTCCATTCCAATACATACATACTCGTACATACCTCCTTCTATTACTTGTCTATTATTGCCTACTTTTCCCTCATTTTATTTCTTATTTTTTTTATTTCTTGTTTTTTTTATCAATTTTTTTTCTCCTTTTTTTTCGATTTCATTTTCAATTATTTTTATTGCATAATTCCAAAGTTACGTACACGAACAAGAACAAGAAACATGAACAAGAGAAATATGTTGGCAAGCCAACAAGACAATATTCTCAGGGCTTAAGTGCCAACTGCGTGAGATAAGACATTAAATGGCAAATTAGCCCAGCGCTTTAAAGGAATCAAATGATATAGAAAATGAAATAGAAAAAATTTATCCAAATAAAATAAAAAGAGAAAATTTTTGTATTATAAAAGTATCACAAGTAAAGTTATCGTGTAAAGGAAAAGTATCGTAAATTATTCCTATTCTCGATTATAGATCCATTGCTATTCTTTGATTCATACACATATGTATGTACATACATAATTGGTCATTACAACCTTTCAGTCAGGATTTCGACCTATCTTCTCACACCACTTATGTTGTGTGCGATAATTTTATACATGAGTAGCGGGACGTACAGTTTAAAGTCGACTCCGAACTACATATTTTTGAGAAGCTCTTCATGGCAATTTTATTTACTCTCAGAGTTTTTGCTAGAAATCTGCTAAGAGGCAGTCGCCGAAGAAATATTTTTTTTTTTTCGTTTTGATGCCTGACCTGGGATAGGAACCCGGGCTTTCCGTCTAATAAGCCAACACACTACCTACTAGACTACGGCGACTATTATTTGATTCATCATATCTAAATGGACAAATTAATGATTATCTCAGTCAATCAAATATTTTATTCGATATGCTTACTTAATTCATTAGTCATTGCAACTTACCTTCCCACACCTTCCATGGCGTATGGCAATTTTATTTGCTCTTAGGTTAGAGGACGTGTACTTGTCAATTAAGACAAGTACAGTACCCGGAGGTCGAATTAACCCATTGTAACAGGTTATCCATTTCGTGGTTTCAAAAGTAAACGTAAATAAAACATATATAAAATATTTTTTTTCATGATATTTCTTTTTTATTGTAAAGTTTTAACGTTGACATTATGTGTGAAACACTACATCATTTAAATGACGTCCACGCGAAGTGTTGCAAGCATTGATTCTTTTGAGGTAATTTTCGACCACTTTTTGACACATATTGGGCGGTATCTCAGCCATAACTTGACGAATGTTGGTTTTTAAGTGCTTAAGAGTTGAAGGTTTATCTGCATAAACACGGTCTTTTGCGTAGCCCCACAAAAAAAAAGTCTAATGGTGTCAAATTGCATGATCTTGGTGGCCAGTTGATATCGCCACGACGAGAAATTACGCGGCCAGGAAATGTCTCTTGCAATAAAGCCATATTCGCTCGAATTGTGTGGCATGCGGCACCGTCTTGTTGAAACCACATATTCTCCAAGTCGTATTCTTCAGTAGCAGGGAAAAAAAAGTCGATTATCATATGACCATAACGCTCCGAATTGACGGTGACAGTCGTTCCATCGTCGTTTTCGAAGAAGTAAGGTCCAATCACACCTTCGGACCAAAGAGCGCACCAAACAATGACTTTTGCTGGATGTAATGGCCTCTCTTCAATTACTTGAGGATTCTCAGAATCCCAAATACGACAATTTTCTTTATTAACATACCCACCGACTGTGAAATGTGCTTCATCGCTGAAGAAAATTTTGTTCGATACGTGGCTGTGACAGAATCACCATTTTTATAGTATGTTTTGATAATTTTTATGCGTTGTGTGATAGTTAAGCGATCCATTTTCGTCAATGTCAGACTTTCAACTGAAAAGAAAAAAATTGGTTTCACAACTTAGTTTGACAAATGTCAAATTCCAGTCCCATACTTTTGAAACCACGAAATGGATAGCCCTTTATATTTGCTATTAGAGTATTTGTTTTCATATTTCGTTTAACCCAATGAGTCTGGACTGAGGTTTGAACCACGGCCTCAACGTCTTATAAGCCAACATCCTACCTACATACCATACATGGGCATACTGCATTATAATTCTAATGCATTAAGCTTTTCAGTATTCAGTAAATGTTTACTGGTAATGAAATTTAGATTTCATTTTTGTAACTGTAATTTTTTTCAGTAATCAGTAAAAATCAGTTTTTACTGAAATTTTACTGGTACTGCAAAGTGCCCATCTATGCTACATACTAGACTACGGTGACTTTTAAATTGATGCATTCTACGCCTGTTAAATGATCCATATTCGTAAATGCTAAAGGTTTTCTTAGATGAAAGATATTCAACAGCTATCAGTTGAAAACAATGGATTTCTTGGATTTAATTTATCGAAACTGTTGTAAGTCATGAAAAAATGTTAGAGCAGCTATCATATCACATTTATTCCTTAATTCCAATATAAAATGAAAATGAAAACGAAAAAAAAAAATCATAAAATTTTTGCATAAAATTATCGATTCAATTGGATTTTTCTTTTTCCTAATTTTTCTATAGAAATTTTAAGAATAAATTCTTATTTTCATGACAAAATAACAACAATTTTCATTCAATTCCTGCAGAGAAACAAATCTTTTATCGCTTTTTATAAATGAAGACGCATTTTGAATGTGTAAACCAGCATAGAACACGCAAGTAGTTAGAAAGAGTGGGAGGGGGAGGGGGTTAGAGCAAATAACACTGGTTGCTTTGCTTGCTTTCATTATTAATTTTGTTGGTTTTGTTTTCTCTCTCTCTCTCACTCGCACAAATTACCCAGCTATTCATAACAATACTTTCCACGTAATTTGGCAATTCAGCCTTTGTGTTCAGTTGTGTTAAATTATAGACAAAGTAGAAGAGATTTCAACAGGATATCACTATTTTAGACCAGCATCATCATTTTAAGGATATGCTCAATAAAAACAGAAGGAAAGAAAAAAGAAAAAAAAATACCACGAAATGAAGAATATTGTTGAATTGAGTGAGCCTTAAAAAACGTTTTTTATTGAAAAAAAAAATGAAAATTCTTTTGTTGACAGCCTAAAATTAATAAATTTTCGTTACTTTTTGAATGTTTTTTTTTTTGCGGTTTTCTATAGTTGTTTGTGTTGTTGTTACAAGAAAAATAAGGCGGACATAGTATAAAATATTAGTTTGTAAATATAGTGGCGTTGTCATTGTTATTTAAATATTATGTATGTATTGCGGTTGTGTACAGTGTGGGTGTGATTTTTTTTTTGAAATATTTGCGAAAATCCTTGTCAAAATTGCATAAAAAATAAACGCTTGACATTTTGGGTCCTTCACATAAAACGCCAGCCAGCATTAACTTTTAAACTCCTACCACCCCCCCACCCGCCTATTAGTAGATGAACAAAACAGCCGTTTCCTTTTCTTTGAATATTTTTTTTTGTGGGTTTTGTTTTGTTTTGATTATTTTGATTATTTGTTTAACCTTAATAAAGCAAATATTTGCTTTTCTACACTCTCTCTTCCCCCTTATGCTACACTATTATCTCTTGTCTGTTAAAGTGTCATTCAACTTTTTTTTTTCTTTCTCATTCTCTTTCTGTGTGTGTGTGTTACAACAATGGCAAACAATGACAATGATGTCAATATAAATAAATAAATAACGAAATGGCGAAATGCGTTGTTCACACGCATACACATACATATGTACATATAAAGGAGAGAGAAAAAAAGGAAAAAAAAATGAAAAAAAGGCAGTAGTCCAATACATTATGCGAGCGTCGACATACAATAGAAAATATTCAAATCTAATGGATTTCATTTAAATAAATATTATGATGGAATTCAACAAACAAAAAAAAAAAGGTTCTCTTGAGTGTGTTACACACCATAAAAATTCAATTTTGTTGCCATAATCCCTTTAAATTAATCCCGGATAACAACAATATGACAGAGGCCCACAAAGAACACACACACATAAAGAACAAAAAACCAAAAAACAAAAAAAAAAAAACAATAGAACATAAAAAACAAACGATAAGGTCCCTTTCAAATACACTCACATTATCATTCTAATGCTTTTCACTATCTGTTTAAAAAACATCTCTTAAAAAAACAAAATAACAAAAACAAACAAAAAATAGAGAAAAGCTGATAATAATGACATTTTGTAACTGTTAATGAAATTCCTCAATGGTTTTCCTGTACAGCCATAAAAGTATAAATAGTAGAACCAACAACAACAACAAAAACAGAAACAAAAACGAAATAAACTTACACGCAACAAAGCAAAGGAAATGGTAAATATAACAAAAATTTGATAATGGTATGGGGAAAAGGGGAGCGAAAGAAAAAAAACTGAGAACAACAAGAGTAAGCATATAAAAAAGGAGCAAACGAAAAAAAAAACACACACACAATAAATTGGTGGTGGGGGGGGGAGTGAAGCAAATATATTTTTTCGTTTACAAATGTAAGCGTAAATGATTTGTGGCAGGGCCGACCCCTGTCTACACTAAATAACAACAATAACAATTACAAAAACGTAACATAAAATAAAAAGGCAAAACAAAAACAATACCAACGACAACAACAACAATAACAGCACAAAACAAAACGTATTGTTTTATAGACAATGACACTTTTTCTGCCTTAACGTTAATAGCAGCCGTAAAACATAAAAAATAAAAATGAAAGGAAATGAAAGGAATGGAATAGAAAAAGTAAAGTAAACTCTCACACGCAAACATGCAATCACACAATCATTAAGTTACATACATATGTACATATGTATGTATGTATATATGTATGGATATGTGTGTAACAGATAACGGGTTACACATATACGGCATTCAAAAACCTTTCATGTGAAGTAACAAAACTATTAATGAAAGCAATCAAAGCAACCAGTGTTATTTGTTCTCTTTCTTCGCTCTCTCTCTCCCTGTTCCTCGCTGTTCCTTGCTGGTTTACACATTCAAAATTTGTCTTAATTTATAAGAAAAGACAATAAAAGATTTGTTTCTCTGCAGGAATTGAATGAAAATTATTTTTATTTGCCTGGAAATAGAATTTATTTTTAAAATTTATGTAGAAATACAAAAAAAAACTACACAATTTTTTTTTTTTTTTGTCAGTCTTTATTTGCAATCTATTTTACAATACTAAGCAAATTTGGTAAAAATATAATACTAATAACTTAAATTATTGATCTTTATCAAGATCAGTATCATAAAAACTAAACTGAGATCAAAATAGTTTGTTAGAAGAACAATATTTTATCATTAAAACATCTTTCATTGGGTAAATCAAGAACATGATATCTTTTCAACCTACATACTTCATCACTATCATTTAACAACGAAATTGCTAAAGGGTTTACATGATCACTTAATCTTTGAAAATATTAATTACTGGACTTTCTTATCTCTGTTAATACGTAAGGAATTTTAAGATCATTATGTAAGGTGGTATTAGTAACAAACCATGGTGCGTTTGCCATCATTCTTAATGTTTTAGATTGAAATCTTTGAATAATTTCAATATTTTTCAATTGCTTGTAGTTCCCCACAGTTGAATGGCATAGGTCCATACAGGTTTTAAAATAGTTTTGTAAATAAGAATTTTATTTTCTAAACTCAATTTAGATTTACGACCAAGAAGCCAACACATTTTTTTTTTTAGTTTATTATCAAATTGTGTTCTTTTGCTTTTAACATGATCTTTTCACGTAAGTCTTCTGTCTAAGCATATTCCTAAGTAATTCACAGAATTACTTTTTTGAATAATTGACCCATTGAGGATAATATTTGGACAATCTCCTTTCTTTAACGTAAATGTTACATGAGTAGATTTTTGCTCATTTACTTTAATATTCCAAGTCATTAACCAAGCTTGCACCTCATTTAATTCATGTTGTATTAGGTTTGAAGCTTCAATTGGTGAGATATTTGAAGAAATAAATGCGGTGTCATCTGCATAAGTAGCGACTGTTACTCCATTAGTGCAAGGCATGTCTGACGTAAAAATGGTGTATAGAATTGGTCCTAAGACACTTCCCTGTGGCACACCGGCCTGTATTTCACATAAACAAGAGGTCTCGTTGTTAACTTTAACATAAAATGTACGGTTTTTCAAGTAGGAATTAAGAACGAGATAAAATGGTGCCGGAAGCAAACTTTTAAGTTTAAACAACAATGCCAAACTCGATCAAACGCTTGTTGAATGTCCAAAAATATAACCGAACAGTACTCCTTTTTCTCCAAGGCATCAGAAATAACATTAACTATTCTGTGGCACTGCTCAGGCGTTCCATGCCTATGTCGAAAGCCGAACTGATGTTCTGGGACTATATTTCTAGCTTCTAATATTGGAAGTAGTCTTCGTGCAAATAGTTTTTCAAATAGTTTGGAAAAAGTTGTTAACAAACTTATTGGCCTGTATGAATCAATGCTGTTCTCTGGTTTGTTTGGTTTGGCAATCATTATAATATCCGCACACTTCCATTGAGTAGGAAAGTGCTGTAATCTTAATACAGAGTTAAAGATAAGAGTTAAAAATACTATGGCTTTTTTTGATAATGACTTCACAACCGATGCGTCTATTTTATGAAATCCAGGAGACTTTAATTTGTTTAGCATTTTTATTTCAGAAAGTACCTCACTTGGTGTAATATGAGAAATTGGAAGATCCATTTGACACGCACTGTCTAGAAATCGTAGAATGTGGTTTTCATTAGAATTGAATGAAAAAGGCTTAAAAGTCTGCTCTAAATGTTCGGCGAAAGCGTTAGCTTTATCTTGATCGGTTCTACACCATACGTCGTTTAAATCCTTGACAGGAACATTTCTTCGCGGAGGTCTTTTTACATATTTAGTTGCTTTCCACAGATTATGCTCATTATTTGTTGCATTTACATCTAGACTTTGAAGATATTCTCCGATTTCATTGTTCTTGTACTACACAATTTGAACACAATTTATATTGGCATTAAGGAATAAATGTAATTATAACTGCCTAAGATTATTTTTTATAACTTACAACACAAATTTTCTACATTACGTCCAGTTATTGCCGATATATGTATCATCTGAAATGTATAAAAATGATCAACTGCTCGCTCCTATCAATACAAACATATTCATTGTCTCTTTTATTTTTTTTTTTTATTTTATTTTACTATCATTATTACAAGTTAAAAATATATAAAATTTTTCTATATACTATATACATAGTTTGAGATTTTACTATTAAGTATTGCAACAAATAAAAACTTATTTTAGAGTGGACTAAAATTAACTATAAATATGTTTATTGTATTAAAGGAAAAAAGATAGTAAAAACCTTATTGAAATTTGAAGAAGTTTTTATATCAACCCTTCTGTCAACTTTGCACTGAAATTGAAGAAGTTGGTGATATTACAAATTTCTTACTAAAGAGTAACTTGAAAACCTGTTTCGATTTTCAAAGCTTTGTCTAATATTACGGTTTACAGTCATAAACATATCTTGTTTGTATTTTTCATGTAGTCTACTAGTTGAATATCGACTAGATAAGTTGAAAATAATCTTTAAATTTTTATTTTGTATAACCTGAAGTTTTTTAATGTGAGTTTTGGCACATCTTTCTGTCCAAACTTGACAGCCGTAGGACATTATTGGACGTATGCACATTTTGTAGAGTAACATCTTGTTTTTACATTTTAAAGAAGACTTTCGTTTCAACAATGGATATAAAGCTCTACCACATCGAATAGCTTTCTCACACGTTTACAAAACATGCTGTCTAAAATATTTGATTGTATCATTGAGAGAAATTTCAGTTCCACCAAAAGTCAGAGGAATCGTAGGTATTCCTCTCGGTAACTTATTAAATGGGAAAATTATAACTTGTGTCTTTGCTTCGTTAATTTTAATTTTCCATTTGGAGAAATATTTCTGCGAATATAGAAAACCCTTTTTCAAGTTCTTGACTATGGCATTTGTTACTTTGCCCGTTGCTATTATTGCAGTATCATCTGCATACAATGCTGCCGATTGGTTTCTTAATATTTTAAAGTCAGCAATATAAATTGAATACAGTATAGGCGACAATACTGAACCTTGTGGCACCCCGGCCAGGATGTTTCGCTGCGAGGAGTATTCGTTACCAATATTGACGACAAATGATCTCTCATCAAGAAAACTTTGAACAATCTTTTGTAAATACATTGGGTACCCAAACGAATTAAGTTTATAAATGAATGCATTGTGCCACACAGAGACAAAAGCAAAGAATTTCAGTGCTCTTACGCTGATTTTTATTATTAGTTATAAACTTAACAATACGTTATACTTGGTGGATTGTGGAATGTTGCTTTCCTTTGAAACCGAACTGCTTATCTTGAATAATATTATTGTCTTCAGTAAATTCATTTAATCTGCTTAGTATTATCTTTTCAAATACCTTATCAAGACAACTTAACATACTAATTGGCCGGTAGCTATTAGGTGATTTGGCATCCTTCTTTTGCTTCAGTATTGGTATTATTTTTGCAGTTTTGAATTTTTTTTGGGAAATAGCCGTTACTTAGGCACCAATTGAAAAATTTTGTAAGTAATGTGAAAAACAAATCAGTCATATTTTTCAAAATTACAGAGTTTATTCTATCTAAACCAGGAGCTTTGGAATTTTTTAACGACTTAACCAGCATTATAATTTCTTTCTTTGTTGTTAAATATTGTTGTACACTATCAGGTAAAGCCTGACTTTTTAACCATTCTATATGTTTCTTGACTGCACCATCCTTACAAATTCATTGATTTCGTACTCAATGGCAAGGAAAATGTGTGTGGAACACACTTTCAAAAATTCTAAAATAACATTCATAAACACTACTCCCCTCCCTCCTCTCCCTTCCACAAGGGTTTTTCTTAAACTCAACACAATCTAGACATTGTGTGCTGGATAGTGTTGTTGAAAGAGTTTCAACGAAATCATAGCTTTACGTGTGTATGTTTGATTTTAAATTTTCTTTTGAAACCGCAACATGGTTAAGCCTACACCACAGATATGCGTATGTGTATGTGTGTGTGTGGTGTATGTGTATGTTTAACAGTGTTGAAAAATTCAGTACTTTAGTACTTTTTTCAGTACTTTTTCATTTCAAAAATACCGCAGAACCCCCGCGCTGCTTTCAGTACTTTTTTATTGTTACATATTTTATTTCATTTACTCTCAGAGCTTTTGTCAGAAATCTGCTGAGAGGCAGTTGCCAATAAAATATTTTTTAATTTTTCGTTTTGCTGGAGATGTCTGACCTGGAGATTGAACCGTAACCTCACATCTAATAGCGACTAAGCTGCGGCGATTTTATAATTTTATTATATTAGCGGAATTTTAAAAGAATACACATAAAATTCGATGTCACAGTTTAATTTACCAGAATAAAAAACAAGTCGAAGGAATATATACGGGCACGCGTCTAATAAGCCAAGCCACTAACTGCTAGACCACACTAATGCAACTACTATTAATGTATTAGCTATCATGCTAAAGGTAGAATTAAACTTTAGCCCCGGTTAGCCAAACGTCCACGGCACGTGGGATCGTTTTTAGAATAAGAAAAGCAATGAGAACGCTTGGCGAAACGTAATGTAATATCGGTAAGCATTTGCATTGATCTTTATATGCTAAAAACGAACGTATGTCGCATTACGTTCCATCGACGTTTGACTAAACGGGGCTTTTACGTTTTGTTACGTTCCGAATCAGCTGTTTTGTCCTGTATGTGTATTTAATATAAATAAATAAATAGTCTAGTAGATAGTTTGCTGTCTTACGAGACGTGAACCCACGGTTCAAAACCCATGGCAGACATCTACATCAAAACTAAATATGATAAAATATTTTTCCGGCGAAAAACTCTAGCAAAAGCTCTGATAGTAAATAAAATTGCCGCGATAAAGTTTCTCAAAAAGCTGTCATTCGGAGTCAACTCTAAACAGTATAAAATGTATAAAATTAACACACACAAAATAAATAGTGTGACGAAAATTAAACTATAATCCTGATTGAAGTGTTATAATGACCAATTATATACGTATATGGGTGCATTTTTTTACAAAAGTACCATTTGATGCAAAAAAGTACTTTTTCAGTCATAGTTCAGTACCATTTCAAAATTTCAGTTTTGCAACACTGATGTTTAAATACATAAATGTATGCTGTTGCTTTTTACTCTCATTTTTTTCTCAGCTTATAGGCATTTTTATATCGGTTTCCCTTTAATTTCGTATTAAATTCACTGACTCATTGGCAATTAAATTGTATTTTTGCCTACAAATTTCACATAAAAATTAAGGCAAACCAACAACAACGACAACAACACAAACAAAAAAAAGTAGAATAATAAGAGAAAAAGAGAGCGGGTAAGAAACAAAAAAAAAACATAATTTTTATAACACTGCCCTCTCTCTTGTTGTCGCTCACCTCTCTATTACTCCGTGTGTTTTAGTCGGTAATTTTAGTTCATTTTTATTTTATTTATTTTGGGTTACTGTTTAACTGTATATTCAACAAAGTGTTTCAAAAAACAAAAAAAAAGAGAAAATTCGAGAGGAGTTCGAGTAGGCGTGAAACATGGTGAGAGGCATTGTATGAATGTGTGTGTAGAGTCAAAGACTGTGTGTGTGTGTGTGTGTGTATCTGGATGTGGATGGAGTTTAATATTAGTGAGTGAAGGTTTTTATGCTTTTAAAACCTCATAAAGGGGTGGGTTTTCTTTTATTACATCGAGCAGGGCCTATCATATTTCGTTAAATATATATTTTATTTGTTTGTTTGTTTGTTTGCTTGTATATTCCCTACAACATTTTTTGTTGATTTCTTTTGCTTGCTGTTGTTGTTGTTTCTGTTTTTTTTTCTCTATTACTTTTTATATTATATCCCCCACTCTAATTTTAATTCCATACCACTCCGTACTATACCACACTATAACGCACGACATGCATGTGAGTTTTCTTTAATAACATCGAGCAGCATAAAGGAAGCAAGTGAAAAACGAAAATCATACGTTATGTAAAGGGTGATTTTTAGCTATTATCTTTTTGGCAACACTGGTTTAAACAGCTCACGAACGTTTCGTGTTTTGTTTCACTGTTAAACATCTTCAGTTTGGTCTATAATTTAATCATGAATCGTCTTACAAACGAACAACACTTGCAAATCATTGAATTTGGCATCATTGGACCGTACTTCTTCAAAGATGCTGCGAATCGTAACGTATGTAACTGTGAATGGTGAGCGCTACCGTGAGATGATATCCAACTTTTTTTTGCCCAAAATGCAAGGGCTTGACTTGCATGACATGTGGTTTCAACAAGACGGTGCCACACGCCACACAGCACGCGTAAAAATGGACTTATTGAGAGGCGAGTTCGGTGAAGATTTTATTTCACGTTCGGGACCGGTCAATTGGCCGCCTAGATCGTGCGATTTAACGCCTTTAGACTATTTTTTGTGGGGCTATGTTAAAGCTTATGTCTATACAGACAAGCCCGCTTCAATTGACGCATTGGAAGACAACATTAAAGCATTTATTCGTGAGATACCGGCCGAAATGTTGGAAAGAGTATGCCAAAATTATACTAAGCGGATGGACCATTTGAGGCGCAGTCGCGGTCAACATTTGCATGAAATAATCTTCAAACATTAAATTATATGGACCGTACTATCGATTCAAATAAAGATTTCATGCATTTTTCTGAATTTTATGTGTTTTTTTTTTTGAAAAATTTTCCTGTAGCTCTTAAAAAAATCACCCCTTAGTCCGTGTTGTTAATTTAGTGGTTTTATCTTTTGTGTAAAAGAAGTGCGTTTTTTTAAAGGGTTATTAAATAAACATTATAGAATGTCACAACGTTTGGAAAAAGATTGCAAAGCCTACTCCAAACCTCCAAAAAATCTCCCCCGTTAATGTCAAAAGGTGGCCAAATCTCCCCCGTTAATGTGAAAAAGTGGTCAAATTGAATGTGTGGATGAAACATTTTACGAAAATATTGTTTCATCCTATCTCGAAGCAAAACTTAGCCAATGAGTCCAATATACAGATGGACAGGCCACTTTTCTGAGCCTCAAAAAAAAATGCCTGAAATCGTTCAATAGATTATTGCCTGATCTGCTTAAAGCGAATCACTGTGTAAGTGCCTCAACTCATACAACCGATTTTAGATGAATTTTGAATACCAGATCATCTTAGCAACGAGGGTAATAATCAAGATTCTAAAGATTCGCCGTAGTCTAGTAGGTAGTGTGTTGGCTTATTAGACGAAAGGCCCGAGTTCAAATCCCAGGTCAGACATCAAAACGAAATTAAGAAAATATTTCTTCGGCGACTTCCTATCAGCAGATTTCTGGGAAAAACTCTGAGAGTAAATAAAATTGCCATGAAAAGCTTCTCAAAAAGAAATCTGTCGTTCGGAGTCGACTTTAAACTGTAGGTCCCGCCACTTATGTATAAAATTTGCGCACACAATACGAGTGGTGTGAGAAGCTAGGACGTTGTACAATGGGTCAATTCGACCTCCGGGTACTGTACTTGTCACAATTGACAAATAAACTTCCTCTAACCTAACCTTAGCATGCGCAAAAGAAATATAACAGAGAGATTTTATCACTCGAAAATTTTATAACCGGACCTAAGGGTGCGAATGACAGAGTTCGTCAAGGTCACCTTTTGGATTTCAACGTGATCGTTGACAGCATGACAGTCCGTTTCGAAGATTCGGACTGATGTGGAGTCCAAACTGAGTAAAGTGCAGGCTTTATAACATGGCAAAATTCACAACGAGCCCACTATTATTCCTGGAAGAATTGAGGAAACCACAAAACTAGCTGTTATCTCTTTTATGTCTTTATTTGTTTTTATTGTTAAATTATTTTAAATTTTTTAAAATTTTTTTGAAAAACGTTTTCTTTTTACTTTAATTTTCTTGGGTTGAATATTCACCCTTATCGTGGTTGTCGTAGTCGTTTTTAGTCGACTGTCGTATTTCTAGTCGAATTTAAAACTCAATGGTATCGTGAAAACTTTACGACTACTTCAATTTTGTAAAAGAGCTGTAATGTAATAGACTGCTTAATTTTGTTTGATTTTGAAGCAGCTTGTTACAAAATCCGTCAAGAACAACAGTTTTTTACAAAAATTAAAACAAAAATAAAATAACAAAAAACAAATAAATAAACAATAGTAAAAATAATTTCATTTCTTGTTTTGGATATTTTTTTAATTATGTTGAGCATTTTATTCATCTTTAGAAGAAGAATTTTGTGCTTCAGATGCTATTAAAAAAAAAAAATTAAGGCAGCAAGGCGATATATTTTCCATGCCTAATAAGAAGTGAGTTTAAACATAGGTACACATTTTTCGTAAAAGAGATCTCAGAAGCAAATTTATTCCAGATTTGTTAGTTATTTTAGGCTTAACAAAGAGGCCTTCAAATATGTTTTAACGACGATTTCTCCGAAATTGAAAATCCCAAGAAAGCAAACCGAAGTGTCCAAAGTGGTCAAGCTAACTGCTGCTTTAAGAATACTAGCTGAAGGAAAAAGGAGCTGGGAATAACTTAATGTCAACCTTTGTCAGTCTTCTGTAAGCGATTCCTTTCATGAATGCATAGAAGCTATATATAATGAATTTTGTCCTTATTGAATACTAATCCAGGGGAAAAATATGAAAAAAAACATTTTATTTTTAAAAACTGGATTTATTTTATTGAATTTACTTCGTCGTCGTGACTAAAAATGCTTACGACTATTTTTGAAATATTCGACAGGCAAATACGACTACCTCGATACCGTTGTTGTAATAGATTTTTAATCAGTGTCGAATTTAGAGACGTTTTTGCCAACCACGATACTTTTTTTTAAAAACGCCTCAAATACGCCACATAAACGTCTACCACGATAAGGGTGATTATCCCCTGAATGTAAGTTAATTTGATATTGAAACAGTTTACAACACTGTAACTGCTTTTGTACTCTCAACAATTTAACAATAATAATAAGCAACAACAACAGAAACTTCAAAATCAAAACAAAACAAAATAAGTAAATATACACACTCACTCAAGGCAAATCTAACAGGTAAACCTATGTCAACAGCTGACGCGTTTTTAAATGTCAAAATTTTGTTGTTTTTTTGTTTGTTTTGTTTCGATAATCATTTTCGCATTTATAAACCCTCATATGTACCGGATGTATCCTTAACGATACGCACTCGAGAAATTCTTCAGGATTACTATTTCAAAGCCAATTTTATTAAAATTTTTGCAAGATGATTAATAATATTTAAGCCTTTAACACTAAATCCATATATCTTTTAAACTACAACCTAGATTTACTATATTTATATTTATTTAGACGAGGCTGATGAATTACCCAAAAAAAGATTTCGGTCTCTCCAACTAAGTGCCAAAACTATGACCAATAACAAATAACGTTAGCATCTGCCATTTTTATCGATGGCCATATAAAAACATGTTCTTTAGATAAAGTGGAAATGTTATTGACTGCAGGGAATAATTTTTTTTTAATTTATAGGTGCCCCACTATTGCGTAATTAAGCATGACATAAAAATCAAAAGAAATTTCAATATATAAAATGTATTTAGTTTTTTTAATTGCTTTTATTAATTTCCTATAGAGGTTTGAGGGTTAATTTTTTTGACATACCGCGTACTCTTTAACAAAAACAAAATGCCTGTTGTTTTTGCATTGTTGTACTTGTTGTACACTTACGGTTACCTGTTAGATGTGCCTTGCACTCACTCTCTCATTCACAATCTTTCTTTTTCTTCAGCCTGTGTTTGTTTTTGTTTTTGCACTTTCTTCTGCTATTCCATGTTTTCCTTTTTCTTACACTCCCTTTTAGTTCTGCCTTCTGTTAAACTTCATGGTTTTCTTGTGTGTGTGTTTGCTTTGTTACCCATAAAAGTATTACGTTGTAGTTATATGTCTACACAACCTACTAACATACATACATACATACATGCATGCATGTAAACACACAAATACATACACACAGACATATGTACATACATATTCACGTATTTACGAATATGGTAGCAAAATGTGTTTGTTTGTTTGTGTTTGTAATAATAAAAATGCATGCATTTTTATTTCTCTTATTCATACATATACATATGAATATATACGTGTATAATATGTACATATATGTGTATGCGTTTGTGTATGTGTGTATACACTTTAATGTATAAGGATCATCGACACAAAACTGACCCAATTTCAATTTCTCAGTCAACTTAGGCGCAAGGCTGGCGCATAACATTTTGTTATTATTGTTAGTGTTGTTGTTACTATTACTGTTGTTGATGTTGTTGCTGTTGTTGCTGTTGTTGTTGTTGTATATTTAGTATAGTAATAGTTTTTGTTGCTGTTTTAAAGTGTTTATTATGGTATACACTCGTCTATAAAGAGCGTATAAGTAAGAGATAATAGTAGCAAAAGAGAGCAAGAGACATTGCTACACTGTTGTGTACATATTTATGAGTGTGTGTGTGTATTGTATATTATAGAGGTAAGAGGTGAATTTTTGTTATTGTTTTTTGGTTACTATATTGCTTGATAGAGAGCAGAGTTGATTTTTTAGTGGGTCAGTGGGTGAATTTAAAAAAAAAAAAAGGTGATTTAATATTAAACTACTGTGTTATATTTTCGTATACCGTTAAAAATAAAACAATTTAAGACATTTAAGAGAGCACTATACACACGGTCGACACAGACTACTTAAGAGTTTGAAACACAAATTCATACTTTTGTATTGATTTGTTAAGTGGCCTATATTTGTTCATAAACCCTGGTTAATTTATTGATGTGGAAACTATTATAATGCAATGAGTTCCACGGAGATCAGGTGTTTGGTTTGGCGTGGTTATAAACCTTAAATGCTTTTAAATGTGCATTATTGCGAAGTAGTGGCACTAGACCATAAAATCTGTTGTACGGTACCCCAACATTCGTTGAATATCCCCCACAATTGTATTACCCTGATTTTTTTTTTTTTGGTGAAACCAGCACTCAGGGGATGGCCCCTACTCATGCAGTGCATTGGGTTTTTTAGGAAAATGGGTTATAGGAAGGTGGAAGAGAGGGAGTAGTGTTTGTGGACATCTCAAGATGCGAACGGCAAGGAAACGAGTTGCTGCTAGGTGACTATAAAATGGCCAGTGCTATACCTTCACCATTAGACAGTCTACAGCAATCGTCTCCAAGAAGCCCGCACCCTTCAGTCCTAGCTTCTCACACTACTCATGTTGTGTGTGTTAATTTTATACATGAGTGGCGGGACCTACAGTTTAAAGTCGACTCCGAACGACAAATTTTATTGAGAAGCTTTACATGGCAATTTTATTTACTCTCAGAGTTTTTGCCAGAAATCTGCTGAGAGGAAGTCGCCGAAGAAATATTTTCATATTTTCGTTTTGATGTCTGACCTGGGATTCGAACTCGGGCCTTCAGTCTAATAAGCCAACACACTACCTACTAGACCACGGCGACTTCAAGAAACTTTAAGTAAACAAACTTTAGAAGAATAACTGCCTGGGTGCGTATTTAGTATGTATGCATGTGTTTCAAGCATGTGGTTTGATGAATCGTGTTCCTCACCACAGAATTCACATATTGGGCTTAATGAGTCTACAATGAGCGTTCCAACACAACTTACTATCCTCAGGTCATTACTGAATAGGCTGATGCATGATTGAAATCTGCTGTCAAACAAAATTTTGGATTGTCTCAAACCTAGCTGGCTTGAGAAAAGTCTTCGTCTTTCTCTATATTATTGTTTGACCGAATGTACACCTTTAAACATTTCTAGGCCTATGTGCTTCCTCATTGCCGTGAATTCCCACACAACTTGGAATCCAACACATTGTTGACACTATTTCTCCTGCCTAGGCATTACTATTGAGTTGCAGCTTATTATAGCCGAGTGTTTATATGGCAGCCTGACTGTCAGATAGTATTGCCGTATGTCCGTAAGTTTTTCGCTTGAGAAATATGCATAAGTTTTTTTCTGAATATTTCACTCTAGAACCGAACAACTTTGCTTCTGTTATAACATCTTCCTTTGACCCATATGTATAACGCTGACTCTCTTAATAACGTATCTAGCCACCAAATTGAAGAATTTCGTAAAATTATGGAGTTTACTGGGAAGCCACCGTAGTCTAGTAGGTAGTTTGTCGGCTTATTAGACGAAAGGCCACGGTTCAAACCCCAGGTCAGTCATCAAAACGAAAATATGAAAAAAAAAATATTTCTTCGTCGACTTCCTCTCAGCAGATTTCTGGCAAAAACTCTGAGAGCAAATAAAATTGCCATGAAAAGTTTTTCAAAAATCTGTCGTTCGGAATCGACTTTCAACTTTAAAGGTCCCGCCACTCATGTATAAAATTAACGCACACAACATAAGTGCTGTGAGAAACTAGGTCGTAATCCTGACTAAAGGGTTGTAATGGCCTATTATGTATGTATGTATGGAGTTTACTGGTTCTGTCTAGGGTACAGATTTGTTAGCTTATGATGACGATCTGTATTCTATTATTCTAAATATATTTTCCTATCCTAGCTCCTCAAAGAATCCCCCCCTCCTTGTAGGCAAGTTCTTATCATTTCGATCGCATTCATTTGTATTACCATGAAATCCATCATTCGGATATCATTTGATGTGTTACAAAAACCAGTATCAACTTAATATACTAAAGATATGCTAAAATTTACTAAAATACATTTAACAAGGGGTCGGTCGTATATGTACATATATACTACACACATGCTGCATACTTATGCACATACATACATATATAAGTACATACCACCATAGGAAAACATATGTATGTATGTATGTATGATACGGCAAGAAAAACTTGTTGTGCATAAATTATTAAATTTTAACATTATTTACATACACACACACACACATATATACATATATGTACATATATCGTACAGTTAAAAAAGGAAATTTGCTTAAGTGTATATGTAAATTT
Organism: Sarcophaga caerulescens; assembly: GCA_927399465.1. NCBI lineage: Eukaryota > Metazoa > Arthropoda > Insecta > Diptera > Sarcophagidae > Sarcophaga > Sarcophaga caerulescens. The sequence continues at coordinate 9,737,237 of OV656872.1, forward strand.
TCTTAATGCTTATTTATGTATAACAATGTATGTATGTATGTATGTAGGTATGAGTGTGTGTGTGTATGTGAATATATTTGCCCCTTTTATTGCTGCCTATAAAGCATTTCATTTGATTGTATTTGTTTCCTTTTAATGATTTTTTTTTGCTCTGTATTTTTTTCTTTGTTTTTTTTCTGTTCTTCTCTTTGGATATACAATCTTAAATCATTTTGTATAGGTGTAGGTTAGTTTCTCTTTTCTTTATTATGATTGTGATGATGAACAAACAGGTGATTCGGTTTTTTTTTTTTTTCATTGTGTAAGCTTTTAAGTGTATTTGCCTTTTTTGTTTTTGTTTTCATTTCATTTTCTAACCATTTTATGCTTTTCCTTTTGTTTTTATGTCTGTATATAGTACGAGTACAACAATATCTACCCACCTTTCTCATTCTCTGTCGTTTGCTATGGTAAATTGAACAAGAACAAGAACCTGAAGAAAAATGTTCTCTTTTTTAAAATTCAACACACGCATTCATTACCGTTAATATCCGTATTATAATACTAAAAAGTATATGCATGTTGTGTGTAAGTGTATATGAGAGAGAGGGGCATTGGTGTGTGTGTGTGTTAAAAGTAAGACCATCATTAAATTCCTCTCTCTCTCGCTCTCTCTCTCTCTCTCTGTCTGCTACAGCTCAACTCAACAGCAAATTTGATGGTTTGATGGTTCTGTAGAGTTCTTTTAAAAGCGCACTTGTTTTGATTTTTTCTTTTTCATTCTCCCCATTTATCAAACATTCTCTCTCTCTCTCTGGTGTTTAAAGCCTACAAAACAATACAACAACAACAACAACAACAACAAGAACAACAAAAAAGAAAGTATTTCTGCAATTTGTCTTAATTTTTTTTCTTCTTCATTTTTATTTATTTTTATTGTTGTTTTACACACCGTTGATTTTTCTTGTAGTGGTTATTGCTGTACATATTCCCTTTTAATACAATACAATAACAATAACAAAAAGAAAATTCACACTCACACACCACTCAGCAGTGAGTTACGAGTGCCAGAGAGGTAGAGAGTGTTAGAAAACCTCCATTAAATTTATTTCCAATACATTGCCATTAATTTTGTACATGTTTATAGGCATGTACTCGTACATATACCGTTTTTTATTTTTTCTTGTTGTCTTTTGAGTACTGAACTGAAATGTTTGTGGCTGGTGGACTGGCTGACTGGCTGACTGGGTGAATGGTTAGCTCTCAGTTGTTTGGGGTTTTTGTCGTTGCTTGTGAATGTGATTTTTTTTTTTTTTGTAATGTTATCGAGCGCATAGCAAGCAGCAGAGTGTGTGAGAGTATCAAAGGTATTTCGATTTGATTTGATTTGTGTGTGCATTGATTGTTTTTTTTTTTTTTTCTTTTGTCTTCATTGTTATGCTGGTTGGGTTGGTGTCGTAGGGGCAAAGTAGTCCCCTTTGGCAGATTTTTGTCATTTATTATGATTTTTATTAAAAGGCCTAAAAGAAAGCATAAATAAAATTAAAAAAAAGAGAAGAAAAAAAAAACCAAGAAAATGTCCCCATCATTATCAAAAATATTTTATTAGAAAATATGGCCAATAAAAATGAAACTGTTTAGCAAATGCAATAAATTTTCAAAGGCAAGGAAAATTTAATTTTATACAAAAGGCCAGGAAATTAAAATTTGAAAGTTATCACATGGCAACCCAAATAATTACAAGACAAGAGAATACTTTGTTTATACTTATGTGGGCAATTTCGTGTCAAGTGACCCAATTTTTAAAATCGATGTCTTCCGATTTTAGTACCAAAGTTAGTACTATTGGATAGTAGGCCAGACACAAATTTTCAGCTTTATCAGTCAAGAACTGCCAGAGTTAGAGGGGGTCAAAGTTGGACAATTTGGCCATACAGGGTTTTTTTTAAAATGTGTGTAACTTTTCACCTATTGGTCCTAGCAAAAATTTTCCAAAGGATATTAGATAGCTATTTCTTCAATCTTTCCAAAAATAAAGTTTTTCCACTCGCATCCCATTAAGTGACCACAAAGCTCTTAAAGGAAAAGAACTAAGCTTTCTTTGAGAAAAAAAAAAAACATCCATTAAAAAAAATATAGTGCATATGGTCGCCGTAGTCTAGTAGGTAGTGTGTTGGCTTATTAGACGTAAAGCCAGGGTTCGAGCCCCAGGCCAGACATCAAAACAAAATACAAAAAGTATTTATTCGACGATTTCCTTCCAGCAGATTTCTGGCAAAAACTCTGAGAGTAAATAAAATTGCCATGAAAAGTTTATCAAAAAATCTGTCGTTCGGAGTCGACTTTAAACTGTAGGTCCCGCCACTTATGTATAAAATTAACACACACAACATAAGTGGTGTGAGAAACTAGGTCAATAATCCTGACTGAAGGATTATGTATGTATGTATAGTGCATATGGTAAAATTTAAAAACTTTGGTTTTGAGTTAAAATATTTTTTTTTTATAGATATGCCTCTTGCTGCTAAGTGCCCACAAAAATCTCAAATGAAATGGTCTAAGTTTTCTTTTGAGGAAAAATAATAAAAAAAAAACTCCAGTTCGAAAAAAAATGGTGGAAAATGAAAATGGTACATGTGCCAAATATTGAAAAATCTTATTCTTGAGTTAAAAAATAATTTTTTTGATAGATATCCCACTCGCATCCCATTAAGTGATTATGGAGGCCTTAAAGGAAATTTTATTAGCTTTCTTTTAAGCAAAAAAAAAAAAGCCCAAATTGAAAAAAAATTTAAAAAAAGAATTAATTTAAAAAAAAATAAAAAAAATTAAAAAAATATTTTTGGAAAGATTGAAGAAATAGCTATCTAATCCTTTGGAAAATTTTTGCTAGGACCAATAGGTGGAAAGTTACACACTTTTTAAAAAAACCCTGTATGACCAAAATGTCCAACTTTAACCTCCTCTAACTCCGGCAGTTCTTGACTGATAGAGCTGAAAATCTTTGTCTGGCCAACTATCCAATAGTACTAACCTTGGTGCAAATTTCATCCAAATCGGAAGACATCGATTTTAAAAATTGGGTCACTTGACGCGAAATTGCCCTTATACTTACATATGTACATATGTATCCGAAAAGTACTGCTAAGGTAAAGAATTATGGTAAAATAATATTAAAAAAAAATTAAAACTCACGTATTGATGCTGCTAACTGTTTATTTTATTATGATAATTAAGAAATTCTCTCTCACACCATTACACCAAATAACGTTTGCTTTTTTAAATTTATTTTTTAGACCACAAGGAAAAATAAAATCAAATTTTCTTTTAATTTTCTGTAAATATAAATAACAGCTTGCGTTTGAGTATTTATTTGTCCATCAAAAACTAAAAATGTTCACTTTAAAAAAAAACTTTAAGAAGGCCAAAACAAAAACCGAAAAAAACAAAAAAAGATTTCAATTTTATATTGAACCGAGAATTGCGTTTTATTTGTATAGTTGTCCTATAGGACGACAAGGGTTGCTTAAAAATTCCTTTAGAAACTGAAAATGTCCCCCATGTTACGAAATTCCAAAAGAAATTTTGAACGTGTGGGATTAAATGGGATTCCATATTGATCCCTTACCAAAAACAAACAGAAAAGAGAAATCTCCCACTCTCTCTCCCTCTCTCATTGTTTGATTGTTGTATTAAACTTTTACTGTTTAAAATACATTTTTTTCGTGTATACTTTTTAACTTTTGCCGCCCTTCTCCCCTTTTACCATGTTCAACAATTCCAATTTCAATTTCAATTTTTTGATGGCTTTAATAAGTTTTTGTTGTTGTTGTTGTTGTTGTAAACTGTTATTATAACAATTGACATTTGTGTGGCACAAAAATGTTGTGCAAGAGTGCAAACGTGAGGCTAAAAAGTTATTTTCCAAACATTTAAACGAAATTGTTAATGATCATTAAAAACTAAACCATCTCCATCATTATTATAAATCAGATAAATATTGTGATAACCATGATGATTGAAAAATTGCAAAAAAAAAAAACCAAAGTTTGTTTATATTTACCGCACCCACGCTCTCTCTCTCTCTATCTCTCTCGCTCACTCGCTCACACTCTTATAGTTTTTCTTACTGTTTTTTTGATGTGTTTTTCTTATTTTGTATGGCATTTTTTTGTTTGTTTATTAAATTTCAGTTTGTTATACTTTGTTGCTATTGTTGTTATTATTGTTATATGCTGGCATTTTGTAATACTTGACAGTAAACAACAATAACAACAACTAACGTAATAACAGTAATAAACCAAAAGAAATAATAACTTCTTGCATTAACCCAGCTACACAGTAATACACAGTCACTCGTGCAAAAATCTAACATTCGTACTAAAAAAAAAAGCAACAACACAAAAAATAAAATCAAGAGACAGTTTGATAGACACTTAAATTTACTCACTTATACACTGGCACACACACACACACACACACACACGTATGCTTATAAGCATTGATAAACTTTTAAATTCTTTTATAAGGTGATAGACTCATTTGAGTGTAAATTTTTGTTATACTTTCTCATGATGAGTACACACACACACACACACACACTTTCTGTCTGTCTTGTTCTCTCTTTTGTTGTCGTTGTCGCTCACGTACACGTACTCGTTTATGATATTATCAATGGCTGGTTGTGTGTGTGTGAAAATATGGAAAATAACAACAACAAGAATAATAATAGAAAAAAAAAAACAGAAAATATTGCAAACGAAGCACACCTTCAGCCTTAAAGTGCATCGGAAGGTTGTTTGTTGTACTCAAGGCTATTTGCGGCTGGATGGATAAAAGTTGACCTAAATATTTTGCTCAACGACCTAATCATCAGGGTTACCATACCTTATTTTTTTTTTTGCTTGCGCTGTTAAATAGATACACAGACACACATTCAAATTCTATTTCTTTCTCTAATAGATATTTTTTCTGTAACACACTGCGTGTGTGTGTGTGCTCTTCGTTTAAGTTTTTTTTTTTATATTGTTAAGCATGTATGAGTGTGTTTATGAATAGGTCTACTACGAGTACTAACTACCACATGAAAAACAATGACATTGTTATTTACACACTCGCATACATACATACAGACACCGAGAGAAATATGTACTTCAATTGTTTTTATTTTCATTTTTTTTTGTTTTTCTTACGTTTGAGTGTTTGTCTAAAGAATTAAAAAAAAAAAGAAAGAAATTTTACAAATTTTTTTCATTTTCTTTCTATCGATTAAATAGAAAAGAATGTTTTTGAAACGCTTTAAGAAAGAAATTTTCGTTGAAATTTAATAACATTACCTGTGCGTATGATTGTTATTCATAAAACAAAATAAAATTACTCATACTCTCCCTGAATGTCATCAATTACACTATGCGACAAAATAAAAAAAATTAAATACACCCAGCTAATGACATAGTATAGGTTGTGAGTTTTCTTGAGTAGATCTCAAAAATGTTTTTTTTATATTTCTCGAACCCTCTAAACTTTTTTTATTTGACAAAAACTGTTTTTTCTGACTTAAAGCACAAATTTCTGTATTACTCAAACATTTCTGACCCGATTTCCAAAATTTAAATCTTGTTAGAGAGGGGAGAGATGGACCTTTAAAACGGTATACACATATCTATTATTCGACTTAATATGCTAAGAGTTTTGATGAGGTAAACTTGGAAAATGCGAATTTTTATCATATTTTTTCAAGTTTGTCCATTCATAGTAGCAAACTTTAATAAAAAAATATAAGATAAGTGATAATATTCTTAAAGTCTGTTCTCTTGTGAAGAGATTGAGTCATCATTTGATCAAATCGGACAAAAATTACCGTAGTTATAATTTAAAGAGTCTAACAGTCGAGTGATATTTTTTCTATATCGCTCCTTTATTGCAACATAGTCATAACTCAAAAAATTAAAAATTTGTAGTTACTTAAGCAAAACTGCTCTTTTAGACCTTCTGTACATGTTGAATAAAAAATCAGTTTTATATCCCAAGCTGAACCGAAGTTATAGCAATTAGAAGTTAGACAATTAGATCATAGGACTTATGTCTTAAAAACTTAAATCGCATTTTGCCAAGTTCAAGTTTTTTTGAGATATGACTATGTTGCAATAAAGGAGCGATATGTCATTTCATCAAATTAACTTTTAGTTCAAAAATTTTCAGAATTTTTGATGGATCTTGATCGTTTATCGGAAAATATGTCAATTTAACGCTTGCACGACTTCCAGAAGTCGGCTAATATTTGTGTTTTTAGCAAATATTATTATTTCTCTTTGCGCAAACATTGGCCAACTTCTGGTGGTCGCTCAAACGTGAAAGTGACACATTTTGTGATAAACAATCAATATCCACAAAAAATTCTGAAAATTTTTGAACTAAAAGTTGATTTGATGAGATGACATACTATATGTATAAAAAATATAACACGACTGTTATACTATTTTTATAATAACTCCGGTAAATTTTGTCCGATTTGATCAAACGAAATGCCAGTCTCTTCACAAGATAATCCACTTTCAGAATTTCATCACTTATTTCATATTTTTTTAGTTAAGTTTGCTACTATGAACCGACAAACTTGAAAAAATATGAAAAAAATTCGCATTTTCCAAGTTTACCTGATCAAATCTTATAGCATATTAAGTCAAATAATAGATATATGTATATCGTTTTAAAGGTCCATCTCTTCCCTTTCTAATAAGATTTAAATTTTGGAGATCGGGTCAGAAATGTTTGAGTAATACAGAAATTTGCGTGTAAAGTCTAAAAAAAAAAAAAAAACAGTTTTTCTCAAATAAAAAAAAAGTTTGCAGGGTTCGAGAAATATAAAAAAAATAGTTTTGAGATCTACTCAACAAAATTCACAATCTACACTAAGTCATTAGCCGGGTGTATTTAATTTTCTTCATTTTGTCGCATAGTGTTATTTAATTCTTTACAAATCCATTGTTACCACACCAATTACAGGATCTGCGTAAGAATTTTTATTGTTTTTCAAACAAAAGAAAATTTTGGTTTTCATGACAAGAAATTAACCGCACTGTTGTCAACTCTATTAAGATGCTGTAAAAAAATAAGAAAACCGTAGAGTATTTAAATCTCTTAACAAAATAATAAAATTTCTTTGTTTAATTCACAAAAACATCTCTTGTCAATTACAAACACATCTTAAGGCCTTATGCCACAGTCTAAGTGTATTTATCATAAAATATCTGTTAAAACATATTTTATACACATACTCCCTCTCTCTTTTGCTCTCTCTCTCTCTCTCTCTCTCTCTGTCACATTTATAATATTTATTATTCCTCTTTAATAATAATCTTATCAATTGAGAGCTTTTCTCACAGAATATTTATTTTATTTAACGGTGTTACTCTCATCTTAATCTCTCACACTATTCTCTAAGCATAACATTACAAGCAAACAATGAAACAAAGAAACAAACCAAGCAACCATATACAATACATACATACATCCATACATCCATACATACCACCAATATTAACGGTATAAATAATAACACTAAAAACAATAACCGCCACACTATAAGACAAAAGACAAGAGAACACAAGAAACACATATACACACACACAGAGAGACACATAATAAAAACCCATAAAGTTGTAAGTAAAATAAGATTGAGAGAGAGAGAGAAAGAGAGCGAGAGAGAGGAATAATGTATGATTTAACGTTAATAATGGCCGCTTTGTTTATCTTGAATTCAATTTATTTACTTTGTTTAGGATTTATGGTGATACATATATCGTATACATACATACATAGTATAACGGTATAATTTATTTAATTTATTACTCATAAAGAAATGAAGCCTTTCAACGTGTTGTCTATCTTTCTTCATGCACAATACACACACACAATATTTACGTTTTCTCCACAGCTCTTAAGAGAGTAGCGACTCTCTATCTACATTACTTTTTTCTTTTTTTTTTTTGTGCATTTTATTTGCTGTTTTATTGCCTTTGATTTTTGTTTATGTTTAAGTGTGTGTGTTTGTGTTTGTGTATATTTTCGAAAATTTTGGTATTTTTATTAGAGAGCGAGTGTATGAGAATTTATGAGTATATGAGGGAATACATATATCGTTCATTGGCTTTATTAAAATAAAATTTGCCAATGTTTGTTGGTTATGGCTGATATTGTTGTTGTCGCTATTGCTGCTTTGTTGCTTTTGTTGCTGCTGCTGCTTCTGTTTGACAAGTAAACGTATTAAATGAACATAACAACGTGATCTGCATATAAGGCTAATAAATGTTAATAATAATGATGTTGCTACTCTCACTCTCACTCTTGCGCTTATTCTGTCGTGTGCTCTTTGCGAGCTAATCATCTCACTTATATTGTATGTCATAATAATCATAAAAATAAAATATCATCTCATATAACACTAACAATACAGTATGTCAGTCAAATGATGGATACCCTACACACCAGGTTGAACTTTGAGAAGGAAGAAGAGAATAAAGGATAGGAGTGAGGAAATAGAAGATCAATAACGTAAAAGTAAAAAAAAAAACACAAAAGAAAACAGAAAAGAAAACAGATAATAGAGAAAAAAAAGTAACAATATAAATATTAAAAGGAGTAAAAAAAATTTATTATTAAGAAGAGTAATAGCAAAGAAAATAAAGTATAAAGAATGTGCATTTTAACATATTTTGGAATATTTTTCAAAAATATTTCATGACGCGGGGGGAAAGATAGGAGGGAAGGAAACAGAAACGAAGAGCGTAACAATGCGTTGCTCTCATTCTTTGCTCTCATCGCGATGAGATCAAAGACTATAAATATATGAAGATGTTGCACTGCCATACATTGTACTGCCAGTGCCAAATTTGTCGATGGCAGTACGGCTACTGCCACTTATTGTACTCAGAGAACTTATTATACTCAGAGAACGTATTGTTCTCTTCTCTAAGCAATTTATTCTCATATGCGTGTATACGTGTATGCATGTATGTATACATATGTACATTGCCAAATAAAATAATAAACAAACTGAAAAATTTTTTGTTTTCACAAAATGTATGTGCAAATAGCCTGTGGAAAACAAATATTACCGTTTGTTTTATTGTAGGGTAAGAATATTTGTTTTATTGTTGTAGAAATGAAACTATCGATTCGCACCGAAATAAAAAATCCATATTTTGTGTTGACATTTGAAACTGAAAAATTGTTTTATAAAAAGTGTGAATTTAAAAATTGTATATAATTATACATATAATTAAAATAATAAATCATATTTTTAGAAGATATTTATAGGACTGGAAATATATCAGAAAGTACCCATACCCCTGATATAGATGTCGCAGATATATGTATACGATGAAAATAAAGAATATTTTAATGAAGGCACCGATTGTTTTACGTCCAACAATGTGCCAATTGAATTAACATCAAGTCGATATTTTGTTGGTTACATAGCTCAACGAATATCTTGCGTTAAATGTCGTGTGGATATAATCAAACCAGCGCAAATTTTGTCATATCCTTCAGAAATGTTCGTTCATGCAAAAAATTATATAAAAGATTCCGACTTTGGAAGTTTGTGCGCTCCATCTGATTTATTTTTTGAAGTTTGCAAAATTCATATAAGTCTTCTATAAAAAACATAAAAACATTTGTAGTTGACCAATGCGTAAGTTGCACAAAAAATACAATTTATTCCTTGGTTTGATGAAAATAACGAATGTTATAAACACAGAATGGAGATGCTTAATATACTAATTGTTGTTTTACTACGGAAGCATTCCACATGGGAAACATACAAACTCAAATTATCCAGTATGGAAAAAGTTAAAATTTTGAACCATTAAAATGATAAATAAATTTAATAAATACTAAACAAAAAAAGCATTCGTTTTATTACAACTTCATTCTATACAAAAATAGACACATATGGTAAATACATACATACATAATTGAATAGTCTAAAAAATAACATTATAATTCGGTGCGAATCGATATAGATAATTTCATTTCTACAACAATAAAACACATATTCTTACCCTACAATAAAACAAACGGTAATATTTCTTTTCCACAGGCTATTTGCACATACATTTTGTGAAAACAAAAAATTTTTCTGTTTGTTTATTATTTTATTTGGCAATGTACATATGTGTACATACATGCATACACGCATATGAGAATAAATTGCTTAGAAAAGAGAGCAATACGTTCTCTAAGTATAATAAGTTCTCTGAGTACAATAAGTGTACTGAGTCTTTTTTGGTGAGAGCGGGTCGTACTGCTACAACCCGCCATAAGAAATTTTACTTCTACATAATGCGCATTCTTTATATCCATATTCTTTGGTAATAGATAATAAGGAACAGTTAAAAGGAAAAAAAGAGGTTAGAAAATAGGGTGGCTGATATATAATGCAACAAAGTAAAGCGCTATATTTTTATAATTTTTTTTTTAATTTTATTGTTCAAAAGCAAAAAATGTTGGAAATAACATCAAATTTTAGAATCAGTTTAGATTTGTTCGAATTGGCCACCTTTGGTACGAATTATGGCCTTCAAACGGCCGACAAAGCATCACAGGCTGCACGAAAGTGGCTCTGCGGTATTTTGGCCCATTCCCGGCGAAGAGCCGTCTTGAGATGATCGACACTTTGGTACTTTTTTTAGTGAGAACCTTACACAGAAAGAAAAACGGCGTGCTAAAATCAACTTTTCTATTCTCAATTTTAGCCAAAAAACGTGCTTGAAAAATTAAGCCCGTTTTGGCTATTGTTTGCTTAAAACAAGCAAAAAACGGGATTGATGTGAAAAACTAAACCTTATATTACTAAAATCAACACTAAAAAGCTCAAATCTATTTGAAAAAGAGTTATTTTGACTTATTTGTTATTTGAGTTATGGAATTGTGGGTTTTAAGTTCAAAAGTAAAAATTTTAATAATTCTGATTTAGTTCATGTGTATTTATAGAATATATATCCAACAAAATGTCGTATTTTTCGCAAGTTGTATTTCTTTGGTAGATGACTTGGATTATTCCGGTCGATTACTTGCATTTTTTTTGGGTAGATGACTTGCATTTTTTTCAAATCAATCGATTTTAGGATTAAATCAAGTACGAGTTCAAGCTTAAATCAAGTTCAAAATTCTTGAAACAAGCTCGTTTTTGGATAAATTTAGGTTTAAATCAAGTATAATTTAGGGCTTAAATCAAGTTCATTGTGCTCGAATAAAGTACGATTTGCCTCAATTCGATCCCATTTATAAGTTAATTCAAGTACGAAATCTAGCTTAAATCAACTTTATAATTCTTGAAACAAGTGCACTTAAGGATTACTTCAACTACTGATTCTCTTGAATCAAGTACGAATTCGATCTTAAATCAAAAAAAATATGCTTAAACCAAATACATGATGAGATCACTTTGATCCCAAAAAGGCTTAAATCGCGCTAAAATCAACACTTTTTTACTTGGCTGATTCAGGCTTGATTCAACTCTTTTGTACTTGATTCAAGCCAAACCGTACTTACCGTACTATTGTGACCGATATGGATTGATTCAAGCCCGGATGGCTTGATTCTTTTTTTGAGTGTACTCTCCTAAATGCCCCAGGCGCAAAAGTCCAACGAATTGAGATCCGGAGATTTTGGTGGCCATTGTGCGGTAGAAATGAAGCGAGGAACCTTCTTTTTAAACCATTCTTGGTTGACGTGTGCTGAGTGCGTTGGTGCTGAGTCCTGTTGGAATGTCCATGGTCTGCGGCCGAAATGTTTGTCTGCCCAGGGCTTCAATACTATCTTTAAGACATTTTCCCGATAATATTCGGCATTTATTTTGAACCCACGGTCGATGAATACGTACGGGGAGCGTCAATCGGCCGTTACGTCGGCCCACACCATTACCATCGGCGGCGCTTGAGTTCTGGTGGCCAATCGCAGGGTTGTAAATTTTCAGCTGACCTCTTTGGCAAGTAAGCCCGAACATTTTGTTTGTTCACAAACTGCTCAATTTGGAATGGCTTCTCATCGGAGAAAACCAAATTCGATAACTGGCCACTTTCGTGCAAGCGAAGTAACTCCTTGGCTCTTTCCAGTCTAACTTTTTTTTATCCATCGTTGAGCTCTTGCACTTTTTGGAACTTCAATGGCTTTAGTCCAAGCTCATTTTTGCAATATGTGTTGCATCCGTTCTCGCGATATGTTCTGCTTACGAGCAATTTTTCTACCACTGCCGCGTGGATTTCGATCAAATCTAGCCTTCCCTTTTCGGAACATTTCTGGTGTTGTTACCGTTTTTTTTTTCGTCCAATTTTTGGACGCGATGCAACACTGCCAGTATCACGGTAACGAGCAATGGTACGAGAAACAAAAGATTTATTCACATTTAAATGCTGGAGGGCTCTAACGATAGCCACCTGTGGTTTTCCAGCCACACTATCACGCTTGAATTCCATCACGAATAACTTTTTTTCTGAATGCAATAGATCAAAATGCTTTTGTAAGCTTGTAAATAATAAAATGAACTGTCACTGGAATAAATCTGTCAGCTGTCAGACGAGCGGTTTACAAATGATAACAACCTGAAGTTGGTTGCAATACATATCTGCCACCCTGTAATACCGTAACGTAGGCAGCCTACTTCACAGTCAAGCACGCTTTACGGATAGCTCGCAATTGGAGGCTCGCATTTCCACTTCGAAAATGGCATTAAACTGTCCTATAGGCTTCCTAATGTGTACCGTGTATGCCAGGCTGAGATGTTTTTAATTTCTTTGATGCCAGAGCATGTACGCATTGCGTTGGTGAATGCAGTCAGTGTGGATAGTAAAGTTGCGTTAAAAGCATTGTCTGTTTACTACGCTAGCGGAAAAGGGAAAATTGCAGGCTGTGCAGGCTCATATGGCCTACATTGGACTGCCTTAAAACGGAATAAGTTCTGAAACTGAGGAGGAAGACTATTAGGATTTTGATCACTTTTTTTAGAGAGGCATTGTTTTTAAAGGTAAGGACCAAAAGAAGTCGCCGTAGTCTAGTAAGTAGTGGGTCGGCTTATTAGACGAAAGGCCCGAGTTCAAGTCCCAGGTCAGACATCAAAACGAAAATATGAAAATATTTCTTCCTCTCAGCGGATTTCTGGCAAAAACTCTGAGACTAAAAATTACCATGAAAATCTTCTCAAAAATCTGGCGTACGGAGTCAACTTTAAACCGTAGGTCCCGCCACTTATGTATAAAATTAACGCACACAACACGAGTGGTGTGAGAAGCTAGGACGTTGTACTATGGGTCAATCCGACCTCCAGGTACTGTACTTGTCACAGTTGAAAAGTACACGTCCTCTAACCTAACCTAACCTAACCTATTTTCAGTCATACATATGTACGACATGTCCATGCCAACATGGGGAAGCTCGTGCAGTTCATGATACTCAAGTTGCAAACACGATAAGACAATAAATACACCCCCATCTCCAACTGTAGTGGTATAGGGTGTATAATAATAAAATCTGCTTGATTTTTAAATATGTATTGTTGCTGCAATTTGCGGTAGTTGTTGTTGTTATTTTTTACGAGTATTGAGTACGGTTACGTTACGGTATTATAAGAAGCAAAAGAAGATGAAGGAAGAAATTTGTGACATGTGCGTTCTGCTACATTTGGGTTTCATTCCATTTCCCTTTTTTCTCATATTTTCCTTATCCTGCTCGACCACTCACTCATCCACTTCACTCTCTGACTAATGCTCTTATGCTCTCAGCAGGATGACATTAAACATTTCCTTTTTTCCTGTTTTTTTTTGTTTTTTTCGTTTTTGTTTTTGCATTTATGGGTCCTGTTTGGTTTCGTCATAAAACATTTGTTTCAATAATAAAAAAAAAAATGCTGCTTTTTAATGATTTGTTAACCACAGCAGTGTGGAAGGAGGGAGGGGTGGGGAAAAGCGTAGAGAATAGAAGAACAGCATCTCAACTAATAAATACTGGAATAATTTTGTCATAAAATAACCACAGATCTGTCAAAATGTCAATCAATACTTATGCATACCGGGGGGATACGATGCTCATATCAAGCCATAGCAGTTACATATCCGCACACACACGCAATATTTCATACTTTAATTTTGAGATAGGCAGGCAGGCAAGCAGTCAGGCAGGCCACTATTACTCTCAATGACTGACTGACCACAATACAAAGGTCAAAAGTAAAAGTTTATCTTGTGAATAATTTGTTTAAATTTTTATTTATTTATGCCAACAACTCAACTCATGATAATACAAGTGACCTTTCTATTGGGTATGGGCAAGTGTCCACGGGAATCTTTCGAATACAGTTGAGAGAAAAGGGGGAGAGGTTTTCATGCATATTAATATGAATTATGGATAAGGAAACGTAATTTTAAATGTCAAATAAATGTCACAACTTAGTGCAGGCTTAAGAAATATGATCTAGGAAATCAAGGAAATGTACGGCAGAAATGCTGCATTGAATGCACGTCTAGATGGTGTAACGACACGTTTCCGCTCGGGTGCTGGGGTAGTTCAGCGGCGTCCAGTGGTTACATAAATAAAAGTCATTTCCTTGTAGATTCTAGGCTATTTATTTACAATTTGTAAAATAACTTAAAATAGCTTATTTACTACACTATGTTAGGGCTACATCGAGTTAGAAAATAGGCCTAATATTAATTAATAAGCCCTAGGCCAGCCAAATACGGTTCGTCGAGTAACAAAGTCAGTCACGTCAACCAAAGGGGGATGTCAGAGCGGCAATCAAAGGGCATACGCTCTGGATGATTGTGGCTCTGAGACCTCTGGTGTCCGTCCAGTACCAGTGCCGAAAGCGTCAAGGGGGTTTAAGTCAGAACAACAGTCAAACGGCATATGCTCTGGATGACTGTAGATTCTACTGTTCCTTGTTAATACCCCGGCACAGTCAGTCAAGTCAACCAAAGGGGGATGTCAGAACAACAATCAAATGGCCTACGCACAAGATGATTGTTGCCCTGAAGCCTCTGGTATCTGTCCAGTCACAGTTGCCAACGTTTTACTGGATCGACCTGCCTTACCAGCAACTCGTCACCAACTGCCACCCACTGCTGAAGACATGACTGCTTTTATACACAAAAGAAATGAATAACGGATCGAACATGATCGAACATGATCGAACTTCAAACAAGTTGTATCCAACGTTACAACTTACTAATGTAAGAGCAAGCAACAATTGAATTCAGCAGAGAGGTCCTGTAAATCAAATGAAAGTCGTACGATAACCGAAGAATATTTCTGAAAAGAGAACATAAAACCTTAACAACATTAATAAATATTTCGAGCACAATGGGCTTGTTATGACTTAGTCTAAACTAATTACAACAGTTTTATTAAATAATAATCCATACAGCGAAAGAAAAGAAAAATTAACATTAATTCATAAATATGTATCATAAAGTGGTATTGTGTAGGCAAAAACGAGGCCCCCGACTTTTGTCGTCACAATCGTCAAAACAATTATGAGCTGTGGAGTCAATATGGGGGCCGGTAGGTGGAACTTGAAAACAGCCGTGGTGAAGTTGGATAAAATAAAGCGATTTACGTGCCCTGGTATAAGCATGGCCAAGTAGAATATGACCGACAATGGCTCTGCTGTACTTATGAGCTTTACTTACGTTAATGTAGACTAGAGCCATAGAGCCTATGGTTAGGTTAAAGGAGACAGACCGTCTTTATTGTCATTAATTCTGCTAAAATAACACGTCAGTAATCGGGTAGTGGAAAGGACAAATCGAAAAGTTTCTACATAAGCGTTCGTCGAGTGATCAGAATATTAGGATAACGTTTTGTGGGAGGTACAAGACGCCCGAATCATGTAAAATGAATGATACAGTACATGTTGAAACTTAAGGCAATGAGAAGACGAACAGAATTGCCATGAAGCAAGTTTCCAAATTGCTAATGGAACCACAAAGAGGAAGCGAAGTTAGAAAGTGGAAGAAAGACAATTGTTTGTCAAATTGTCTATGAATAAACTGAGTATGATAACCGATGTTCTCAACGGGTATTATAGATTGCAAGTATATTCGGACTCCAGCTCAGATATTTAGAACGAAATGAAATATGAAAACAAATATTCCTTTTGGTGACTTCCTGCTCAGTTCAAATCTATCGGTCCTGTAGGCATAGCTGCCAGATAAATAAAGCATCAAATCGTTAAATATTAGAAAAAAAAATCGTCAAAATCGTCAAAGACGTTAATGGAAATCGTAAAAATAACCGTCACAAAATCGGCATGAAAATTCAGTGTGATGTTCGCTAGAACCGACACATTTTTCAAAGCCTTAGCTTCTTAAAATAGTGTATGAAATACTTCACTTCATCTGATCTTCTTACTATTTACACCACCCATATTCGAAAAAGAATGGAATACAATTCTCATATATAGGCCGGTGCCTCAACGTCTATTTTGAGACTTTGAGTTCGACCGCGAACAAGAGAGGTCAAAGTTGCCCGTTAATGACGGTAGGGTATCGAACTCCATTAGTTTATTGGAGCATCGTTGCAATGTTGTTTGTGTTTCACTGTTCTATCGCTATTATAACGGATTTTGCTCGAGCGGGGAATCAATCAAATCCTACTTAACAATTGCCTTTCTCGGCGAACACATACGTATGTGGTCGATTAGCCAGTGGATCGCACACTGCATTACAGACAAAGTTTGTTCTTTAGTCAGACTATTCGTATGTGGAACTCCCTTCGTGCAGAGGTTGTAATTTTTTGGCTTTTAAGGGGTGAAAAAGACATAAGATACAAAAAAATCATCAATTAAATTTGCAATAGTAATAACTGCAAAGTAAATATAAAGCTTAAATGGCTTTTAATGTACTAAAGTCAAGAAAATGATGTAAATTTTTAATTGCTAAAAATCGTCAAAATAAGAGCATAAATCGTCACATCGTCAATATGATATTTCTGGAGCACAAAATCGTCAAAATGACGATAAATCGTCAAATCTGGCAGCTATGCCTGTGGGTCCCGGTGCTGTGAAACGCTTGTCAGTGAAATAGGTAGTGTGTTGGCTTATTAGACGTGAGCCGGTGGTACAAACCCCAGTTCAGACTTCCTTACAACAGACTTCTGGCAAAAGTTTGAAGAATAAATAAAATTATAATGAAAAGTTGCTAAAAAAAATATACCCTTCGGAGTCCACGTTAAACTATAGGTATCGCCACCAGCGTTGCCAGATTTTTTTTAAAAAAACTTTATTTCTGGAACAAAAAAAACTTTTTTTTACAAAAAAAAAAACTTGTTTTCTACAAAAGTACCAACATTTTTAAAGGAAATTCCAGAGCACAGTACCCTCTGTTGATGTTTTTTTGCGTTTTTTTTTTGTCCGGGACTAATAAAATACACAATATTTTATTTAAAAATTAAAAATATTTCCTGTTTTAATACTGAATTTATTGAAAAAAAATTTAAATTTAATTTTGTCGAAAAAACTTGTTTTGTTAGAAAACAAATTTAATGAAAACTTTTTCGCATCTCCAAAAACTTGAAAAAAAAGGAAAACTTGGCAAATGGCAACACTGATCGCCACTCAGTGGATAAAATTAACCCACACAATATGGCTGGTGTGGGAAACTACGTTGGTCTCCTGAATAAAAAGTTCGAATGACCAATTAAAGAAAATAAAGATGCCAACCACGGCCTTAAAGTCGTACATTAGTGGCAGTACCACATTTTAATATCAATTGTTAGATGAAAACAACATTTTTCGTCACCAATCATTAGGAAAAAAAAAACCAAATAAAGTTTCAGCAACAACAACAACAACAAACAGTTCATTCGTATATGTTTGTTGTGCATTTCGTTAGCTGCTTTGATTGATAACAATCTTGTCCATAAATCACCACCACATTGCCAATGAAAATGGAAACATTGACGAATTCATTCATTGTTCATGCCATAATTGGCAAGTCAATTGACTTCCTTCCACAGACACACATGTGGTCGAAATCAAATCAATTTATTCAGTAAAACTGAAAAGAAAACACACAATAAAATTCCAACAATTTTTCACAAATTTATTGCCAACGCATGACAATTTTATTATTTTTTCATTCGTTTGTTTTAATGTTTAATTATCGCTAAAGCAAATAGTTAAAGTAGGAACTAAAAACAAAAAACAATTAAAAATTAAATTGATTTTCAATATTAGAAAGAAAGAAAGAAAGAAAGAAAAACACAACACTTGACCTTCAAAATAATTCGAGTGCGAGTTGAGAAAGTAAATAAAAAATAACAACAAATATGTATTTACAAACAAAAGCTGACACTCATACTCTCTCTTTCTCTGTCTTTCTCTCTTCGAATTAATTTTCCTTTATCTTTAAGCGTTTCAATTTATTTAATTTGACTTTAATTTTAAAGAATTCTTGCCATTTATCTACTTAATCTCCCCTACCACTCACTCACTCATTCACTTCCCATTGAAGATTTTATTCGCTCTCTCTCTCTACCACCATAAGAGGGAGTAAGAGTGAAAGTAAGTAGAAGAAATTAAAATATCTTTTAATATCACAATGAATAGAGAAATTCTTTCATACAGTCAACCAAGTCAACCATTCACCTCCCACTTCTATCCAGCCAACCATCCATCTATCCAGCCGCATGCATCCCGTCAAAATATTCTAAAATTTTCAAAATGTCATGATGACATAAAGAGTAATAACTTTAGAAAGGATTATAAGTAAAATAATAATAAAAAAAAAAGAAAACAACAACAAAAATAAAAGAATGCTCATATAAAAAATAAAAACAACAAGGATAGAGGAGTAAGAATAAAATTTTAAAATATGTATAGAGAGTAATAGAGAAAGTGAGTGTAGGAGAAAAATAAACTTAAAACGATTCTCTATTGCTATGTACCAGTGTTGCAAAACTGAAATTTTGAAATGGTACTGAATTATAACTGAAGAAATACTTTTTTGCATCAAATAGTACTTTTGTAAAACATACATACATACATACACAATTGTTTCCGATGAAAATCGATTCCGAACGACGGATTTTTGAGAATCTGTATCGTGGCAATTTTATTTCCTCTCAGAGTTTTTTTCCAGAAGGAAGTGATGGAGATCAGAGATCAGCAATGAATAGTATTTTCGCTACTCATAAGTAATCATGAAATTTTGAGTATGAGTGAGTCAAGAGTATTGAAATTCAACTACTCTGATTCATTCGTACTCGCCACAACATTGATTTATAAGTATAGGTTGCAATGAGTATGAGTACAACGTTGACATCAAACTCACAACATTCGATTCATTGTTTGATTCATACGCCTACTCATTCTGATTCATAAATTTAGAAAAATACTTATAATACTTACGAATGATTCGAGTCACTCGAATCATTCATCAAAATTTACAGTAGTAGTTATTGTTGCATTTACAAAAGAAGAGAAAAGAAAAGACAAAGACAGCAAGCAAAGCACACACACAACCTTCTAGCGAGTATTGTGGTGTTCGTACTCGAATCATACTTATTTTGTGCTTCGTGTATATGTTGAATCCTGGAGAGTCGAAATCAACAACATCGTGCGTATTGTTAAGTATGAGTACGATGAGTATTTCTAACTTTGAATATGAGTAGTATGAGTATGATATTAAAATAAGTATGAATGCGTATAAGTAGCTGAAATTATAAGTATGACTCGAATCTACTCATCGTTTTGAATACTCGTTGCTGATCTCTGGTACACACTGCTGTACAGTTTAAAAAAACTTAAAATTTTTGCTTTCATACCAGTGTTGAAAAATTCAGTACGTTAGTACTTTTTTCAGTACTTTTCCATTTCAAACATACCGCAGTACCCCCGCGACGCTTTCAGTACTTTTTTATTATTACAAATTTTACGTCTTAGGCTTTTTTCAACTATTAATGCATTAGCAACGTAATGCGAAAGGTAGAATTAGTCCTTAGCCCCGGTTAGCCAAACGTCCACGGAACATACGTTCGTTTTAGAATGCAAAAAGCAATGAGAACGTCTGCCGAACCGACAAATGATTTCGGTAAGCATTAACATTGCTCTTCATATGCTACAAACGAGAGTATGTTCTATAACGTTCCGTCGACGTTTGACTAAACGGAACTTTTACATTTCATTACGCTCAGAATCAGCAGTTTTTGTTTTATATGTGAGGAACACGTATAAGTCGTTAGTTTTTCTGTTCCGTACCGTATGTGCATTAAATATGAAGAAATAAATAGTCTAGTAGGTAGTGTGCTGGCTGACTAGATGTGCGCCCGCGGTTCATACCCCATGTCAGACATCTCCAACGTAACGAAAAATGAAAAAATATTCCTTCAACGACCTCATTCTGTCAAAAATTCCGAGAGTAATTAAAATTGCCATGAAAAAGTTCCTCAAAAATCTATCGTGCGGAGTAGACTTTAAACTGTCCCGGTCCCGCCACTCATGTATAAAATTAACGCACACAACATAAGTGGTGTGAGAAGATAGGTCATAATCCTGATTGAAGGGTTGTAATGTATGTATGTACATATGTATTTTTTACAAAAGTACCATTTGATTCGAAAAAGTACTCTTTCAGTGATAGTTCAGTACAATTTCAAAATTTAAATTTTTCAACACTGTTTCATACCCAAGCCACCAACAGTTAAGAAAGTATGAAACAAAGAGAGAGAGTGAGAGTGAGAGCGAAGTAGTAACAGCAGCAGCATGTCACAATCAGTGGTGCCAATTGATATGATTAAGTGGATAACAATGATTATAAGGAAGAAAATGAAAGAAAAAAAAAAGAACACAAAATAAACCGTTTAATTAATTTTCTTTCTAAAAGAGAACAGAGAAAGAGAGGGAAAGTAAATTAACATTTGGAGACTATTAGTAGCAGAAATGTTGAGATGAATTCAATTAAAAAGCCTAAGATTTAATGTATTAAATATGCTTTTTAATGGTCGCCAAATTAATGACAGCAATTTTTGTCATTTTTAAAGTCTATATTATAATGTCACCCACACCCTTGCCTCATTGAAATAAAGCCTGTGAATTAACTACACACTCTCTCTCTCTCTCTCTCTCTGTCCGGGTAGTCTGTTACTTTAACAGGAAGAAAAGCATATTTGGAGGTCTGACTTAGGGTGGTTGTGGCACCATGGAATGAGAACTTTAACGCTGAGTCAATACTTAAGCAAGACACAAGAGTATTAAATGCAACTCTGTAGGTACGTGAAGAAGTAAATAGGTGTAAAGTAGGTTAGGTTAGGTTAGAGGACGTGTACTTGTCAACTGTGACAAGTACAGTACCCGGAGATCGAATTGACCCATTGTACAACGTCCTAGCTTCTCACACCACTTATGTTGTGTGCGTTAATTTTATACATGAGTGGCGGGATCTACAGTTTAAAGCTTCGAATCTCCGAACGACAGATTTTTGAGAAGGTTTTCATGGCAATTTTATTTACTCACAGAGATTTTGCCAGAAATCTACTGAGAGGAAGTCGCCGAAGAAATATTTTCATATTTTCGTTTTGATGTCTGACCTGGGATTTGAACGCGGGCATTTCGTCTAATAAGCCAACACACTACCTACTAGACTACGGCGACTTCTGTAGAGTAGGTTACTTACTTATTTAATTGGTTATTATAATACTTTAGTCAGCCTAGCTACGGCTTTTAAAGTTTAAAGTCCACTTTGAACGATAGATTTTTGAGAAACTTTTCGTGACAATTTTCATTTACGCGCAGAGTTTTTGCCGCAGAGTTCAGCCTAGCTACGGCCTCTAAAGTTTAAAGTCCACTTTGAACGATAGATTTTTGGGAAACTTTTCGTGACAATTACTCATTTACTCGCAGAGTTTTTGCCGTAAGAATGCTGAGAGGTCAACGAAAAACATTTTTTTTTTTCCTATTTTGTTTTATTCGAAATGTTCGAGCTGGGGGTTGAACCACGGTCTCGCATCTACTCAAGTCAACACACTACCTATTAGACTATGACAGCTTCACGTATGTAGGTTAGGTTAAATTGACGGCCGCCCTAAAGCAAATCTTAATTGTGCCTTATAACTACTACTTACTACTGCCATTTAACTACAAATCCTGGCTGCCGTTTCTCAATCATTATTTTTAATTTGCTATTGGCCAGACACATTCTGTTTATAAATTTTGGATGCCCAAGACTTCTACGTCTCAGGTCCTCAAGTTCCGAGCAATAACAGGAAAAAAATGTGTTCTCCACATAGTCTTAGCGACACAGATTTGCTTAATTTTACCTACGAATTCATACAAATACCGTCAAATGTGTCGCTGTCTGCTTTAGAGATACTCCGGCATTTTTACACAATCTTAATTGTGATGTACACACTGTTTAGGGATTTAATGACCTCTGCGTACCATATGCGTACAAAACCATTCGATGTGGATTCCCCACAATCTTTATGGTTATTATGGCAGTCTGAATAGTACTACAGTAATCAGTGCAAGAGACAGCTTAAAATGCAATTGTTGCGAAAGGATTCCACATTCGATTTTGTCGCATTATCTAGATCTGTTAGTGTATACCTGAATGGCTTTCTCTGGGAGGTGTAAAGCATTCTTATATAGGATCTCTGCGGTATTTTTGTTGTGAAACTAAGATTAAAAGCAGATTCTAGTATTGAGTGGATCAACTATACCAACGATTTTGGCATGATATTTCTTCTATACATACTTTTGTTACGCTTAGACTAACTACCGCATTCGCAGCCAGTATAGTGAATAGTGCCTTAGATGGCGTGTAGTCCACTATCTTCATAATACACTTACGCCCAACCGTAGCCCTGCAGAATAAAATTAATTTGATTACGAAGTCATTTAGCCAATATAAAGGGCTATACATTTCGTGGTTTCAAAAGTATGGGACTGGAATTCGACATCTGTCAAACTAAGTTGTGAAACCAATTTTTTTCTTTTCAGTTGAAAGTCTGACATTGACGAAAATGGATCGCTTAACTATCACACAACGCATAAAAATTATCAAAACCTACTACAAAAATGGTGATTCTGCCACAGCCACGTATCGTGCTTTAAGAGGAGATTATGGTTTACATAATCGTCCAACTACGCAAGCAATTGGCAAAATTGTGAAGAAATTTGAAGAGACTGGAGTGGTTACAAATATATCGCCATTGTAAGTGAAAGTGTTGCCGAAGACCCGAATGTGTCGATTCCTCGTCGTCCTCAGGAATTAGGACTGTCTTACGGCACATTATGGCGTATTTTCCATTAGGTCTACACCTACATCCATATAAAGTCCAGCTCACGCAACAACTGAAGCCAGCTGACCATTCACAACGTCGTAGATACGTGGAATGGGTGCCTGAACAACAGGCGGTGAACAGCAATTTTTCGAACAAAATTTTCTTCAGCGATGAAGCACATTTCACACTCGTTGGGTATGTTAATAAACAAAATTGTCGTATTTGGGGTTCTGAGAATCCTCAAGTAATTGAAGAGAGGCCATTACATCCAGAAAAAGTAACTGTTTGGTGTGCTGTTTGGTCCGAAGGTGTGATTGGACCTTACTTCTTCGAAAACGACGATGGAACGACTGTCACCGTCAATTCGGAGCGTGAATGGTCATATGATTACCGACTTTTTTTTGCCTGCTATTGAAGAATACAACTTGGAGAATATGTGGTTTCAACAAGACGGTGCCACATGCCACACAACTCGAGCGAATATGGCTTTATTGCAAGAGACATTTCCTGGCCGCGTAATTTCTCGTCGTGGCGATATCAACTGGCCACCAAGATCATGCGATTTGACACCATTAGACTTTTTTTTGTGGGGCTACGCGAAAGACCATGTTTATGCAGATAAACCTTCAACTCTTGAGCAATTAAAAACCAACATTCGTCAAGTTATGGCTGAGATACCTACCGCCTAATATGTGTCAAAAAGTGGTCGAAAATTATCTCAAAAGAATCAATGCTTGCAACACTTCGCGTGGAAGTCATTTAAATGATGTAGTGTTTCACACATAATGTCAACGTTCAAACTTTACAAATAAAAAGAAATACAGTGGGACCTCGATTATCCGTGACGGTCGGGACCGGAAGCATTCTTTATAATCGATTTTCCCGGTTAATTGAGTACCAATTTTGGCTAGTTTTTTAATAGATATTTTTATTAATTCATAAATGAATATGTACATATTTATATAAAAACTAAATAATTCAAGGATTTTATATGTGCACATACATACATACATGTTTCAAAAATATAAAAAAAAAATAATTTTGTCGGAAAACAGTGAACAATAGATAAGGATTTCGTATACTAAAAAGGGAATTCCCCTTTTTCGCTTGTTTGTCCAAAATAATAGAAAAAATTGTTTGCGGATAATAGAGGTAATCACGGTTAAACGATGCAGAAAAATTTAAGTCGATCCAAAATAAAATTAAGTCAATGCAAAAAATTTTCTTTTTCCATTCCGGATAATTGATGTTGCCGGATAATCGAATCACGGATAATCAAGGTCCTACTGTATCATGAAAACGAAATGGATAACCCGGTACTTCAGTGCGATTCCCGAACAATCTCTGTATATGCTTTTCCCAACAGAAACAGGAGCTAAATTAGCATTACTGTTGGGGTATTTTTGTAAAAGTACTGTGTATCGCTATTTAGACCATGAATTCAATGAAAAAAAGTAAACCTTGTTGCACAAATTTTTTTGTTCACAATTAATTTTTAATTCCGCTTACCTTACATTCTTTTAAACTTTTAAACTTTTTATCTTTTCTTATCTTTTTTTGTTTTCTTTTTTTTTTTTTTTCTTAATTTTCTTTCTCTCCATCCTTCTGACCCAAAATTGTTTCGAAATATTTAATCTTTTACGCTTTTCTTTTAACGTTTTTTTTCTTTCTTTATAGCCTGGATGTTGGGTTGGCTAATGTGCAAGACAGTGCCCTATATACAGGGCGTATCGGTGGCAGCATCCGTCTATAGTTTAATTGCTGTATCATTGGACAGGTAAGTGTTGCAAAACAAAATTAAATTCAAAATTCAAAGCGTTTTTTTTCTTTTTTTTAATGTTCATTTTTTATTTTTTTGGAAAAAACACTTTAAAATATGTGTGAGGGAGTTTCATAAAAACAAAACAACAAGGATTATAACGGGATTAAGGATAACACTTAGGGGAATATGGGGGTATCAAGAAGTCAAAGAGCATGCATTTGGGGATTTCAGTGGTGGGCTACTACAGCTGCATGGGCATGATGTACAGGAACAACAGGTACTACAGGCTTAACTACAGGCACAACAGGTACAACAGCCTTATGGACTACAGCCTTGACAGGAGCAGGATGTTGAATGACATGCCTAGAGCGTATAGAGAGAGTTATTTACTAGAATATTTAATAATATTACAGAGATAAAAATTAACTTACGAGTGCACAGCATGAGCACCATGATGGTGGATAACTGGTCCATGCGCGACAACAGGATGAGCTACCACAGGTGCTGCAGCCACGACACCAGGTTCAGCTACAGCAAAGGCAAACAGTGACAATACCAACAACTGAAATATGAATTGAAATCATTTGAAATGAATCACGAAAACCAACACAATTCCCTTCAAACTAATGTTTTTTTGAGGCAGACATTTAAGGCGCCAAAAGTATTCACACGTTTTTATTTTCAAGATGGAGTCCCCATATTCCACTTACAATTTTGAACATGATGATGATGATGAGGTGGTGGTTGTTGTTAAAATTCTAAAACGAATATATGACTGGGAAGTGTAGCTTGGCAAATGATTTGCAACTGATGATAAATTCGCCAAATGTTATTGCTTTTATACGCTTGTGTAAATGTTGTTTGTTTGTTTGTTTGTTTAAACTAAATTCCATACTCCAAACACATTCTATTTTCTATGAGAGTCTTATGCCATTCCATTTCAAAAAAAATTCAATTCTATTCTCTTCATATTTAAATTGTATATGTGAGTGGGACATTTTTGTCTTAACAACAGCAGCAGCAGCAGCAGTTAGTTGTGGCAGCAACGCCACGAGACACATGACGCCTGTTTCATTTGAACAAAAAAAAAAAAATAGAAAAAAATTGAAAAAAAAAACACTCGAAATTATTTGAAATTAAAACCAGATGACCGCCGCTTTTTATTTTTTATTTTTTTTCTTCTTTATTTTCAGTCACTAGTTGTCGTTGTTGTTGTTGTTGTTGTGGCTATCGTAATATTCATCTCACTACCGGCGTGATAGTGGTCTGCCTTAAAGCACTGTCAGTTTGTTTTTGGGGAAACTCCTCCTTTCATCGTATAGTTTTTTTTTCTCTCTGTTACACCATTTCCAAGGTCACATTACAATATAGTATATTTCAATATTTGTTTTCAATAATTGCTGACAACGATTTATGAATGTAAACAAAGAAAGTTAATTAATTTTGTTTCCTTTTTTTTTTAATTTTTAAATGAAAAAATCAAATACTTTTTTAAAAGAAACATTGAACGTCAAACAAGATTTCAAACATAAGTATCAAAGCATATCCAATAGGTAGCCTTATCTCAACAGCTGACGAGTTTTTGAATGTCAAAATTTTGTTGTTTTTTTTTTTTGTGTTTTGTTTCGATAATCATTTTCGTATTTATAAACCCTCATATGTACCGGATGTATCCTTAACGATACGCACTCTAGAAATTCTTCAGGATTACTATTTCAAAGCCAATTTTATTAAAATTTTTTCAAGATGATTAATAATATTTAAGCCTTTAACACTACTTTTAAACTACAACCTAGATTTACTATATTTATATTTATTTAGACGAGAGTGATGAATTACCCAAACAAGATTTCGGTATCTCCAACTAGGTGCATAAACTATGACCAAATAACGTTTGCAGCTGCCATTTTTCTCGATGGCCATATAAAAACATGTTCTTTACATAAAGTGGAAATGTTATCGACTGCATGGCATATTTTTTTTTTTAATTTATAGGTGCCCCACTATTGCGTTATTAAGCATGGCATAAAAATCAAAAGAAATTTCAATATATAAAATTTATTTAGTTTTTTTTTAATTGCTTTTATTAATTTCCTATGGAGGTTTGAGGGTTAATTTTTTTGACATTCCGCATACTCTTTAACAAAAACAAAATGCCTGTTGTTTTTGCATTGTTGTACTTGTTGTACAGATGCTATTACCTATTGGATATGCCTTGTTAATTTTGTTTCCTTTTTTTAAATGAAAAAATCAAATACTTTTTTAAAAGAAACATTGAACGTCAAACAAGATTTCAAACATAAGTATCTAAAGTGACTTGTACTTTCACCCGCATCTCAATCTTTTCTGATAGCCAGGCTGCGATAAAGTCTCTATCGAACGTTGCGGATAATTCTAGGATCGTCAGGGAATGCCGCCACTGCCTCAACCTTCTTTCTGGACGATTCAGTGTGACATTTATCTGGGTCCCCGGACACTGCGACATTCTTCCGGGAAACTGCAGAGCAGACGGCGCACTTCTTCCGGAATCTTCTTCAATCAACTTGGGAATGCCACTTATCTCGTTCAAACTGGCCATCGCGCGGAAATTCTCCCGGGACGCCAACCTATCCGGGATCAATGAGGAGACCTGCTCCACCGCTAAGCTCACTTGGCCCTCAATGGATAGAAGGCGCACCAACCAGTTACTTGGACTTGATCGTAACATCATCTCGATCACGGTGGCCATGCTTACAGGTCACTGTGTTATGGGTAGACACACGGAAAGAATGCGACTCCCATTTAACGATTTCTGCCGTGTATGCAGATCCGCTGAGGAAGAGGAGACTGTTATCCACTTTCTATGACAATGCCCATCTCTTGAGAGATGCAGAAATAGGTTATTTTTTTTTGTTTTTTTTTATGAAACCAGCACTCAGGGGATGGGCCCTACTCATGCAGTGCATTGTGCAGGTTTTTTTTAGGAAAGGTGGAAAGGGGGAAGATGCGAACGCCAAGAAAACGAGTTGCTGCTAGGTGACTATAAAATGGCCAGTGCTATACCTTCACCATTAGACAGTCTACAGGCAATCGTCCCCAAGAAGTCCGCAGTTTCTCACACCACTTATGTTGTGTTTGTTAATTTTATACATAAGTGGCGGGACCTACAGTTTAAAGTCGACTCCGAACGACAGATTTTTGAGAAACTGAGAAGAAATCGCCGAAAAAATACTTTTTGTATTTTTTTTTTTACCTACTAGACCTGGCTTTCCAACCCTTGTTAGCTTGACGGAGCTATCGTCCATTGACGTCAAGGACATAGCCTTGTTTATCAAACTTTCTGGCTGGTTTTCCAGCGTGGGGTAGTCGTGCTTTAAATGTGCAGCCCTTGCGTTGACCTACTTCTCCCTCATTGGCTCGGAGAAACTTGGTCAGTACAGGGACTGCGTTCACCTGTGGCGCCACAACGGGCCGCTATGCATGCTCAAGTGAGCTTTTGGTATAAAGCTACCACACTAACCTAACCTAACCTAGCCTTGTACTTTCATAATATTTCTAGCGAATTATAGGTTCTAAAATTTTAAATTTACAAGTATTACCATGCCTATCAAGGGATTTACTGTGATTATTCGAAGCCTGTAAAGCCTATTATTTTAATCCCCAATATAAGGTCTTAGAGGAAATTTAACACTATCCGAGGTTTTCTGTTCACCAAGGTGGTGTAACCTCTGTCTGCAAAGTGCAGGATAATCACAAAGAATGTGCTCTGATTTCTCATCGTCATCGTTTGACAAAAACTTTAGACGTTATCAGTGGTGTTGTCGAGCCGGAACGCTCCGAAACGTCGTTCCGGTACTTCCTTTTTGGACAGGAACGCGTTCCGGAACTAAAGATGATTTCTGATAACGAGAATTGGCTGACGTTTTGAAAAAAAAAAAAAATTAAAAAGAATTGCTGATTTTTTTTTCTAATTTTTGACGAATTTTTATATGTGTTTTTATAAATAAGGGTTTGAACCGAAAAAAACCGGAACGAACCGGCTTGTTTTTCCGAACCGTGAACCGGAGTCCGGAACGTTTTCTTCTGCTGAACCGGAACTCGACGCGAACCGAAACAAATACGTGGGACATGAGACCACACAGAGCAGCCGCCTACCCAGGATCGGCCCTGTCTATATAATTATATATACGCGATCCGTTAAAAAATATTAGCATAACACCACTGGACGTTATATCAATTTTATAATACGTCCAACTTCATTTAATGCTAAAGTACCCCTTTATGAAGTTAAAGTCGGTTCCACTTGCCACCTTAGCTAATATTTTCCTGTTAAAGACTCGGATCTGTTTGTATCCACGTTGAACTGCACAATTACGCCTGTAAGCAGCAAATTCACTCTCCCCCAGTTGCAAAGTATATTATTCTTATGGCTTTTTATAAGTCTCGGACTATTGTCAGTTTGGCGAAATGCTTTCCCCCGTTTTACCAAACGGTTCGGCGTATCATTACCTCATAGCTCTTATGTCCAAAAAAAAAACTGTCAAAGTTCACGATCGTGTTAAGAAGATCAAGACACTCGCAAACCATTTTTGAGGCTATAATGATTGATAAAAAAAAACTTTAAGAGCCTTTTGGCAATTCAAAAGTATGTAGAAACGTGTATTTTAGGGCAAACACTATTTGGAATAAATAAATCAATTGATATCTAGTACCTGGAAACCAGGCTCTACAGTCTCCAGACAAGCAGCCGAAATTTCCTGAAGAGAATTGTGACATCAAGTCATGACTTCATAATTTTCTTGAAATACACAACACCCTCTCCTAATGCTTCCACTTTTAATTTCAGAAAATAACCTTTAATTTCGGCACTCTGGAAAGCGTTTCATTCTCCATTGTGCACGATGGTTTACCTGAAAACACTTCTAAAGGATTGGTCAGACATGTTCTCATAAACCCTGTAACGATCAAAAACTTCTCTCATCACTCAGGTTTTGTGTTTTAATTTTATCTATGAGAGAATTTGGGTCAAATACCCTACAATTGGGAAGCGAAGAGATATTAAAAGAAAAAATGTCCATGTCTACTTCCTCAGAACCGTCAGAGCAGGCCACTTCAAAGTGCTGGTCTTCTTTGCTTGGAATTAGAATTTCTTCTAGACTAGTTGCAGACGGGCTTTAATCAATTTCACTTAGCCTGGGGATCAAGAGACATTCTAGAGAAATGACCAGCATAAATCGTTACATACTTAACTAGGTTAGATTAGGTTAGAGGACGAGTACTTGTCAACTGTGACAAGTACAGTACCCAGAGGTCGAAATGACCCATTGTGAAGGGTGATTTTTTAGCTATTATCTTTTTGGCAACACTGGTTTAAACAGCTCACGCACGTTTCGTGTTTTGTTTCACTGTCAAACATCTTCAGTTTGGTCTATAATTTAACCATGAATCGTCTTACAAACGAACAACGCTTGCAAATCATTGAATTTGGCATCATTGCACCGTACTTCTTCAAAGATGCTGCGAATCGTAACGTAACTGTGAATGGTGAGCGCTACCGTGAGATGATATTCAATTTTTTTTTGCCCAAAATGCAAGAGTTTGACTTGCATGACATGTGGTTTCAACAAGACGCTGCCACATGCCACACAGCACGCGTAACAATGGACTTATTGAGAGGCGAGTTCGGTGAACATTTTATTTCACGTTCGGGACCGGTCAATTGGACGCCTAGATCGTGCGATTTAACGCCTTTAGACTATTTTTTGTGGGGCTATGTTAAAGCTCATGTCTATACAGACAAGCCCGCTTCAATTGACGCATTGGAAGACAACATTGAAGCATTTATTCGTGAGATACCGGCCGAAATGTTGGAAAGAGTATGCCAAAATTGAACTAAGCGGATGGACCATTTGAGGCGCAGTCGCGGTCAACATTTACATGAAATAATCTTCAAACATTAAATTATATGGACCGTACTATCGATTCAAATAAAGATTTCATGCATTTTTCTGAATTTTATGTGTTTTTTTTTGGAAAAATTGTCTTATAGCTCTTAAAAAATCAGCCCTTACAACGTCCTAGCTTCTCACACCATTCGTGTTGTGTGCATTAATTGTATACATGAGTGGCGGGACCTACAGTTTAAAGTCGACTCCGAACGACAGATTTTTGAGAAGCTTTTCATGGCAATTTTATTTACTCACAGAGTTTTTGCCAGAAATCTGCTGAGAGGAAGTTTCGCCGAAGAAATATTTTCATATTTTCGTTTTGATGTCTGACCTGGTATTTGAACTCGGGGGTTTCGTCTAATAAGCCAACACACTACCTACTAGACCACGGCGACTTCAATACATACCAGAGATCAGCAATGAATCGTATTTTCGCTACTCATAGGTACTTATGAAATTTTGAGTATGAGTGAGTCAAGAGTGTTAAAATTCAACGACTCTGATTCATTCGTACTCGCTACAACCACAGAATATACATATATTCTGTGTATATTCTGTGGCTACAACATTGATTTATAAGTATAGGTTGCAATGAGTATGAGTACAACGTTGACATCAAACTCACAACATTCGATTCATTGTTTGATTCATACGCCTACTCATTCAGATTCATAAATTTAGAAAAATACTTATAATACTTACGAATGATTCGAGTCACTCGAATCATTCATCAAAATTTACAGTAGTAGTTATTGTTGCATTGCATACAAAAGAAGAGAAAGGAAAAGACAAAGACAGCAAGCAAAGCACACATACAACCTTCTAGCGAGTATTGTGGTGTTCGTACTCGAATCATACTTATTTTGTGCTTCGTGTATATGTTGAATCATGGAGAATCGAAATCAACAACATCGTGCGTATTGTTAAGTATGAGTACGATGAGTATTTCTAACTTTGAATATGAGTAGTATGAGTATGATATTAAAATAAGTATGAATGCGTATAAGTAGCTGAAATTATAAGTATGACTCGAATCTACTCATCGTTTTGAATACTCGTTGATGATCTCTGATACATACTTAACTAGTCATTACAACTTTGTCTCGCATCTAGTTTCTCACACAACCCAGTATTCTACACAATCCAGTTTTAATGTCGACGCCGAAAGAGAGAAATTTTTGAGAAATCTTTCAATTTTATTTACACCTAGAGTTTTTTCCCAAAAGAAACTCGCCGAAGGAAATATTTTCAAATTTTATTTTGGTTCAAAACCTCTAAACTGGGGGTTTAACCACCGACTCTGAACTTATAAAAGCAAAACAAACTACTAGACTACGGCAAATATTTCCGAAATCTATTCAGGAATCTTATACAATTTAGCCTTTGGGCACATGAAACATAAAGAAAAAATCCGTTCATTTTCTATACTTCCATAAATGCAATTTTTTTTTTTTATGAAACCAGCACTCAGGGGATGGCCCCTACTCATGCAGTGCATTGTGCAGGTTTTTTAGGAAAGGTGGAAAGGAGGAAGATGCGAACGTCAAGGAAACGAGTTGCTGCTAGGTGACTATAAAATGGCCAGTGCTATACCTTCACCATTAGACAGTCTACAGGCAATCGTCCCCAAGAAGTCCGCAGTTTCTCACACCACTTATGTTGTGTGTGTTAATTTTTTACATAAGTGGCGGGACCTACAGTTTAAAGTCGACTCCGAACGACAGATTTTTTGAGAAACTGAGAAGAAATCGCCGAAAAAATACTTTTTGTATTTTTTTTATTTTTTGATGTCTGGCCTGGGACTCGAACCCTGGCTTTTACGTCTAATAAGCCAGCACACTACCTACTAGACCACGGCGACCACCTAATTTTCCATACTTCCATAAATGCAATTGGAAACAGTGTAATAGTGTTAGAACAGTTTCACAATCACTTACTCTCACTTGACATCGAAAAATAATCAAGGAGACATCAAGTCTATCATACAACAATAATCGCACACATGCTGGGTGACAATAAAATAAAGTAAGAGTGAGAGAGAGAGAGCGAAAGAGAAAAAATAACCACAGAAAAATTAGAGCAAAAAAAATAAACGAAATGTGTCAACCAAATTGGAGTCATAGAAATAAACAAAAAATTGAAAATCGTTTGCACGCTTATATTCTCTTACCACCTCAATATCTTTGATTCACTCTCTCTCTCTTTATATCATTCTCCATCTAAAATTTTAAAACTCTCATAAAGTTAAAGTTTAAGTGATAGATAATACCTTTATAAGAGAGTAAGAATAATTTTTAATGATATTTTAAAATGCAACAACAATAACAAGAACCAATAAAAAAACTGAAAAACATAACCAGACGTCGGCACCAATGGCCCTCAGGGGAAGGCTTTATATGTTCATATGTTCTCTTTGTGCCGACGACTGAACATAACTACTGTCATTTATTATTAAGAGCATCAATGCATTCTGAATCAGATGTCGGCACAAAGAGAACATGATAAAAATGTGAGTAAATTGTGAGAGGCATGTGTTAACCCAGAGGAAAATTGTTAGTAATATGTATCGGGTCCGCCATCTAACATTTTTTTTTCAACTAGTGTAGAATGGTAACACTTAGCTCATGTCTGATTTGACAGATAATTAGTTTTATCCTTCCGCTGAACGAATATGGTTGCATCCAATGCATTTTCGCTTCGCTAAGTGGGCCTGCGATCGACTTACAGAAGATGCCGAAAAACTCATCTTTTCAAATGAAGCTCATTTTGATCTTGGCAGGTATGTAAACAAGCAAAATTGTCGCATATGGGGCACGGAAAACCCGCACGCATACATTGAAAAGCCGACGCACCCAAAACGAGTCACTGTTTGGTGCGGATTTTGGTCCAGAGGCATAATTGGGCCATTTTTCTTCGAAAATGAGCAAGGAGTGGCCGTTACAGTCAATGGCGATCGTTATCGGGCCATGTTGAACGAATTTTTGTTTATAAAAATTGAAGAGGAGGATATTGGCAACATTTGGTTTCAACAGGATGGCGCTACGTGCTACACAGCCGAAGCTACACTCGATGTTTTGCGCCCTGTTTTTGAAGATCGCATTATCAGCCGCAGAGCTGATGTCGTTTGACCACCTCGGAGATGCGATTTGACACGGTTGGACTATTATTTGTGGGGTGCCGTCAAAGATAAGTGTTGCGCCGACAAGCCAGAGACAATTGACGCTTTAAAGGACAATATTCGTGAAGCTATTGGTGAAATAAAAATTGAACCGATCGTGTAGGCTACTGCATGGCCAGCCGAGGCAGCCATTTGAACGAAATTATTTTCCATTATTAACCGGAAGGATTGTACTTTCAAATAAAAAAAGAAATTTGAGAAAATATTCAGTAGTTTTTTCTTTAAAGCATTTTCAAAAAAAACAAGTTATTTGGCGGACCCTTTATTTTCAAGTCTACTTATTAACCCAATAATATGTACATATATGTATGTGAGCGGAAAATATAGAAAAAGTGTACTGCGCTAAATCCCTAAAGATATCGTATTTAACTTGTCAAGAAGTCTTTCAAAAATCGAAATCATTTCTCATTGATATTGTAGTTAATATTTCTTTGGGTGTATAATTGGAGCCTGAAAAAGCTACATGAGCCCTCTTCTTTAGAAGCTGACAAGCAATTGAATGCATTTTTACGCTCTTTTTAACAAACATTGTTGATGTTCGTGTCCTATGTGTGTAAAAAGCCAAAGATGGTCTTCCCCTGAGGGACATTGGTGCCGACGTCTGATTCTGATGCATTTCCAGTAATAACTACAACCCCAACAACCTGTTTTATTTAATTTTAAAGTTTTTATAAAAAAAAAAAACCAAATTCTAACAATAAACGACTAGTTGTTTGTTTGTATGTTTGTTTGTTTATTTGATTAGCCAGTCACTGTCTCAAATGCATTGGCGCTGGAAATGTTTTTATGCCGGTTACACTTTTGTTTTGTTTTGTTGTTTTTTTTTTTGTTTCTAAATTTAATTAAATTTTTCTAATTTTATTAATAAATTATGTTTTTTTTGTTGTAGTTGTTTTTGTTTTTGTAACAGTTAAGGTAAACTGCGTTATATTCGAATGTTAATGATTTTTTATTATTTTTATTAATTTTTTACATTTCATTTGAAATATTAATAACGATTATGTGTGGCAAAACAAAGTAAAAAAAAATTAAGACCGACTATGGGACGTCCTACATTAGGCTGTGATGTTTGGAACAACTAGATGCCTTCTTGTTGTTGTTAGTTGCGGACCATTATGAAGTGAAGACTTTAATTTAGTTTTGTTCAATGCTTGAAAATGCTCCCGTTTATCAACTCCACACGCATTTACATATCGACGACTCCATTCTATAACGTTCTAAGTGTACTTAGAACGTTTCTAATGTTCTTGCGTTTTTAAATTCTACATTCTCTAACTTAAATACTGTCAAAATTTGGTTAAGATGTGTTGTTAAAGTGTAATGACCAATTAAATACAGTGAGACCTCGATTATCCGTGATGGTCGGGACCGGAAGCATTCTGTATAATCGATTTTCCCGGTTAATTGAGTACCAATTTTGGCTAGTTTTTTAATAGATATTTTTATTAATTCATATATGCATATGTACATCCTAATATATATTATAAATCTTTCTGTAAGTCTGTTTTTTTGTTTGTTTGTTTGTTTGTTTGTTGGTTTGTTTGTTAGCCAATCACGCCTGAACGCCTGGACCGATTTTCTTGAAATTTGGGATATAGATCGAGCCATTGCCGGTGCAGGTTATAGGCTATAAATCTTTTCAAAATTTTGACCAAAAGGGGGAAAAAAATGGGACAAAGGGAGAAAAAATGGGCAAAAATTAGTACTTTTATGCATAAAATCTGTATTTTATCTGTTTTATAGGTAATTTTTTACGATTTAGCTTGGTTAAGTTTCTCAAATAGCTATTGGAGGTGTTCCGTTTCAAAAGTTGAACCAAAAGGGGTCCAAAAAGGGGGAAAGGGGCCAAAAACGGGCAAATTGAGTGTATATCCAATCACGCCTGAACGCCTGGACCGATTTTCTTGAAATTTGGGATATTGATCGAACTTTTGTCGGTGCAGGTTATAGGCTATAAATCTTTTCAAAATTTTGACCAAAATGGGGAAAAAAATGGGACAAAGGGGAGAAAAAATGGGCAAAAATTAGTACTTTATGCATAAATGCTGTATTTTATCTGTTTTAAAGGTATTTTTTTACGATTTAGCTTGGTTAAGTTTCCCAAATAGCTATTGGAGGTGTTCCGTTTCAAAAGTTGAACCAAAAGGGGTCCAAAAATGGGGAAAGGGGCGAAAAACGGGCAAATTGAGTGCATTTATATTTAGGACTTAGAGTATTCAAAAAACTGGGTTGTTTGTTAAACCGGTTTCCGAATAATTTGAAAAATTGCATTTTTTAAGAAACCGGTTTCAAAACCGGTTTCGAAACCGATAAACCGGTTTTTTATTTATTGTTATTTTTAATGCAAAAATTACCCAATATTTTTTTTTAATTTTTTAAACTAATCCAAACTACATAACCCGCGCAACGCCGGGTACAATCTGCTAGTATTTATATAAAAACTAAATAATTCAAGGATTTTATATATGGGCAATTTCGTGTCAAGTGACCCAATTTTTAAAATCGATGTCTTCCGATTTGGATGAAATTTGGTTAGTACTATCGGATAGTTGGCCAGAGACAAATTTTCAGCTCTATCAGTCAAGGACTGCCGGAGTTAGAGGGGGTCAAAGTTGGACGCTTTGGTCATACAGGGTTTTTTTAAAATGTGTGTAACTTTTCACCTATTGGTCCTAGCAAAAATTTTCCGAAGGATATTAGATAGCTATTTCTTCAATCTTTCCAAAATTAATTTTTTTAATTTTTAAAAATTTTTTTTTTATTTTTTTTTTAAATTAATTTTTTTTTAAAATTTTTTTTTTCAATTTGGGCCTTTTTTTTTTTTGCTTAAAAGAAAGCTTATAAAATTTCCTTTAAGGCCTTCATAATCGCTTAATGGGATGCGAGTGGGATATCTATCAAAAAAAATTATTTTTTAAAATTTTTCCTTGACATCGATTTTAAAGATTGGGTCACTTGACACGAAATTGCCCATATGTACATACATGTTTCAAAAATATAAAAAAAAAATTATTTTGTCAGAAAAAAGTGAACAGTAGATAAGGATTTCGTATACTAAAGAGGGAATTCCCCTTTTTCGCTTGTTTGTCCAAAATAATAGAAAAAATTGTTTGCTTATAATCACGGATAATAGAGGTAATCACGGTTAAACGATGCAGAAAAATTTAAGCCGATCCAAAATAAAAAAAATTAAGTCGATGCAAAAAATTTTCTTTTTCCATTCCGGATAATTGATGTTGCCGGATAATCGAATCACGGATAATCAAGGTCCTACTGTACTATAAATTTACGATTTATGCTGGTCATTTCTCTATCCTATATCTTAATCCCCAAACGGAGTAAAATTCATTAAAGGTCGTCCGAAACTAGTCTGGAATGGATTTCACACTAGAATTCTAACCAAGGTATACTGGCACTTTAAAATAGTCTGCTCTGGGGATTCTGTGGAAGTTCACAATCCTGCAGAGATCCTGTGGAACATGGTGGATAGAAAATAAAACTTAACTAGGCATCGAATAAACGAAATTTTTTCCTTCAAATGAAAGAAACATGAGAAAACATTTCAGAAAGCCAAATAGATAAATTAATAGATCTAATGCCTTGCCGCAGATGGGCGATATTAAGATATGTAAAGAAATATAAGAATTGCTTTAGTTTCAGCCACTAGTGTATGTGCAACATTCTTTTATGTCGTTGCCATATTACTGCCCAGATTTGTATAGGGAATAGGGTATTAAAAATCAAAAAAAAAAATCCGACAAATTTCATCAGATCGTTTAATGTGTACCTCTGTGTACCGTTGTTGTTGCTGTTGACAGTGTGTGTGTCTGTGATGCATGATTTCAATTTGTCGTTACGTTGCGTTACATTGCATTGAATTTGCTAATGAAGTTCTTGTTGTTGTTGTTGTTGTCGTGTGTATCCAATAGATAATTTTTTATGTTTTTTTTTTTTTTTTTTGATTATTTGTGGCTTAAAAAATCAGATCAAGTTCAGCCAATAAGTTTTTGTATGTTAAACTCCTTGACCAGATCTCTCAGTTAGAAACTGATAAACTGTA
This sequence comes from Sarcophaga caerulescens, assembly GCA_927399465.1. Lineage (NCBI taxonomy): Eukaryota > Metazoa > Arthropoda > Insecta > Diptera > Sarcophagidae > Sarcophaga > Sarcophaga caerulescens. The sequence goes on from OV656872.1 coordinate 9,775,420, forward strand.
CTCGTACTGTACTCATGTGCTCGTTATTAAATGAAATCAAATAAATATCTATGTATGTACTCGTATCTGTCAGTCTACCTTATTCAATTTGTTATTCATTTCAAGTGAATTTTGAAAAATATTAATTTTAATTGAAACTGATTGATTGTTTTAACATTTCGGGCGAATGTCGTAGCTCTACATGAGGGTTCGACTAATTAATGTTTTGTTGCACAGTGCATTTTGAGTTTAGGTTTTGTTTTTCATTTAGAAACTTATCTTTTTATATCGATTTGAATGAAATTTTAAGTAGAAAGGGAAAAATAATTGGCATTTATCTTAAAGCAGGCAGCCAAGCCACTCTCAAGGCTTTATTATTATTATTGTATTATCTTCAATCTATGTATATCCTCTATAGATCCCTATAACTTCTTTTTCAATCGTGTTACTCTGACGAACTTCAGGATGTTGATCAATGTACAGTAAAGAAGTATAAACGCCACACAGATTTCAAGTATGTGTTCCGATGACAAAGTCACCGTAGCCTAGTGGGTGTTATGTTGGCTTTTTAAATGCGAGGCCACGGTTCAAACCCCTGCACATTGGGGTTTTTGATGCCTAAAATGGGATTTAATTGAAAAATAAAATTCTTGAGTACCAAATATTTTTTGACATGAGCTAAGAGTACACAAAATTCTGCATCACTGTCTTAGAAAAATTTCTCTCTAGCAAGTACCGTTACATTTCTACGTCTTTTTAAAGTTTCAGTTTTTTGATGTTTTTTAATCTTTCATGAAAAAACTAAATTTTCAGTGTTTTCAAAATTAGTTTTCGGCTAGTTATTAAGTAAAAATATTAAAAAAAAAATATGGAGCCTTCAACAATAGGTTATTGAGATTATATTTGATCCGTTGTTTTTTAAAATTATATAGTTTTGTTATTTTTTAAAAATTTTTTTGTGAATGTCTATAAATTTGCAAATTTTGTAGCATATATGGAAAAATAGTTGTGAGTTAAGCAAAGTTAAGCAAAAAAAAATTTTTTTTCTTTAACCTAAGACACCTTGTGAAATAATAATAAAAAAATTTTTTGCACTTTCTTGCACCTGATTAAAAAAATTGAAATATATTTGTGCACCTATATAATTTTTATCTATTAATTACTTATTTTTAATGAAAAGCAACACAATGCAGTGAATGTTTGCATTTATTTTGTGGATCAAAACATAAATTATGAATTCAAGAAGAGTTCAGATCTAAAACTGGGCTTATCATTGATCACCCGAAGCCCGGTTTTGGAAATTCCAATGACGGCAACACAGCTCGTCGTTTTTTTCAAAAAGCATCTCTTTCATCAGAAATTATAAAAGTAGCTGAAAAACTGCTAAGACGAATGCACACAATTATGATTACCATATCTAGTGGCCTATAAATTAAAACTGAAGCGTTTTGATATTTTACTCTAGATACCGCAAAATATTTTGTAAAATTATATCCTTGGTATTATATTTCCCCAACGATACGCAAATTTCTAATCCACGTACCAGAATTAATAAAACACTCTTTAAAACCAATAGGAGCGCCCTGGTAGTCTAGTGGGTAGTGTGCTAGACTATTAGCGTGAGGGTCGTGGGTTCGATTCCCACCAGAGGCTCTGGTCTGTGACACTACACCGAGCACATGGTCGAAGTTACTCAGCTCGTATATAATTAGAATATAATTTGTAATTGTATTGGAATTAGTAAAAAATAAAAAAAAAATAAAAAAAAAAAATAATACCAATAGGGCAGTTAACTGAGGAAGCGCAAGAAGCCCGAAACAAAGACTTCAAAAGTTTTAGGGAGAATTATTCTCGGAGTAAAACCCCTATAGAGGCAAAGCGTTTACTGATATTTGATATTTGATTCAAATCTAGATGGTGATGAAGTCGAGAGTAGGATTATAAAACTTTGTCAGAACACATATTTTGAAGCAGTACATCAGAATCAATCAAAAACTCAATATTGAATTTTTTGGTTGTTAGGCCCTTATGCATTTCAGGTCACGATTTTTATTTTTTTATTATGGATTCATCTTCTTTAAGCGAAATAAACCAAAAAAAAGTTAAAATAAGCAACCAGGAAAGCTCTCACGATTTAATTCCCATTTTAGGCATCAAAAACCCCAATGTGCCCTGGTCAGACATCTCCAACAAAACGAAAAAAAATGAAAAAAAAAATATTTCTGTGAGGACTTCCTTTCAGTAGGTTTCCGGCAAAAACTCTAACAATAAATAAATACGGCGACATACGTTGCCTGAAGTGACATTAATAAGGGACTTGTTTGTCTTACCGAGTAAATTAGAAGCTTTTCGGAGAATGTCCTACCATTTAGTGAGCATTCCACAGCTTTTAATACGACTTCTTGGTCTATCTGAAGTACCCTGATTACAGTAGTCAGGTAACCTATACGAAAGTCTCATGTGAGAACCCATTCGAAATAAACCACAACCTACACTGTCCCGGATAGCTCATAAAGACATTGCCGAAAATCTTCGAATTGTTAGAACAAAAGTCCTTATTTTGAAGCTCAATGTCAAAGCCATACCTCACAGTTAACTTTGGCACGACTTGGTGTAGTGGGGTAGCAGAGTTGGTTTGCAAAAATGAGAAAAAAATTCAAACGCCCTCTATCTAAGAAACCCTTGATTCTGGCTCCAACACAAGGCAGCATAAGATCTGTAACGAACATCATTAGAAGGTCAGTTAGGCTTACCTTTTGGATGGAGTAGAAGTCAATCAGCAATAAGAGCCTGACCTTTAAACGTTTTTTCTAGGCGTAGGACCTGTTATTGTTAAACAGTCATCGTAAGAATTAATTGAAAGATTTGAGTGTCAAGACTTTATTTCCAACGAATTTGATTGTAAACAAAATGTTACTAAACAAAGCCTAAAGGTTACTCATGAAATTTAACACATTTCAGTTCACAATACACATTCTACCTGACAGTTGTTAAAAGAAAATTTGAAAAATTCCTGTCAAATGATATCGGATGATTTTTTAGCCATTATCTTTTTGGCAACACTGGTTTAAACAGCTCACGCACGTTTCGTGTTTTGTTTCACTGTCAAACATCTTCAGTTTGGTCTATAATTTAACCATGAATTGTCTTACAAACGAACAACGCTTGCAAATCATTGAATTTGGCATCATTGGACTGTACTTCTTCAAAGATGCTGCGAATCGTAACGTATGTAACTGTGAATGGTGAGCGCTACCGTGAGATGATATCCAACTTTTTTTTGCTCAAAATGCAAGAGCTTGACTTGGATGACATGTGGTTTCAACAAGACGTTGCCACATGCCACACAGCACGCGTAACAATGAACTTATTGAGAGGCGAGTTCGGTGAACATTTTATTTCACGTTCGGGACCGGTCAATTGGCCGCCTAGATCGTGCGATTTAACGCCTTTAGAGACTATTTTTTGTGGGGCTATGTTAAAGCTCATGTCTATACAGACAAGCCCGCTTCAATTGACGCATTGGAAGACAACTTGGAAGCATTTATTCGTGAGATACCGGCCGAAATGTTGGAAAGAGTATGCCAAAATTGGACTAAGCGGATGGACCATTTGAGGCGCAGTCGCGGTCAACATTTGCATGAAATAATCTTTAAACATTAAATTATATGGACCGTACTAACGATTCAAATAAAGATTTCTCATGCATTTTTCTGAATTTTATGTGTTTTTTTTTTTGAAAAATTTTCCTATAGCTCTTAAAAAATCACCCCTTACAACGTCCTAGCTTCTCACACCACTCGTGTTGTGTGCGTTAATTTTATACATGAGTGGCGGGACCTACAGTTTAAAATCGACTCCGAACAACAGATTTTTGAGAAGCTTTTCATGGCAATTTTATTTACTCTCAGAGTTTTTGCCAGAAATCTGCTGAGAGGAAGTCGCAGAAGAAATATTTTCATATTTTCGTTTTGATGTCTGACCTGGGATTTGAACTCGGGCCTTTCGTCTAATAAGCCAACGCACTACCTACTAGAGCACGGCGACTTCAATACATACTTAACTAGTCCATACTTAACTAGTCATTACAACTTTGTCTCGCACCTAGTTTCTCACACAACCCAGTATTCTACACAATCCAGTTTTAATGTCGACGCCGAAAGAGAGTAATTTTTGAGAAACTTTTCAATTTTATTTACACCTAGAGTTTTTTCCCAAAAGAAACTCGCCGAAGGAAATATTTTGAAATTTTATTTTGGTTCAAAATCTCTGAACTCTGAAGCTCTTAAAAAATCACCCGATATTAAACTGTATTCAAAAAGAAACTCAAAATTGTAAAAACCTGTATTCAAAATTTATTTCTTCTTTTTTCTGCATTCTTTTTTACAGATTCATTGCCATCTGGTGGCCATTAAGGCAACTATCAAAGAGTCGTGCCCGTTTCATGATACTCTGCATTTGGATAATAGCCTTCGGTACGACTATACCATGGGCATTATATTTTGATTTGGTACCAGCAGCTGAAGCATTTCCCTCAGCACCCGATATGTATTTGTGTCAGGAGGTTTGGCCACCCGGCACCAGTGGCAATTTGTATTTTCTATTGGCTCATCTATTAGCCTGCTATGTACTGCCAATGGTATTGATAACCTTGTGTTATGTCTTAATATGGATTAAAGTGTCAACGCGCTCTATACCTGGTGATACCAAGGATGCTCAAATGGATCGTATGCAACAAAAGTCCAAAGTGAAGGTCATTAAAATGTTAGTTGCTGTGGTTATTCTATTTGTATTATCCTGGCTGCCATTGTATGTTATATTTGCACGTATTAAATTTGGTAAGTAGAACACATGTACTTATGTATGTATATGTATACATACATACGTACACACTTATATACATACATATACATATATTATATACAGTACACATACAAGTGTATTATATTATTTGTTTGTATACTTATATGGAAGTACATACAGTATTGGCCAAAACTAAAGCACCCTTTCAGTACATTTTTTTTAAATGATAATTTTTTTAAGAAAACAAAGCTATTAAAATTTTATTTTTATTTTTTTTATTTATTTATATCCTTATTATTGAAAAACACAAATTTAAGGAATTCAGAATTTGAAAAAAAAAAAGTTAAAATTCAAAAAACATTTTAAGTCGCAAATAAATATAAGCGGACAAAACTAAAGCACCCGCCAATTAAGGTGCACAAAACACTATTGAAATCAATATTTCGTTGCGAATCCTTTATTCTGAATAACACACGCACATCTTTTAGGCATAGGGGACATTAAATTATCAATTATTTCAGGAGATATTGCTTCCCAGGCTATTTTTGCGGCTTAAAATAAATCTTTTTTGGTTTTGCAATTTTGTGGGTTGATTTTTAAGTTAATGATTGGATTGGAGAGCTGGTTAGGTTAGGTTAGGTTAGAGGACGTGTACTTGTCAACTGTGACAAGTACAGTACCCGGAGGTCGAACTGACCCATTGTACAACGTCCTAACACCACTCGTGTTGTGTGCGTTTATTTTATACATGAGTGGCGGGACCTACAGTTTAAAGTCGACTCCGAACGACAGATTTTTTGAGAAGCTTTTCATGGCAATTTTTACTCTCAGAGTTTTTGCCAGAAATCTGCTGAGAGGAAGTCGCCGAAGAAATATTTTCATATTTTCGTTTTGATGTCTGACCTGGGATTCGAACTCGGGCCTTTCGTCTAATAAGCCAGCACACTACCTACTAGACCATGGCGACTTCGGAGAGCTGGTTTATCAAGGCATCAATTGAGTGCAAAAATATTCAATCAACAGATCAATTATTTCTAGGCTAATTTAAAAGTTTTTACAGATTGGTCGCACATCTCCTACTCATTCTGGAGGAAGGTCACGTGAAACCTTGCGACATGAAGACTCCTTAATTAAAAGGACAATCCAAAATGATCCTACATCATCTTCTAGTCACGTACGAAACCGCTTAGATTTAAAAATAACCGAAAGAACGATTCCCAGAAGGGCGGTAGAGGCCGGATTATTCAGTCGACGACCAGCAAAAAACCTTTGATATCGCCAAACTTGAATTCGCCAAGACCCATCTCAACTGGAGTGTCCAAAAATGAATGAATGTGCTGTGTTCTGACGAATCTAAGTTTAAATTAAAGGATTCCGATGGCATAAGGCATCCAGAGGCAGGCCAAACGGACAACGGTTCAATCCTAAATGTATTGAGGGGGTGCTTTAGTTTTGGCCAATACTGTACATACTGTATATCTTATAATCAGTCAACAGTTGTAGCAGTAGTAGTCGTAGCCGTCGCCGTGGTATTTATAATGTCGTTAGTAGAACAAACGTTTAAGCCTTCGTTTCCATGCTTCATTCATATTTTCTCTCTTTTTCCTCCCCTCCTCCTACTTTTCGTTCTTTCCCTTTCATTTTCACTTTTTTTTTCTTGTATTTTTTCCTTTCGTTTGGTCGTTAATATATCGTTTTTTCTTCGTTGTTGTTTTTTATTCTACTTTTTCTTTTTCTTCTTCTTGTTTAATAATTTCGGTTGTTTTTCCGGTTGAAGGTTGTTTTGAAATTTTGTATAAATAAAAAAGCAACAACAAAAACAAAAAAAACAACAACAACTACTTAACGTAACGAAACGAAACGTAACGTAACATTCTAAAAACTTATAAGCAACCAACCAACCAGCCCAACATTCAGTTCAGTTCAGTTCACCTTGCTTATCTCTTGAATCCACTTTCATATTTTATACTCTCTTAATACTGTTATACAATGGCAACAGCAACAATGTTAACAACAACAATAACAAACAAGCAAGCAAAGCATATGCAACATTTAAGCCTCCCCAAATAAAACTCCCACTCTTTGCGTTTTACCTTCAAATACATTTTTTTTTTTTAAACTCAAAAAAATCATGCCTGTCACTAGTATGTCTATTGATTAAATAAACTTGAAGCATAAAAAAAGAAAAAGGAAAAAAAAGAACATAAAATAGACTATTAATCAAGGTCATACATACGAACATATGTGACATTTAAGGTTAAAGGTTAAAAGATTTTTTTTTATTTCGAGAAAAAATTAAGAAACAAAAAAATTAACTGAAGTGTCACTCGCAGCATAAATAGCGATCACATCGAGACTGCTAATAACTCCCTGACGAAAGTCTCTTCGATGTACCTCTTCGTTCATTAATGTCTAGTGTTTCTACACTAAAATGTGTACAATTTCAGGCAAAGCTTTATTTGGGATATCAAACCTTAATATTGTCAAGTATCGTAGTAGCCTGAAAGGCCCCAGATGACAATGAATCTGTAAAAAAGAGAGAAAAAAAACAAGATATAAATTTTGAATACAGGCTGTTACAAGTTTAAGTTCCTTTTTACATACATACACACATAATTGGTCAATATAATCCTTCAGTCAGGATTACGACCTAGCTTCTCAAACCACTCGTGTTGTGTGCGTTAATTTTATAAATGAGTGGCGAGACCTACAGTTTAAAGTCGACTCCGAACGACATATTTTTGAGAAACTTTTCATGGCAATTTTATTTAATCTCAGAGTTTTTGCCAGAAATCTGCTGAGAGGAAGTCGTACATGTAGAGATGTACTGTAGTTGTTGTATGACGTGTTGTGTCATATCAGGGTCGACTATACGGGTCCTTATTTAATTTTTTCAATAGCAGATTTGGCTTTAGGATTCCAAATAAAGATTTCTGTAGTGGCAATACTGAGGATTTCTGCTATGCTGACGTGTAAAAAACTGGACAGAGAAGTTTGTATTTTATTGATGAAGAGTTCTGATATTAGACTTCCGTTTAGACAGGCCGACCATTGCGTTGACAGGCTGCAATCAAAAGCCTTACGAATGTCACCTTATCGTCTGTGTTCGTTGATGAATGCCAAGGTTTTCTTTAGGAGAATTTTCGATAATTTAAACGCAAATTTTATATGGATTCAGGGGCATTGAAATATTATCGTTGCCGATTACCTCAGAGCGATTAAGTATTCTCTGCTTATTTTACAGGGAATCTTCGTTGACAGCAAGACATACAATATTGCTAGACTCCGCTGGACTTGCATGAATAAAAATAAAAGTGATTAATTTCTATCGTTAACCCTTTGACGGCCAAACATTTTCGGCTGAAGCGATTTAACATTTTGTTTTATTTTAATAATCTGTGGCCTAATAGTAGAGACGAAAAAAAAATTGCCCTCCTGGGTATCCTCTAAGTCCCCCATTTCGTTTGGCAAATATAGTTGCCTATAGGTTGAAAGCAATCTTTTTATCCCAAATTATTAATTTTTAGACATGATTAAAAAACTGTTTTTTTTTATTAAAAATATAAAGTAAAATACAATAAATCTTTAAAATTTATAATTAGTGTTGTTCGTGATAGTTTCCAAAGCAATCACGGGATGTAGTGAAACAAAGAAACACATTGCATTGAACGCAAAAAACATTTGTGCGACTATATTTTTTATAGGCAGCACAATAACAGCAGCGTTTCCAACATTCACTCTTTTCCATTTTATGAAGAGATTTGGGCATACTTATAAAATGAGTTCCAAATTCGGTTGACGCTGAAAAGGCTCGTTTTCTTGAATTGAAGCAACTTATCAGTTCTTTGGCTAAAGCTGCTCGAAATTCAATTGAAGTCACATTGATTGAGGAACTGTTAGCCAATATGAGTTTCTTATATATTATATAACTATTATGAAGACATAGCTCAAATAGGTCGAAGAACAATCGTAAATAAAAACGCCACTTACTTCTGTGATCCCACTCATAATAAACTTTCCTTTGGTTCATTAGATCAACGCCTCCAATTCCTTTGTTGTTGTGCTGTATAATCAGAGAGCAATCAATATCTATTTTATTAGCTTGTCCAGCAACAAGTCGCTTGACCTTGATTACCTCTGTTGGGTCAATAAAATTTGAGGCGTAGTAGACACCACCATTGTCCATCCATTTGACGACGGAAATGCTTTCTGACATGAAGTAACTTATGTCCCCTCTTTTCATTTCTTTATCCGCCGGAAAATTCTTCGGTATGTGCTTTCTACTACATCGAATAGTTCCACATGGCATTATTGCATTTTGCTGGAGAATGTGCATTAAGTTTAGACTTGTAAAGAAATTATCAAAGTAAACTTCAACCCCTTATTTGCCAGTGGCTTACATAACTGCAGGACGACAGCTTCGCCAAGACCGTGTTCAACAAATGGTTTTTTCCTGTGTAAATGTCAATATTATCCAGTATTCCAGTATCCAGTTTCTGACTCTTATAAACACCATAGTTTGAATCCCCATGAAATAGGTTTGTCCTTCATATACTGTTTCATGACATTATGTATGTCCCTTAAACTTTACCATATGTTCATCAATTGAGATTTTTTTGGAAAAAGTATGTATATACATACGTCAGGCGTAGCCTTGTTAATGTCCCCTTCCCCTATTTTTAGCCTGTAGTAGCCCTCGGTGTAGAGACCATTATTTGGCCAAATCTGGAGCCTCGTAGAGTACAAGTGGAGCCAGATAGGGTTTTGCACTCAACTACATTTTTGTTGCCCCAATCTTCTTCTAAAAAACATTCTCTGACATATTTGCTCTATCTGTAACCTGGACAAATATATAAGCCAAAAACCCCCCGGGCAAGCATACTTGCCTATGGTCGTCAAAGGGTTAAACAGCATTGCCATTCATTGCACAATAGCGATTCACTCTTTCCACTACCTTATCGGTATTATACATATGTCTCTAGACGATCAAATAACTTCTGCTGGAGCTGTGAATCAAAAGAGAAAGAAGAGACCGTCTTTCATTTCATTTATTAATGCCCTGCTCCTGCCGTGAAGAAGCGAAGGTTTTTGATATATAATTTTCTGTCATCCTTGACTGAACTCGCCATTATTCAAGAGTTGGGTTGATTTCCTTTCGGAATTATTTGATGTCAGAGTAGGATATTAATTGCGGTATCATAATGGGCCTAAACGGTAGCCTTAGTGGCAAATTCTTCTTCAAAGAGGGTCCATCTCCTAACATACATACATAATTGGTCATTACAACCCTTCAGTCAGGATTACGACCTAGCTTCTCACACCACTTATGTTGTGTGCGTTAATTTTTATACATGAGTGGCGGGACCTACAGTTTAAAGTCGACTCCGAACGACAGATTTTTTGAGATGCTCTTCATGGCAATTTTATTTACTCTCAAAGTTTTTGCCAGAAATCTGCTGAGAGGCAGTCGCCGAAGAAATTTTTTTTTTCATATTTCGTTTTGATGCCTGACCTGGGATACGAACCCCGGGCTTTACGTCTAATAAGCCAACACACTACCTACTAGAGTACACACACTACCTACTAGACTACGGCGACTATCCATCTCCTAAGCTAATCTCAAATGTCGTCACTTAAAACTGCGGTAGTTTAAGCGTTATGGACGTCAGCGAAGGCAATAAGAGCCAGGAAACCTATAAAATAGTTCAGTCACCTGCCTCAAGCTTAATAAACTTGAATGGAAAGTCATGCTGTATTTAATTTTAATTTAAAGATACAATCGGCAAATAAACATTTTCATTGTGATCCTTTAAACTTTCGCTACTCATATCGTATCGATAACAGTTTTTTTTTATAATTTATTTACAAAAATTATCCATCAAATTCCATTATTTATTATAACTGTCCATGTGTGTTAAAGAAAAGTCAGTTGAAATGTATTCTCGCATTAGAGAAATTTTCATTTTCATTTTAATTTTTTTGTAAATTCCAAAACAAAATACTTACTTATCCTCCGTCTATGCCATATGATAACCTTGATTAGAGCATCACAATTTTATTTTCTACTCATGAACATTGTTGTTTCTGTTTCTGTTTGTGTTTTTATTTTTTAATTTTTTTCTTTCTTATTTTCCTTCATTTTTTGCCTTGTTCGTTCCTTTACAATCAATAGTATAGAGAGTATAGTTTACAATTTTAAAAAATATTTTTCGAGTGTAATAACGACAATAACAACAACAACTACAACAAATAAACAAACTAATATCATAGAGATTATATTTTGTATAGCAATTCGTGTGTGTGTGTGTGTTTGAGTGTAATATATTTATTTTATCTCTCTTCCTTTTGCTCTCTCGTTCTCGTACTCTACATTTTCAATGTCAATCGCAAAATATCTTTAACAAAAACCAACGAACAACAACAACAACAATTTACACACAACTCATACATATACACATACATATAAACGGTACATCTAGGTGGAGAAATAACAATTGAGGAGAGCGAAATCTTAAACAAGGTCACACCATTTGCTCAGTGGCTGGGCTCGTCCAATTCATGCATTAATCCCATATTGTATGCCTTCTTCAATAAAAAATATAGACGAGGTTTTGCCGCTATAATCAAATCACGCTCCTGTTGCGGCCGTTTAAGGTGAGTACAAATATATTCATAACATTGAGTATGCAAGTGTGCGAGTGTGTGTGTGTGTGTGTGTGTGAGTGCAATTGACACATATTTTTATGTCTATATGCACTTGCACTTACACATACACATTTACTGTTACACAACAGAGAGAGCTACTCTCACTCTCTCTCTCTCTCTCTCTCTTATGTAGTAGAGAGTGCAAGTTGTGTTCAAGTTCATACCAAATAATCTGAAGGTTATTTTCGTGTTTTTATTTGTATGCGTGTTCATAACAGTGTGTGTGGATTAAAAAAATTCTATGTTTTCAATGTTTTTTTTTTTTTCGTCAGGTATTATGACAATGTTGCCATTGCCTCTTCCACCACTAGTACCAGCCGCCGTAAATCCTCACATTATCAGCATGGTTCTCGCAAAAGTCCCAGCAGCCCTGGTCTACGTAAAACCAATGCCGTCTCTTATATTTATGAGCACAACTCATTGCGCCGCCATAATTTGATGTGCAAACAGGACAGCAATTTGTCGCAGCAGATGCTTTTGAAACAGGACTCACATGGTTCACGTCAGTATTTAATTAAGCAGGAGAGCGCCTCCAGTGATGGTTCTCGCCGTTTGCTATGCCAACAGGATAGCAATGGTTCGAAGATTTCATTGTCGAAACAGGATTCTGTGGTTTCCTATTACTTGGAGAACAAACGTGCTGGTCACAATCTGCAGGATTCGTTTTCAACACAAGATTCCATATCGGTCGATTCGCGACGCAATACAATGACACGTTCCAACGAAAATGGTTCACCAGTAGTAGGCGGCCCATCATTATTGGAGCACAAGAGACAGAAATTTGTGAAACAGGATTCCGTAATATCGTTTGTGGATCAGAGGCCAGGTAAGTAAAGGAGTAATATGAAATAATTTTAAGCTGTTAACAGGGTCTGTTGTAGGGGTGGCACAATAAACTTAGAGAAAGCAAGAGGGGAACGAACTGACAACAGAAAATTAATGTTTACTGGGATAAGAGAAAAGAACAGAAATAGAAATTAAAAGAAAATTAAGGAAAGAAAAGATAAGAAAAAGGGAAAGAAATAAAGCATGCAAGCGAAAGAAAAGAAAAGAGTTATCCCATAATCATCATAGAAGTCGCCGTGGTCCAGTAGGTAGTGTGTTGGCTTATTAGACGAAAGGTCCGAGTTCAAATCCCAGGTCAGACATCAAAACGAAAATATGAAAATATTTCTTCGGTGACTTCCTCTCAGCAGATTTCTGGCAAAAACTCTGAGATTAAAAATTGCCATGAAAAGCTTCTCAAAAATCTGTCGTTCGGAGTCGACGTTAAACTGTAGGTCCCGCCACTAATGTATAAAATTAACGCACACAACACAAGTGGTATGAGAAGCTAGGTCGTAATCGGTCGTTCGGAGTCGACTTTAAACTGTAGGTCCCGCCACTCATGTATAAAATTAACGCACACAACACGAGTGGTGTGAGAAGCTAGGACGTTGTACAATGGGTCAATTCGACCTCCGGGTAATGTACTTGTCACAGTTGACAAGTACTCGTCCTCTAACCTAACCTAACCTATTATCATGTCACAAAAAGAAGTAACATCCTCAAACTTATGGTTCATCAGTCCCACCAGTGCCTTAATAAAGGGTGATTTTTTAGCTATTATCTTTTTGGCAACACTGGTTTAAACAGCTCACGCACGTTTCGTGTTTTGTTTCACTGTCAAACATCTTCAGTTTGGTCTATAATTTAACCATGAATCGTCTTACAAACGAACAACGCTTGCAAATCATTGAATTTGGCATCATTGGACCGTATTTCTTCAAAGATGCTGCGAATCGTAACGTAACTGTGAATGGTGAGCGCTACCGTGAGATGATATCCAACTTTTTTTTGCCCAAAATGCAAGAGCTTGACTTGCATGAGACGGTGCCACATGCCACACAGCACGCGTAACAATGGACTTATTGAGAGGCGAGTTCGCTGAACATTTTATTTCACGTTCGGGACCGGTCAATTGGCCGCCTCGATCGTGCGATTTAAAGCCTTTAGACTATTTTTTGTGGGGCTATGTTAAAGCTCATGTCTATACAGACAAGCCCGCTTCAATTGACGCATTGGAAGACAACATTGAAGGATTTATTCGTGAGATACACGCCGAAATGTTGGAAAGAGTATGCCAAAATTGGACTAAGCGGATGGACCATTTGAGGCGCAGTCGCGGTCAACATTTGCATGAAATAATCTTTAAACATTAAATTATATGGACCGTACTATCGATTCAAATAAAGATTTCATTCATTTTTCTAAATTTTATGTGTTTTTTTTTGAACAATTTTCCTATAGCTCTTAAAAAATCACCCCTCATATGGACAAAATACATATTTCTGTCTACACACCTGCAGATAAAGGTGACATGTCCCTGTGTTTAAAGGTGACATGTCTCCTTAGGACTCCTAAAGTGTGTCTTCTCCCCCTTCTACTCATAGTTTCATAAGTCAAAATTATCCTGGCAATCATGGTATACATTGAGCGCATAATTCCTGGGTTGCATTTCAAAAATTTGCCTGCAAAGTTTTCCCTAAAAATAAATTTTTATTTGATTTTTTTTTATTAAATTTTAAAACAAAAAAAAAATACAAAAACGTTTGACTACATATTTTTCTCATTTAGAACCCCGTCGTCATCAATTGGTTAAACAGGATTCCGTTATATCTTTTGCCGATCAACGACGCAGTCTTTTAAATAAACAAGATTCGATAGTGGGTTGCTCCAGCCGGTCTGGAGATGGCGCTGCTGTCGGTCATCACGTATCGATACTTAAGAAAACCGATTCACAGCTTAGCGGTGGCAGTTTTACATCACCACGTAGAAATATCGAAATTTATGAATAAATCGAATAAAAAAGAAAACAGAAACATAACAACAACAACAAAATATGTAATACGAGGCACACAGTTATGAGCACATATCTAGCAGAAAAATTAAGTCAGGCAAGTAAAGTAAACAATACATACAAACAAATTTAAGTAATTTAAGTTAAGTTATTATAAAAATAGAAAATTATTAAATAAAAAAAGAACAAAAACAAATTAAAAGGAGAAAAAGTGGAGGAAACAAATTGTAGGTTTTATTTTTTTTGAAATGAATTTAAAAGAAAAAAATTGGTTTTAAATTAATAATTACTTAAAAAAAAATAAAAACAAAACGTTACAACGTTATTAACGTCGTCGTCTGTACTCTGTACTCCTTTTTAAAAAATGCAGTGATATTTTTTTAAACGAAAGAAAGAAAGAAAAAAATTATTAAATAAATTTGTTAAATTTAAACAAAATTTGTTAAACCTAAATAAATTCGTTAAATTTAAATAAATTCGTTAAATTTATTTAATTTTTAATTGAATTTGAATTTGAAACAAAATTGGATTTAAAGAAAAAATAATAATTTTTCTAAATTTTATTAAAAAAAAAAATTCAAAATAAAAGAAAATTAAATTAAATTAAAAGGAAAATAATTATTAAATTAATAAATATGTTTTAATAAATATTAAATATTATAGAAAAGTTATAAAAAAAATAAAAATTTAATAAATACTGGAATACAAGCATACATACTTATAAGAAAGTAAAAGAAAATTAAAATATAAAAATTAAATAAATACAATACAACAAAAAAAAAAATAAAAATAAAAACAAAATCCAAACATATTTATAAATGTTAACTGTTTGCTAGAATTTTATTATTTATTTTATACTGAAATAATTATATTATAAGAAGAAAAACTATTGAAAAATTGAAAATTTTAAATACAAAAACAAACCAAAAAAATACTTAAAAAACTCCCAAAAGTAATATATAAAATTTATAAAACAAAAAATAATTAACAAATAGAAAACTTTTATAAACAAACACACATACAAACATACCGAAATGCAAAAAGAAAGGATTTAATTTATAACTTAGAAGAAGAAGAAAAAAAATCTATGAAAATAAGGAGTGCGCACAAAAAAAAATGGGCCTACTTTTAAGCTTATAACTTTGAGTGGTCCTTTGACCTTTATATTTAATGGGCTTCTGAGGGCTGGTCATTTTCCATTTATTTGGAAGAGTTCGTTTATAATTCCTTTGCATAAGTCGGGTAATAGATCCAATATTTCCAATTACAGGGGTATTGCCAAAGTCAGTGCTATTCCCAAGTTAATGGAGAAACTGGTGACTGATTACCTCTTTTTGGTTCATGGTTCTTCATGCTTTTTTGAAAGGTAGGTCGACTGTCACTAATCTTCTTGAATTTACTACGCATGTTTTCAGGGGTTTTCTTGCCAGGGCTCGGACTGATGTAATTTATACTGATTTCAGTAAGGCTTTTGATAGGGTTGATCATGGAATTTTGCTTCATAAACTGTCATTGATCGGTATTCCTGATACTATTCATCGTTGGCTGGGCTCCTATCTTTCCCTTAGGACTCAGAGGGTATTGTTTAGGAATGTATTATCTAAGACTGTGTATGTTACTTCTGGTGTTCCGCAGGGTAGCCATTTGGGTCCTTTACTGTTTTTATTGTTTCTTAATGATCTTCCTTGTGCTATTTCTGATTGTAATATTCTGATGTATGCTGACGACGTTAAATTATTTTATACTTTTGATGATGACCATGGTCAGGCTGTTCTTCAGCGAAATATTGATTCCTTTGTAACTTGGTGCGGGACTAATTTGATGGATCTTAACTTGAGAAAATGTAAATGCATGGTTTTCTCTCGCGGGGGCGTAGTTTCGTCCACTTATGTGATTAATTCTTGCCCTTTGGAAACTGTTACTTCATTTCTTGATTTGGGAGTATTATTGGATATTAAACTGTCTTTTATTGATCATATTAGTATGGTGATTGGCAAGGCTCGGGCTGTTCTTGGTTTTGTGAAAAGATGGGCTAAGGAATTCACTGATCCTTATATAACAAGACTGCTATACATTTCACTTGTTAGGCCTATTTTGGAGTACGCGTCTGTTATTTGGAATCCATACTATCGTTGTCATAGTGATTCAATAGAGTCTGTGCAGAAGCAGTTTTTATTATTCTGTTTACGTGGCTTAGGATGGGATTATGCCAATGGGTTTCCATCTTATGAGGCTAGATTAGGTCTGATAAAACTTTCAACTTTAGAACGTAGAAGGGCTGTGTTAGGCGTTTGTTTTGTCTATAATCTGGTTAAAGGTGATATCGATTCCGAGTTTTTGCTTTGTAACCTAAATTTCAGTATTCCAGCAAGATTTTCACGGCACTATCGTCCTTTTTCCTTAGATTTTTATAGAACAAACTATGGTTGTAATTTTCCTTTTCGTAGATTATGTAATGATTTTAACATGTATTATGATTTTATTGATTTTAATTGTACTGTTTATAATATTAAACGTAGCTTATATGCTGCCATTAATTTGTAAATTATTATAGAAAAATATATTCTCGTTCTTGTCTTAGGTAGTTATGGTTTATTGTTGCTTTATTCAGCTTGTGATTAAGTTCTGTAGCTGATTTATGTTGTCGTTGCTTTTACTTTTCCCTAACCCGCTATAGTCCGGACTGTAGTGCGTACGTGTCCCTACGTAATGGGGACGAGCCCTCCGCGGTCGGGTGAGGGTGGGTTAGTGTGAGGCCGGGGACGTTCGACAATCATAATTGAAAAAAATGAATACCGTTACATTGTTTTTGTTAGTCATCTGTTTCAAAATCCACGTGCTAAATCTCATTGCAATAGCAAAATTAGTTTTTTAAAAATGGGCACCCAACAAGAATGTCGTAAAAAAATAATTGAAATTTTCAATGAAAAACCGCGCCGCTTACAAAAAACGATTGCTAGGCTCGCAGGTATTAACCAAAAAATAGTTTCTAAGGTAAGAATAAAACAATATAAGTAGTTTTTAAGTATTGAGAGAAAGCGTGAAAGTGGAAGAAAAAAAGGATTTGCCGACCAAAACAAAGCAAGTAAAATAAATAATACGTATTGTTACGAAAAACACCCTAACATGTCTGGAAGAAAAGTGGCTCAAAAAGTTGGATGCTCTGAGACCTTTGTCAGAAAAAAATTTTATAAACAAAAGAATTCAAATATTATTTACTTGAATTGAAATATAAAACGAAAAAAATCCGCCACTTAGTTTTATTTCTATAACGAAAAGTGTAAGTCCAGTTTTTTTCATGCGCACTCCTTAATAGAGACACCAGATTGAAAACGTTTTTAAAAACAGATTTTTTTAATTGGCGCCAGTATACCAAAAAAAAAAAAAGCAAAAAGGTAGGGAAACGCAAGCTTAACAAATCGGCTACACTGCGTACCATAAAGCGTATAGTACAGTATTCCCTCGATTTACGTCGTCTCGATTTGCGTCGTCTCGATTTACGTCGTCTCGATTTACGTCGTCTCGATTTACGTTGTTTCGATTAACGTCGTCAAAAATTTTGTTCCCTTCAACTTCGATTTACGTCGCCTCTGTTGTTTATAAACAAAATCAGGGGAATTCCCTCTTTAAAAAAAAAATTCAATGCATAGAATAAAAATTTAATTATTTTAGTTTCTTTTTTGTAAAATGTACATAAATAAATGCATCTGATAGTATGAGTTATTTGAAATTCGATTTACGTCGTTTCGATTTACGTCGCCTTTTTCCGGAACATTCTACGACGTAAATCGAGGGAATACTGTATACCAGCTTACTTATTTACGTAATTGGTCATTATAACACTTAAGTCAGGTGGCGAATTACCGCATTCGTGATCGAACAGACTTTCGTATCAGAGATCAGCAATGAATCGTTTTTCCGCTACTCATAAGCACTCATGCAATTTTGAGTATGAGTGAATCAACAGAATTGAAATTCAACTACTCTGATTCAGTCGGACTCGCTACAGCATTGATTTATAAGTATAGGTTACAATGAGTATGAGTACAACGTTGACATCAAACTCACAACATTCGAAATGTGTTTGATTCATACGCCTACTCATTCTGATTCATAAATTTAGAAAAATACTTATAATACTTATAAGTGATTCGAGTGGCTCGAATCATTCATCAAAATTTACAGCCTTTGTTATTGTTGCATATACAAACAAAGAAGAAAGGAAAGACAAAGACAACAAGCAAAGCATACACACAATCTTCTTGTGAGTACAGTAGTGTTCGTACGCGAATCATACTTATTTTGTGCTTCGTGTAAATGTTAAGTAGAGACGAGTCGAAGTCAATAACATCATGCGTATTGTTAAGTATGAATACGACGAGTACTTTCAACTTTGAGTATGAGTAGTATGAGTATCATATTAAAATAAGTATGAATGCGTATAAGTATCAGAAATAATAAGTATGACTCGAATCTACTCATCGTTTTGAATACTCGTTGCTGATCTCTGTTTCGTATCGAGTACAATTTAGTGACGAATCGAATAGATAGATTACCGCATTCGATAGCTCACGTATCGAAATTACAATAAAATGTACAAGATTTTTCTAGTATGTAATAGAATTGACACATATGTTTTATTAAAAATATATGTTAATACATTAAAAAGCAATCATCGAAGAAGAATAAGAAAAAAAGTAAACAAAATTTTTGCCGGTATATTAAATATTTATGCATATTTGTTAAAAAAAAATGTCATTTGATATTTTATTTTCTTTATTGTCGTCCGACTCAGAGGATGATTCTAATACTATACGTATTAGAAAACAAATCCGATACAAAAGTGACCCGGCTCCTGCGTGAGTGAATTTCATTTTTAAATTTTATTTTAATTAAAAAAATAAAAAAAAAACCTAAGACATTTATACATAAATATGATTATTTAATGATATTTAATTGTTCACAATTTTTTACTTTTCTCCACGATTTTTCGTCCTTAATTGGTGGTCCATAAGAATTTAGTTTGAGTGTAAGCTGCTCCCACAACCTTTTTGATGTTGGTTTTCCTTGGCTGCAGTTTGGTAGTATATTTTTGGCCAAATTAGGATGCTCCACCATGAACTGAGCCATTTCATCCTTTTGTTTTCCATTTATTTTGTTTATATTGGTCCTTTAAATATTTTTTTTTTTTCTTATTTAACTTTAAAAAAAAAAAGAAAACAAATTATAAAAACTTATATTTTGTGGTTTTTTTATGCACGCTTAAGTAAAATATATCTTTTCGATATCTGTAGTGTTAACGAATGACATTTCAAAAATATGCATTCGATTGCACACTCGTTATCGTATGCTATCATCTCAAATTTCGATACAACCTATTCGATATCGGATGTGGTAATCTAAAGAAGAAAGATTACGAATAATTCTACTCGATCACGAATGCGGTATTTCGGCCCCAGGATTATAACCTAACTTCTTACACCACCCATGTTGTGTGTGTTACTTTTATCTATGAGTGTCGGCATCTGCAATTTAACGAATGATAGACTTTGCCCAACCTGACATGGTAATTTTATTTTATCCCTCAGAGTTTTTGCCCAAAGGCTGCCGAGTGGAACTTGCCAAACAAAATTATTTTTCGCTCTCGCCTAATAAGGCAACATTAATTTTAAGGACTAACGTTTCTCGCATGTTTTTCAAATCAATTTTTTAGAATTATTCCGAAATAGTTTGATTTTTAAGATTAGTGTGCTGAACTCTCTATTCGGTTTTTGTTTTTCCAACATCATTTTACTTAAAATTTCTAAATTATGGTGTCACCAGAGTTGCCATTTGCCAAGTTGTCCCTTTTTTCAAGTTTTTGGAGATGCGAAAAAGTTTTCATTAAATTTGTTTTCTAACAAAACAAGTTTTTTCGACAAAATTAAATTTAAAATTTTTTTCAATAAATTCAGCATTAAAACAGGAAATATTTCCATTTTTAAATAAAATATTGTGTATTTTATTAGCCCCGACAAAAAACGCAAAAAAACACCAACAGAGGGCACCGAGCTCCGGAATTTCCTTTAAAAATGTTGGTACTTTTGTAGAAAGCAAGTTTTTTTTTTTGTAAAAAAAAGTTTTTTTCCCTGAAATGAAGTTTTTTTTTTAAATAATCTGGCAACGCTGGGTGTCACCTAATTGCGTTAACTTCAGTCGATTGGGCTTCCAACTAACACTGTCTAATCATCTTTACCGAAATCCTGCGCACAGTTTTTAATTCTCTTCATTAGACAAATGTCGTCAGTTCTTTATTTTCTGATGTTTTATAGAAAATTGAAAAAAGTCTGTTTAAAAATGAAACGAATTTCTAAAATTTCCTTTCAATGTTAAGTTCAATGAAATTCTATTTAAAAACCAAACTGTAACTCGTACGAGTAAATTTTAAATAAGCGTATGGTGAGGAGTGTGTACCAATTTGTAAAAGTGTTGCTATTTTTAAAACAAACAAGAAAATATTAAAAACGCTGATTTAAAGTATGAAACAGAATTCGTAATAAAAGTACCTTTATTCAAATTAAAACAACAATACATAGTACATATATACATACATACATACATATATATATAATAAATATTAATTATTAAAATATTTAAAATAAAATTAAAGAAAACCAAAATTTTTATATTAAAAAGGAAAAAACGCAAAATATTTCTAACAATTTATATAAAATTTGTATTGAATTTTTATTTAAAAAATCTTTTTTTATTTTTTTAAGTAATAATTATAATAATAAAGCAATAATTCTACTTACATACTAACATACATACATACAGTTGTGTTCAAAATAATAGGAGTACCCTTCATTTAAAAGCAAAGTTTAAAATTATGAAAAATAAAAAAGTAAATAACAAATTTTTTTGACTTATTTAGTTAAAACTACGAAAACAAAAAACATTTCATGTAAATAAAGTTTACTCTCAAAATTAATTGTTCAAAATAATAGGAGTGTTAGCACACAACCTAATAATTTTTAAACAAAAGGCACAAAAGTTTGCTATTATCTTAAAATAGTAAATTTATTTTAGTATTTGGTTGAATAACCACATCTACGAGGTTTTGAGTCAATAAGATCTTGGCATCTGTTTAAATGATGCCACTGTGATCCATAGTTCTTCTGCATTTGAAGATTGTTTGTCTGCATCATACTTTTTAACATCTCCCCATAGATGTTCTATGGGATTAAGGTCAGGAGACTGAGCAGGCCACGCTATAACCTTTAACCCATTAACCTGAAACCACTCATTTGCCAATTTACTGGTGTGTTTTGTGTCCTTATCTTGTTGGAATATCCATTTTAGAGGTGTGGACAAAGTGCCGATATAGACGTTCCTATCCATTATGTCTCTAATTGGATGTATTGGGCCTACACCATTATATGAAAAGCTTCCCCATATCATTAGTTTTGCACCATCATGTTTAACTGTCTTTTGTGTATAATGAGCTTTATATTTGGTGTTGAGCAGACGTCTAACATACTGTCTAGACCCAGTGCTAGTATGTTTCTCCATTTTTCTTTCAGATATTTGATATGGTGGGGTGTCACAAAGCCATAGGACATAAAGCCATATGACGTTAAGTCCCATTCCATTGAGACATAAGGGCATATGCCATTAAGTCTCATTATAATGGAACTTAACGCCATAAATTTTTTACCGAAAATGAGACATAAAGCCATATTTTTAATAATGATTGCATGATAAAGCCATCATGGCCTTAGCTCACATTAGCAATATTAGAAAGCGGCTTTATCTTTCATTTCACTTCCTGAGACACTAAAGTTAAGTATTGAAATCTGGCTTCGCATAATAAAGTTTTTCTGCGTGGCGGCCTGCGGCCGCGCTTAGGGATTTTTTCCTCCAGTAGGACGCGGCAGGTGGCTTCACTGAATAAAGTTTTCCTGCGTGCTGAATAAAAAAATGTTTTCCAATGATAACTAAGGATTTTTCCTTTCACAAAATGTTTGCAGCTGTAATTCCTGGAGCCTAGAAATTTTGGATTTTTTTAAATCATTAATTTCATAGATAAATAGGCATATTTAGTGAAATAAAGCATTTGTAACGCAAAACGTCAAATGGGACATATAACCATAATGGCTTTATGTCCCATTTCACTAAAATTGATATGAGACTTAAGGCCATATCAAAATTATGGCTTTATGTCCGTTTGGATTGAGACATGAAGCCATTATGGCTTTATGTCCTATGGCTTTGTGA
This sequence comes from Sarcophaga caerulescens, assembly GCA_927399465.1. Lineage (NCBI taxonomy): Eukaryota > Metazoa > Arthropoda > Insecta > Diptera > Sarcophagidae > Sarcophaga > Sarcophaga caerulescens. The sequence goes on from OV656872.1 coordinate 9,798,002, forward strand.
CACCCCACCATTTGATATGTTATTGGGCAAACTTTAAGCGTGCTGCTACCTGTTTTTTTTTGTCAGCAATGGCACCTTTTGTGGACTTCTTGCGAATAAATTGTTGTCCATCAGACGCCTACGAATAGTAGGGCCACTTACGGCAAGATTCAGATCCTTTTGAATTTTTTTGAAGAAGGATTTATTTTGCTGTATCGCACAATTCGGCGGTCATCGACAGTTGATGTTTTGCCCTTGCGCCCACGCGTTTAGTGCTTTTTTATATTTTAATGCATTTGGGATCATTTGATCGGAGTAACTTAAGATTTCCTTAATTTGTTTGTAAGTTTTGCCTTTATTTCGAAGATTTTTAATTAGTTCTCTCTTTTCTTCAGTAGAGTGCTTTCGTCGTCCCACTATTACAAAACTTTATGTGAATCACTGTAGAAAAAGTTTTATTTACATTTTTCCGTACATACTGTTCACTTTTTTTTTAAATTACAGTGGGACCTCGATTTTCCGTGATGGTCGGGACCGGAAGCATTCTGTATAATCGGTTTTTCCGGTTAATTGAGTACCAATTTTGGCTAGTTTTTTAATAGATATTTTTATTAATTAATAAATGAATATGTACATATTCATATAAAAACTAAATAATTCAAGGATTTACATTCATGTTTCAAAAATATAAAAAAAAAAATTGTCAGAAAACAGTGAACAGTAGATAAGGATTTCATGTACTAAAGAGGGAATTCCCCTTTTTCGCTTGTTTGTCCAAAATAATAGAAAAAATTTTTTGCTTATAATCACGGATAATAGAGGTAATCACGGTTAAACGATACAGAAAAATTTAAGTTGATCCAAAATAAAATTAAGTCAATGCAAAAAATTTTCTTTTTCCATCCCGGATAATTGATGTTGCCGGATAATCGAATCACGGATAATCAAGGTCCTACTGTATATGCTGTTATATTTTTATTTTTAAAAGAACACTCACACTCCTATTTTTTTGATCAACTGAAATCAAGGGCAAACACAGAAATGAATCAATTTCATCGCGAATATTAAAGTTATTACGTTATTAGCACTCCTATTATTTTGAACACAGCTGTATATACTTGCATTCATAATGAAATAAATAAAACCTAAATAAATATGTACATTCTTACATATATTATATTATCAAACAATACATATTTATATAAACATACTTACAAACATACATACATACATACATGCATAATGTAAAAAAGGAAAATAAGAAAAATAAACTTAAGAAACTAATTTTTATAATAAAAACCAAAAAACAAACAAACAAATCAGCCTAAAATTGTAATAAAAAAAAACAAACACACATACGCATATGCATACACATAAAAATACAGAAATAAAAGATAAGATATGAAAAGAATAAATTTTAGCCCAGTTGATGATTTAAATAATCGAATAGTAGTTTAAAAGTTTTCATCATTTTCTTGTTGCTTGTTTTTTTTTTTTCTTGGTTTGCTTTTTTGTTTTGTTTTGTTTTTGTTTTTATATTCCGTTTTCTTTTTCGTTTTTCTATTCCCCAAATGGTTGTTGATATTTCCGTTACCCAAAAAGTTTCTCACAAAATGTGTGCATGCATAACGGACCATAAACGGTGTTGCCATAATGTTATTATTTCTTGTTTCATTCTTTTTATTGGCAAATAATATAAAAATAGGCACCAACCAAATTAATAGAGAGTGGGAGTAATAAGTTTATAAACATCTGCCTTTTTTTTCTCTCTTAAATTATGTTTTTTTAATAAAGTTTCTTTACCTAGTACATGTATATTGTTTTTCTAACAACTTGGCTAAATACAAAAAACAAAAAAGTGTAAAAAGAAAAACAAGAAAATTGTATTTGTTTTTTAAACTGTTTTCACAATTATTAACATTTTGTAGGGAAGTCGTACAAAATTTTGCTAGAAAAATTGAAATGTTATGTTATGGCATTAATAGGCAAAATCTATAGTTTGTAATGAAAAAAAAAGTAAATAATAAAGTAACAAAAACTTAGAAGTAAATCAATTTATAAAATAGTATAGAAAAGAAAAAAAAAACGCATTGAAAAATATACACGTTGTCTCATTACTAAAATGGAAAAAGGTATTGATGCACCAAGATTTTAGAGTGAATTTTGTTATGGATTTTCTTTTTTAATATTTTATAGCCTAAATAGGTAAAGCAAATAAATAAAAAAAAATAAACATAATTTTTATACGGTATTGCTATGTATATGATAAACTAGTTTTAAAATAAGATTTACTTTTTTAATTTTTCTTTCCTTAATTAAGTACTTTCTTAAAATGGATTGCCATTGTGCAATTAACTAAATGCTTAGAGAACGTAAACTGAAATTAAACACGAGTTAATTTTAATCGATTTTCTAAACCTCTATCTTATTATCCGTTTTGCTTTGGGAGAAACTACAACATTATCCCCTGTTACACTAAATCAACTTTGTTGTTAACACTTTAGTTTAAGTTAGGCTAGGATAGATGGCGTAACCACACATAAAAACATATGTATGTGTCTCCCCAGAATTCTGGCACAAGAGCTGGGCAATGACACATTAAGAGACAGGGGATATCCTCCTTCTACTCCCAGTCGCAACTTTCGCGGGAATCACGCGAGAGTATGTCCCGTGAGGGCAGAGACCATATAATAAACATGAAGTTTAGAGAGAAATGTGAAATGTTTCATCCTCCCATGGTTAAGATTCGGCCAGCTCAGGGAGTGCTAGCCAGCCTACTCGTGACCAAGGCGACTCCTATACACAGATCGCAAAGAGAATTTTCCGGTCATTGTGAACTCAAGGAACATTTGTAGAAAGTTAAATACAATTAGCAGATACTCGGATGAGAAGAATGAATCTCCAGAATACATATTTGGTGAGGTGTTGTGGTTGTGAGGTGTTAATGCAATGAGCTAAAATATTTTGGAATCATATTGGATAGCAAACTAAACCGGAATGCGAGTATACACAGTGCAGAACCACTAAGGCAGTATGAAATTGTTCTTTATTGTTGCAAGACAGTAATAGGCTTAAACTATGCTATCAACCCTTGAAATATCTGGAGAAAATTAAGGTAATAGTGATCATGATACTTTTAGATTTATATCGTCTACTTCACCATGAACGATTGGTAAGTGAATTGAAACTCTCCTCAATAATTTCAAACCTCTTCTCTGGATTTACTGATGCCTATCTTGTCACTTTATCCGCAACAGCATGATCTATTTTGTTGATCTTACAACGTTAAGGGCCATTATTACAACTTGCCGTTAAATTTGGGTTTAGTTAAAGGTACCTTTAGCTAAAGGGAACTGTAAAGTTACCTTTAACTGATTTTCGTTATTACAACTTATACAGATAAAATAAAATTAAAATATGGCAGTGCCGGAGCAAAGTCGATAAAACTGCTCAATTAAACAAGTTTTTTTTTTAACGCAGTGGCAACAGCGGACTTTGTTTTTTTGTTGTATATGCTCATTTTGTGTAAATTTGAAGTTGCCATATCGAAAATAGTATATGATATGGCAAGTTCAAACATAAAGTGACCTTTAAATGTTAAAGGTAGGATGATCTTCCCTTTAGCTTAACGATCACTTCTATTTTATTGGGTACTCATAATAATGAAAAACAATTTATCTGCCCGTTAAAATCCTCCCTTTAGTTAACGGGAAGTTGTAATAATGGCCCTAAGTGTTATCAGATTCTGTACATAATCAGTGTTACTCTTGAGCTCTGCGGTATATGCTTCCAGACCTGTTTGTAAAAAAAAAATTATTTTATTACAAAAAAATGTCCAAATTAAAGTAAAATAAATCACAAAAACTGCTATTGAAAGGTCGAAAAACTTAAATTTCTGTATAACAGTTATGTGTAGACCGACAAGATAAAATTTTTTCATAACGGTTATGTGTACACCGAAAAGATAAAAAAATTTTGTATGACAGTTCTGTGTAGATCGATAAAATAAAATCTTTTGTAAGGCTTGCTATTTGCTAATTTATAACCGTCATATGGAGAGCAGTGTATCTCTCTATAATGCCTTAATTGTTTTCAAAAATATATTTTGTTTATAGCATTGTTCACTTTTATAAACATTAGAACAAAATTAGAAACAAAGCAGAAACAAAACATAATTTAAATTAACTTATTTTTTATTCGATGGCATAATTGTTTGATAACTTTTTTATATCACTATCATTAATAAAACAATAACAAAAAACAACATTACAACATACATACATATTATTAATATTAAAAAAATATTAAATTTAAAAAAGAAAATGAAAGCAAAAATGAAAATGAAAATAAAAAATTTATTTAAAAACAAAAATTAAATAAAAATTATTAAAAGCACAAAAGTAATATTAAATTATTAATAAATAAATAACATACGATATAACATACTACCATACATACATACATACATATACAGTAGATTTATAATAATTTTTTAATCAAATAAAACTACAACCAAATATAAAATATTTCTATATCAATGAAAAACAACAACAAAAGAAATAAAAATAATATATTTTGTTTACTAAATTAAAAACAAAACAAAACAAAACATATTAAACAAATATGGGGCTACAAAATAAAATTTAAAAGTATATTTACATACTATATTTAAATGAGAAATGTTAAACAACAACAGAGTAACCAACCTAAATAAAGTTCTAAATAAACTCCACGAGTTAAAACTAAATGAGCTAAAAGCTCTTTTTAAATTTTAATAAAAAAAAAAATTTAACAAAAATTAACTAAAAAACTAAAACATAATGTATCCTCAAATGAAGCCCTCTATAATGAAATACAAAAATAAATAAAAAAAAATAAATTAAAATATTTTTAAACTAGTTTGTATTTAAAAACAAAAACATAAAATAAAAATATACTAATTTTATATAAAATAAATATAAATTATAATTTATATACATACCATTGAAAACAAATACGATAACCATACATATAGAAAATATATTTAAAAAAAAATTTATTACAAATTAGACGTTGCAAAGGGTTATCCGTTTATAGGTTTCAAAAAGTAAATTTATATAAACTACAACACACGTAAAGCTAAGGCTTTTATATCATTATAATACCTAGATTCCCTAGATTTGCCTAAACCATTGTGTACGAAATGCAATATACTCTGCCTCTGAATTGGTTATTGCAGACCACGTTTTCGCAAATTTCGTGCGGTATATCGACATTAAAGGATTATCTGAATGGACGTAACCAAAAAAAGTCTAGAGACGTTAAATCTCATGATCTTGCTAGCTAATTACCATCACTAAAACGTATAATTACCCAACCATAATGGAATTTCGGTAAGCATTTGTATTATCTTCGTATGCTATAAACGAACGTACGTTCCGTGATCATTCGGCTAATTCTAGCTATACTTTCTCTAACAGAAGCTACATTTTTGTCAGTGCTTAAATTGCAATAAAGCACAGAGCTAACCACATCTGTAAACCTTCCAGTGTCTTAAATTTTTTTATAGTCGCTACAGGCGCGATTATGAAGACCACAAACAACCCCTAATGCTAACTCCTTTTACAAATCATTCGGTTGTTAAACGATCCCTATTCATAAGTAGCAAACCTGCCACTAAATAAATTACACTTCAGATTTTAATAGCTGAAACCACTAAATGGATAACCCGTTACTAATTAGATCGCTTTAACATCATTGCTTTGTTTTTTTTTTTTTTGTATTTCAAAAACATATTTTGTAAAAATATTTCCCATGGTGCAAAGAAGAGAATGATAACTTCATGTTTAAATAGCAATACGCGTAAAGAAAAATGTAGAATATGGAAGTCATCCAATTGAAATTTTGAGCTACTTTTTTAATTTTCCCACTAGGATTTTTTTTTTAATTTCCCACTCTTTTAAAGCGATCTAATATACCATATTCATAAATATAAAATTGATTTTAATAAATACAAAAATAAGAAAAAAAAGAAGAAAATATATTAGCATAGCATAACATAACCTATAAAATTAATAAATTAAAATAAATAAAAAAATTTTAATAGTTATTTATATTGTATATGAATATACGTACATTATATTAAAAAAAATAAGAAACAATTCCGTTAAACCATTAAGTAATTAATAACAACAAAAATTTATAAATAAAAAAATTATTAAAAAAACAAAACAAAAAAGGAAAACCGTAAACTGCTTTAAAACATACAATGCCACTAAATATAGAAGAACAGCAACTTAATATACTATAAAATTAAAATATATTATAAAAAATAAATAAAATTATAAATATTTAGTAAAACAGTAAACACAAATACATATACATAAATATTTATATACATATATATATTGATATAGATATATTTATTGTTTTAAATTAATAATTAAAAAACAAACTAAAATTAATAAAACTAACAGGCATAATCATTAAATGTTTTCTGAAAACGATACCAAAGAATAAACCAAACCAAACAAAAAAAAAAAAAACAAAAATACAAGCAACAACAGCAACAAATAAAATACATATTCTACAAAAAACAAAAGAAGAAAAAAAAAACATAATAAATAACCAAAACAATAAAATAATAACAGTAACAACAGCATTAAATCATTATGATATACTCTAAAAATGAAAAATGTACACGAAAAAAAAATTAAAGAAAAGCATAAACAAACTAACAATTGATTAATTATTGTTAAACAAAAAAGGAAAAATAAACAACAATAACAGAATTGTAAACAACAAAAAAAAACAATACAAGTGTTTTAATTTTTCTACTTCTTTTTTTTTATACAGCACTATGGGTATCAACATAAAAATATGGCAATACAGGACGTATAATTAATAAAAAATCAAGTGCCAACAGCAGCACACTCTCATAATCTCCATTAAGCTTCTGTACATGTGTGTACGTGTCAATGTGTGCACTCATAAGTATTCAAGTCATATCCTCTCTATATCTTATTGTTTTTGTTGTGCTCTTACTTCGATTTTGATTTGTTTGTTTACATTTTTATTTGTATTTGATTTTGTTGTTGTTTGTGTGTTGCCAACCAACTTCATTATTTGACAATTAATCAAACATGATTTGGCGTTAATGTTCTTTATGCGTTATAATCAAAGTGACCAGAAAAAAAAGACAAAAAGCGAAAGAGAAAAAAAGAAAAACAAAAAGAAATTGTGATTAAATTGTCACTTTTCACATTAACAAAATTTATTTGAACTTTTTTAATACATAAATTAAATGTTGTCATTAAGCCAAATAGGTTTTTACGCACTTTCTTGTCGAATAAAAGAAGAAGAAAGAAAAACGAAAACATATTCTTAATCCAGCAAACATTTATATCTACACACAGTGTCGCCAAAAATAATAGTCACAATAACTTCATACCAATTATCGTGTACCCTTTTGAATTCCTTCAAATCGAAAGACATATCCGTAGAATTTGTATAAAGTTTAAATGGAGTTTGATAAGATACAGAAACGGTCAGGCGTTATCGTACTGGAGACTTTGTTGATTTTTAACCCGTTGCATATGACAGTGAAGATAGGAGTGATAGAAACTATAGTTAAGAAAATGGGTCACATATCTGACACGAGATTCATCAGGGGTATCGTGAATAGATAAATCGAATAAGTGAGAACTTCTTAACTGTTACATACATATATAATTGGTCATTACAACCCTTTGGTCAGGACTACGATCTAGCTTCTCAAACCACATATGTTGTCTGTGTTAATTTTATACAGAAATGTCACCTAGACAAAATCAGTAAACTCTATGATTGTGTGAATGCTATGCATACTATCTTAGGAGACAAACCATACTTTTGGGTAGAACAAGGATAAATAGTGGGACAGGAATGAAACTCGGGAGTATCTTTAATCGGCATCGAAAGATGTCCTCAATTCTACTTGAACAGGAAGTACCGTCTGACTGAGGGAGATCGCCATCCGAGTAATAGGCTTATAACTTGACAGATGGAGTCGTTGACAGTTCTCTACCCAATTGTCACCTGGATAGAATCAGTAAAATTTACAATTTTGGGAGATGCTTTGCTGCTTACACTTTGCTATGCTTAATTTGCTATTATGAGGTAAACTCGACAATAACATAAGACTGTATAACATAGACTGTATAAGATAAATGAGCTGGTTAAGAATAAAGGGATCATATTCTGATGGTTCGCAAGTCATGTAGGAATGAACAGACAGATGCGCTTGCGAAGAGGGGACTGACAGGGCCACAATCTTCCTGTGGAATGGGCGAAAGAAAAATCGGAGACAGGATAAAACTTCTCTCAATCCAAATGGGTTGATACAATATAAATTTTTATTGGGTAAGTACAATAAAAAAGTATTGGATTTTTTATTAGGCTATCCAGGAGTAGACTGAGGATATTAACGGTTTTTTAAACAAGCACTTTAGACTCAAACTACATTTGTTCTGAATATCGTATGGTTGTGGTACCCTCGCAAATAGTTTCCGAAGTTCAGGCTATTACTGAAGAAAAACATACGCTATTTAAATTAGAGATAGAGCCTTACACTATAACAAGGTTATGCAATATTTTAATTTGACTTTCTAAAGATACTGGTGACTGCTTACAAGCGTTTAACTCAGTGTAATATCCGTATGATGTTTAACTTGCTGTCAGTAGAAGTAGTTTCAATGCCTTTAAGAATAGAGTTTAATTTCGTAAATCTTATAAGCCTACCTAGTATCAATGAAAGCTTCATTCACCAGAGAATCTAATTCTAGCTCCCCTCCTCTATCTCTGAATTACTACAACTCTCCAGAAGTTGTTTTGAGAAAGCTTCAGTCTTATCGTTTAAATTCTTGTAATGCGATAGCCGTTATGTTTAAAGACAAAGAATTTCCCAGAGCATAAAGACCCCAGATCTGCGGTGCTATAATACTTTCGGGTCCCAGATTGACCAGGATGTATGTCTTAAAACTGTCTCCAAGTAAGTATACCAAATATTCGACAATAGAAAGGACGGTAAACCCTTTACCTTAGTATAATCCATCATTTTGTAGAATATACCTAGTCACAACATCATAATGAAGTCGTACTGAGGCAAAAATGAAGAAAGTGGGCTGTCAAGACTCTGGGAAAAATACACTCGGATTAGTGCATAAAGAGTTTTCTTATTTTCATTTCAAAAGCCGTATTTTTAAATTAAAAATACGTTACCGTAACAGTTTTAAAATTTTGTGCTGGCAATGCCTTAAATCTACATCGACCAGTTAATATAAATTGTAGTATTAAATCATATTTCAGTTAATCACACTAAATGAACTTTAGATTACAAAAAAAGCTTTTGAAAGTAATTATTTTTTATTTATTTTATTTTTTTTTAATAGACTTTTTTATAAAAAAAAATAATTAAAAAGATTGCCCATTCATATTAGTACGAATTTAAGCAACTGTGTGTGGTGTTGTTCGTTATCTGTGCAGCCAGTCAGTCGTGTGTGTTTTTCTCTTTAATTTCCTACAATAATAATAAAATATTTATTTGGTTTACAAAAAAAAAAAATTGCGGAAAATCAAGAACTTTAATCAGCATTAAATAATTCGAAAAATAAAATTCATTAATAATAAATAATATTTTAATAACACAATAAAACTAATCTTACATAAACAAATACAAATAAATGTGCTTAAAAGGGTAACAATAAAATAAAAACGAAGGTGCTTTTCCTTGTGACGACATTGACACATAATTTTTAATTATAAATCATACGAAACAAAAAGAAAAAAAAAATCACACCAGTGTTCCTAATTCAATTACATACACACAACCATCCTCCTCAGCCAGGCATACAATTCAATCTTCTTTATGAAAAACGTAGATGTGGAGCAGCGAAACATTACTTAAAAAGAAATCATAACAAAAACAAAGAAAAGATACGCAAAAGAAAACCAAACCAAAAGTACTGCGAATATTATAAGAGAGCGTGCAAATTGACCATTATACATTACACTTGAGGCAGCAAGTACATGGTAAAATAATCATCATCACAATAACAAAAATAATAACAATCAAACAACAACAACGACAACAGAAAACAGAAGGAAAATATAATATTTCGTCATTCCTATTTTCGTCGTCAATTCGATGAAAGAAGAAAAATCGTATCAATTCGAATCGCAGTAAGAAGAAGTCATCATAATCAAAACACACTACAACCCAACAATTTCAAATTCAAAACACTTTGAGAGTCCAAAGACTGATAGACCGAAACAGAGAGTGAATGTGCGAGAGTGGGATTACGTGCAGCTAAATAACTTAAACTAAATCAAATCGAATAATTACAAAACAATAACAAATAAAAAAAAAGAAAAAAGAATTTGTATTTAATAAGAAATTTGCATTATTACATCAATTACACAAATTTCAACAAATTATTCAACCATGGCCCAGGCAACAGCTACTGCAACAAATACGAAAACTGTTGCTGCTGAAGCAGAGTTGGTGTCTTCATCACCTTTGGCTGGTTTCAATATGGACGATATTAAACATTGTTTTGAAAATTTAATTGTTATCGATGCAGGCGCTAATCTAACCAATAAAAAATACAGCCGTGATCTGGACTCGGTCATTCAACGAGCTAAAGATGCCGGTAAGTGAAATATGACAATAAGCCCAAGGAATTTTTCATACAGATTATGTAGAGACTAGGCATGTATGTATGTTGGATTGTGTTGTATTGTTTTTGTATGTAGAGCGTAAATGAAAAAGTAATCATTGTGATGATCAATGATGACATTTTTTGGTACCTTTTAACAATTGGTTTTTAGTACTTTTTCAATTTGTATTGAATTTGTATAACGATATGATACTACGATAGATCAGTCTTCTAATTAGCTGGAAATTTCTTGGTTAAAGAAACTGAAACAAAGTAAAGAAAATGAAGAAGTAGTCTAGAGAGACTTTTTGACAGCTTAAAAAGGAAAGAAAGAAAGAAAATAAAAACGATGCTTTAGATAAGGGTACACAACATAGGCTACTATCTTTTCTTCCATTTAAAACACCTACGTGTTGTATAACGGGGCAGATCATTTGCTTTAACCAAAGTTCATTGGAATGGCCCACGCATTGCGTTTGTTGTAACAGCTCTACTTTGCTGTTGCTGGCAAGGTGGGGTGTGATTAGTATAGATGTCGTTCTGTTGATATTTTTTGGTCGTCTAGAAATTAAGTTCCTTTGAAGAACACATAGTCTAGGTCAGCCGCATAACGTCATCAAGCAGTACAAGGCTATAACCCATTTTCTTTGTCATAACTGGCGTTGCCTGTACACAGGGAAAAGTTTCTGTACATAGTACCCTTTGGATGATGTATCTGAGCTAGCATCTATGGACGTGAGCAGGCTCTTTGTATTTGATAGACTCTGATAAAGGATTCAGCGTGTCTTGTTTATGCTCGTTGTTTAATACTGATCTCATTTTAAATTTGACTGATACTTTTTTACAATTATGTTTGTAATTCCAGCATTCTTATACAATATTATTTTTCTAACGGTTGATTGGTTAATAAAGGTCATTGGGTCATGCTACTATCCTGGCCTATGTATCAGGAGATTTATATTAGTTTCTATTGCTACTGCCAAATGTAAAAGCAAGCAATATTGAAGTGGTGTACTCTTGGTTCTAATGAAAACGTTGCCTAAAGATTTTTGAAAAAAAAACTGTATTTTTAAAATGCATACAATAGAAGCTTTTATCACAAAATATATTAGTAAAGCAACCAAGACTGGCTTAAATTAAATGGTATTTTAAAGTATATTCATACGTAATAACTAAAACTTGCTATTATTGCCTTGAGAAGTATGAGAAGAATACACAATGAATATTAATTATCGTATGGTTAAGAAATTACAACAACTAGACACTGTATTAGGAAGCATGCTGAAGAAAGAACACGTTCTTTCTTTAAATATTATGAACTTTAATAATTTAAATAAATAAATAAAGCTAAATCGGGTATACCAAACCGCAACTGGTTGTAGACGTATAGAAAGAAAACAAAACAATGGAAAATGGAAATAGAAATAAAAACCAAAGTAATGAATAAAATTAAATAATTTCAAATGATGAGAGTTTATACCCTCCCTTATGGACTTAACACTTGATTTTTATTTAAAAACCATCGTTTCAAGATGGAAACGGCAGCTACAGTATAAGAGCATTTCGTAGTTATTAAAACATAAATAGCTTGAGACTATGAGGCTGTCAGTTTATAGTTTATTACAATTATTCAACTGCTCATTATACATATAAAAAATTCATAGTGTCAGTTGTTGGTCCACGATAAATGGAATGCCTTGTTTATTTAATAAACACACGTACATACATATATGTATTTTAAGAAAAAAATTCTTTTGAAAAATTTTTTATTTTGTATTCCCATTCAAAATTGTTTTCAAAGAAAAGATTTGCCACCAAGAGTTTCCCATGTGGATACGATTTTGCTTTTTAATGGTATAACTAGAGCAAATCTGCAAAGGAAAAAAAATCTCCTGTCCTGTTTAGGCAAAAGATCATTCAATAATTTTTCCATGCTTTTGGAAAAGAAATCGTGGAACATAAGCTAATTTATAAAAACAGTTTTTAAGTTGACTACTCGTCCATTTTAGCGTGACTTAGCCCTGATACTTTTCTGTCTACTAGACTTTTTATTCTTCTCCGTAAAACACGAATTCAATAAATTAAGCAACAATTTTTACACATTAATTTTGTATTCCATTAAACAAAGCAGATTTTTTTTTCTTTACATCAGAAAAGTACTCTTCACTCATCTCCAACGTACATGCACATGAAAAAGAAAGAAACAAGAGCCATTGAACGTCTTCATACGATAGTTTGTTATGTCTTTTAGGGCGTCGTCTAGTGCGTAGGCGATGATGTGACCTCTTATAAGTTTTTTTGCTGTTCTCGTTGCTGTTGTTGTTGTTGTTGATCGTCATCATTTATCTGTTGATCTGCATTCCATTCCTTTGTTCATTCATCTTATATGTAGTATCTCTATTATATTGTATTATATTATTATATTATATAACCAATTAAAAGTATTCCATTTAATATACCATGAAATTGATAAAAAAAAATGTATGACTTTCGTTTATTGTTTACATATGTTTTGTTTTACATATGTTTTGTTTCTTGGTTTTATAGTCTCTTATAATAGTTTTTTTGTTGGTTCTTCTCTTATTTTGTTATAAAGTTCAGGGAAAACATTAAATATTTATGTTTGCTTTATTTCTTCTACACCACAGGCGTTCAAAAACTTATGGTACCCGGCACTTCAGTGAAATCAAGCAAGGAAGCCCTTCGTTTATCCCGCATTTATCCCGATTTTATTTACTCGACTGCTGGCATACATCCACACGATTCGAAATCAATCATCGAAGATCCAAGTAGTTGGTTTGAATTCCAAGAGATTGCCGCCTCACAAGAGTGCGTAGCAATTGGACCTTGCGGCTTGGATTATCAACGTGATTTTTCCGATCCCGAGTCGCAAAAGGAAATATTCGAAAAACAACTACTATTGGCATGCAGTTTGGGCAAATCGATTTTAATACACGAACGTTCAGCCCAACAAGATGTCCTCGATATACTAGACAAGTATGTTCAATTACACGAATTATGTCGTTTTTTTTTTTGTTCATTAATTAATGGATTTTCGGTTTTTGTATTTTAGATTCGAGAATTTGCCACCGGTGATTATTAGAAGCTTTATGGGCACTGCTGAAGAAGCCATCAAATATTTGGATAGAAGGTTCTATATCAGCTTAACTGGTTATTTATGCAAGGTAAGTAAATATTGTTTGATAAAGTAAATGTTTCCTTTTTGTTTATCTTAGAAATATGTATGTACTGTATGTATGGATGTGCATTGTGTTTATCTAGATTTGAAAATTTATTTATTTCACAAAGCAAATTGTTTATCATTTGCATACATTGAGTATTCTTTTATTAGAAATTCATTCAAAAATTTTTATTGTTTATTGGAAAGTAATTAAAATCCTATAAACATTTGCAAATAATTGAAAAAAATTAGAAGAAATCTTTATGCTGTTATTCTAAACATCCAATAAAAATCATATTGATGTCTTAGATATAATGATCAGCTTAGCATATGTACATCAAACGGAAATAAAGATCTTGTCATAGTACTTCCCCATGTGGATGTATGCAACATAATCCTAACGTGATCCCAATGATGACCTGATGAACACTTGCTCTTAATCGCTTTCGAAACATACCGTAGCTCTTGCAGACTTAAAATGCCGTCGAACGTAAATAGAAGCTGGATCGGACATTCTCCAAGAATTCTTACTCAATTTTACTATTCAGTTCGTATTGGCGTTCTTGCAAATTTAGTCAATCCAGATTGCCACATACGACTAGTAGGCTGGTGTGACCTTCTTACGTTTACGTTCTAAACGGAAACACGAGGAACAAATCGCTATTGGGTTTTAGTTTTTAGAGGCGTTGAAGTAGTGGTTGCGAAACGTGGAATATGGCACCGCGCGATTTCCAGTCTCTTCAGGTATTCGTTAACAAATGCCTGCGTAGAATCATGTGTGTGTACTGGCCTTCCGTAATATCCAATGTCCAACTCTGGTCAGATACAGACCAGCAACCAATTGTGAAGGAAATAAGAAGACGCAAGTGGGGATGGACTGGGCACACTCTTCGAAAGCCATTAGACGACATAACAAGGAATGCCCTAGACTGGAACCCCCAGGAAAGCAGGCGCATCGGACGACCATCGTAAACTTGGAAACGCCAAATCATAACCGAAATATCCAAACTACGTATACAATGGAACGAAGTCAAACATCGCGCTGATGATCGAGCTCATTGGAAACAACTTGTTGAGGCCCTATGCTCCCTAGAGGAGTAAAAGGAACATATATATTATATATGAAGTAGTGGGTTTTCCTCGAAATTTTCAGAGTTATTAGCCTCTGCAGTTTTATAAGTTAGCATTACATTAGTAACATTTAAGCACGAATAATAAATATTAAGGCATTATGAGGATCTAAAAAGAATTGCTAATATTGACGAAAGACCATAGAACGTTAGCGTTTATTAAAAGCCCTATATTATTGCTAATATTGTTATTTTAAAAAATGTTTTATCTTTTTTTAAATCCATTTTTTTCTTCTTCTTCTTTAATAGGACAAATCAGATACTGGCGTACGTCGTCTACTCGATAATGGAACCTTACCCTTGGATCGTTTATTGGTTGAAACTGACTCACCATTTATGTATCCAAATACAAGAGCTTCAAAGCTACCACAACACGTCAAGACTGGCATCACAGAACGTTCTCTATTGTACTTACACAGGTTAGCACTACAAAGTGTTTGTATTATTAAAACATTTGCTTTTATTCATACATTATCCTCTAAATTCCATGTAGATATTGTACATTTCAACGTAATGAGCCCTGTAGTTTACCTGCCATTGTGGAGATGATAGCTGCCTTTATGAAAAAGACCCCAGACGAAGTGGCCTTAGCTACGGCATTTAATGCTTTAAAACTTTTTGGTCTTTCTTAAATTGTTTTACGAACAGCAGGCAGACATTAAGTGGTGGACGGCTGAGTTAGGTAAGGTTAAGGGTGTGATGCTAAGTTTTACAACGACAATTTGATTTATGAAATAAGTGCCAAAAAGAGAATGCATGTATTACGACAGAAACACACTAGTTTTTTTTTTCCTTAACACACACTTTAAATTGATTAACACTTTATTAGATTTTATTTTTTTTTATCACTTCTTCGTTTTCATTTGCTTAGCAAAACAAAAAAAAAAATTTTAAGAAAAAAAAAACATTAAAACAAAACAAAAAAAACAAAAATACGAGACTAAAATAAAGTGCCTTAAAAGAAACTACAAAAAAAAATTGTAAAATCAAACAAAAGAATTTAAAAAATAATTAACAGCTACAACTACCACTTGAAATGAAAAGAAATGAAAACTTTAATTTTAAGTTTGTAATTCTAAAACAAATAAGAAACAAAACAAAAACGACGTCTTATTGATTGTGCTGTAGACAAAGAGAGTCAGTCACAGGCCACAAGATAAAGACGATAATTAATGTTATTATTATTATTATCATTATAATTTTTTTATAAATATTATTAAGTTTATTTAACAACAGAGAAGAGAAATGTTTAAGCATTTAAAAGCAAAGTTGCAGTAAAGTTGCAGAGTCTTATGAAAAATTAACAACAATTTTGCTTTTAAATGATAAGCAAATAAAACATGGGTTTATGAAGTGTCTGTGAATACCTTAAAACAAAGCTTAACTTCAGTTCATAGCAGCTGCAAATAGATTGTATTCACACTTAAATTGATTTCACTTTGTTAAACTGTTAAAGGCATTGTTTAAAAACCAGCTGTCAGATCTTCAAAGCTGTAATTTTAATAAACTAAGCTTGCAAAATAAGTAAACACTGTGCTAATTTACCTTAAAGTGTCATGTGCAGTAAGACACTTATACTCTGATTGTATTAAATATAAATCCAAGTTTTATTTGTTTAAAACAAAACAAAAAAAATCGAATTTTTAAGCTTTTTATTTATTTAGTTTAGTTTTAAAATAGAAATATATACCATTCAATGTTATTTTAAATGATAAATCATGCCATTGTAATACATAATGCCAAGAAGATCAGGGTATTGTTTAACATTTAAAATAACTGGCTTTCGAAAGCGTTTGCTATACATAATCTTAGTGTGCTAATTAGCCGCTATTTAATATTGAATTTTATTAAAACAACAAAACACAGCTGCAGCTAGTTTATAACGTATATTTTTTTATTCTTTTTTTTATTTACATTACATACTAAGCTTATATCATTTTATATTTATTATTTTATGCTTTATTTTAATAGATTTATTATTCAAGCTTAAAATCCTTTTTTTTTTATACATATTCTTGTTATGTATTTCCAATATTTCCTGTTAGACATTTGGAATATAATTTTTTTTTTCCTTTCCTAAGTCGTAATGCTTGAAATATCGAAAACATATACGGAGGACATATATTCGAAAGAAGTTTTTTAAGCTTGAAATTTGAATTTTTTTTTTATTATTTATGTAAATAATTAAACAGCTATTTATTTAATATTTAAAACATTTTTTTTTATTGATTGTGTTCTATTTTTGTATTAGAAAAGTTTATTTTTTTATACTAACAAGCCTTATATAGTTTTTTTTAATATACAAAACAAAACTAAAAATGAATTACTTCTTCTAGTGCTATATACATACATACATATACATAAATAAATATTATATAGTAATATATTTTTATATATGTTAATGTTAACCTGAAATTGAACTTGAAGAGATATGCATACATCATACATAAATACATACATAAACACATACATACATACATTACATAAATATTTAGTTTTGTAAGTTACTCTCATTGATAATCATTCATGCCTTATGATGATGATTGATACGCAAATTGTGATCATTATATAAAAATCAAAAAAAAAAAAAAAAACCTATTTATTTTTCTTTTTTTTTCTTCCAAGACTTTCTTTTACAATTAAATATTTGTTTTATATTATAAAGCAAAGCCTTTGCTTATAAGCGCCTTAAAAAATGTTAAGAAAATTAATTAAATCATTATTATTATTGTTAAAAAAAAGAAGGAAATTAATTTAAAAGTTTTAAAAAATATTGCTTATGTATATTATTTTTATATAAATATTTAAATATACTGTTTGTTATCATATCCTATCACATTTATTATATATTTATTAAGCCTTGAAAATCTGTAAGAAAAAAAATATTCACTATTTGAATTTAAGTCTTCTTGAATTGTGTTAAAAAATGATTATGAAATATATATACAATATCGTATTGCAATACTTTAAATTTGTTAATAAAACTGAAATCAAAATAATTTGTAATAGTTGACTTTCGTTAGTTTAATGACGTAATTAGCAATAGTAACAAATACAAAAAATCTGCAGGTCGTATTAACCATTATTTATGTTCGTCATAAAAAGGGCAAATAATAGAAGCAAAAAAAAAATTTAAACAGGATGGAGAGTGTGAAACGAAAGTGCGGAAAACTAAACAATGAATGCCTACGCTTCTACCAACTCTATCTCATTAAAAGCTCAGCAGATTCCAAATATTGATTGATATTAAATAGGCAATTCAAACCGTCAAAGCAACTCTTCCAGATTATTCAAACTTCTCCTGTAAAGAACAGGACAGTCACAGAGGAAATGCTTTATATTGTTCAACTCCTTCTCATCTTCATACACGCTGCAGAAATCTCACACCCTTTCTGCGACGCAATGACCCATAATGAACCCGGTCTCTAGTCGCACGTTGAACTTAATGGGTTCCAACAGCCTGTCTGTTCTACTACCATGAATTATGGGCAAGGGTTCTAGCTACATAACACTCCAGTCTATCCTGTCTGCGATTTTGTTCCATCTCCCTATGAGTCCATCTTGTTATCCACGATTGTAACTGCAACGTGACATCGCATTGACACAAAATGAACCCAGTCTCTAGACTCGCGTTGGGCTTAATTGATCCAACAGGCTAAGGCTTCTAACGACACCGCCCCCAATCTATCCTTTCAGCTCCATCCTCCCATAGGGTGGATAACAGATTGAGATTCAAGTTACAACCCAATCTTGTGAGTGCGTCAGCCCACTCGTTCCCATTAACCTAACAAAGACTGACCCACTCCAGCCCAAAGACTCCTATGGAGTACTTACAGTTACGAACCACTTTCAACTTTACAACGTAAGATTCAGTGCCTTCAGTGCAACTTGACTGTGCTCTGACAAGAGATCAGCCACGACTTATAGACCCTTTAAGAAAAAAAACTTATTGACTTATTTGGAAGGTAATATACGCCTCTCTCATGGAACCCTTGTACTTGTTGGCAAATACAATCGATTTTCACAAGGTTCGCTAGAGAAAAAATGTTCCAAACAGAATCACTAAAGACAAGAACAATAATAACGAAGTGTTTCTCAACGTCTGTTAGCTTCGATGAATAAGCAAGTATGAATGTATTGTCCAGACTTTAAGGAAAGACTGCAAGCAGATTGATAAAACCTGTCCAATGAAATAACCTCCGGGTACAATGAGATGAGGACGTTCAACAAAAGCCGAATGGAATGTATTTTTCTGAATGAATATTTGCTTGGTGTATATTGGAAGATCCCGATTCATAATCCAGTCGAAGAGGAAGCACTGAATATACTTGCATGTTTGCATTCTAATTTCGTCGTTGTTGTAATTTTTCCAATAATTTAATTAATTTGTTATCAAATCGTCGAAAGCTTTTGAAACTCGACACATATTGCAAGCAGTTCTTAGCTGTACACAAGGACACAATTGCTGAGAAAATCTTGGTAATGTGTGGACTGCATATTTATATAACTTATATCGCCTAATGGTATATGTTAATCGATTCCGGTGACTTATTATTCACAGCAAAATACTACAAATTTAAATTTCTTATTAGCAAACTAAATTTGTTCTCGAAACATTCGCAATGAGTATGTATTTATTTTTGAAATTTTTATTCAACTATACGTTATTGTTCGTTTTAATAATAAAATAAGTAATTTCCATATTCGAAAGATTAAAAATATACAAAATATTTACTACAGACTTAATTATAATAGAACAAAAGCTTTTTTTTTTTTTTTTTTGGTTGTTTCTTTTCTAAAGAAAACGCTGAATTTCATTGTGCTGTTCGAACTTTTTGAGTTGATGTAAATTATCCCACCAAGGTTTTAAACGATTTTTCAAAATCAATTGAAACCACGGTGTCAAAGGGGCATCAAATGTTTTTATCTCTTCATCAATATTCTGACGCTTTATATAACGAACTTCGCTGACTTCATTCAAATTTGGATTAAGATCAACATCTTTTTGTAAAAATAGAATATAATCGATCTCATGTTCACCCCATGTACCATCGCCAGTATTGGCATAATGTATCCTGGTCAAATAATGGAAATATTCGGGTCGTATTTGATTGGTGGGTATGCCCAGTTCATAGTTCAGACGGCGTTGAGCAGCTTTTCGTATACCAAAGGCATTAAGTTCTTCACGTTCGACCTCAATATCATACAAAGGATGACTACAGCAGGCATTTGTATAGGTATCGGGAAAGGTAATCTATGGGAAATATACATGCAATTAAAACAATGATGCTGATGATGAAATGGTAACGTTTTGTATCACATACCTTGTGTTCCGATCTCCTTTGGACTAACATTTCACCTTTGGTATTAAAGAGGAACACTGAAAATGCTCTGTGTAATTTCACTTCTTTGGTCTCGCTGTTTACACGATGACAGTCTGCCTTTGTGCTAAATCCTATGGCCTTATCATTTTCATCAACCAGTATACACTGCTCCTTAAGGGCCTGTAGCTGTAGTGCGTCATATTGTTTTGTTAGGTTGTCTGTTTTTTTCAGCGTAGCAGAGGCCACGCATGTTCGTAGTTGTGCTTTATTTATTTGTTGGCAAATTGTTCTGGTCAGTGCTGTCAACATTTCACCCGTTTCTGTTTATCTGTTACAAGCGCAATTGAAATCTGGCCAAGGTGATGTTTTTTATTTCTTTTGAGAAGAAGGTATGTGATAAGAGAATCGATTGAAAATTGTCAACACAACAGATGTTTAGGCAAGGTTGTAAAAAAGGGGAACAACATAAAATTATTCAAACAATGATTTCGATAACTTTTAGAAAATTATATGCTTAGTTTTTATTTAATTAATATTGACTAATTTTGCATTAAATAATAATTTTCGTCATTTTATACATTAGTATGAGTCCTCTTAGCTCGCCGGTTATTATATAATATATGGATCATGGCAGTATCTTATTAAAGCATCTTCCCTTCAATAAATAAAATTTTTCTCCGTGTACTTTCCATTAGTTCTGAGCAGAAAACTCATCCTATCTGCTACTATTTTTTTGCAACTCTAAGTGAGTAATGTAAAAATTTTATCATATTGCAGAAAGAGAGCGCAGTGTAGTGTAATTTTTCTTGGCTCTGAAAACAAAACAAATTATTTGCAAAATAATGGTAAAAATACGCCCTTAAATATTATTTAACGATTGTTTAATTACTAAATTTTATTTTTCCAATTAGATACGCTTCATTTTAATACAGAATCGGGCTGGTAAGACCCGTTTGGCCAAATGGTATATGAGTTTTGATGACGATGAGAAACAGAAACTCATCGAAGAAGTTCATGCAGTGGTCACCGTGAGGGATGCCAAACATACAAATTTCGTAGAGGTATTCGTAAATAAATATAAAAACAAAAGATTAAAATTTTATTAAATGTGGCATTAATCATTTACAGTTCCGCAACTTTAAAATTGTTTATCGCCGCTATGCGGGGCTATACTTCTGCATATGTGTGGATGTCAACGATAACAATCTTTGTTACTTGGAGGCCATACACAATTTTGTCGAAGTGTTAAATGAATATTTCCACAATGTGTGTGAGCTGGATTTGGTATTTAATTTCTATAAAGTGTATACAGTGGTAGATGAAATGTTCCTCGCTGGCGAAATAAGGGAGACATCGCAAACCAAAGTACTAAAACAGCTCTTAACTCTCAATTCATTGGAGTAAAAAGTCCAAAAGAGTCGTATTTTTATGTTTCTTCATTTAAGTAATTGTGGTCCACATTGTCATCATTCCAATTGTGCTAGAACGTGTATGTATATGGTACATACGACTGTTTCTTCACGGTATTGTTTAAATTCTAATACTCCTCGACTAGGACTCTTCTCTCGTAAATCTCTGGAAAGCCTTTTAGGACGAAATCGAAACTACTCAACCGTATATTGTATTGTGTGCAAAATTATAATAATAACGTAAGGATAAAGCGTAAAAGATTTTCCCCAAAAAAATATCGTTCAAATATTTAAATATTAATATTGTTAATTTAATCAAATATATGTATTATATGAAAAACAAATTTTTACTGTTAATCACAGAATATATATATGTATATTCTGTGCTGTTAATGTGGTAAACAAATACCTTAAGGTAGTTTGAATGGGACACCCTATACATAAAGCTGCCAGACTTGACTTGTAATTTTAATTCAATATTGATTTGTCAAAGTGAACGCAAATGAATTTCAATGCAATGAGACAATTTGTGAAGGGTTTGCCAACTTATGCTGGATTTGGTTGTCGATTTACAATTGGAATAAAATCTCTGTGCAGAGTAGGCCAATTACATAAAAACAATATATGCATATAATAAATAAAAAATAGATGTGGTCTTATGTTTAAAATTTTTGACCACAAATCCCGCTTCTCAGATTCAAAAATACCATTCAAACGTTTCTTACTATCTAAACAAACCTAAAACAGCCTAATGAAAACATTGAAATTGTTTCATTTAATGTTTGCGCTATACTTAGCATATTTCTGTTAACATATATGATTTTAATTAAGCTTTTCATACATAACAAAATCTATTTCATTACTAGATTTTTACGGTTTCATTTTTAATAATGCAACTCTGTTTTTTTTATAAAATGTACTAAAAAAAATACTGCTAAGTTAAAAATATTAATTTTCACCGAGAAACAAAACAGTTTTTGAATATACAAATTATAAAATAGTGTTTGGTGTCAAACATAATTCGATAATATAAGTTTTTGAACCCATATTTCAATATGGCAGATATGTGATGGGGATAAAGTCATGTGCGCTGTCAACAAATTCAGTGCAAACTATCTAATTGTAAAAATGTTTCTTTTTTACAAGAATTTTACTTCTATATTGCATCTTTTCCTACATAATAATATATAAAATATTATTAACTAATAACACTGTTTACGTTTACATTTTTTGCAACTATTATTTTGTTCTCTTTTGCTTATATACATATCATTCATTATCGATTACTATTTTTATAACGGAAACCAATTACTTTCCTTGAATTGGTTACTCTTGAATAAAGCAACACTGTTGACGGTGATGTGTAAGTCGTCGCCATCTTTTGTTGAAATAAAATTTGCTTTCGACGTAAAGTTCACTTTTTTTTGATAATTACGTTTTAAATATAATAGAAAAAACAATATAATTAATCTTTAAATAGTAAATTTAATCATACTTTCTACTAGAAAACGTTTGAATATTCCTAAAAATTTCCACACACAAAAGTCCAATTCATTTATTGTCCACGTCAAACTGGTGACAAGAGAAGAAAAAACGAAAAGAAAGAAAAAAAAAGAGTGATTTGCAAGACTAGCAAAGAGAACAATAAAAAAGAAAAAATACGTAGAAATAAAATTGTATTTGTGCGAGAACATTCAGAAAAGTTAATAAACTAAAGATTTCAGCAAAAAGTTAATATAATATTTTAACAATAATTTAAATAAATTAAGGAAGACAAAAGCCTATTTTTGTGAGAAAAAAGAAAGACGAAAAAGGAACAACACACAACTACAAAATGTCAGCTATAAATCCAGAATAGTAAGTGAAAAAAAATAAAAAAGAACGGGAAAAATTGTTTTAATTTTTTTTTCTTTATAAACGGTCTAAAAAATCAAAAAGAAACACTTGGGAAAAAATGGTATTCTGCGACGTCATTTTTTTCATATTCTTTGTAGTGTATTTGTTGTTGTATATATGCTGATTAAGTGTTTAAACAACAGCGACGACAACTACGATGACTTCGACAACGGCCCACTCCCTTTTTAGTGTATGTGTATTTTGGGATGTATGGCATGAAAACGACCCCTACAATATTTTAGATAACAGCTAATACAACAACAAAAAAAAATTAATATTAAAGGTTACCAATAATTTAACAAACCGTTGTTGTTATATGTTAGTGTAATTAAAAAGAAAACAAAGTGCATTCATTCAAGTGGTGTTATTTTATGAACACAACCCCCCTATCTTTCACTGTCATGCTCCCTATTGCTCACATTAAAATTTCTTTCGCTTAAAGTTTAATCTCTTCTCGTTTTCAAAAATTTTAGTTGCCATTAATTTTTATCGTGAAGTAGTAAAAAAAAAGTAAACCTTTGTTCTCAACTACTTTTTTATTTTAATTCGTCCCCCTATGCAAGGAAATATACAAACATCCAAGCAACTCTCGTTTACATTCATATAATATTATATTTGCTAAATAACAAAAAAAAAAAAAACAACAATAACACAACTTTAATAAAGGGGCGGATGAGTCACGGTTTTACGTCTAGTTTTGCCTTTATTTCTTTTGCAGTTGTGTTGTGTTCAATTCTGTTTGCCTAGTATTGCGGTGTGTAATTTGTTTTAATTTTCACATATTTCTATTCGATACTACTATATGTTGTTGTTGATTGTTCTAGTGTGTGCCTATTGCTTTTTCCAAAGCAATGGCAATGGCAGCTGAACCACCAACAAAAAACCTTTAATATTTTTATTGTTGTAAAACAAATGGCCGCTTTGACTTCAATACGTAATCATTTTTTTTCTGTTGGTTTTCCATTTTTGTTTTCATTTTTCTTTTACTTTGTTTTCATGTCACTACTCACTACCTGGTCTGCATCATAAAATTCTCTATTTTTATCATCAATTACAAAAATGCATTTTAATTTTCTGAGTAAAAACAAAAAGAACAAAAACTACCTGTGTTGGGCATGATGATCTTTACGAACAAAGATTTGGTAATTCTTCTGCAGTTCATGTACAGTTCCTATAATCAAATTTGTTTATTGTGTGAAGCAGTATTGTTAGTGGAGAAACTCTCAAGGCCTGTGTTGTGCATAATCAAGGACATTTTATTGTTGCCGTTTTTAATGATGAAGGTTATAGATTTTGTGTTACCAAAATAAAATCTCTTTGTTTTTAGGTTAAAAGTAAACAACGAGTATTGGCTGTTGAGCGATACACATCAGATCCATTTCCATATACATACGTACTATGAACATGCATACAAACATACATACATACGTATTATCCGTTTAAAGAAGGCGTGTAAATCTATTGTGCCAAATCAGCTGTGACATTTTATGATCAGTATTCTTCTGTAGGGTACTATAGAAGTAAATTCCAACCAAAAGTTTAGCTTTAGCGGAGTATCTGATTGCATGCCAATATCTTCAATGTTTAATATAACCTTGGTTTTGACATCGTGGCAGTATCTCATACTGTTTGCTAATTAAGTGCCAATTCTCTTAAGTCTTTTGCTCAAGTATAAAACCAACTGATTCCTTATCTATTCGTTATTCTCCAGAGTAGCACCAATTTATCTCGCTTATTCCTCGAACATTAATGCGAAATCTACAGCATTCTGGTATAAGTTTTAAGTAACAGTTTTCTTACTTGGTTGAGAGTAATAATGTTCCACTGTCCATTCAATCATTAGAAAATTAGTTCGGTTTATTCCTTAAGTATAAATGCTTACATGTATTATTTCGGTTTTGTAGGTTATCAGCCTAGTTTGATAGCAGGACTGCCACTTTTTGTTAAACAAAAGACTGTCGAATTTATCTTACTTTTGCCAAAGCCTACACAGTAGTCAGTCTCTTTTACTGTGTTTGATAAGAGTAATATTTCGTTGAACTTTCAGTGAGCGCCAGTAACTCATGTGCGACTTTCCGAGAAAGTGAGAGGTTAAAGTTAGTTTTTGATACGTTACCTATTCGCGTAACCGTTTCTAAAAAAAGAAAATAAATTGACTATCTTTAAAGGTTGTTACTAGGCCTCCAAACAGTAGAGAGTGCATATAAAAACATCCAATATATCTTTTGACAGCGACATGTCTTAGCTATCAGTAAAAATTAATCACCCTTATTCTGGTTGTCGTCATCGACGTCGTCTTGCGTCGACAGTTTCAAATTGGTATTCTGTTTGTCGTTATTGACAGTTATAGATGACTGTCGACACACATTTGGTATTCTGTGAGTCAATACGCTGTCGATATTGTGTTGTGTCGACTCTGATTTTATCGACATCATTTTTGGTAACGACGACAACCAGAATAAGGGTGAATATTCATACAAAATATGTACTCCGAATGGCCATAGCCAGTTTACAGTGCTTTGAAAGCATCCAACTACAGTTCGATTATATTTAGTACGATGTACTCAGTTTTATAAAGGGTCCGCAAAATAACTTTTTTTTTTTGAAAATGCTTTAAAAAAAAACTACTGAATATTTAATAATGGAAATGGTTAATAATGGAAAATAATTTCATTCAAATGGCTGCCTCGGCTGGCCATGCAGTAGCCTACACGATCGGTCCAATTTTTAAGCACATTATCGATTGTGTGCAGCTGTATTTCACTAATGGCTTCACGGATATTGTCCTTTAAAGCGTCAATTGTCTATGGCTTGTCGGCGTAACACTTATCTTTGACGGCACCCCACAAATAATAGTCCAACGGTGTCAAATTGCAGCTCCGAGGTGGCCAAACGACATCAGCTCTGCGGCTGATAATGCGATCTTCAAAAACAGGGCGCAATTTTCGCACACATTCTGCAACATTACCATGATTTTCAAAGTAATGTCGCAATATTTCCCAGCGTTGTTCAAGCGTATACACAACCATATTCGTTCAGCGGAAGGATAAAACTAATTATCTGTCAAATCAGACATGTGCTAAGTGTTACCATTCACGAAGTAAGCACTAGTTGAAAAAAAAAAACGTTAGATGGCGGACCCGATATTTCCTTGCTTGTTCTATGCTATCAAGTATATCTACATCACCTCTGACCTCTTGAATATAGAAAGAGAAAAGCTTAAAACCTTATACCTGTTTTGGACAGTGCTAAGTGTGCTTACAACGAATTCAATTCAAAATTTCTCTGTTTGCACAAGTAACAACTGTCGCTTATTAGACCAATAAAGTCCCTACCAATCCATAAAGCAAGTTAGTTATCGCTAGAGTTTCCGATTTATAAGGGTTTTAGATAAACACATTATTTTGGAGGTGAAATGATTATCTATTTAAGCATTGCACTCCAATGGAAATTTGTTTTTAACAATAACTCAGGTCAATTAGTGCGGGGGATGAGTAGAACTAGAAATATACCTATTAGATGAAGTATAAAACATAGGAATACTGATTATAAACTAAAATTTATCTTTTGTGTCATATTTCTAATTGTTTAACTACTTTGTTTTAAGATAAAAATCTATGTTTTCTAAAATCTAACCTTTCAGATTTTCCCTTTGTTATTACAATTCCTACCTCTTATCAGTAGTTTTTTATTTAAAATCGCTTTGAAAGAAGTACATTGACCTCTTAAGTTGACAAGAAACTTGTTCTATTCGAATTATCATTTGATTTGTCTCTCTTTTGGTTTGAAATGCATTTTAGAAAGGAACTACAATGGGACACTCCTAAATTCCGGATGGAGAGTCAAATACGCGCAAAGCTGAAATAGTACTCAGCTCTGTTATAACTGAAATAAGAAAAGTAGAACAAAAGCGAATCGAAATTTATTTAAGGGACTAGAAATGCGTTAGAGATACTTACTAAACATGTATTCGTTATATAGTATCTCTAATTTATTGTTTCATTTTAATAGATGTGTGTTTCAGTGCGATTATAAAATTGCTATTTTTGCTAAACAATGATTTTCTGGTTTAAACTGCTGTTTGTTAAGATTTCATTTGATTTTTACAACTCGTAGTATGAAAAATATTTATTTATTCGCATCTAATGGTTCAAAAATCATTTGAAAAATATTTTACGGGTATTTTATTTTGCTTTTTGCTTTGATTGCACTTTGTTGTTACTAAACAACACCATTTATATGAGACTTTATAATTGTTAAATAAGAAAATTGTTGCTGTAAACGTGTTGCAAATTTTAATAGACGGACTACAACAACGATGTCATTACTATTCCAAACAAATTTATATGTTATATGATGAGTTTCAATTTATTGTTTATACATAATAGCATACGAGTTGATATTACGCATTAACATTTTTGTTTTTGTTTTCTTTTTCATTCACATGAGCTGAACTGAGCTGAGCAAATATTTCGATTTTGCAATAAATAAATAAAATAAATACCGAAACTTGTAGAGAAACATTTTCAAAAACGAAATTTTCAATAAAGAAATCAGAAGAAAGTGATAATTAATGTTGAGCAGTACATTTTAATGAATTTTTTTTCTATTTTTTATTTTTTAAATTGATAATTTTTGTTTTTATAGAAAATCTATTAGCAAGATATGTATTTTCAGAATGCATTCAAGTCTCATTATAGTATGTATGTACATACATAGTATGTGTGCATAGCTGGTGTTATCGACATCCAAATCCAATGTTATCTTCTATATATATAAAAATGAATGTGTGTTTGTATGTACCTTATAGAATCGCAAACTATACATTTGATCATGTTATGATCTTTAGCAAAGTTGTTGCACATGAGCCGGGGAAGGTTTCTAGGTTGGTATGACCAATTTGCGACAGGTGGCGCCACTGAAAATTAATAAAAATTAATTAAATCGTAAACTGTGTATTTGATCATTTCATGATCTTTAGCAAAGTTGTTGCGCATGAGCCAACGAAGGTTTCTAAGTTGGTATGACCAATTTTCGACAGGTGGAGCCACTGAAAATGACTAAAAATGGATTAAATCATAAACTGTGCATTTGATTATGTTATGATCTTTAGCAAAGTTGTTGCGCATGAGTCGAGGAAGACTTATAAGTTGGTATGACCAATTTCCGACAGGTGGCGCCACTGAGAATTACTATAAATGAATTAAATCATAAACTGTGCATTTGATTATGTTATGACCTTTAGCAAAGTTGTTGCGCATGAGCCGGGGAAGGTTTCTAAGTTGGTATGACCAATTTCCGACAGGTGGCGCCACTGAAAATGACTAAAAATGAATTAAATCGTAAACTGTGCATTTGATTATGTTATGACCTTTAGCAAAGTTGTTGCGCATGAGCCGGGGAAGGTTTCTAAGTTGGTATGACCAATTTCCGACAGGTGGAGCCGCTGAAAATGACTAAAAATGAATTAAATCGTAAACTGTGCATTTGATTATGTTATGATCCTTAGCAAAGTTGTTGCACATGAGCCGACGAAGGCTTATAAGTTGGTATTACCAATTTCCGACAGTACTTCAATAAATGTTCATAATCGAAAACCTCTACATTTTTAAAGTTTATGTGAATTTTTTTTAAATGAACAAAATCAATAAAGTGATTTAAATTTGTTTTAGTTGGAGGCGTAGCAACGCGCGCAGGGTACAACTAGTAGAAAATAAAACCGACTAAAATTTTATATTTTTTTTTGTAGATTAGCATTATCTGGAAATATGCCATTACATTTTTTTTATTTGTATAATATAATGTTTATTTATTTCATT
Organism: Sarcophaga caerulescens; assembly: GCA_927399465.1. Taxonomy (NCBI): domain Eukaryota; kingdom Metazoa; phylum Arthropoda; class Insecta; order Diptera; family Sarcophagidae; genus Sarcophaga; species Sarcophaga caerulescens. Next base: position 9,827,413 of record OV656872.1, read on the forward strand.
ATTGCATGCATTCCAATTAATCCTATGCAAATATAGACAGATTTTTAATTTAAAACTGCTTCAAGCTAGTTTTCTTCATATACAAACATATACAGCAGTTACACTTATTACTCTAGTGGTTGGTTTACTGTGGGGAGAAATATAAAATATTGAAATAAAACGTTCAATTTACTTGTTCTTTGTTTTGAAGTCTTTGGTTCATTATTATTTCACGCGCAATTAATAAATAAATTAATAAAAAATAATAAAATATTTATTTGAATTTCAAAGATCGTCTATGTACTATGTACACTTAACTGCTCTGAAAAACTATTTGCAGTTGGTTTTGTTTTTTAAAACGAAATGTGTATTTGTTAAACATATTTTTCAATTATATTTCGTGTCAACGCATAGTTATTTCTATTGAGTTGTTTTATATTTTAATGCGGTTACGACTCTGTAGAAAAGGAGTTCCTATTCTTTCTGCCTCTTTTAAGCCACCTAAAAGTTGTAGTTTGTATTTAATTTTCTTTTAGAATTTTTCATACTGCGTTGAAGATATGTACCTACCCAGAGTGCATTTTTCTGGACTCTCATCTATCTCATGATCTAACGTAGTTTTTTCTTTTAAGATTTTTTGAAACATGGTTTTTGAAAAAACTTATCACATTGAAACACCAACTTGTGTGTCTTATAAATGATGTTCAGAAGCTTTCGGGGTTGTCGTAGAAACCAACCTTGTCGGAATTGGTTTTGAAAACGATGAGAAAAAATGCTATGGTGTCATGAAAACCGATATTAACGTTTTTATGTTCGAATTGGAACTAATATCGGTTTTAGGTGTCACAGAAACCAAGGTTATCGGTTTTGTTATTGGAAATAAACCAACCAGTTGACAGTTGTCAGTTTTAATAGATTTAGATTTTTTAGCAGCGTATATTGTATATTTTACTGATTGTTTTATAAAAGGAAAAATATTTGTTGTGTTTTTCTTATTTTTTTTAGGGGAAAACATAAAAATAGAACACAAAACACCATAATCATCGAGTTTATGGAAAAATATCCGGATTTGGCAAGGAGATTCACAAAGCGTGATAAGCCATCTGTGTATTCCCTATGGCAACAAATTATTGAAGGAATTTTATATTTGTTGTAGAAATAGTCTCTTGACCTACGTTTTTCATTTTCATTCATTTTCAGCTGGACCCACTGTCGGTAAATATACCGCTCCATGACTTTGATTACAACAGTCAAAATTTCTGATACTGTACTTCTACCAAGGCTTATACATAAATCGTTCCCGACTGATCTTTGATATGACCCTTCTGCTAAAAAGCGAAACGTAGCAGCAAGTTGTAATATCGAAAGAATTTTAGATCGCGACAAATGTTCTTTAATAGTATTAAGTACCATACGAAATGCTTCTTTATTTAAGCGATAATTAGAAACAAATCTGTAAAATATAGTTAAATATGTATATGAGTACAGGAAACTTCCTCCTGATTAAAAAACTTCTTACATTGCCTCCGGCAGCTCCAGTGGATTGCTACAATCTATCAGGATTCTTCTCTTCACTCTCTCTGACCGCTTTTCTTCTAATAATAGAAATATCACTATTGCTGTTGACATTGTATTTATTTCTGAACTTAATAATTTCAATTTTTAACAAAATTTTCTTTTTATAAGTATTTTGGTATTTTTTTTTTTTTATCAAACAGCTGATTCGAACATTGGTTTTAATTTACGTTCGAAATTAACGAAACCAACTTGGTTTCATGACACCAAATGAAACCAATATTGGTTTTCAAAAACGACAATCACGAAAACCGATATGGTTTCTACGACAACCCCGTTTATTTGTACGATCTTATGTTGCTTTGGCATCTGTTTCCAGATTATGAACAATGCCACTCTTTATTAGAAACCAAAAGGCTTGCTAAGCTTTATAAAAAGCACTTGTAACTTTGATTCGGATGCAATTTATTCGAAGGTTTGAACACTGCGTTTGCACAATAGCTTTCGACAAATCCGTCACAACATCACATGTAATATGCGACTCGATATGGTGTTTTGGTTGGTAATGCGAATAGGATTATGGTCGTCATAGTTCACCTACATTGTCAAGAATGAGCAATGTTTGTTGAGGCATTTGAAGAGTGTGGAAGAATTGTAGATGTAGTCAAGCCTCTAATGTATGTACGTACCCACTGCAAAAAATTTATCTTCTGAATAATAATTTTAATTTCATATTTCACATATTTCTACAACGAACAATCACAATTATTTTTTGTAAACTTTATTTTGCTTCTTCTCATCAAATCAAATCAAATTCTTTTAAAACCTTGAAAAATCTAACCAGTCGAGTTTCGCGGTCTGGACATCTATTGGGAAAAGGTTGTCGGTAAACACATACCTTAATTGTGTGTGTCTACAACGGATACAAACGAAACTCGACTGGTTAGATTTTTCAAGGTTTTAAAAGAATTTGATTTGATTTGATGAGAAGAAGCAAAATAAAGTTTACAAAAAATAATTTTAATTGTCGATTCCATGACGTTCTTGGCAATTGGACCTATCTTACATCCATTTATATAAAGTTACATAAAGCTCGTTTCTTACTCGGTGGTTACATCAAAAAGCAAAAGTTTTGAGACTCGCAAAACGCAGAATTGGTTGGCAGAAAGCCAGTGCAGTTGATGCCATGAACCGCACACACGTCAAATTTGGTTTTATTGCATGAAAAACGTTTGAGAAGATTAATTATAATCATGTTTTCAATGCCAATTGGTCACCAAGATCATGCGAATTGACACTGATAACGTTGGCGCATTTGAAAATCAACATTTGTAAAGTTATTGCCGAAATTTCGTTCGAAATGTAAGAAAAGATCATGGATTATAATGAAATTAAGGTTTCATCGAATATTTATGAAAATCTTTCTTTCTAATCGAAATACATAATAATCCTCGAGTATAATTTATGATCAAATGAACTGCTTTTATAATTTGTATGATAACTGTTGTAGTATTTGTCAATTTCTCGTTTCGTATGTATATCAATTCAGTTTCAAATAAACTAAAGAATTCGCAGCTGGAATAAACATGCAGCATCAGATTGAAAATGAAGACCACCCCATAATATAATACTAGCAATATTTACGTAGAACAAATTCCAGAATGAGAGCACAGAAGGCAACTAAACGTTTAAATGCTTATTTTGATTACTTTACGTCTTTACAGCTATTTAAACAATTTTAAATAATTCCATCATAAATTTTGATGAATTAAATTTGAAAAATTCTTTGATAATATTTTATTTTACGTGTACGTGTAAGTTTTGCTATAAATATCCCCCTTAACACAATTCTCTTATCTTGATTGTGGTTAAAATTTTGAGTCATTGCTTTGAATGTCTCTAATAGAAGAATATGAAACATGTTTAATTATTCATAAGTATTTTCTTTTCTTTTGTTTTTAAATTAACTATGATATCTTCAATGTGTAGTAATTCATAATTTTATTTTCCTTGCAGCGATTACTTATTTAAACTTCTTTTGATTGGCGACTCTGGTGTTGGAAAATCTTGCCTTTTGTTAAGATTTGCCGATGACACATATACAGAAAGTTATATCAGTACAATTGGTGTGGATTTTGTAAGTAAAATTATAAAGTTTTTTTTTTCTTATTTAAATTCTTGTAAACTATAATAACAATTCATTCAATTTGTTTGTTTATAATTTCAGAAAATTAGAACCATCGAATTGGATGGCAAAACCATAAAATTGCAAATTGTAAGTATTTTTTTTTTTTGGTTCATTTAAAACTTGTAAGTTTAAATATAATTAAACCTTATCATTTTTTTTTTATATATACAGTGGGACACCGCTGGTCAAGAGCGTTTCCGTACCATTACATCTTCTTATTATAGAGGAGCTCATGGTATTATTGTCGTTTACGATTGTACGGATCAAGAATCCTTTAATAATGTTAAGCAATGGCTTGAAGAAATCGAACGATATGCCTGTGAGAATGTTAATAAGCTATTGGTCGGCAATAAAAGTGATTTAACAACTAAAAAGGTTGTTGATCATACCACAGCTGCGGTGAGTTGCATAATATTTTAATAATCTATAAAATATTTAAACAAATCAAGTGATTATAAGCTAACGACAATGCAAATTTATGTCTATTTTATCTAACTAACGATTATCTAGTCTACTTTTGTTTAAATTAAAATAGACTTTGTAATAGTATACGATGAATAGTAATGAATTTATATCATAGAATATTCCATAACTATTAAGAAAATAATTGTAGTACGTTGTAATAAGCAGTTTAAACGTTGATCTTATCTTAGCTTTCTATATTAACTGATTTAGTTTTTTTTCGCCAACTACAACCTTTGGCATCCGTTGTACAAGCTGACTCATTTTCGTAATGAAATTAAATTAAAAAAAGAAAACAAACCAAATTTGTCTACTTCTAAATAAGGTTTCTGTAACGTTGTCCATTTTTTATACCGCTTTCCATGCAATTGTTAAAGAATAGGAAATGTATATAAAACTTCTGAGAGTTTTATGCCAAAATGTAATTAACATCGAATGATTTTTAAGGCTACTTTGACAATAAGACACCTATGAAACCAATTAAACAGCCACTAAGGACAACTTGAAGTCGCCGTGGTCTAGTAGGTAGTGTGCTGGCTTATTAGACGAAAGGCCCGAGTTCGAATCCCAGGTCAGACATCAAAACGAAAATATGAAAATATTTCTTCGCGACTTCCTCTCAGCAGATTTCTGGCAAAAACTCTGAGAGTAAAAATTGCCATGAAAAGCTTCTCAAAAAATCTGTCGTTCGGAGTCGACTTTAAACTGTAGGTCCCGCCACTCATGTATAAAATAAACGCACACAACACGAGTGGTGTGAGAAGCTAGGACGTTGTACAATGGGTCAGTTCGACCTCCGGGTACTGTACTTGTCACAGTTGACAAGTACACGTCCTCTAACCTAACCTAACCTAAGGACAAATAATCCATTGTTTCTGTTAAAAGATTTATATTTGATTTCCTTAGGAGTACGATTGTATGTTTATACAGTAAAACTTCGATATAACGAAAAACTCAATATAACGAATTATTTTCTGAGTCCCTTGAAAAAACCTCTTTACTGCAAAGTTTTTCTTACAAAAATGCACTATAGTTATAACGCAAAAATACTGAGCCATAAAACCTCTATATAGCGAATAATTCGTACCAAAGCCTTTATACAACGAATTAATATTAAAGCTAAATCAGTCCCGGCTATGCAAAGCCTCTACATAGCGAAGTATTCTTTCAAAAGTCTCTATATAACGAATTGAGAATAAAAAAAAATTAAGTTTTGAGTAATGTTAGTCCCGTTTCGAAAACAACAAAGTCTAAATGCGTTTGCAACTGCCATTGCAAAGCCTCTATATAGCGAAATACTGATTCAAAAGACTTTATATACCAAAAAACTATAGTTATAACGAATTTTATTCGTATATCTTCTAATTTCGTTATACCAAGGTTTTACGGATACATATTTATAACGAAAAAGTAGCTATAACGAAGTATTCAGTTTCGTTATATCGAAGTTTGTCTGTATTATAATTTTTAATTGATGCATTGGCCAAATAGGTCCAAACAAAATGACCAAATAAGTGTCAATAATCGCTTGTCTATGATCTTTTGCTTCTATTTTAAATTTTATGTGTTTTAGTCCTGTTGTATAATTGTTATTAATAAAATATAATTATTTTTACGTATTTTTTTTTAGGAATATGCAAATCAATTAGGCATTCCTTTCCTTGAAACATCGGCCAAAAGCGCTACCAATGTGGAGCAGGCCTTCATGACAATGGCGGCTGAAATTAAGAATCGTGTTGGGCCACCATCAAGCGCTACTGAAAATGCTAGTAAAGTTAAAATCGATCAAGGGCGTCCAGTCGAAAACACCAAGTCTGGTTGCTGCTGAACAATTACATCCCTTCAGAAACAACAACAACAACAACTTATTGTGAATCATTATTTTATTATAATCTAAACAAACAAAAAACAAACCCATAAAAAAAAAATAAACAAAACAACAACAACAGTACATTTAAAATAATAAAATCTAAACTTAAAATAAAAAGAAAATAAAAACACAAAAAACAGAGAAACATTAACGAATAATAGTAATGATGATGGATAAGCAAAAACGACATTCAATAGCAAAAACAACTGAAGTAAATTTTTAACAAAAGCAAAAAGAAAAACAGAAATAAATATATAGTATTCAATAAAGGACACAGACGGACGGACGGACCGAACTCTCGACTTACTGCTAGAAGAGGGCAGTTACGTACATAGATGTATGCAAACATTGTGTGTGGTTTGATTAATTCATTTCATTTCAATAATTGATCTGATCAATCAATCGTACGTTCGATCGATCCTATTTGTGGACACAAGTTATATAAGTACATATATAATAATAATAATAATAATATATTTAAATAAAACATCAACAAGATTATTTTTTATTTTATTAAAAAGTGTGTAGTAGCTAAATAAAACATTTAAACAAAGGAATAAAATAAAAAATATTTAAGAAAAAAAAAATAAAAATAAAACTTTGAAACACACCAATCAATATTAAAAGAAAAAAAAAAAGGAACAAAACAACAAACAAACATACAGACAGACAGGTTACAACAATTTTAAAAAATAATGTGAAAATTTAGCTGTAAGTTTCTGCAAAAAAAAAAACAACAATAAGAATTTGAAAAACTATTTTATTGGGTTTTTGTTTTAGCTACTCTAACAAACCCTGCCCTTCCCCACGCCCTACACTTATTTCCCTCTGTTTACGAAGCATATCTTTTCCAATTTTCCTTTTACACTTCGATCTTTACGTAGCAGTTGTCTATTTGTCTAAATGGCAATACACAAAACACTAAATTAATGAAATAATTACCCAAAAACAGTTAAAAGTTGCCATTAATTTGGTTGAGATTTTTTTAAACTTTTTCGAACAAACAAAAGAAAAAAAAAACCTGTTCTGTTTTTTTTATGGTTTCCTTTCATTTGATATAATCTCTAGTGTTTCAGTTTTAGTTTCTTTTTATTTGCTTACTTTTTTTTCTCCATTTAAAATAGTTTGTGATGTGTAACGAGTATTTAAATTTAATACATTTTAAGTTTTAATTATAATTTCTTTATTTTTTGTCTTTCTGTTTGCCTTATTATCATTTTATTTCTTTTCTTTTTTTTACAGTTTTAAGCACGTTTTACTGTCGTTGTAAATTAAATTTAAATAAAACCTACAGTTTACTAAGCTAAAAATAAACGAAAAAACGTATAAAAATAATAAAAAACAGAAACTTAAAAATCTAAAAAAAAAATATTAGAAAAAAGCAATCCACATATAGTTTGAAGTAAACAAAAAAAAAAAAAGAAAAAATTAATTAAACATTAACACAATTATCTATATATAGTTCATAAAATTGATTACCAATTAATAATATAAATTACAGCAAAAACAAAGAAAAACAAAAAACCAAATTAGTTTTCTTTCGCAATTTTAATATTTTAATTTGTTTTTTCTTTTTTTTAATTTTTTCCACTCTCATATAGTTTTTCGTTTTTTTTCTTTTGTCTTCTTAAAAAAATATAATTTTTTATAATTTTATATATTTAATAAGGGTTTAAATAAAAGTATATAAAAAAATATTTAAAAATAAAAATCTTATAAATTGTATTTTAAACAATTACTTGCATTTTCTTAAAATTCTACTTTTATTTTTCAAGGGAGGGTTAATTTGGTTGATTTTCTGTTCTAGAGCTCGAAAAAGTATTGTTTTTAATTCTAAAACCTTATGAAAGGTCAAGGTCATATTTAGATGAGATAGTCTTAGTTATCGTCATAAGTGCTATTTTTATTTAGGTATTTTGTATTTGGATTGTAATCGTTAACTGTGGCTCTATTATAAATAGCATCATGACTTCAGTTGCGTTGAGTTTTTAAAAGTTGTTAACTGGCAAAGGCATTAGAAGTTCAGATGTCGTCCACGATCGGCCCAATCTTTCAGCCTGTCTATTCACTTGGATAAGGTAGAAAAAAGAGGCTTTGATGTTCTCAATGTGGGAAAGTCAATAAGGCAATTAATTCAATTTTTGTTTAGGACATACCGGCGTCTTAGGTGTTTGTACCGAAATCTCTGGATTTTGTCCATATTTCAATACCAATTGTTGCATGCATTCGCTCAACTTGTTGTATTCGGAACTGTCAACTGTCATCAGCCAATAATGTAGAATTTTAGTTGTAATTATAATACTTTTCTCTTCACCGTTCAACCTTAATTTAGATCTGTGATACAGAATTTGCAACAAAATTTAAAATTTTTCAAAGTCTTTGGAGTCGTCATACGAGCATATTTTTTATTCAACAGCATATTCAATTATTCGAGTTACACGTAGGACGGACTTGCTTTTGATTTTTATAAAGAGCATAACAACTAAAAAACCCTTCCGCAGCTACTTTTTAGGCTCAAATGAATTAAAATTAATCATCACAAAATTGTTTTACAAACGACTATACAACTTCTGATATAAAATTCTTAAGTTTTATCATTTGGAGGTTCTGCTCCATCGTTAGTTTGTGTAAATTAAATTTTCAATTGTTTGGTACGAACAGTTCCATATTTCTAAAAGTACGCAATTGTATTGTTTCCTGTAAAATTCCTGTTTAATTTCTGTTTAACCTTTTCCATGGCAATTCTTTCTAAGGCCATATGATGTCGTTTGGTTTCCTCAAATTCTTGCTTTTTTAAAGAACACATTTCTTCCAGAGTTGTATTGATATTTTTCATTTGTTTAGTGTGATTCTCCAATGTAACATTAATTTCTTTGATTTCGTTTGCAACATATTTCAAATTATTTGTATCATGTACCTGTTCATTGTGATGAATTTCATTTGATTCAGAACGTTTCCTTTTTGTTTCAGATGACACTTCAGAAGTTGGCGACAAAGTGGACATTGCATAGGAGGATGATGCGAGGGAATGATTTAAAAAAGGATCCGGTATCACCTCTAAACTCTCATTTATTTCTTTAGGTTCGACAGTGATATCCTCAACATTTATAGTTTCATCCTTCTCCTCCTTCTGGATTTCTTCTTGACAACGACTTTTTCTTTTAGGAGTCAATTCAGTTGTAGACAAACGGGACCATGTAGGGGATGCCGTCCGTAGAGGCTCCAAACGAGTTTCAGAATCAGGTAAAGATAATCCAAATGCTTTTGCGATAGGTATTCTGTAGTCCATTTCCGGCAATAAATCGCATACAGTTGCGATTTCGTACTCTAAGGGCAACAAGACATTTTGCTGTAAACTGCCACTGTTACATCTGTTTTCCGCTATCCTCGTCTTAATGTTTCTTCGCCAAGACGACCAACACTACTAAGCCAATATAATAGTTCTTTATGGACACTACATTTTATTTTTGTGTGAAATACAAGCGTACATACCTTCTTCCAACCAGCAACATTTCTTATAGGTGGTCCATAAGCATTAAGGTTCAGAGTCAAACCCTCCCATAACCTATTTTGTTCTGCTCTACCGCCTTTGTAGTAGCCCTCCCTAGCCAAATAGGGATGTATTTTCATGAATGTAACGAAAATTTCGCACTGCTCTTTAGATGGGTGTGACGACCTGTATTAAAAATATTTTATTTTTATATACATTATATGGACTTAAATTTTTATATATGTACTTACATTTATTTAAATATAAATTATTATATCCCGTTAATAAAATAAAATCCAACAAGTCTTTATATTTTTGCGGCAAATGATTTTTCAATTAATGACATTGACCAACACTAGAATGATCGATAGTTTCCGTTACAAGTAATCGGTACCCATTTTTTACATTCTTTAAATTTCATCAAAAAACAAAGTAAGTACCCAAATTGATTTAAAACTTTAATTTAAAAGCACGAGTGAGCCAATTCACACTAGAACATTTGTGCTGGCGTAAAATGATAGTTTATAGGCAAGAGGGGTGAAGAGAATGGTTTTTCGGTGGCGTAAAGTTTCCACCAGCTACAACCCCGCATCTCCAGCACAAAACTAATACACGCACATTTTTAAAACATCAAATGAATGCAAAAACACTAATCCATACAAAGCTCTGTATACGTATACATTCATGCCAAAGTAATATTCATCCCGTGTGAATTGAAAAGAACAAAAATTGTGCGACTAAAAAATGTGCTAGTGTGAATTGGCTTAGTTGGTTACAAAATTTTTTTACTTCCTGGCAACATTGTATTAAAAGTTTTAATTTTTTTTTTCTTATCAAAGATGTCGCCCCTCACATTTTGTTTTCCAGTATGTACTGCCAAGTTCATGGACATTTAGAAAATAATAGAATTAACCAGTGTTGCAAAATCGAAAATTTTGAAATAGTACTGAATTATAATTGAAAGAGTACCTTTTTGCATCAAATACTTTTTCCAGGAAACTAAAAATCTGTAACCAACTTCCTGAAAAAGAGTACAAATTAATGAATTCTTTAGTAATTTAGATAATTTAGATCCGATTCGAACAAAGCACAAAAAATATAAATATTTCGACAAAGAATTTCCAATTTGCAAGCATTTTGGGGATAAAACATAAAAGAAAGAAATGATTAAAAAATTCATTTACAAAATAATTTAAATTTAATTATTTTTTGTATTTTTTTAATTTTTTTGTGGTTTTTTAATTTAATTTTATTTTTTTTATTTAGAAAATGAGACAATGGCAACATTGTTAAGTTTATAATGGTAACCAGACATATCGGTGAATGCCTCCACTAACAGATGTGAAAATTACTTATTCTAGACACACACCGTCAAAATCACGATATACAGTACATGGATATATGATAATACAGTACCCTTTCGAATAACGGCAGTTTGGTAAGTTCCGATTTTATTCACCACACTGGATAAGTTCACCACATTTTGTAAAAACTCACCACACTAGAAACTCACCACAACTACAAAAATTCACCACACTGAAAAAAATTTTAATTTTTTGCCTCTTTTGCCCTCCTTTTTCTTCACCAAACCAGCAGCAATATATACGTCAGTCATTATGCTTTTGTTTTTGTTTTGTCTGAACCAACCGTGGCCTTTGGGCGAGCGAACTTAATAACACTAGCACTTTTACTAACTTTACTAACCTACCCAACCACCATGATACTAACTAACTACCTACCATTACCACACACACACATACACGCCAGCCATTATGTTTTTTGTTTTCGTTTTGTCTGTTTCGTTTTGTCTGACCTGGGTTGAACAGTGAGTGGCCTTTGGGCGTCTAATAAGGCTACTAACTACCTATTAGACAGACAGACCTCATAGTACATTAAAAAAAGCGCCTTAGTTTTTACCTAATAAACCCGGAAAAGGAAAAAGAATGTGCGAATTATTACTATTTTATTTCGTTTATTATTTTATTATTATCGTTTATTTTTTTGAACGAACAAAAACGTATTTGATGAAAAAAGTACTAAAAGCTTAGCTGGGGTACTGTGGTATTTTTAAAATGAAAAAGTACTGAAAAAAAAAATAGAAAAGTACTGAATTTTTCAACACTGGAATTAACAGACAGTTAAATTTGTTGTGTTACGCTGGGGAGGAAGTTCGTGATCTTTCTTATTCTCAAATATTTCCGGATTTTTAGTCAATAAATTGTTTAAAAACTAAATCGACGGTATAAAAATCTCAAACTATGTTGGTATATTTAACCAAAAACATTAAGAACGCCATGTTGCAATCATTGTGTACAGAATTATGAAAAGGCAATTAATTAAAGGCCATTAGGATATCAAGGTGACCTTTTGGGCAAATAATATGCATAACAAGTAATGTAAGTAATTGTGTTTAATAACAATTTAAAGAGCACTGAAATAGCCTTTGCACTATACAATGCCGGTTATGAATCTGCGACAACATTATACATCAGGTAAGTGATATTTTTAAGACCAATAGAATTCATGCCATAATTGTCTGATGGTGAGCTCCGTCCAGAACCACTTATTTATGTATTACGGATGTATTATGGATCTGGAGGCTATCCAGGTCGCTACGCTCAAATTCCCGTTGGCAGTCGATTATCTTTGTAATTAGACTTTCATCGAATGGTCTAAAGCCAAAATCCTTCTCTAATGCACTACATTCTATATGCCCATAGACGACAGATTCACCTATATGATTGATAGATTGTTATCGCGTTTTAGATTTCCGTTCCTGTGATAGTACTGAACCTTGTAAACTATAACACAGTGAATCTTGAATCTGTATTGTCTTCGGCATACAGTGGATTTTTTATATTGTCCCTATCTATTGATTCTATAGCGGAATGTGTGATACAAGCAAGATTAGTTGTATCCCAAAATTGCACAAAGTAATCTTGGCTGTTTCATAAACTACATTCAATGGTCGTCGATTGATTCGTTGGCCAGTATAGAGTCATTCATTCTTTAGCCGGTATGTAGTCTTACCTGTTTCTTATATAATATGTAGAGATTTTTTATTAAAAGTTTGTTCAAAAGTTTGTTAAAATTTACAATTTTTTTCTAAAAATCTTAAAATAAATTTTTGTTAGCATTCTTTATTTATTTATTTATTAACAATTAAATAATTTTACAACAATGTTTCTTGTTTTGTTTTTTCTTAAGAAATAATTGAAAGCATAATTAATTAATTAATTGTCTATGGTAGTAATACAGAATATAGAATATGTTTTAATTGTTTTATAATTAATAATTAATTAATGCATATATTGAATTAATTATAAACTGACTATAATTAATTACACATCATATTTTACAATTAGCTGGGCTGTTATAATTATTATCAATTACTACTTAAGTATTTATAATTCAATTCACTTTTCTAACATTTAAAATTTTAAATGTATATTGCATTTCAAGTTTTCTTAATTATAACATTTGTTTTTAAACTGTTAACCATTTGGCCGAAATACTCTTTCTTGTCTTGTCAGTTAAGGACTTATTAGTATAATTCTAATTTTAGTTTAAATAATATTTTAATATATTGTCAAAAATATCAATTAATATTGTATATGTGTATACTTTTAGTATTTTTCTTTTCTAATTTAAACATTTAAAATTTAAATATTTATTTTTAAAAAAATTTGATTTTTTTTCGTAATTAGAACACATTTCTTTTATTGGCTCTTGGAACCGTTTAACATCTTTTTTTAAAATCATATTTAATATCGAACTAAAATCATAAATGTAGGCTTTAATATTTTTAATTATTCGTGCTTAAAAGTATGGCATACTTTTAGGTGTTTTATTGTTGTTTAAAATTTATTCGAAATTGCCAGTACACCAAGCTGTCGGAGTATGCTCAGTAAAGAATGACACTGACAGAATTAATTCGAATTAAAATCTCAAACGTAGCGTTAAATATTTTTTTCACAATATTTTTACAGTAATTTTTATAAAGAAATTTTAAATAAATCGCGTTAAAGGGCTGCCGTATTTATATCTAGTACGACTGTCTCTGAACTCCGACTGATTGTTGACTGTTCCGCCGGATATTAATAGAGGATAATAACCATTGTAGCTGTGGTAAAATTGCTCTTTAGCCGCTATATTGATGTCGTCGTGAGGTAAATTATTTAGATTACCGCAGACATGTCGTATTTCATTACGTAACAACATTATTGGATACCTCAATCCAATGAACTAAATATGAGCGATACGCATTGACGTGCTGTTACGGGATGTATCCAGTAAAACGACGGTTTTCGACATTGCTTTACTATTTTGTGAACCAACAATCCAACCAATGCGCGTTGTGGAGCACGAAAACTGTCAATACCCTAGGTTGCACTGATGTTATCCTAAAAGCAGACTTTAATATTTTTAAAACGCTGACAAACAATTACAGCATACTTTTAGGTACTTTTCATGTTTATTTTAATTAAAATACATGGTTGTCAAAGCCGCTGTACTCATGTCCGTTATGGCAGCTGCCAAAGAATGCGACTCTGGAGTTTTATTCACACCCGTTACCGATGTAGAAACACTGCCACTGCGCCAGGTATTCGAAGTACGTTCGGTGCCTGATGATGTAGACATGGAATTAACTAAAAATGTGGCTTCTCTTTTAAACGGTCTGCGAGACCGCAAGCTATAGCTGTTGTCTACAATATTGGTTTCCCGTTTTGTACGCTGGGTATTATAATGACGTACACAAAGTGGTCGACGCTTATGTTTATGGTTTCGACAACAGGATACAATAAGACGCCAAAATCCGTTGCGAAATTTCGAGGACATTAAATTGTATAAAATGGGATTTAAAGCTGAGTTGAGATACAGCATTATGCGACAGAAATATAAGACATTATAGTAACCTTCAAGGCCCAAAGAGGCCACATCTTCACTGCTGCTGGCTATAACCCATAGAGTGAAGGCTCGAAAAGGCAATAGGCACAAAAAGAAACTGGAGACTACAGCCACCAACATGAAAATCACTTGCTTACGATGTTTGCGTAAATTGTTGTTCTGGGGATGACTACACACCCGATTACGGCGAGCCGCTGTTAGCTTAACCATGATCTCTTTCGATGGCATAATACAACTATTCGTTTCGGCTGCCACTTCAATAGCTGCTGATGTTGCTGCCTCGGCTATACGCGGTGAGGTGGGTCGTTTAAACTCGGAATGCCGTCGCAACAGTTTATAAGCAATTGCCGTGTATAGCATTAACAATATAGCCAAAGGTATTAGAAAGAACAGTGTTATGCTGGCTATAAAATAGAAAGCACTCCAAAAATTTTCAGCTGAAGTAAAACAAACAGCCACCATAGTGCCATCGTAGTACGGCTCCAGACGATAAGTGGCTATCAATACTATAGGGCTAAGGATTTTATTTATTTTTTTTATAAAAGAACAAAGAAAAAGAGAAGGAGAAAGTATTTTTTATGTGAAGAGAAGAGAATAAAGGGGAGAGACATGTCTACTAACCAAACAAAAGCCAATTTGTACAATTCCAATTAAGCGACTACAATTAATTTTGAATTCAAAATTTACAAATTAAAATTAAAAGCAAAAAAGAAGAACTAAATTATTCTATTACTGTCGTCGTTAGTATCAATTAATTTTGTCATTGTTTTAATTAAATTTATTCATTTACAAATTAATTATTGAGATTTTTTCTGTTCTATTGATTGCATGGCATTGCAATAAAATTTTGCATTTTTAAAGTGTGTCGTCGGAAAGAAGCAGTCACTTATAAGTTGGCATATTTTGCGAATAGAGGAGGAATTGTATTCCATTGGGGCATTAACAGTTATTCGTCTAGAGCTCTGCTAGCTAGTCTAGGTGAAGGGTTGTTATGTATTCATTTTATTGTGTGGACTTGGCACCAACTGTTCCTAACTATGACGAGTGATTTTGTTATTAAGTTTGATTTAAGCTTGTAAAAATGAAGCTTTATTATAAATTGGATGACAAATACAATGTTTTTTAAACGGATATTTTTTTACTTTGAAGGTAATAGCTGATCTCGCTTCTTTTAATGCAGTTTCTTAACTGATTTTCACAGACAATCAAGCGGCATTGAGGATGTAGATAGCGAGTGGGGTTATAACTGTAAGCATTTCATAGAAGCTTTTAGTGCTGATCGCGTTGTTGGATTACGGGGCATTGTGGTATTCCTGGGAACGAGAGAGTTGATGAACTTGCTCGAATGGGTTCAGACTCGAGTGGTGATATACATATGTAGGTTAAGGTCATAATCATTTAATCTTCTACATGTATGGACTCATCGGACGATAAGTCAGGATCGCAGTGTTATGTAGCTAATAACTTTTGCGGATCTACCGATGGTAGTAAAACATGCTCGCTGTTGGGACTCAGTAAACTCTGTAAACTGCGAAATTATGTACTTAGTTCCTTACGAATCATGGTAATGTTAGGTCGGTCACTGACGGGGATCTGAAGCAGATCTCAGTCCGATATCTGCAGGGGATGTGAAGAGTTGGCGACGATAGAATATCGCCTCTGAAACTATTCTGATTTCTGTAGGTAAAGATTGAACACCTTCGCAGAGGGGTGGGGTGTCACAAAGCCATAGGACATAAAGCCTTAATGGCTTTATGTCTCAATCCAAACGGACATAAAGCCATAATTTTGATATGGCCTTAAGTCTCATATCAATTTTAGTGAAATGGGACATAAAGCCATTATGGTTATATGCCCCATTTGATGTTTTGCGTTACAAATGCTTTATTTCACTAAATATGCCTATTTATCTATGAAATTAATGATTTAAAAAAATCCAAAATTTCTAGGCTCCAGGAATTACAGCTACAAACATTTTGTGAAAGGAAAAATCCTTAGTTATCATTGGAAAACATTTTTTTATTCTTGTGACGCACGCAGGAAAACTTTATTCAGCAAAGCCACCTGCCGCGTCCTACTGGAGGAAAAAACACCACGCAAAAAAACTTTATTATGCGAAGCCAGATTTCAACACTTAACTTTAGTGTCTCAGGAACTGAAATGAGAGATAAAGCCGCTTTCTAATATTGCTAATGTGAGCTAAGGCCATGATGGCTTTATCATGCAATCATTATTAAAAATATGGCTTTATGTTTCATTTTCGGAAAAAAATTTATGGCGTTAAGTCCCATTATAATGAGACTTAATGGCATATGCCCTTATGTCTCAATGGAATGGGACTTAACGTCATATGGCTTTATGTCCTATGGCGTTGTGACACCCCACCTCGCAGAGGGTTTATTTGAGAATTTAAACTTTGTATCGCTAATAAGACTACGTTGGCTGAGGAATGCTTATTCACTGTTCCCTCTATTTTGTTTCTGCAAATTTTTTTTCTATCTATTCCATTTTTTTATTTCACTTCTTTCCTTTCTATGACAAACACAATGGGTTACTTGATCTCCGAATGTTTTTGTACTTCCTAATGTGGCTAAATGAAGTTGCCGTAGTCTAGTAGGTAGTGTGTTGGCTTATTAGACTGAAGGCCCGAGTTCAAATCCCAGGTCAGACATAAAAAAAAAAAAAAACGAAATATGAAAAAAAAATATTTCTTCGGCGACTTCCTCTCAGCAGATTTCTGGCAAAAACTCTGAGAGTAAATAAAATTGCCATGAAGAGCTTCTCAAAAAATCTGTCGTTCGGAGTCGACTTGAAACTGTAGGTCCTGCCACTCATGTATAAAATTAACGAACACAACATACATAAGTCGTGTGAGAAGCTAGGTCGTAATCCTGACTGAAGGGTTGTAATGACCATACCGAATATTTGGTCCTATAATAAATATCGCTTTAGTACACGATATATGTACATATGTACCTTCCAATAAAAAAAAAGTGGGAAATTGATTTTGCTTCAAATCGATCAAAATCGGAAAATTTGAATTAAAACATGTCAATAGGTTAAGGTCTGTATTAGAAATTCAAAAACAAATATTTGAAAACGTTTTAAGTAAATATTAACAGGTTTGTTTTTGCTCACGGTCTCGTTTTGTTTCTTAAATATTTTTATAAAAGCAAATAAATAAACAAATAAAGAAATAAAAACAAAAAACATTTATTTATACAGCTAAGCTAAGCTTTTTTCTTTTCTTTTTTTTCAGTAGAATGCTTGTATTTAAAGAAAAATGTGGTTTTTGTTTTTGCTTTTAAACGGAAATCTTACACTACAATGTAACATAGAAGCTTAAGCTTAAGTTAAAGCACAGCTACAACTACAACTACAATTCAACTTCAACTACAGTTACATACAAGCTTACTTACAAGTGAGTTTAATTTCTACAAATTGCTGGTGAGTATTTTTGCTGTTTTTTTTTATAAGTAATTAGTAGAGAACAAGTTTGTTGTTTTTTTTTGTTTTGTTTTCATTTTATTTCTATTTGTTTATATTATTTAATTAATTTTATTAGAAATTTTTATTAGAAATACAATTATTAACAATTTAATGCCAACAAAATAATTGTAAAGCAACAACAATAGTCATAAATATCGGGTCTGCCATCTAACGTTTTTTTTTTTTCAACTAGTGCTTATTTCGTGAATGGTAACACTTAGCTCATGTCTGATTTGACAGATAATTAGTTTTATCCTTCCGCTGAACGAAAATTGACCATCCAATGCGTTTTCGCTTCGCTAAGTGGGCCTGCGATCGACTTACAGAAGATGCCGATTTTGGCAAAAAAAAATCATCTTTTCAGATGAAGCTCATTTTGATCTTGGCGGGTATGTAAACAAGCAATATTGTCGCATTTGGGGCACAGAAAACCCGCACGCATACATTGAAAAGCCGACGCACCCAAAACGAGTCACTGTTTAGTGCGGATTTTGGTCCAGAGGCATAATTAGGCCATTTTTTTTTCGAAAATGAGCAAGGAGTGGCCGTTAGAGTCAATGGCCGATCGTTATCGGGCCATGTTGAACGAATTTTTATTCACAAAAATTGAAGAGGAGGATATTGGCCACATTTGGTTTCAACAGGACGGCGCTACGTGCCACACAGCCGAAGCTACACTCGATGTTTTGCGCCCTGTTTTTGAAGATCGCATTATCAGCCGCAGAGCTGATGTCGTTTGGCCAACTCGGAGCTGCGATTTGACACCGTTGGACTATTATTTGTGGGGTGCCGTCAAAGATAAGTGTTACGCCGACAAGCCAGAGACAAATGACACTTTAAAGGACAATATTCGTGAAGCCAATGGTGAAATACAGCTGCACACAATAGATAATGTGCTTAAAAATTGGACCGATCGTGTAGGCTACTGCATGGCCAGCCGAGGCAGCCATTTGAATGAAATTATTTTCCATTATTAACCGGAAGGATTGTACTTTCAAATAAAAAAAGAAATTTTAGAAAATATTCAGTAGTTTTTTTTAAAGCATTTTCAAAAAAAAAACAAGTTAGTTGGCGGACCCTTTATAAAGATTTAAATGAAAATAATAAAATTGTAAAAGTTTTTTTTTTATATTTTAATTGAAAAGTGAAATAAAAATTTTAATTACAATTACTAATAATACTATTACCACTACTACTACTACTACTACATTAAATAAAAAATAAATTAAGAAAATATTTAAAATAATTGCAATACATATTTTTTTAAACTACATTTACATACAAATTGTTTAACAACTTTAACCAACAATATGTTGTTATTGAAAACATAATTCAAATATTTAAAAATATGTTATTGGCATGTGTGTGTGTCTGTCTCGCCTAACAATTATTTTTAAATAGTTTTTCTTTATAATATTGTATTTATAATCCTTATATTGTCGAGGGAATTGTAAAAGTTTTTAAAATAGATAAAGAAATTGTCTTTATAGCTGTATAGCACACACTTAAAAATACTCTTACAAATATTTACTTTTCTCTATAATCTCTTATTCTTTCCGTTGTTACCTTACACACATGCTCTCTCTTACTTATGCTTATAATCACACAAACCTTTGTGCAATGTGTTGTTAATTTAAGATAAAATTAATACGACTTTGTAAAGTTTCACTTTCGAATTACTTTTAAAAAGTGTAACGGCATCACAACAACAATAATAACAAAATCAAAACAAAGCTTACTCTCATCCTGTTGAGAGAACACATTTAAGACTATTTCGCACATTTCCACCCACACATACATACATACCAATGTACCTTTAGCAGCAGAAGCCATAAAACGGTTAAATTATCATTTTAAAATAATTTTGTTGCCTCCGTTTTGTTGTTTTTATTGTGTTTTTGTTTGCATATGTAAGAGCACGTGTGACAGTGCGTAGGTGTTGTTGAATAACTCTTTAGTTGCTGTACACGTTTAATTTGAAGGTTATGTTTTCATTAAAGGATAATGAAAACACTTTAATTTCATGGGAATTTTAATATAAAACTTGACCTGCTCAATAGTTTTATTCTATACAAAATACAGTGTAATCGTAATAGAGTGAACACTTGGTAATATGAACTACTCGATATTACGAACTCCCGTTTTTTTTCATTAGTTACTTTATAGAGTGAACAATGCCCAACTCAATAGAGTGAACTTTTGTTTTTCTTATACAAAATTGCAAAGACACAAAAGTTATCGTTAATAAAGATACAGAAGTTACATATTGTTTTATGAAACCGTTAGATTTCCATTGAATTTGCAAACATTTTTGTTTTCTTGTCTTTTTTTTGAAGATTTTTCAAAAGTGTGAGCTAGATTACTTTAGTGATTTTTGTTTTCTCGTTGTGTTATGTGCAGACCAAAAGTTATAAAATGAGGTCTAATAAATGTAAAACATTTCTTTCTATTGGAATAAAGCAAGAAATAATTAAAGAACTATCCAAAGGTGTGGGAGCTACAGTTCTTGCAAAAAAATATGGAGTAAATATTTTAGTTTTGCATAAATTCCGGGATCTAGCGGTGCAAAAAGCTAAAAATGTTCGTACAAAGCAAAAAACTCTTGAAAATTACTTTACTTCTTTGTAATTCATTAATAATAATATAATAAATATGGATTCTTTTATATAAAAAAGTGTTTTTTTATAGACTCTTTAGAGTGAACATTCCTAATAGAGTGAACTGGCCTTGCACGAATTTGTTCACTCTATTGCGATTCCACTGTAGTTCTATACCTGATCAAACTTTGTTTGTTGTGTATATAAAATAGAATGCTCACAGCTCTCTGAAACGAAACATTATATCAAGCAGTGTTCGAAAAAATACTGTACACTAACCATTGTGTACGTAACTGATAAAATACTTTTAACTTTCATTGAAGTGTTTGCGAACTCGTACGCAAACACATTACGTACACAACATGTACACAACAAATGAACACAAACTCTAACATAACGTACTGAACAGAGTACACAAACACTATTTTTTAGTGTTCGTGTACAAAGTACACTAAAAAGATCAGTACACAACGAAAAAAATTGGGTTGTAGTGATCTTTTTTGAGTACACTAACATTTTTAGTGTACGCGAGAGTTTATATTCTCATTGAATAAGAGAGAGAGAGAGAGAGAGAAAGAAAAATGGCCAGTTTTTATTTGTATTCGTAAGCGAAATATGTCTATTATTCCTACAGAATAATAAATGGCATCAAAAACCACAACGCGATCTCTAAAAATACCGAATGAGCTCTCGCGTACACTTAAAATGTTAGTGTACTCAAAAAAAGATCACTAAAACCCAATTTTTTTCGTTGTGTACTGATCTTTTTAGTGTACTTTGTACACAAACACTAAAAAATAGTATTTGTGAACTCTGTTCAGTACGTTATGTTAGAGTTTGCGTACATGTTCACAAACATTAAAAAAGAAACGAAAAGTTTCGCTCTCATTGTAGTGAATGTGTTTGTGTTCTTTACCCATGACATTCAGTACAGTATATAAACGTTGCGTACTTTAGAGTATTTTTTCGAACACTGATATCAAGTATCAAGGCTTGTACAGTTTGAACCTCAAACGATATCAAATTTGTAAAATAGAAGTTTTGGGCATAAGCCAAATAAACTGAAAATATATTGACCTGTTTAAGGTCTTTTTGATAGTAATCTTGTCTTTAACTTATTGTCCTATAGCACTCGGCAATAGGCATTATTGTAAAGTCTCGTAATGAGGCATATTAACTTCTCCGCGGCTCCCAGGAAACGAACGTCTGTAAACAACAACGAAATAAATTCACTAGCAATGATAGTGTAGAACACCTAAAAGCATCAAATCCTACACCTTATGGTAGTTCTTATATTACTTGTGTTAATAAAGTAACTACAAAATTTTTAATCTTTAATCTTTTGTTAATTGACCTTTGACCTTTTTAATTAACCTACAGATGAATTGTATTATTTCTTTTTTTAATAATTTCTATTTTAGGATGAAAACCTCAAGCTTAAACATTTTTAAAAATATTCTTTAACACCATAATACGACAAAATTTTTCCAATTAAAATTATTTTCTACCGTCTCTTCACTATACTGAAGTGAATACATAAATATGTATTATGTAGTTGACAGGAGAGTTGAGGAGGGATGAGGAAACTAAAAAAATGTGAATTAATTAAAATTTTTAGCTAAAATAATTTGTGTGTAACTTTTTCATTTAATTTTCACTTCTTTTTTTTGTTTTTTCCCACACAAAAGAAATTAGGGCGTTAGAAATGGTTGATGTGTGTATTTAGACAGTCAGACCCTGATAAATCTGATAACAACAACAATAACAAACAAAAAAGTGCGTGTGGATCATTGACCTGATTTGTAAAGGTGGTGACAAATGATTTGGAAACATTAGAAAATTTATTTTAATTTAATCAAGCAATTTAAGAAAAAAAACTATTTTTAAAACATTTTCATTTTTCATTCATCCATAATTTATAATTTATAGTTTATATTCTTTTGTTTTCTTTTTCTTTTTAATATTGCATTGCTAAAGCAAAATTAATTGCTTTATAGATTGACGATAACGATTAAATAAAAATCATTTATCGAAATCTATACACACGATAACCAAAATGAGATTGTAAAGAGTGTAAGTGAGCCAAACACAATATGTATGATTAAATAAGCATTTACAGTTTTACTATATGATGATGTATTGCTAGTTGCTGTTGTGTTATATGTACGTATGTATGTGTATGTGCTTGAGAGTGAGAAGTATTAGCAAGTGTGTATATATAGTTGAAGAGATAAAGAGATAAAAGAGCATTAAATTTACATTAATTATGATGTATTGACAACATTACATTTTTTTTGCTGATTTTCTATGTGTAAGTGATTATCAGTGTCATAAAGCATGAAAGGAAATTGATAATGACATCATACGGTATTTATGAATTCTATTCATGGGACATTTTATAAATTAGCTGTGGTAAGCAAGTTTCTTTTTCTATTAACCCTTTAACTGGTAAATATAATCGTGCTTTAATTTTGAAATTAAAATCCTTATAGGATTTATAGAAGTCGCCGTGGTCTAGTAGGTAGTGTGTTGGCTTATTAGACGTAAAGCCAGGGTTCGAGCCC
The DNA here is from genome assembly GCA_927399465.1 of Sarcophaga caerulescens. Classification (NCBI taxonomy): domain Eukaryota; kingdom Metazoa; phylum Arthropoda; class Insecta; order Diptera; family Sarcophagidae; genus Sarcophaga; species Sarcophaga caerulescens. Next base: position 9,850,475 of record OV656872.1, read on the forward strand.
CAGGCCAGACATCAAAACAAAATACAAAAAGTATTTCTTCGGCGATTTCCTCTTAGCAGATTGCTGGCAAAAACTCTGAGAGTAAATAAAATTGCCATGAAAAGTTTCTCAAAAAATCTGTCGTTCGGAGTCGACTTTAAAATGTAGGTCCCGCCACTTATGTATAAAATTAACACACACAACATAAGTGGTGTGATAAACTAGGTCAATAATCCTGACTGAAGGGTTGTAATGACCAATTATGTATGTATGTGTATGTATTCATGGGACATTTTACAAATTATGTAGCTGTGGTAAGCAAGTTTCTTTTTCTATTAACCCTTTAATTGGTAAATATAATCGTGCTTTAATTTTGAAATTAAAATCCTTATATGTTCAATTTTCTTATTTAAATTTTTTAATGCATATTTTATATACAAAATTCCACTTTTTCTTAAAATAAAAATGCGTTGAGTAGTGCATGTTCTTTGGCAATTTCATCAAAAAAATAAAAACCCATTAAATTCCCCACATTTTCAATATCCTTCCTGTAACATTATCTTTTATAAGTGCTAAGTTACAACAGCAACCCCGCTCGCCACTCTCTTTTGTCGTCATTTGTAGTAAAAACCCTTTGTCCTTATCTAGAGGGAACGAAAAGTTTATTTATAGTGGATTGAAATGCCAGGAAACGGAGATATAAAACATCCATAAAAATAAGATGGATTGGCGCAATCGATATCAACAATAAAAAATAAATTCAAGTTGTTGTCTAAAGGCTCAATTGAAGACTTCTTTTGCTGTCTTAAAATATCCGCATATTATGGCCTTCAAAAAGCTTAAGAAGAGAGAAGAGAATCTATAATTTTATTTCGAATTTGTTTTTGTTTTTTATTTTTGTCGATTTGTTTGTACAAATTTACGAATTAAATAATAAGAATAGAAAAAAAGGCATTTTTTTATGGTTTAAAACAATAAATCATGGCTTTTTGTAGTTTAAGTGGCAACAAATGTTTCTATATTCTTATTTATATTCGTATTTCTAAATCTATGTATTTTCATTTCTACGATTGTTTGTGTGTGTGTCTTATTTGAACCATAAGCCGTTAGTAGAAAAATACATTATAATTCGTTTAGTGTGTGGAAAATTGTTTCTATTTTTCAAAGAAAATCCAACAAAATTATTTTGTTTCATTAAAATTCTATTAATTTTTTCTTGTGTCTTTTGTTTTTGGATTTTTTTTTTTTATCGGGATTATGAAATCATATTAAATAATAAATATGTTTGAAGGTATTAAATCATATTCGCATACTCTACATACATAGTGTTATACCATGGACGATACTTTAATAAGGAAAAACACACAAAATAAATTTTTCCATTTTCATTTTGTTTTTTTTACTATTTGGTGTAGGCGTATTCAATTTAATTTATAATCAAAGTTTATGCATGTTTATCTGATATATGTTAACCTGTAATATTGTAGTTTATTAATCAAGTGTATTATACAGTAATAGACATTCGCTTGACTGCAGTAGGAAGTTTAAAATTGAACTAATTTTTGCCCCGCACAATAACTTAAATCGTACAACGCTGTGGACCATCTAAAATGAACTATTTCCGACGAAAAAAATTAATTTTTTCATTCACGTGTTTTTTTGTTCCGTTGTGTTTATCGAATTCAATTTTATTTTTTTCCATTTAATCGAGGGAGTAGCATTTAAAGCAAGAACGATAGATTTCATAGTAAATGGAAAATTAAATTTTTTAATTATTTCTCGAGACGATTACACTATGCGATAAAATAAAGAAAATTAAATACACCCGGCTAATGACTTAGTGTAGATTGTGAATTATATTGAATAGCTCTCAAAACTATTTTTTTTAAAATTTCTCGAATCCTCCAAACTTTTTTTATTTGACAAAAACTGTTTTTTTAGACTTTACGCGCAAATTTCTGTATTACTCAAACATTTTTGACCCGATTTCCAAAATTTAAATCTTGTTGGAAAGGGGAGAGATGGACCTTTAAAACGGTATACATATATCATAGATGGGCACTTTGCAGTACCAGTAAAATTTCAGTAAAAATTGATTTTTACTGATAACTGAAAAATATTACAGTTACAAAAATGAAATCTAAATTTCATTACCAGTAAACATTTACTGAATACTGAAAAGCTTAATGCATTAGAATTGTAATGCAGTATGCCCATGTATGACATGTATCTATTATTTGACTTAATATGCTATGAGTTTTGACGAGCTAAACTTGGAAAATGCGAATTTTTTTCATATTTTTTCAAGTTTGTCCGTTCATAGTAGCAAACTTTAATAAAAAAATATAGGATAAGTGATAATATTCTTAAAGTCTGTTCTCTTGTGAAGAGATTGAGTCATCATTTGATCAAATCGGACAAAAATCGGGTCAGAAATGTTTGAGTAATACAGAATTTTGCTCGGAAAGTCTAAAAAAAACAGTTTTTGTCAAATAAAAAAAGTTTGGAGGGTTCGAGAAATATAAAAAAGGTATTTTTGAGTTCTCCTCAACTAACTGAACACCATGGACTATGTAGTTACTCGGGTGTATTTTCACTGTCGCACCGTGTTATTAGTGTCGTCATGTCTAATCTGCCTGTTCTGTAGATTCTTACTTTTAGAATTTTCTTTCATTGCAACTTTAATTCCAGAATATGTTATTATGCCAGAAATTTTTCTGCTACAATACCCCTTCTGCTTTAAATAATCAATTAAATCATTTTCGGCAACATTTAATCACTTTCCTGAGTCCATGTCCATACAGTTTACTTTAATTATTTACAAATTTGATAACTTGCGGTATAAAATTATCAATTTAAGTGAAAGAATTAGCAAAAACGCTTATTTGAACATTGTATAGCTCAAGTTAATTAACTGCAGTCAAACGAATGACTTACGTTTCCGAATTCATGAATATTTTATTATTGTTTATTAACAATTAATTGGTATTGTTTTGTTTACGAAACTTTATAATATAAATAAAGATAAAGAAATAATTGATGTAACAATTAAAGTGCAGTCAAACGATTGTCTATGACTGTACTCGTAAGTTTCGATTGGTTTCTTGAATTCAGAGGCTTAGTATTTAAAAAGATTGATAGAATTGTACACAAATATTGTTTTATGAGCTAATATTATACAACGACACACTCAAACTTTCACTCTCTCTCATCCTCTTGTACTCAGTTTTGTTGCTAACTCACGATTAAACTCTTACACTTTAATAACACAATAGTTTTGGATAAACCAGGAAAAATATACAGAATTTCATTTTATTTTTGATAATATTGAAATACAAGATAATACTTGAACAAATACATGCATGATACACAAACCCATGCATAACTCTATTAAATACATACATTACTTTAATATTGGATATCCCAGCTAGCATTTGGAAGATTGTTTTTAAAAAAATCACCTTGGTGAGTCTTTTTAGAGTGCTTTTGGTGTCAAAAACTTATTAGTCAGTTACACGATTAAAAAAGGACTCACAAATGATTCGTATCAATGAATAAAATGAGTTCGATTTAAAATACAATAAAAAATTGTATAGCAATTGGAAATTAATCATCCAGATGTTTAAAATGTGATTATTATTCCCGTTTTTATTATTATATTCTACTTATACTGAAGATTGAAAAACGCTTAATCAAAAACAGATCATGCAGGTGTTTGAAAAGTGATTGCAACTACGCATTTTATGATCAGATTTTGCTCAGATAGATGATTAAATACTGCTTTTTTATATCCTCTCTGTATAAATTTTCAATAATGTAAAAGATGGCTATGATATAAAGTACAATTTTGTTTTGAATAGAAAATTTTTCTTTATTTTTTAACGAAAAAAAAAATTTGTTTTAAATAAACTTTGATTTCTGATGTACATACATCACGAATATCAACATATGTATATTCTGTATTTGTTTCTTAATGTTCATGCGAACGTGATTTTTGAAATCGCGGCAATGTAAACGTAGGACTCAGGAAACCGACTAAAAACACTTGAAGAGAGTAAAATACAATTATAAGTACGACTAATAAATGACTCAAATTGTAATCATAAATGACGCAAAAAGGTGTCCAAATTAGTACAAACATGACTGATAAATGACAATAAAAGGACCCCTAAACATACTGATAAATTACTCATAAAAGACTCATATGCGATTAAACGATGACTGAAAGACGACTAGAAAAAGAATCATAAACGAAGGTAAATAATGGTGTTTTCTTTTCTACCAAAAAATGTACATTTTATTAACGCAAAATGCAATTTTGCGTTTGTTTCTTAAAAATGTTTCGCCCTCTAAAAGGGTGGTATGTTTTATTCTAAATAATTCGCACTAGCCAATGGTGGAGGGCATTGCATTTTATGCCCTGTATAAATCGAGAGTGCTGATAATGCCCTGTAAAGCAGATGACTTTTGTTTACTTATAGAGCTACCAGATGAAATTTAAAAAAGTCGCCTGGTATTGTTATCCAATTTGAAGTTAATTTTTTCATTGTTTTGTGGAGTAATCTTAAGCAAATATTACATTATTAAAGCTACATGGTCAGCAGTATAAAAAATTCATTCATTGTTAGAACATTCATTGTTAGAACAGTGTTAAAATATTTTTTTTTTGTTATAAAAAAAGCGTGCAAAAAATGAAGTCGAAAAATTAGCGATCTGGCAACACCTTTGAACATATTGGCATTTCCTCATTCATTTTCTTAATAAGTGGTAAACACAGGGCATACCCTTTTTTAATATTTATGTTATGTTCTTCTCAAATAAAAAATGACATTACAACAGGGTTGGTCAAAAATTTTTTTAATGTAACTTGTAAGAGGGTGACATTTTCTTTGTAGAAAAGAAAACACCATAAGACTAATAAATGATCAGAAAGCGATTCGAAAATGATCATAAAACTACTAGAAAAAGTGTCGAAAATTACTCTAAACTAATATAGAAAATGACTCATAAATGACATTTTCAGAAGAGTCGCTCGTAGTCACTTTTTTCTCCCGACAACAGAGTCTTTTATGATCAGAAAATGAGCGCATATTCTAGCTTTTTAATCACGCAGAAGAATCAAAAAAGACTCGAATTTGATTAAAAATTTTCAAAAATGCTGGCTGGGATGGTATGAAAATAAAAATAAAAATGGAAACGTAAATGTAAACGAAAACGAAAACACTTAAACATAATGCATCATCTTATGGCATAATAACATAATAGAACAGTAAATGATGAGATTATAATGAAAACAGCAACAAATATAATACAAATATTGATCTTACTGTGTGTTGTTGTTTGTTACTCTTTTTTATTGATTCTCTTTATTACTTTTTATTTTTTATATTTAAAGCTCTTTACAAGAGTTCATTCACTGTCCATTTTGTTAAAAGTCTTTAATTTTTTGCTTCTTCTCTTTAAACAACCGGTTTATTTAACATAGCAAACCATAACAACAATAATAAACCCACAAAAAATGTTTTAAGTAACTAAAATATACTCATACGCATACATATACATATGTATGTGAAGTTAAAAAGGCATACAAAAGGAGCAAAACAATGTAAAGACAATAAGTAATAATGTAAGAGAATAAGAGTAAAAGACGGAGAGAGAGAGAGAGTGTGTGTATTAAATTAAAGGAAAAACACCATAAGAAATATTGTCGTCATAAGCTTACACATCAATTTAAATCAAAATTTCTCTGAAGAAGTAAGCAAAGCTGATTGACGAAAGCAAAACGTCGGCAAGATAAACAATTTAAAAACAGTTTCGGCATTTGCAACAACATATCGTAATGGATTCTTTTTACCAGACATACCCGAGCAAATATTGTACATGTTGGTACGTTTTATGTATGTCTGGTGTGTGTGTCACTTTATATTTGGACATCCTAAATCATGTTTTGTTTTGTTATTTTTTGTTGTTATTATTACTCTTGCTCTTGTTCGAAATTGTTTTCTCTCTCTCTTTCAAATTTTTTTCAGTTTTCTCACACTTGTTGTCTTTGTTTTGTTATTGTTTACAATAACGGCTTCTGATGCTTTTTTATGTGTGTTAGTATTGGTTGTGTATTGTTTATATTTTATTTTCTAAAGTCAGGATTTTTTTTCATTAGAATGGTGGATAAAAAAATAGAAGCTATTTAAGGCAAATTAAAAGTGAAATATTTTCATCTTGAAATTTTCTTTATATTCGTTAACGTAAAACTTTTTTTCTCTCTTAAATTTAGATTTTATACGGAATTAAATTTGTAATTAAATAAATTTGTTGGTGTATGAAAATTATTTAACAAACTAATTTTATTTTTCTCCAGCTATATCAACCCATATTTCCTTTCTCTTTCTCTCTCTTTTTTTTGAAATATTTTTCCCCACACTGTCACTCTGTTTCTCTTTTTCATAAATACGTTTTTAAATTCTTTTGTTTCGTTAATTTGATGTGAAATTACATGAAATTAAAGAGAGTGAGTTCTATAATTATTAACACTATTGTTCTGTCTTTGACTGTATGGGTATAACAGTAAACATTATTGGTACACATACATATCAGTTTAATAGCCTGAGAAATTGATTGTTTTTCCATTGAAATAAAATTGGAAAAAAATACCAAATGAAAATTCTTCTGTTTTTGTTTCCTTTTTGTATATCACACATGAATCTCAAAAAAGAAACAAGTAGGGGAAGAGAGAATAGAGAAAAAAATTTAACGGAAGGGCATTTAATGTTTGTTTTATACGAGTTTTTTGATTCATACACATCCATTAAGGGGCCTATAAAATAGGGACTAAAAGCAATATGAGTGAGTCTATCGCTATAACTGTATATTAACTGAATATTATCTTAGAATATTCAAAATATTTTTTTATGCGTATATACATATGTACATATGTATGTATGTGTGTAAAGAACGGGTTGATTATTAGTTATTCTATATAAAATGTTGATATAATTTTAATGTGAAGCCTGTTAAATCACATGAAAAGAGAGTGTTGTGTTGATATTTTAATATTCCTCAATACAAAAATTTGCCAAGTGAGCACAAAACAAAGTTTGTATTCCTCATTTCCTTTTTTATACAACCGTTCTGTATGTTTTTTTTCTTGTCTAATAAAATTGTAACAATTTAAATAGCAATATAAATTTAAGCAAAAATTTGTTAAAGGAAAACTGAAGAGTGAAAGAAAGAGAGACACGGAGGAGAAAGAGCAATTTGTCGTTTGAAATGAAATGTTAGCATATGTGACGTATGATTAATATGTAATTAAATGTCACTCATACTTTAAACTCCATATGTGGGTGTGTGTGTATGCTTTTTATTTTATTTTTTGAATAGAATTTTTAACATGAAATCCATATGAAAGTTTTGTGCTGTGTTTGCAATTAAAATAGAAATTGAATTAATTTGTCATTAAATTCATTTCTAAAGAATATATTTTCATTTCTATTATTAAACAACTACAAAAATATATCTAAAAGGAAGAAATAATTTTTTTTTTACTAAAACTAGAATTAAAAACTTTGGTTATAAATTTCTTACAATATAGACAGCAAAGCTTAAAGTATTAAAAGACATGAGAAAGAAAATATTTCACTTTTGTTGCTTGCTAAGGGAGTTTTGAGTGTTATTTCAGACCCTATGTAAACGATGTTCTTAAAGTTCTTCAACGTAATTTTTTTTTTATTGTTTTTATAATATTATATATGTTTTGAAGTCGCCGTAGTCTAGTAGGTAGTGTGTTGGCTTATTAGACTGAAGTCCTGAGTTCGAATCCCAGGTCAGACATCAAAACGAAAATATGAAAATATTTCTTCGACGACTTCCTCTCAGCAGATTTCTGGCAAAAACTCTGAGAGTAAATAAAATTGCCATGAAAAGCTTCTCAAAAAATCTGTCGTTCGGAGTCGACTTTAAGCTGTAGGTCCCGCTACTCATGTATAAAATTAACGCACACAACACGAGTGGTGTGAGAAGCTAGGTCGTAATCCTGACTGAAGGGTTGTAATGAGAAATTATGTATGTATGTATTGTTTTTATAAAACCTGCACTCAGGGGATGGCCCCTACTCATGCAGTGCATTGTGAAGGTTTAGGAAAATAGGTTATAGGAAGGTGGAAAGAGGGAGTAGTGTTTGTGGACATTTGATTTAAATTTACCAATATCGTAACTGACGGGAAAAACTTCCGCAGGAAGATCATTCCACAAGCGAGCAGTGCGGGCAAAAAATGAATTTTCTCTGTAATGCATTGTGCGGTTCACTGGACAATCAACCACAAAAGGATGTGCTCTGCGAGAAGTACGAGTACCACGTAAAAATATGTGATCATCTAGAACCAAGCCCCTTATCGAATACAAAATGTAAGTCAGGGAAGTGTGGATCTGTGATATAAATACATTCTAAATAACTTGTCGTTTGCCTACTAGTTCATATACAGTATTCCCTCGATTTACGTCGTAGAATGTTCCGGAAAAAGGCGACGTAAATCGAAATGACGTAAATCGAATTTCATATTGCTCATACTACAAAGTAGTATGTTTTTAACAAGGAACTTAAAAAAGTTACAGTAATCTTTCGATTTACGTCACAGTTGGTTCCAAAAGAAGGCGACGTAAATCGAATGACAACGCAAATCGAAGTTGAAGGGAACAAAATTTTTGACGACGTTAATTGAAACAACGTAAATCGAGACGACGTAAATCGAGGGAATACTGTATACATATATTACATTATTTCACTTTCCATAAACTTTTCCGATTCATTAAAAATTTCCTCTAATTTGTCGATACTAAAATTTGTCACATAAAAAAAGAAATTTTCAAACACAGCATTACTTACGAATATTTTTTTTTTTCATACAAAAATTTTTATAAATAATTTATTATTATAATTCTAACGGTAATTTACAATACGTACTTAATTTATTTGATTACATATAATATTTATTAATAATTTAAATATGACTTTTAAATTACGATATAAAAGTATGAAAATCGTTAAGAAATTGTTTTTACGTAAACGCAGACGAGAGTATTACGTTGTTTTGATTTTATTAAACAAGAGAGAGAGAGAGAAATAAATACTTGTACGTTGATGGTTTTTTTTTTAAGATTTTCAGTATCACTCATACGCATGAATGATTTAATACGAATTGATGGAATGAATGTTAATTTATCTTATTCAATATGTTTGGCACACTCTCTCTCTCTTTCTTTCTCTCGCTTTAGCTCTCTCTATACCACGAGTGTCTGTTTCTTGTTGTTATTTAGCTCTTATCAAGAAGCTCTTGTTGTGTGTTGATTAAATTTTGCCTGCTATCCTCTCTGGATCTTTCCTCACTGCTTTACTGTTATGATTTTTACCATTTTATCTCAAGATAAAATACCAAACAGTATGTTTCTCTATTTTGTTGTAGTGATTGTTGTTGTTGTTGTTGTAATGTAATGATTACGATAATGTTGATGATGTATGAAAACAAGAGTTTATCTGTTGAGGGATGTAAGTTCAGGCATATGGACGATTAATCAGTTGTTTACAAAAGAACAGAAGGAATTGATATTCAACTACAAAAACAAAAATAGACTTATGGAGAGTATGGTAGTATAGTGTTGGTTTATCTCTCTTTGAATTTTTCTCTTTCTGCTACAAGTTATAATGGCTTCTTCTCTGTGATATTCAACTACAAACAAAATTATGGAGAATATATGTAGTGTAGTGTTTATGTATGTATGTATGTTTATTTAAATTTGCTTGGACTTTGTCTCGCGAGAGAGAGAGTGTAGAGAAGTGCTTTGCGTATATTTTTATTTTGTCTCTCACTCTCTATTCTTTAAGTTATAGTGAAATCATCTTCAACTCCAAGAAAACAGCATAGTGTAATGCTGCTTTACATTTGGTTTGGCTTTCTCTTGCTTTTTTATGCTTGGGGACAAATGGCCTCGTTCACATTCCTGTTATTCAACTGCAAACAAAAATTATGAAGACTATGCAGGCTTAGTGTAGCGTTTATTTACTACTTTTACAATGTTTCTATCTATCTCTCTCTCTCTCTGTCTTTATCTTTCTGCCTCAAGACATAATGGCTTCATCTTCGAAACTTATTTGTCTGGTTTTAAAGCGTTTGCATACAATATGTTGCTTGGTTTGTTGATGTTGCCTTAGTGGCTGCTGAGCCTTGGGCAGTGTCGCCGTCGCTATTGAAGCAGCCTTGGAAATTCTAATGTCGGTGTTATTGCTATGCAACATGGCTACCATTTCACAGTCATGGCCAAAAGGCATTTGCAATTGGATTTGTACGCGCGTACGTTGACAAGCTTCATCACTGGAACGGCGATTTGAACTGCGCGATAAAATGCTTGACGAAGTATTTGTTATGGTATTGGTATTCGAACTGTTCGTATTGGTGGTGGCTATGGTTATCGTACCCAAACGTTTACGTCCTCTTTGACCACACGTCATGGAGGTCATTAAACCGTGCCAGCTGCTTATAATCAATCTGTAGAAACCCTTGCGAAATTTCGTCGACATTAAATTATATAGAATAGGATTCATGGACGAATTCAAGTACAACATAATGCGACAAAAGTACAGCACACAGTAATAACGCTCCAAGTCAATATCGAGGAACGTTTGATCTGAACCCAAAATGATGTACAGGGTAAGCAAACGAAATGGTAGAAGGCACAGAAAAAACGACAGAACCACTGCACCCAACATTAAAACCACCTGCTTGCGGGCCTTTAAACTCAATTCCGGTTTAGTAGGCCGTATGCGCATCATGGTTGTCTTGTTGGAGATTAAATTCTTGGCTATGATCCCATACAAAACAATTAAAATGATCAGGGGTAAGAAGAAAAACACTGTAATTGTCATCAGAAAAAAGCCCACAGTCCATGCGGTTAAAGCCTGGGTAAGACATACAGCCACCGAAGAGCCATCAATGTAATCCATAAATTTGTACTCAGCCATCCAAAGTATGGGGCTATAAAAGTAAGAAGAAGAACAACAACAAAATGACAACAAAAAGAAAAAATGAAAAACCAGCGACAGATAAAGAATTCGGCTGCCGGCTAATTTTTGGTAAACTCGTTATCTCCGTAAGTGTGTAACAGTGTGTGTATGTGTGTATATATGTACATACCATTGTAATCGAACTCAATTTCTTATTAAAAATTCATAAAATGAACAAAAAAAAAAGAAGCAGAATTTTTGACAATATTTTATATCCGTTCGTTGTTAATACAAATGATGATGCGAATGATTCTGTTTGCAAATCAAGATTAAGGACAAGGACAATGGCAATGACAAAAAGTAAATGAGTAGAGTGGAGAGTGAGTGCAGTATAGTGTAGAAGGGACTAGGAAAATAATTTCTTTTTTGTGTTGTTTGCCTGGAGGAGAGTCTTATAAAAATGGTATTGAATGAAAATGAAAGTGTAAGTGTAAGTAGAAGAATGCACAGTGTGGGCTAATGTTATAAGGACGTCTGTGGAAGAATATTTGCAAGTGTATTATTTATTTATTTTTTCTTTATGCATAGTAAACTACTTTAAGTAATTAAAATTCAGAAGACAGTCAATTTAATTATAAAATAAATTAAAAACTTTTCAAAATCTGTCTAATCTATTCTATAACAAGTTTTAGACAAGAGCGTTTTATGAAACTTTTACTGAAAGGCACTGTTATCGTCATTCTGTTGGGTTATTATTTTTCCGTACTAAACACACATAAAACTGTGATTTTGTGGAAATAATGCTTAGGCTTTGTCTTGCTTATTATGTACGAAATCTAACACCCCTGGATTGGTTGCAGTAGGTGATCATTTTGAGGCATTATCTCAGCGATAACGAACGTTAGTTTTCAGATGTTACAGTATTTTACGCGTAACCCTACAAAACAGTCCAACATTCCAACAATTGCTTGAACGCCATTTACCGTTGCTATTATTGAATAAAGGTCATGTTATGTGGCACCGTTTTTAGAAATATCACACTATTCAGTTCATAAACTTCAATTGCAGGCCAAGAAACAGTCCCTGTCATACGGTCATAGCTCTCTGAATTGATGATATGGAATCTGTGAGGATCATACCAAAATGTGAACCCAACAATCGCTTTTTCCGAAGGTAATGACCTTGGCCTAACCACTTCTGTGTACTCCAAGACCCATAATTTTGCTTGTTTGCCGATTGAGGAATGAGGCTCATTTTTGAGCCATACGGTCATAGCTCTCTGAATTGATGATAATTAATCTGTGACGATCTTACCAAAATGTGAACCCAACAATCGCTTTTTCGCTTTTTCCGAAGGTAATGACCTTGGCCTAACCACTTCTGTGTTCTCCAAGACCCTTAATTTTGCTTGTTTGCCGATTGAGGAATGAGGCTCATTTTTGAAAAAAAACCCAACAGTAAACAGATGTCTACGACGTAATCAGTTGGTTTTAATTTTCGTATGATGGGCCCAATTGGTTTATCACTAGCAGAAGAGATATTTTTATCAGTGCACGCTTTAAGATGATTCATAGGTCTGACCAAATCTGTTCGTTTTCACTCTTTGACAGGGCATTGCAGATTCAATGAACATTTGTTCAGAATAGGAATCGCTTGTAGCTCAATGATGATAGATTCTGTGATGACGAAAAGAATAAGGAGTGCGCACAAAAAAAAAAAAATGGGCCTACTTTTAAGCTTATAACTTTTATCATAATTGAAAAAAATGAATACCGTTACATTGTTTTTGTTAGTCATCTGTTTCAAAATCCACGTGCTAAATCTCATTGCAATAGCAAAATTAGTTTTTTGAAAATGGGCACCCAACAAGAATGTCGTAAAAAAATAATTGAAATTTTCAATGAAAAACCGCGCCGCTTACAAAAAACGATTGCTAGGCTCGCAGGTGTTAACCAAAAAACAGTTTCTAAGGTAAGAATAAAACAATATAAGGAGTCTTTAAGTATTGAGAGAAAGCGTGGAAGTGGAAGAAAAAAAGGATTTGCCGACCAAAACAAAGCAAGTAAAATAAAACGTATTTTGCAAAAAACAGCTTAACATGTCTGGAAGAAAAGTGGCTCAAAAAGTTGGATGCTCTGAGACTTTTGTCAGAAAAAAATTTTATACACAAAATAATTCAAATATTATTTACTTTAATTGAAATATAAAACGAAAAAAATCCGCCACTTAGTTTTATTTCTATAACGAAAAGTGTAAGTCCAGTTTTTTTCGTGCGCACTCCTTACATAGCAGAGAAGTAATAGTAACATTTGTTTTCATGCAGATTATGGTTCGTTAAAATTTAATTTATTCCTTTACTGTGCTTAAAATTTTAGCCAATGCTGTCACATGTTTTTGTATAAACGTTTTTTTTTTGTTTCTCTTTTTGCAAGAGACATCAAGAATGCAGAATATGTAGGGGAATGTAAACAATGTTTGAATGAGAGTGAAAGCAGATGGTTTTTGTGTTTTGTAACATGAGAACTGAGATGCTTTTAACAGAAATATTGCTTTCTATGGATGCTATTCTTCTATGTTGTATTTCATTACAATTGTTCTGTGTATAAGTAAGTATGTGTAAGTAGTATGCTAGAGTAGCCACACACACACACACACATACAAATAAACATAACTCGCTGCTGCTTTTAAACCCTAGGGTGTCCTTCTATTTACATTCTTTTTAGTTCTCCCTAATGTGCTACTCTTTCTTGTTTTCTCTCTCCCTCTCTCTTTAACTTTAACACAATAACGGTTTCTTCTACTTTAACAGCTAAAACTTGATGAGAAAAAATTTTGGTTTTCTTCCTAAGAACACATTGTTTTAAGGCACCAACTCTACGTCCCACCTATGCATACTTACTTACACATACACACCTAAACATGGGTAATTAAACAGTCTGTGTAGGGAGAACAATAAGTGAGAAAGTATTTTTTTGTGTTAAAGAGAGAGAGAGAGAAAGAGAAAAAAACACGAATTTCTTTTTGTTTTTTACCAAATATTTCATTATTAATGGCGTATTTGTTTTGTATTGGTTGGTGGGTTATATTTTTTTAAAACAATTTCTTTATTTTTGTGTAATGTTGTTGTTTTTATTATTGTTGTTTTTGCTGTTGTATACAACAGTAAAAGTGTCAATGACTGATAAGGGTTTTTTTTTGGTTTTGGCCAAAAAAATAAATGAAAAAACCAAACCATCTTACACACAGCAGGAGAGCACCGTTTGGGGTTAACATCATGTCGATTTGGTTTGTTGCTCTGATAAATGCAAAAACAACTAAAACAATGACAACCAAAAAAAAATATTGTTTTTCATTTTAATCAAACTCATGAGCGGCAAAAAAATTTATTCATTTCGTATAAAGTGAGAGAGAGAGAGATGGAGAGAAAAAAAATCAGTGTTTACATGTAAGTGAGACGTAGAGTTATTGGTTTTAAAACCGGTGGTAATCGCCGTAGTCTAGTAGGTAGTGTGTTGGCTTATTAGACGTAATGTTGAAACCCCAGGTCAGACATCACGAATGAAACGAAATATGAAAAAATATTTCTTCTTCGACTTCCTCTTAGCAGATTTCTGGCAAAAACTCTGAGAGTAAATAGAATTGCCATGAAAAGTTTCTCAAAAATCTGTCAATCGGAGTCGACTTTAAACTCTAGGTCCCGCCATTCATGTATAAATTAACACGCACAACATATGAAAGTGGTGTGAGAGACTAGGTCATAATCCTGACTAAAGGGCTGTAATGACGAATTATGTACATACATATGTACATTAGAGCGACTCAAGTTGTATGGAAGCGAAATTCGTGCAGTGTACCCCCCTTAAAATGAACATTGGTATTTTCTAAGACAACATTTAAAATATTTCGGCTCCAGCTTTGACCCCTCGTGAGCTGGACCATTTTGAAAAAGGGTCTATTTTTGAATATTTTGTTAATTTGAGGATCTGTTTCCTTACCAACATTTACAATATGTATATCATAAGAAAGGTTTTTTTAAGGCGCGTCCAACTTTATATACAATTTGTCCAAGGACGATCATACATGTCCTTTTTTAAGGATATTCTGCAAAAAATAACGGTTTTTGAATTTTTTATTCGGGGTTGTTTGTAATAATAATGCCAAATTAACATATTTTAATCTTTCTTATGATATACATATTGTATATGTTGGTAAGGAAACAGATCCTCAAATTAACAAAATATCCAAAAATAGACCCTTTTTCAAAATGGTCCAGCTCACGAGGGGTCAAAGCTGGAGCCGAAATATTTTAAATGTCATCTTAAAAAAGTCCAAGGTTCATTTTTAGGGGGGGTACATCGAGGACTTTTTTTGGTGAGTCGCTCTAATGTACATATGTATGCATGTAAAACCGGCGGTCTGCCAAGGATGTCAGCAGTGCAAATGGCTTTCAACTGAACTGATCTGTCATTTATGAATCATTTAACAAACGAAATGCGCATAAAAATAGTGAAAACTGATTACAAAAATGATGGGTCATACGTGGCCACTTTTCGAGAGTTACAGGATGATTATGGTTGTCATAAGTGACCCACCAGAAGTGTTATAAATGTGGTCAGGACTGGGCATAATCACAATGTATGCTCTGTCGAAAACATGGCTTCTGTTACAGAAAGTATGGCGGATAATTTGAATTTTTCGACTCCAGGGCGTTCTCAACAATTGGGCTTATCTTACGTTTTTTAGCTTACAACTAAAATTAATGAACTAGATTGGAGCCCACGCAACCGATTTTTGGCTTTAATGCATGAGAAATTTCTACGAAGAGTAATTTAGCGTTTTATACATACATAATTGGTCATTACATCCCTTCAGTCAGGATTTCGACCTAGCTTCTCACACCACTTATGTTGTGTGCGTTAATTTTTATACATAAGTGGCGGGACCTACAGTTTAAAGTCGACTCCGAACGACAGATTTTTTGAGAAGCTTTTCATGGCAATTTTATTTACTCTCAGAGTTTTTGCCAGAAATCTGCTGAGAGAGGCAGTCGCCGAAGAAATATTTTTTTTTTCATATTTCGTTCTGATGCCTGACCTGGGATACGAACCCTGGCTTTACGTCTAATAAGCCAACACACTATCTACTAGACTACGGCGACTGTTTAATAAAAATTAAATTAAATTAAATTTATCGTTTTAGTAACGTCAATTGGCCGCTATTTGAAACTGTAGTCTTTTTTTAAGACTACGTTAATGACCGTGTCTATGAGGATAATCTTCTGAAGTAGTCATCAGCATTCGTAAAGTTATCGTCGAAATAATTTCCTAGAAATGTAAGGAAAAGTGATCGAAAACGTTGGCAAAAGTATCGATTGTTGCAACTAGAGTTTGGGAATTCCCGGACTTTTTCATTTCCCGGGAAACGGGAATGAAAAATTCGATTTCCCGGAATTCCCGGGAAATCTTTTAAAAATCACAATACTAGTAAAATGCTTAAGATTTTTATTAAAATGTTATTTTATTAACAAAAAAGAAAACAATACATTTAAATTCATACTATATAAACAAAAACAAACAGATAACATTTTGAGATCAGTTATTATTAAGAATTAATTAAAAATATTATTTAAAAATAAAAATACAAAAAATTTTCGAAAAACTAAGTTTTCAAGAAATGAGTTTTTAAAATTATTAGTGCATTTAATAACTCATCAGATATTCTATTTCGTAAATTTGTTGAAAATTTATCAGCTACCGAAAAAACACGTTCGCTTTCTACAGAAGTGGCCTTAAGCGTTAACAATGCATTAAAAAGTATATCAAAATTTTTGGTTCTGTTTGTACTATCTTCAAATAAAGCTAGCTCTCTTTTAAATAAGTTGTCTGTTTTTAATTTCAGATTTCTTGTTTTTTCTTTAGCCCCATTAATGGCGTTTTCCAACTTTTCTTTAAAACATTGATGACAAGTATGTGCAACGGAAATATCTTCATCACTTTCAGCCGATATTATTTCAGTACCTTGGAATAGGCGTTTGTACATTTGCTCTGCATAGGATTTTAACATTGTCTTTGTTATGTTAATATTATTGTGTTGTGAAGTGTTTAGATAATTTACTAATGACATCAATTTGTCATTATATCTTTCATTTACTTCCGAAAGTATAGAGTCAACAGATAATAACTGTTCATGAAGTGTATTCATAATAGCATCTCTCCTATTATCAAATTGGTTTCACGCCTGCCTAATGCTTCCACTGCATCTTTTATGGGGTTCAAAACATTTACCAATGTTTCCAAGTGTGGGACATAATCTTCAACAAACAATGATGATAAATGTAAATCTATTAAAGCCTTTTTTATTGCATTTTTAATTTTTAGAAATGATTGTATCATTCCAACCATGCTGTTCCACCTAGTTCGTACATCTAGGATTAGATGATACTCTGTATTGAATTCTACCTTTACATATTTTTGAAAAGTAGTTAAATTAGTTAAAAATCGCAATTTTTTCCAAAAAAGTCTACAAGAATACGTTAATTTAAAATTTCCCGTATTTCCCGGGGATATTTAAAAAATTAATCGGGAATTCCCGAACCCCAAACTCTAATTGTAACCAATCTAGTCGCGGTCATTTAAATGACTTGTACTTTGTACGCAGGGACCAAAGGCAAGATTCCAAGCAATGAAATGAAATCATAGTTTTTTTGGCCTGTATCTCTACGTTTTGAAAGCGATGAATGGATATCCCTTGTTTACAGTAAAATCTTCTATGAAACAACACTGTAAGTAAGCAACTGTTTAACGTTGAAAAGCATTCTCAGGAAAGCGTATCCACTGTTTACATGCTAAATTGAGAGAGAAAAGGTTTATTTTTTTTTTAAGCTTTTGTTTGTTTATTTTGCTCGATTGGCTATTTTATCTATAGAATACCAGGCAGGATAGGCAGGCAAGGCCGTATGAATGAAAAACATTTTCATTTTATTTTTGAATATGAATGAAGAATATCTAGAGTTTTGTTTTGTTTGTTTAAAAATTTATTTATTTTACTCGTTGTTGTTGTTTATCTACTTTTCTATTCGTACAGTAACATTATTTACATTATTTGTGATTATTTTTATGATTGGCGCTTAGAGTTGGTTTTTTTTTCTGTGACTGACAAAATTTGCATATAAACACGTCTCTCTCTCTCTCTTTTTGTCTCTCTTCATATATGGCACTGTGTTAAAAATGACATACAAAAACATGTAACAAAAAGGCCAAAACTTTGCTTAACAAATATTCTACAATTTGCGTTAATGACATGACATTTATAGGCTTTAAAAAACTTTGTTTTCCGTGTATTTTTTTTTTTTTGTTGTTGTTCAAACCTTTTTCATTCAATTTTTACATTTTTTTTTCCAACTTCCAAAAGTTTTTCTTTATTTTTTCATTTTTATTATGAAACATTTTTGTTGTTGTTGTTTTACATTAATTTCATCTTTAATTAAATTCATTTTATTCGTTTCATAGATTTTCGTTTTTAAATGGGTTTTCTTGTAGGGGAAACGGAAATGATTGTAATTTTATCACACAGAAATCTATTCGAAATGTTTCTAAAAATACATTTTTAAATAAAGAACAGTATGACGACATGGAAGTCGCCGTAGTCTAGTAGGTAGTGTGTTGGCTTATTAGACGTAAAGCCAGGGTTCGAGCCCCAGGCCAGACATCAAAACAAAATACAAAAAGTATTTCTTCGTCGATTTCCTCTCAGCAGATTTCTGGCAAAAACTCTGAGAGTAAATAAAAATTGCCATGAAAAGTTTCTCAAAAAAAATCTGTCGTTCGGAGTCGACTTTAAACTGTAGGTCCCGCCACTTATGTATAAAAATTAACACACACAACATAAGTGGTGTGAGAAACTAGGTCAATAATCCTGACTGAAGGGTTGTAATGACCAATTATGTATGTATGTATGTATGACGACATGAAAACCAAAACTTTTCGCTTCAAATTGGAGGCAAATGCCTTGACTCACTGGTATTGGTAGAAAAATAATTCGCACGAAAATATTTGGGCAATCTTCTCCTAGGCTTTATATCTTTTAACATAATTACCGTGAATTTGTTTTTTTTTCTTGGATGCATATCATGATGATCAAGCCAATTGCTAGCCATGGTGGCATTTTATAAATATCCCAGACGGAAAGCATGGGTTGGTATAACGAGAGCACTTGGAATCTGTCTCACAGCAACGCTAAAGATTCTGTTTCAACATAAGAGATTCATCAGCAGGCATTGTGACCTAACAAGGTATGAGTGGCTGAGAGCTTCTTCCATGATTGTCCCCTAAATAGTAAAGGAATATTCAATCATTTTGGGGAATGTTTCGCAGCGAGACTGAGTAATAAGAGTGAGAAAAGAGAAACTACTTTACGGCAAATGTTAAATAATCAAACAGGAGCAAGAGTGTTCGCCAGAGTTAAATATCCAAAGCCCATGGGATCGAACTATATGCTCAATTTCACTTGGACAGGAAATACAACACACGGTGCATAGCAAACCATCTGACAGTTGGCTTGCATGAGGTTAACACGTGAATAGTTTTAGACTATGTAAACAAGCTAAATTAGCTAAGCAGAGGCAGTAGGTTCACCCTCTGCTGAATGCCATGTCATGTGGGAATTTACGACATTAAGCAGACAGATGAACCTGCGAGGAAAGGGAATTGTCTACATCTCTGAACGGGCCAGAACCTTTCCGTGGAGTGGGAAAAGCAGTTTGTAAGAGAATATAGTCGTTCAAAGGGCAGATGGAGAGACGCGTAGACACTTCTCTTGCCATATGGCTTTAAACCAATCTAAACTTCTCCCAGGCAAACAGGAAGAGATTTAGGTTATGCATCAGACTGTCCAGAAAAAGACTCCAGACTCATAGAATATTTGTTTAGAATTGGGATAGCCTGGAGTCCATAATATAGATTCTGTAATGAGGAGAATAAATCATCAGAACACACACTTGGATTTTGTGCAAAAATAATGCACATTCACGATGATACAGGTCAGCATCCTGAAGTATGTAAGAGATTGGGGAAGACATTATAGGGATACCCCATGTAGATACAATATTGAATATTGAATGGTTGCAGTACTGTGCCACCTCTTTATGGCAATAATGACTTTAAAGTAGATCGGTGGACGACTGACTGAGCACTCCAGTTAGGCGTGTGTGGTGCCGATATCTGCCCATTTGTTTTAAGCATTATAGGATACTCGGATATTTGGTAGAGGTAAGGTAACCCCAGGACTCTTCTTAGAAATCGTTGTATAGCTCACAATGGTGTATCTACTGGTGTTTATGTTATCCATAACCTGTGCATGTACTTCATAGCACTCAGCCATGGTTCATATTTTACAAATCACTTATCTGATACAAACGTGGTCAATTGATCATTAGGCCTATTTAATAGAGTTTTCACCGTAGTCTAGTAGGAAGTGTGTTGACTTATTAGACATGAGTTCGTGGTTCGAACGCCAGCCCAGAAAAAATATTTCTATCGGCGCCTTCCTCTCAGCAGTCTTCTGGCAAAAGCTCTAAGCGTAAAATAAAAATTGTCCCGAAAAGTTTCACAAAAGTCTGTCGTTTGGAGTCGACTTTAAACTGTAAGACACACAACATGGTTGGTGTTAGAAAGTAGGTTGTAATCCTGGCTGATGGATTATAATGACCAACTAATTAAGTTAGTACTATGTAAGTAAGTAATTCACAGTTCGAGTTTAAAGATTTTTAAAACATACATTATAAAACATTATACATTATACATTAATCTAATATATAAAATTCTCGTGTCACGGTGTTAGTGGTTAAACTACTCCGAAATGGATCGACCGATTTTCATGAAATTTTGTGTGCATATCGGGTAGGTCTGAGAATCGGACAACATATATTTTTCATATCCCTAAATGTTAAGAGGGCGTGCCAAATCGTTAAAATTGAATATTTAGGTACATATTAATCGTAGACGAAAAAATTTGGTGGGTAAGTTCGTAGAGTCGATATCGACAAACTCACCAAAAATGGGCGTGGCAACCCTCCCCCTTCAAGTGATACCTATAACTCTTAAACTACTGAACCGATTTTAACCATTATTTTTTTGTTCGAAAGCTTATCAGGTTTAGATGGCTTTAAAAAATTCGATATAGCAAAAAGTAGGCGTGGCAAACCTTTAAAATTGAATATTTAGGGACATAGTCATCGTAGACGAATGCAATTTGGTGGATAAGGTCGTAGAGCCGATATCGACAAACTCACCAAAAATGGGCGTGGCAACCACATACATACATAATTGGTCATTACAACCCTTAAGTCAGGATTACGACCTAGCTTCTCACACCACTTATGTTGTGTGCGTTAATTTTATACATGAGTGGCGGGACCTACAGTTTAAAGTCGACTCCGAACGACAGTTTTTTTTTTGAGAAGCTTTTCATGGCAATTTTATTTACTCTCAGAGTTTTTTGCCAGAAATCTGCTGAGAGGAAGTCGCCGAAGAAATATTTTCATAATTTCGTTTTGATGTCTGACCTGGGATTCGAACTCGGGCCTTCAGTCTAATAAGCCAACACACTACCTACTAGACTACGGAGACTTCGAGGGCGTGGCAACCCTCCCCCTTTAAAAGATACCTATAAGTCGGCTAATTCGATGGTTTATAACTACATATATAACATGTATGTCTGTTAGTTTTTGTTTTGGAGCGAGTACAACAACTACAACTTCGTCAGCGCTACCCATGATTCGGACCTCTTATTGTTATTCTTTGTATGCCTCACCTAAATAACGTACCGACTTCGATTAAATTTTGAACTAGATAGATAGATCCACACACTTATAGTAAGTTAGTTATTTTTATATAACTGTTTTATGCAGCGTATTACAATAAATATATTATGTGACCTGTTTTGGGCTAGTAACTTATAAATTTGTTTCGTGTGCAAAGTATGGATTTAATTATTTTGACAATTTGTTAAAGAACGTTTTGAGTCAATTTTTTAGAAAACAAAATTTCTTTTACGCATTGCACGCATACCAATAGAAAATAAATCTTTAGAAATTGAATTTTCATTACAAAATAAAAGCAAAAGAAAGAAAAAGGATTTCCTTACTTACAGGATTTATTACTGACTTGGAAGTGTTTGCGCATTTTATAAAAACGAAATAAAAATGCTCCACAATAAATCACAATTAATCTCTGTAAACAGATTTGATTATTTAATAACTCAGGCAGGTATTAATTCTGATGCAATTGCATTGTTTAAATGGTATCAATAGTAATATCCGTGTACATATTTGTTTAAATTAATAATTTATTTCTTACATCTACATACATATGTATGGTACTCTACCAGGCTATAATTTATGAAACGCTAATCAAAAACAAACAGACGGGCATAGACAGACAAACAACATGCTTTTTTCAACAATATTTTCTTCAACTTCTACTTCTACTTCTAATTTTACTTATAAATATACTTCTATTACAACAAAATAAATAAAAAAAAATTAATAAAAAATTGTAATAAAAAACAATAAAAAGTTAAAAAGTAACAAATACAGTGTGCTACAATGGAGGTGGCATAAACAAACTGTAATAAAATAAAGCAATTTAATGCGGATTTTAATTTACGAGCAATTCTACGGATAACGGCGAAATAACACTCTAGCGAGAGCTAGAGAGTCAATGTCTAATGAATAGTGTGTGTGTGTGTGTGGATAGTGTTGTGGGTAAATTGTGGTGTAATGTTGGCAGAGATGAATTCAGATTTAATTGGAAAATGCATTTAATCGAATACAGGGTGTGGCCAAAGCAATGTGCTCAATTTTTAATGCAATTTATGTTTGCTTATTAGGTGTAGTAGGTAAGTAGGTAGGTAGAAGTGGCTGTCCACCCGATGGAGTCATGAGCGGACACACTTAGGCCGCATACAGGGCCCATTGTGACACCACAGTTTCATCTTCTCCCCTATTCCAGGAACCACTTGGAGCTTCCGATGAAGCGACTTAGACTGCCAATATCCATGCATGACAGTTCATCTAGGTCTTCCATGTAGTAGGCACCCAGGTGTCTCTTTCTCCTCTGACCAAGTGCCGGGCATGTGCACAGTAGGTGAAGAATAGTTTCATCCTCTTCCTCATCTCTACAGCTTCTGCAGAAATCATTCGCGAGGTGTCCAAGAGTCTTTGGAGCTTAAGCAGAGTCGCCGTGCGCCTCCTATCCAGCCTTAGCCAGATTTTCTGCGCCGCTCTGCCTTTATCCAAAGCTGCCCACCTACTAGGTCCACGATTGCATTGTCAATTATAAGTCCACAGGTACTTAAAGGGATCCCCAAAGTAGAGAATACGTCAGAGAGTTCGATGGTCGTGCCCCTTCTGGCGAGATCATCCGCTCTGCAGTTGCCGGGAATGTCTCTATGTAGGTGTAGTAAAAAGGAATCCATTATTTTATAAAAACAAATGACAGGCAGCATTATGCTCATTTAAGTTCAGCTACATTTTCTCCTTTTGGTGGCTTAATTATTGCATCCTTACTTTAATTCAAAATAATGGAAGAGAGCGGCCAGGAGCCGTCAATTACAGATCTGAATATGTGTGCACGGAGAAACATAAAACTCCAATACATCCAAATTGGCCTTCAAATTCCAATTAGGCTCCCATGTGGATTTGACTCTAATAGCAACTCTTGCTTTATCACCAGTGGACTTATACAGATTGTCCTCATTCCATTTCGATTTTTGCCGCTTAATATTCATTTTAATTGCAGTTTGGTTGGCTTCTAAACTTAAGGATTGATTGGAAGTTGCAGCTGGTCAGTGTATTTGGATATTTTGCAGTGTAGGCTGCGTTTAATAAAAGACTGAACGGTGTTGCTACCCTTTGTTGCTGCGTTACACGCATAGCTGCCAGATTTGACGATTTATCGTCATTTTGACGATTTTGTGCTCCAAAAATATCATATTGACGATGTGACGATTTATGCTGTTATTTTGACGATTTTTAGAAATTAAGAATTTACATCATTTTCATTACTTTAGTACATTAAAAGCCACTTTAAACAGTTATTACTATTGTAATTTTAAGTGATGATTTTTCTGTATCTTATGTCTTTTTCATCCATTAAAAGCCAAAAAATTACAACCTCTGCACAAAGAGAATTCCACATACGAATGGTCCGACTAAAGAACGAATTTTGTCTGTAATGCAGTGTGCGATCCACTGGCCAATCGACCGCATACGTATGTATGTGCTCGCCTAGAAAGACGAGTGTTACGTAGGAATACATGATTTTCGGGAACAAGTCCCTTATTTCGTTCGAGAAAAATCCGTTATAATATCGATAGAACAGTGAAACACAAACCACATTGCAACGGTGCTCCAATGAATCAATGGAGTTCGATACCCTACCGTCATTAACGGGCAACTTCGCACTCTCTTGTACGCGGTGGAGAAGACTCAAAATAGACGTTGAGGCACCGGCCTATACATAAGAGCTGTATTCCATTCTCTTTCGGATATAAGTGGTTTAAATAGCAAGAAGATCAAATGAAGTGAAGTATTTCTTGCACTCTCTTAAGAAGCTAAGGCACTGAAAAATATGTCGGATCTAGCGAACATCACACTGAATTTTCATGCCGATTATTTTTACGATTTCCATGAACGTCTTTGACGATTTTGACGATTTTTTTCCAATATTTGACGATTTGATGCTTTATTTATCTGGCAGCTATGGTTACACGATTTACAGTCTCACAAAATCATAAAAATTCGCCCAGGATTTATAAATTCTGATTTTTATTATTTCCGTGATGTGAGAAGACAACAGCTGCAATTACAGCGGCAACAGCGGCAATTTATAGTGGCAACAGCGGCAATTACAGTGACAACAGCGGCAACAGCGGTAATTACAGGGGCAACAACGAGAACAACTGCGACAATAACAGCGGCAACAGGGGCTATATTTTTGATTCAGGTATCTAAACGTTTGGTTGCTTTTATTGGTCCTGCTCTGGATGTCAGTAATATATCCGTCTGACATGCTGATGATGCTCCCAAAAGTGCAAAATCATGAGACGTGCTCCATATTCTTTTCAGGCTTGCTGTCTTGAAATGGATGTTGAGTTGGCTTTACTTTGGTTGGAGTTACGGTTTTGGCATGGTCAGGCTGTTGTAGGCTGAGGAGCTCCAGAAATGCACAAAAGAGCATTCATTGTTCCCTTCATCACTTTTAGGAGATATGCGGTTGTAAGAGATTACCTGTAATCTGCTGTGATAATACCACTTTTGGCAACACCCTGTATCTAGAAGCGGTAGTACACTACACTTGTTTGTATGAATATTCATGTGTAAGCGTATAATTATTCCTCCATTGATTATGACATGAATTATGGATGAGGAAGAGAGGAGAAAGGATGGCGACGGTAATAAATAAAATTTAAAATTAAAATTGAATGAGAATGAGAGCAAACGATTACAAGATGCCTGGTTAAATGGATGATTGGTTGGTTGGTTGTTCTTTGGATGCATGAATGAATGATTGACTAACAGACTGACTGTATAGTCAGACAGTCAATATTATGAAAACAAATAATAACAAATCAAATACATACATACACATACTATATAACTACACACACAATTACAAAGAGAATAACCAAATAAGAAATGGAGCGGAGCAGCACAAGGTAACTTACCTGGTAAATAAGGCAGCAATACCCCAAGCCAAAGAGCAAATTAATATCGCTCTGGTTTTGGTGCAAACGTAACCGGCTTTCAGTGGCTCACAAATGGCGTAATAACGTTCAAACGATATCGCCAAAATGGTTAAAACACTAGCATGTGCTACCGTCAATTCAACAAATGGCACTGCTTTACCTATTTCAAACAAAAGCAACAACAATCACCACAGAAAAAAAAAAAGAAGTAGAAACAGTTGTAATGGCAAAATACGTATATTAAGAAAGTAAAGAAGTGAAAGAAATTGGAAAAACAGTTATTGTCAGGGTTGGCAGTGTTGGTAGTGTTTTTTTTTAGACTTACACATTTCATGGCCCAGAATCCAGGTCTCGGGTTTTGTATTCAATTCTACCAAAACGGTGGGTGTGCATATGAGCAGAACTAAAAGATCAGCAATGCTGAGGTTGGTCAAGAATATATTCGTTGAGTTACGCATGTCTTTGGTTCTAATGATCACAATGGGTACCTGGAAAGAGAAGACGAATACAAGAATAACCCTTCAGAAGGCTTACAGAAGTTAAATGGCCAAGGAATTAAGATTTGGCTACTGTTCTGAACTGAAACCATTAATCATTCATTGTCCTTGACAAAGAAGAAAAACAAAACAAAACAAAACAAAAGAAAAAAAATGGAAAATTTCCTTAAAGGCAGTACAATGAATTCCTTTTGGTGTTGGTGAAAAACATAAAAAGAAAAAGAAGAAGAAGATGCATAACTTACCATTACATTGCCAATAACACCCATTAGCATTATGATGATGCAGAAAAACATGGCAGTTGTGCGTATATACGAGGGAATCTCTGGTATTTCACTATTCTCGTACACTGTACTGGTATCGTTAAATGCTGTTGAAGATTCTGCTGATGATAATGATGACTCTGTTGTAGAGTCCTGGAATAATAATGAAGTTGAAGAAGTACTTGTTGAAACAGCAGCATAAACAGTACGACTAAGCCAGACTGTGTTGGCAGTGGTGGTGGGATTAGCGGTGAAAGATGGTGGTGGTAGTGTTGTGGTGAATATATGTTCATTTCTGCTGACAAATTCATTTTTTTTACGGCGACGATTTAAAATTTCTTTAACTGCCAGTGTTGCTGATGCTGATGATATTGCTGCTGCCGTAGCGTTATTCAATTGTGTATTGAATGCTGATGTATTGTCAAGTGGCTGATGTATTTGATTGTGATGAAAGGTTACCGCAGACAGTATATGCTGCTGCTGCTGTTGCTTGGCCTTGTAATCACTGTTGATGCTGTTGTTTGTAATATTAGTGCGAAATGTGTTGGCAGCTGTTGTAACAGTAAAACTATAGAGCAACAGCACATAGATAACAAAAATAATTTGATTTGACCAACACACCAATGACAAAGATGATGTTGATGATGATGACGATGCTGATAATGAGGACTTTCTGTTGGTGACAGTGACACGGTCAGGGTTTGCATATGTTCGGGCAGTTGTTGTAGCTGTAGCTGTAATTGCAGTAGTTGTTGTTGTTGCTGTTGTTTCATTTTGTAGGCGTTTGAGTCGCTGGCAGACTAAAAAAGTCTCACAAGCTCTCAATATCGCCTTCAAAGCCGTCTGTTTACTATACGTGGTATATGGACTTTTATTAACTTTAAGGGCGTTGCGTTGCTGGTTTTTCTCCCTCTTACATTGGCTTACATTAGCTTGAATGTGATGATGAGTGCAAGTTTTTTATTTCTTAATGTTGTCGTTCTTGCAGACATAGTCGGTTGCTAAACAATGACCAGCATTATTTGCCAAACATAAGTAAACGTATAGAGGAGTCGTATGTGTATGTGTATACTGTAATCACATTATTTTCACTTTCAAGTCATACTTTTAAAGGTTTTATAGGCAGGATATTATCCAGCTGTTACATGCCGCTAAGCACCACAGGCTATTGCTTCTTTAGCTTGTTTATCCTTTCCACTCTTTCTTTAACTGCTTTTTGTTTTTAAATGGTTTTCTTTTGATTTGGAATGTAACTGTTGTTGTTGTTCGTTTTTAATTCAACATTTCCTTGAACACTTTCTCCTACTGTTGAGTAGTAAAGGATAATGATGATGATGATGATAATATAGTTGGTGGCCCATCTAATCGGATTAATTTTAATTTGTGGCCATTTTTCAATTACATACGAGATTTAATAATAAAAAAACAAATAAATGGCTTACAAAGATGAAGAGTAAATAAAAATTGTATCAATTATGGCTATAATAACACCACAGGGTTCGGAAAATGTACTTCGTCTTGCTTCAAAAAATACTGAAAAGAGAAAAAGGAAATTGATTGGAATAAAAATTTGATTTGAAATTCAAATAAAATTTTATAATTTGAGAATAATTTTCCATAAAAACAAATAAAAGTTTGAAAACAAGTAAATTTTGTATTTAAAATTAAGAATACCATGCCACAAATGGAATTAGAAAATCATTATTTTCTTTAATGAACTTCCTAACTACAATTTCTTTCTCATGAGGCATTTTCTCCTTAAAAAGTCAAGGCTCAATGGCTTACGAATAACTCACTCGTACCTAAACTACATTCTGATAATGGAATCGTCAAGATAATTTAAATCCTCACAAAATCAATAATGTATTGCCACCACAAATTTCAGAATATTGTTCGTAGTCTCAATAAAAATAATTCCTTGCCTAGTACTTCGTATTCACTCAGGTCTTCTTTTCCGAGATGCATAAACCCTGCACAGTTTCTAACTAAGTGTTCTGATAATTCATTCTCCTCTTTGCAGAACCTACATATTGGGCTCGAGGTAATCATTATTCTGACAAAGTATTCTTTGAGCCTGTTATGCCCGGTCAATAGGGCGGTTAGTTATTTCTCATGCAGTCTGATCTCTTCTTATTGTGATTATCCAATAAAAGTTTTTATTGTCTCATATCCATTAGGCTTAAGGAGAGTTCTTGTTTCTCTTCAACTTTCCTTTCTCTGAGTATACTCTTCTAAACATCTCCACCCATTTCACAGAAATGTTCTGACCAGAGATCAGCAACGAGTATTCAAAACGATGAGTAGATTCGAGTCATACTTATAATTTCAGCTACTTATACGCATTCATACTTATTTTAATATCATACTCATACTACTCATATTCAAAGTTAGAAATACTCATCGTACTCATACTTAACAATACGCACGTTGTTGTTGATTTCGACTTTCCATGATTCAACATGTACACGAAGCACGAAATAAGTATGATTCGAGTACGAACACCACAATACTCGTTAGAAGGTTGTGTGTGTGCTTTGCTTGCTGTCTTTGTCTTTTCTTTTCTCTTCTTTTGTAAATGCAACAATAACTACTACTGTAAATTTTGATGAATCATTCGAGTGACTCGAATCATTCGTAAGTATTATAAGTATTTTTCTAAATTTATGAATCTGAATGAGTAGGCGTATGAATCAAACAATGAATCGAATGTTGTGAGTTTGATGTCAACGTTGTACTCATACTCATTGCAACCTATACTTATAAATCAATGTTGTAGCGAGTACGAATGAATCAGAGTAGTTGAATTTTAATACTCTTGACTCATACTCAAAATTTCATAAGTACCTATGAGTAGCGAAAATACGATTCATTGCTGATCTCTGGTTCTGACCCCATCAGCGGCGTGCAAGTTCTCCTCCTAGCAAACTCCTCTGGCTGGTCGTTGCCGTGAATTTAAACCTTAGTTGGCTAGCGATTTAGCTTTCTGGGACAGTCGTACACTATTTTCGAGTATCAGCAGAGTGCCTTGTTCCGTTGTTCGTACTTTCCGAAACGAAGTTGAATTGAGTACATCTTTCGATATGGTAAACTTCGGCTTGGAAGATAAGCGAACACCACACCTGTTCCACTATTTGTATTCTGTACACCCGTTAACCACAGAATGATGACACTGTTAATTGCTTTACGTACTCATTACTCACTCTCGATGTGGAAATTTCTCAAAATTATAGAGTTGGCTAGGTGATCAGGCACTCTACTTAGTAAGTCAAGATACTCATTAATGATAGTCTCTGAAGCTCTAGCCCTAAAAACGATAATACTATCCATGTTCGTATCACCTAAGATCGAGTCTGTTGATCGAGGCTGTTGAAAACAGATTGACAAGACGTCTGACAGCGTTTATTCAAGTATATGGAATGATGGACTTAAATTTTTTTTGCATAACAATTCCTCGGTGGTGTTGACATAGATTATCTGGTTGTTCGGAACTAACTTATGTATATACAAAAAGTGCTTCGTTTAACTGCTTGCTTAGAAGAGTATTTGGGAACGATATGCTTTCAAGTCTGGGCGGCCACGGGGCAGCCATTTTGCTGGCAATATCCCTCTAGGTATGAATATGTGGCAGAGGTCTCCAACCAAACAATATGTCACGCAATTTTCGGGCAAAAACTTAAAGTTCTTTTCTTGCGATGTGAAGATAGATCATCAGCTGCTAGCCATTGAACGCCAAGGTCTTTTAAAGTTTTAATGGACAATCATCATGAGACGCGAAAGCCCTTTTCATACCTGTGGAAACGTAAAAAGGAAAATAATCGCTTCTGGGAAACCTAAAATCGACGTATGAAATTCTAAGAATGCATGGGACTTACTTGTAACGTCCTGTGCATTGGCAGTATCGATGAAGACGTAAAGGAAGATAAACAAACAACTTCTCTACACAAGTGCCCGGCTAAATGGTCGACTTGAAAAAAAAGCTCAATTATTAGGCATACATTTATAGAAAATAGTGCCTCTAATAAAAATTGCCTTTTATTATGGAAACTTTATTTAATTCTTTAAAAATTCAGCACAATATTTATCGTTGACCCCACGTTACATTTGCCATCTCAATACATAATAATAAAATCCAATAGAATTTTCAATTTGAACATCTGGTGCGCTGATGCTGGTGCATTATAATGCCATCATGCGAAATTAAATTAAAGATTGAAAACTCAAAATCCATTTGTAATCATTGTAATCGCTTTGAAATGTTTAATTGGCCAAATGGCCAATAATAAGTCATCGAGCCAAACTGACACTCTGTGTTCAGACACAAAGATTTCACTTGTAAATCTCTAAAACAGAGCTGGGAGTAGTGATATTATATTGTATTATTATTTGCAAGAAAAATGTGCTATTCATCGTCCATCGTTCATCTTTCATTTTTCATTTTTAATTACATTTTCTGGGTTCTTCTGTTGTTTTAGATTTCCTTGGAAATTTTCGTTACATTTCTTATGCGTTTGTCTTATGGTGCGGAAGCTTGTGTATGGCATTGGAGCTCCCTTATTTAGTGTGCGTTTCGCGAATATTTTCTAATTGGTTTTGATTAATGAAATTAATCCATAATGTGCGCCATATGCACAACGCATTCCCAGCAATATTCTTTCGTTGAATAGTAACAACATCATCAACAGCGTTAATGTTACACAACAACTTTATAAGCATCATTGGCAGAAGCACTAGCAAGAAAAGAAACTCATCGTCATCATTGGTGTTGTTTTTAAGACGTTTGATTTCCTGTTAGATATTTTTGCAATTTTTTTACTGTGAGGGACAATATAGTCGAGGTATTTTAATGAAGAAGAGCCATTTTATGCTATGAAGTATAAAGAGTTGGGTATTGATTATGCCAATGGGTTTCCATCTTATGAGGCTAGATTAGGTTTGATAAAACTTTCAACTTTGGAACGTAGAAGGGCTGTGTTAGGCGTTTGTTTTGTCTATAATCTGGTTAAGGGTGATATCGATTCCGAGTTTTTGCTTTCTAACCTAAATTTCAGTATTCCAGCAAGATTTTCACGGCACTATCGTCCTTTTTCCCTAGATTTTTATAGAACAAACTATGGTTGTAATTTTCCTTTTCGTAGATTATGTAATGATTTTAATATGTATTATGATTTTATTGATTTTAATTGTACTGTTTATAATATTAAACGTAGCTTATATTCTGCCATTAATTTGTAAATTATTATAGAAAAATATATTCTCGTTCTTGTCTTAAGTAGTTATGGTTTATTGTTGCTTTATTCAGCTTGTGATTAAGTTCTGTAGCTGATTTATGTTGTCGTTGCCTTTACTTTTCCCTAACCCGCTATAGTCCGGACTGTAGTGTGTACGTGTCCCTACGTAATGGGGACCAGCCCTCCGCGGTCGGGTGAGGGTGGGTTAGTGTGAGCCCGGGGACGTTCGACAAAAAAAAAAAAAAAAAAAATAACCTGACCTAGGAAAGGGTGTGGGAGTATAGCTTAACGTACTAAAAGGGACAATATTGTTACGAAAGTGGAAATGATGTTATTAAAATAATAAACAAAAGCTCCAAAAACAACACAATGGACTTGATCACACATAAAATGATAAACAAAAGCTCCAAAAACAAAACAATGGACTTGATCACGTGATCAACGAATAAGTAAACATATAGCAACAAAAACAACGGGCTTGTTTACAAGATCGATGAATAAACAAAAATATAGCAACAACGTCCGTGTATAAAAAAATATAGCGGAAAGACAAATAAACAAAACAACAACAATTCTGCTTGGACGAAGGTAAACAAGATACACGAACAACAATGATGACGAGATGTTTACATTTTTTGGATTGTTCTCGAAGGCCGTCATCATCCTTCAAGGGTATTCATCACACTGTTGATCCAGTGATATAAAAGGCAAGATAAAGCGAGCAACGAGGATTCAGTTAGAATACAATCAGTCGTGTATGAAGACACGTGATTCTCGGAGTTCGAGTTAAGTTAGTCGTGTGACGACGTCGCGTTGAATTGAGTGAGAATTCAACCAGTGGTGTGCGAAGATACGAGATCAAGTTATAATTCAGTCAGACTTGTGTGCAGACAAGTTGCGTGAAGAAAACAGTTGTTAGTGTGGTGCTTACAAAAAGGTTATGAGCAAAGAAGAATAACTAACAAGTGTTGTTGTTGCTTACAAAAAAAAAAGGTTGTAAGCAGAGAAATATCACGAATAAGCACATATTGTGAAAGTTATCATTGTATACGTGGAATAAGTTCGAACAGTGGCACAAAAGTTGTGCAGATAATAAAGAATTGACTTAAAATTGAACACATATTTATTTTTATTTTATTTGCAATCTACGATCTCATATTTTTAACGTTTTAAAAAGGTAAAAACGTAACAATATATTTTCTCAAATACTTCTATTAGATTTAGTTTACACCATCAGCCGCCATTTACTTCGGAAGAGTATCACACCTGTTAGAACCTTTAGCTCAAGCCTTATTTAAGTAGTTTCAGATGATCAAAAAAGCTCTTATTTGACAGTTGAAAGCGATTTTTCTTCGACAATTGGCTGAAATGAAATGCTTTTACTCTTCCAACATATCTTCATGGACGGCATTGTTGTTTCTAGGCAACGGCATATGGCAACCCTATTATTCTGGAACCTACCGGAGCAGGCGATTTTTTGATTCTTAAACCATTTTTTCTATCTACGAACATATTTTTTTTTATATCTTAACAGCATATTTTTTACTTTTTGGCACACAATTTTGTTTTTAGAACATGTTATTGATTTTGAAGTGGTGTATTCGTTTATTAAATGCGAAGCCATGGTTCAAGCCCCAGGTTAGATATCTCGAACGAAACAAAATATGAAAAATATTACTTCGGCAACTTTCTCTTAGTAGTCTTCTGGCAAAAACTCTGGGAGTAAATAAAATTGCCGTGAACCATGCAAAATCTAACGTTCGAAGTCGATTTTAAACTGTAGTTCTCGCCACTCATGGATAAAGTTAATACACTAGTAAAAAAAGTGTGAGAAACTAGATCGTAATCTAAACTAAAGTGCTATCGGGTCCGCCATCTAACGTTTTTTTTTTTCAACTAGTGCTTATTTCGTGAATGGTAACACTTAGCTCATGTCTGATTTGACAGATAATTAGTTTTATCCTTCCGCTGAACGAATATGATTGTGTATACGCTTGAACAACAACGCTAAGTAGGCCTGCGATCGACTTACAGAAGATGCCGATTTTGGCAAAAAAATCATCTTTTCAGATGAAGCTTATTTTAATCTTGGCGGGTATGTAAACAAGCAAAATTGTCGCATTTGGGGCACAGAAAACCCGCACGCATACATTGAATGAGTAACTGTTTGGTGCGGATTTTGGTCCAGAGGCATAATTGGGCCATTTTTCTTCGAAAATGAGCAAGGAGTGGCCGTTACAGTCAAAGGCAATCGTTATCGGGCCATGTTGAACGAATTTTTGTTCACAAAAATTGAAGAGGAGGATATTGGCAACATTTGGTTTCAACCGGACGGCGCTACGTGCCACACAGCCGAAGCTACACTCGATGTTTTGCGCCCTGTTTTTGAAGATCGCATCATCAGCCGCAAAGCTGATGTCGTTTAGCCATCTCGGAGC
Source organism: Sarcophaga caerulescens (assembly GCA_927399465.1). Lineage (NCBI taxonomy): Eukaryota > Metazoa > Arthropoda > Insecta > Diptera > Sarcophagidae > Sarcophaga > Sarcophaga caerulescens. The sequence continues at coordinate 9,884,615 of OV656872.1, forward strand.
TGCGATTCGACACCGTTGGACTATTATTTGTGGGGTGTCGTCAAAGATAAGTGTTACGCCGACAAGCCAGAGACAATTGACGCTTTAAAGGACAATATTCGTGAAGCCATTGGTGAAATACAGCTGCACACAATCGATAATGTGCTTAAAAATTGGACCGATCGTGTAGGCTACTGCATGGCCAGCCGAGGCAGCCATTTAAATGAAATTATTTTCCATTATTAACCGGAAGGAAAAAAAGAAATTTGAGAAAATATTCAATAGTTCTTTTTAAAACATTTAAAAAAAAAAAGTTATTTGGCGGACCCTTTATAATGACCAATTAAGTGAGAAAGTTTTGATTAAAAAAAAAATGTTTACGAGTAAAAGTTTAAATATCTTTATTGTTCTTACCAGTTTTACTCTCCACTGTAGAAGCATATTGTAATTAATAAAAATCGTTTTAATCTTGAAGTGAGAAATAAATGACTTGGCCATGCCCATAATAAAATCAAATCACAGCACAAATAAGAACACTAAAGTGCTGCTGATCCATTTTTTTTTTCATTTTTTTTCTTTAAAAAATATTTCATTTTACGATAGTGTTTAAGCTTTTTAATAAAAATAAAAAAAAAATATTTCTCTTTTAGTATTTTGGCTAATTGTCAGAAAAAGTAATAAAAGAAAAACAAATAAAATTTTTGAAATAAAATTTTATAAATTGGCTCCATTCAATCGGGGAAAAAAAAAACCCAAAAATTAAACGCAACGTAAAAAAAAACGATGTCAGTGGGTTAAGCACACATAATAATTTAAAAGGTTTTTAAGAAATACATGGTAATTGTAGATTTTACTCACTATCTACGAGAAAATGACCTAAATTTGCGAAAAAAAAAAATAATTTTCCAAACCAACTTATTGGCATGCCATAAATCTGTCAGGCGTTTAAAGCAATAACCGTTAATCGAATATGAGACGATATTTGTTTATCGAACATAAAAAACCCTCTTCAGAAAGAAAACAAAAAAAAAAAAACACATCAACAGCAAATACAATAAATACGGCATTTAAAAAGCCATATAAAGTTTGTTCTTTACATTCCCTATGTACGTACGTACATACAGTGGTGGCCATGAGGTTAGCACAAATCATATCTACTGTTTTTAAATGAAAATTATTTCGTCTCATTACAATTATTTACTAAAATTTTTGCTTGGGAGTGTTGTTTATGGTGTCTGCAATAAGTCTCGTTACTTTTTTTTATTTTCATTTAAGTGCAGTAATAGGCAAAATAAGCTGGTCACAATTTTAGCGCAAGCAAGTACATATTGTTACGAAAATGGAAATGGTGTTGTTAAAATAATAAGCAAAAGCTCCAAAAACAACACAATGGAGTTGATCACGCATAAAAACAAAAGCTCCAAAAACAAAACAATGCAGTTGTTCACGTGATCAACGAATGAGTAAGCATATAGCAACAAAAAACAACAGGGCTTGTTTACAAAATCGATGAATAAACAAATATAGCAACAACGACTGCATATAAAAGAAATATAGCAGAAAGACAAAGAAACAAAACAACAACAACTCTGCCTGGACGAAATTAAATAAGATACACGAACAACAAAAATGGAAACAAGTTGTTTACATTTTTGGATTGTTCCCGAAGGTCGTCATCATCCTTCAAGGGCATTCATCACACTGTTGATCTAGTGATATAAAAGGCAAGATAAAGCGAGCAACGATGATTCAGTTAGAATTCAGTCAGTCGTGTATGAAGACACGTTATTCTCGGAGTACGAGTGAAGTTAGTCGTGTGACGACGTCGCGTTGAATTGAGTGAGAATTCAACCAGTGGTGTGCGAAGTGACGAGATCGAGTCATAATCCAGTCAGACTTGTGTGCAGACAAGTTGCGTGAAGAAAACAGTTGTTAGTGTGGTGCTTACAAAAAAGGTTGTGAGCAAAGAAGAATAACTAACAAGTGTTGTTGTTGCTTATAAAGAAAAGGTTATAAGCAGAGAAATATCAAGAACAAGCACATATTGTGGAAATTATCATTGTATGCGTAGAATAAGTTCGAACAGTGGCACGAAAGTTGTGCAGATAATAAAGAATTTAATTAAAATTAAACACAGATTTATTTTTATTTTATTTGCAATCTACGAGCTCATATTTATAACGTTTTTAAAAGGTAAAAACGTAACAATATGTTTAAATTTGGAATGTTCCAGAAAGATGATTTATAATGCACTAAACCATATTCGGAATTATGAAACATTTAAAAATGTTACACAGGCTCCTAGGCCAAGAAAAACGTCACGTAAAGAGGATTATTTAATATATAGGACCTCTGTCGAAGATCCTTTTAAAAGCTTCACCGTAATCCAGAGGGAAAATTCAAGAAAATATGGTATCAAGCTGTTCTGCAGAACTATAAGAAGAAGACTTAATGAAAAAAATTTACGTGGATGCATTTCTCAGCATAAGCCACACGTTTCAAATAAGAACCTACGGGATCGGTTGTGCTTTGCTCGTGAGCATTTGGAAAAGCCATTAGTTTTTTGGAAAAATGTCCTCTGGAGTGATGAATCAAAGTTTTGTAGATTCGGATCGGATGGTAAGAGGTATGTATGGCGTCCTCCAAACATGCAACACAATCCAAAGTACACTTCTAAAACAATAAAACACGGTGGAGGAAATGTGATGGTGTGGGCAGCGTTTTCTAGGCATGGCGTTGGTCTTATATGCAAGATTGATACACGTATGAACCAATATGTATACCAGAATATACTACTAAATACAATGATGCCTTATGCAGAGGACAACATGCCACTTAGGTGGAGTTTTATGCAAGACAATGACCCAAAACACTCCTCACGCTTAGTGAGGAGTTGCTTGGAAGAGAACAATATTAACGTCCGGATCTCAATCCTATTGAGAACCTTTGGAATGATGTGGAGCAGCACGTAATGAGAGTAAAACCTAAAAATTTGGCCGATTTATGGACAGAAATAGAAAAAGCTTGGTATGCTATTTCAGTAGAGTGCTGTATGGGACTTGTGGAAAGTATGCCAAAGAGATTGGCAGCTGTAATAAAAAATAATGGATACCCCCAACTAAGTGCTAAGTTTATAGTGATATAAGTTTTTTGTTTTGTTACTTTTTTTAAATGTGAATAAATTTTTTGTGCTAAAATACTGTCCAGTGTTTTTTGACGGTTATTCTATTCTGAACAGAAAAACAGCAAAGATATATATAGGAATGACAATGAATATATTGTGACGTGATCTTAGCAAGACATGTTACACGTATATAAAAGAAATATGAAAAAAAAAATAAAGAAATACAGGAAATATTTACTTTCAAAGATAGGCAGTAGCAAGTATGCTAACCTCATGGCCGCCACTGTATATTCAACACTTCTTCTTCTGTCTGTTATTCTTGTAGGAGGAAAACAGAAATTTAAACTTTCAACACACCATGACATAAATTAGACGCAGCAATTGATGCTGATAAATGATAAAAAAAAGAATTTTTTCATTCTTGTCTTGCTTCCACTTGTCTGTGGAAAATTCCCTTAGCATTAATGGTTGCCCTTGAAACGAGGTGGTGGTGGTAGCGTCGGTGGCGTTTCTAGTGGTTAAATGATTTTCTAAAAGCTCTGGTTTTTTCCTTGCTGCGGGATTTGTAATTGAATAGAGAGAAGTGTGTCTATGTGACATACAGAATTACAATACAATTGTAGCGAAACAATTTTATATTATTATATAGCACTATGGATCGAAGTGGGGATAAATTCTTAGCAATATTTCCCTGAGTTTTTATTTTACGAATTATAAGTTCAGTCTATGTGAGTCTGGAAGTCGCTGTAGTCTAGTAGGTAGTGTGTTGGCTTATTGGACTGAAGGCCCGAGTTCGAATCCCAGGTCAGACATCAAAATGAAAATATGAAAATATTTCTTCGGCGACTTCCTCTCAGCAGATTTCTGGCAAAAACTCTGAGAGTAAATAAAATTGCCATGAAAAGCTTCTCAAAAAACTGTCGTTCGGAGTCGACTTTAAACTGTAGGTCCCGCCACTCATGTATAAAAATTGACGCACACAACATAAATGGTGTGAGAAGCTAGGTCGTAATCATGACTGAAGGGTTGTAATGACCAATTATGTATGTATGTAAAGCTGGAGTCAGGTGTGGATATGTAAATGCTAAGTGCAAATAAGGAAGTTGCGAAACAGTCAGTCGGTCGTCAGTAGCCAGTTGAGCCGCTCAGTCGTCAATAGAAGTAATCGGTCGTCAAGTCGTTTATAAGTCGTTTTTGTATAATTGCTATTTTTTATCTTAAATTAATTTTTATTTTACACAAAACTTTCATTAATTTAATTTGAATTTGAAAATTAATGAACTTCGTGAAATCAATAAATGAACTTTGAAACATTATTTTGCCCAGTTATTATTATTATTTTACATTTTTATAAAAACTAAGCCCAGTTATTATTATTATTTTACATGTATGTATGTCTATGCGAGTCTGATAAGATGTATTCAGTGTTTTCTTCAGACAGGAAGTACAGGGTAGCTTGTATATAATGCAACAAAGTAAAGCGCTATAGTTTTTTAATTTTGTTTTTTAATTTTATTGTTCAAAAGCAAAAAATGTTGGAAATAACATTAAATTTTAGAATCAGTTTAGATTTGTTCGAATTGGCTACCTTTGATACGAATTATGGCCTTCAAACGGCCGACAAAGCCATCACAGGCTGCACGAAAGTGGTTCTGCGGTATTTTGGCCCATTCCCGGCGAAGCGCCGTCTTGAGATGATCGACACTTTGGTATTTTTTTACTGAGAACCTTACTCTCCAAAATGCCCAAGGCGCAAAAGTCCAACGGATTGAGATCCGGAGATTTTAGTGGCCATTGTGCGGCAAAAATGAAGCAAGGAACCTCCTTTTTAAGCCATTCTTGGTTGACGCTTGCTGAGTGCGGTGGTGCTGAGTCCTGTTGGAATGTCCATGGTGTGCGGCCGAAATGTTTGTCTGCCCAGGGCTTCAATACTGTCTTTAATGGTGTTTTCTTTTTTACCAAAAAATGTGCATTTTATTAACGCAAAATGCAATTTTGCGTTTGTTTCTTAAAAATGTTTCGCCCTCTAAAAGGGTGGTATGTTTTATTCTAAATAATTCGCACTTGCCAATGGTGGAGGGCATTGCATTCTATGCCCTGTGTAAATCGAGAGTGCTGATAGTGCCCTGTAAAGCAGATGACTTTTGTTTATTTATAGGGCTACCAGATGAAATTTAAAAAAGTCGCCTGGTATTGTTATCCAATTTGAAGTTAATTTTTTCATTGTTTTGTGGAGTAATCTTAAGGAAATATTACATTATTAAAGCTACATGGTCAGCAATATAAAAAATTGCATTCAATGTTAGAACAGTGTTAAAATATTTTTTTTTGTTATAAGAAAAAACGTGCAAAAAATGAAGTCGAAAAATTAGCGATCTGGCAACAACTTTGAACAAATTGGCATTTCCTCATTCATTTTCTTAATAAGTGGTAAACACAGGGCATACCCTTTTTTAATATTTGTGTTATGTTCTTCTCAAATAAAAAATGACATTACAACAGGGTTGGTCAAAAATTTTTTAATGCACCTTGTAAGAGGGTGACATTTTCTTTGTAGAAAAGAAAACAACATAAGACATTTTCCCGATAATATTCGGCATTTTGACCCCACGGTCGATGAATACGAGCGGGGAGCGACCATCGGCCGTTACGGCGGCCCACACCATTGCCATCGGCGGCGCTTGAGTTCTGGTGGCCAATCGCAGGTGTAAATTTTCAGCTGACCTCTTTGGCAAGTAAACCCGATCATTTTGTTTGTTCACAAACTGCTCAATTTGGAATGGCAATTTGCAATGGCATCGGAGAAAACCAAATTCGGTAACTGGCCACTTTCGTGCAAGCGAAGTAACTCCTTGGCTCTTTCCAGTCTAACTTTTTTTTTGTCCATCGGTGAGCTCTTGCACTTTTTGGAACTTCAATGGCTTTAGTCCAAGCTCAATTTTGCAATATGTGTTGCATCCGTTCTCGCGATATGTTCAGCTCACGAGCAATTTTTCTACCACTGCGGCGTGGATTTCGATCCAGTCTGGCCTTCACTTTTCGGATCATTTCTTGTGTTGTTACCGTTTTTTTCGTCCACTTTTTGGATGCGATGCAACACTGCCAGTATCACGGTAACGAGCAATGAATGGTACGAGAAATAAAAGATTTATTCACATTTAAATGCTAAAGGGCTCTAACGATAGCCACCTGTGGTTTTCCAGCCAAATATAAAGCAATTACACTATCACGCTTGAATTCCATTACGAATAACTTTTTTTCTGAATCCAATAGATCAAAATGCTTTGTAAGCTTGTAAATAATAAAATGAACTGTCACTGGAATAAATCTGTCAGCTGTCAGACGAGCGGTTTACAAATGATAACAACCTGAAGTTGGTTGCAATACATATAAGCCACCCTGTAATACCGTAATGTAAGCAGCCAACTTCACAGTCAAGCACGCTTTACGGATAGCTCGCATTTCCACTTCGAAAATGGCATTAAACTGTCCTATAGGCTTCCTAATGAGCGCAGTGTATGCCAGGCTGAGATGTTTTTAATTTCTTTGATGCCAGAGCATGTACGAATTGCGTTGGTGAATGCAGTCAGTGTGGATAGTAAAGTTGCGTTAAAAGCATTGTCTGTTTACTACGCTAGCGGAAAAGGGGATATTGCAGGTTCTGCAGGCTTATATGGCCTACATTGAACTGCCTTAAAATGGAATGAGTTCTGAAATTGAGTAGGAAGACTATTAGGATTTTGATCACTTTTTTTTAGCGAGGCATTGTTTTTGAAGGTAAGGACCAGTAGAAGTAGCCGTAGTCTAGTAGGTAGTGTGTCGGCTTATTAGATGTAAGGCCACGGTTCAAACCCCAGGTTAGACATCAAAACGAAAATGTGAAAAAATATTTCTTGGGCGACTTCCTCTCAGCAGATATCTGGCAAAAACTCTGAGAGAAAATATAATTGCCATGAAAAGTTTCTAAAAAATCTGTCGTTCAGAGTAGACTTTAAACTGTAGGTCCCACCACTCATGTATAAAATTAACACACACAACATGAGTGGTGTGAGAAACTAGGTCGTAATCCTGACTGAAGGGTTTTAATGGCCAATTATGTATGTATGTAAGGACCAGAAAGTGAGACATGAGCCCACCACGATAGTACTTTCAATCTGCTGGTTTTGGTGTAACGTGAGGATTCCACCATCTTTATCTCTTTTCTTCTTTACTTTTGGATGAATACTCCTTGATTTTTTTTACAGTATCTGTGTTTGGTTTGACCCACTTCTAGTACGATAAGCTATTTTCCTGTCTCCGAATGAAGATGTCTTACCCGTTTTGAGGTCAGTTTCCAACCCATAGTGCACTAGTGGAAAATATATGTGTTTCTATTGACTTCAAATTCACTTGTGCAAATGTTTTTTTGCGAAGAGGGTTTTTTAAGCGATTGTCGTTGTTTACAAATGTTTCAATAGATTTCACATTTCTCCCTAGCACCTCCAAAACATGAAACATACACATGCGTTCCTGCCTAGATCCCAACAGTAGTTGATTCCTTTGAAATAAGTAAATCGTGTTTATTGTCGTTGTTGCATTAGAGAATATGTGTGTGTGTGTTTGAATCTCAGCTCTCAGATCTTCTAAGCGAGAAAGAGACATTAAAGTTGGTGTTCGAATTTATGGCCAAAAACGGTAATAAAATTACCATCGTAATGTGCTGGCAACGGCATTGTGGCAAATTTTCAGGCCAACTCAGCAAAGTAAAATAATTTTCCATACTATGTCTGTCTGTTGTTTGGTGAACAATTGTTGGCAGTTAGACAAATAGAAAGACAGAGATACAGATAGACAGACAAACAGCTAAATAGACAAACGGGGAATGCCAAGACAAATACTGTATCTCGTTAAGATTAAGTTCAACACAAATGCTTCTTTTTTTTGTTTTTCTTTCATTCTTGTTTATTAGCACACATAGTATTACTGTGGTTGTAGAACGTTTAGGTGAAATATAGTCCAACAAATCAATTTGTCAGCCAATTGAGGTGCCACATTCCTATACTGAGGCATTCATTTTAACGTAGAAAATTAAAGAAAGCAGATGGAATGCTTTGAACTCCATTCATAAAATAGTCTTCATCAAGACCTTAATAGATCGCGTAACTCTTCAATAACACTATGCGACAAAATAGAAAAAATTTTATACACCCGGCTAATAACATATTCTATGTTGTTCAGTTAGTTGAGTAGAACTCAAAAATGCCTTTTTTATATTTCTCGAACCCTCCAAACTTTTTTTATTTGACAAAAACGTTTTTTTTTTTACTTTTCGCACAAATTTATGGATTGCTCAAACATTTCTGGCCCGATTTCCATAATTTAAATCTTGTTAGAAAGGGGAGAGATGGACCTTTAAAACGGTATACATATATCTATTATTCGACTTAATATGCTATGAGATTTGATGAGGTAAACTTGGAAAATGCGAATTTTTTTCACATTTTTCCAAGTTTGTCCATTCATAGTAGCGGACTTTAGTAAAAAAGTATAAGATAAGTGATAATATTCTTAAAGTATGTTCTCTTGTGAAGAGATTGAGCCATCATTTGATAAAATTGTATAAAAATTACCGTAGTTATTAGTGAAATAGTATAACAGTCGTGTTATATTTTTTATATATGCCATCTCATCAAATGAACTTTTAGTTCAAAAATTTTCAGAATTTTTAATGGATCTCGATTGTTTATCACAAAATGTGTCAATTTCACGTTTGCACGACTTTCAGAAGTCGGCTAATATTTGTGTTTTTTGCAAATATTATTATTTCCCTTTGCGTAAACATTAGCCAACTTCTGATGGTCGCTCAAACGTGAAATTGACACATTTGACACTTTCGATATAGTCAAGGAATTTTTTGTTTTTCTTGGTTCCGGCGTTATCACCAAAAATGATTTCAGTCCGGAGATCAAGCAAGTGATCAATTGGCAATTGAGAAGCAGAGACCTCTCTCGTACGATAAAACTAAAACTCCAAAATACGCTCATCCTCCCCGTGCTTCTTTATGGTGCAGAGGCATAGACTCTATTAAGCACGGATGCAGCAGCCTTGAGAGTATTCGAGAGAAAAGCTCTACGTAAGATCTTCGGTCCAGTGCGAGTTGGCGATGATTTTCGCATCCGATCCAACAGTGAGCTGTATAAGCTCCTCAACGACATAGACGTTGTGCAACGTATTAACATCCAGCGACTGCGCTGACTGGGCCATGTCGTTCGAATGGAGGAGGATGCTTTGGCGAAAGGGGTATTTGATGTGGGGATCTGCGGAAGTCGGCGAAGAGGACGACCTTGTTTGCGTTTGAAGTACCAAATCGAGGTAGCCCTGTCATCGATTGGTATGACCAACTAGCATAGGTGCACAGGAAACAGAGGCGCCTGGAAGGATGTGTTAAGGCTGGCCGAAATCCGTTAATCGGATTGTTAATGGCCAATTAAGTAAGTAAGTAAAATCATTGTTTGTGTCCGATTAATGCGGCGCTTCATTCAATGTTGTTGTAAATCTTGGTAATAAAATGTTGCCGAAAGTTCTATCAAATAGACACCCAGACTCGACTAATTCTTTCATTTATCAAAAGAGAAAACATACGAATTAATTTGTTTATGAAGCTCATTTGTTGTATTTAGAAAGGAAACTTTAATTAGAAATTATCAATACCTGCATACACACATACATACATACATTTAGATAAGGATTACACATACATATACAGTTTATATGGTCTTTCTTTTTGTAGGTAAAACAGTCCAAGCACTTCTTCATCTCCTAACATTTACAACAATATGTTGCTTGCTGTTCATACCATAAATTACAAGAAGAAACAAAAAACAACGACGACAATGAAAGCGAAACGATGCTCCTTTAGCACCTAAGCAGAGTGTAGCTTATTTTAATTACGAGTATTTTATGAAATAAATCCTAAAGCATCCATCCATTCAATACGAATACAAATACGTATACGAATACGATGGAATATGATCTCTTGGTAGTAATTTTCTACTTGAACAATAACCTTGAGCATAATGACCTTTAAGCCTTAATTGTTTTACTATAACGGCCATATGCTAACACAAATAAGTGTGTGACATGTGGGGGACAGAGTACATCTATTTTATACTCTTTATTTCCTCTCATTCGTATTTAAAGAAGATAAACGAGGCATTAACAATTCATTGGAATTGGAATATTCTATGCTCTCGTATGTTTCTGTTAAAAATGTGTGTAATTTTAAACAAAGTTTGATTCTATTCAAGGATATAAAAAAAAAAAAAAAAATTGTTGCCTATATTAAGGGAGGTAATAAAGAGAGCAATGTAATGTAACCCAGCAAACATTGTGGTAAAGATGTGAGGATGATTAAAAAATTATTGTTAAATTTTTGCAAAAGAGTCAAAGTTCATTTGATTAAAGGACAAGAGAAACGTTAAGATTTTAATGGAAAGATTTAATAAGAATAAACCGCTAATGTGTCACAAACTTGGTATCATAGTTGGGTTATAAGGGGTGATTTTTTAGGAGCTATAGGAAAATTTTTCAAAAAAAACACATAAAATTCAGAAAAATGCATAAAATCTTTATTTGAATCGATAGTACGGTCCATATAATTTCATGCTTGAAGATTATTTCATGCAAATGTTGACCGCGACTGCGCCTCAAATGGTCCATCCGCTTAGTCCAATTTTGGCATACTCTTTCCAACATTTCGGCCGGTATCTCATGAATAAATGCTTCAATGTTGTCTTGCAATGCGTCAATTGAAGCGGGCTTGTCTGAATAGACATGAGCTTTAACATAGAACCACAAAAAATAGTCTAATCGCACGATCTAGGCGGCCAATTGACCGGTCCAGAACGTGAAATAAAATGTTCACCGAACTCGCCTCTCAATAAGTCCATTGTTACGCGTGCTGTGTGGCATGTGGCACTGTCTTGTTGAAACCACATGTCATGCAAGTCAAGCTCTTGCATTTTGGGCAAAAAAAAGTTGGATAACATCTCACGGTAGCACTCACCATTCACAGTTACGTTACGATTCGCAGCATCTTTGAAGAAGTACGGTCCAATGATGACAAATTCAATGATTTGCAAGCATTGTTCGTTTGTAAGACGATTGATGGTTAAATTATAGACCAAACTGAAGATGTTTGACAGTGAAACAAAACACGAAACGTGCGTGAGCTGTTTAAACCAGTTTTGCCAAAAAGATAATAGCTAAAAAATCACCCTTTATAAGCATAGAGTGGATTTGCAATGAACACAGAACTCAACATAGCCGTTTTGACTATAGGTGGCGTAAATATTCTGAAGATTCTTTTTAAATTTAAAACATAAGGCATTTAATGTGTGGGTAATACAACATCCATGCCTTACAGTTCAGCAAATATGGTGCTAGGATCAAATCGACTGTGTATCTCTGATTCGTATGTAAATACCCAGTATTCCATTATGGCAAAACAGATAAGTTTTGGATTTTTTTCAGCATGAAGCGATGAAGCTTCTTACTCACAATCATTCAGAATGACTACCCTAGATAATCTGCTTCCTTTGAGGTTACCAAGGTAACATGTACCATCTGCTGAGTATTATTAGTCCGATTAGATTTGTTTTTTTATTTCTCATATCAATTAACGAAGATTTCTTCTGTCATTCAAAATGTTTATTGGACATTTTCATTTCTCCATATTGTCGATACGCTCTTGTATCGTAAAAGTCATTTACTCATACATACATATGTATGTATGTATGTAACATGGAAGAAATACATACATTTGATTAGATGTAATTGGATTTGAGTTTGTGGTTGTCAATAACCGTATACCTCCTGTGTCTCTCTCTCTCTCTCTCTGTCGAACCACTATTATTTAGTTGAAAATATAAAATCCCATTGACTTAAATCCGTTAAGAATATGATGATGATGACGATTATGCGATAGTAATGGTGGTGGTGATAATGAAATGAATTTAAAGAGAAATAAAGATGTACAACCATACATACTTATGTAAAAAGAAATGGAAAGGAAGCCTTTCCTGTCAGTCACTACTGATATGCGATGACATTTTTTTTTATTTGTCGATTGGCAAACCATTAAAACCACTTAAAATCCTTAAAACGAACGATAATGTTTAGAATGTTTCAGTTAAAAAAAATGAAAATAAATGTTAAAAAACATGAGGAACAAATTTTAAATAGTTTACTTAGGAAAGAATTTTTCTCATTAAAAAATTTGTTTTTTTTTGTTTGTTAACATTGTGGTTTGTGTGGTAAAAATAAAAGACCAGAGAGATACACTATGACTCTTAATTAATTTCTAATAACTTTGGCTTTAGAAGTCGTATTCTAATGGCATTGGAATTGCGTTAATTGAGAGAAGGGAAAATAATATAAATAAGTTAATGTACATCGAGAGAAATTATCAAGCATAATACCCTCAAAGAAAACTTTGTTAAAAATCTTAGGATTTAGAGAATATTTTCCAAATTTCTTAAATTTTTTAATAATGAAATTTTAATATGGTGTGGCATGCCTATACTAACGGGTTATCCATTTCGTGGTTTCAAAAGTAAACGTAAATAAAACATATATAAAATATTGTTTTCATGATATTTCTTTTTTATTGTAAAGTTTGAACGTTGACAGTATGTGTGAAACACTACATCATTTAAATGACCTCCACGCGAAGTGTTGCAAGCATTGATTCTTTTGAGGTAATTTTCGACCACTTTTTGACACATATTGGGCGGTATCTCAGCCATATCTTGACGAATGTTGGTTTTTAAGTGCTCAAGAGTTGAAGGTTTATCTGCATAAACACGGTCTTTCGCGTAGCCCCACAAAAAAAAGTCTAATGGTGTCAAATCGCATGATCTTGGTGGCCAGTTGATATCGCCACGACGAGAAATTACGCGGCCAGGAAATGTCTCTTGCAATAAAACCATATTCGCTCGAGTTGTATGGCATGCGGCACCGTCTTGTTGAAACCACATATTCTCCAAGTCGTATTCTTCAATAGCAGGCAAAAAAAAGTCGATTATCATATATGACCATAACGCTCCGAATTGACGGTGACAGTCGTTCCATCGTCGTTTTCGAAGAACTAAGGTCCAATCACACCTTCGGACCAAAAAGCGCACTAAACAGTGACTTTTTCTGGATGTAATGGCCTCTCTTCAATTACTTGAGGATTCTCAGAACCCCAAATACGACAATTTTGTTTATTAACATACCCACCGAGTGTGAAATGTGCTTCATCGCTGAAGAACATTTTCTTCGAAAAATTGCCGATACGCACGATACGTGGCTGTGGCAGAATCACCATTTTTGTAGTAGGTTTTGATAATTTTTATGCGTTGTGTGATAATTAAGCGATCCATTTTCGTCAATGTCAGACTTTCAACTGAAAAGAAAAAAAATTGGTTTCACAACTTAGTTTGACAGATTTCGAATTACAGTCCCATACTTTTGAAACCACGAAATGGATAGCCCTTTATGTAATACTACTATTAGTATTATACTGTAGTTGTTTAAATTTAAGAATACTGCTGAAAATAAATAAATTTTTATCATATTTTTTAAGTTTGCTACTAAATAGTCTATTCTAAGCTCTGAGCACCGTAGAGAGGATAACATAATGGAAATAATAATTAGGCAGCTTCAAATCTTGAGAATAAGACTCAATACTGAAAGCTATTGAAATAATAATAAAAGAACCACTAATTATTTCAATTATTTCTCTCCGTGTATTAGAAAAATGTGGCATAAAATTAATTTTTTTTTTTTGCCGTTAGTATCTATCCTGGTAATCAATGGAGAATAAAATTCTATTTTATTTGCTACTGTTGTCCACAACAATAATTAAATGAAAGCCTTTTATTTCGTTACAAATACCGAAAGCTTATCGAACCACACAATACATAACCAAACAAATAGTGAATGGTAAAGAAAGATCCCCGAAAGAAAATTTTTATGAATGAAAAAACAATGACAACACAAAAGAGTGAATAAATGGGGTTTTAAATAGGCTCGTAAAGTGTACTCTTATTGCTCTTAACCCTCTGGGGAGTACTCTATGACAAGTAATAAAACATAAAAACAAAATATTTAAAAATATTCTACACAAGGAAACCAAATAAAAAAAAAAGAATGATTGAGTAGCATAAAAGGGTATTTATACGTTTGCACTTGTCTACCACTTTCCCTCATTCATTCGCTCTCTTTTAACATCCGATACTCAATATAAATAAATAAGAGGGATTTACTACGAATATGAACAGCTGTTAGTGCCACTTGATTTAATGAGGCATAATATTTAATAGTATTTGTGCTGTTATCTTCTTTACCGTTATAATATTTTCACTCTTCACCAAACTCAGTATTAATTATAATAGCAGAGAGGATTTTTAACATTCATCAACTTCTCTTTGTTGCTCTTTATGTTATGCTTGTTCTTCTTTTCAGTTCTATTAATAATTTGTATGTATGGGTCAGACTACTGTAGTCTTCTGGTTGGCCAAATAAAATATTTTTTATTGTTTTGTTTTTCCTGTTCTTGTTCTTCTTCTTCTTCTTTTTGTAAGTCAATATAGACATCATGCCATCAGAGACATTAAATTAGACAGCAGAGACGACGAAAGTAAATCAAGGTCAATAATTAAGATTTAAAGCAGTGGTAGAGATGTGATTGTAAATAAAACTCAAACTCTTCGGGAAAAGGTGAAATAACAAAGAGATTCAATGGACAAAAGAGATAAGAACAAGCATAAATAAAGAGTGATTTTTTAGCTATTATATTTTTGGCAACACTGGTTTAAACAGCTCACGCACGTTTCGTGTTTTGTTTCACTGTCAAACATCTTCAGTTTGGTCTATAATTTAACCATGAATCGTCTTACAAACGATCAACGCTTGCAAATCATTGAATTTGTCATCATTGGACCGTACTTCTTCAAAGATGCTGCGAATCGTAACGTAACTGTGAATTGTGAGCGCTACCGTGAGATGATATCCAACTTTTTTTTTGCCCAAAATCCAAGAGCTTAACTTGCATGACATGTGGTTTCAACAAGACGGTGCCACATGCCACACAGCACGCGTAAAAATGGACTTATTGAGAGGCGAGTTCGGTGAACATTTTATTTCACGTTCGGGACCGGTCAATTGGCCGCCTAGATCGTGCGATTTAACGCCTTTAGACTATTTTTTGTGGGGCTATGTTAAAGATCATGTCTATACAGACAAGCCCGCTTCAATTGACGCATTGGCAGACAACATTGAAGCATTTATTCGTAAGATACCGGCCGAAATGTTGGAAAGAGTATGCCAAAATTGGACTAAGCGGATGGACCATTTGAGACGCAGTCGCGGTCAACATTTGCATGAAATAATCTTCAAACATTAAATTATATGGACTGTACTATCGATTCAAATAAAGATTTCATGCAGTTTTCTGAATTTTATGTGTTTTTTTTTTTGAAAAATTTTCCTATAGCTCTTAAAAAATCACCCCTTAGTTGCTTCGTTTTTAAGTTAGCGTAATAAAAATTTTAATTGCGATAATAAAATAAAAGCAACTGAAGGTACATTTTGCAACGAATACTAAGGTAAAGATTATAAAAAAAAACGTCAATTAATCAAGGCAATAAATATTAATTTTCAAATATTATTGACAGCTTCTCCTTTTTCTGTACAAATAGCGAGAAAGAGAAAGAGAAAGAAACAAAGAAAGGGTAAAAAGACAAAAAAAAAAGATAGAGAGATAAGGAAAGAGAGAATAAGAAAGAGAGAGGAGTGACACAAAAAGAAAGAGAAGGGGCTAATGCCAGAGTTAATATTCTTAACGTTAGAAATCTAACTTACTAGCCAAGCAAAGCCTTTGCAGAACCCCTGAATAAGACTCTTGTTCACGCTGGCCACCTTAACTTTCTACATCCTCAAGGTCTCCCACATTTCGAAAAAAAAAAAAAAAATCTGCAGAAAAATTTAATTTCTTTGTCTGATATACTAGTCCTTGCCTTCAGATCGCAATGTCATGTTAAAAATCATGTTAGGATCTTAATAGATTCCCTCTGCATTATGTTCTAGAACGGTGTATAGAAGCCTGGGGATTCTGCAATCTGCCCTTTTCCGCAATGAAGAGTTCCCTCTCCCTCTGATTCTCAGAACGAACAGATATCTCCCAGAAGAAGTCGAACTGTTAGGCAAATTAAAGCTAATCTCCTACTAAAACGAGTATACTGTCCAGTTAGTGTTTTTAAGAAAGCTTGACTATCCATATAAATAATCACTGTATCCCCCGGCAAAATCTGTTCCTGGACTAGTTCCACTATCTTGAGGATTGTAAATACCTTAGCTTGGAATGCATTGTACTCATAGGGGAGCTTATAGAACTACTTTATGAAATCTGTGAAATGGGAGGGTCTTTATCATTACTTCCAAGTATATTAACTACACTACGTATGTCTGGAAAAACTATCGAGGGTAGCTTCTCTTAGCCACATACCCTGACCATACATATTTGGTCATAACAACCATTCAGTCAGAATTACGACCTAGCTTCTCACACCATTCATATTGTGTGTGTTAATTTTATACATATGTAAGTGGTGGGACCTACAGTTTAAAGTTGATTCCGAACGACAGATTTTTAAGAAAATGTTTCAAGGCAATTTTATTATTAAGTCGCCGAAGAAATATTTTTTCATATTTCGTTCTGTTGTAGATGTCTGACCTGGGATTCGAACCGACGCCTCATTGCTAATAAGCCAACACCCTGACCATATAGTCTGTAAAATCCAGAGTCAGGGTGTGTATGTCCAAGTGGACAACCTTTAGAATCTTAGCCTCCTCTAACATTAGATCCTTCACTACCACCTCCACCCAAAGTAGTTCTACAATCCTCCCCAACGAACCTTGGTGAGTAAAGAGATGTTAAAAATATTCTTTTAATTTGTAAAATTTCTTTATTTGCCCCTAAAACATACAGATGTACGTACCCGTACAAGGTATAGTCACTTTTTCTTGTTAATTAAATATTATAATAACGGCACTTTATTGTTTAAATTAAAATTTTACATAAATTTGTGTATGTGTGTGTGTGTATGGTATTAAAATGCTTGTGAATAATTATTTTAAAATTTATGAAACATTTTATCCTGATTTTTTCTTTTGAATTAAAAAAAAAAACCGGATTCTTTATAGACGTTAATCGGACACAACAGCGTCGTGTTTGCTACTGTTAATGGAACAGGTGTTGCCAAAAATATAATTTTTTTTCCTTGAATTAAAACATCAGAGAACAGCAAACGTTTGTTGTGTTAAAAGCGATAAAAAACACGAAACCGGTTAAATTAAAATAAAATTTCCGGTAATTGTTTATGGTATTAACAAAAATTAATAAAAAAACGAAGTAACGCATTAAATATTGAAAATAAGGAAATAAGGTCTGGCTGTGGGCTAATAAAACTCACAATATTTTGTTATTGAAATGTGTTATAAAGAAATAAGATAAAAGGGGGGAACACCCATGTGTTTGAAATGGGGACGTATTCTTGGTAGAAGACATTGTGTATACATATACATATGTATTGGCAAGTTACACAATGCATCAATCATTTTGAGAATTAAGAAATTCCAAATCAAGATGAAAGTACTTGGCGTTTGTAATAAAAACTTTAAAGAGTTTGATATTCTCAGACAATGACCCTAAAAATGTTTCTTTATCAAGTTCTGTTCTAAATAAAGGGTGATTTTTTAGCTATTATCTTTTTGGCAACACTGGTTTAAACAGCTCACCCACGTTTCGTGTTTTGTTTCACTGTCAAACATCAAAAGTTTGGTCTATAATTTAACCATGAATCGTCTTACAAACGAACAACGCTTGCAAATCATTGAATTTGGCATCATTGGACCGTACTTCTTCAAAGATGCTGCGAATCGTAACGTAACTGTGAATGGTGAGCGCTACCGTGAGATGATATCCAACTTTTTTTTGCCCAAAAAGCAAGAGCATGACTTGCATGACACGTGGTTTCAACAAGACGGTGCCACATGCCACACAGCACGCGTAAAAATGGACTTATTGAGAGGCGAGTTCGGTGAACATTTTATTTCACGTTCGGGACCGGTCAATTGGGCGCCTAGATCGTGCGATTTAACGCCTTTAGACTATTTTTTGTGGGGCTATGTTAAAGCTTATGTCTGTACAGACAAGCCCGCTTCAATAGACGCATTCGAAGACAACATTGAAGCATTTATTCGTGAGATACCGGCCGAAATGTTGGAAAGAGAATGCCAAAATTGGACTAAGCGGATGGACCATTTGAGGCGCAGTCGCGGTCAACATTTGCATGAAATAAAATTCAAACATTAAATTATATGGACCGTTCTATCGATTCAAATAAAGATTTCATGCATTTTTCTGAATTTTATGTGTTTTTTTTTTAAATTTTCCTATAAAAAATCACCCCTTATAAAGAATTTATACAAGTTTTTCTTCACAATTTATATTTTAGTAAATAATTTATTCGATTTATTATTTTAATGAGGTAACGACATCACAGTCAGTCATTTATTTAACAATTTTGTGGGTCTACTCTCGACTGCAAAAAACGTGTTTATATATGGGCAATTTCGTGTCAAGTGACCCAATTTTTGAAATCGATGTCTTCCGATTTTAATTAAATTTGCACCAAGGTTAGTAGTATTGGATAGTAGGCCAGACATACATTTTCAGCTCTAACAGTCAAGAACTGCCGGAGTTAGAGGGGTCAAAGTTGGACATTTTGGTCATACGGGGTTTTTTTTAAAATGTATGTAACTTTCCACCTATTGGTCCTAGCAGAAATTTTCCAAAGGATATTAGATAGCTATTTCTTCAATCTTTCCAAAAATAATTTTTTTAATTTTTTAAAAATTTTTTTTTTTAATTTTTTTTTAAAAATTAATTTCTTTTCAATTTGGGCCCTTTTTTTTTTTTTTTTGCTTAAAAGAAAGCTTATAAAATTTCCTTTAAGGCCTTCATAATCGCTTAATGGGATGCGAGTGGGATATCTATCAAAAAAATTATTTTTTAACTCAAGAATAAGATTTTTCAATATTTGGCACATGTACCATTTTCATTTTCCCCCATTTTTTTTTTCGAAATGGAGTTTTTTTATTTTTCCTCAAAAGAAAACTTAGATCATTTCCTTTAAGAGCTTTGTGGTCACTTAATGGGATGCGAGTGGTCGACTTCGTAAATCTACTGTCCGGCTGTTTCTGGCTGTGTGGACGCCAATAGAAACCCCTAATTGGTCGTTTGCATAATTAGTGACATCTACTACCGTTTTCCGATGGTCAACTTTTACTATTTTTACCATTTGAAGGTCTTGGTGGGCAGTATATTTACGAAGTCGACCACTTCCTCTTTCTTTCCACGATATTTGTTTGACGATATCGCGATGAAATCGGACAAACTATTGATTTGTTGATATTAAATTGATGAGCAACTTCATTCATTGATTTGCCTCTTTTTGCCAAAGGCCATACAATGGCAAATTTGCTATCTGCTGACAGCTGTTTCTATTTTAAAATTCACAATTTTCAAAGTTTTCATTAAACTTTTATTTTAATTCCTCTAGTTGATCTACTTTTACCTTTACCACATTGCGTTGCATTTTTTTCTCGCTAAATTTTTTCAATTTTTTTATAAATGGAAAAAAAATTGTGTAGAAAGAGAAGCAAACAACGCTTAATGATACCTTTTGTTAAAATTTAGAAATCAATGAATAAAAAAAACAAAAGTGGAGTGGAATTGGATAACGTTATAAGTTTCGAGCCTCGATTAAATATCATACAACATAGCGTTGCATTTTCTTTTCTCGCTACTGTAAGTCAAACATTTTGTAGTTTATGCAGTCGGATAGTTGTTACTATAAACTTTAGCAGTCCAGGATCAAATCCGAGTGAGGACAAAAGAATGTTCATCATTGATTATCAATTTCAAAAACTAAGATGTTTCATTTTCATCTGCAATTGATCCATTCACTGCAATTGATCAATTCAAAGAGTTTGTCATCTGATTGCCACAGAAAGCATAACGTTAACAAACATCTTAGGAAGGTGAGGCAATACAACAACCCACTACATTTTCATGCTATTGCATGCTGCAGGTCAAGTATTTTAATGGATTATATCTAAATCCATTTGATTTGATAGAATAAAAATCGTTTGTAATATTTTTTATGGCATACTTGCACCAACATGCTCTAAAAAACCTATAAGAAAGTAATTCTTTTTTTATTTTAGTAGCCGTCATATCAATAACAAAAAAAAATACAGGGAACAAGTTATTGATTTTTATTTTGCTCAAGGGAAATACGGGTATACAATATTTAACACTGCTAAAGACTACATACATGCATAGCTGCCAGATAGATAAAGCACCAAATCGTCGTATATTAGAAAAAAATCGTCAAAATCGTCAAAGACGTTCATTGAAATCGTCAAAAAATTGTCAGAAAAAATAACTAAATAAATTAAAAGGTTTTTAAAAAAATTCTGCGTGATGTTCGCTGGAACCGACACATTTTTTAGTGCCTTGTCTTCTTAAGACGGTGCAAGAAATATTTCACACCACTTATATCCGACCAAGAATAGTTAACAACTCTCATGTATGGGCCGGTGCCTCAACGTCTATTTTGAGACTTCTTGATCGCGTACTGGAGAGGGTTTGGTATCCAACTTCATTGATTTATTAGAGCATCGTTGTAATGTGGCTTGTGTTTCACTGTTCCATTGGCACTACAACGGATTTTGCTCGAGCGAAATAAAGGACTTGTTTCCAAGAATCATATAACGCTCGTGTTTCTCGGCGAGCATATCCGTTTGTGGTCGATTGGCTAGTGGATTGCACAATGCGTTACAGACAAAATTCGTTCTTCTTCCGTTCTCCCTTCTTGCAGACGTCTTTCCTATCATTCGCGTCATAAAAGGTTTCAAATTTAGTGTCGACAAACACTCCTCCCTCTTACTTCCTTCCAATACAATGCACTGCATGAGCAGCGGCTATTCGGTGTTGGTCGAAAAATTTTTGTTGGTAATGGCATTTGACTTCGGTTTTCCTAGAGTGATATTAGAATCTATATTCGAAACTTTCCAAATGGTCTGCAACGGCAAATGGTAACTACGAGTGTCAATCTTATTTCAAAATTCTTAGTATTGCCTGTTATATGTTGGATAATGTAGGGCATTTGAAGATATTTGCAGAACTTACCATTTTATTTTAAATACCTGTCTATTTTTTTAATTTCTTTACTTATTGACGCTTTTATTTATGTTATTTAGCATTTTTTGTTCGTAAATAATTTAAAAATATAATACTTTACTTCTTGTTATTACTAAACTAAATTTGCAAAATTAAAAATTTCAAAGCAAATACAAAGCTTAAAGTGGCTTTAATGTACAAATGTACATACATACATGTACATACATACATGTACAAAAGTAAAGAAGATTATGTAAATATTTAATTTCTAAAAATCGTCAAAATAAGGGCATAAATCGTCAAATCGTCAATATGATATTTTTGGAGCACAAAATCGTCAAAATGACGATAAATTGTCAAATATGGCAGCTATGCATATATGTATTAAAGCGTTCTGTAATAAACAATTTCAAGAAGAAAAATAAACACAGTTTCAGTTACACGCACTCATTCAGCCATCGATCGATCAATCCATCCATTTATCCATCCATCCAAGTGTCCATTACAATTATATTTGTTTCCACTCTTTATATTTGTGTTTTATTTTTATTCTTTTTTTTTTATTATTTTTATTTTATTTTTCTATAAGGTTTCGTATTTTCTTTACATCGCCATAATTTTTTTTTTATTTCGAAAAGAAGGAAAAGGAAAACCTGTCATAATATTTATTGATCTTCCGCTGGCTGGTGTGGTAATGTGGTTTCAGTTTATCGCACAGGCCACATCTATTGTGGAATCCCATTTTGTTTATTTATTTGTTTCCCTTAAAAACGTTGCCCCGTCATGTCATCATCATCATCATCTAAACTGTATTATATGTTCCAGTTGTCATCGTCATGTCATAGTTTCCTAGCCAGCCAAGTTCAAATTACCCCAGTTAATGTTTTATAAATGCCATAAAGGTTATGGAATTGGTTTGTTCAATAACCTCCTAAAACTGTAATGTTGTTTACCATTGAATAAGAATTCATGGTAAAACTAAAAAAGTAAAAACATGACTAAAACAATTGCTTTTACCTGAATAAATAAACGTTTACAAGACATTATTAGATTGTGGGTCAATTTGGAATAGAGTTTGAAATATTCAATCAATGGCATAGTAGAGCACGTGTAACTAATAACTGTTATTTGCATTCAAATATTTTCGGTCAACAACAACAGGCCAACAAGAAAAAAATATAGAAAAAGCAATAAAAGCCGATCCCTTAAATACGTGTGCTTATAATGCACTTAGGGCCATTATTACAACTTACCGTTAAACTTGGGTTTATTTAAAGGTACCTTTAGCTAAAGGGAACTGCAAAGTTACCTTTAACTGATTTTCGTTATTACAACTTATACAGATAAAATAAAATTAAAATATGGCAGTGCCGGAGCAAAGTCGATAAAACTGCTCAATTAAAAAAGTTTTTTTTTTTTAACGCAATCGCAACAGCGGACTTCGTTTTTTTGTTGTATATGCTCATTTTTGTTTAAATTTGAAGTTGCCATATCGAAAATAGTTTATGATATGGCAAGTTCAAACATAAAGTGACCTTTAAATGTTAAAGGTAGGATGATCTTCCCTTTAGCTTAACGATTACTTCTATCTTATTGGGTACTCATAATAATGAAAAACAATTTATCTGCCCGTTAAAATCCTCCCTTTAGTTAACGACAAGTTGTAATAATGACCCTTAGAAGGATGAGTTTAATTACACCAAAAATTTTAATTGCTTTGTGGTTAAAATACATGCAAGCAGGCAGGCAGGTTGAATTATGTTGGCTACCGGAAATAGGAAATACATTTTTTTTCTCACATTCACAAATTCAAATTTTAATTTTTAAATATAAAATTAAATTATTAATCAAAACAAAAAGAAAATATGCGACAGACTTTTTAATTGTGCAGAATTTTAAATTTTTTTGTTAATTGGCCATTAAAACCCCGATTAAAGAATTTCGGCCTGACTTAACACATCCTTTCAGACGACTCTGCTTCTTGCGCGCCTACGCCAGTTGGCCATTCCAATCGATGACAGAGCTTCCTCGATCTGGTCTTTCCAATGCAAACAAGGTCGTCCTCTTCGCCAACTTCCGTAGATCCCCGCATCTAATACCCGTCTCGCCGGAGTATCCTCCACCATTCGAACGACATGGCCGAGCCAGCGCAGCCGCTAGATGTTAATACGCTGCACAACGTCTATGTCGTTGAGGAACTCGTACAGCTCACTGTTGGATCGGATGCGGAAATCATTGCCAACTAGCACTGGGCCCAAGATATTACGTATGACTATTCTCTCGTATGCTCTAAAGGCTGCTGCATTAGTGCTTAATAGTGTCCATGCCTCTGCACCATAAAAAATTCTTCTTTATTGCGCAGAATTTTGAAATACGATTTGATTGAATTAAAATTCTGTACAGGATCCCATAAGGCACTCACATCTTATAGGTTAGGGTAAGTTAGGTTAGGTTGGAAGGGTGTTATTTACGCTTTAAATAGAAAATAGTAAAACCAAGGAGAGAAGAGAAAGAAGAAAAGGAGGAGGGGTTAGGGATTAATATAAAAAAATAAATAAAAATAAAGGCCAAAATAAGAACTAGACATCAAGGCACGTATAGATAAATTCTCTCTTTAAAAATATATCCCCTATCCAGCCTATTAGTTCCTCAAGACTGTAGTATTTCAGATGTACCGGTACATCATCAAATCGGCTACCTGGCCATCTTCGCCTACGTGTCTGCCAACAAAGACATTGGCATAGAAAATTATCAACTGCTTCCTCTGCTCCATTTAATGGCCTACACAAATTTGAGATATCCCCATTTCATCCACTGATCCTGTATCTAAAAGCGCCATACCCTGTCAGTTCCCCTGACATCGTATAAGCAGCCTTATTCTTTTGTTTTCTTTTTAAAATAATAAGGATGGAAAACGCTTATACCAGAACAAGTGCCAAATAATTTTCTTTGTGGATAATTTCGTATAAAAGATGTCAGCTTTAGGGTTATTATTAATTTGGTTTGGAACTATAAGTGAATTGAGAGTGCAAGTGCAACCCTATTAGAGTGCAAGTGCAACCCTATGAGAGTACAAGCGCAACGCTGTGAGAGTGCAAGTGCACCCTTTTAGAGGGCAAGTGCAACCCTATGAGAGTACAAGTGCAACCCTATGAGAGTACAAGTGCAACCCTATGAGAGTACAAGTGCAACGCTATGAGAGTGCAAGTGCAACCCTATGAGAGTACAAGCGCAACGCTGTGAGAGTGCAAGTGCACTCTTTGAGAGTGCAAGTGCAACCCTATGAGAGTGCAAGTGCAAACCTATGAGAGTGCAAGTGCAACCCTTTGACAATGCAAGTGCAACCCTATGAGAGTACAAGTGCAACGGTATGAGAGTGCAAGGGCAACCCTATGAGAGTACAAGTGCAACCCTATGAGAGTGCAAGTGCAAACCTATGAGCTTTAGCGTAATAATAGGCAATCATTAATTTCATTTCATGAGACAGGAAACTGCAACAAAGCAGAAAAAGAAAACGAAACTGAATAATAAAATTTAAATACCCCTCAATGTCTAAAGGGAAATGTAAGGCTGCTAAATAGCCCACCTAACTTTAAATTAAAGTTTGAACATAACAAAAACAAGACAGAAACTACGTCATCGAATGGTCTCTTTAGTTCTATCATTCTTGATAATAATGACGTATATCGTTTGGATGATCCCATGAAAATAATCTTACATTAGAAGGAAGGTTAAAGGACAAGCAAAAAATGTTTGTCGCTTAAAAATTTAAAGGATTTCTCAATGTCTTTAAACTTCTTACATACTTTACTGCACTGTTTTGTAGATAAAGAATATTTCATTCTAATTTTTCTTTTAAAGAGTCGAAAATGTGCCAAGAAGTAATGCTTCCCCAATGAGTGATTAAAAACGTTGCAAAAATCGTTATGAAGGACATGAAATAACGTGCTCATAAGCTCTAAAGGTCAATATAATGAAGAAAATCTAAAAGAATTCGCTTTAATTACAGTGGGATTTTACATCATTACGTTGCCAATTGCTGCACAATTAATGAAGAACACAAAAAAAAACGCCAGCACTTAAAAACAAAATCATTTATTTTGTTGTTGTTAACAACACTGCCTTTTTAATGGCGAATTTGTTTTTAGACACTTATGGTGTTTTCTTTTCTACCAAAAAATGTCCATTTTATTAATGCAAAATGCAATTTTGCGTTTGTTTCTTAAAAATGTTTCGCCCTCTAAAAGGGTGGTATGTTTTATTCTAAATAATTCACACTTGCCAATGGTGGAGGGCATTGCATTTTATGCCCTGTATAAATCGAGAGTGCTGATAATGCCCTGTAAAGCAGATGACTTTTGTTTATTTATAGGGCTACCAGATGAAATTTAAAAAAGTCGCCTGGTATTGTTATCCAATTTGAAGTTAATTTTTTCATTGTTTTGTGGAGTAATCTTAAGGAAATATTACATTATTAAAGCTACATGGTCAGCAATATAAAAAATTGCATTCAATGTTAGAACAGTGTTAAAATATTTTTTTTTTTTGTTAAAAAAAAGCGTGCAAAAAATGAAGTCGAAAAATTAGCGATCTGGCAACACCTTTGAACAAATTGGCATTTCCGCATTCATTTTCTTAATAAGTGGTAAACACAGGGCATACCCTTTTTTAATATTTGTGTTATGTACTTGTCAAATAAAAAATGACATTACAACAGGGTTGGTCAAAAATTTTTTTAATGCACATTGTAAGAGGGTGACATTTTCTTTGTAGAAAAGAAAACACCATTAGTCTGCAACGCAAGTATTTAAAAATACTGAACAAAAGCTGTTTAAGAAACAACCAGAAAAAAAGTAATTTAAAAATAAAACGAATACGTTGGCAACATTGTTTTATTTAAGATGAATGAATTTAAAATGGCTAAAATTAAAAAAAAGAAAGGAAACAGGAAACGGAAATGATTGGAAGCAGCAGGAATTTGGAAAAAAAAAGCAAAAGTTGATCAATAAAAATAAAAAAAGTTGATTTGAAACATGACAACAATAACAACAAATAAATACAACAAAATAATAAAAATAAACAAAACAAATTACAATTGAAACAGAAAAAGTACTTCAAACTTTTTATTCTTTCGAATAAAAATTAAAAAAAAACATTTTTTTGACGTCATTTTAAAAAGAACTGATGACATACGCTTGCACTCTTACTTTCTGCTTTACACACATGCTTTGAAGACACATGTTTCGTTGCTTTATTTATGGAAATTGTTAGACATCTTTACAGTGGCAGTGGGAAACAATAATTAAAGAAAATTGTGTTTTTTAATTTTATTTTTTTTTTTGGGATATTTATAGAAGAGCATAAGTGAACATGTTTTTAATAAATTTTTAAAATCTTTACATATCGCCTGTATTGCTTGTTAAAAAAAAGTTTAAAAACTTGTTTTCATTTCTGAGGGATTCATTTGCCATCTTCACCAGTCTTAAGATTGAAAAAAAAATGACATGAAACCCGTTATTTAATAAGTTAACATTCTGTCAGAGTTACTGTATGTTTGTTGTGTATCTTTAGGAAGCAGATGTAATATAGGGTGGCGCCTTAAGTGAGTTGTTTTTCAAGTAGAATATGGTGGCTTACTTAAGTACACATAGCGGCTATATACAGGGTGGCTGATATATAATGCAACAAAGTAAAGCGCTATATTTTTTAATTTTTTTTTTTAATTTTATTGTTCAAAAGCAAAAAATGTTGGAAATTTGTTCGAATTGGCCACCTTTGGTACGAATTTTGGCCTTCAAACGGCCGACAAAGCCATCACAGGCTGCACGAAAGTAGCTCTGCGGTATTTTGGCCTATTCCCGGCGAAGCGCCTTCTTGAGATGAGCGACACTTTGGTATTTTTTAGTAAGAACCTTACTCTCCAAAATGCCCCAGGCGCAAAAGTCCAACGGATTGAGATCCGGAGATTTTGGTGGCCATTGTGCGGTAGAAATGAAGCGAGTAACCTCCTTTTTAAGCCATTCTTGGTTGATGCGTGCTGAGTGCGGTGGTGCTGAGTCCTGTCCATGGTCTGCGGCCGAAATGTTTGTCTGCCCAGGGCTTCAATACTGTCTTTAAGACATTTTCCCCGATAATATTCGGCATTTATTTTGACCCCACGGTCGATGAATACGAGCGGGGAGCGACCATCGGCCGTTACGGCGGCTCACACCATTACCATCGGCGGCGCTTGAGTTCTGGTGGCCAATCGCAGGGGTGTAAATTTTCAGCTGACCTCTTTGGCAAGTAAACCCGATCATTTTGTTTGTTCACAAACTGCTCAATTTAGAATGGCTTCTCATCGGAGAAAACCAAATTCGTGTAACTGGCCACTTTCGTGCAAGCGAAGTAACTCCTTGGCTCTTTCCGGTCTAACTTTTTTTTGTCCATCGGTGAGCTCTTGCACTTTTTGGAACTTCAATGGCTTTAGTCCAAGCTCATTTTTCAATATGTGTTGCATCCGTTCTCGCGATATGTTAAGCTCACGAGCAATTTTTCAACCATTGCGGCGTGGATTTCGATCAAATCTGGCCTTCACTTTTCGGATCCAGAAATGATCCGCTGTTGCCGTTTTTTTCGTCCACTTTTTGGATGCGATGCAACACTGCCAGTATCACGGTAACGAGCAATGAATGGTACGAGAAACAAAAGATTTATTCACATTTAAATGCTGAAGGGCTCTAACGATAGCCACCTGTGGTTTTCCAGCCAAATATAAAGCAATTACACTATCACGCTTGAATTCCATTACGAATAACTTTGTTTCTAAATGCAATAGATCAAAATGCTTTTGTAAGCTTGTAAATAATAAAATGAACTGTCACTGGAATAAATCTGTCAGCTGTCAGACGAGCGGTTTACAAATGATAACAACCTGAAGTTGGTTGCAATACATATCAGCCACCCTGTAGGATACGACATGAAGCAATGACAATGAACTGATTAACCTGTCTTGATAATCAGCGTTAGTGCTTCGCATTTAAAGTATGACTCCGTTAGACAAATACATACATAATTGGTCATTACAACCCTTCAGTCAGGACCTAGCTTCTTTCACCGCTTATGTTGTGTGCGCTAATTTCATACATGAGTGGCGGGACCTACAATTTAAAATCGATTCCGAACGACAAATTTTTGAGAAGCTTTTCATGGCAATTTTATTTACTCTCAGAGTTTTTGCCAGAAATCTGCTGAGAGGAAGTCGCCGAAGAAATATTGTTTTTTCATATTTCGTTTTTTTTTGATGTCTGACCGGGGATTTGAACTCGGGCCTTCAGTCTAATAAGCCAACACACTACCTACTAGACTACGCCGAAGAGATATTTTTCAAATTTTGTTTAGTTGGAGATACCTAACCTGGGGTTTGAACCGTGGCCTTACGTCTAATAAGCCAACTTACTACCTACTCCGTTAGAATCAAGTTGAAAACCAGTCTGAAAGTTTAATAGATCTCGCAATTCTATTGCCGTGTTGGGTCTAACACTCTGCCTAGTAATTTTTACTTGTTTCCTTTACAGTTCCTAAATTTGTGTTTTGGTGATTTGTTTTCCTTATCGCAAGATCTATGTATATATTGGACTTGAAGCGGTATCTGTACTGAACAAGTGCTCCTCAGTGCCCGATCAAAAGTTCGGTAATTATTCTCAGCTACTTTTTAATCTTTTTTGTCTGTATAGTCTGATCCATAACTTAACTTTTTTGCCATTGTAACTATTTAGCAAAAATTTAAATTATCTCAAAGTCATTTGACTAGAGAAGAGTCGTTTCTCTTCACTTTTTCACCGACCATTCCTTGCCAAACTTCTCTTCTCACTTCACAGAAAGACTCTGGCTCTGTCTGCGTCGTGTAAGCTCTCCTCTTTTCAAGGTCATCAGCCTGCTCATATCCATACATTTCTATATTACTTGGGATCCAGCTGGAAGGGATTATATTGTTACAAAAATGGAAATGGTGTTTTGCTTTTAAAATTATAAACAAAAGTTACAAAAACAAAAACAATGAATTTGCTTACATGATAAACAAGTAAACAAAAATATACCAACGAACACCAGTATAAAAAAATACGCCTTCAAGAACATTCATCACACTGTTTACGTTGCCATATAAAAGGCAAGGCAAATCAGGCAACGGAGTTAGTAAAAAATTCAGTCAGTCTTGTGTGCAGATGCGGTGTGTTTGAAGAGAATAATCGTGGTTTGAAGATCTCCGTTACAAAGATCTGTCGAATAATAGTTATTGCTTACGCAAAAGAGAGTAAAGAGGAATAACAAAAAAAAGCAATTGTTGTTGTTTACATCAAGTTGTGAACAGTGGCACACAGAATGGTGTGAATAATAAAGAATTTTAATTACAACTAAACGCAAATTTATTTTTATTTTATTTGCAATCTACGAGCTCATATTTTAAACATTTTTAAAACGTAAAAACGTAACAATATTTTCCCTGTTCAGTTGATTTTATTGATCCAGACTGTCTCATATTATTCTCAAATCAAACTTATATGAGCCGAGAGCACTATCAGATAGTATTTCTAAGCCGCAATGCTCTGAAACATGTCAGAGATTGAGTGCCAACCCTGGTCTGCCCATCAGCAATACAATTTTCGACGTTATCCTTATGCTCTGGAGTTATGTTTGAATAATCCGCAAAAGTTTCTACCAAATCCTCAGTATTTAAAGACAAGGGGATGCCGAAGTTCGTGAGCCAGGAAATTGTCAGGGGTAAAATCCTATCACTCAGCAAACAATGTGGCACTTTCAGTATGACTGTGACCTTTGCCTGAGAAATATGGTCAGGCAGTCCATATGAGACTCTAATTTCAGAAACCTTATTATATATTCCACAGCTCATTCTGTCCAGTATTCTGGATCCTTAAGATCTCCACCGTTACCTAGTCTTTAACTGAATAAAAAATTTATGATAGAGTCTTAAAAGAAACTCAGCATATGGCTTAACCTGTGGCTGGCTGGTACACACCTACTTTTTGTTTCATGTATGAGTACTTACGGTTAAGTAGACGTACTGACATATGCTTTTGATAAAATGCGGGCAGGAATGAGCTGAATAAGTGAATTATTGAATAAAGGAATGATGGAATGAACGGATGAAAGAATGAAGAGAATACTTTTCTAACAAATATTTTTCAATTTTATCTTCATTCATATATTTCTTCGTTTGTACGTACATATATATGTATGTGTGCATGTTCATATAATATATTAAAACTAATGTGACACTTATGAACCAGTATTTTCATGTACATACATATATGTACACTCTTACATACCACACATACACACATACACTTATATGCTGTTATATGAGTACAAGTTTATGTTTGTGTACATTGATCTAAATACCCTTTAATAAAATATTTTTTGAGTTCTTTTTTTTATAATTTTTCTTTCTCATTGTCACAGAAGCACAAGTGAAATAAAGGGTGATTTTTTAGCTATTATCTTTTTGGCAACACTGGTTTAAACAGCTCACGCACGTTTCGTGTTTTGTTTCACTGTCAAACATCTTAAGTTTGGTCTATAATTTAACCATGAATCGTCTTACAAACGAACAACGCTTGCAAAATCATTGAATTTTATTATCAAAATGCGTGCTGTGTTAAGAAAGTTCATCGCGCGCTTCTTCCATTTTATGGTCAGTTTAATCGACCCACTGAGGCGGCTATTTTTTTGCCCAAAATGCAAGAGCTTGATTTGCATGACATGTGGTTTCAACAAGATGGTGCCACATGCCACACATCACCCGTAACAATAGACTTATTGAGAGGCGAGTTCGGTGAACATTTTATTTCACGTTCGGGACCGGTCAATTGGCCGCCTAGATCGTGCGATTTAACGCTTTTAGACTATTTTTTGTGGGGCTATGTTAAAGCTCATGTCTATACAGACAAGCCCGCTTCAATTGTTGCATTGGAAGACAACATTGAAGCATTTATTCGTGAGTTACCGGCCGAAATGTTGGAAAGAGTATGCCAAAATTGGACTAAGCGGATGGACCATTTGAGGCGCAGTCGCGGTCAACATTTGCATGAAATAATCTTCAAACATTAAATTATATGGACCGTACTATCGATTCAAATAAAGATTTCATGCATTTTTCTGATTTTTATGTGTTTTATTTTTGAAAAATTTTCCTATAGCTCTTAAAAAATCACCCCTTAGAAGAGTAAGAAGTGCAAGAAGATGAAACAGTGTAGGACTACTTGACGTATACGCAACATTAAAAATGTTGAATGTTGTTGCTGTTGTTGTCTTCACATGACTGTATTTGTCATTCCCATTGTAAATATTTATATGTGCGCGTGTGTGTGTGTGTTTGTAAGAGATTCACATTCATCTATCAATGTAATGTTTGAATACTTGAGGACATGGTGAGTAACTTTTAGTGGGCGAGAGAGTCTAGCAACCGCAATTGTTTTACGACTTTTTCTGGTGAATACCCACCTCTTTGTTCTTTATGAAAAATGAAAAATAAAATCAACAAAAGAGAGAGAGAGAGAGAGAGCAAGAGTATAAGTAATAGATAATACGAATATGCTTTTGCCATTGTCAGCGTCATCGTTCTTTTCCCGCAAGGATTTTTATAATTGTGTGTCTGTGTAAATAAATAAAAAAGAGAGAGGGACGGACACACACAGACATGAAAAATATGTGTACAATAAAAGTGCGAAAGTCAAACAATCGCAACTTTTTTTCAGTTCTCTTTACCATTTCATTTCAATTCAAAACAAATTGCATTCAATTGTCTTCTTCTTCATAATAAGAAGAAATATTTCAATTTTACAGTAGCTCATGGGGGGATGAGTAGCAAAAAAGAAAAAAAAAAGGACATGAACTTTATTGCCACTGTATTACTGGTATTGTTACACTGTTATGGTGCTGCTCAAAACAACCTGATAAGCTGTGCCAGTCAATAAATGTTCAAATAAATGAACGTAAATCCTTTTGTCAATTGAATGCTTAAAACCCTTAATAAAAACAGATTTTTTTCCTTCTTTTCTTATGGGTTTTTGTTTCCATGGCTCACTTTATTTATTGAACATTTTCTAAGATTTTTTTTATTTGCCACCACCCCTTCCTTACTCTCTCGTGGTGAAAAGATAAATTCAATTTGTCATTCTTTTAACCGGGAGATTTAAAGGCAATTGAACATGGTGGCCAGCATAATTTAAAAAGAAAAAAAAAAAAGAAAAATTTCGTTTTTTATTTTTGAATTTGAATAAAAAATGTTTGTTTGAGGGATAAAGTTGCTTATAAAGTGTATAATGTTGTTATTATTATTGACCAGCTAACTTGCAGAACTTTAATTTGGTAAAAGGACTGCTGTTTTGATAATTTTACTTTTTGACTTTTGATATGATGTAGACAGTGGCTTTCATACTGTCAAACTTCATGATTGTTTGGGTTAAATGGTCGATCGTAGCCACTGTGTGCATCAAATAGTGTCATAAGATGCCATTTTGAATGGTTGAGTTATCACACGAACTGTAGTCCTTCAGATCGAGGTAACTAATGACAGTCTATCTGACCCGATGACATATTACCATGGAAATGTCATGTAAGAACCTCCTGTTAAAGGTCGTACGACAGTCGTTTTTTGTGGATATACAGTCTCAAAGAAGATATCCTTCTCTACCATATTTTTCACCGCTATAGCAGAAGTCGCCGTAGTCTAGTAGGTAGTGTGTTGGCTTATTATACTGAAGACCCGAGTACAAATCCCAGGTCAGACATCAAAATGAAAATAAAAAAATATTTCATCGGCGACTTCCTCTCAGCAGATTTCTGGCAAAAACTCTGAGAGTAAAAATTGCCATGTAAAGTTTTTAAAATAAAATCTGTCGTTCGGAGTCGACTTTAAACTGTAGGTCCCGCCACTTATGTATAAAATTAACATACACAACATAAGTGGTGTGAGAAACTAGGTCAATAATCCTGACTGAAGGGTTGTAATGACCAATTATGTATGTATAGCAGTGATTGAACTGTATACCAAACCGTCAGGCATGATCTCAAATCGACGAATGCCTGATAAGTAAGGGGTGATTTTTTAAGAGCTATAGGAAATTTAAAAAAAAACACATAAAATTCAGAAAAATGCATGAAATCTTTATGTGAATCGATAGTACGGTCAATGTAATTTAATGTTTGAAGATTATTTCATGCAAATGTTGACCGCGACTGCGCCTCAAGTCTCTTTCCAACATTTCCAACATTTCGGCCGGTATCTCACGAATAAATGCTTCAATGTTGTCTTCCAATGCGTCAATTGAAGCGGGCTTGTCTGTATAGACATGAGCTTCAACATAGCCCCACAAAAAATAGTCTAAAGGCGTTAAATCGCACGATCTAGGCGGCCAATTGACCGGTTCCGAACGTGAAATAAAATGTTCTCCGAACTCGCCTCTCAATAAGTCCATTGTTAAGCGTGCTGTGTGGCATGGGGTACCGTCTTCTTGAAACCACATGTCATGCAAGTCAAGCTCTTGCATTTTGGGCAAAAAAATTTGGATATCATCTCACGGTAGCGCTCACCATTCACAGTTACGTTACGATTCGCAGCATCTTTGAAGAAGTACGGTCCAATGATGCCAAATTCAATGATTTGCAAGCGTTGTTCGTTTGTAAGACGATTCATGGTTAAATTATAGACCAAACTGAAGATGTTTGACAGTGAAACAAAACACGAAACGTGCGTGAGCTGTTTAAACCAGTGTTGCCAAAAAGATAATCACCCTTATTATGGTTGTCGTCGTCGTCGTCGTCGTCGTCGTCGTCGTCGTTACCAAAAATGATGTCGATAAAATCAGAGTCGACAAAATCAGAGTCGACACAACACAATATCGACGGCGTATTTACTCACAGAATTCAAATGTGTGTCCGACAGTCATCTATAACTGTCAATAACGACAAACAGAATACCAATTTTAAACTGTCGACGCAAGACGACGTCGACGACGACAACCAGAATAAGGGTGAATAGCTAAAAAATCACCCTTTATAATCAACAGTAGAAATACATACATACTGTCTTAAATCACATACTTTGTCTTCCTAGCGATCTAGATAGTATTCACGATACATATTATATATAAGCCAGTGAAGTCTCGATCTTTCACAGGGTAAAATATCCCTCCATTTTTAATTTACCCTTTCCAAGTTATAATCGAGAATAATTTTTATTCGATTCTATGGACTTGATAGCATTGGCCCAATGATATAAAATAGAAGGTAGTGGCAGCTTTGTTAAATCAAAGCTCACTTAAGTAAACATAGCGGCCCGTAGATGTTGTGAGCAAGTCCTGATTAATCGATCTTGACAATCAGCCTCAGGGCTTCCCATTTAATACTTGATACTCTTAGAATTACGTACAAAACCAGTCTGAACTTTTAATGAATTTGGTATTCGATAACGAGAGCATCAGACGAGTAATGGTAATTAAAGTGATAATTCACATCAGTCAGATCCTGAGAAGGATACATCCAAGGTTTCCTTGGTGGCCTAGGACCGTCACTGTTGCTATCTAAAAAGAGAAAATGAGAATTTTGAATTCTACTCTTTCTTATTACGTAGGTTAGGTTAGGTTAATGTGGTAGCTTCATAATAAAAGCCTACTTGAGCACGCATAGCGGCCCGTTGTGGCACCACAGGCGAACGCAGTCCCTGTACTGACCAAGTTCCTCCGAGCCAATGAGGGGGAAATCGGTCAGCGCAAGGGCTGCACATTTAAAGCACGACTACCCCACGCTGGAAAACCAGCCAGAAAGTTTTATAAACGAAGCTATGTCCTTGACGTCAATGGACGATAGCTCCGTCAAGCTAACAAGGGTTAGAGAGCCAAATAACCTATATCTGCATCTCTCAAGAGATGGGCATTAACATAGAAAGTGGATAACAGTCTCCTCTTCCTCAGCGGATCTACATCCACGGCAGAAATCGTTAAATGGGAGTCGCATTCTTTCCGCGTGTCTACCCATAACACAGTGACCTGTAAGCATGGCCACTGTGATCGAGATGATGTTACGGCTAAGTCCAAGTAACTGGTTGGTGCGCCTTCTATCCATTGAGGGCCAAGTGAGCCTAGCGGTGGAGCAGGTCTCCTCATTGATCCAGGATAGGTTGGCGTCCCGGGAGAATTTCCGCGCGATGACCAGTTTAAACGAGGTAAGTGGCATTCCCAAGTTGATTGAAGAGGATTCCGGAAGAAGTGCGCCAGCCCTGGCTAGCTCGTTTGCTCTGCAGTTTCCCGGAATGTCGCAGTGTCCGGGGACCCAGATAAGTGTTACACTGAATCGCCCAGAAAGAAGGTTAAGGCTGCGGCGGCATTCCCTGACGATCCTAGAATTATCCAAAACGTTCGATAGAGACTTTATCGCAGCCTGGCTATCGGAGAAAATTGAGATGCAGCTGAAAGGAACTCCGTGGCGAGGATCCACTGTGCGGCCCGGTAGATGGCCATTACTTCCGTCTTATTACGTAAGCGGTGCTAATGTGCAATCGAAGAGTAAACATACTCGCTTGAACCTCTCACTTTGATTTGAAATCTTAGTGAGAATGGTTTTTAGGGATCAAGATCCCAGTCTAACAGACACCTGTGCTGTTAAGAACACCGTAGTGATTATGTCGGTTGGTTACGATTTGGAAAAAATTATTTCTCACTACCGAACAACCAACCACCCCCCCATCACGTTATAGATTACCACAAGTCAGAGTTCATATTGAATATTTAATTTGTCTCAAAAGGACTTTAAGTGAAAGAATATTTATTCATAGGCAAAGTTGATTTACATAAGATTTAAAGCAATTTATGGATAAACTTTTACTTCCTTAGAATAAATTGTTTCATTAGCATAGGCGGGAAGAGGCGGCTGGAGTTAATTGCCTTCCAATTCCTGACCTGTACTAATAATGAGTCACACTCTTATTATAGCCACAAAGAAAATCTATTTTCACTAATTATTCACCATTGAACTGTTAATTAAATGCGAAGAAAAAAATAAACGAAAACAAAAACACAAGAAATAGCCGACAACTGCTCAGTGACAAAACTAGGCTACAAAACTTTTTCTTCCCCGCCCCCGAAAAATAAACGCCAAGTTTAGATTTCTTAAGTAGGTTTTCGCCAAAATTGGACTGTCATAGTATTTGTTTTAAGGAAACAACAAAACAAAAAACAAAAATTTATTCATACAAGAACCAACCACAGAAATAAACATTGATAAGAGGAAGAATCGTGAGCAATGCTATGGTGTTGGTGGTTGTGGTGGTTGTGGTGGTGTTGTCAAAATGCTAAGCGTTTAATTATGTTGGTAGTCGTCATATTGGTGGCCGTAGTTGTAGCCGAAAGTCAGCAGCAGCAGCGTGTTATTGTATTTGCATAATTATGTAATCAACCCAATACTAATTGAGCGTTAAAGCGGTCTGCCTTTTGTTGTTGTTTTTTTTTTTTTTTTTTTTTTTTTTTTTTTTTTTTGAATTGAAGCCAAAATGAATAATGAAATGTGAAGGCAAAATTAAATGAAATTTTTTATGCAAAAAACCTTTAAAAACAATAGGAACATGTCTACAGTTAGAACGACCTTAACTACAGAAATACTTGCCCTTATTTGTAGACCCAATTAGATTAGAAAATTTTATTTTTGGGGTTTTTTTTTCCATTTTCGTATTGCAAAGAAAATGTGTGTCATTGTTTGTAGACAATAACGATCGTTAATGAACTATTTTTGGAAAAATATTATTCACTAACGGCACAGAACAATAAATTTAATTTTTAATTGTTTATTTAAACTAAAATGAATAATTAAATATGTATTCCATTTCATACTTTACTACTTACTTACTTAATTGGTCATTACAAGCTTTTAGTTAGGATTACAACCTAGCTTCTCTTGCCACCCATGTTGTGTGTGTTAATTTTATCCATGAGTGGCGGGATCTACAGTTTAAAGTCGACTCCGAATGATAGAGTTTTGAGAGATTTTTTATTGGAATTTTATTTATTCTCATAGGTTTTGGCAAAAGAAAGCTGGATTAGTTAGGCTAACGACCTAGCTTCTCATGCTACCCATATTGTGTGTGTGTTAATTTTATTCATGACTCGCGGAATCTATAGTTTAAAGTCTATGGCAATTTTATTTAAGTAGTATGTTTATGGCGTTTCGGGGCCAATCTTTCCATACAAATTTAGGATCACGCTAATACTTTTTTGTGTGGCGTTTCGGGGCCACTTTTTCCATACAAATTTGGGATCACGCTAATACTTTTTTGTATGGCGTTTCGGGGCCACTTTTTCCATACAAATTTGGGATCACGCTAATACTTTTTTGTATGGCGTTTCGGGGCCACTTTTTCCATACAAATTTGGGATCACGCTAATACTTTTTTGTATGGCGTTTCGGGGCCACTTTTTCCATACAAATTTGGGATCACGCTAATACTTTTTTGTATGGCGTTTCGGGGCCACTTTTTCCATACAAATTTGGGATCACGCTAATACTTTTTTGTATGGCGTTTCGGGGCCACTTTTTCCATACAAATTTGGGATCACGCTAATACTTTTTTGTATGGCGTTTCGGGGCCACTTTTTCTATACAAATTTGGGATCATCCCTTTAATTTTTATTTATTTTTTTTTTTCAGTTTAATTTTAAGTTTGTACCATGTATTGTGAAAGGGTAATGCTTTTTAATGTGTGTGTGATTAATGTTGAAATAAAAAACAGTTTAATTGTTTTTTTTTTTTTTTTTTGTATACCTATACGCTTTACATATAGGCGTGATTAATGTTGAAATAAAAAAGTGTTTAATTGGTTTTTTTTTTGTTATAAAAGTGCATTTATTAAAAATTAAAAAACACATTTCCACAGTTTATTCAATACAAAACGGATATCGAGTTACATACTGACTGGCGCGTGTAAACAAAAAAAATATTTCATATATTTTTCATTGCGATATTTGATCTGCTGAATTCTCACGCTCATTTGCCAGGTGTGATTAATGTTGAAATAAAAAAATGTTTAATTTGTTTTATTTTTTTATATTAATATTTTTATTAGAGAAAAATAAAAAAATATTATTCTAAAACTTATACTAAATACATTTCTTAAACTTATACTAAATACATTTCTTATAATTATAATTAAATTTTATTAAAGGTACAGTTTTTACATTTCAATACATAGTAGAAATTTATTATTTTTCTTGCTTCTTCTTCTACTTGATTCTTTTTATTCTTATAATAACTGCAATGACAGGTGTCTGGACCGCATGTTGCGTCTTCATTAGACCAGACGCAATCTTCGAAATGTTCTCCATGTTTAGTTTGTTTTGTTTTTAAATTATCAATATGTTCAACAAGTGATTTTATATCAATCAGTTTTTTCCTATCTTCATCGGAAATAATGTGTGTAAATGATTTTAAAAAATGGAATAATTCTGTGAGGAACATTTTATATATCTAGTTACTGTATGTTCATATGTAATGTTTCCAAATAATGTTTAACATTAATTGTTCTCATATTTATACTATTTCATCATAACGCCTAATCAATTTCTGTTGTTGTTGTTTAGTTAACAAAAATTGAAGTTGTGATGATTAAAACACTATTAATTTTTCTATTTATATTTTTTATATATTTTATATTTATATATTTACAAAAGTTTTTTTATCTCATTGGTAAGAGGAATATATTCAAACATTCTATCGTGTATAATTGTACAATATGCAGACGTATTTACAGGTATATTTGTTAAGGTTTTTATTTCTATACGGATATCTATTGGTCCAGTTTTAATTGCTTCATTCTGATGGCTTACATCTATTACAATTATTGGCGCTGTTGTCTTGAATTTTTCCCTCGTTAATAATGGTTGTGAGTCACGTAAATAATAGCTTTGTTGAAATTTTAAATACATATCATACAATACAGCAAAACGATTTCGATCGAATTTTAGATTTAAGTCATCATATGGGTATACATCAGAATTCAAATGTACTTTTACATCAGTTAAATCACAATGAACAAATTTATTTTGATTATTGCGAAATGCTAAAAGAAGGAATCGTGGTCTCTCATTTTCACTCGCTAGCTTAACATTCCATAGAACAGCTGTGCTTTGTGGAAGTGAAGGATAATAATATGTATCCCAACTTCTGAAGGCAATATTTAGCGGTCGGCTACTATTAATTGTTTTAAATATTTCCAACTTGTAAGCATCAGCCAATTGAATATGTGGTACTTTCCATGTAATGTTCAGGATAGATAACTTAAATTTTTCATTAGCAATAATAGGTTTGAGTACTTGAGAATCATCTTTAGAGCGTAGGAGAATTAGTTCATGTTTAGAATTGAGTATTACTTTATTAAAATCTTCAGCAAATCCAAGAATCATTTTTAATGGAACACAAAAATTGAAATAACCGGAAGCTAGTGTAAGATCTTCAGCATTATTTGGTGACCATCCTGCATTTATTAACGAATTGCTTTCAAGTTCATTTAGTGATACATAGTTTTTCATTTCTGTAGTTATTCCCAAATGTCGTGTACGATCAATTTCTATACCGTTAAGTTCATATCGGATTTCATCAAAGAGATAACCCATACAGTTGTTAAGAAGTTTTAGAGAGATGGCGGCTGTTAAATCTTCCTTTGTTGCTTGCCCTTCAATATAGAGGAAGCTTTCACTTGGTAAAACATATAAATCCTGGTTTTGAATTGATATTCGAATTTCATCATTATTTTTATAAGATTGCTGATATGATATATAACTATGATATTCCTTTTTAATAATTGAAATATCAAATTGTGGTTTTTGTAATACGTTTATTATATTACTCATTTTCTTCTTCTTCTGTTAACTTTAATTGAAATCCTAAACTTTGTAAAAACTTTTGATTACTTTTACTTAGATTTTTCGGTTCGTTTTCCTCTTGTCTTTTTTTCAATTTTATGTGTTCTTTAAAAGAAGAAGATAATTTATCACTTGTTTGCTGCGTAGTGAGTGTTGATGGCGGAATGAATGTTGTTTCCGCATTCAAGATCTTTTTATCGAAAATAATCATTATTGTGCTGGTTTCAAATGTAAACGTATTGATATCTTCTCACCTCGAAAATTTATTAAATTTCCGTCCTGATCGACAATTTTCAAAACTAATGTATTTATTGTTCTTGTATTAAGTGGTAAATATATAACATTAGCTGGTGCTTCTGTTATTTTATAGCCTGGACTAACGTTCAATGAAAACTGATGTAGGGTATGCGCAGATGTGCTGTTTATATATGATCCACTTACAATATTACAATCAATGGATATTATATTTATTTTTGTTATATCTATAGTTTTATCCGAATAGTGCTCTTCACCATTTTTAAGTACTCTATTGCTAAAACCAAGCAATGATCCAATTGACCGTTCTCTATCGAAATAAATCGTATCTAATGAACTTTTTATGAATGTCTGTAAAGTATTGTAATTAGCTTCAATTCTCAGTTTTCCTTTAGGATTAAGACTATAATATTTACTAGTAATCAAATCTGAAATGTCAGATATTTCATACGATCCAATAGGAACTTCAATTTTATAATCACCAATATGAAATATATTATTTTCAACATCAACGTTTGGAATAGAGTGATATGTATCGAAACTAATTAATCCACAAAGATAAGGTTCCTTAAGTTGAATTGGCGGAAAATAGTTTGCAACAAGTACTGAAGTGTTTCCGTTTAATGTTAACGTTATCGACATCTTAGCGTATAGTTGTTGAATAATACGATTTTAAATTAATTAACCATCTTTTATAGTAGATCATTAGCATTAATCCAAGAGTTGTGTTCTGATGAAAATCCTAACCATTTAACATATAACATATTACTCTTTTTCTTTAAAACCTTTTCAACTAAATATGTTTGTGGATATTTAGTTTTCATTAATTCAAATTCATAAAAACCACCCTTTATATCATGACCTTCATAGTCTTCTAAAATGTATGTTTTTGGATTAGTATTTCTTACACATTTAATTTTAAAAATTTCAGTTGTCCAATTTGGTGTATAACCCTTTTCAAATATATGTTTATATTTGCTAATACGAACATTATCGCCGACTTTGAATTTAGGTTTTCTAAAAATCTTTAAATTGTTAAAGACAGTATCGAATAAATGTTTTTCGTTTGTAGAATTCACTTCGTTTGGTGTCATTTTTATTGTTCTGTGAAGTGTGTTGTTGTATCCATCGACAAGATCTTGATATATATTAATCCATTTGTATGTACCTTGATAACTAAACTCTTTCCACATCATTCCCTTTAATGTTCTATTAAATCGTTCAACTATTGATGCTTTCAAAACACTATATGTGGAATAATGATTAATTTGATGAGATTGCATTAGTTGACTAAAATGTGTATTAAAAAATTCTTTTCCATCATCTGTTTGTAAATTTTTCGGTTTTCGTTTGCTTTTATTTAAAATATTTTTCATTGCTTCTGTTACACTTAAAGCAGTTTTATTTTTTACTGCTTCAGCCCAAGCTTTTTTTGAAAACGTGTCTATGACAGTTAATAGATATCGATAACCTCTATTATACGATTCATATGCAATCATTTCAACTAAATCCGCTTGCCATAAATCATCAATTCCTTTAACTATAACTCGTCTTCTCTCAAAATTTTTTCGTGCTTGTTTATGTAGTTCATTTACTATATCTGTTTTATTCACATCCATATTCCTATTCAAATGTAAAATTCTATATGAGAATTAATTACTGTAAACATTTCTATTTTATTAGTTTTTTTTTTAACAATTTCAAGCCTGTTTTTTAATATCATTTGTTAGACTTGTTTCAGATTTCTTGTCAATGTTCTTAAATTTCTTTTCATTTTCAAATGCAATTCTCTTTATTGCATTTAAATCGTTTTTAATATTTTCATTTTCCTTTATTTGATTATTAGTAAATAGCAAAGTATTATCTTTAAGAGTTGTCACATCAATTTTTATATTTTGTATTTCTTTCGATATCGATATGGTACTATTTGTTTGTATATTTTCAATTTTTTTTATATTCTTCAATATTGATGTATTAATGTTTTTAAGCGAATTATTAATGTCTTGTTGTAATAATTCTAATGAGTTTTTAAATTTTTTATCAACCTCGTCAATTTTATTTGTAAGGAAATCAGTTCTGTTATTAAGATATGCTTTCGTAACTGCATCTTTAGATTCAACCTTGCTATGACTTTTTAAGCTTTCTCCAAATTTATTTATAGAACTCATTTTCTAATAAATTATATTAGCTTCTTTCAGTTCTTCAACTATAGATATTATTTCGTTTTTATGATTGTTATGTCCAATACTTTCAGAGGATAGAAGAAGTCTTA
The DNA here is from genome assembly GCA_927399465.1 of Sarcophaga caerulescens. NCBI lineage: Eukaryota > Metazoa > Arthropoda > Insecta > Diptera > Sarcophagidae > Sarcophaga > Sarcophaga caerulescens. The sequence goes on from OV656872.1 coordinate 9,927,421, forward strand.
GTCTATTGACTAACTCATTAGGATTATCCCAATATATATAATTTGGTTTTTTGTAATCTACAGATTTAAGTGTTAAACCACTACCTTTCGTTAAGTTATTTGTTTTTGTACTAAATAGTTTTTTTATTATACGTTGATATTTAAAAGCTTTTGTACCTTTTATTTGTCCATTAGGTTGATATTTACGTCTATATACATTTGTGCTTATTAATAAATCTTTATATTTATTTAAATCAGTTTTGGTATAATGTAAGGGTTTTGTATGAAATACTAATTCAAATAAGCCTGGAGTCATTTTCAATTTTTTATTTCCTATTCGAACAGAATTATCATGATTAAAGACAAGTTTGTTATTGCCATATCGCCAACTCCCGTTTTCATCAATGTTGAAACCATAAGTTTTATCTAAAGTTTTATTATTCATAAGAAGTTGAACATTTTTAAGTAATGTTGATGATTTATCGAAATTACTGCTTGTGAATTTTATACGTTTTCTATCATTGTTTATATCACAACTGCTTTTTCTTTTTGAAAATAAGTGTGTTGTTTTTTTACGTTTTTTATATTGATCATAATTTTCATCTAATGTAGATGTATTCTTTCGCTTTAAATTTTTTTCAATCAAATGTGTTGTTTTATTTCTTTTTCTATCATTATTCAGTATAGTTTTACTTTTTCGTTTGAGTGTATTAGCTTTTACATATTCCAGGTCAACTTCGTTGTTGTGGTCATAATTATCATCAAATATAGATGTATTCTTTCGCTTTAAATATTTTTGAATTGAATGTGTTGCTTTATTTCTTTTTCTATCATTATTCAGTATAGTTTTACTTTTTCGTTTGAGTGTATTAGCTTGTATATATTCCTGTTCAACTTTTTCGTTGTTGTTGTTGTCGTTTTTATAGTTATCATGAACATTTACATTTGCTTCATGAGGTGATAAAACGTTATTAAATAAATGTGATTTACTGTTTGCAGTTTGTTTATCATAAAATTTTTTCTTTCTTATTTGACCACTAATCTTATCCTTTATAATTTTTTTAAAAATATTGTCACTTTTAAATTTCTTTTTATTTTCATAACAGGGTGAGCTGGATCTTTTTACAGCACTTTTATTTTCATTAAACGGTGTACTAGCTCTTTCTATAGCATTTTCATATTCAGAATAAGGTATATCAGACGTTGTCATGTAACTGATATCATCTTCAACATTATTATAATTGTCAGAAGGAATGATTTGATTATCGTTCTTTATTGTTTTAGCTGAATTGTTAATAGTCTCAAAACTCATATTATCATCTTGAAATGATTCGTCTATATGATCATCATTTATTAGTGAATACTTATTTAATTTATTCTTATTGCTGCTTTCAAGTTTTTCAATTATATGATTTAGAGGTTTTGTTATAGGTTGAAATGTATCTTCTAATATATTTACCCTATCTATATTATTTAACTTAATATTTTTTAATTTTTCTTTTAATATTGTTCTAGTTTTTACAATATCCTTTAATAAGTTATTATTATTATTATTCATATTGATTTGTTTGTAATGACCTGCTTACAATCTGTTTATGATCTGCTTAAAATCTGGTAACAATCTGCTTTATATCTGTTTACAATCTGCTCAGGATCTGCTCACGATCAGCTTACGATCTGGTCACGATCAGCTTACGATCTGGTCACTATCTGCTTATGATCTGCTCACGATCTGGTTACTATCTGCTTATGATCTGCTCACGATCTGGTAACGATCAGCTTTATATCTGATCACGATCTTATAATTCATTTTGTCTTTTATTTAAAACCTATCTTATAACTGTATAAAATTATCAAATCCCTTACGATATCTTCCTTTATTCAATTCATCGTCTTTACTAACAACAAGAAATCCATATTTATCTTTCCAACATCTATTACATATATCTACAAATTGATTAAATGACATATCACCAATAACATGATCATTATAGATGTGACGAAAATAATAATAATAATAACTTATTAAAGGATATTGTAAAAACTAGAACAATATTAAAAGAAAAATTAAAAAATATTAAGTTAAATAATATAGATAGGGTAAATATATTAGAAGATACATTTCAACCTATAACAAAACCTCTAAATCATATAATTGAAAAACTTGAAAGCAGCAATAAGAATAAATTAAATAAGTATTCACTAATAAATGATGATCATATAGACGAATCATTTCAAGATGATAATATGAGTTTTGAGACTATTAACAATTCAGCTAAAACAATAAAGAACGATAATCAAATCATTCCTTCTGACAATTATAATAATGTTGAAGATGATATCAGTTACATGACAACGTCTGATATACCTTATTCTGAATATGAAAATGCTATAGAAAGAGCTAGTACACCGTTTAATGAAAATAAAAGTGCTGTAAAAAGATCCAGCTCACCCTGTTATGAAAATAAAAAGAAATTTAAAAGTGACAATATTTTTAAAAAAATTATAAAGGATAAGATTAGTGGTCAAATAAGAAAGAAAAAATTTTATGATAAACAAACTGCAAACAGTAAATCACATTTATTTAATAACGTTTTATCACCTCATGAAGCAAATGTAAATGTTCATGATAACTATAAAAACGACAACAACAACAACGAAAAAGTTGAACAGGAATATATACAAGCTAATACACTCAAACGAAAAAGTAAAACTATACTGAATAATGATAGAAAAAGAAATAAAGCAACACATTCAATTCAAAAATATTTAAAGCGAAAGAATACATCTATATTTGATGATAATTATGACCACAACAACGAAGTTGACCTGGAATATGTAAAAGCTAATACACTCAAACGAAAAAGTAAAACTATACTGAATAATGATAGAAAAAGAAATAAAACAACACATTTGATTGAAAAAAATTTAAAGCGAAAGAATACATCTACATTAGATGAAAATTATGATCAATATAAAAAACGTAAAAAAACAACACACTTATTTTCAAAAAGAAAAAGCAGTTGTGATATAAACAATGATAGAAAACGTATAAAATTCACAAGCAGTAATTTCGATAAATCATCAACATTACTTAAAAATGTTCAACTTCTTATGAATAATAAAACTTTAGATAAAACTTATGGTTTCAACATTGATGAAAACGGGAGTTGGCGATATGGCAATAACAAACTTGTCTTTAATCATGATAATTCTGTTCGAATAGGAAATAAAAAATTGAAAATGACTCCAGGTTTATTTGAATTAGTATTTCATACAAAACCCTTACATTATACCAAAACTGATTTAAATAAATATAAAGATTTATTAATAAGCACAAATGTATATAGACGTAAATATCAACCTAATGGACAAATAAAAGGTACAAAAGCTTTTAAATATCAACGTATAATAAAAAAACTATTTAGTACAAAAACAAATAACTTAACGAAAGGTAGTGGTTTAACACTTAAATCTGTAGATTACAAAAAACCAAATTATATATATTGGGATAATCCTAATGAGTTAGTCAATAGACTAAGACTTCTTCTATCCTCTGAAAGTATTGGACATAACAATCATAAAAACGAAATAATATCTATAGTTGAAGAACTGAAAGAAGCTAATATAATTTATTAGAAAATGAGTTCTATAAATAAATTTGGAGAAAGCTTAAAAAGTCATAGCAAGGTTGAATCTAAAGATGCAGTTACGAAAGCATATCTTAATAACAGAACTGATTTCCTTACAAATAAAATTGACGAGGTTGATAAAAAATTTAAAAACTCATTAGAATTATTACAACAAGACATTAATAATTCGCTTAAAAACATTAATACATCAATATTGAAGAATATAAAAAAAATTGAAAATATACAAACAAATAGTACCATATCGATATCGAAAGAAATACAAAATATAAAAATTGATGTGACAACTCTTAAAGATAATACTTTGCTATTTACTAATAATCAAATAAAGGAAAATGAAAATATTAAAAACGATTTAAATGCAATAAAGAGAATTGCATTTGAAAATGAAAAGAAATTTAAGAACATTGACAAGAAATCTGAAACAAGTCTAACAAATGATATTAAAAAACAGGCTTGAAATTGTTAAAAAAAAAACTAATAAAATAGAAATGTTTACAGTAATTAATTCTCATATAGAATTTTACATTTGAATAGGAATATGGATGTGAATAAAACAGATATAGTAAATGAACTACATAAACAAGCACGAAAAAATTTTGAGAGAAGACGAGTTATAGTTAAAGGAATTGATGATTTATGGCAAGCGGATTTAGTTGAAATGATTGCATATGAATCGTATAATAGAGGTTATCGATATCTATTAACTGTCATAGACACGTTTTCAAAAAAAGCTTGGGCTGAAGCAGTAAAAAATAAAACTGCTTTAAGTGTAACAGAAGCAATGAAAAATATTTTAAATAAAAGCAAACGAAAACCGAAAAATTTACAAACAGATGATGGAAAAGAATTTTTTAATACACATTTTAGTCAACTAATGCAATCTCATCAAATTAATCATTATTCCACATATAGTGTTTTGAAAGCATCAATAGTTGAACGATTTAATAGAACATTAAAGGGAATGATGTGGAAAGAGTTTAGTTATCAAGGTACATACAAATGGATTAATATATATCAAGATCTTGTCGATGGATACAACAACACACTTCACAGAACAATAAAAATGACACCAAACGAAGTGAATTCTACAAACGAAAAACATTTATTCGATACTGTCTTTAACAATTTAAAGATTTTTAGAAAACCTAAATTCAAAGTCGGCGATAATGTTCGTATTAGCAAATATAAACATATATTTGAAAAGGGTTATACACCAAATTGGACAACTGAAATTTTTAAAATTAAATGTGTAAGAAATACTAATCCAAAAACATACATTTTAGAAGACTATGAAGGTCATGATATAAAGGGTGGTTTTTATGAATTTGAATTAATGAAAACTAAATATCCACAAACATATTTAGTTGAAAAGGTTTTAAAGAAAAAGAGTAATATGTTATATGTTAAATGGTTAGGATTTTCATCAGAACACAACTCTTGGATTAATGCTAATGATCTACTATAAAAGATGGTTAATTAATTTAAAATCGTATTATTCAACAACTATACGCTAAGATGTCGATAACGTTAACATTAAACGGAAACACTTCAGTACTTGTTGCAAACTATTTTCCGCCAATTCAACTTAAGGAACCTTATCTTTGTGGATTAATTAGTTTCGATACATATCACTCTATTCCAAACGTTGATGTTGAAAATAATATATTTCATATTGGTGATTATAAAATTGAAGTTCCTATTGGATCGTATGAAATATCTGACATTTCAGATTTGATTACTAGTAAATATTATAGTCTTAATCCTAAAGGAAAACTGAGAATTGAAGCTAATTACAATACTTTACAGACATTCATAAAAAGTTCATTAGATACGATTTATTTCGATAGAGAACGGTCAATTGGATCATTGCTTGGTTTTAGCAATAGAGTACTTAAAAATGGTGAAGAGCACTATTCGGATAAAACTATAGATATAACAAAAATAAATATAATATCCATTGATTGTAATATTGTAAGTGGATCATATATAAACAGCACATCTGCGCATACCCTACATCAGTTTTCATTGAACGTTAGTCCAGGCTATAAAATAACAGAAGCACCAGCTAATGTTATATATTTACCACTTAATACAAGAACAATAAATACATTAGTTTTGAAAATTGTCGATCAGGACGGAAATTTAATAAATTTTCGAGGTGAGAAGATATCAATACGTTTACATTTGAAACCAGCACAATAATGATTATTTTCGATAAAAAGATCTTGAATGCGGAAACAACATTCATTCCGCCATCAACACTCACTACGCAGCAAACAAGTGATAAATTATCTTCTTCTTTTAAAGAACACATAAAATTGAAAAAAAGACAAGAGGAAAACGAACCGAAAAATCTAAGTAAAAGTAATCAAAAGTTTTTACAAAGTTTAGGATTTCAATTAAAGTTAACAGAAGAAGAAGAAAATGAGTAATATAATAAACGTATTACAAAAACCACAATTTGATATTTCAATTATTAAAAAGGAATATCATAGTTATATATCATATCAGCAATCTTATAAAAATAATGATGAAATTCGAATATCAATTCAAAACCAGGATTTATATGTTTTACCAAGTGAAAGCTTCCTCTATATTGAAGGGCAAGCAACAAAGGAAGATTTAACAGCCGCCATCTCTCTAAAACTTCTTAACAACTGTATGGGTTATCTCTTTGATGAAATCCGATATGAACTTAACGGTATAGAAATTGATCGTACACGACATTTGGGAATAACTACAGAAATGAAAAACTATGTATCACTAAATGAACTTGAAAGCAATTCGTTAATAAATGCAGGATGGTCACCAAATAATGCTGAAGATCTTACACTAGCTTCCGGTTATTTCAATTTTTGTGTTCCATTAAAAATGATTCTTGGATTTGCTGAAGATTTTAATAAAGTAATACTCAATTCTAAACATGAACTAATTCTCCTACGCTCTAAAGATGATTCTCAAGTACTCAAACCTATTATTGCTAATGAAAAATTTAAGTTATCTATCCTGAACATTACATGGAAAGTACCACATATTCAATTGGCTGATGCTTACAAGTTGGAAATATTTAAAACAATTAATAGTAGCCGACCGCTAAATATTGCCTTCAGAAGTTGGGATACATATTATTATCCTTCACTTCCACAAAGCACAGCTGTTCTATGGAATGTTAAGCTAGCGAGTGAAAATGAGAGACCACGATTCCTTCTTTTAGCATTTCGCAATAATCAAAATAAATTTGTTCATTGTGATTTAACTGATGTAAAAGTACATTTGAATTCTGATGTATACCCATATGATGACTTAAATCTAAAATTCGATCGAAATCGTTTTGCTGTATTGTATGATATGTATTTAAAATTTCAACAAAGCTATTATTTACGTGACTCACAACCATTATTAACGAGGGAAAAATTCAAGACAACAGCGCCAATAATTGTAATAGATGTAAGCCATCAGAATGAAGCAATTAAAACTGGACCAATAGATATCCGTATAGAAATAAAAACCTTAACAAATATACCTGTAAATACGTCTGCATATTGTACAATTATACACGATAGAATGTTTGAATATATTCCTCTTACCAATGAGATAAAAAAACTTTTGTAAATATATAAATATAAAATATATAAAAAATATAAATAGAAAAATTAATAGTGTTTTAATCATCACAACTTCAATTTTTGTTAACTAAACAACAACAACAGAAATTGATTAGGCGTTATGATGAAATAGTATAAATATGAGAACAATTAATGTTAAACATTATTTGGAAACATTACATATGAACATACAGTAACTAGATATATAAAATGTTCCTCACAGAATTATTCCATTTTTTAAAATCATTTACACACATTATTTCCGATGAAGATAGGAAAAAACTGATTGATATAAAATCACTTGTTGAACATATTGATAATTTAAAAACAAAACAAACTAAACATGGAGAACATTTCGAAGATTGCGTCTGGTCTAATGAAGACGCAACATGCGGTCCAGACACCTGTCATTGCAGTTATTATAAGAATAAAAAGAATCAAGTAGAAGAAGAAGCAAGAAAAATAATAAATTTCTACTATGTATTGAAATGTAAAAACTGTACCTTTAATAAAATTTAATTATAATTATAAGAAATGTATTTAGTATAAGTTTAAGAAATGTATTTAGTATAAGTTTTAGAATAATAGTTTTTTATTTTTCTCTAATAAAAATATTAATATAAAAAAATAAAACAAATTAAACATTTTTTTATTTCAACATTAATCACACCTGGCAAATGAGCGTGAGAATTCAGCAGATCAAATATCGCAATGAAAAATATATGAAATATTTTTTTTGTTTACACGCGCCAGTCAGTATGTAACTCGATATCCGTTTTGTATTGAATAAACTGTGGAAATGTGTTTTTTAATTTTTAATAAATGCACTTTTATAACAAAAAAAAAACCAATTAAACACTTTTTTATTTCAACATTAATCACGCCTATATGTAAAGCGTATAGGTATACAAAAAAAAAAAAAAAAAACAATTAAACTGTTTTTTATTTCAACATTAATCACACACACATTAAAAAGCATTACCCTTTCACAATACATGGTACAAACTTAAAATTAAACTGAAAAAAAAAAAATAAATAAAAATTAAAGGGATGATCCCAAATTTGTATAGAAAAAGTGGCCCCGAAACGCCATACAAAAAAGTATTAGCGTGATCCCAAATTTGTATGGAAAAAGTGGCCCCGAAACGCCATACAAAAAAGTATTAGCGTGATCCCAAATTTGTATGGAAAAAGTGGCCCCGAAACGCCATACAAAAAAGTATTAGCGTGATCCCAAATTTGTATGGAAAAAGTGGCCCCGAAACGCCATACAAAAAAGTATTAGCGTGATCCCAAATTTGTATGGAAAAAGTGGCCCCGAAACGCCATACAAAAAAGTATTAGAGTGATCCCAAATTTGTATGGAAATAGTGGCCCCGAAACGCCATACAAAAAAGTATTAGCGTGATCCCAAATTTGTATGGAAAAAGTGGCCCCGAAACGCCACACAAAAAAGTATTAGCGTGATCCCAAATTTGTATGGAAAGATTGGCCCCGAAACGCCATAAACATACTACTTATTTACTCTCAGAGGGTTTGGCAAAAGAAAGCTGGATTGGTTAGGATTACGACCTAGCTTCTCACACTACCCATGTTATGTGTGTGTTAATTTTATCCATGAGTTTCGGGATCTATAGTTTAAAGTCAGCCCCGAATGCTAGAGTTTACAGAGACTTTGCAGGTCAATTTAGGTTTTGGCAAAAGAAAGCTGGAGGATTTGCAGGGCTCAAGTCTAATAAGACAACACACTACCTTTTATTCTATCTATGGCTACTACTGTTGATCCAAACTTACTTTTCCTTTAACATAACAACGGCTTTAGAAAGTTCTTAAGCTTTGTTATACTCTTTCATTAAACCCCTTTTCTTTCTTCACTTCAGAGATAGCAATGAATATTCAAAAAGATGAGTAGAATCGAATCATACTCATAATTTCTGATACTTATACGCATTCATACTTAGTTTAATATCATGGAACCTCTACTCATATTCAAAGTGTGAAGTACATACTCATCATATTCATACTTAACAAGACGTATGATGTTGTTGATTTCGACTCTCCATAACTCAATATATACACGAATCACAAAATAAGCATGATTCGCGTACGAACACTAAAATACTCATTAAAAGGTTGTGTGTTTGCTCTGCTTGCTGCTCTGTCTTTTTCCTTATGCGTCTGTTTTCTTTTTTTGTAAATGCAACAATAACTAAGACTGTAAATTTTGATAAATGATTCGAGTCACTCGATATATTCAAAATTTCATGAGAGCTTATGAGTAGAGAAAAAACGATTCATTGCTGATCTCTGTTCCACTTGAAGAAGGCTCTTTTCACAAATGAACTCTTTTTTTAGAACTCTGAGTCTATTATAATCTAGAAAAAACAGGATTGAAGTAGTCCTTAAATGTACAAAGTTTTACAAACTAATACACACAAGTTGACACACTCTAACACGCATACAAACACAAAACAAATGGGATATCGTTGAATGCTAAATAGCCAATTATGATTAAATGAGCCATGCGACTAAGAATTCTCGTGTTTTGTAAAGAAATGGAATGCTATGGGGTATGGGTATACCACTCTCTCTCTCTCTGTGTGTGTGTGTTTTTTTAGGAATAACATTAGCGAAACTACGCACACATGCAAAAATATAAACAGAGAGAGTGAATGAAAAAAAAAAAAGGAAAATTAACTGAAGTGCCAAAATATTTAATTTTTTTTTGTTGGTTGGTTTCATTCTATTTTTATTTCTCTTTGTTTTCGTTTTATTTGCTTTGTTCAATTGGTGTGAATTCCATATTTTTGTTTTGTTTTGTTGTTGTTGTATTTAAAACAAATATTATTTAGAAATAAACAGAATACAGTCAAACTCGTTTATAACGAACTCGGTTATAACGAATTCTTGGTTATTACGTACATATTTTCAAGTCCCAACGTTTTAATAACAATTTTCATACAAAAAACATCGTTTGATAACTCGTTTGATAACTCCTGGACTGTATGGTGGTGAAGACCGTAGAAAGAAGAAACTGAAGAGACAAATACTCGAATGCTAAAAAAAAAAAAAGAACTCAAGTTAGACACGATCCAAAGCTATAATAGGCACAAAGAACACTTTCCTTTTTTCACGTCACTTTTTTTTTTGGTTGTCGGTTAGACTTATTACACTTCTTTGATATAAAAGCTTCCTTTTCTTTTATGTTGGTTGTATATTTTTCAAATATATGTTGGATATTTTTAATCCAGGATTTTGCTTATAAAACTTCTCACGTTTCGCCCTTTCTTTTTGTAGAAAACAAAACTTTTCCAATAAAGTAAAGTTAACATCAAAATCTCAGTTTTATTAATCTTTTATTTTTTCAGAAAATGATGATATTATATTAATATTTTATTTTCACAAAATTATAATATTATTTGCAATCTTTTATTTAAATAACTTTGCACTTCAAATTAATAAAAAACAACTAATTACTTTTCTTTTAATTAATCAAAGTTTAGCTCTGAGCTGTTATTAAACGAATAAATCTTTCAGTAAGGATTTTATAACTCAAAGGCCTAAGTTAATTGAAATTACATACAATGTTAAAAAGTCCTAAAAGCTCTAATTACATTCCATTAAGTTATAAAAAGAAAAATTACAAAAAAGCTTAAATTAATGTGGCGCCCTCTATTGGACGTTAGGCCTATTCTGGTTGATCACAAGGGAAGGGATTTTTCGATCTCCGGACATAAACATCGTTTATTACGAATTCGTTTATAACGAATTCTCGGTTAAAAGGAACTACTTTCAATGGTCCCAGTAATTAAATTTCATACATTTTGACTTTTTAAAACGAACCCTCAGAAATAACTTTGAAGTGTGGCAAGAGTCTTTACTTTTATTTAATATGGCAGCATTAAATTTTAACTCAACATCTTTAATTAGCTGATAGATAAAAAGAATTAAAACGTCAGTTGCTAAATAATTTGAAAATGTCTAAAAATAAGAAAAAATCACTGTCGTGTTTCAAAAAATTAAAATATTAAATGAAATAGATGAGAAACGGAAATCAAATAAAGACATATGCAAAGAATATAATATAGCAAAATCAACACTATCAACAATTTTAAAAAACAGGACAAAAATTGAAAATTTTTATAAAAAAAATCAAAAGTCGACAACAAAAAAAAAATACGAAGTTCAATATAAAAAGAAAATTATTTGTATTTTATATTTTCTACTATGACTTCACCCCGTTTATTACGAACTTTGCCTATGACGAACTATTTTTTCTGGTCCCACGGAGTTCGTTATAACCGAGTTTGACTGTATTAAACAAAGATTACGCATCGCATAAATTTTTATGATTATCATAACATAACATAACGTAACGTAACATATTAATGACATAATGACGTATTGCATTGTATTTGTATTGTATTTCAAGCGCTTTTTATTATGCGTAGAAGAGAGGAAGTGGAGTACATACATATAAGGGGTGATTTTTTAAGAGCTATAGGAAAATTTTTCAAAAAAAAACATCAAATTCATCAGAAAAATGCATGAAATCTTCATTTGAATCGATAGTACGGTCCATATAATTTAATGTTTGAAGATTATTTCATGCAAATGTTGACCGCGACTGCGCCTCAAATGGTCCATCCGCTTAGTCCAATTTTGGCATACTCTTTCCAACATTTCGGCCGGTATCTCACGAATAAATGCTTCAATGTTGTCTTAAAATGCCTCTCAATAATTCCATTGTTACGCGTGCTGTGTGGCATGTGTACGGTGACCATTATTTCCATGAGAAAAAAGCGGACAAATCCTAATATATATTATAAATCTTTCTGTAAGTCTGTTTTTTTGTTTGTTTGTTTGTTTGTTTGTTTGTTGGTTTGTTTGTTAGTCAATCACGTCTAAACGCCTGGACCGATTTTCTTGAAATTTGGGATATAGATCGAGCTTTTGTCGGTGCAGGTTATAGGCTATAAATCTTTTCAAATTTTTGACCAAAAGGGGACAAAAAATGGGTCAAAGGGGGAAAAAATGGGCAAAAATTAGTACTTTTATGCATAAATGCTTTATTTTATCTGTTTTATAGGTAATTTTTTACGATTTAGCTTGGTTAAGTTTCCCAAATAGCTATTGGAGGTGTTCCGTTTCTAAAGTTGAACCAAAAGGGGTCCAAAAAGGGGGAAAGGGGCCAAAAACGGGCAAATTGAGTGCATAGCCAATCACGCCTGAACGCCTGGACCGATTTTCTTGAAATTTGGGATATAGATCGAGCTTTTGTCGGTGCAGGTTATCTGCCGGGGAAGGTTTCTAAGTTGGTATGACCAATTTCCGACAGGTGGCGCCACTGAAAATTACTAAAAATGATTTAAATCGTAAACTGTGGATTTGATCATGTTATGATATTTAGCAATGTTGTTGTGCATGAGCCGGCGAAGGTTTATAAGTTGGTATGACCAATATCCGACAGGTGGCTCCACTGAAAATTACTAAAAATGAATTAAATCGTAAACTATGCATTTGATCATGTTATGATTTTTAGCAAAGTTGTTGCGCATGAGCCGACGAAGGTTTCTAAGTCGTAAACTGTGTATTTGATCATGATATGATCTTTAGCAAAGTTGTTACGGATGAGTCGACGGGATTTCTAAGTTGGTGCGATTAATTTCCGATAGATGGCGCCACTGAAAATTATTCAAAATGAATGACAAGTAATTGGTCGACCTACACCTCAAGCACGGAAGAAAAGAGCATTACGAGCCTCAGAATCACACTAGCAACGAGCATTGAGACTGGAAAATCTTCGAGTAGATGCCGCTGAGACCCGTTCGAGAGAAGTGAGATTAGAAAATGAACGAATGCGTATTACTCAGGCCCGTTCGTCTGAATCATCTGGACAACGGGAAACAAATTCAATAAAATGATTCAAAATTAATTGGATATTTGTGTAATGTCTTTCCTTCAAATTTATTTTAGTTGGTGGAGCAGCAACGCGCGCAGGGTACAGCTAGTATGTATATAAAATTGAAGAACAAAAAATTCATTTATTATAATTCACATTTTATATAAAGATTTTTAAAATATAGACTTACATAGGTACAAATAATATACACAAACTTAAATTTATACATATATGTATGTACATACATATGGAAATACTTATGTGTATAAATTTATTTCTGATATTTCTCTACAGAATGTATTTTTTTAAAGTATTGGGCCTGTTAGATAAAAATGTTTTAAATTTCGAACAGTGCATTTCAAAATTGCATTTTATGGTCAAAAGAGATACTAAAGTTTCTAGTCCCATTTGGGATTTTTCGGAAGACCAAATATTGTTAGATATAGAAAAAACTCTTTCTGTTGAGGCATTAGACGCTGGCGTTACTCTGGACTACCTTTTGCATATAGTCTGTATGGTGTACTATTTCTTATATGTTCGAAAATGGCCACCGAGCTTCTAGAGACTTTTCATATATTTTTCGGCCAAAAATCGAATTTTTTAAATTTGAAAATCTCGATTCACAAAATTAGTTCAGCGCCCTCTGGACTACCATTTGCATATAGTCTGTATGGTGTACTATTTCTTATATGTTCTAGACTCACAAAATTAGTTCAGCACCCTCTGGACTACCATTTGCATATAGTCTGTATGGTGTACTATTTCTTATATATGTATGTTCGAAATGGCCACCGAATTTCTAGAGAATTTTCATATTTTTCGGCCAAAAATCGTTTTTTTTTAATTTGTTCAGCTATCCCAATACGTTGTACGTTAAGTCGTAAAAATACTTCATTGTGACGTTCTATTAACTTTGATTTAAATACTTTTAATATTATATCCGCTTCAGGCATTGAAATATGTTGACTTCCTAAACGCAGTACACGAGTATATTTATGGAAAACACTAGTTTGACTTAAGTAATAATCAAGACATAGCAAAAGGGCCATTAAAAGAATTAAACAATATTGTTGGGCATTTTTCTCGTTTAAGAAAGTACTCTATCGTTTTTACCGAATTAGTGAAAAAAGTGGACAAAAGCGGACATTTTGAAAAATAAATACTTTTTAGGAGTTACGTGTGGTAAAATAGTGGACAAATAGCGGACGCAAAAAAAATAGCGGACTGTCCGCTATAATAGTGGACGGATGGTCACCGTAGGCATGTGGCACCGTCTTGTTGAAACCACATGTCATGCAAGTCAAGCTCTTGAATTTTGGGCAAAAAAAAGTTGGATATTCGCAGCATTTTTGAAGAAGTACGGTCCAATGATGCCAAATTCAATGATTTGCAAGCGTTGTTCGTTTGTAAGACGATTCATGGTTAAATTATAGACCAAACTGAAGATGTTTGACAGTGAAACAAAACACGAAACGTGCGTGAGCTGTTTAAACCAGTGTTGCCAAAAAGATAATAGCTAAAAAATCACCCTTTATTATGCAGAGGTTTTTTTCGCTCTGTCTCTATGCCATTATGGTATCGTTTAATTTATAAAATTAAGAAAATTTGTTTTAAATAAAAAAAAAACAATAAATTCTTCTTAAATTTCTTTGTTTATTTTGTTTTTTTTTTTTTTATTATTTTTAATGGTTTTAACAAAAAAAAAAAAAAAAACAAAAAAGGCCCATAAATATATGTTTATTAAGAAAGTGTTTCCCCTGCTTTTATTAACCAAAAAAAAAAACCGAAAAAAAAAATCAACAGAAAACACATAAAAAAATTATTAATAAACAATAACTTAAATTGGCCCAGACACTAAAAAATTCATTCCCCTCCTCATTAATTTATTTAAAATTTTAACAGCTTCGCCAGACACACGACAAAAATTTACAAAATTCTTGCAAATTTAAAACAAAAATTTATTATTTTATGGTGACAAACAGAATCAAAAAAAAAAAAGAAAAAAACATAAAAAATGTTTTTTATTAAAAACAAGAAATTAAAAATAAAACAAAAGGTCTTTGGAAATCATAATGTTTTAATGATGCGTTTTCCTTAACGACTTGTTAATTTAGCGTCTGCATTTAAAAAATGCTTTCTTTTTAATGCTTTTAAAATCATTATTTTTACATTCTTCTTCTTCTTCGTCTTCTATGTACTGGTTCCTTTGGCGTCTTAGCAATTAGACAGCTGTCAACACTCTATGCACAGTGGCAAGAATTATCCTTAGAAGGAAAAAAAATATTGAAAAGAAAAACGGGAAGTATTGTAATAAAAATTAAGGGGACTTGAAACAAAAAGATATGGAGTTCATTGTGCCACAGTCCTATGCTTATTAAAGGCATTAAAAAAAATTAAAAAAATATGTTTTTTTTAGTAAACTTTCTATAGTTGCTGCAGTGCAATGTGATTAGACAAGAGCTTCAAGCCTTCAAACCTTTTTCGAAAAATCTCTCTTAGCAGTCTTGTGGCAAAAGCTCTAAGAATAAGTAGGTAGATAGGTTTGGATAATGAATGAAATGAATTTTAGGACATCCATTCCGAAAAGGGAAGACTGGAGAAAGGGTGTGGCGCACCTCACGGGGAATGCCGCACAAATCTACACCGATGGCTACAAATTAGAAGGAGTCGTTGGTATTGGTATCTATTCGAAATCAATCGGAATATCCAAGTCTATGAGGCTACCAGATCACTGCAGCGTCTTTCAGGCGGAAGTGTCGGCAATTCAAGCTGCGGTGAAAATTATTGTGGACAAAAATGTTCGCAAGCGAAGGATCACTATACTTTCCGATAGCCAGGCGGCCATCAGGGCACTGGATTCTAATGTGATAAACTCCAAGACAGTGTACGACTGTTCGCAGATGTCTCAATGAGATGGCGAACCGATGTGATGTTTGTATCACATGGGTACCGGGACATAGAGACATTCTCGGCAACTGCAGAGCGGATGATCTGGCCAGAATGGGCACGACCTTCGAGCTCTCTAATGAATTCTCTACATTGGGGATCCCTTTAAGTACCTGTGGGCTTATAATTGACAATGCAATCGTGGACCTTGTCAACAGTAGGTGGGCAGCTTCGGATAAAGGCAGAGCGGCGCAGAAAATCTGGCCAAGGCTGGATAGGAGGCGCACGGCGACTCTGCTTAAGCTCCAAAGAAGCAGGCTCAGCGCTGTTATCGGGGTTATTACGGGGCATTGTATTATAGGAACACATGCGAGGCGTGTTGGTCTTGGACACCTCGCGAATGATTTCTACAGACGCTGTGGAGATAAGGAAGAGGATGAAACTATTCTTCACCTACTGTGCACATGCCCGGCACTTGGTCAGAGGAGAAAGAGACACCTGGGTGCCTATTACATGGAAGACCTATATGAACTGTCATGCATGGATATTGGCAGTCTGAGTCGCTTCATCGGAAGCTCCGAGTGGTTCCTGGGATAGGGGAGAAGATGAAACTGTGGTGTCGCAATGGGCCCTGTATGCGGCCTAAGTGTGTCCGCTCTTGACTCCATCGAGTGGACAGCCACTTCTACCTACCTACCTACCTAGGTTTGGAGACGAGTTATGAAAAATACAAAATCAATAGGACGAGAAGGACCCATTGTGTTCCTCCTATATAGGGGAAATAGGGGAAATAAAAGAAACGATTTCGAGAGTGGGGAAGGAAAAGTAGCGTAAAACAAAACAGAGGGACAAACGCTCACTCCTCAGCTAGCGTAAACCCACAATAAACCTTAGGACATCCGCAGAGAGTTTGCAACCCACTCACAGGGATCTTTTATAAAAACAGGACGTCACCAAATTGTCTTTATTTTCACATGAAATTTTTTCAAGATCACAGTTAGCAACTTGACATCTCTATTTACCGTAAGGAACCCAATTACCAATCTCACATTTGGCTTGTTGACCCCCGTAGCAATTTAATTTACAGTCAAAGGCTCCCATCTATGTAATACTCCGATTTATTGTCTTAACGTTTCTTCTCTTTTGCTATCACATCTCCCGGCGACTGCATAGGGAGGAAAAGGGAGCATATTGTAGGACTAGACCCAATAACTGTATTATCAATTAAATGGGAACCCAATCTAGCAAGTACATTACCATTCTCATTTCCAGGAGTATCACTATGCCCTGGAACTTAACAGCGATTACACGTTCCAGCCCAAAAAGTCCTGAGAGCAGCTATTTAGCAATAAAAAGTAACTCATATCTGTGGTTCAGAGTCGCCGTTAAACTGGCCATCATGGGTTTAGTTAAGGCACCAACATGGCTGATGTGAGAGAAGCTAAAACTTAATATTGACTAGAGGATTGCATTTGTTAATAATGTATGTCCGTATGTATGTATTAGACTTTGTACATAATTTTCTTATTTTCCAACAACAAATCCGATTATTTTCGATAACCCCTTGATAAACTCATAAATTCCTCAGACAGCATATTGTTGGTCTCATGTAGAAATGCCCTAACTCACGTTTTTTTCGAAGTTGATTTTTTTTGTGATTCCAATACATTTAACACAAATACATACACCTCCTCACAAAATTGTAATAAAAAAAAAAATATGTGAGTTAGGGCCTTTCTACATGAGACCAACGATATGTTATTCTAAGAAAGTTGTTTTGAATAAATTTTTGAATTATTTCACCATGAATTATTAAAAGTTTGAGAGATCAATTGATGAACACACACACACACATAGGCGTGTTAAGAATTTTTAATTTCTTTTTGTAAAACACGCGCACGTGCATTTGTAGTTTTCATTTCAAAAATAAAATCTCTTCAATAGCATTCTCTTTCCTCCCTTCACTTTTTCTTTTTTTTTTAAGAAAAAAAAATAAAACTTTTTGAAAAATTTTGCTTGGCGATATTTTCCATACATTAATTCGCTGCCTACGTCAGCTAATGGAGGCGAACACAATTTGACGGTTTGACACAATTTTGACATGTAATTGGCATTGATTGCGATCGATTCTCGATAATGTTTAACACGCGACTATTTATTGTGGACATATGAACATGTGCAATGAATTTTTAAATATGTTTTTAAACACTGTGCACAGTGATACAGTGTTACACAGTGTAATACTGTGTTTGTGTTACTTTGTTTACATTGTTGTGTCAACCAGCCATGATGGCTCAATTGCCAACCAATCAACCCTGCCTTATTCCTTGTAGTTCTTTTCACAAGTTTATGATCGTAAAAAAAAAAAAAACATTTTTATCAGCAGCGTTTCTTTTTCTTATTTTCCTCTTGAATATTTTTAATTTCTTTGCCAAAAAAAAAAAAAAACCAAGAAAGAAACCAAAAAAAGAAAGAAACATTTTACGATTATTTTCATTATTTTTAGCTGGTTTTTGTTTTTGGTGAATGGCTTTTTGCAAATTAATTTTATTCCTTTACTTTTTTCCATTTCTCAAGCAATTGTGCGAACGCAAAAGAAGCAGAAAAAAAATTTAATTTTATGTGTTAAAAACTTAAAAATAAAAAACAAACAACAAACACTCGTGTAGTCATCATCATTGCCGGCTGATAATCATTAAATATAGTCTCACATACAAATTATTTCCAAAAATATTTTGATTATTCGTCTAACGATTAAATTCCAAAAGCTTTACACAGGAGTAGTACACAAAGCAAGTAAAGGGTCCGCCAAATAACTTTTTTTTTTTGAAAATGCTTTCCCTTCCCCTCTCTCTACACCGTTTCAGAACTTGTCTAAAATTACTTTTGTTGACACAAAAATTCCTATTGCTGTGACAAAAAGTACTTTTGCTGTGACAAAAAGTACTCTTCTGTAGGTTTCCAATAAGACTTAACAATGTAGGGTTGATACCGCCCTACCAAATAAAGGGTCCGCCAAATAACTTTTGTTTTTTGAAAATGCTTTAGAAAAAAAAACTACTGAATATTTTCTCAAATTTCTATTTTTATTTGAAAGTACAATCCTTCCGGTTAATAATGGAAAATAATTTCATTCAAATGGCTGCCTCGGCTGGCCATGCAGTAGCCTACACGATCGGTCAAATTTTTAAGCACATTATTTCATTGTATTTCACCAATGGCTTCACGAATATTGTCCTTTAAAGCGTCAATTGTCTCTGGCTTATCGGCGTATACTTTGACGGCACCCCACAAATAATAGTCCAACGGTGTCAAATCGCAGCTCCGAGGTGGCCCAATTATGCCTCTGGACCAAAATCCGCACCAAACAGTGACTCGTTTTGGGTGCGTCGGCTTTTCAATGTATGCGTGCGGGTTTTCTGTACCCCAAATGCGACAATTTTGCTTGTTTACATACCCACCAAGATCAAAATGAGCTTCATCTGAAAACATGATTTTTTTGCCAAAATCGGCATCTTCTGTAAGTCGATCGCAGGCCCACTTAGCGAAGCGAAAACGCATAATCATTTATTTTCCATTATTAACCGGAAGGATTGTACTTTCAAATAAAAAAAGAAATTTGAGAAAATATTCAGTAGTTTTTTTTTTAAAGCATTTTCAAAAAAAAAAAAAAGTTATTTGGCGGACCCTTTATTTGGTAGGGCGATAACAACCCTACATTGTTAAGTCTTATTGGAAGCCTACAGAAGAGTACTTTTTGTCACAGCAAAAGTACTGTTTGTAACAACACATAGGAATTTTTGTGTCAACAAAAGTACTTTCAGACAAGTTCTGAAACGGTGTAGGGAGAGGGGAAGAAAAAGAGGATCGGAAAACAAAATAGAGCGATAAAAGCTTACTCCTCAGCAAGTGTAATCCCGTTATAAACCTTAGGGCACCTGCAGAGAGTTTATTACCTCCTCACCGGGATCTTCTATTAAGAACAGGACGGATGAGATGCTCTATTGTCTCCAAATTGTCTTCATTTTATCATACAATGCAGGAATCCCTTTAATATTTGAAGCAGGAGTGTTTCCCCTTTAGTTGGGAGGTGGAATTTTTAAAAAGACACGGACTCTTTTACGCCCTTGTGGGTCTAGTTAAAAGAATTCTGTTGGTGTCTGTAGCAGATGTTAGGACAGAAAGAAATTATGGCCAGAATTAGTCTATTCAGAGCTGATCTGAAATGCATACCATCAGTGGGGATTTACAAGCATAATCGTATTACAAAGAAGTCGCCGGAGTCTAGTAGGTATTGTGTTGGTTTAGGTTCAAAGCCCAGTCCAGACATCTCGAACAGAACGAGAAAAGAAAACAAATACTTTTTCCACCATTTTGCTCCCAGAAGATTTGTGGCAAGAACTCTGAGAGTTAAATATAATTGCCATGAAAAGCTTCTAAAATTTTGTCGGTCGGAAACGACTTTAAACTGTAGGTCCCGCCACTCATGGGTGGTATGACAAACTGGGTCATAATCCTGATTTGAGGATTATAAACCAGGATTATATACCAATTAAGTAAGTGAGTAAGTAAGTCAGTAATTTAAATATCTCTCTCGTAATAATTATTTAATTAAATTTCTTTGTAACGGGTTATCCATTTCGTGGTTTCAAAAGTAAACGTAAATAAAACACATATAAAATATTTTGTTCATGATATTTCTTTTTTATTGTAAAGTTTGAACGTTGACATTATGTGTGAAACACTACATCATTTAAATGACCTCCACGCGAAGTGTTGCAAGCAGTGGTGTTGTGCTAATTTTTTTTTTTACCGGAACGCGTATATATAATTATATAGACAGGGCCGATCCTGGGTAGGCGGCCGCTCTGTGCGGTCTCATGTCCCAAATTTAACGACGGGGGTGATTTTCCATGATAATCCTGGCGGCGGAGTTTTTTTTTTAGGTCTCATGTCCCAAATTTGACGACGGGGGGGAGGGAGATTTCCCCCAATTTTCGCCCGTCGCCAGGATTGGCCCTGTATATAGCATAAAAATTATAGGAAACAAAAATCATTTCCAATTCTCGTTATCAGAAATCATCTTTAGTTCCGGAACGCGTTCCTGTCCAAAAAGGAAGTACCGGAACGACGTTCGGGAGCGTTCCGGCTCGACAATACCACTAATTGCAAGCATTGATTCTTTTAAGGTAATTTTCGACCACTTCTTGACACATAATGGGCGATATCTCAGCCATAACTTGACGAATGTTGGTTTTTAAGTACTCAAGATTTGAAGGTTTATCTGCATAAACACGGTCTTTCGCGTAGCCCCACAAAAAAAGTCTAATGGTGTCAAATCGCATGATCTTGGTGGCCAGTTGATATCGCCACGACGAGAAATTATGCGGCCAGGAAATGTCTCTTGCAATAAAGCCATATTCGCTCGAGTTGTGTGGCATGTGGCACTGTCTTGTTGAAACCACATATTCTCCAAGTCGTATTCTTTAATAGCAGGCAAAAAAAAAGTCGGTTATCATATGACCATAACGCTCCGAATTGACGGTGACAGTCGTTCCATCGTCGTTTTCGAAGAAGTTAGGTCCAATCACATCTTCGGACCAAAGAGCGCAACAAACAGTGACTTTTTCTGGATGTAATGGCGTCTCTTCAATTACTTGAGGATTCTCAGAACCCCAAATACGACAATTTTGTTTATTAACATACCCACCGACTGTGAAATGTGCTTCATCGCTGAAGAAAATTTTGTCCGATACGTGGCTGTGGCAGAATCACCATTTTTGTAGTAGGTTTGAAGTCGCCGTGGTCTAGTAGGTAGTGTGTTGGCTTATTAGATTGAAGGCCCGA
The DNA here is from genome assembly GCA_927399465.1 of Sarcophaga caerulescens. NCBI lineage: Eukaryota > Metazoa > Arthropoda > Insecta > Diptera > Sarcophagidae > Sarcophaga > Sarcophaga caerulescens. The sequence goes on from OV656872.1 coordinate 9,949,293, forward strand.
GTTCGAATCCCAGGTCAGATATCAAAACGAAAATATTTCTTCGGCGACTTCCTCTCAGCAGATTTCTGGCAAAAACTCTGAGAGTAAATAAAATTGCCATGAAAAGCTTCTCAATAAAATTTGTCGTTCGGAGTCGACTTTAAACTGTAGGTCCCGCCACTCATGTATAAAATTAACACACACAACATGAGTAGTGTGAGAAGCTGGGACTGAAGGGCGCGGGCTTCTTGGGGACGATTGCTGTAGACTGTCTAATGGTGAAGGTATAGCACTGGCCATTTTATAGTCACCTAGCAGCAAATCGTTTCCTTGCCGTTCGCATCTTGAGGTGTTCACAAATACTACTCCCTTTCTTCCACCTTCCTATAACCCATTTTCCCAACAACCTGCACAATGCACTGATGAGTAGGGGCCATCCCCTGAGTGCTGGTTTCACCAAAAAAAAAAAAAAGTTTTGATAATTTTTATGCGTTGTGTGATAGTTAAGCGATCCATTTTCGTCAATGTCAGACTTTCAACTGAAAAAAAAAAATTTGTTTCACAACTTAGTTTGACAGATGTCGAATTCCAGTCCCATACTTTTGAAACCACGAAATGGATAGCTCTTTATAATAACAACATGTTTCTAACTGGTGGTAGTACTTTTAATAGCCCAGCTCAATGCCAATCCGCCAATGTAGGGTACAACAAATAAAACAGCAGGGCCATCACTATAAACAAAAATAATAACAATTTGATAAGAAACCCGAAAAAAACCCGTTAAATACAATTGTTTTAAAGAATAATAATAACCAACAATAACAACAACAATAACGAAATAATATGTAATAAACTTGTGACAGTTTTTTATGATTTTTTTTTTTGTCGTTTTTTCGTGTTTTGTTCAAATGTTATTCAAATTTGAATTGAAAAACAAATTCAAATTGAATTCAGATACAGTCAGTCAATCAGTATGGGTCTATTGACTCATTGGTATTATTGTTATTGTTGTTTTTTTGCTTTGAATTGACGGTAAATCATAATTTTAATTATTCGAAAAACGTTTTTGGCTAGAAATAAAAAACAATCAAATAAAAAAATTTATAAAAAAAAAAATTAAATTTTTTTTGTTTGGTCAAAAATTGTTACACTGTGCAAAAATGTTCAACGTAAAGATGTGCTGGTTTTTTTAAAGCATTTTTTTTTTCATGATTTTTATATGGCCATTAAAATTAAAAATTTTATGTATTTTGAAATAAAAATTTGTTTTTTTTTTTAATTTTTCTAATTGATTTATTTTCAAAAAGAGTGTGTTTTATGTTAGAAAAATTATTAATAATTTTATTTTGTGTGTTTTTTTTTTTATTAATGAAAATATTTTTTTTTTTTTTAATTTATTTCCAACAAAATAAAATTACGTCAATATGGCATCATTCTTATTATCGCAAAGATGATCATGATGATGATGACGTTGATGTTCTTACTATTTAAGTCAAGTATATTGAACTATTGAAGGAGGCACCACTTACTGAGTTGAGTGTTGGAAATAATAGCAGGTGTAAGTTTTGTCTTACAATAGTTTAAACATGGTTAAAATAATTTATTTAAAACTCAAGTGACAAGCAACTAAAATATTAGGGAAGATCACATTTCATTAAAAAAAATAAAAAAAAGCCTTTGGAGAACAAACATCTGTCATTTACTCTTACTTTATAAGTGAAACTGTTTCAAAATTTCAAATATTGGGTCATTTTGAACATTACAACAGGCTTAATTCGTTATTGGCCTTAAGAAATGAGCAGTTCGTTTGGAATATGTTGCCACAAAGCTATGATAAACTGTTCAAAGCTTAGAATAATTTTATTGTGCTAATGTTTCATAATAAAATGCACGCATATTGAATACGCATAGCGTCTACTTCTCTCTTTGCCTTATTCCTGTGCCGTTTAATTGAAATGTATTGAATTATTTAATCAACTTTAAACCTACATACATGACATACATAATTGGCCTTTACAGGATTACGATCTAGCATCTCACACCACTAATGTTGCGTGCATTAATTTTATATCGGGTCCGTCATCTAATGTTTTTTTTTCAACTAGTGCTTATTTCGTGAATGGTAACACTTAGCTCATTTTTTTTTTTTTTTTTTGTGAAACCAGCACTCAGGGGATGGCCCCTACTCATGCAGTGCATTGTACAGGTTTTTAGGAAAATGGGTTATAGGAAGGTGGAAGAGAGGGAGTAGTGTTTGTGGACATCTCAAGATGCGAACGGCAAGGAAAAGATTTGCTGCTAGGTGACTATAAAATGGCCAGTGCTATACCTTCACCATTAGACAGTCTACAGCAATCGTCCCCAAGAAGCCCGCACCCTTCAGTCCTAGCTTCTCACACTACTCATGTTGTGTGTGTTAATTTTTATACATGAGTGGCGGGACCTACAGTTTAAAGTCAACTCCGAACGACAAATTTTATTGAGAAGCTTTTCATGGCAATTTTATTTACTCACAGAGTTTTTGCCAGAAATCTGCTGAGAGGAAGTCGCCGAAGAAATATTTTCGTTTTGATGTCTGACCTGGGATTCGAACTCGGGCCTTCAGTCTAATAAGCCAACACACTATCTACTAGACCACAGCGACTTCAAGAGCTCATGTCTGATTTGACAGATAATTAGTTTTATCCTTCCGCTGAATGAATATGGTTGTGTATACGCTTGAACAACGCTGGGAAATATTGCGACATTTTTTTGAAGATCATGGTAATGTTGCAGAATGTGTGCGAAAATTGTGTACGGATTTTGGAAGAAGAGAAACACCGTCAGCTCCGTATGTTCGTTATCTTGTGAAAAAAGTGAAAGAAACTGGTATCCTCATCGATAAACCAAAGAGTGAAAAGCCAAAAACAGTGCGTACACCCAAGAATATTGCTGCTGTGGCAGAAAGTGTGCGTGAAGCGCCAAGAGCAAGGAGTGGCCGTTACAGTCAATGGCGATCGTTATCGGGCCATGTTGAACGAATTTCTGTTCACAAAAATTGAAGAGGAGGATATTGGCAACATTTGGTTTCAACAGGACGGCGCTACGTGCCACACAGCCGAAGCTACATTCGATGTTTTGCGCCCTGTTTTTGATGATCGCATTATCAGCCGCAGAGCTGATGTCGTTTGGCCACCTCGGAGCTGTGATTTGACACCGTTGGACTATTATTTGTGGGGTGCCGTCAAAGATAAGTGTTACGCCGACAAGCCAGAGAGACAATTGACGCTTTAAAGGACAATATTCGTGAAGCCATTGGTGAAATACTGCTGCACACAATCGATAATGTGCTTAAAAATTAGACCGATCGTGTAGGCTACTGCATGGCCAGCCGTGGCAGCCATTTGAATGAAATTATTTTCCATTATTAACCGGAAGGATTGTACTTTCAAATAAAAAAAGAAATTTGAGAAAATATTCAGTAGTTTTTTTTTAAAGCATTTTAAAAAAAAAAGTTTTTTGGCGGACCCTTTATATGAGTGGCGGGACCTACAGTTTAAAGTCGACACCGAACGACAGAGTTTTTTTTAGAAACTTTTCATGGCAATTTTATTTTGCCCTTAGAGTTTTTGCCAGAAATCTGGTTAGAGAAAATCGCGAAGTAATCACCCTTATTCTGTTTGTCGTCGTCGTCGTCGCCGTCGTCGTCGTTACCAAAAATGATGTCGATAAAATCAGAGTCGACAAAATCAGAGTCAACACAACACAATATCGACGGCGTATTGACTCACAGAATACCAAATGTGTGTCCGACAGTCATCTATAACTGTCAATAACGACAAACAGAATACCAATTTTAAACTGTCGACGCAAGACGACGTCGACGACGACAACCAGAATAAGGGTGAATATTTTTTCATATTTTTCGTTCTGATGCCTGATCTAATATGCCAACACACTACTTGCTAGACTACGGCGACTTGAACTTTGAACCTCCCTAATGTTAATCTGTGTTCATTCTTAAGTATTTCGATTATTTATTACACTCGACCAAGTTTACATATATTCAAGACAAGTTCATACAGATACCTGAGAGGCGATAAATGCATGTTTCTTTCGTTTGCTGTTGTTTGTTTTAATTTTTCTTATTAAAAAGAAAAATTATTATTTTTTTTCTTCGTAAATATTTTTTTTTTTTTTTTTATTTTAATTGCTATTCGAGTATCAGTTTTTATAATTTTTTATTATTTTAATACAAGGCTCTGGCTGTCTGTTTGTCTCTAGTTCTCCAATATTATGCAATAGAGTAAGTAAGTCACTAAGTTAATAATTTATTATTGTAAATGCTTTTTTTTTCATTGCTTTATTGCTTATTTATGGCATATTAAAATGCATTATTTTCTAAATAATTATCATATTATAACACGTACATACTCATAGACTACCCACTTGAAGATTAATTTAGAACTTATTTATTCATCACTTTGTATTTATCTCTCCCGCTCTCCCCATCCCTCCCTCTCTCTCGCTCCCTTGTTATGCAATTTAATTAAGAAATTATTTCCAAAAAAGGGTTAGAATATTGTTACGTTTTTACCTTTTAAAAACTTTTAAAATATGAGCTCGTAGATTGTAAATAAAATAAAAATAAATTTATGTTTAGTTTTAATTAAAATTCTTTATTATTCACACAATTTTGTGTGCCACTGTTCACAACTAGATGTAAACAACAACAATTGCTTTGTTTGTTATTCCTCTGTTTACACCCTTTGCATAAACAATAACAATTACTAGAAAATTGTTCCAACAGAGCTCTGTAACGGAGATCTTCAAACCACAATTACTCTCTTTAACCTTTCTATACCCGCGCGTTGGTCTGTGAGACCGATTTTTTTTGTAAAAAAATAGTGCCAGTAAGTTGATATCACTGGTAGCTTCATTATTCGTAATAAGCTTCGTTTTTGCATTAAAAAAATGTTTTTGAAATAGTACCAAGGATATAGGATTTTCCATTGTCGGTCTCACAGACCAACCCGCGGGTATTGGTGTTTCACTTTTTGGCGCGGGTATAGGAAGGTTAAACGCACCGCGTCTTGACACAAGACTGACTGAACTTTACGAACTAATTCACATGTTTTGCCTTGCCTTTTATATGGCAAGGTAAACAGTCTGATGAATGTTCTTGAAGGCGAATGTTCGCCTTCTCGCCTTCTATAAATGTAAACATCGTTGTTTACATTCACTATTGTAATGTTGTTGTTGGTGTATTTTTGTTTACTTGTTTACCATTTTTTTATGTTGGTACTTGTATTTTCATTTAATTGTTTACCATTTCTTTTTTGTGCTGGTGTTTGTTGTTATATTAAACAGTACGATGATTTGTAAACAGGTTTGTTTACTGCATTGTTTTGTTTTTGTAGCTTTTGTTTATAATTTTAATGTTAAGCGATGTAAAAGCAAAACACCAGTATCTTGATTTTTTATTTTCGTAACAATATTATTTGTCACATTGTACTTTACTTGATATGGCTGCTAATGAATGTGTAATTACATGTCTTAACACCACAAGTATTTGATTTTGTTTTTGCTTTTGCTTCTGGTTTTTATAAGGCACTACGGAATGTTTCAAATAATTCAATTCAATTCAATAGAATTCGTCAATTTGAAATTTGAAAATCTTGCTGGTAATTCAACAGAATTACTCAAGTATTGAGGCAGCAGGCCCCAAGCTATTCAATGACAAATTTTAATTAATTTTTAGAAATATTAAAGTAATATTGGCTAAATTTTAAAAGCTATGAAATGAAAGTGAAATTTAAAATGTGATCATATTTTAAATAAAAGTTTTATTAACTTAAAAGAATAAAACTAAACTAAAAAAATATAATTTCGATAATTTCAATAATTCCATTAAAATTTCATAAATTATAGGACAAGAGAACTTTCCCTTTACTGGTCACGTAATTTGAAGGTCATTGTTGACCTGGTATGTAGTATTCATTACATATGCTTTCCTTTCCCTTCCTTATTAACCCTTTAATGGCAGCATAAACTTTTATTCCCTAAATGTGTCACGTTCAAACGATTTCTATTGATTTTCATCCTGTTCCTGTCGACAAATAAAGTTTATTTTTCCTTCTGGTAATTACGAACACTTTGTTATATTTGTTAAGGTCTTTAATGGCTATTTAATGAGTGAATGAATGAATGAATGAATGAATGAGTGTATGAATGACTAAATGAGTGAATATTTCTGTGTATAATTTTAATTTCTTTCTTTCTTTTGTTGTTGATGTTGACGTTGCCTCTTTATTCATTGATATTCATTTGTATTCAGCTGTTTAGGACTTTGATTGTATTTAAAATGTCTGATGATACTTTTATGAGTAAACAAATTAACTCGATTATTAATTATTATTGCTGTCGCTAATGAAATTCAATTCCTTTTTTTGATGATGAAAGTATAATCAGAGGGAAATAAGCATAAGTTTTGCTTTAAATCTATCTACAGTGACTCTCATTAATATTCGGTATTTTTATTTTCATTTATTTAAACGAAAATTTTTGCAAGAGAATGAATAAAACTCAGAAATTTTATATTTTAAAAAGAAAATATATTTCTCGAGATCAAATTAATTTATTCTTAGAGTATAAAGCGTTAATAAAATTAGATAAATAGGACATAAAGTAAAAACTTAACAAAATTCAGGTCTCATTAATATTCGGTTTTTTCAATGAAATTAAATTAAACTCCTTAAAAATTATATTATATTAGTATTTTGTTGGAAAACCATTATTTTTTACAACCTCTGATAGACGATTAGGCATATTATAAATAATTTTTTTTAAGTAGTCTGTACTGATCTTATCCCATTCTTCCTGCAGTACTTTTTTAAGATCATTTCTAGATGAAATAGATTTTTTACGCACTTGGCGGTCTAAATGATCCCATAAATTCTCTATGGGGTTAATATCAGGTGATTGGGCTGGTATATCAATCACTTCTGGGCAATTATTTTGCAACCACTCGCGCACAACATGGGCTTTATGTTTGGGGTCGTTATCTTGGTATAATTTGAAGGTCGAAGAAATTCCCACTTTTTCAGCAGATTGATTTAAATTTTCCCGCAAAATGTTTAAGTACATATCCTTGTTCATGATTCCGTCAATAAATACTAGGTTTCCGACTCCCTTTGCTGATATACAGCCCCAAACCATCACATGCCCACCTCCGTGTTTTACTGTGGGAGTAATGTTTTTTCCTTTCAACTCTTCATTCGGTTTCCGCCAGTAAAATTTTCAAAGGAGCATTTAAAAAAGGCTGCGAGTTGATGGGAAGACGTTATTTTCCTTTGATGAAAGCAAATTCAACATTTTTGGTCTGGCGGAAACCTAATAAAGAAGGCTTCTAAGTTGGTATGACCAATATCCGATAGGTGGCGCCACTGAAAATTACTTAAAATGAATTATACCGTAAACTGTGCATTTGATCATGTTATGATCTTTAGCAAAGTTGTTGCGCATGAGCCGAAGAAGGTTTTTAATTTGGTATGACCAATATCCGAAAGGTGGCGCCTCTGAAAATTACTCAAAATGAATTAAATCGTAAACTGTGCATTCTTTAACAAAGTTGTTGCGTATGAGTCGACGGAGGTTGGTCCGATTAATTTCCAATGGATGGCGTTACTGAAAATTATTCAAAATGAATGACAAGCAATTGGTCGCTATACACTTCAAGCACGGAAGAAAAGAGCATTACGAGCCTCAGAATCAGACGAGCATTGAGACTGGAAAATCTTCTAATATATGCCGCTGAGACCCGTTCGCTTGAACCACTTGAACAACGAAAAGTGAGATTAGAAACTGATCGAATGCGTACTACTCAAGCCCGTTCATCTGAATCATAAGGACAACGGGAAACAAAATCAATAAAATGAATCAAAATTAATTGGACATTCGTGTAATGTCTTTCCTTCAAATTTATTTTAGTTTGGTGGCGCAGCAACACGCGCAGGGTACAGCTAGTTTGATATAAAACAAATGTGCTACAAAAAATAATTAAGAAAACCATTCAAAAAAGGAATTTAAAAAAGAATTCAAAAATAATCAATAAATATGTGGTCACACTACTCAAATACATATTTGATGAAGAAAAGAACATAACCAATATGAAAAAGAAATTTGTGAGAGCATCCATGCAATGTTTCCGAAACTTACTTACTTAATTGGTCATTACAGCCCTTTAATCAGGATTGCAACCAAGTTTCTCCTACCACCCTTGTTGTGCGTGTCACTTTTAATCATGAGTGGTGGTACCTACAATTAAATATCGACTTCGAAGGACAGATTTTTGAGAAAATTTTCATGTGGCAATTTTATTTACTCGCAGAGTTTTTGCTAGAAGACTGCTGAAAAGAAGATGGTGGTAGAAGTATTTGTTTTCATATTTCGTTTTGTTCGAAATGTTTTTACTGGAGTTTGAACCACGGCCTCACATCTCCTTCAGAGGTACCCGGCATTCTTGTGCAATCTTGAATGTGGTATACGTATTCATCAGGTGTCTAAAGGACGCTTTAATGTGTATACGATATACTCTTATACCAGATTCGCATAGCGGCAGTCTTTATAGCCACTATTTCAGTCTGAATATTTACTAATCGGCCATTACAACCACTTAGTTAGGATTACAACCTAGCTTCTCACAGCACCCACGTTGTGTGACAACTCCAAAGGATAGATTTGAGAAGCGTTTTTCCTGGAAATTCCTTTTTCCTTTCAGATTTATTTCATTTTGCCAAAAGACTGCTGAGAGAGGCAGTTGCCGAAAAAAATTATTTTCGTTTTATTCGTAATGTCTGAGCCATGACTCAGCCAACACTCTAGACTATGACGATTTCTTTGTAATACGATTATGTCTATAAATCTCCGTTGGCTACTTTTCATATTTTGTAACGTTGTACCAGATAATTTGTTAAGCTTGTCTTGGGCATTGTATCGGGTCCGCCATCTAACGTTTTTTTTTTTTTCAACTAGTGCTTATTTCGTGAATGGTAACACTTAGCTCATGTCTGATTTGACAGATAATTAGTTTTATCCTTCCGCTGAACGAATATGGTTGTGTATACGCTTGAATAACGCTGGAAAATATGGCGACATGTGTGCGAAAATTGCGTACGGATTTTGGAAGAAGAGAAGCACCCTCAAAGAAAAAAGTCATCGGTAAACCAAAGCGTGAAAAGCCAAAAACAGTGCGTACACCCGACAATATTGCTGCTGTGGCAGAAAGTGTGCGTGAAGCGCCATCAACATCAATTCACCGTCCTTCTCAACAATTGAACATTTCGGAGACAATATTGAGACGGTATTTGAGGCAGCCATTTGAATGAAATTATTTTCCATTATTAACTGGAAGGATTGTACTTTCAAATAAAAAGAGAAATTTGAGAAAATATTCAGTAGTTTTTTTTAAAGCATTTTCAAAAAAAAAAGTTATTTGGCGGACCCTATATTTTTTCTATTTTCTTATCTGTGAACTGCTGCTTAGTAACTGATTTCACAATAAAACTTTTCAATCATCTTTATTAATGGATGAAAATCCTATTTTATAACACAGTAAATAAACTGAAATAAAGCCAGAGTTGCAATTTATTTAAATTATTTATTAAAGTAATGATTCTGCGTGGCAATAATACTCTTGAATATCTTTATATTAATTTGTATTTTTCTTTTAACAACCCACTAAGCAGCAGTTTTGATAAAGTTAAGTCACCACCAATAATAAGACCTTTTTACCCCAAACCAATATTTGTAAACAATTTGTTGTTCAAACGTAACAAAAACAAAAAAACCAACAATAACAATTATTTTAAGAATATTATTTTGTCTTGTCTATTTATGCTGATCACGAATTTAAAAATAATTTGAAACAATTTTTAACACCACATTGTCTGAGAGAGTGCAACACTCCACTATACAACCCCAACAACAACCAGAGAAAAATATGGCAGAATAGAAAAAACAACCAAAAAAAAGACAAAAAGTTATCCACTAATTAATTAAGTTTAAGCGCTTATTCATTACATTACTCGTATTTTGTATTTTATTTATTTTAAATTACTTTACGGACAAAATATGTACAAAATAAAACATCTTTGTTAAAAAATTATGAAAAAAAAATTATTTTTTCTTTTGATGTTTTCATCATTAATTTTCACTAAAAAATTGTAGAAAACAAACCAAAAATATAGGACTCAGCAATCAAAGTTTGAACGACTCAATAGAGCAAGCCACATAAAAGCAGCGTGTATCGATCTCACGCAACAGCATTCTTAAGAAAATAACCATTACAACGACTTACTTACTAACCATAATCGGTTTAAATTTTGTTCTCATTACCTAAGCCAGGATATTTGAGTGTGATTGCAATGTCATTAGATGTTACAATGCTACAGCTAGCGTTAATACTTCCTTACTGGTCATTACAATTCTTTAGCCTGGATTACAACCTAGTTTCTTACACCACACATGTTGTGTGTGTTAATTATATTCCATGAGAAAACTGTGAACGAAATTTAGCCAAACTGTAAAACGAGAGGAAAATACCTACTTTAACTGAGACAATTGGAGAACCTATTCCCTGTATATGTCGATTCATTTGAGTTTCGTACGGACCCTGGGCAATTCATCAGTAATGCAACTGCCGACGATATTCCTACGTCCTGCAACCAAATAATTGTCACTTTTGTATGATGATTCCCCTGAGAAATTTTATATTCATGGATGAAAAGGAACAAGGATAAGTGTTTTACAGATTTAATCGCAACCTAGCTGTCCGAGTAATTTAAGAGATTTTCAGGGGAAATACTACCACTAGGGTTTCTAAGCGGGAAAAAAATTCCGGGAATTCCCGGGAAATATTTTTTGGTAAATCCCGGGAAATTTTCTTCGGGAATTTTCGGGAATTTTAAATGATTTTTATTTTTAAGTTTAAAGTTTTTAAAATGAGCTCATTTCAAACAGCTTCGTTACAACAATATGCTAAATCAGAAATTGGAAAACAAATTCATTTGGGCTGCGATGTAAGAACGCGTTGGAATTCAATTATATCTATGGTTGAGAATTTCTTAAAGGCCAAAAATTTTATAAAGAAGTGTTTGATAGATTTCAATTTAATCAACATATGGAGTGATGAATACATATCGATTTTGGATGACTTATACTAAGTTTTAAACCCAGCTAAGATAGCTGTAGAGGCCTTTGGGCGAAGAGATTGCAATTTACTGACTGCAGAAATCATCCTTGAAACGCTTTATAAAGAATTGGAAAGTAAAAACAACATATTATCAACAAATTTGTTGGCATCACTAAAGTGTCGTATAAAAAATGAAAGAAAAGAAATTAAATTATATTCTTTACTAAAATTTTTAAAAAACCCGAATGATTATAAATCGATTAATTTTTCTTATCCAAATAAAACGACCCTATTATTAACTGCTGAAGAAATGTACAAAAGACTTTTTGAAATGGAAAATCATAGTGACGACGAAACACTACAATCAGAAGATGAAACCTAAACACACACATTTAAAGAACACCTTGAAAAGTCTATAACAAATTTAACATTAAAAAAAAGAAGCCTGATAATGTGCTAAAGAAAGAATTTGGTATATTTGAAATAACAGGAAATCGTACGACGAACTTGAAACATTTGTATGATGCACTGCTATCTGTGAGATCCACATCAACAGAGAGTGAACGAGTATTTTCTGTAGTAGGCAATATATCAACAAAAATAAGAAATAGAACATCCGATGAACTTTTGAATGCTTTAATAATTAAAATTTTATTTTTTGAAAGGAAAATAATTAAAATCCCTAAAATTTTACTAATCTACGTTATTACATGCTTCCTTTTTTTAATATTTGTTTTTTCTTTATTTATTGTTTTTTATTTAAAAATTGAATAAAAATGTTTATTTTTGTTTAAATGTGGGTTTATTTATTAAAAGGAGTGTTTAAATTTTAGCTAATATTTATTTTTACAAATTTAATTCAAATTCCCGGGAATTCCCGGGATTAAGAAATTTTATTATTCATTTTCCGGGAGGCGAAAAAGTTCGGGAAATTAGAAACTCTAACTACCACCCAACAAGTACTGTGAAGCATTTAAATTGACCATAACCTTCGCTCGGAAAACACATTATTCACCAAGCGGGTGAACTCTGTCCAGCATTTTGCAGCAATTGGTATAAACCTCAAAGATCCCGGTAGAAACCTATGGCTTTAGACGAGAATTCTAAAATCAAATAATTTTAGAAAATCAACAAATCTCCTGCGCAAAGCTTTTAAGGGATGTTTTATTACCTTAGATATGTAAAAATCAATCAATAAAAGCAATATCAGTCTTTTTCTCATAAACTTCATGAAACTCTTTACTTTTCTTTCATGAAAAAGTTCTTAGTCGGGACTAAACCCTGATGGGCTATTCTAAATGTAAAAGATAGAGAGTATTTGGTTATCTAAGTGAACAAAGTTAACGAATTCCCAACCCTGATTTTTTATTCATCAAAACCTACAATAGCAGCTGACCATATTTTTTTTATATAAGTTTGACAAAATATCATCAGAATTTTATTTTGAAAGTCGTCCTGAGACGAAAGCAAAATTTCAAATTCCTAAATTTATTCATTGGTTTACATTTTGTGGGCCGACCCCTGTATAAACAAATGTTTATTAATTGTTAAAAACAACAACAAAAACCACATTAACAAGAATGCAGTTTTATATTGTTGTTGTTCGTTGTCAACATTTGATAAATTTACATTTTCAACAGAAAACCACAACAACAACAAAAATAACAACATTATTGACAACTTAAAACAAAACAAAAAATGTGTTTAAAATAATTCTACACACTATAACCTGTCAAAAGTTAAACACCACAATATACAATAACAACAACAATAACAATAACCACAAATCTACAATGTTATTGGCATAACTAAAGATGTCAATATTGTTGACAAGCCTGTGACAGTGAGGCATCTGAGGCGAAATTGAGTATAGCGTTCGTATACTTACCAGAGATCATGGGTATTCAAAACGATGAGTAGAATGGAATCATACTCATAATATGAGTACGCATTCATACATAATTGGTCATTACAAGCCTTCAGTCAGGATTACGACCTAGCTTCTCACACCACTTATGTTGTGTGAGTTAATTTTATACATGAGCGGCGTGACCTACAGCTTAAAGTCGACTCCGAACGACAGATTTTTGAGAAGCTTTTCATGGCAATTTTATTTACTCTCAGAGTTTTTGTCAGAAATCTGCTGAGAGGAAGTTCGCCGAAGAAATATTTTCATATTTTCGTTTTGATGTCTGACCTGGGGTTTGAACTTGGGCCTTCAGTCTAATAAGCCAACCCACTACCTACTAGACTACGACGACTACGCATTCATACTTATTTTAATATCATGGAACGTCTACTCATATTCAAAGTTTGAAGTACTCATCATATTCATACTTAACAACACGTATGATGGTGTTTGATTTCGTAAATATGAATCGCATACGAACACTAAAATACTCACTAGAAGGTTGTGTGTTTGCTCTGCTTGCTGCTCTGTCTTTTAAGCTTATGTGCAGACGTCGGCACAAAGAGAACATGATAAAAATGTGAGTGTATTTGTAAGAAGCATGTGTATAACCCAGAGGAAAATTGTTAGTAATTATTGTTTCAAGCAGTGTTCGAACAAATATTGTGCTTTTTGATGCCATTGGTATTTTTCGCACAAGTTGTAGCAAGAGTCATCATTACATATTGCAGATACCTGAAATTCAATATATTTAAAGCAAAAAAAAATTCTGTTTCCCAGTTTTTCTTTACATTTTAATTAAATTTTTCTTTGGGTGTATAATTGATATACAAAAAAATTTCAAAAAGAAGCGACGAGAACCTGCTTCACTGAAAGCTGACAAGCAACTGAATGCATTTTTATGCTCTTTTTAACGAACATTGTTGATGTTCGTGTCGTATGTGTGTAAAAAGCCGAAGATGTTCGACCCCCGGGGGACATTGGTGCCGACTGTCTTTTTGTCGTGTCTTCTGTGTCTTTTTTCTTTTTTTTTGTAAATGCAACAACAACTAAGTGTAGTCGCCGTAGTCTAGTAGGTAGTGTGTTGGCTTATTAGACGCAAAGCCAGGGTTCGAGCCCCAGACCAGACATCAAAACAAAATACAAAAAGTATTTCTTCGGCGATTTCCTCTCAGCAGATTTCTGGCAAAAACTCTGAGAATAAATAAAATTGCCATGAAAAGTTTCTCAAAAAAAAAAAAATCTGTCGTTCGGAGTCGACTTTAAACTGTAGGTCCCGCCACTTATGTATAAAAAAATTAACACACACAACATAAGTGGTGTGAGAAACTAGGTCAATAATCCTGACTGAAGGATTGTAATGACCAATTATGTATGTACAACAACTAAGACTGTAAATTTTGATGAATGATTCGAGTCACTCGAATCATTTATAAGTATTATAAGAGTATTTTTCTAAAGTTATGAATCTAAATGAGTATGAGTTATGAATCAAACATATTTCGATTTGTATGAGTTTGATACCAACGTTGTACGCATACTCATTGCAACCTGTACTTATAAATCAACGTTGTAGTGAGTACGAATGAATCAGAGTACATAGTTAAATTTCAATATTGTTGAGTCTCACTTATATTCAAAATTTCATGAGTACTTATGAGTAGCGAAAACAAGATTCATTGTTAATCTCTGGTCAGAATTATGACCTGGCTTCTCACACCACCCATGTTGTGTGGGTGGTGGAATCTACAGTTTAACGTGGAATTCGAACGACAGATTTGAAAACCTTTTTCATGGCAATTAGTTTAAAGTGTCAAAGTTAAGGTTTAAGTCTACAACATCCTTCTAATAAATCGACACACTATTCACTTGATTACGATCATAATTCATATTAAGTGCCTCGAAAGTCAAACAAATAATTCTGCATTTTTAAGTTTAAATTTTTTGAAAATAAAATCTTCATACTAACCTGTGAGAAAGTTAAAAATCAACAATAATCAGCAACGAAATATTGATTCAACAGCAAAAGACTTTGGCGATGTGGCTGATAAGTAACGTTCAAATTCAAACTTTCAAAGCAAAATTTTGTTCCAAACTTTTTAAAATTTTAAATTTTCTTATCAAATTTTTAATATTTTGATTTAATTAATTAATTTATGATTATTATATTTTTTTTTTTTAAATTGTAAATAAATTTTTTTTTTTCAAACTTTTTCAATTTTTCAAGTATTCTTTTTTATTTTACAAAATTTAAAAAAAAAAAAATTTCCAATATATTTCAATTGTTTTCAAACTGGCAATGATTCTATTAACATATTTTAATTAAATTTTTTTTTTTTCAGTTTAAAATTTAAATTTTTTTTAAATTCTAATTTTTTTTTTTAATATTTTTTTATTTTTTTTTAATTTTTATTAAAAATTTAAACCATCTTAATATATTTATTTAAACGTCTTTTTGCTTAATTGGTTAAAATTTATATTTTTTGACTTGTATTATTTTTCTATACGTAAAAAAAAATTAATTTCATTAGTTTGCAAAATATTTTATTTCTTTTTATTATAAAGATTTTAAATTTATTTTATAAAATTTGAATTTTCCCTTGGTTAGGATTATAACCTAGCTTCTCACACCACCCACGTTGTATGTCAACTCCAAAGAATAGATTTGAGAAGCGTTTTCCTGGAAATTCCTATTTCCTTTCAGACTTATTTCCTTTTGCCAGAAAACTGCTGAGAGAGGAAGTCGCCGAAAGAAATTATTTTCGTTTTGTTCGTGATGCTTGAGCCGTAGCTCAGTCAACACCCTACCTACTAGACTACGGCGAATACCTCCTGAATAGTACTACAATAACTAGTGCAAGACACAATCTAAGATTTGAATGTTAAGAAAAGATTCCTCATTCGACTTTATCTCGTGATCTAGATCTGTGAGTGTTCTCTGGAAGGTATAAACCAGAGATCAGCAACGAGTATTCAAAACGATGAGTAGATTCGAGTCATACTTATAATTTCAGCTACTTATACGCATTCATACTTATTTTAATATCATACTCATACTACTCATATTCAAAGTTAGAAATACTCATCGTACTCATACTTAACAATACGCACGATGTTGTTGATTTCGACTCTCCATGATTCAACATATACACGAAGCACAAAATAAGTATGATTCGAATACGAACACCACAATACTCGCTAGATGGTTGTGTGTGTGCTTTGCTTGCTGTCTTTGTCTTTTCTTTTTTCTTCTTTTGTAAATGCAACAATAACTACTACTGTAAATTTTGATGAATGATTCGAGTGACTCGAATCATTCGTAAGTATTATAAGTATTTTTCTAAATTTATGAATCTGAATGAGTAGGCGTATGAATCAAACAATGAATCGAATGTTGTGAGTTTGATGTCAACGTTGTACTCATACTCATTGCAACCTATACTTATAAATCAATGTTGTAGCGTGTACGAATGAATCAGAGTAGTTGAATTTCAATACTCTTGACTCACTCATACTCAAAATTTCATATGTACCTATGAGTAGCGAAAATACGATTCATTGCTGATCTCTGGTATAAATAAAATTTCTCATAATAAAATTTATTCAATTATTTTCGTTGAAAAGCCGGAATCGAAAGCGGATTCAGTTATCGATATATCCAGATCAATTACGCTTGAGATTTTGGCTATGACTATAACTTCAATGTTTTTATAAGCAGCTACTTGTTTCGCTAACATGTCTGGTTTTAGCCAGTTAATGATTTATTGCTAATAATTTTATATTTTCAAGGAATTAAAAAATGCTTCTCAAATTCTAAACTAAATTCGCAAAATTTCTTTGGAGATTTTCATATTTTTCCCTCAAATTTTTTTACTTTTATTTTTTAACGACAATTCTTTTCAATCAATTTCTTTCAGTTTTAAATTTTTTTTATTTTACTATTATTTATTTATTACTATTATTTATTTTATTTGATGTTGTGATTTTTTTTTTAGCTGTCAATCATATTTTGTTGAATTTTTTTTATTTTTTTTTTTTTAAATTTTTTATTTTATAAAATTTAATTTATAAACAATTTATTGTAATCATTTTGAAACAATAATACAGAGAGAGAAATTTTCATAAAATTTCATTGGCTTTCACACGCACACGCTCAGTTAAGATTTTAAATTGAAATGCACGTGTTAGCGGTTATAAATTAATCACGTTTTTTTATTATTATTGTTGTTATAATTTAAATTTTATTATTATTGTAACACAAATAAGAAATGCAAAATGAATGCAATTTTTTTAACAACAATTCCAAAATGATTTCATTTTTCTTTTCCCATTCAACAAAACAATGCAACAATACAATAAAAACAAAAAAGTTCAAGTGATTTATTACTTTTTCTTATTTTTTTTTAATTAATTTAATTCCCTTTTCTTGCATATACACAATATTATTTAATTTTTTTTTTTAATTTATAATTTTCAAATTCAATTTTGTTTTGTAATGAAAAAAATACTTTTTAACACGCTTTAAAGGCGGCAAATGGCGTAAGAAAAGAACACACGTACCGTTTAGTGATGCGTTTTCTATTGGACTGATTATTTTGTCCAAAAAATGAAACGTTTGTAGGCAAAAACAACGACAAAAAATTTTTTACTATTATTTTATACAAATATACCATGTTGCCAGCATACCATTGCGAGCAACATGTTTAGCAGACTCTGTTCCCAACACTAACATGTTGCAGCAACATTTTAATCCAACAGCATAATGCCGCCAAGCATTTAAATGTTTTTTTTCTTCATATTGCATGAAGAAGTTCAAAAAAAACAGCTTTTTTTTGTATTCAAAAGAAAAGCTTTTGTTTCCATATTCATGCTATAATAGCAACTCAAAGCAATAATAACAACAACAATCACTAAATGTTTACATTTATGCTTTTAGCGGTAAATATTGTGTTTGAAAAATAGCAACAGAAAATTTTAACGGCTGATCGAAAGCTTAAGTATCCAAAATTATATTTTTGTTTTGCCGGCTTTTATAGCGAATAAAATTTTTTGTTTAACATTGTTTTTGCTATAGTTGTTGTTGTTGCTGCTGCCTATCTACCACCAACAATAAAAGCTCATTTGAATAAATCATGAATGAATTGAAAAGTGGTGCCGTTTGCTTATTTGTAAACATCGATTTTGGTTTTAAACGCTTTTGTACTGTTTAGTAGAGGGATAAAGGGGAATTTATTAAAGCACAGTGGGTCTTAGGCAATTCGGAATGTAAATAAAAAAATTATTAAATAAATAATCAATGAATCTCATGGGATATGAAAACAATTTTTTTTTTCGATTAAAGGCCAACTTATCGATACTGTAATGTATCAGAACATCAAGCATATTGAATGTTTTATTCTCCGTTGGTAGGAACGTAACCATCATTTATATGTTACACAAGGCTGTGCTTATCACTGGTTGAGGAGTTCACATAACGATTACGTGGAATTTAAAAAAAAAAAAACTGGATGTGAGCTCTTGTGCCAGATCTTTTATGAGGATTTCGGACTGGTGTTTGATATAAATTGGATTACAACTGCTGTGCTTTTCAGACGACGATCTTTGCTGTTTTGGAGATCGTGGTTTTCTAATGCGGATTCTTACATGAAGTTCGTTGGCAATCAAGTTACTCTGTGGGTAATATGATGTGTCTGGTGAAAGTTGTGAACGGTCCGTGGATGTAATGACTCAATAGAACCCGTTTCGGGATTATTTCTGTTGGGTTTTGGAGCATGGCAGGTTAACTCAATACTAGATTTTCTCCTTACTCGATTGGTGATGTGGTTGTTGACTTTAAAAGTCTAATCGGTTACCGCTACTCATAGAGAGATGGCTAGTGGAGATGGAGAAAATTCGCTTGAAAAAAGATCATCGGAGTGCTACGTAGGTAAAAGCCTTTGGCCATATGCCTATGGTAGCAGACCTGACTCGCTGTTCAACAAACCCAACATCAGAGCGGTGGGATCACTAGCAGGGATCTGAGACGAATTTCAGATCTACACATTATATGGAGATGAGGATGAGTTGGAAACGATAGTTTATCTTCTCTGTCTTCAGACTGTCAGTTCTTGTCTCCTCTGACTGTAGAGTGCTTTAAACTCTCTGATGAGTGCCAATATTCCAACTCTCCTGAGGTATACATATAAAGGGATTTGCATTCTGGAAATTCATATTTAATTCGTTTTCTACACTTTTCTTTCACTTTCTTCATCTATGAACGAACGTAATGGCTTCCACGACCTTAGGATGTTTTTGTATTTGACACAAAGGCACTCATACATAACATACATACATAATTGGTCATTACAACCCTTCAGTCAGGATTACAACCTAGCTTCTCAACTGAAAAAGCTGAAAAGCTTCACAAAGGCACTCAGACTTACCAATTTAAGGGAAATTATGCTAAGAAATCTTGTTGTTTCATGCCGTTTTATGATGGTATTCGTATTTGCATTAAGTTAATTCCTCTGTAAATAACACAGCTCTTTGGTAAATACATATTGCCCTACACTGTATATCGTATTTGGTATTTCATCAACACTTCCCTGTAATTGCCCTTAAAATGAATCACCACATGCATAAACTGCGTTATTAAATTTCAATTAAATTTTCAAATTAAATTTCTTATTCGGATTCGTATGGATTTCAGTAGTACTCATCAGTAAGGCAATAAAAAACCCCCCAATTATAAATGATTTTACACTACAAAACTTCTGTAGAGAATTTTCTAAATTCCTGACTTTACAGTCTTCATGTCACGATTAAATAATTTTTTCGAAATCTCGTGCTTAATTTCCGCAAAAAAAATTTGCAAATGCAAACCAAACACGTGAGTTTTTTTTTTTTGTATCACAACAACAATGTTGTTGGCCTCTGTTTGTATAGGTAAATCAACCGCAAAAATTCTTCTGGAATTCCCAGATTAAAAAAACCGTCTGACTGACAGAAAATTGACACCTTGAAAGAAAGAACACACACAACAACAGAGAAAACAAAAACAATATGACGTTTAGATGTTAATTTTTTGCTACTTTAAACAGCGTTATTCACTTCTCGTTGATGATGACATTTCTATGACTGTGTGAGTTCAAGTGATCGTGTTTTATTTTATTTTTTTTTTTTTTTTTGAGACAAAATATTGGGTGTGAATTAGTTTCGTTTTTTTTTTTTGTTATTTATCATGCAACAATAACAATTCCTATAACAAATAATGCGAATACAAGAAGAACTAAAATTCAATGTAAACAATTAAACGAGATTTCTGCGAATCATCACACGTCAGACACAGAAGCAGATGGAAAAATCACTCTGATTATTAATTGTCGCACTATAATTATTCTTTAATTTTTTTTCTTATTCTTCAGAATTGATTGTATTTTATTTTTTTATTTATTGTATTATTAACAAAAGATTGATAGAAAATAGACATTAAATTAAAAAAAAAAAAATTAATACTCTTGGTAAAATCCCATTTAGAAGATCATTAAAACGCAATACATAAGGAGTGTGCACGAAAAAAACTGGACTTACACTTTTCGTTATAGAAATAAAACTAAGTGGCGGATTTTTTTCGTTTTATATTTCAATTAAAGTAAATAATATTTGAATTCTTTTGTGTATAACATTTTTTTCTGACAAAGGTCTCAGAGCATCCAACTTTTTGAGCCACTTTTCTTCCAGACATGTGTTTTTTGAAAAATACGTATTATTTTACTTGCTTTGTTTTGGTCGGCAAATCCTTTTTTTCTTCCACTTCCACGCTTTCTCTCAATACTTAAAGACTCCTTATATTGTTTTATTCTTACCTTAGAAACTGTTTTTTCGTTAACACCTGCGAGCCTAGCAATCGTTTTTTGTAAGCGGCGCGGTTTTTCATTGAAAATTTCAATTATTTTTTTACGACATTCTTGTTGGGTGCCCATTTTCAAAAAACTAATTTTGCTATTGCAATGAAATTTAGCACATGGATTTTGAAACAGATGACTAACAAAAACAATGTAACGGTATTCATTTTTTTCAATTATGATAAAAGTTATAAGCTTAAAAGTAGGCCCATTTTTTTTTGTGCGCACTCCTTATCTTAAAAATTCTATTGTTATGTACGAGATAAACTTAATAAATAAGGAAGCATTGTGAATTATGGGGATTTTTTTAAATTTAAATTATTAAAATACTAGACAGGATCCCTGTTCGAACTGAGCGATTTTGGAGCCAGCATTCATTGATGAAGTCCAGTAAAGTTCATTGATGAAGTCGTCGTAGTCTAGTAGGTAGAGTGTTGGCTTCTTAGACGGTTCATACCCCAGGTCAGACATCAAAACAAAAATATGAAAAAAATATTTCTTTGGCGGTTTCCTCTCAGTAGATATCTGTCAAAAACTCTAAGCGTAAAATAAAATTGCCATGAAAAGATTCTCAAAAAATTGTCGTTCGGAATCAGCTTTAAACTGTAAGACCCGCCTCCACTCATGTATAAAATTAACACACACAACATAAGTGGTGTGAGAACCTAGGTTGTAATCCTGACTAAAGGGTTGTAATGACGAATTATGTATGTATTCCGTGATGACATACAAGATTTAGTGAATTCATTATTCTGCAAGACATTAAAGGCTTTATTTTACATAACAACACACACAACATGAGTAGTGTGAGAAGCTAGGACTGAAGGGTGCGGGCTTCTTGGGGACGATTGCTGTAGACTGTCTAATGGTGAACGTATAGCACTGGCCATTTTATAATCACCTAGCAGCAAATCGTTTCCTTGCCGTTCGCATCTTGAGATGTCCACAAACACTACTCCCTCTCTTCCACCTTCCTATAGCCCATTTTCCTAAAATCCTGCACAATGCACTGCATGAGTAGGGGCCATCCCCTGAGTGCTGGTTTCACAAAAAAAAAAAAAAAATATGCATTGTTTTGTTCAAAGGAACTTACATAATGAACTTCTCAGTAAGTCTCTACACTATACACAACTTAACACTGACAGTATTCAGAGCCTCTGAGAAGCCTTTTAGATACCCAATATCTATCCTTCTTAGATCAGTAAAACCATCTGCATAGCAGAAGTCCAGGTGCATCTTTTTCCTACGATTTAACACTAGGCTTGAATCCAGCACGTGAAGAACAGTATTCCCCTTTTTCTCGTTTTTTCTTTGACCACTTACTGGCTTACTTACTTTCTTAATAGGCCATTAACAAGCTGATTAACGAATTTCGGCCTGCCCTAAACATCCTTCCAGGCACCTCTGCTGGGCTTCCTCTATTTGGTCCTTCCAACGCAAACAAGCTCGTCCTCTTCGCCGACTACCGCAGATCCCCGCATCAAACACCCGTCTCGCCGGAGCATACTCCTCCATTCGAACGACATGACCGAGCCAGCGCAGTCGCTGAATGTTAATACGCTGCACAACGTCTATGTCGTTGAGGAGCTCATGCAGCTCACTGTTGGCTAGGATGCGGAAGTCATTGCCAACTCGCACTGGACCGAAGATCTTACGTAGGACTTTTCTCTCGAATACTTAATCAGTGCAGTCCATGCCTCTGCGCCATAAAGAAGCACGGAGAGGATGAACCTCTTGTAGAGCATTAGTACGAGAGAGGTCTCTTTGACCATATAGCAGTGTTGCAAAACTGAAATTTTCAAATGGTACTGAACTATAACTGAAAGAGTACTTTTTTGCATCAAATGGTACTTTTGTACATGCATACATATTGGTCATTATAACCCTTCAATCAGGATTACAGTAATCCTTCGATTTACGTCGTCTCGATTAACGTTCTTTCGATTTACGTTGTCAAATTATAACCTTATATATAAAATAACTTTTCACACCACTTATTTTGTGTGTGTTAATTTTATACATGAGTTTTGGAACCTTTTGAGAAACTTTTTCATGGCAATTTTATTTATTCTCAGCGATTTTGCCAGAAGGAAGTCGCCGGAGAAATATTTTTTTTTTTCATATTTCGTTTTGATGGAAATGTCTGACATGGGGTATGAACCGAGGACTCACGTTTAGTAAGCCAACACACTACCTACTAGATTATTTATTTATATTCAATACACTACGGCATGGAATAGAAAAACTAACGATTTATTCGTGTGTCTCACATGCAAGACAAAAACAGCTGATTCGGAACGTAAAAAAAAACGTAAAAGCCCCGTTTAGTCAAACGAGGGTCGTCGTGGTCTAGTAGGTAGTGTGCTGGCTTATTAGACGTAAAAGCCAGGGTTCGAATCCCAGGCCAGACATCAAAAAAAAAAAAGTACAAAAAGTATTTTTTCGGCGATTTCTTCTCAGTTTCTCAAAAAATCTGTCGTTCGGAGTCGACTTTAAAACTGTAGGTCCCGCCACTTATGTATAAAATTAACACACACAGCATAAGTGGTGTGAGAAACTGAGGGCTTCTTGGGGACGATTGCCTGTAGACTGTCTAATGGTGAAGGTATAGCACTCGCCATTTTATAGTCACCTAGCAGCAACTCGTTTCCTTGCCGTTCGCATCTTCCCCCTTTCCACCTTTCCTAAAAAACCTGCACAATGCACTGTATGAGTAGGGGCCATCCCCTGAGTGCTGGTTTCATAAAAAAAAAAAACTCGATGGAACGTAATGTAACATAAGTTCGTTTTTAGCATATGAAAAGCAATGCAAATGCTTACCGAAAATAACATTACAGTTCGGCAAGCATTTTCAATGCTTTTCGTGTTCTAAAAACGAATGTACGTTCCGTGCACGTTTGGCTAACCGGGACTAAAGCCTAATTCTACTTTTAGCATTACGTGGAACATGTTGCTAATGCATTAATAGTTGAAAAGCGTATAAGACATAAAATATGTGATAATAAAAAAGTACTAAAAGCGTTGCGGGGGTACTGCGGTATTTTTGAAATGAAAAAGTACTGAAAAAAGTACCAAAGTACTGAATTTTTCAACACTGCCATATAGCCAAGATTAATACGTTTCGCATTAGTACCCAGAGAGCAATTGCCAGTAACGAGCAATCTCCATTAGAGTTTTATCATACACTATTTCCTCCATTTTGCCTTGAACAGTTTTATTGCACCATCTTGCCCATATTCGTAGGCACCCATGCGGCATATGATCGTTTACTTTTATTTGCCACTGTCATTTAACGATTCATTTGAAACGAATTGAAAAATAGTTTTTTAAACTAATTTGCGTTGTTGTCGTTGAATTTAGAATCCAATTGAGTTTAGAATAATTCAAATGCAATTAAGAACCCTTTTTTTTTATTGTACAATGGGTCAATTTCGACCTCCGGGTATTGTACTTACGGACAAGTACACGTCCTCTAACCTAAGAACCCTTTTTAAATTATTGTTTTTTTTCTCTCAAATTCGTTTACGTTTCTTGAATCTAATTTTTTGCATGGGTCTTTAACTCCTTTTATTATTTTTTTTTTTTTTGCTGAATCATTTTGTTTTGGTTTTTATGAAAGAAACATACAAAAAAAAAACAACAGAAACAATAAGAAAAAACATACAAAAGAATTATTTTTAATTCAGAACGAAAGAAAAACACGTTTCAAAGCAAAAAATCTGTCTGTCACTCATTAATTCATTAACGATTTTTGTTTTTGTGTTTTTGTATTGTTTTTTTGTTTTTCGTTATATTTTGTTTGTTTTTTGTTTATAAATTTAGTAACAATTATTCAGCATTTTATTTTATTTGATTCTTAATGTGTTTAATACTTAAATCAATTTGATACAACAGGTTACTCCTTTCCCCAAGCAAACCTCTGCTCACCTCCCAAAAGTGAATAAAAAAAATTTAAAAATATTATGCAACTTCAAATTCAAATTGTTTAATTTATTTATTTAAGGAAGTTTCACTGTATTAAAAATAAAATACATTTTGTAATTGATTCTGCTTTTAATATTTTATTTAATTTCTTAAATTTTAAACATAAATTTGCAACACCTGTTACTGCGATTATAATGAATTCTTTTACCTCGTCAGGGTGGGAAGTATCAAATGATGTGTTAGGAAGATGCATATTGTTACGTTTTTACCATTTAAAAACGTTAAAAATATCAGTTCGTAGATTGCAAATAAAATAAAAATAAATCTGTGTTTAATTTTAAGTCAATTCTTTATTATCTGCACAACTTTTGTGCCACTGTTCGAACTTACTCCGCGTATACAATGATACCTTTCACAATATGTGCTTATTCGTGATATTTCTCTGCTTACAACCTTTTCTGTAAGCAACAACACTTGTTAGTTATTCTTCTTTGCTCTCAACCTTCTTGTAAGCACCACACTAACAACTGTTTTCTTCACACAACTTGTCTGCACACAAGTCTGACTGAATTATAACTCGATCTGGTATCTTCACACACCACTGGTTGAATTCTCACTCAATTCAACGCGACGTCGTCACACGACTAACTTAACACGAACTCCGAGAATCACGTGTCTTCATACACGACTGACTGAATTCTAACTGAATCCCCGTTGCTCGCTTTATCTTGCCTTTTTTATCACTGGATCAACAGTGTGATGAATGCCCTTGAAGGATGATGACGGCCTTCGGAAACAATCCAAAAATGTAAACATCTCGTCATCATTGTTATTCGTGTATCTTGTTTACTTTCGTCCAGGCAGACAGAGTTGTTGTTGTTTTGTTTATTTGTCTTTCCGCTATATTTTTTTATATGCGGACGTTGTTGCTATATTTTTGTTCATTCATCGATCTTGTAAACAAGCCTGTTGTTTTTGTTGCTATATGTTTACTTATTCGTTGATCACGTGAACAACTGCATTGTTTTGTTTTTGGAGCTTTTGTTTATCATTTTATGTGTGATCAAGTCCATAGTGTTGTTTTTGGAGCTTTTGCTTATTATTTTAATAACACCATTTCCATTTTCGTAACAATATAAAAGGAATTTATAATTTGAAAATATACGCGTTAGTTGTATTCCTCAAGGATTTAAGGGTTTGGCTATTATCATATCCTTAAAATAACTTATGCTGAAAGGTTAAACTAGCAATTCCAGCATAAAAGGGATAATATGCCAGAAGCTATTCTGTAAGCAGGAACAGCCAGAATGTTTTTTACTTTAAACTGACGTAGGAAACATATCTGATGCCGTATTTCTGATGACTTACTGCTCCAGCTAATTACATTGGTGTACTCTCTCCTGAACCTTTTATTTGTTACTCATCTTAGTTTGAAAACTTCATTTTTTATTTTTTTAAAACTTGAAAAATCTAACCAGTCGAGTCGTTTGTAACAAGTTTCTTCAGGAACATAAGGTTGCCACAAATCATTTTCTTCATCTTTCTATGCGATTTACAGTTTCATCACTCTTCGCTGTTTCAGTGCCATTGAATGTTTCTAGCAAATGTTTCTAGCTTAGCAAGCAATTGAACTACTGTAGCATGTTCTAGAATAACAGGGTTACCATTGACAATAAAAGTATTATCTAACTACAACGACAGCTTTGAGAATTTTTTTGGGTTAAGTGCTGCGGAACTTTGCTCGTTGCTCCTATTCTTTCTCAAAAGGTGGCGTCGCCAGAACTTAGTATTGTCGTATATATGAGCCATAGGACTGTAGCCCCACAATCTATTGTACTGCTTCCAATCCTGTTATCCTAACAAATTCAGGAATGTTGATCGGTGTCAGTAAGAATAACTCTCTACCTAGAACTTAAAACGCTCACAAGTGTTTATTTCTGCGATGTGTTAATTCATTCTTTTTGCCACAGAATCTACATATGTCCACATAAGGCGATTTGCATGTGTGCTTTGGGCTCATAGGTTAGGTTAGGTTAGGTTAATGGGGTAGCCTTAATGCCAAAAGGTCACTTGAGCACGCATAGCGGCCCGTTGTAACGCCACAGGTGAACGCAGTCCCTGTATTGACCAAGTTCCTCCGAACTAAGGAGGAAGAAGTTGGCTCATAGAGCCCAGTCAAAATGGTAGTTAACAAAAGTTTACATTACCTCAAATTTATTTGGCCTCTCTCCATCTTCCCTTTCGCCGAGTATACCGCTTTAAAACATCTCTTCTGACGCTGCGCTATTCTAGATTTAATCCCATACAAGCCGAGAGCTCTGATTACAGTCTGATCTTCCCAGGCGTTGAATATTTTTCAATTAAAAAGTTTTCTCCTTCTCGTTAAGGGCACCACTGTGGTCTTGACCGGATTTATTCTCAACCTCGACATTATTAATGCCACAAACGTCGTGCTGAAAATGATAAACAGCAGAGAAAACTGGAACGCAGTTAAAAAATTTGTGCACTATGTCCTGCGAAAGAAAAAATATGATCTAGACGCAGTAGAATAACAGAAGAGCGGAGCCTGGAAGTCGGGTTTTTAGTCGGTATACCCAGTGGGAGAGTCCGACATACCATGTATGGTGACGACCTTCATGAATGCATAAAGCATTTTCCCTCCTTGCCACAAAAAAAAAAAAAAAAAAAAAAATTCTGAACCTTATTAACATGCACCATTTACTTAAAATCCCAAAACCTCTTTGAATAATGTCACAAATAGTTTCTTCAGGTTTGCCTCTTGCCAGCGGAACTATTCGTCTGCATGTCCTCGGCAGCTCTATATTAGTGGTGAGCGAAACCCCGTCTAGTGTGAGCTTATCTAAGTATAAAGTTTAAATGGGTACACATTGTCAGTTTGACCAAATTTTGCGCAAATTGCGATTCGCTGCCAGGTTAAATAGACGATTGAGCAATAGCCAGGGTTTTCTTCAAAGATTCTCATTATTTAAGATGAAATCGTTTGGTTTATTGGGAAAACCAATTAAAGATTTGTCACTCTAAATAATTGCAGCTGCATAAATTAACTTTTTGAATCTGACGTGATGTGATGAATAAACTAGAATTCTCATATGATTTATTGCTTCATTTTAAATTTTCAAACTCAGGCCACTTGTGGAATAATTTCTGATTCGTTTTGAGCAATTTCTGCTCAATTTTCTAATACAAGTTTGCAGTTCTAATCCAAAAGAAATCTATTTTAATACGATATTTACATTTCATTCTTATAAAAAAAAAAAAAAACAATTACGATTACATATTATTATTATTATTTATTGAATATTAAACAATATATTTGTTTGTATTTTATGTATACCCTGTAGGAAATGTCAATATTAAAAAAGTGCTGAATCGCTATTGACTTTGTCAACAGTACTAGTGTCGAATTATACCCCGTACAAGGCTTTGTGCTATAGACATTTAACATGTCTGTGTCATTGAAAATCCTCTAGTAACATTATGACTATTGACATGGTATTGACTAGGTACTTCTCATGGATCCATATGGTGACATTAGAACCAGGAATTCAATAGTACATTTCTATAACTTATGGAACTTTCCTGTAGGCAATATCAATAGATAGGTGGTGTCATACTAGCGACATTGTCACTATTTTTTTTTTTACTTTCTTTTAATATTAGGGCCTTTGAGCTGCTACTGAAGCAAATAAATTAAATTGTACACTATTATTTAAATGATAAGTTTATTTAACAAAAAATTAAGATAAAAACAAATAAACTAATTAACAGTTCAGCTATTGAACAAAAAATGTAGCACATTTTTCCAGGGCAGGCTAAACCCTTTTAAATACTTATTTTAATATGTTAAAAGTAAATGTAAATAAAAATGAAATTGGAAATGCAAAAATGAAATGAAAAATACTTAAATATAAACTATACATTTGACTAATTATAATTAAGAAAAAAATTCATCAATAAAAGCTTGGCTGATTTCTTGATTTTGGTTTTCTTTTTTTTCAAAATTTTAATAAAACCACGAGTACGAGTAGAATTTTTTTCACATATAAAAAACGTGATTATATTTTTGAAATAATTATATTTTTGAAAAAATTTTTTAAATTTGTTTTTTCTTATGACATTTTTAAGTCAACAGCAGAGACATTGTATGGTGTACAATTAGTAGTTTGTTTGTCGACAATGTCACTAGATATACACCACACCTTTTGTCTCTGTATTTTTTATATTGACACAGAAATGAAAAATTGGAGACATTTGAACTAGTGCTGTTGACAAAAAGACATATGGACCCAGTCTGACTGCAGGGTACTTTAATTGTACAATTATTTTATGATCGTTAATAAAGGATTACTGATTTAGTGGTTACAAAAGCTCACGTGTGGCAAGGCTGTCAGCTGTTAAATATCTTTCATCTGAAGTGTTGTTTACTTAAGTCGCTCGGCCACGCATCAAATAATGCAGACCCGCCACGATCAAACTGATTGGATCAAATTGCCATTTTTGTGATTGTATTGGTAAAACTGTACTCACACGTACAGAAAACTGACCTCACACGTACAGGCTGAGAAGAGTTTGAAGAATATCAAAATAGTTTTGATTTTTGCTACGTGCTCCGCAGAAAATTGAAGCAAATTTGATGTGTGTGCGGGCAATCACTTCAAATTTCATTTTTCTCTAGATTTCGTATGAGTAACATCACACTTTGTTTCGCGGGTTTTTGAAAGTGTGTAGCAAAACAATTGTAAAAAAAGTAGATATTTTGATCTTTTTTATTTAGTTTTGTTTTTATTTATGAATTTTATGATATTGTTTATTTATTCTAGTTTTATGAACTTTGTTTTGTTTAACAAAATTATTAACGATTTTAATTATAAGCCGAAAAAATTAAGCCCATTAATAATTTGTTTTAATTGCCTTTATATTATATTTTAAAATCTTGTTTATTCCTCCACAAGTTTAAATAACAATGCGTTCATTGAGAAGATTCTTGATTTTTTTTGTTTTCATCCCTTTTCTTCAACCACTGTTTCATCCTTTTTTGTTTCCTTTTTTTGTTTTTTTTTTTAATTGCCTGCGACAGGGCAATGGCTATGAAATAATCATTTGCCATATTAAAAGAAAAAAAACTCGATAATAAAAAAACAAAAACAAATCTCTCAACCAAAAACCATATGTTCTTTGAGAAAACCTAAAAAAATATTTTCTAAAAAAGACAGAAAACCATAAAACAATTTTTTCCGGTGAAAACCATATGATGTTTTCTTCTTCACGACATTTTTTAAATGAAATTTAAGGCTTTAATTTGATGCGTTGCTGTGCTAAGTCAAACAAAAATTACCAACACATATGCAAAATTTGATCCAATTTGTTTGATCGTGGCCGAGGCACTTAAGTCGCCCGGCCACGCATCAAATAACGGATCAAAATTGCCTTTTTTTTTGTTAATGTGTTGGTAAAACTATACTCACACGTATAGACTGAGAAGAGTTTGAAGAATATCAAAATACTTTTGATTTTTGCTACTAGCATTGCATAAATCTTATGTTCTTTTCTTCTTCACAACACCAATACAATGCAGTTTGAAGGTTCAATTTTGATGTGTTGCTGTGCTAAGCAAAACAAATATTACCAACACATACATGCAAATTCGATCAGTTAAATTTGATGCGTCGCCATGCGCCATTAGTGAAAGACTTGCATTTAGTGTTTACTACAGCTGTTAAATATCTTTCGTCTAAAATGTCATTCATTTGATGAAAATTTTGCCTTTTACGAATATGGATTATTAAATAAAGCGTTAAAACTACACTACAAAACTAGTGATTTAAAAGTAACCATTTGGAATTAAAAATGCTCGTCATTAGCGACCCACTACTATGCAAAGAACTGACAAGATAATTTAGAAATCTGAAGTAACTAACAGCGTTGCGTTGCAAATTTGGTCTGATCAGTGCATCTCTGCTATTTATGCGCTACCGAAAATTTCGTTTCTGTTAAAGAAAATTATGACGGATAACCCGAACTTATAAATTCCTTGGTATGAAGTCGCCGTAGTCTAGTAGGTAAGGTGTTGGCTTATTAGACTTAAGGCCACGATTCAAACCCCAGGTCAGACATCAAAACGAAAACATAAAAAATATTTCTTCGGCGACTTCCACTCAGTAGATTTCTGAGAAAAACTCTCGGAGAGTAAATAAAATTGCCATGAAAAGTTTTTCAAAAAATCTGTGGTTCGGAGTCGACTTTAAACTGTGGGTTCCACCACTCATTGACAAAATTAACACTTACAACATGAGTGCTATGAGAAACTAGACCGTAATCCTGAATGAAGGGTTGTAATGGCCAATTATATATGTAAATTTCTTGGTATTCTCGCCAATCTTACGGCTTATCATGGCTTATTTTGCATTTGGATTTGCATCTCAAGTCCGTATGAAGACCAACTTACACAAGAACTAAAGACGGCTAACAATTCCAATGCTCTAACGTTCGAAAACTAGCTCAAAAGGATCGACTGCTGAAACGTATTCGGAGGCGTTCATTAATATGACATTGTAAAGGGTGATTTTTTAGCTATTATCTTTTTTGCAACACTGGTTTAAACAGCTCACGCACGTTTCGTGTTTTTTTTCACTGTCAAACATCTTCAGTTTGGTCTATAATTTAACCATGAATCGTCTTACAAACGAACAACGCTTGCAAATTATTGAATTTTATTATCAAAATGCGTACTTCTTCAAAGATGCTGCGAATCGTAATGTAACTGTGAATGGTGAGCGCTACCGTGAGATGATATCCAACTTTTTTTTTGCCCAAAATGCAAGATCTTGACTTGCATGACATGTGGTTTCAACAAGACGGTGCCACATGCCACACAGCATGCATAACAATGGACTTATTGAGAGGCGAGTTTGGTGAACATTTTATTTCACGTTCGGGACCGGTCAATTGGCCGCCTAGTTCGTGCGATTTAACGCCTTTAGACTATTTTTTGTGGGGCTATGTTAAAGCTCATGTCTATACAGACAAGCACGCTTCAATTGACGCATTGGAAGATAACATTGAAGCATTTATTCGTGAGATACCGGTCGAAATGTTGGAAAGAGTATGCCAAAATTGGACTAAGCGGATGGACCATTTGAGGCGCAGTCGCGGTCAACATTTGCATGAAATAATCTTCAAACATTAAATTATATGGACCGACTATCGATTCAAATAAAGATTTCATACGTTTTTCTGAATTTTATGTGTTTCTTTTTGAAAAATTTTCCTACAGCTCTTAAAAAATCACCCCTTATTTCGTACATTATGGCCAAGACAAGGTGATCTCTGCGTTATAAGCAAACGTCGGCACCAATGTCCTTCAGGGGAAGATCTTCGGCTTTTTACACACATAGGGCACGAACATCAACAATGTTCGTTAAAAAGAGCGTAAAAATGCATTCAGTTGCTTGTCAGCTTTCAGTGAAGTAGGTTCTCGTTGCTTCCTTTTAAAAATTTTTTTGTATATCAATTATACACCCAAAGAAAAATTACAGTAGAATTCACTATTTTCTAATGAGATTCACTAATAACAATGAAAAATGATCTCCATTTTTGGAAGAATATTTGTCAACCAGTCTTTAGGGACGTTTGGCGCTGTACTTTTTCCATTTTCCACTACATAAACATATTAATAGGTTACACTTGAAAATATTACTAACATTTTTCCTCTGGCTTATACACATGCCTCTCACAAATACGCTCACATTTTTATCATGTTCTCTTTGTGCCGACGTCTGGTTATAAGGAAATTCTGGCTTTATGTGGGTTTTATATTTATTTAAAACCGATAAATGAATAATCCTTTACAGTACAAAAAAAAAAAAAAAAAGCTGAAATGATTTTGAGAAAAATTGTTAAAGAATTTCAATTGTTGTATAATTTTATTCCATTTTTATTTTTATATTTTTAAAAAGCCTTGCCTAATGACTATATCACGTACGTAAGTACGTGTACGTACATTTATTGAAATTTCTTAATTAACCCATTCGCTGCCAAGCCTAAATTATATGAAGTCATTCCCATTGCCATTTATATTTTGGGTGTTATTGTTGACCAAAACCCTGTTATTTCTTGGTAAGAGCACATACATAATCATTTACAAGTAGAAAACCAAAGACGAGTATACTCGTCGTTGGCAATAGGAAGGCAGAAGGACTCGATATCCTTTTTCGTATTTGCGTACGTTTTAGTAGAAGTAAGAAATAAAGTAATATTTTTGTAAAAAAAAATTTATTTGTAGTATTTTTCAAGTTTTTTACATATTTATATTATATTTGTGGCAAAAAAAATTTGCTAATTCAAAAGCCTGCACGTTATAATATATTTAGAATAGGACGAGTATACTCGTCTCGGCAGTGCGGGATACCCTGTCAAAGACGAGTATACTTGTCCTTGGCAGAAAATGGGTTAATTGTGTGACTGTGTGAACAATAAAAAAAAATTGATCAAATCGATTTCAGCGGTGCGATTAGTATTAAGATGGAATTGTTTATTTCGTATTGTTTTAAAACTATTTTAATAATTCTTGTTTGCAAACTAATTAAATAATTAGCAACTGTTTTATGGAAAAGGGAAAATGTTCATCCATTTAACTGCCACCCAATCTCCAGTTCACCAATTCTATTTCAGTTTCAGTTTTTTTTATTCTAAAAATAAATTACGCTGGCGAAAGTGAATGGCATTTGGATTCATTTTGTATTCAAGTTCAATGCAATTAAATTACGTATTTAGTTAATATAAATATTTAAGTATTATTGTTATTGCTATTGTTGTTATTGTTATTTTATAGTTTAAATAAATAACTTTCATAGTAAGGCATGAATAATCCATATACAGATAGATAGAGATAGTCAATCAAATAGTCACACACTCAGTGAATTGCAAGTGGAAACTATACAAGCGAAAGAATTAAAAAAATTCGATTTTTTTTTTTTTGCTTTTCACATAGTGATTGGAAAAATGAAAAATAGAATTGAAGAACAAAAAACAAACACAATAAAAACCGCAAAAACAGAAAGTTTTTCATTTGTGGAAAAGAAAAAGTACCTGTCACGAGTACTCTGTTCCATTCTATTCTAAGCGCGTTTCTTAGTTGGTGGCTATAACAGATACTAATTCCTTTTAATCTTCTTTTCTTTTAAACAAACAAACAAGCAAACAAAAAAAAGTTAATTAAACTTTTAATAATTCAATAGTTTATATGCCTGGCTAACTAAGGAACATAAGCTAAAGTAATTGGCAAAACAAAGTTCAGCTTGGCATTGTCTTCTCTGGCTAGATGGGTAAACAAGTTAAGTTCAAGGTTAGTTTTAATGATAACACGGTATTTAAAAAAGCAATAACACAGTAATTCATCCTTGCTGGAGTTAAAATTTTATTCATTTTCATTTAATATATGATAATAATGAAGAACGAAATAGAGAGTTAGCAAATTAAAGGGTTCTCCATTTATTCGATTTCAAAGGCAAAGCCATGATTTCAATGATATTTTACGACTCTAAAGTAATGAGAAGAAAATAACGTATTTTTTTCGATGATAAGATCCTGGTATTGGCACACGAGATGAAAGACAGTAATCTTCCTCCTTCTCAGATGCATAACTCCTACTCTTTTCCATGGTAAGATACGAGATGAAAGACAGTATCTTCCTCCTTCTCACATCCACAACTCCTGCAGAACTGCAATAATGCTCGTGAAAACAGATCACAGTCCTCATCTACATCAGTTCAGCAGCACCTAGCAATATTACACGTAGCTGCATGCTGACAACCAAAGTAAGCTACAGTAAAGGTGCCGAAGAGTATCTAATGTAAGTGATTCAATCGAAACACCTATGCCCAGTAACATATTGGAAATTGTGATCTCTTTCCAGCCCTGGCTGGTTCATCAGCAAAGCAAGGAGATACCCATGAATGATGCGAAATTTTGCTGAGAAAATAACCAGCATTGAAGGAGGTGACTGACACTCGCAAGGAACCTATTCGCAGCAAACATAAAGTGCTACACCTCTTTCAATATGTCCATAATCTTAGCTTACAAAGCACTGCTGTGAACCCTTAATATATACACCCAAACCTGTTTTTACACGGTTTTTTTTACGCGAATTTGAAATAACACGTTTTTTTTTAACAAATTGACGAGACTGATATTGAGCCACCCCAGCAAAAGAGAATGCGCTTGCTATCAGAAACTGACTCCGAATAAAATAAAAAAATTTTTTTATTGAAAATAATTCCGTTCCTAATTGTCTTAAGAGTTTGATAACTAATTTTATTTTTTTTCTTTATTTTTTTATAATCATAAAATGAAATAAAATAAAAACTCTGTGTATACTATTGAACTAAATCTGTGCGTTTTTATAAAGTTATTCAATTTTATAGGCATACATATGTAGGCTGCTGCATCAATCCTATGTACAGTATTGTTCGAAACCTAAGCAACTTTTTCCCTCTAAGTAATAATGGACTCATATCTTCTTTTTAAATAAATGTATAGAAAATATTTATTTTGTTTACTATTACACAATGTGGCTATAACCTAAAAATAACAACAAAAATTAAATTCCATTTCTTTCGAAGTTATAATAAAATAAAAACCAAATTAACTTAAAAATTCGCTGTTCAAAACCTAAGCAACTTTTAATATTTGGTATGATATCATTTGTTTTTTGCGACCTCAGCGCATCTTTTGGGCATAGATTCAATAAGATTTGATAGAATAGATGTTGTTATAGCTTCCCACTTTGATTTTAGGCAGTTCATCAACTCCTGTATATTCTTAAAGCGTCGAGTTCCAACTCTCCGTTTTAAAATGCCGAAGAGGTTCTCTATGGGATTCAAGACTGGCGATTGAGGTGGCCAATCCAAGACTTAAACCCCATTAGCTGATAACCAATCCTTGACCAACTTCGATGAGTGTTTTGGGTCATTGTCATGTTGAAAGACCCATCGAAGTGGCATTTCCCACTCAGCATAGTTAAGCATGTGAGTGGCTAAAATGTCTCTGTAAACAAAACGGTACATTTTTGTTTGAATTTCTACACAGAGACCAACTCCACTGGCCGGAAAGCAAGTCCAAACCATCACATTGCCAGTGGAGTTGGTTCCTGTGTAGAAATTCAAACAAAAATGTACCGTTTTGTTTACAGATCTATTCTATCAAATCTTATTGAATCTATGCCCAAAAGATGGGCTGAAATCGCAAAAAGCAAAGGATATCATACCAAATATTAAAAGTTGCTTAGGTTTTGAACAGCGAATTTTTAAGTTAAGTTGGTTTTTATTTTATTATAACTTCGAAAGAAATGGAATTTAATTTTTGTTGTTATTTTTAGGTTATAGCCACATTGTGTAATAGTAAACAAAATAAATATTTTCTATACATTTATTTAAAAAGAAGATATGAATGAGTCCATTATTACTTAGAGGGAAAAAGTTGCTTAGGTTTCGAATATCTTTTCAGTTTGTTTATACACTTACATACATACATAATATTTGTCTTTTTTTACGCGTTTTTTTTTTACACGGTATCCACTGGAACGTATCTACCGTGTAAAAAAAGGTTTGGGTGTATTCCAAAGCATCGGGTATCCAGAGTTGACAATTATGACGTTTGAAAAACGCTGAAAACACTAGCCTTAACCACCGATCAACTCGCTGTCCCAAAGTCTACACTGTCTAGCACTTCGGAGCCAAAAAGGTTCCATCAGAAACGTCCGGATCGGACTAAAAGACTGTTGTTGGAATCTTAAAATTAAATCTTCCATCGCAAATGGATTTATTGATCATTTATCAGCAAGTTGAAGTCTAGTAGATAGTGTGTTGGCTTATTACACATAAGACTACGGTTCAAACTCTAGGTCAGACATCAAAATGAAAATATACAAAAAAAAAAAAAAAATATTTCATCGGTGACTTCCTCTCAGCAGATTTCTGGCAAAAACTCTCGGATAGTAAATAAAATCGCCATGTAAAGTTTCTCAAAAATTCTAACGTTAGAAGTCAAAAACTGTAGGTCCCGCCACTCACAAATAAAATTAACACTTACAACATAAGTGGTGTGAGTAACTAGGTCCACAATACTAACTGAAGGGTTCTAATGACCAATCATGTATGTTATTAGCAGGTCTATTGCCCAGATTGGGCCAAGTTTTAATTGCATTGAGCCTTACAGCCACCAGTTCAGTTCTCTGCTTTAGTAGCAGCTTATTATGACATCATTTGTACGTTACCCAAACAATTTGTTTACAATTTATCTGTGGCTGTCAAAATGCCTTCTGAATGCTGTAACTTTTCAAAGAAAAAAACTGTTTTTCTTGAATCATTTAAATTTTTCCCAGAACTTGTCATCTTTCTTTCTATTTTTTAATAATTTCTATAGTATTATTGCATTTAAAAAAGTAAAAAATTAATAGAAAATAAATAAAAAAATAAACAGAAATAGATAATAGAGGAGAAGCAAAGCACGTTCTGAAAAGGTGTTAAAAATCGTTCCCATATTATTACCCCTGACAGGGTAATTAAGGGGCAGTAAGTGAGATTAGAATCTTTCTCTCTCTCCCTCTCTACTATGTGTGGCAATGCATTGGAAGCCTTAATTAATTCATACGATAATTAAAGAAAAGGTTTGTTTGCCATAAAGAAGGCTGCTGATATCGAATAAATTTTTTGTTTTTTTTTGTAATTTTCAATTAAAAATTTTTAATTACACACTCTGGGGTTTCATTAACACATTTTACCCCATTAACGATCCCACGATATTAAGTATCTATTCAATCACTATGAGTATGAATAAATGAATGAAATGAAATCAAATGAAATGAAATAGTGAATGAATTAATATTTGTATTTCAAAAAAAAAAAAAAGTTCATTAAATTGGCGGCTGTAACTGAAAATTAAAACAAACAGTAGGCACACGTCCAATGTTAAAAATATCGGCGAAATTTAATTGCTGCACTGGAATACCCTAATAGAGGTAATTAACCAGGTTAAATAAAAAATAATGGCTAAACAGACTGTTTTAAATGCCAAACATGCTTCATTTACCAATTCAATCTGCATAGCAGCTAAAATTACTTCACGAAGTTATCAGACTTCTAGTTTCCATTGCTTCCATGGTTCGTTTAATCTCAGAATCTCTCTCTAGTCCATAATAAAGCAGGATAGAGACTGAAAAAGTGGTATTAGTGGTCTTAAGCTCTTCTCCATCAATAAAAGTTTACGCATCATTATGAGGCAGATTTAAACTCTCTGTGTAATTAACCTGTGCTGATTCTCATTTAATTGGTCTTTACCACCCGTTAGTCAGGATTGCAATCTAGGTTCTCAAACCTCTCATCCTGTGTATGTTAATTTTATCCATGAATGGCGGAAACTACTATCCACTCCTAGAGTTTTTTTCCAGAAGACTGCTGAGAAGCAAGTCGCCAAAAGATATATCTGTTTTCATATTTTGTTTTGTTCTAGATATTTGAGCTGGGGATTATAACGCGAACTCTCGTCTAATAAGCCAACACACTACCTACTAGACAATGGCGGCATTGACAAAAAAAGACTCTTTCAAATGGTTTAACGCGGATCAAAATTATAAAAATCTTTATAAACTGACTCTGACTTAGAGTGAAATGTGCCCAGCATTTTATTTATAAATGATCTGGAGTGTCAATCTATTGGCAAGAAATGACGCAGATAGACAATGTATCTGGTCGTTTACATACATAATTGGTCATTACAACCCTTCAGTCAGGATTTCGACCTAGCTTCTCACACCACTTATGTTGTGTGCGTTAATTTTTATACATGAGTGCGGGGACCTACAGTTTAAAGTCGACTCCGAACGACAGATTTTTTGAGAAGCTCTTCATGGCAATTTTATTTACTCTCAGAGTTTTTGCCAGAAATTTGCTGAGAGGCAGTCGCCGAAGAAATATTTTTTTTTCATATTTCGTTTTGATGCCTGACCTGGGATACGAACCCGGGCTTTATGTCTAATAAGCCAACACACTACCTACTAGACTACGGCGACTACCTGGTCGTTTACATTCCTATAAAACTCAGGGTCAACGGTCAACAAGTCAACAGCTGCGAACCAAGGTAGTCATCTAAACGATTCTGTAGATCGTATGACGTCTGAAGTTTCTACAAGATTCTGTGATAAATATCCGTCAAACCATTCCTCTTAACAGTAGCTTAGTAAAGCGGCTTTGGGTCTCAATCTTCGTGTCAGGAATTAAAGTGGGCAATACTCACTTCTTCCATAACTGATCTACAATCTTTAACGTTAGCTGGTGGCTTCTGTAGCTCCATCCTTAGGCACTCTTTAGGAAGCAGAGAGCAACATTCACTCTATTTGTCACTCTATATTGTCCTTCTCCAGCTCCATGCTGACTCATCTCATTTGATGAGTTTAAAAAAGTTACCGTTTTTAGATACCGTACATCCTATGTAATAAAGTCGTCTAATACCGTCCATTAGCTTTCTAACTTTTCTCTTTAAATTCTGATTTCAGAAAAAAAAAATCGATTTGCATTAATTGCAGTTTTCTTTAGAAAAAAGAAGAAAAAACCAAATGAAACAGAAACTGAATCTGTCTGTTGTAATTAGCAAAAATGCTTACATTTCTAAAAACAAATTGTTTTCTGAATGAGAAATTAATTCAAAAATAAAATTCAAATTCTTATCATATTGATTAGTAGTTAGTTAGTGTAGTTAGCATAATTAATTGTAATGTCTTAACGTATTTTAATATCTTAATTACTTAATTAAATATTCTATAAGATATATGGGGGGCGTTGTACAATAACTTTTTCCGAGGAAGCGCAATGGAAATGAAAGGTTATTTAGAGAAAAATTAATTAAAAAAATTAAAAATGTAAAACAATGCATCTACATCTGCCTGTCAGTCAGTCAGTCGGTCAAAGGCCAACAAAAGTTTCCGTTTTATGATGAAACTTTTTCAAATCATTACAAATACTTTAAATTAATTGCAGCTATAATTAATGCATACGAATTAAAATTTTAAATTAAAAAATAAAACAAAAAAAAAAACAAAAAATTAATTATTAAAACAAAAATTGAAAAAAGGGCCTCCTTTCTATTCATTAATAAAGAATATATTAGAAATGTTAAAAGGGGGGAATTAAATCTCTCTAAAATCTCGCATTAAAGTTTTTGAAAGACTAAAGAGATTTCCAGCTGTTATAGACGTTTGGAAACCACAGAAGAACATCTTATGTAAACTTAGAGCAGAAATCTTTTTCTTTGGCATTTGATTTGAAACTACAAATCAAGATGACTGTTGAGAAACTTCAAAATAAATAAAATTGTTTTCTTTGTTTTAATTCCATATATTGTTTCCGATCCTGAGGTTGTTAGAATATTCGAGCTTCGTTGTGCTTGTCCACAAACAGATCTTGATTTCAAATTAAATATTCATTTCATGGAAGTCGCCGTAGTCTAGTAGGTAGTCTGTTGGCTTATTAGGCGAAAGCCCTCGGTGCAAATCCCATGTCAGACATCAAAACGAAAATATCAAAAAATATATTTCTTCGACGATTTCCTCTCAGCAGATTTCTGACATAAACTCTGAGGGTACATAAAATTGCCATGAAAAGTTTCTCAAAAATCTGCCGTACGGAGTCGACTTTGAACTGTAGGTCCCGCCACTCATGTATAAAATTAACGCACACAACATAAGTGGTGTGAGAAACTAGGTCGTAATGCTGACTGAAGGGTAGTAATGAGTAGTTATGTGTGTATGTATATATTTCATTTGCACTCTTTCTCTTCAAAAGTATTACGATATCTTCTGCATAACAAACATAGCAAGTACTCCATCAATAATAGTGCTCGCAGACCATGTATCGTAGTTACTCATAGGAGTGGTTACTGTAGGGCCCTCTGTAATGTACCTCGCTGAACATTAGCCATTAGTTTTATTTATTTATTTATTATAATTTACATAGCACAACAAAATATGAATCTTATAAGTGACAGTGCTAAGTTTGGAATCATTAAGATTTAAAAAAAATTAATAGTGAAACAAAACATATTAAATAAAAAATACAAAATTAATATAATTAATATCATGTTAAAATATAAAATATAAAGAAAAAATATAATATAAAGAAATTTAAAAAAACTAATAATACTGTGGAAGTAAACAAGAAAGTTGAAAAAATATTAAAAAATGTTACTACATATTTATAAAAATCAATCTAAAAAACTAGGAATAAAAATATAAGCGATATAAACCTATAAAACAAACCACAAATCATAAAAAAATTTTACTTATGAAAATAATTTAAATAACTCCTTTTTGAACGCATTTGCATTGCCACGATTCTGGATGTAGTTTGGTAGGGAATTCCAAAGACTAGTGGTGTGTATAAAAAACTGTCTCTGAGACAAGAGAGTCCTAAATCGTTGCTGAATAATGTTCCTACCCGGATAGGATCTAGCAAATTTAATTCGACAAAATAAATATTCCGGCCGTTCCGTGTAAATTATCTTATGAAGTAATATAAGGCATCTAACTTTCAAGAGATTATCAAATTTCACATTAAGAATCCGGCAAGCCAAATACGAAATGTGATCACGACTTCCTTTACGAAAGACATATCTAGCTATGTTATTAAATGCCAAGTTAAGTCTACGGTTATCATCACAATCACAGTTAGCGAAGATTTCACACCCATACAAAAGTACCGGAATTAAGTACGTTCTAGCAAGTTGCATACGAATGACAAAAGGAGTCGAATCAATAACAGTCCACAAGTTCCTAAGCATACTATAAATTCTACCAACAACGACACCTATATGATTAGACCACGATAAACTGCCATTAAAGACAATACCCAGATTCTTCGCAGATTTGACAAAGTCAATCTTATTTCCCCTGATGCACAATTCAGGTATGACAAATGATCTATCGGTCCTCGAAAGTATAATACATTTAGACTTGGAGGGATTGATGCAAAGTCCATTGGCCGAGGCCCATTTGTCAATCCTAACCAAATCACTATTGATGTAATCCAAACAAGAATCAATATCCTCCCTAGGAGTACTAGTATAAAGCTGCACATCATCAGCATAATTTTATTTTATGTCAAATAAACCACATATTACCTGCCTATACTGCGGCATATATTTGACTTCTGAACCCCAGAGTCCAGTCGGTCTAAGGATTGAATAATAATAACGGTTCGTACATAGTTGAAGGCCCTTTCATTTTAAATGCATGCTGAAAGAGAGTGTACTTTGTCTTTTAAGCACTCTTCGTATTAAGCACTATGTAGCACCGTTTCTGCTGAGTTTAGCAATTTAGTAGGGGTTTTAATTAAAACCATTATATCATAGTGCAGCGTAATAAATTTAGCAAATGATTACGAATCATGTGTTCAAAGCTCTACAGTAATTTCGGAGTTTAAATTAATTATACCCCAGAAGTGTAGCCGAACATTTAATTACAATAACACGGCTGGCCAGAATAAGTGGTTGGTTTTCAAGTACGGCAATATGAGCTTGGGAATAAACTCAAATTCCTTTAAAACCACACATTAATTGAAACCATTGCTTCAAAACAATTAAAATATAATGGAGTGAAAGAATACAAGTGAAAACAAAAATATTTTCATAATAAACAATTTTTTTTTTAAATTAATTTGTGAAATTGAAGAAATTTATTACTATATTGCCTTTAATATTTAGTGCCTTACCGTTATTATTTGTTTGAGTATTTGTTTGTGTTTTGATTTCAATGGCTGCTATTAGTCTAACGGTCTGTTATACAAACAAAGAAGGTAACAAACAACAACTACAATCGGATTCCATAAATACTTGTGGTCTTTTTTTTGCAAATTGTTTGGGGGAAATTATCTCTGGCATATACAAGAGATTTAAAAAAATTGTTTTTGTTCTCATTGCATTGCCAACTGCATTGCATTGTGGGAATTTTTTAATCAAAATTTCTGTCGCTGATACAATATTTGTTTAGATTTTTTCCAATTAAAAATGACAACGATTGCATGCATGTCTTCAAATAGTAATAATTATTGTTATTATTATTGTTATTGTTTTTTTTTTTAATTGAATTATTATTGTTATGACTCTGGCTGGCTCTGTCTAGTCTTGTTAGATTCTA
Source organism: Sarcophaga caerulescens (assembly GCA_927399465.1). NCBI lineage: Eukaryota > Metazoa > Arthropoda > Insecta > Diptera > Sarcophagidae > Sarcophaga > Sarcophaga caerulescens. The sequence goes on from OV656872.1 coordinate 9,992,360, forward strand.
AGAGAAATTGTCTTGAATCATGCTTAATTTAAAGAGAAATTTACAAAAACAACTGGAAAGTAATGAAATTCATTTGTAATGCAATTAAAACAGCGCAATAATTATTATTTTTAATAGTAGGCTGGGAAAATGTATGGTGTAATAATGGAATTATTTATTTGATAAACAAATACTAGTAATTAGCATTAGATAATGCATGGATTAAATAAAAAAAATAATGAGATCTAAATCTAAAATATTTATTAAAAATCAAAAACTATTAAATTTTTTTTTAATTTTAATTTTAATTTTCTGTTTTATATTTCTATAACACATTTTACTTGATTACTTGCTTTAGTTTCTACAATTAACTTAAAACTAAAAAAATAAAATAAATTTAAACTAAAATCACTTCCATGATAGGAAAAATAAAATGCTTATCTTCACAACACACTGACATGTTCTAATCGACTTGGAAAGTCATACTAAGTTGTTGTGATTTAGTAGTAGGTGTGGTGTGTTATCATTTTAAAATCTATTTTCCAACACTAATTATAGCGGTGAAGAGTATAATTACAGGGTAGCCCTTTGGTACAGAATATTTAATCTCTTTCTTGGTTTTATAATTAAACGAAGAAAAAAATCCCAATCTTATTTCTATTGGGCATACAAAGGAAAATATATACATACATACATACGTACGTACAAAAACAAAAAAATTGCATTATCATTTGCATACATGCCTTCATTTCATAGGAATTGAGGAAAACTTTCCAGAGAAAGTTTAAAAACAATAACAAAAACAAAAAAAAAACAAGTGGTAAGAAAACAAAATGTGTCATCGAAGAGAATGTAGTATTACAAGTAATGATGCACACATCCATATACATAAATTAATAACGAAGGGGACTTTCCCGAAAGCCCTTCGGCAAAAAAAAAATACACAAACTATACTCAAAAGAAATTTTTCAGAGTTAAAAATATAAGCAATAACGCATATAAATTATAAAACACACAATCACGCACACAAATAACAATAAACAAACACGTTTATTTATTTATTTTTTTTTTTAATTCTTCTGCTTTTTTTTACTTATAAACTAATCCCACTTATTAATGAATGATGGAAATCAAATCATCATTATTATATTTAGCAACAACAACAATAACATGTAGTATATTTCTCATAAACTTCTCTTTAAAAACAAAAACCCATTACCCTCATTTATTACCCGTAGCTGTATACATAGTACATTGTTGTAAAACCTCAAACAGACATACATAAACTTACAAGTGGAGCATCTATTTTAAACACACATTGTCGTTAAACAAATTGTCGTTACGAACCCAACAAACATTGTCAGGTGTTTGTAAGTAGTTGTAGTTGTTTTTCTTTATATTTGATTTGGTTTTGAGTTTGCTTGTTTTTCAATTTGTTTTTAGTCTCGTGCTGTACGTGTTTTTTTCTACAGCAGTTCAAATGCTGTGTTCCACAAGATCTTTTTTTTTATTTTGGTTTGTGTATGTGTGTTGTTTATTTATTTTTTTTCTTTGCTTTTGTATACCATCTTGTATTATGTATAGTTGGTTTGCTTGTATTCTGTAAAAATACAATCCACAAAACACAAAACCGAACACACATTGTAGCACAATAATAATCATCCACATGGTAGTAGTCGCGTAAATAAATGATCGCCGCTGGTTCAATAAAAATTTGTGTGTACCTTTTGTGTGTGTGTGTGTTTGTGTTTGTAAACGTGTATGAGTGTTGTTTTTTTTTTCAATTCAATTCATTTTTATTTTGGAATTTTCGCGTATAAAAGTAAGTCTTCAGCTGAAGTTCTGATTAGTATTTCAAAAGTGCCGTTTAGTTTAAAACGTTTTCATTGTGTTTATGTGTATGAGTGTATATAAAAGAGAAAATCAAAGGATACGGAAGTACAAAACAAAAAATTACAAATTTAAAGAAAAAAAAAAAAATTCATTTGAATAATTAAAAGTGAATTTAAAGTGTTTTTTAAAGAATTACAATAAAAAAAATAAAAATAATTGTGGAATAACTAAATAATTTCAAATACTTACAGTGAGAAAATTTAATCGAAACAAATTAAAACATTATAAAAATACTTTCAATTGCTTTAGAAGGGAATAATTTTCATAACGTACGTATAAAGTTATTACAAAAATAAATTAAAATATTTATAAATCAGTGCCATTTACCTTAAAGGAATTTTATTTTTTAAAATTGTTCTATTTCTCGTAAATTATTGCTTCAATTAAAGGTATAATATTAATTGTTTTAAGCAGATACTGAAATCAAAAAAAAAAAAATTTTTTTAAATGAATTTAAAAGAAATTTATAATAATAATTAATTATAGACTTGTTGAAGTGGACAAAATTTTTTTATTTTTCTTTTCTATTTCTAAGAATACAAAAATATAAAAAAATATTAAAAATTTCTAATGAATTAATAAAAAATAAATTTAATAAATAATAAATGTAGTTTATAATAAGACTTTCGAAAAAAAATATGGAAATTATTAAAATTTCATTAAATTTAAGAGAATTTCTTCTTTTTTACTTGAATTCTCTTGAGTATTTAATAACTTAATTTTGTTGACATTATTTGTCTTAATTTTTTGATCTTCTTTATATAATTTGATTTAAATAATTAGTTTATGTTTAAAGTATTCAAAAAAAAAATTGTGTTCTTATAAATTTTCGACAATAGTCGGGAAATAAAGCTGTGACGTAGATAGGTTAGGTTAGGTTAGAGGACGTGTACTTGTCAACTGTGACAAGAACAGTACCCGGAGGTCGAATTGACCCATTGTACAACGTCCTAGCTTCTCACACCACTCGTGTTGTGTGCGTAAATTTTATACATGAGTGGCGCGACCTACAGTTTAAAATCGACTCCGAACGACAGATTTTTTGAGAAGCTTTTCATGGCAATTTTTACTCTCAGAATTTTTGCCAGAAATCTGCTGAGAGAGGAAGTCGCCGAAGAAATATTTTCATATTTTCGTTTTGATGTCTGACCTGGGATTTGAACTCGGGCCTTTCGTCTAATAAGCCAACACACTACCTACTAGACTACGGCGACTTCTAACGTGACGCAAATGGATTAAAACAAAATTATTTAAAATAGAAGAATTGAAGAGAAAATTAAAATCAATAATTTAATTATGTCCTTTATGTATGTTAAATTGTCCTGCATAATAATCTTTTCAACCAAGCTTTCGCAGCTTCTGGCAAGTGGATTTTTCCCATTGGCCAAAGCTGGCTACTTATTGGAGATTATTTCTTTGAACCGGTGCAAATCCTAAGAGTTTCGATCAACATTCAAAGCCATAGAAGTGTACCTTATCAAACATATTGCAAACCTTCTATTTCATCAATCCCAGTTTGGCCAACTCCCAATTTCAGAGGATCTTTAAATTTCTATGATAATAACTCAAAAATATTTTTAAATAATTGAGTATCTGAAATCGTTAGCCTTACCTTAAACGGGGGGTGCAGTAATCCAAATATTTTTTTGGTACAGTTTGTACTTGCAATCAAAAAATTACTTGGATTTAACTCTTATGTGGGTTCCGTGACACAGAAATATCGTTGAAAATTGCACAGCTGATGGGCTGGCCAAGTCCGGTACAAAGCTACCGATTTCTGCCATGTTACAGGGCATAGGTATTCCCAATTGTCTCGGTTAATTTAGATATTATCCACTCGTCTTACAGGGAAGCTCAATATCGTTGGTCGCAAGAGGATACATGCGATGTTGTGAGACCCTGCTGGACACGTATGGGCAAGAAGAGGACTGACACACTTTTGTCTTTAAATCGCATAGCCATCCATTGCACAATAGCGATTTTTACGGGCCACTGTCCTTTTTATAAGCAAAAAGACTTCTGCAGGAGTTGTAGGTCTGAAGAGGAGAAAGAAACTGTCTTTTGTGTCATGTGTCAGTACCCTGCTCTTGTAATAAAGCAATGGAGGTTTCGCACATCTTTGACAGAGCTCTCTAATATAAAGTTTAATGCAATAGCGAGATTGGACTCGAGACGGTTTTCTCTAGGGAATGGTTAGGAATGCTTGACCCACGGGTAGAATTAATTGTGGTATTACTATGGTTCTAAATGCAGGTCTAAGTGAGACTTCTTGCTTCAAGGCCACCTAACCTAAACTAACTAACCTATGATATATTTGTTTTAATACTTCATTTTGTTGTACAATGACTGTTCCCGGCTCTAGATTTATTCAACTTACTTTTAAAGTATCAGCAGTACTTTTCACTTGGACAACTAATTGCTACGTTGTGGAGGAAAAGAGGTAATATCATAAGCAAAGAGAAAAATAAAAAGAACTCTTTCGATTTCTGATTCCTTTATTTGCGTGTGAATAATGGAAAAAAAATTAGGAATTAAGAAATAAACTAATAGAAAGGAATTAGAATGTTGATTGCTTGCAATAAATAAATTGTAATTAAACTCCAATAATTATTGGCTATAATTGATGTGTGATTGATAATGATCAGCAACTAACAGCAGCAATCATTTGTCGAGACAGTCAATCACAACAACACCAAGCAAATGCTTGTTAAGTTTATGCTTAAACTTCTAACAGTAAATAACAATACAACAACAATTTTTATTAAAAACAATACAATAAAAAAAGGCAAATAATTTCACTTTGTTGTTACACTTGTAATTACACGGACATTAAATTAAGATTTTCATTTGCAAAAAAAAAAAAACAGCAGTCATGTTTGAGCATAAATAAACAGATAATTGAGCACAAAATTTACTGATAAATCGCTTTTGACAAGATAATTAAACCCCCCGCCTCTCCTCTTACAGAAACTACAAATGAGGCAGGAGGTGTGTGTAAACAAATTATATGTATTTGTTTTTGTTTTTAAAAAGGTTTAAATAAACAAAATAAACGTTTTTCAATTAAAAAATGAATCATGAATTAATGATTTTAAAACAAAAAAAAAGAAAAAGGAAAAAAAGAGGAAAAATCTGTCAGTTTTATAGGAACAAATTAAAGAAAAAAATTAAATTTTGCATAAATTATCATCATAACCATAATTATGATCATTATCTTTTAAATGATCATCATTATCATCATCATTCGCATACTCATACTCATTCATTGCTTATTGAACAAAAAGCCATTGTTTTGTCAAAAGAATTAAACTTCCAAGCAAATTAAACAAATTTTGTAACATTTCGTATTTGTTTTTGTAAATTTTATTGTTTATTATCTTGGTTTTAACGTTTCACCGCTTTTTTGTAGCACAAATACCGAATGTTGTTACACTGTTGCGCAATAAGCCAATAATGCAGGCAGTTAGGCACTCAGGCAGTCAGACAATCACCGTGTCTCTAAGTCAGAGATTACCATTTCATAGCACAATTGTGCAGAGCGAATTCACACATATTGCTTATGCTCTTTTATTTAGTTGTCGATCAGACTGCGACAAGCACACATGTCATGTTAAAAAATGTGCTGTACGGATGTGAACTGTTTTCTAGTTGCGACTCAGTAAGTAGGAACAGGCTCAAGGTCGCTTATAACAGTATTGCTCGATATATTTTTGGTCGTACAAGGTACAGTAGGATATCTGAGTTCTCATATAGAATCTATAATACATCTTTTGAAAATTTGTTGAAATGCCGTACTCTGGTGTACCTACATAAAATCATCTATATTAGGAAACCCCATTATTTGTTTGATAGATTACTTTTTTTCAAGATCTAATAGAGGCTTGAGAATTAATAGCGTTAGATACCGCAGGCAGATATCTGAGAGACACTTTTACATCAATGCAATCCGTCTCTGGAATGAACTCCCAAACAACATACAATTACTAAGCAATGCTAAGCATTTCAAGACTGCAATAATTAAATTTTTGAATGAACATAATGCACATACTCGTACGTAATTAATCAATCATATTTTTTTTTAATATAATTATAAATTTTGTTTTTAATAACATTTGTTATGTTAATTTATTTTTAACGTTATTATTTTGTATTTTCTTATATTTTGTTATGCCTATATACTTAGCAGTACTATTAAATAAGATGATATCTTATAGCGTTTTCGTTTCTGGTTAAAAATGTTGCATTTTTGTTACCTTTTGCCCTTAAATTACCCTTTTGTGTTCGTTTCTAAAAAAAAGGCAGCCCTGAATGTAAGTATTGTGTTTTTTTCTGAAAATGTTACCCATAAAAAGTGAAAAAGTGTAACATTATTCACCCTTTATCAAATCATAGGGTGAGAAATTACCCACAGTAAACAGCTGGTTTTTGTTTATGTTTTTCTTTGATTTTACAAGAAGAAGACTATTTTTATTTCAAAGAAAACAAATATTTTTTGTCTATTAAACAATTTCTTTTAGATCTTACATTGTAACTAGTATCCTCTTTGATGTAGTTGGAGATTCGTTTGTATCACTTTCCATTCTTTATAGTTTGAAATTATTTGCCAATTTGCTTATACATTTTACAAAACCAAAAAGTCCCGAATTAGAAATGTTTGCATATTTCTAAAAAAAACAGCTGTTAAGTACAGGGTTGCATAATTGTGTTTGTTTCTGACAAAAAAAATGTTACACATTTGGAGGGTAATTGTAAAATTTTAATATTGTTGCCGTCTAACTGGGCAACACTTTTTATCAGAAACGAAAACGCTATTATTGTACTGTATTTACGCCTGAATGAATAAATAAATAAATAAATAAAATCCTTTTTTTAAAATTCAAAGTCTTTTCTGTTCTTAAAACATATTTTGATTGTTTTAATAGTCAAGTAAATAATTTAGATGATATGTAAAGAGAACAATTTTTTTTATAGACATTAAGCAATATTTTCGAAAAATTAAAAGGTTGGGGATTAGTAGGCGAGGAAATTTATATACCAAAATTAGTACCCAGCAAATATTTAAAAAACATTATTGATGAAATAAAAATCAATATCAGTAATATACCCTATACTAACATTTTTCTATGACTGTAAGCTCTCAACTTATTTTTTCTCTCTTACTCACTAATACACAACCAAAAAATTTTTGGTAACCCCTGCTCTAAGTATAGTTTAAGCAGCTACAAAATGAAACTGACTAAACAAAAAAAAAAAAAATAAATCTTAAAGTTCATTAACATCTTGCTGCAGCATGTTTATGTTTTTACTCACTCACTTGCTTACTCACTTGCTCACTCACTTATAGACTTAGTATGTTATTTTAGTCATGTTATGATGATTATGGCTATTAGTTGTTACCATATTTTTACTAATACTTACTCGTTTAATATAAAAAAAATATTTAAACTAACATTTTAAACGGTAATAATCAATAATTCGATAGTTTTTTTTTTGGGTTCTATTCGATTCGGTTAATCGATTATTTTTTTTAATAATAAAATCGATTAGAAGACTTTAAGCGTTTTGCAGCACATATTCTTGTGAAATTGCATCAGAATACATAGCAAATAATATATTGCAGGACCATTGGCTTAGGAAGCAATGGTAATTCGGCACACTTAGATCCTTGTAAGTGCTAATTATATTCAAGAGTGGCGGGACCTACAGCTTAAAATCGCTTCCGACCGACAGTTTTAAGAAACTTTAAGAAGACTACTGAGAGAAAGTTACCGAAGAAATATTGTTTCATATTGTTACGTTTTTACCTTTTTAAAAACGTTTAAAATAAGAGTTCGTTGATTGCAAACAAAATAAAAATAAGTTGGTGTTTAGTTTCAATTAAATTCTTTATTGTCCGCACTATTTTTGTGTGCCACTGTTTATCACTTGACGTATACAACAATAACTGCTTGTTCGTTATTCTTCTTTGCTTACGCCCTTTGCTCCAACAAGAACACTTGTTCGTTAGATCTGTATAGCGGAGATCTTCAAACTGCGACTGTTCTTTTCACAAGCAACGCGTCTTCACACACAACTGACTGAATTCTTACTACTCGTTGCCTGCTTTGTTTTGCCTTACGTAAACAGTCTGATAAATGTTCTTGAAGTCGAATGTTCGTGGCTTCGCCTTCTCGAGAACTCTCGTGGTTTCATTGTTGTTTGTGTATTTTATTTACATTCTTTATTGTTGCTTTCTCGCTTACTTGTCTATCCCCTTTTCTTTCATACTGATGGTTTTTGTTTTTGTAGCTTTTGTTTAACATTTTAATGTTAAACGATGTTACACCGTTTCCATTTTCGTAACAATATTGTTCGAGATGTCTGAGCCAGGTGACATCCTCGCATCTAATAAGTCAACCCACTCTCTACCAGACTACGGCAACACCTACGATTAGTGCGACTAACATCGCTGCATTTTGATTAGTCTTAAATCTTGTCTTCCAATGTCCCAAGAGCTGGACAATGATAGAGAATATGTTTTAATGCCTCCTCTTCATTTCACGTCATTGCAGTTTCTTATTCCTTTGCAAGTAAGTGAAGTGTCAGCATTTGTTTGTCCCTCTGCAGAGATGGTTCAATCTCACATATGAATTCATTGGAATTTTCCTGTTGTATCAGCCTTTTGGAAGCGTTTCAGCTTTGTTGTTACTTCGCGTCCAGGAACCCATATGAAGGCAACCGTTGAAGGCCTCCATACCTTTTCCAGAGACTCTCAGCATTTTGGAACAATTTCAGATGTGGTGTACACATTCACATTGAAGTGGCCGTAGTCTAGTATGTAGTGTGTTGGCTTATTAGACGTAAGGCCCCAGTTCAAACCCAGATCAGACATCTCCAACAGAACGTAATATGAAAAAATATTTCCTTGGTGAGTTCCTCTCAGCAGTTTTCTGGCAAAAACTCTGTGTGTAAATAAAATTGCCATGAAAAGTTTCTCAAAAATCTGTTGTTCGGAGTCGACTTTAAACCAGGGTTTACCAAAAATTTTTTGGTTATGGATTAGTGAGTAAGAGAGAGAAAATAAATTGAGAGAATTGATTTATTTACAGCCATAGAAAAGTGTTTGTAATATACGTTATTTTGATTTTCATTTTATCAACTTACATATGTAAAGCTATCTATCTTTGGCTTAATAATTTTAGATAAATAAAAATAAAATAAAAAAATCCATTTTTTATTAAAAGATCGTAAAGGTATCCAACTTTGGCTTAAAAATTAGACCATGTTTTTAGATAAATAAAAATAAAAAAAATAATAAACCATTTTTTATTAATAGAGAAAAAGCAAGCATTCTAAAGCATTTAAAAAAAATTATACTATGCGACAAAATATATAAGGCATTGAATATTATCAAAAGCATCTTTTAACATATAATATTTTTTGAGTGTCATTCTGAAAAAAATGGTAAAGCATCCGCCGCACATGTGTTCTTGTCGCAGTCTGATCGACAACTAAATCAAAAAACACAAGAATGCGTGTGAGTTCTCTCAGCACAATTGTGCTATGAAATGGTAAACGATGCTTTAAACTGTAGGTCCCGCCACTCATGTATAAAATTAACTCACACAACATAAGTGGTGTAAGAAACTAGGTCCATAATCCTAACTGAAGGGTTGTAATGACCAATTATGTATGTATGCCGTGTACACATTTTCTAAGAATCTTCTAATGGCTCTATATATCTTTCCCATATACTTAGATACCGGATTAGTATATCAACAGTCTTTATAGCCGTTATTTCAGCCTAAAAGCACTACAGTAAGAGCTCGAGTTGTTTTTCTTAAACAGCAAAATTTGAAACTTGTACGCGAATAAAGCTTTGTTTAACCTGATGACGTTTGCTATTAAATAGATACGAATATTTGGGGCAATTATGGACGGCAACTGTATGTCAGTTGCGTTGCCAGATGGCAACTAAAAATTTGTAGTTGCCGAAAAAATTTTTTGGTGCGTTCATTTTTTAAATGTTTGAGTGTCAGTTGCCATTTGTAATACCATTTTCGGCAACTGGCAATGAAACTCTAAGGTTAATCGACCCCATCTCATAAAAATATATTAAAAAAAAAAAATAAATAAAAAAATATTAATTTTTTTTTTAATTTATCAAAAGAAAACAAAATAATAAAAATTTATTTTTAAATTGTTTTATTTTTTAATTTTTTTTTCTTTTTTATTATTTTTCATTTTTTATTTTTTTTATTTATTTATATTTTTTATTTAAAAATTAATTACCAGTTGCATAATTATTATTGTTCTAAAAAAAGTAAACAAAATTAATGCATAAATATGCATATTCATATATAATTTTATTAATTATTCTTAGAAAAATCATCGTAATTAAAATATATGTATTTTATTTTTAGAATAATATAAAAACAAAGCCAAAATCATTTAAAAAAATATTCATATGAAATTATGGAGTTGATTTAATGTACCGCAACAAATAAAAACGTTTAGAAAATCTAAATTTAATTTTTAATTTTTTTTTTCTTTTTTTTTCTTTTTTTTTCTATTAAATGTTCACCTTCGCTAGTTTGGATGATGAGGTGAAATCTTTAAATTGGTTACTGTTACAACAACAACAACAACAACAGCAACAATAATAAACGCAAAACAGTGTATTTAATCAAGGTCAATGGTTTACCGTTTGTTTCTACTCTTCTTTGCTCTTGAAGAAGCCCAAACAATTTCAATTTCAAATTCAATTCAAATTTTTCAAGTCAACGTTGTTGTTATAATTATTAAATTTTATTTCGACAAAAAAAATGCATTTTTAGATTTTTTATTTGTTGCTATTATTGTTTTCAACTATTTTTCTATTTGTTGTTGTTGTTGTTATTGCTGTTATTTCTATGTCTGTTTATTGTTTTATACAATAAGCTAAACTTGCATAATGTTTGACGTTTTTTTGTGTGTTTTTTTAGAATTACTTCCACTAAATTGTCGTCCGTTATAGTCCAATCATCGATGTTGTTATTGTTGTATAGCAAATAGTACTATTTTATTGTTGTTATTGCTGTTCTTTTTGTATTCCTTTTTTTTAGTGCAACAACTGTTGCCTCTGAATTCACCACTACTTTGACGTGAATAAAGATGATGATGATGCACAAAATGTTGTGCATTGTTTTTATAAAACAAATCTTAGGTAAAGGAAAAATTAAATTTCCATTCATATTTCTCAAAGTTAACAAAAAAAAATGCGATATTTTATATCCTTTTTATCGTTTTACCGATGATGGTAGTATTTGTCATTCTGTCAGTGTTCGCACGGTGAGCAAGCAACTGGTCGTCTAACATGCAATTGATTTCCTTGACCTATTGGAGGAAGATATAAGGCAGATATAGCTTTATCACTAGAAGTTGAGCATCAAATGGGTCTTATTCAACCGAGAATCTGTTGAAATTTTTGTAAGCAATAGTCTTCTTTGGTCTCCTTACCGGGTCGATGCTTCAATTTTTATTTTGTCAATGTGAACATCATATTGATCATTTGATTTCAGCTAGAAGCAGAGATAAAAAAATGTGAAATTACTTTTATATACTAAGCCACCTATACGAATGAGTATTTATTATTTTAGCCGTTTGACTGCTAAGCGATTCTGGTGAGAACGTTCGAAAACTGCGGGACATATTTTGACCTGATGTTGTCAAATAAAAAACTCTCATTTAGACAAAAGTCAATCAATTTTAATAATTCTTTTCGTATTATAAAGACCCAATATTATTATCTAGATCCAGGAGTCTCGAAAAAATTATTTGTTGTTTTCGAAAACATATTTGTCGGAGAAATATTCGTAAAAGTTGGTGTTTCTTCTGTTTCAGAAGATGAGATAGAAGACTCACTTTCAATCCTCAGTGTTTTTCTTCGATGAGTTATAATAATGATATCATCCCTACTGCTGTTTGTTCTGTCACCATCCTCAGAATCACTAGCAGTCGAATCAACGTCCTAAATAAGAGCCCGTCACATGGTTATTTTTTAAAAATAATATATAAAAACAGTTAAAAGTTATATATAGAATGTACTCGTGTTATAAAGTACGCATGAGGTCAGACTACGTTCATACCCACGGAACAACAAAGAAGAAGCACAAATGCGCTGCATCGCGATTTTCGTAATAAATGAACGCAGCGCTTTTGCGCCGCGTAGCATTCAAACGGTTAAACTTTAAAATTCAAAGCAAAAAACAACCACTGACGGTAATATGTCATACAACAGTAATTCGAAATCAATTTTTCCCCTACCGAATAAACTGTAAAAAATGAAACACTATGGCGCCGTTGTCCGCTCAACAATAATTTCCTTTCTAAATTTCTTAACAACAAACAACTACAGCAACTACAATAACAACAAATTATGAAATTTTTAATTCTACTGCTTAAATAATCATCAGTCAGTCAATCAAAGATCATCGTGTCTCCCCATTATAAAAATATTCGTTATTCCATCTACTGTTGGTTGGTAATATTCGTAAATTTTTAAAAAACAATTCTTTTACTTTTATTCGCCGTTATATTATTGTTGATGTTCGTATTTATAGAGAAAACAAATACGTCAAAAAAAAACAGAAAAACATTTACTTCCGAATGACAAAATATGAAAATTTCAATCTCTGCCATTGTCTTTTATTACCCACCCTCTTTCATTTCTCTTTTGAAATGTTTTCACATTTATTTGTGAATTTTTATTATTGTTGTTGTTATTATTGGCTCCCGTTGTCACTTTTATTATTGTTTATTGTGTTGTTATTTTTGTTTTTGTTTTATTTGTTAGTCAGTACGTAGTCAGTCCAATTTATTAGTTTATTAAGTGCTGAAATGCAATTTGTTTTGATTTATTTAATTGAGTCAACAGTATTTCTCTCTCTCTTTCTCTTTTACAAATAAGCGCTCTCACATACGCATACACTCGTGATATTTACAAATTTTTATGAATGAATAACGGGAGGTCTAAATAAATGAATGAATGAAGTAAGATTGAGCGCATGAATGTCTGTTGTTGTTCTTTTTTTAGTTTCAATTCCATTATTTACGGACAGAGAACATGGTTTTGAAATCAATCATCTCTTGTGGGAATATTTTCTAGTGAAAGACAAAAAGAGAAGAACTTTCCTTAGAGTGAGTAATTGGGTAAAACCGTTATTTTTCTTTTTGTTGTTAAAATGATCGTTTTATAGATCGTTTACTATGACAAATAGAAAATAAGGTTACCATAGGAAATTATTGTTTTATGTGTCTAGACATGTTATAAAATTAATACTTTAAAGTTTAAACACCCTAAGAATATTCCATTATTCGAATTATTCGATTCTCTTTATGCAATAACTTCCACTCACACCCAAAACCACAAATAATGAAATTTCTCGATGTTCAAGCACATGATTTGAATGATCGATTAACATCGGATTTGAAGATTGTTGGATGTGGTTATCGCTTGTTGGATTAGATCTATGTTTTCCAATTGATTCACAAATATTTGGCATAGCCCAATAACAAATACCGTTCACAATCAGTACGGTACTGGCTCCTGTTTTATAAAATCCAAATATATCGCCAAGAACTTTTGAATCTATAAGTTGAGTTTCAAATGAGTTTCGTTCGATTGTTTTCAAATTTATATGAAAATGTAACACACGAGATCATTTTAAGTGAACTCATGAACAAAACAGTAAAAAATCTTAACTTTCATATTATATAACGCGAGATACAGATTACTGAAGCCTTTCATCAGAGAAATAATCGATTTCTTATTTTACAATAGAACTAAGGATTGCTTCCCCCTAAGATTACTATTTTTTCAGGTATGCTTGTGTAATTAAAAATTTATGATATTGGAAAAAAAACAACTAATGTTATCGAAAATGTTCTATACAAAATTTTTTGGTTATCGGAAACTTTTTATAATATTTTGTTATCGAAAATTTTCTATACAAAAATTTATGGTTATCGAAAAATTCTAAATAATATTATCGAAAATTTTCTATGCAAAATTTGTGGTTATCAAAAATTCCCTATATGAAATTTTTCGCTATCGAATATTTTCTATATGAGCCCACCCTTGAGAATCTACAAATTTCTGTACGAAATTTTTCGTTATTGAAAACTTTCTTTATACATTTTTTGATATCGAGAATATTTCACACACAAGATATGTAGTTTACAAAAGTAAATTTCCATACAAGATATTATGTTATCGAATTTCTATGAATTTTTTTGTTATCAAAACGTTTCTGGAAAAACAAAACAAAATATATTGTTAACAAATATTTTTGTTTTCGAAAATTATCTCTTTGAAATATCTGTTAAAGTTATCGATATTATAAAAAAAAATTGTTATCGAAAATTTTTCACACAAAATTTTTTGCTATCGATTTTTTTTAAATATCGATAAATTTCCTTATAAAGTATTTTGTTACTTTTTCTACATAAATTTTTTGTTATCGAAAATTTACCATTGAAGTACGAGTTAAGTTACGTTTAATTCTTGAATATATTGTTAACAAATATTTTTTTATTTTTGAATATTTTCTCTTTGAAATATCTGTTAAAGTTATCGATATTATAAAAAAAAATTGTTATCGAAAATTTTTCACACAAAATTTTTGCTATCGATTTTTTTTAAATATCGATAAATTTCCTTATAAAGTATTTTGTTACCAAAAACTTTTTTTACATACATTTTTTGTTATCGAAAATTTACCATTGTAGCACTAGTTAAGTTATGTTTGTACATTCTTGTAATGAATATCAACTACTATGTTACATCATCCAACTCCTTTCATTCCAAATAATTCATGTCCCTGGTTGCGTTTTAATGCAATTAATCAGTTTCGTAATCAGTTTAGTTTCGATTTAACTTTTCAATGGCATACGTTAAATTAGAAACTCAAAAAACAAAAACTGAATTAAAAAAAAGTAAATCTATTCTGATTATAGATACGCCTTAGCTTTATAATGACAGAGTTGCCTGACCGAAATGATTTAAAAGGAATACAACAAAAAAACAATAATTACTAGCAATACGAGCGACCCATAATTTACACTATCGCTGTGGCCAGTTACCAACAATTGTTTTTTATTTTTTTGTTGTAGCCAGTGCCAGTGGCAGTTAATTTATCATCATTTCTAATTAAATTAAAAAAACTATTTTTCATTTAATTTTTTTCTTTTTTTTTTTTTTTGTTGGTTTATGTTTTATTTTTAGTTTGTTTGACGTGCTTAATTTGAACAATTTTTAAACTAAAAAATCATTTGCAATTAAAAACGTTTTGGAAGGGAGAAGGTTTAGTTTCGCTAAACGAACTTATTTCTGTGCAAAGAGTTAAAAGTTCTTTTTGTATGATTGGATTGCAAAAGCAAAACGCTGGTAAATGTTGCTGTTGCTGTTGTTCTAAAACGTACGCTGCTGTTACGTTTTCAATTTAATTGGTTGAACGTCGGGTCGAGCGATCGGTCATCAAAAGCAAGTCTGCCATAATCAACCAGAGTGTATTAAAAAAATTAAATTATCCAACATCAGTTGAAGTGACTGACAGACTGACTTGACTGACTAGCGCAGTCAGTTTGCTTTAAGGTGAATGGAAATCAAGCAAAAGTAAAACAGAAATTAAAAAAAAAAATTTCATTTAATAGCGATTAAAGTAATTATAATGCCACCAACCAAACGCCAACCACCACTATTCGTCATACCACAACCTCCCCCCCCGACACACAGTCAGTGTGATTTGACTATAGAATTCAATTTAATTCTTTGAAAAAATAGAATTTTTGTTAAGGAATAAAAGCGACATACACTGGAACTGGTTGTTTTTGAAAACTTTATAAGATTTATTGGAATTGCTTACGAATAATTCAGCTGTTCGATACACATATATGTATGGGCCGATACTGGACCTTCTTCTATTGTCCAACCATTTAACTGCATTGTACAATACATCATAAACACAATTTGTTCTTTAGAGACATTATGCGTAGGCAGTGTTGAAAAATTCAGTACTTTAGTACTTTTTTCAGTACTTTTTCATTTCAAAAATACCGCAGTACCCCCGCGACTATTTCAATACTTTTCGGTAAGCATTTGCATTGCTCTTCATATGCTAAAAACGAACGTATGTTACATTACGTTCCGTCGACGTTTGACTAAACGGGGCTTTTACGATTTGTTACGTTCCGAATCAGCTGTTTTTTGTTCTAGTAGGTAGTGTGCGGGCTTATTAGACATAACCCCACGATTTAAACGCCATGTAAGACATCTCCATCAAAGCGAAATATGAAAAAATATTTCTCCGGCGACTTGCCATGATAAAGTTTCTCAAAAGTGTGTATGGATCAGAGATCAGCAACGAGTATTAAAAACGATAAGTAGATTCGAGTCATACTTATAATTTCAGCTACTTATAAGCATTCATACTTATTTTAATATCATACTCATACTACTCATATTCAAAGTTAGAAATACTCATCGTACTCATACTTAACAATACGCACGATGTTGTTGATTTCGACTCTCCATGATTCAACATATATACGAAGCACAAAATAAGTATGATTCGAGTACGAACACCACAATACTCGCTAGATGGTTGTGTATGTGCTTTGCTTGCTGTCTTTGTCTTTTCTTTTTTCTTCTTTTATAAATGCAACAATAACAACTACTACTGTAAATTTTGATGAATGATTCGAGTGACTCGAATCATTCGTAAGTATTATAAGTATTTTTCTAAATTTATGAATCTGAATGAGTAGGCGTATGAATCAAACAATGAATCGAATGTTGTAAGTTTGATGTCAACGTTGTACTCATACTCATTGCAACCTATACTTATAAATCAATGTTGTAGCGAGTACGAATGAATCAGAGTAGTTGAATTTCAATACTCTTGATTCACTCATACTCAAAATTTCATGAGTACTTATGAGTAGCGAAAATACGATTCATTGCTGATTTCTGATTCCAACCTGGCTTCTCATTGCTGATCTCTGGTATGGATGTATGTATGTGTGTATTTTTTTTACAAAAGTACCATTTGATGCAAAAAAAGTACTCTTTCAGTACTAGTTCAGTACCAATTCAAAATTTCAGTTTTGCAACACTGTGCGTAGGTGCAATACCTCATAAACTTATGCCTTGTTTTCTTACACTCCCTGGGGTGTACGTTGCAAATGAAAATGAAATCCAATTATACATAATTGGTCATTACAACCCTTTAGTCAGGATTACGACCTAGTTTCTCATACCATTTATGTTGTGTGTGTGACAATTTAATACATGAGTGGCGGGACCGATACCTTGAAGTCGACTCCGAACGACAGATTTTTGAGAAACTTTTCATTGCAATTTTATTTACTCACAGATTTTTTGCCAGAAAACTGCTGAGAGGAACTCACCGAAGAAATATTTGTTTCATATTTTCGTTTTGATGTCTGACCTGAAGTTTGAACCGTGGCCTTACGTCTAATAAGCCTACACACTACCTACTAGACTGCGGTGACTTCAGGCATGATCACTCCTATACGATTACTAGTGCGATCCCTACTTCAAGTAATGCTCAGATAATGCCCAGTTTCTCACAATCGTCTAATGGTGTGATCATAGAAATTGCATAAAATCTTTTTAACTTAACGTGGAATCTAATAAAATTAGTCCTATAAAAGCTACAGTCTGGTTAGTAGTATGGATTTACGAAACGATCAAGCTCTGATATCTTTAAAAAAAAGTTTTTTTGGGTACCACCCTCTTATAGAGTTTCTATATTAAAGCCAAAGGCATCATTAACTAGGCATGTAGCACAAATTTTAAAAATTTTTTTTTGCCGAAGATTTATTATTCTTCGGCTATCAGATCGATAACACAATAACAGAAAGGTGAACCTTACGGAGAGCAATAACAAATTACAATTATTCTTCGGTGATGCAAAATTTAAACCCTATTTCGAAGCCATCAAATAGTCAATTATTGTACAGTAAGACCTTGATTATCCGTGATTCGATTATCCGGCAACATCAATTATCCGGGATGGAAAAATAAAATTTTTTGCATCGACTTAATTTTATTTTGGATCGACTTAAATTTTTCTGCATCACTTAACCGTGATTACCTGTATTATCCGTGATATAAGCAAAAAAATATTTCTATTATTTTGGACAAAAAAGCGAAAAAGGGGAATTCCCTCTTTAGTACATGAAATCCTTATCTACTGTTCACTGTTTTCTGATAAAATTATTTTTTTTTATATTTTCTGAAACATGTACTTATCGTCGTCGAAAATCCAAAAGTACGTAACAAACATTTTTCTAATTTTACAGGAGAAGCAAAAAAAGTTATAAAACATTTTGAATTATTGATATAAAAACGTTATTTTTGGTCGCAAGAATCTAAAAGTTGGTAGAGATATGTTAGATAACCTCACGAATCATAATCAATCAAAAACTCGATTATGATTTTTTTGATGATACGTACTTTTGGATTTTTGACGACGATATGTATATAAAATCCTTGAATTATTTAGTTTTTAAATAAATATGTACATATTCATTTATTAATTAATAAAAATATCTATGTATTAAAAAACTAGCCAAAATAGGTACTCATTTAACCGGGAAAACCGATTATACAGAATGCTTCCGGTCCCGACAATCACGGAAAATCGAGGTCTGTCACTGGAATAAATCTGTCAGCTGTCAGACGAGCGGTTTACAAATGATAACAACCTGAAGTTGGTTGCAATACATATCAGCCACCCTGTATATGCTCGTAAAATGCACCTTCAGAAATTGTAAAATATTTGGAAAAATACTTGAAGAAGTTCTTATTCCCTATAGAACCTCTGACCGCCACATTCGTTTATAAAAAGGAAGGGATACAGCATCAGCTGTCATAGCCACACCTAAAAAATATGCCTGTAAATGCATGTCGAATACGACAGTTAAATTATGTTTCTGGTGTTGATTTAATTTTTTTTTGTTTTGTATGGTTAAGTTTTTGATTAAGTTTTGATCACTAATTTAATCACAACATGTTTAATTGCCTATAGGCTTTTTAATTTCTTAAATTTTAATGTTAAATGGAAATTTTTGCAAATAAAAACAATAAAAAACTTTACTTTTAATGGCAAATTATGCTATAAAACGTAAAATATGCAAATATATGCTGTAAAAAATTGATGAGATCATTAGCAACAATTACAGAATTTTTAAGTAAAACTTAAAGAAAATTTATTAAATATTTTTGGTTAGCCTGCCATTACCATCATGCCAGTTAAGTAGGCATATTTACAATTACAATTACAATATCGCCATGACCGCAATTAGATTGATGTTGAAAAGAACATCGAAGCTTATGTTCAATTAATGCTGTAAGTAGGGTGTAAACCAGTAAAAGAAACATTAATTGCTTCATGTTTTTTTTGTTTTTTTTTTTTTTTTTAGAAAGAGAGATAAAAACTGAAATTAAATTGCACTTGAGTAACCCAGGCAAAAATGAAAAAAATGAAGAAAAAATCTTTTGGAAAATTACCAGTTATTGGTCAAGTATTTTGACTATTTTGACTACCGCAATCTTAACTGTAACAACTTGTGTACAAAATAAAAAGAAGAAAAAAAGGAATTTAACACACATTCAAAACTACTAAGAAAAATATTTAAAAAAAAAGAAAATAGTTGTAGTGACAGTGAATTAAATAATTTCGATTAAAATATTTGAATTTAAAACGCTTTAATCTGGATGATTGATACAAGCAATATGGCAGGCATGATAAGGCATATATTTCAATCGAATGACATTCGAAAAGAAATATTACTTGCTTGAATTTAATCGTTTGCCGCATTCATTAATTTTATAAATTTTAAAAACAATTTGTAATTAAAATTAAAATAAAACAATTTCGATAATTACACTATGCGACAGTGAAAATACACCCGAGTAACTACATAGTCCACGTTGTTCAGTTAGTTGAGTAGAACTCAAAAATACCTTTTTTAGATTTCTCGAACCCTCCAAACTTATTTTATTTGACTAAAACTGTTTTTTTTTTTTGATCTTTTCGCAGAAAATTCTTGATTAAACAAATATGTTGGAACCTATTTTAAAAACCCAATGTTTTCTAAAAAGAGGAGAGATTAGCCTTTAAGACGGTATACATAAACATTTTCTTCAAACTTATATGTTGTGAGATTTGATGGGGTAAACATAGAAAATATTATTTTTTTCTATTTTTTCAAGTTTAGTTATTCTTAGTTGCAAAATTTAATTAAGAAATATAAAATAAGTAAAGTCTTTCTAAAAGTGCATTATCCTGTGAAGAGATTGACACTTGGTTTGATCAAATTGGACAAAAATTACCGTAGTTATAATTTAAATAGTATAACAGTTATGTTATATTTTTTATATATGAAGCAATTAATGTTTCTTTTACTGGTTTACACCCTACATACAGCAGGGGGTAATGATAAATTATTCATTGAACATAAGCTTCGATGTTCTTTTCAACAGCAATCTAATTGCGGTCATGGCGATATTGTAATTGTAAATATGCCTACTTAACTGGCATGATGGTAATGGCAGGCTAACCAAAAATATTTAATAAATTTTCTTTAAGTTGTACTTAAAAATTCTGTAATTGTTGCTAATGATCTCATCAATTTTTTACAGCATATATTTGCATATTTTACGTTTTATAGCATAATTTGCCATTAAAAGTAAAGTTTTTTATTGTTTTTATTTGCAAAAATTTCCATTTAACATTAAAATTTAAGAAATTCAAAAGCCTATAGGCAATTAAACATGTTGTGATTAAATTAGTGATCAAAACTTAATCATACAAAACAAAAAAAAATTAGATCAACACCAGAAATATAATTTAACTGTCGTATTAGACATGCATTTACAGGCATATTTTTTAGGTATGGCCATGACAGCTGATGCTGTATCCCTTCCTTTTTTATAAACGAATGTGGCGGTCAGAGAGAACTTCTTCAAGAATTTTTCAAAATATTTTACAATATCTGAAGGTGCATTTTACGAGCATATACAGTGTGGTTGATATGTATTGCAACCAACTTCAGGTTGTTATCATTTGTAAACCGCTCGTCTGACAGCTGACAGATTTATTCCAGTGACAGTTCATTTTATTATTTACAAGTTACAAAAGCATTTTGATCTATTGCATTCAAAAAAAAAGTTATTCGTGATGGAATTCAAGCATGATAGTGTGATTGCTTTATATTTGGCTGGAAAACCACAGGTGGATATCGTTAGAGCCCTCCAGCATTTAAATGTGAATAAATCTTTTGTTTCTCGTATCATTGCTCGTTACCGTGATACTGGCAGTGTTGCATCGCTTCCAAAAAGTGAACGAAAAAAAAACGGTAACAACACCAGAAATGATCCGAAAACTGCAGGCCAGATTTGATCGAAATCCACGCCGCAGTGGCAGAAAAATTGCTCGTGAGCTGAACATATCGCGAGAACGGATGCAACACATATTGAAAAATGAGCTTGGACTAAAGCCATTGAAGTTCCAAAAAGTGCAAGAGCTCACCGATGGACAAAAAAAAGTTGGACTGGAAAGAGCCAAGGAGTTACTTCGCTTGCAAGAAAGTGGCCAGTTACCGGATTTTGTTTTTCTCCGATGAGAAGCCATTCCAAATTGAGCAGTTTGTAAACAAACAAAATGATCGGGTTTACTTGCCAAAGAGGTCAGCTGAAAATTTACACCCCTGCGATTGGCCACCAGAACTCAAGCGCCGCCGATGGTAATGGTGTGGGCCGCCGTAACGGCCGATGGTCGCTCCCCGCTCGTATTCATCGAACGTGGGGTCAAAATAAATGCCGAATATTATCGGGGAAAATGTCTTAAAGACAGTATTGAAGCCCTGGGCAGACAAACATTTCGGCCGCAGATCATGGACATTCCAACAGGACTCAGCACCACCGCACTCAGCAAGCGTCAACCAAGAATGGCGTAAAAAGGAGTTTCCTCGCTTCATTTCTACCGTACAATTGTATTGTTATTGAGTTTAGTGCATGGCAACCATCAACAACTTGGGGTCATAAATGCTCTGCTATATGTAACTATAAGGCATATGTATGTTGTCTTCGTCATCGTTAATTAATTTTCATGCTTCAATTCTTTCCATTATTATGTTGAAAGCATATTATTGCATATTTTGTATTTTAAAGCATTATTTGCATCTTTCAAGCTTTTAAATATGATTATAAATACGAAAGCAAAGAAAAAATAATTTTCTTAATTAAAGGAATATATGTTCATACATACTATGTATATTATCTTCAAAGCATAATTTTAAATGATATTTTTAAAACATATTTCTAGAGTGTGTTATTAAAGCATAATTTTAAAGCATATTTTCAAATTATATTTTTAAAATATATTTCTGAAGCATATTTTTAAAGGATATTTCTGGTTCATATTTTTAAAGCATATTTCTAGATCATATTTTTAAAGCATATTTCTAAAATATTTCTTTAAAGCATATTTTCAAATCATATTTTTAAAGCATATTTCTAGAATATATCTTTAAATCATATAAAGCATAATTTTAAAGCATATTTTCAAATTATATTTTTAAAATATATTTCTGAAGCATATTTTTAAAGCATATTTCTGAATCATATTTTTAAAGCATATTTCTAGATCATATTTTTAAAGCATATTTCTAGAATATATCTTTAAATCATATAAAGCATAATTTTAAAGCATATTTTCAAATTATATTTTTAAAATATATTTCTGAAGCATATTTTTAAAGCATATTTCTAGAATATATCTTTAAATCATATTTCCAAATCATATTTTTAAAGCTTATTTCTAGATTATATTTTTAAAGCATATTTCTAGAATATATCTTTAAAGCATATTTTCAAATCATATTTTTAAAGCATATTTTCAAATCATATTTTTAAAGCTTATTTCTATCATATTTTTAAATCATATTTCTAGAATATATCTTTAAAGCATAATTTTAAAGCATATTTTCAAATTATATTTTTTTAAGCTTCTTTCTAGAGCATGTTTTTAAAGCATATTTTGAAATCATATTTTTGAAGCATTTTTCTAGAGCATATCTTTAAAGCATATATTTATTATCTTAATATTTAAAGAACATTTTCTGCAACAAAATTATTTCAGATAATAATTATTGGGCTCTAAAGAAATACATTGTATAGTACAGTGTTTTATTATTGCTTTTAACCGCATATATGATATGTAACTTTACTACTTGTTGCTACTGGCTTTATTCAGTTTTCCGCCAGTTATCGATAAAACAAACATACAACTTTATTGTCGGACAAGGTTTAACTTACGAAATCTTTAGCTGACATATACAACCTTTGATTCGTTTGTCTGACAACCAAACAGACGGCATTAACAACGGCAACGACCTACAGTTTTACAGTTGGGAATAAAAAAAATCTTGTTTTATGACTCTCATGTTCTTAAATGCGGCCATAAAATTGCTTCCGTTATCGGTGATTAATTTCAAAAACAAATTTTTTTGTTTTATTCCTTTACAGCACAACCAATAAAAATGTGTTGAAAAAAGAAACTCGTTTCTAAAACAGAATGGAAACTTTGGTTTTTTTTTGCATTTTTTTTTTAAATAAAAATGCACTAAACAATGGTGATAAAAATCTTGAATGCATACAATGTATGTTTAATTTTTAATTTTTGTTTTTGGTTTATTTGTTAATTTTTATTTAATAAATGCATTAAACATTTACATGAGACCATAAAAGATTTCTTAGATGCAATTTGAAATTAATAAAAAAAAAATTTAAAAATGAAAAAAATTTTTTTTTTTTCTAAATCTTACCGAAAAAAATAAAAATATTTTTTTAAATATGGAAATGATTAAAGTTGTCTTTTGCAAATCCACTTGTCTATCACAGGCATTTATTAAACGAAAATTATTTTATTTAATGGCGTAAAAATATCCATTAGAAGTTGATTTTGGCAAACGATAAATGGCCTGGCCCCATAGGCAAGTCATATTTTGCTGTGGTTTCAATTAATTACGAAAAATTCTAAATCTGTCATATAAATTCTTATGAATATTGAATATTAAAAGAAAAAGAAATAGAAATACTCGTATAAATAATATATAAAAATTAATATTTAAAAACAATTTTATAATTGCTGTGATGACCATAAATAAAAAAGCAATCTTAAGTATTTCATGACTTACTTTGTTGCAAATCGTTTCGATTTGAAAATATTTTCCAACATTTTTCGTTTAACTTTATAAATAAAATAAATTATTTATACATACGGGGGTATATTTAGGGTTGCCAGCCTGGCTGGACTTGGCTGGATTGTCCAGCTTTTTTGATGCTTGTCCAGTTTTAAGCTAAAATTTAATTTGTCCAGCTAAATAGAATTTTTTTTAGTACACTGCAATAACTTGGGCAATAATTTTCATGTTATCTTTGTCAAATCATGTTAGCCAACACTGATTGTACATTTGTTATACAACTAAGTTATGATTTCCCTCTTCTATCATCACTGAGAACATGTCTCAACACTTGAACAGTTGATGTCATAAATAAATATTATTGCGAGCGATAGTCAATTTCTTTACGTACAGCTTTTATTTTTTTGTACATGAAAATAATAAAAATAATTTGCAGAAAATCTTCAAATGGATATTGATGAAGAAGCTGGTCCATGAAAAAGACAACTCACAACTTTCTGTGATAGATGGAAAGAGTTTGCAAAATATGCTAATTGGATAAGAAAAAAAGATAATTACACGGCAGAGTGTAAATTATGCCAAACAGACATCATAATCAAATAAGAGGGCAGCCGCTAGCTTGATAAACACATAAAAACATAATAAAATGGAAATGTCGCAGAAGTTGTCTCAAACCATTTCGAATTTTGTAGTCCCAACAGAGACAAAAATTGTATTTTTTTATGTCCAGTTTTTTTTTTGTTTTGTCCAGCTTTTTAAAACCCAATGTCCAGCTTTTTGCGAATCGGAATCTGGCAACCCTAGTATTATTGTACAATATTGTATAACAGATACATATACTATATGTAGATCGTGTTTGTTTATCATAAAAAAATTAAAAATAATATTTGAAACGTATGTAGGTACTCGTATGTCTGCTATTTCTTACACGTATTATTGTACTTACTACACTTTCAATTTAACTGACCTTCTTACACATTATGATGATGATAATAATGATGATGATGATGATGAGAATAACGATGATATTATACAATAGTATTGTAAATTAACATTTTGTGTATGAAAGTGAAAATAAAAATCTCATAAAATTAAATGCAATTATAAATGATGATTTTATTTGCCCCTGTGAACTTGGCCAAAACAATTTAACGGCATTCCATTGTAACATACGAAGTGTAGTCACTTCAGGAAAGACTTGTTAAATGTACGACCAACACTCAGCAATGCAGAGATCAGCAATGAGTATTCAAAAAGATGAGTAGAAACGAATCATACTCATAATTTCTGATACTTATACGCATTCATACGTATTTTAATATCATGGAATCTCTACTCATATTTAAAGTTTGAAATACTTATCATATTCATACTTAACAACACGTATGATGGTGTTTGACTTCGACTCTCCACAACTCCAGGGTTCGAGTCCCAAGCCAGACATCAAAAAATAAAAAAAATACAAAAAGTATTTTTTCGGTGATTTCTTCTCAGTTTCTCAAAAAATCTGTCGTTCGGAGTTGACTTTAAACTGTAGGTCCCGCCACTTATGTATAAAATTAACACACACAACATAAGTGGTGTGAGAAACTGCGGGCTTCTTGGGGACGATTGCCTGTAGACTGTCTAATGGTGAAGGTATAGCACTGGCCATTTTATAGTCACCTAGCAGCAACTCGTTTCCTTGCCGTTCGCATCTTCCCCCTTTCCACCTTTCCAAAAAAACCTGCATGAGTAGGAGCCATCCCCTGAGTGCTGGTTTCATAAGGAAAAAAAAAAAAAAAAAACTCAACATTTACAAGAATCACAAAATAAGTATGATTCGCGTACGAACACTAAAATACTCACTAAAAGGTTGTATGCTTGCTGCTCTGTCTTTTTTGATTATGCGTATTTTTTTTCGAGTCACTCGAATCATTTATAAGTATGTATTATAAGTATTTTTCTAAAGTTATGAATCTAAATGAGTTAGCTTATGAATCAAACATATTTCGAATGGTATGAGTTTGATGTCAACGTTGTACGTATGTATACTCATTGCAAAGTGTACTTATAAATCAACGTTGTAGTGAGTATGAATGAATCAAAGGTACATAGTTAAATTTCAGTATTGTTGACACACATTCAAAATGTCATGAGTGCTACATCATAATGTACACATCATAATGTTGGAAGTATAAAAATAGGGGAAAAGAAAGTATTGAGAGTGTACAGTGATATACAGAGTTGAGGGAGACATTATAGGGATTCTATATAGGATTTAGAACAGTACAATAGATCGTTTGGTTGCAGCTCTTTAATATGTACTTCTCATGCACAATAACAAAGCTAAGAATACTACACCTTTGGCTGTTTCAAGGAACACAAATTACAGATAATGTGGCAATCCAAAAGAAAGACCCTTGAGTACTCAAAGATTGTATAGAGATTTGTTACACTAAAACATTTTCCCTGAAAAAGAAACAAAAAAAGCAAAATAAACAATTTAATAGCTTTAACAAGAGTATTTTGCTAGTATTTTGAAAGGTCACAATTATTTCTAAATACCCAGCCCAGACATCTTGTGATGGCATTAAATGTGTCTGTCTGTTTGTCTATCTGGCTGTCTAAAAAGATTTAAATTTAATCACATAATTATTGTTAACAATCGCCGCACAGATCAAATTAAAAACAAAAAAATAAAAACTCTTTTAAGGAAATCAAAACAGACTTTATGTGATGCCACGATTATACAGTAGTCACTACAAAACTAAATATGACGATTACTAAAGATTTTAACCCTGAACTTCAATTAAAAATAAAAAGAAGCAAATAATGGACAAAATTTTTTAAAATTGTTTTTAAACATGAATTATAACCAACGTAAGCCATGATAAAATTTAATTACTTTAATTCTTTAACTTATTTAATACAATATTATGTACAAGGAAAACTACAACTAAAAAAAAGGTTTTCATTAAAATGTTAAACTGACACAAAATTATATTATAAAAAAATACGAATTTTTATTTATTTATGTTTCTTAACAATTAACTTAAAAGCCATGAATATTGCATGTGATTGGCAAACACGTTAATTACAAATTATTTTTGTATTTTTTTTTTTTTTATTATCATTTTATTAAGATAATTAAATCAACAAAAAAAAAAATACTATCTTCCCAATGAGATGCTTAAAAATATAATAAAAAAAATTCATTTCAATTTAATATTCTGTTTTTTTTTCCTTTTTTTTAAGATGCATATTTTTTTTTTTTTTTTTGAAAGCCATTGTTGTTGTTTTTAATAATTTTTTTTAAATAGGAAATGAATTTATTTTAACAATCACTAACTGACTGACAGACTGACTGCATTCATGTTCCCATCCTTTGTTTTGTTTATCATTTTTTGAAAGGTTTTAAATAAACCGTTACAGAACGTAGAGAAACATACACAGAGTGTCTCAAATGAATTACAGGTATCCCTCCTACAACACTGTATCCCACAACACGATTTCACTCTAACACGATTAAAAAATTTCCGAAAACCTCTTATAACACGGTACTTCTACAACACTATTTTTTTTTTTTTTTAAGAAAATTATAATATGTATTTATACCTTTAAGACTTATTACATAAGAAGATCATTACAATGGATTTTAGACATAACTGATTCAAAATCTATTGATGTAAAGGAAGCTTGGAAGCAATTTTCAATTAAAGACTGCATCGATATCATATCATTATCGCTGAAAGAACTGTAAATTACAACATTAAATCGATGTTCGAAAAAGATATGGCCAGCAGTAGTTGAGATAGAAAATGTGCATGAATCAGGAGAAAATGAAATTGGTGGCATATTAGAACTTGCTAGGTCGATCGGAGGAGAAGGGTTTGTGGATATGGCTGTTGAAGATGTGCAAGACTTATAAGTGGAACAAGAATTTGAGGAAACAGATTTGGTAGAAATAGCATCCGAACCCCAAGTGAATGAAATCAATTCTAGCTCTAATAAAAATAATGAAGTTAATAATTTGACACTAAAAAAATTACAGTAAGGATTAGACTTGGCCAAAAAATTGGAATTATTGTTCTTGGATGCAGACCCTTGCCTATCACCATATCAAGAAATTTACAACAACCTTGGACGGACAAGGAAACAAAGCAAGATTACGGATTTTTTAAAGATATCAGCAGGTGAACAAAATATAAATGCAAGTTCAAAAAGTGAAGATGATATTATTCAGCCGAAAAAACGTTCCCATTTAATTGAATTGAGCAGCGATGATGAAGAAAATTACTAAACTATATTCATAATATACATTCATATATATTTATCCCGATTTTTGTTCGTTTTTTATGTATTTACGTAGATTTATATTTGTTTTTTTATATATTTAATTGGATTTGTATTTATTTTGTTATTTTTAATATAAATAAAGTTTCTTCTGTACCACTACTTTGTGTACCAGCTTCTAGTCTCCTATAGCACGGTTTCACATAACATGTCATATTACAGGAACCTATCGACCGTGTTGTAGGAGGGATACCTGTATTCAAACACACAAAACTTACACACACACAAGTACCTGCAATAATAATTATTTATGGTTTCGATTGATATCGATAAATAACGATTATTTACACACTGTTTTTATGTACATTTACATGAGAGCGCGTATTTAATGAAAGCCAATTGTCACCTGTCATCCATGTCATTTTTGTTCAATAAATTTTCTAAAATTGAATTATTAACCCAACAATATTGTGTGTGTGATATATGTAAATAAATAAACATAAACATCTATCTACATATATACATTAGCAATTTAAATAGTGTTTTTTTTAACATGTGTAACTGATGTCTTTAATCGATTAAATAGCTTAAGCGTTAAATTAACAACAATGAAGCAGTTTTAATTATATGAAAGTAAATGCATTACAAAATTATTTATGTATATCCGGTGTTACTTTAAACACTTTCGAAAATAAAGTGTAGAAAATAAATAAAAAAGATCTCATTCAGGTCAAATATGCGCTGTTTTGTTCAGTCACTGGCTACCACTTTGAATGGACATTATGTCCTGAAGACATATCCTTCTCAGAATTCTTCTGAAATATACATTGTCGGAGAAAAGGGGTGCGGTGTGTAGCATATAGATCGCTTGGATATTATAAATTCATACAGACTCCCATATTGCTGTAGTGTTTTGGCTATTTTCATGGTGAATAAAAGGCTGCTGAATTGATTATATCCTGATACATACTCGGACAGAGAGATTAGACCACGAATGGCCTAGAAATTAGGGAAATATACCCTTCATTGGCTAACGCTTTGCGGGTTACCATTAAGTTGAACTGACTGAGTCGTAATCCTGGCAGGTCATTTTTCTCTCCTGACTTGGCATTTACTCATTATGCGACCTCTGTCCTCACGGGACACTGTGATGCACTCGTACGAAGTTTTGAGAACCTAATCCTCGACATCCATAACTGCACATATGTATATAGCAGACGAACTTCTGAGGTCAGGCACACTAGTACCGAACAACAGTCCCCATCTGAAAACAGAAGAGGCTACGCTTACCTTCAAATGGTTGTAGAGATTGTAGATCGATTGAGAATGTAGAAAGTATTGTCGACTTCAATTGCCACTGTTTCTCAATAGCTCGAAGCCAGAATTACCTCTTCTAGATAATAAAACTGCTCTGGTGTTACTTGCTATCAACATTGACTATTTGGTGTCCTTCAAAAACTTTTCCTCTCTTGACCTATACCTCGAAATACAGCGCGTTAAGCGCGGTTTGATAGAGCTGTTCCAAATATCTATTCCTATTATTCACCCTTAAGTGGGCAATTTTTAAGAATATAATGGCTTAATAGCGAATCTATAGTACTGAGGCCCACTCAGCTTTCGTTAGATTTCTCTTCTTGCTCAAAGAGAAAAGAGCAAAGTAAACATTTCAGAGACTGAATTTTCCAGTGTAATTGGTAACTGAGGACAGGTTCGTGATCTTTGTGACAAGCATACTTTTGCAGGGGAACACAATTTTACTGGTGTTCGATATGACTGATAAATATGCTGAGTATTAAGGTGTGAAAGATGCATAAATGAACGAATCTCTGAGTATTTAGAATCTAAAAGCTTCTCAAGATGTTGACAAGATGACGGCAAGAAGAAAACTTTGCGAAAACTTAAACATGATCGTCCGCTTTGGAACAGACAATGAGTAAAGCAATTGGAAACTAAAACTTGATTGGGAACTATTTTCTAATACCGGGTATTAAATCAAAATTATGATGCAATTTTGTGCCCATATTAAAAGTTCAATAAAAATATCATGAAAGATTGAAAAAACATTGTTTTTTTTTTTCTTAATTTATTGACATTAAGAAGCAGTTCTTTTGTTTTTATATGAATAAGAATAGGAAATCCCAGAAGACATTTTTATTAAACAATTGATTAATTTTTATTAACTGTCACATTTGCTGGCAATTGAATGCCACAAATTATTAAAACAATGCAATGTTCGAACACAAACTGACAGCTTTAACAGCAGCGAATAAAAAAATAGCAGTGTTGTATAAAGAATCAAATTTTAATGGGGAGGTAAATATACGATACAATCTAAGATAGATTTCCAATGATTCCAGAAAACCTTTTTGCCCATTGCCTCACTCTTACGTGATTAATCTCTCGCAGAGTTTACTCAATCACAAGGAGAAGACGGTATTCGAAAGACGCGATTTGCATTAAATCTTAGAAACCTCATGGGCATACAAGCCCAAAATCTAAGGTAGGAAACCATTATTATAGCGTCTTGCGACTATCAATCTATTGTACTACCCTACTCTCTATATACATACATACATATGTATGTAGGCTTCCTTGTGATATGCATTATTGCAGCATAGCTATCAAGATGGTCTGTTTTCTGAAAGTAAGTGGTTTTTTCTAGGTTCAATGGCCGGTCAAAACCGCCTTCGTCTGGATAGTCTAATGCAAGACACAAATTTCTCCCCATTGTAATTACCCATCTTCCCTTTCATTGAGTGTACCTTTAGAAACATCTGGTTCTAGACCTATTAGCCGTGTGAATTCTCTCCTCCTTGCAAGCTTATCTTCTTACTTATTGCCGTGAATTCGCACATGATCTGTGATCCAGCAGATGCCTCATCTTGCCCAAATAATCACATACTAATCTTGACTGACAAATCGTTTTTCGTCCTTTATGCGTCCTATCCAATTTGCATTGAACACATCTTCCGATAGCGTAGTCTTTCGCTTATAAGGTGCTGAGTTTTCTTATAGATTTTAAATATTTCACTCTGAGACACCTCTGCTCCTGTTCCATAATCTGTCCTCGACCCAGACAAAGTCTCTCTATTAAAAGAGTATGTACCCGCCAAATTGTTCCTCTCTCTCTCTTGTTACTCAGTCTCGTCAAGGAGTTTACTGAATATATTCGAGGTACAGTTAAGAAAAAAAGAACTGATAACCCCTCAATTAGTCAGATCCCGATGTCCCCTGATGAATCTCGTATCAGAACTGAAGAGTGAAACTATTGAATATCTTCTCTATCACAGCCGCCGTCACTTGGATACTTTTGATACTCAGTAATTACACAGCCCTGCAAATTTGGATTTTTTTTTTTGTGCAAATAAGATGGCTCCAGGTGTTTCCGAAGGCATTTTGCGCGCTGATCACGAATCTGGATTCCAAAACTTTCCATCACGTCAGGTTTTCGAGAAAAAGGGGGCTGAAACCCCTAAAAATAGCGTTTTTGGCCATTTTTGAAGAATTGTAGAGCTAAACACTGACATGCTAGAACCATCGCTATTATCTGAAATTGACAATTGATCTTTGCTGGGTTTATGTCAAGGGGGTTTATGTCAAGGGGTGCAAGAGAAAAAGAAACACATTACGGAGGTCCTCAAAAATTAATCAGATTTACTTGAAAATTGTTACTCAGGGGTTTTTGGGGTCGCTGATTACAGATCTTCATTCAGATTTTAAAAATTCAAAATGGCGGATCCAATATGGCGGTCGATGTTTATAAAAATTAATCAGATTTACTTGAAAATTGTTACTCAGGGGTTTTTGGGGTCGCTGATTACAGATCTTCATTCAGATTTTAAAAATTCAAAACCCCCGAGTAACAATTTTGAAGTAAATCTGATTAATTTTTGAGGACCTCCGTAATGTGTTTCTTTTTCTCTTGCACCCCTTGACATAAACCCACCCCCTACTTTAAGGGTGCATGCAAACAATTTGACTTTGGGCTCATTTTAAAGAGCAAAGATCAATTGTCAATTTCACACAATGGTTCACGCGATGGTTCTAGCACGTCAGTGTTTAGCTCTACAATTCTTCAAAAATGGCCGAAAACGCTATTTTTAGGGGTTTCAGCCCCCTTTTTTTGTCGAAAACTTGACGTGATGGAAAGTTTTGGAATCCAGATTCGTGATCAGCGCGCAAAATGCCTTCGGAAACACCTGGAGCCATCTTATTTGCAAAACCCATGCAGGGTTGTGTTATTAACAGAACTAGCCTGAGATGAATTCAATAAAATGAATGTGTTTATAAAATTGATAAGATAGTTGTGCTATCGTTAGAATGACTTACAATATAGTCTTCCTTATCCTGCTATTCAGATGACAGATTTTAATGCATACATGAGATTTGAGGAAAAATAAAAACATTTTGTGAAGACTTTTCATGTTCATTTTTCTTTGACATTAACTGCTATAATTATTCACACTACTGTTTGGATTATATAACCCTAGATTGTTAACAATAAATTTATGTTAATAATAGTGTAAGAAAATATTGATTCATGTTGAGTTTACACTTCCAACCAACCATACAATGTCAAGTGCATGCAGCAACACAGCAGACAAATCTCCCTTAAGCTGCAATCTAAACACCTTTAACTAAACGCCGTTAGTTTTCTATCTACACTAACCAACTGTCTGTAATGAATTCATAATTAAATTAAACATTTAATTGAAATTAATCACTCCATTTGATTTCATAATTAAATCACTTGGCATATTGACTGTAATAAAGTCAAGAAAGAAATTATTTTGAGAATGGAAACAACAAAACAAATAACAAAAAAAAAACATTCATTTACCAGCATCTGTTAAAACAATCTTAACATTTATCGCCTCTATACATATGTACATATGTACATACATATCGTATCATGTATCAAATGTTTTCTTATTACATTTTTTTATTCGATTTTTTTTTTTCTGTTTTGTTTTTATTTTTCCATTTCATTAGAAGCATTAGAATTTCTCATACATAAATTGCTTTCAGCAGGTCTTTAACGATCATTTATGTCCACGTAATTTATGAGTGAATTTATAATTTTTATTTTCCTTTTTCTCTACTCTACTACCCTCTCTTTTATTGTACATTTCTTACATCTATATTTAACTTTTTCTAGTTGTTTTTTAATAGTTTTTTCTTTATTTGTTTAAACCAGTGGCACTATTACTGTCTACTTAACGCTTTAAAGTAATCGATTTTTATGGCGATTTTATGATTTTAACAGCGTTTTTCAATTTCTATTTGAATTGAGGGGCCCTATAATAAAAACGAACTCTATTGTTAATTATAAAAATGTTTAAAAACTATAAAAACTGATTATACAATGTTAACGACTGTAATAGACTTTTTAATTACTTTGTTAAACTTTGCCTTAGGAGAATGTGTTTGATTGTTAAAAATACACAGAATTTTGTAATCGATTTCAATGTAAATTCTTTTAACACTTGTTTAAAAA
Organism: Sarcophaga caerulescens; assembly: GCA_927399465.1. Taxonomy (NCBI): domain Eukaryota; kingdom Metazoa; phylum Arthropoda; class Insecta; order Diptera; family Sarcophagidae; genus Sarcophaga; species Sarcophaga caerulescens. The sequence continues at coordinate 10,026,255 of OV656872.1, forward strand.
CGAACAAACCCCTAGAATTGTATAAAAAATTCCATAAAAGCCATCATAATTATCTAGTCTTTGATGATTAACACCAGAGATCAGCAACGAGTATTCAAAACGATGAGTAGGTTCGAGTCATACTTATAATTTCAGCTACTTATACGCATTCATACTTATTTTAATATCATACTCATACTACTCATATTCAAAGTTAGAAATACTCATCGTACTCATACTTAACAATACGCACGATGTTGTTGATTTCGACTCTCCATGATTCAACATATACACGAAGCACAAAATAAGTATGATTCGAGTACGAACACCACAATACTCGCTAGAAGGTTGTGTGTGTGCTTTGCTTGCTGTCTTTGTCTTTTCTTTCCTCTTCTTTTGTAAATGCAACAATAACTACTACTGTAAATTTTGATGAATGATTCGAGTGACTCGAATCATTCGTAAGTATTATAAGTATTTTTCTAAATTTATGAATCTGAATGAGTAGGCGTATGAATCAAACAATGAATCGAATGTTGTGAGTTTGATGTCAACGTTGTACTCATACTCATTGCAACCTATACTTATAAATCAATGTTGTAGCGAGTACAAATGAATCAGAATAGTTGAATTTTAATACTCTTGACTCACTCATACTCAAAATTTCATAAGTACCTATGAGTAGCGAAAATACGATTCATTGCTGATCTCTGATTAGCACTCACTGTCCCCGATTCATCAGATACGATACAGTAACTTACATAAAATTTCAAACCTTCTTTATTAAATCCCAGCTCGAGAAAGTATACATAGGGGGGACTGAAGTTTATGTGAATAAAATGTAAAGGGCTATCCATTTCATGGTTTCAAAAGTATGGGACTGGAATTCGACATCTGTCAAACTAAGTTGTGAAACCAATTTTTTACTTTTCAGTTGAAAGTCTGACATTGACGAAAATGGATCGCTTAACTATCACACAACGCATAAAAATTATCAAAACCTACTACAAAAATGGTGATTCTGTCACAGCCACGTATCGAACAAAATTTTCTTCAGCGATGAAGCACATTTCACACTCGGCGGGTATGTTAATAAACAAAATTGTCGTATTTGGGGTTCTGAGAATCCTCAAGTAATTGAAGAGATCCAGAAAAAGTCACTGTTTGGTGCGCTCTTTGGTCCGAAGATGTGATTGGACCTTACTTCTTCGAAAACGACGATGCAACGACTGTCACCGTCAATTCGGAACGTTATGGTCATATGATAATCGACTTTTTTTTGCCTGCTATTAAAGAATACGACTTTGAGAATATGTTGTTTCAACAAGACGGTGCCACATGCCACACAACTCGAGCGAATATGGCTTTATTGCAAGAGACATTTCCTGGCCGCGTAATTTCTCGTCGTGGCGATATCAACTGGCCACCAGGATCATGCGATTTGACACCATTAGACTTTTTTTGTGGGGCTATGCTAAAGACCGTGTTTATGCAGATAAACCTTCAACTCTTGAGCACTTAAAAACCAACATTCGTCAAGATATGGCTGAGATACCGCCCAATATGTGTCAAAAAGTGGTCGAAAATTACCTCAAAAGAATCAATACTTGCAACACTTCGCGTGGAGGTCATTTAAATGATGTAGTGTTTCTCACATAATGTCAACGTTCAAACTTTACAATAAAAAAGAAATATCATTAAAAAATATTTTATATGTGTTTTATTTACGTTTTTACTTTTGAAACCACGAAATGGATAACCCGGTATTAAAAAGAAAGAAAACATAAGCAATTTTGAGCACGGATTCAGATTTAGCGCTGCAAACACTGTAATCTAGTTTCTGTCGGCCTGTGTAATTATAGTATAAGGAGGTTTGGTCTTGTTTACATCATACTATGCAGAAATATGTAGCCTGAGAATAAGAACTAGTATAATGACCAGGCTTCGAACCCAATATGTGGATTCTGTGATCAGCTGAGCACATACTTTGAACCAAATCGACATTAATGCATTTCCAGCTGTATCCTTCGATTCGAAGGGGCAACAGTGTTGAGGAGGACATTCTTGGAATAATTAGATAACAGTACAATGTAGTCTAGTAGTAGGTAGTGTGTTGGCTTATTAGACTAAAGGCCCGAGTTCAAACCCCAGGTCAGACATCAAAACGAAAATATTTCTTTGGCGACTTCCTCTCAGCAGATTTTTGGCAAAAACTCTGAGGGCCATTATTACAACTTGCCGTTAACTAAAGGGAGGATTTTAACGGGCAGATAATTTGTTTTTCATTATTATGAGTACCCAATAAGATAGAAGTGATCGTTAAGCTAAAGGGAAAATCATCCTATCTTTAACATTTAAAGGTCACTTTATGTTTGAACTTGCCATATCATATACTATTTTCGATATGGTAACTTCAAATTTAAACAAAATGAGCGTATACAACAAAAAAACGAAGTCCGCTGTTGCCACTGCGTTAAAAAAAAACTTGTTTAATTGAGCAGTTTTATCGACTTTGCTCCGGCACTGCCATATTTTAATTTTATTTTATCTGTATAAGTTGTAATAACGAAAATCAGTTAAAGGTAACTTTACAGTTCCCTTTAGCTAAAGGCACCTTTAACTAAAGCCAAATTTAACGGCAAGTTGTAATAATGGCCCTGAGAGTAAATAAAATTGCCATGAAAAGCTTCTCAAAAACTGTCGTTCGGAGTCGAATTTAAACTGTAGATCGCGCCACTCATGTATAAAATTAACACACACAACATAAGTGGTGTGAGAAGCTAGGTCGTAATCCTAACTGAAGGGTTGTAATGACCAATTATGTATGTACAATGTATCGATTAGCCATAGTACTTCAGTATCTCTACTCGATTATAATAACAATAATCACTTCTGATAGATGTAAACATGGCATCTCGTAGTTTTAACGTCCGTCCTTGTCCATGAATACCGAGAATTTCTCAGAGAAATTTTGGATTATTCAAAGGATCCCTTATATGGATTCCAGGACATAGAGATATCGTTGGAAATTGCATTGCTGATGAGCTGGCCAGGCACATGTTTCAGGACATACTAGGTATTCCGATTGTCTCAGTTTTATTTCATTTTTTCACTCTGCTGGAAATTTATGGGCAAGAAGGGGACTGACTTAATTCTGTTTTTAACCGGGCGTCCATCCATCGCACAATAGCGACTCTTATGAGCCACTGTCGTTTTAGTGGGCATGCCGAAAGATTTGGCATTCCGTCAAATGGTTTCAGCACATGCTGTTGGTCTGAGGAGGAGGCAAAGACTTTCCTTCACTTCATATGTAGTGCACTGCCCTTCTCGTAAGAAGACGGAGGTTTTTGAACTCTCATTTTCTAATACTTTTAACCGAGCTCTCTAACATAGAGATTGCTGCAATAGTAGAATTCATTTTGGACTCGGATTGGTTTCCTCTAAGGAATGAATTTATTGTGTTGTCATTATGGGCCACCTTACCTAACCTAAACATGGCACCTGCCTTATATTTAGAAAGCTTTAGAAAGATCAATTTTGTAATTTTGTTGTAAATTTGTAAATACCAGCTGCCGAAAGATTTTGTGGAATAATTGTTAACCTAAGTTTTAATGTTTTAAGTTTTTTTTTTAAGTTTTAAAGAAACATTAACAAGTTAAACAATAGTTATGGTCATTTGCCAGTTGCTTTATGGTTATCTTAAGTTTGTTGGTGTCACAATGTGATTGGAAACGTGTAACCCAAAAGGCATAATGCGGATCTATTGTGATTGGTTTCCAGCTAAAGAGCTTAACAATACATAGATAATAAATTTAATTATATTGGATAGGATTAAATTGGATTTTACATTTTACAATTTACGCTCCATTGATCAGAATCAATTGTAATCGTGGATCAGGTGTTTAAATTTCTTCAAATTTTTTTGTATTAGAATTAAAAATTTTATTTTTTCATTTTTCGAAAGCAACAACAGACAATGAATGCAATACGAACATAAATTGGTTGACTAAATAATAATAATTATGCCCAGGTCATTGTTTATCTAATGTTTTCATTACGTTTATTGTTTACAATAAATAACCCAGTTTTATTGTTTATTTTTACTGTTTATTTAATGGATATTTAAATAATTTCGAAATGTTTGTTATAAATTAAATTTAATATATACACACATATGTATGTATGTATATTATGTATGTACATATGTATGTGTGTTTGCTGTTGAAATTATTTTTTTTTTTCATTTAAAATCATTAACATACAATATACATATTTTTGTTGTTGTAGCATATAATGTACAAACATATGTATGTACGTATGTATGTTATGGTATGCATATCATGTTACTAATAATTTAATTTAATTTTTTTTTTAAATATTTTGCCATTTAGTTTTTAAATAAATTGAACTCAATATGTTAACATTTATAAAAAGATTAATTAAAATATTAAATTAAGATACAACTTACTTAATGAATGTCTGTTATTTGTTGTATTTATATATATCAGTTTAGTTTGTTTTTGTATTTTTGTTTATTTTTTTTTTTTTTTTAATACACCCAACTCTTTTTTTACACGGTAGATACGTTCCTCAGAAATCCGTGTAAACAAAAATCGTGTAAAAAAAGAGGCGTTTCCTATAGTAAAATGGGGGATACGTTCCATGTCGTCTGAAAAAGAACTATATTTACTTCGAAAAACCGTATAAAAAATGTTGAAAACTAACTATAAAATTTCAGAAATGCGTACAAATTGTATGTTAATATGGCATTTTATTGAGCATTAAAACTTTTTTTTTTTTTTTTTTTTTTTCAAATCTTTTATTTGCAATCTATTCTAGAACATTAAGCAAATGAGATAATTATTTAAGAAATTCAGATAAGTTATTGGTTTCCAGTGAAATCAATAACATTATTTATACTTTAGTATATACATATATTATTTATATGTACTTACATACATATTTACAATTATAATTATAATTTACAGGCAAATAGGTATATATACATATATATTATATAGGGAAAATTATATTAATTATTAATTAATTAATTATTTAATTTAATTAATTTCATCTAAATGGGAGATCTAAAACGTGAAATCTTTTTAATCGTCTGATTGTTAAACTATTATCTAATAAAGAGATGGCCAACGGATTAACGTGATTGCTTAATCTTTGAAGATATCTGTTACTGAAATTGTTTATTTCTTCTTTAATAAAAGGAATATCCAAATCTCTATGTATTGCGCTGTTTGTAATGTACCATGGTGCTTTAACAATCATTCGTAGCGTTTTTGATTGAAATCTTTGTAGGATTTCAAGATTCGAGTTACTTGAAGTACCCCAAAGTTGTATGCCATAAGTCCATATGGGTTTCAAAATACATTTATAAAGAAGTACTTTATTCTCTAAACTTAACTCAGATTTTGGACCTAGCAACCAAAACATTTTCTTTACTTTCATGCTTAAAAGAGATCTTTTAGATTTTATGTGGATTTTCCACGTTAATCGCCTGTCTAAAAGCATGCCTAAATATTTAACGTGATTACTTTTCGGAATTTGTAAACCATTCATGACTATTGCTGGGCAATCATTTCGTCTTAGGCTGAAAGTAACATGGGTAGACTTTTGTTCATTTACTTTTATATTCCAATAATTTAACCAGGTCTGCAGTTTATCAATCTGATTTTGAATCAGACCTGATGCTTCTATTGCCGACGAACTTGTTGCTAAGAATGCAGTGTCATCAGCATAAGTGGCCACAGTAACATTATCCAAACAAGGCATATCTGAAGTATAAATGGTATATAACATCGGTCCTAGTACGCTTCCCTGTGGTATTCCTGCTTCGATTTTGCAATAACTTGAGGTTTCATTGTTGACCTTTACATAAAAGTGACGTTCGCTTAAAAAAGATTTCAAAACTAAATAGTAAGGTGCAGGTAAAATACTTTTAATTTTGTAAAGCAGACCACAGTGCCAGACTCTGTCAAATGCTTGCTGTATATCTAGAAATACGGCAGAACAATACTCTTTTCTTTCCAATGATCCCGAAATTTCATTTACTAATCGATGACACTGTTCTGGTGTACCGTGTTTATGTCGAAAGCCAAACTGGTGGTCAGGAATTATAGAGTTTTCTTCTAAAATAGGCAATAGTCTTTTCAGGAATAATCTTTCAAATAATTTGGCAAACGTTGATAGTAGGCTTATCGGTCTATACGATGTTACACAATTTTCAGGCTTATTTATTTTATGAATCATAATAATTTCAGCACATTTCCATTGAATAGGAAAATGTTGAAGCCTTAAAATAGAATTGAGTATTAAAGCCAGAAACACAATTCCTTTTCTTGGAAAATTTTTTAGTACAAAAGAATCAATTTTGTCATATCCCGGTGATTTTCTATTATTTAATTTAATAATTTCCTGACGAATTTCACCTGGAGAAAAGTGTTTCATGGGTAACTCCATTTGACATGCAACGTCTAAAAACGACATAATATGCGCATCATTTTGATTAAACTGAAAGGGCTTAAATGTATCTTCCAAATGTTTTGAAAAAGCTATAGCCTTATCTTTATCTGTTCGTTTCCAGTGGCCGTTTACATCTTTAATTGGAATATTTCTGTTAGTTGGACGTTTTAAGTATTTTGTTGCCCTCCAGAGATTATGTTCACGTTCAGTTGTATTTATTTGTAATTTATTGAGATAATTTCCAATCTCTTTGTTTTTGTACTCGGATAGACGTTCCTTTACAAGTTTGGTTGCTAAGTTGAGAATTGTTTTGTCTCTCGGATTGCGAGAATGTTGCCATATTCGTCGAAGCCTTCTTTTATTTCTTATTAGTTCTCTTATCTCTTGGGAAACGTATACACCGGATCCATAGGATGCATTTGATGTCGTAGATGGTTGTGAAAGATAGGCGGATTCGTGAACTAAATTAGTAAATGTTTCTACTGAATCCTCTAGTTCCTCTGAAGTTTTTATTGAAACATTTAAATTCAGATTTTTCTCTAGCCAATACCCAAAGAACTTCAAATCAGATTTAGGTGAAAGTAATTTAGTATTTTTATCAATAACTTTAACGACGGAATTAAGATTAATTATTAAAGCTGTATGATCTGAATCAAGGTCATCATTATTCACAATATCCAACAATGATCTTGAAATGCCATTAAATACAGCGAAATCCAAGAGATCTGGAATTTTATTGCAATCAGATGGCCAATATGTGGGTCTGCCTGCTGATAATGTGGAGAGATGATTTTTTAAAATACATTTATATAGTTCCCGACCTTTCGGATTCATTACTCTTGAGCCCCACCATGGGTGTTTAGAATTAAAATCTCCTGCTACTAAATAACTATTACTAAATTGACTAAATAAATTTTCAAAATCCTGACATTTAATATTATGCCTTGGTGGAATATAGATCGAGTATATAGAAATAATATTATTATTGTACTTTATTTTAACACCAGCTGCCTGAACGTATGGTTTTCTGATTTCTTCAGCTATTTCATATTTAATAGACCTCTTGATAAGTACAGCCGCTCCAGCGTGACATCTTTCATCAGGATGATTTGCAGTAATTAAGTCATACCCTCTTATTTTAAAATGAGATTTCGTATTCATGTGTGTTTCGGATAAAAGAAATATATCAATATATTGAGTTTTGAGAAAAAGTTCAATTTCATTATATTTTCGCGAAATACCATTGGCATTCCATACTGCTATTCGAAGGTTTATTTGCATAATTTGGTTATTAAGAGAGACAACATGCTCATGAGCTGGGAGAACATACTTTCAATGTTTTTTAAAGCACTAGTTTCAGTTTGATGGGTTTCATTATTTTGCTTAAGTACTTCGCTGTAAGTTAGATTTGCTGAATTTGTATTATTATTAGGATTATTATTTTGATAATTTATAGAATTAAAATTAGAGTGTGGAAATTGTCCTGAATTCGCAAGGTTACTAAACTGACGATTGTTTCGCTGAGTGTAATCGAACTTTTGCCTGAGAGATTTATATACTTGACATCCTTTATAATTAGCCGTGTGAGTTTGCAGGCAATGAACACATTTAGGTGGAGCATCTTTAGGTTTTTTGCATTCGATAGTTGAATGATCCATTCCGCATTTAACACAAGCAAATGGTTTTTTACAATATGATTTTGTATGACCATATTCTTGACAACGATGGCATTGTACGATATCATTTGATTTACGTTGAGGTTCAAATTTAACAACAGCATTGTTTATATATTTTATTTCATATATTTTGTTGTTTTCCGGGCAAGGATCCAAATCAACGAAAAACATAGGTAATGGTTGCTTCGTTATCTGGCTCTTAACGTTAAAAACGCTTCTAACTTGGTGACCAAGTGATAATAATTCAGCTTTAATACCTTCAGGTTGAGTTGTATGATGAAGACCTTTGAGTACTACTCTATAAGCACGTTCATTCTTAAGCTGATAAGTATGAAAACAAATTTTACTGCTATCTAAATATTTTATAATTTTTCTATAAGACTCCACTGTTTTAACTATAAGTTTAATTTGGCCATCTCTTAAGGATTTGTAACTAAAATCATTTTTAGGAATAACATTAGCAAAACACAATATCATTCTATTTATATTATCTACACATGGTATAAATACTGGCGGTGGCTTTGGGGTTCTTTCCTCTGATGTTTGCTTTTCGCCCTCTTCGTCTTGAGAATTATTTTTATCATCACTGTCAAGTATTGCAAATTTGTTGGTATTAGAAGTGCTGGGTTCATCATGTTTTGGCTTCTTATCAATGTTTGGTCTAATTGTTATTTTTTTACGTTTACTGCTATTCATCACTTGCCAGTCCATAACACTGTCTTCACTGCTATCACTACTATCAGAATTCATACTGCAGAATTGTAATTGTTAATAAATGTTTTGTTGAATATATTGTTGTTTTTAATTCTTTTTTTTGTGTTTTTCCTTTTAAAATCTTTTTGTCAATAGCTAAATCTCGTAGCACGACCGAACACGATTATATTTCTTAGGTGATGATTTTATTCGTTTTTTTATATCCACGAAATAATTAAAAATTTTAAAATTTTTATTGAAATTTTATAAAAATTTTCGTATCTTTTTTTTTTTATGCATTAAAACTTAAAATACATAATGTTAATTCGTGGACTGTATATGGGGGGTGAAAAGGACACTAAAAAAAGGAACCAAAAATTAGAAGGCTTCCAATGCACAACTACACCACAAAAACACCAAACACTTATCTTTTGCTGTTGCTTATTTGACGATCTGTTCCACTGTCTTTTTCTGTAATCTTCCACTTGTACCACAGCATTAGCAATATATTAAATAAATTTGTTTATTAATTTATATATGTAAGTTCACAGTTGTTTTTAAATGTTTGTTTTTTATTTATTTTAAATTGAAGGATTATACAAATTTAACTTTACTTTTCACAATAGTTTTATTAGATTATATTTTTTATATTTAACATTAAATTATCACAATTAAAATTATTGCACAAATATTAAACATCTTTAAAACAAATTGACAAATTAAAATGCATCCTTCTGGATGTTATAAAAACGAGATCAAAAAAGCAATTAATAAAAACAAAAATGTCAAAAAATATAAAAAAGCTTTAATCTCCACTGCAGCGCCCTCTGTTGCCAATTTGCTATCGTTTGAACAATCCTGTTTATGTCGCCAAGGATGGGCAGTTTGAAGTAGCAGACATAAACATACCGGCGCCCTTGCAGTACTGCAACCAAAAAAGATGTCCTCCGTCTAAAGACTAAAGAAAAGAAAAAATCAAAGAAAAAAACTTTCATATTAGTTTCATATATCACAACAATAGGAAACCAAAAACGACATCTTGCGGCAGTTCTAGCTCTGATCCGTCAGAACGAAAAAGTTTAGACGTATTCAGGAAAATTTCAAAAAAAAATTAGGTATTGAGTCTTATTGTTCCACGCCACTAAATCGGAACTAGAGCTTCCGACGAACTAGGTCTTCGGCTCTCACGACCATTGAACGAACTAGGTTCCCTGGTGAATTATTAGGACGAACGAGGTCCTATAATTTCCGTGTCTAGTGGGCGGGTGGTCCTCTTCGGTGCTTCAGTTTTCCAATATAGCCTTCCTAGGGACAGACGGACTAGGTCTATTGCCCTGTAAGTGGAAGGTTTAACTTCAGCGGCCCATATTCCTACACGTTCACCAGGTATGGTCGTGGCTCAATCAACCTTTCAATTTATCGCCTTCGACATCTCTTCCTAAAGATTGGCGGTAAGCTGTTCCAGCCCTGTCCAGGCTGTCTATCATTTATATTCAAAATTACATAGGATTCTCCGCTGAGTTCCCTCGTAACCATTATTATTTAAACGTAAATTACGTATACGACCTAAAACGCCATTCAGTTGTAGGCCCTACACCTTCTCTAATTGCTGCCGTTGGCAATCCTAATTTTCCTTCGCACTTTTCGAAATAAAAGTTGCTTCCGAACAGCCATCTCTCAGAGCCCATGCTCTTAATATTTGCCCTCGATGACAAATATCGTAGAAGAAACGGCCCATATGTGGCGGCAAAATTTGCACATCACTACCAAGCTTTGCTACACTACTGGAACTTGTCGCATCCAACACTCCAAGTTCCCGAGAGGATCGAAACACCTCCCGGTGCGGCAAAGTGTGATGTCGCAAATCGCAGATCGAACAATCGAAATTCCGCCTACATTCATTCAACCTGTGACCAACATCGAAACAGTCAATACACGGGTTGTTCTGTTCTACTACCAAAAATCTTTGCCCAAGGTTCAAACGCTCTCGAAACGAACGCTCAAACTTGCAGCTCCAAATCTGCTGCAAATAACTACTCAAACTGTAGTATGGTTTCAAGGGTTACAAAGATTGCCAAAAACAGTCCTACGAATCAACCTGAATAATAAGCTGTGCTTGTATAAACGAAAATTATACCTAGGCACCGACGGGCTTATTACAGGAAGATTCCCAGCTAATTAACAATAAAAGTAGGAACTAAAAGGAATTAACTATTCGAATATTAATTCCTTAAACGAAATGAAAATCCGATAAAAATATCAAAATGTTAAGTAAATAGTCAATGGCACCGCAACGAAATTCGAAAATGTTCGCGCCTCGATCGTAACTAATTTTGCGATACTCAACTAAAAAAAAAGAAACGAAATATTCTAAAATTAAGCAAAAGGTCAGCGCGATCAACTTAGCGTCCTACCGCAAACTTAACAAAAATAATAATGTTCAATAAGACGGACAAAACTAAGACGCACTTCACGAAATTAAACCAACAGGGCGAATTCCTGATGGCCAATAACCCGATACTTATTATCGATTCTTTCAACATCAAAAAAAAGAAAATAATGAGAAAATACAAAGATGAAATAGCAGTTCCGAACAACTACTTCACTTTGTATTGAAATATATACGTAAAAATATGTATATAGTATACAAAATCGCCAAATTATATCAAATATTAAAATATATTAAATTCAAAATTATTCCAAAAATAAATAAAGAATAAAAAATTGTACGGGAACTCGTAAATAAATTCTATTGTGTCATCCCACTTTACTTTATTATAGATCAACATCTCACTTTAAAATCTGTTCAAAATTCCAAATTTATCACTAATAAAAGTGAATAAATTTAGTCATGGGTGCCTCCTTCACGTATCCGGTGGATTTAAAGGATTGTTATAAAAGGTAATGTGCTTTGCTATTTAACCAGCGCACCATCACCAATTATAACCCAACTATTGACTTATAACTGATATCAAATTGGGTGGTTGGACTCGATCACCGATTGTGATCTTCACACCACAATTTGATATCCTAGTCACCTTTGACTTTGTTATAAGCCAAGACAAAATGGTATAACAGTGCATAAAAAGAACACTTTGGTTCTTGTATTCAATAAATTCACAAAGTGTGCCAATGCTATCGAAATTAGAACACATCACTTTGTGAATATATATGCACTGTTATAAATTTTATATAAAAGCAAAGTTTTGTTGTCTATTCTAACAGAACTTTTCTTCTATATAAAATTACCACCAAAAAATCAAAAAATATATAAAAATAAAGCAAAACAAAAACAACTTTACCTTATAATTTGAAGGTTACTATAAAAAATTGTTGTTTGGTGTCGCAAAAATCCAAAAAAGGTTCCAAAAATCCAAAATCGATGGGATGACAAAAAACCAGTTCCAAGATCCGGTTCGATTGGACCAAATGTTAATTCGTGGACTGTATATGGGGGGTGAAAAGGACACTAAAAAAAGGAACCAAAAATTAGAAGGCTTCCAATGCACAACTACACCACAAAAACACCAAACACTTATCTTTTGCTGTTGCTTATTTGACGATCTGTTCCACTGTCTTTTTCTGTAATCTTCCACTTGTACCACAGCATTAGCAATATATTAAATAAATTTGTTTATTAATTTATATATGTAAGTTCACAGTTGTTTTTAAATGTTTGTTTTTTATTTATTTTAAATTGAAGGATTATACAAATTTAACTTTACTTTTCACAATAGTTTTATTAGATTATATTTTTTATATTTAACATTAAATTATCACAATTAAAATTATTGCACAAATATTAAACATCTTTAAAACAAATTGACAAATTAAAACGCATCCTTCTGGATGTTATAAAAACGAGATCAAAAAAGCAATTAATAAAAACAAAAATGTCAAAAAATATAAAAAAGCTTTAATCTCCACTGCAGCGCCCTCTGTTGCCAATTTGCTATCGTTTGAACAATCCTGTTTATGTCGCCAAGGATGGGAAGTTTGAAGTAGCAGACATAAACACATAATTCATACAGGTGAAAAATTGGTAGAGCAAGCAAAAAACAAAAGAAATCTGTTAATCCAGAATTAAGAACAGAAAAATTAGAATAGAAATAAAGAAAAAATATTTACATAGCTACATAATTATTCGTCGCTGCTTGATAACAAGCGCAATTGTTTGCGACGAACTGGACTAAAGTCGGTATCATCACTGGAGATATCCATCAAATAATCAAATGGTGACTTTCGCCGGACTACTTTCCGAAAGGTCTTGCGCCGTCGACTTTTTTTTATTAAAAAATCTTTTATAGAATGTTGAATTTTTGGTTTTTTAAGTTCTTTATATAAAAGACAGTTTTTTTGAAACCGTACTAGATTAAAAAATTTTTTTTCTTCAAATCCGTGTAAAAAGAAACCGTGTAAAAAAAGAGTTGGGTGTATTTATAATTTAAATAAGAAACATTATAATTAATTGAAAACTATAGACAGTTAGTGTTTTGTATTTTAATTCATATCTTAAATGTTTTAATTAAAAGCCCCTTTATAATGGTAGTGGTGATAGTGGTGGTTGTTTGCTAAACACGTCAAATGTAAATATTTATTAAAAAAAAATTAAATATTGAACAGAGATTTAAATTTAATCAAAAGAAAAATAATATTTTTGTTTTTCTCTCTTTAACACTATTCCTATTTAACACTATTCCTATCACGATTTTGTGTATACCTATTTCGACCAAAAGGTGTCTTTTGACACCTATGCGTTTGGATGCAAATAATTATGAAAATAATTATTAAAACATGTCCTATTCCTATTCCTATTGTTCCCAAAAAACAATCGAATATAAAAATTATAACGGAGAATTCAGTGTACCGAAAAATTTTTGGCATTTTCGAAAACTTGCTGAACAGAATTTCACAGAATTTCCATGGCACGGCATTTCGCAAAATTTCCAATTGCACGGAATTTCCATGGATTGGTATAATAATACGAAGAGGAAAAATCCAAAAACAAATTATAGTTCACTCCAAATGTATGTCAGTGTAGTTTCTTTATATTTTTTATATCTTGCTGTAAGAAAAATCGTAAAGGTGTCAAAAGACACCTCATGGCCAGCCGAGGCAGCAATTTGAATGAAATTATTTTCCATTATTAACCGGAAGGATTGTACTTTCAAATAAAAAAAAGAAATTTGAGAAAATATTCAGTTCACGGTAGAAATAGGTATATCATGTACGCATATATTGATCCAGGATGAGTTGGAGGAAAATGATAACGCTAAATAAATTTAACAATTATTATACGAATTGTCAAAACATTAACTGAGAAAAAAAATTATTAAACTTTGAAATAAATTTCAAGTTAAAATTTTTTAAAGGTGTCTTTGGACACCTTTGGTAGAAATAGTGTTAATATTAATCAACTCTAACAGATATTTCTTGATAAAGTGTACAGATCGTTAAATCATTTCTAATATTAAAAACGTTAATACAATATCCATATATGTGCATAATATTATAATAATCATTATAATAATTATATTCATATCTCTGTATCTACATATATATTGAGATTGTAAATTATAATTATCTAAACACCCCCTTCAGCTAAAATCTAAACTTTGATTCATAGCCAATTTCCTTTGTTTGCTGATATTATCATATCAAACGAATGTGAGTTTAATTTAAACATTCTTGCATAACATTTAACACCATACTTCGTATTTCATACAATAAAGTGGATTGAATTCGCCCTTTTAAACCCTTTTGCTGTAGGAGATTACTACAGATTTCGTTTCAAAAGAACACGATTGGGGGAAACATTAAAGACATACATACAAACATGTACGACTTATTCACACTTCACAAATAATTAGAGAAGCAACAAACAGCAAAAGGACTCAACTTAAATTCCCTTACGAACTCTATTTATTGCAGTTCTTCATATCATTATAAGCCTCCTGTTGACAGTTCTTTTAATATAGCATTACTCCCGACAGTTTGTCGTCTTCTAGGCATGCGATCATCAGGATTACAATCTAGCTTTTCAGCCCAATTACTCTAGTAGTTAGTGTTTTGGCTTATTAAACGGAAGTCCGTGGTTCAACCCCTGGCTTAGGCATCTCGTACAAAGCGAAATATGGAATAAAAATTGCCAATGAAAAGTTTCTCAAAAATATGTCGTTCGGTGTCGATAAAATGAAGACTCACAAAATAAGTGGTGTACTATGCTAGGTCGTAATAATGACTGAAAAGTTATTATGACCAATTATATATGTATATATGGCAGTTTTTGGCCTTCTAGGCTTACGCTTGCTTTGAGGATTGTAGTTTAATATTGTTTTTGTGATGACATTTCATGTTTTAATTACGTTAAGCTATTTTCTTCCTAATCGCAATTTCTTATGCTCGTAATTATATGGCAATGTTTGACAGTCCAAACAATGGATTTGAAAAGTTTTTATGGCAATTACTTTGCTCCTAACACTTTCTCCAGAAGACTGTTGAGGGTGGCAACCGAAAAAATATTTTTTTTTTTTTGAAAAATATCAGAGCTCGATCTTTTCGTAAATCCACACTATTAACCAGACTGTTGCTTTTACAGGACAAATTTTATTAAATTCCACGTTTTATATCCATAAAGTTGAAGAGATTTTATGCAATTTCTATGATCACACCATTAGACGATTGTGGGCAACTGGGTATTACTCGAGCATTACATGAGGTAGGGATCGCATTATTAATTATATAGGAGTGATCTTGCCTGAAGTCGCCGTGGTCTAGTAGGTAGTGTGTTGGCTTATTAGACGTGAGGCCACGGTTCAAACCCAGATCAGGGTCAGATATCTCCAACAAAACGAAATATGAAACAAATATTTCATCGGCAACTTTCTCTTAGCAGATTTCTGGCAAAAACTGTGAGAGTAAAAATAAAATTGCCATCAAAAGTTTCTCAAAAATCTGTCATTCGGAGTCCACTTTAAACTGTAGGTCCCGCCACTCATGTATAAAAGTAACACAGACAACATGAGGGCTGTGAGAATCTAGGTCGTAATCCTAACTTAAGGGCTGTAATGACCAATTATCAGTGGTGTTGTGCTAATTTTTTTTTTTTTTACCGGAACGCGTATATATAATTATATAGACAGGGCCGATCCTGGGTAGGCGGCCACTCTGAGCGGTCTCATGTCCCAAATTTAACGACGGGGGTGATTTTCCATGATAATCCTGGCGGCGGCGTTTTTTTTTTAGGTCTCATGTCCCAAATTTGACGACGGGGGGAGGGAGGGAGGGTTCGGGTTCACGTATTTGTTTCGGTTCGGGTCGAGTTCCGGTTCAGCAGAAAAAAACGTTCCGGACTCCGGTTCACGGTTCGGAAAAACAAGCCGGTTCGATCCGGTTTTTGTTCCGGTTCGGGTTCGGTTCAAACCCTTGTTTATAAAAATACATATAAAAATTCGTCAAAAATTAGAAAAAAAATCAGCAATTCTTTTTAATTTTTTTTTTTCAAAACGTCAGCCAATTCTCGTTATCAGAAATCATCTTTAGTTCCGGAACGCATTCCTGTCCAAAAAGGAAGTACCGGAACGACGTTCCCGAGCGTTCCGGCTCGACAACACCACTGCCAATTATGTATGTATGTATGTATGTGATCATGTCTATGAATTTGAGAAGATGACATGTATTTTGGATTGGATTTATCAAGGATATCTTAATTTCGTTGTTATTCTTTCAAACATGAAAAAAAAGCAATTCTATTCAATGCATCATTAAACATGATCACTTCTTATTGATCATTATCAAAAATATTTTATAAATATGAACGGCTGTTAAATCCAATATTATTAAAATAGAAAAAAAAACCAAAAACTATGTGATTATTACCCTACATTTGCGATAAACAAATTAGTTGGTTGACTGAATCGGATAATCATAGTGTTTTCAAGCTAAGAAACATCAGAAATATTATAGAAAATATTTACAAAATAAATACAAATACGATAAACGATAAACGATATCCATAATGATTGAACATGTAAATTGTGTGTAAGTATAGTTATTTATTAACCACACACTAAAGAAATACGAGGTCAATGTCGTCCGTTTAATATTGACATTAAGAAAAAGAGAAAATCAATTTAATTGGAACCGACAAAATAATTCTCATAAGCCACCATCAACAGCACCACCGCAACCATCACCATCACCATCAGCAGTACCAACCAGCATATGATTTAAAATTTTTATGAATTTCAAGTGTGTTACACTCTATTAAGAATATTGAATGGATTTGCTGTTCCAAAGCAGGGTACACAAGTCATTAACACCCGTTTAAAATAGTTACAAATGTCTGTTACTGGTTACTGGTTTTAATAAAACTAAAAAAAAAAAAAACGAAATAAAAGCGAACCCCTGGCGATTCTATCAATTTGAAAGTGGGTTTGCTTGCAAATGGAAATAAATTTCATTAAAATTGCCATAAATCAGGAACACCGGCAAATAAATTTAAATCGCACTGACATTATAATTACACCATTGAGAGATATTTCATTTCGATTTATTTCATTTCATTTATATTTCGACTATATTTCGTAATTGAGTTACTTACTATATTTACGCTCATAATTATTTATTTTTTTTTTAATTTGTTTTTTTTTTTTTTTTTTCTTCTTAGCACTTATTGCATAATATTTAATAGAAACTAAAATGAATTATTTTGAGATTCTTTGATTTTGATTAGAAAAAACAATTTCAGGGGCGTAGAATAACAATCACAATAAATCTACTTTATAGTCTTATGCAATTACAGTAAAACGATAGAATTTCCAAATGCCAATGGCAGTGTCGAAGCTTTGACATAAAACCGATCACATATTGATAACACGACAAGCAGATTTTCAATCTCCTTCTTTGAGACCATAAAAAATATCAGAAAAATCGTGAAAACATATCTAATGGTCTTGGTGGGTAGATTTTAAACTAAATCCAGTTGAGTAAATCCAAGTCACATGTACATAGATCAACTATAAACTAGTCTCCTTGCTGACTTGTGGGCATAGGACCATGACAACTTATCGATCTGACGAAATTATGGTATAAGATGTGTTAAAAAGCTGGCTATATAGAGAAAACAGTATATACATGGGCCATAATCAGATTCTAATGCTGAAAAACGAAGTAGAATATATCGCTCCTTTATTGCAACATATCTCAAAAAATTAAAAATTTGTAGTTACTTAAGCAAAACTGCTCTTTTAGACCTTCTGTACATGTTGAAAAAAAAATCAGTTTTATATCCCAAGCTGAACCGAAGTTATAGCAAAAAGTGTTTGCGGCAATTAGATCATAGGACTTATGTCTTGAAAACTTAAATCGCATTTTGCCAAGTTCAAGTTTTTTTGAGATATGACTATGTTGCAATAAAGAAGCGATATGTTACCGACAGATATCGGTAAGAACTTTGAAAACCAAAAATTGAACGCTAGAATGATATGAAATATTTGCCTTATTAAGAGCTATTAATTCCTTTCTAGTAGTCTAGTAGATAGTGTGTTGGCTTATTAGACGTAAGGCCACGGTTCCAACCCTAGGTCAGACAACTCCAAAAAAAAAAACTAAATATGATAAAAAATATTTCTTCGGCGACTTTCTCTCAACAGATTTCTGGCAAAAACTCTGGAGAGTAAATAAAATTGCCATGAAAAGTTTCTCAAAAATCTGTTGTTCGGAATCGACTTTAAACTGTAGGACCCACCACTTATGTATAAAATTAACACACACAACATAAGTGGTGTGAGAAGTTAGGTCGTAATACTAACTGAAGGGTTGTAATGACCAATTATGTATATCCTGTATAATATGGAATGTTTGCCACATATCTGTATAAGGTCTGTTCAAAAAATAAAGCTGAATGGTGTTAAAGTTTTTTTTTTTTAATCATCAAAGATCTTCTTTTTGTTATAGCCGTGAGCTCTTTCAGCTATGCAATCGTTCGCTGGATAAAAGTTCTAAAATTTATTGTAATTTGCAGACGATTGTAATCAGTGTGGCACAGGTTAATATATTTGGTACTTCTTAATATTTAACATATAATTCGGATATGCGAGTGAGCAGTTATACTAACACTTCCATTGCTGGTGATACTACTTTTTCTGTGAGCACGCATGAGAACCTCCACGAAGCATCTCAACACCTGCAAAAACAAAATTTTCAACTAAAAAAAGACGGGGAATAGACAACAAACGTTCAATTGGCAGAAGTTGTAGTGTGTTGGCTTATTAGACGTAAGGCCACGGTTCAAACCCTAGGTCAGACAACTCGAAAAAAACGAAATATGATAAAAAATATTTCTTCGGCGACTTCCTCTCAGCAGATTTCTGGCAAAAACTCTGGAGAGTAAATAAAATTGCCATGAAAAGTTTCTCAAGAATCTGTTGTTCGGAATCAACTTTAAACTGTAGGTACCGCCATACATAAGTGAGAAACTAGGTTGTAATCCTGACTGAAGGGTTGTAATGTATGTTTGTATGTTCAATTGACATTCACGTTACCAAGAGGAACACGTCTCCCGTGTGAATAAACAATTAAATAGTGACTTAATGCTCCTGCATAAAATAAATTTAAACATTTTGGTTAATCGGTGGAAACGCATGCTTGAAATTTTACTCGAAACTTCTAATGTACAATTCACTAATAATGCTATTATGGGGATCTGTTTTTGTTTCTCATTTAGAAAAAAATCAAGAAGGACAAGCGTAATATTAAAGATGCATAGTGTTGAACGTTTAAAACTCCAACATACCCAAGTATCACTTTCCTCTCAAAGAGACAAGATTTGTTGCCTGCTGTTGACCCGCAGTAAATTATTTTTATTTTTTAATTAAGTTTCGTACAATTATTTTTTTTTTATTTTATTATTATTGTTTCTAGACGTCTATGGCCTGCTGTTAACAGTAAGAGAACAGATTGGCTGCTGGGCTTGGTTAAGTCCAGCTTAAGGTTGGTTGTCGGTTTTATCACGGGGCACTGCGAGATTAGGTCGCTGACGGGGATCTGGAACAGATCCCAGCCGGACTATTGCAGGGTATGTTGCGATGAGGAGGAGTTAGAGACTATCGAACACCTCCTCTGTAACTGCCCAGCCCTTGGTAGGTTGAGGTTGAGGACCCTTGGCAGGGCCTTCTTTGAGAGCTTGAGTTCTGTGTCGAGAGCCGACATCAAGGCTCTCCACAGATTCATTAGCAGCTTGGGCTGGTTGAGAGGTGCTAGGGCTTCATAAGTGTAGTCGCGCTCTCACCCCTTTTCTTTTTGTTTGTGTCTATTTCTTTCTCTGTGATTCCAATCCCCCCCCTTACCTACACGCCCTCCTTTCATCCTACTCCCTCTATTTCCTTCCCTCTCTAAGGACGTTGTACAATGGGTCAATTTCGACCTCCGAGTACTGTACTTGTCTTAACTGACAAGTACACGTCCTCTAAACTAACCTAACCTTTGTACAATTATTGGTCAATATAATGTGGGATTAAAAATTCAATGCCGATGCCATCACAAGATTTATGAACAGAAGTAATCTAATCTCATTTCAATTTCGTATATCTTAAGCCTTCCTTTTTAAAATATGCGTGACGCTCCTTGTGCACACTCGTGACCAACAAACAAAATTTTAATTAATCGCTTAAAAAATAAATTAATTTTCAAATATTTATGCTCACGTTTTCATTTCATTACATGGCAACCGCATAAATTAATTATTTTCAGCAATTTTTTCTTGTCACTCAACATTATTTAAAATATCCAAATCCAATTGATTTTATTTATTTTCTTTTTAATTTCAGTCTTAAATTAACGCCGCACCTCTACCACCAATATGGGTACCATTGCCAAATTATCCATTGTCAAAGGCCAACAATTGGAACTTGTGCCCCGGCCGTTGCACAGAATCTATGAAGAGAATCTTCCACATCATTCGCATAAAACGGCCTTAATTTACAATACCGATCATAGCAACCAGGATGTGCCACCCAGACAAACGAGCTATTTGCACATGAATCAACGAGCCAATCAATGCGCCCGTCTGCTGGTACGCGAGGCTACCCAACATTTTGTACAACCCAACACTGATGGTGATTATATTGTGGCTGTTTGTATGCAGCCATCAGATGCTTTGGTCACTACACTGATGGCCATTTGGAAAGCGGGTGCTTCGTATCTACCCATCGATCCTACATTCCCTTGTAATCGCATTCAACATATTCTGAAAGAATCATGCCCCATTATGGTGGTACATGACGATGATGTTGATAAGGCACGTTTCGGTGCTGTACCCTGCTTGGCTATGTCTGAGTTAAGTTTGAACTCTGCTCACATGGGTGATGAGAATTTAAGGGCTGAAGAAATGTTGGGAAATGGCGATAATGATTTGGCCATTGTTTTATATACTTCCGGCAGTACTGGTATTCCAAAAGGTGTTCGTTTGCCTCATCATGTCATTTTAAATCGTTTGCAATGGCAGTGGAGAACCTTTCCCTATGCCGTTAATGAAACGGTGGGTGTGTTTAAAACCGCCTTAACGTTTGTCGACTCGGTGGCTGAACTATGGGGACCTCTTTTGTGTGGTGAGTATTTGAAATTCAATCCGCTGCGTTACAATGACGGGTTAGACTAATCGTCATGAATTTTTCATCCATATCTACTAACCGATGAGTGGTATTCCTCATAAAAATAACGAATAGAAATTTTTCATCGTCGCCGTGGTCTAGTAGGTAGTGTGATGGCTTACTAGACGTAAAAGCCAGGGTTCGAGTCCCAGGCCAGACATCAAAAAATAAAAAAAATACAAAAAGTATTTTTTCGGCGATTTCTTCTCAGTTTCTCAAAAAAATCTGTCGTTCGGAGTCGACTTTAAACTGTAGGTCCCGCCACTTATGTATAAAATTAACACACACAACTTAAGTGGTGTGAGAAACTGCGGGCTTCTTGGGGACGATTGCCTGTAGACTGTCTAATGGTGAAGGTATAGCACTGGCCATTTTATAGTCACCTAGCAGCAACTCGTTTCCTTGCAGTTCGCATCTTCCCCCTTTCCACCTTTCCTAAAAACCTGCACAATGCACTGCTTGAGTAGGGGCCATCCCCTGAGTGCTGGTTTCATAAAAAAAAATAAAAAAAAATGACGAATACAGCCCGTTACTGTATTTATTTTCATAACGTTTTTCAGCACAAAAATGTTAAAAACTCATGACGAGTGAGTCTAACCCGTCAATTTTTTAAAATCATGAACGAATACGACTGGTCCATATAACTTGTTGCGTAAAGGGTTGGGTGGAACTTTATTAGAACATCTTTCCAAATTAAATTAACTTAATAGCCTTGTATGCCTTTAAAAAATGTCAAACAAAAATTATTTCATCCTGTTTTCCCAGGTCTTGCTATTCTGGTAGTTCCGAAAGTCATTACCAAAGATCCTGAGCGTTTGGTTGAAGTCCTTGAGAAATATAAGATACGTCGTTTGGTTTTGGTGCCCACTTTATTGCGTTCCCTCTTGATGTACCTCAAACTAGAAGCCGGCAATAATGGAGACACTAAACTCTTGCACAATCTGCATATATGGGTATGCTCGGGCGAACCTTTGCCTGTGGCCTTGGCTATGCATTTCTATGATTACTTTGAGGAGGGCACCCATACCCTATACAATTTCTATGGTTCCACAGAGGTAATGGGTGATGTAACCTTCTTCACCTGTGAAAGCAAAAAGCAATTGCAAGATTTTGATCGTGTACCTATCGGCGTACCGGTAAGCAATACGGTTTTATATCTTTTGGATTCGGATTATAGACCCGTTAAGAATGGCGAAATTGGTGAAATCTTTGTATCGGGCTGTAACTTAGCCAATGGCTATGTGAATGGCCGTGATCCGGAGAAATTCTTGGAGAATCCTTTAGCTGTGGAACTAAGTAAGTTTGGAATTAAAAAGAAAAAATAAATTTTAGGGTAATTTTCTTTTTTTTTTTTTTTGTTCAGGATACTCTCGTATTTATCGCACCGGGGATTATGGTTCTTTGTATGAAGGTTTTGTTATGTATGAGGGTCGTACCGACTCCCAAATCAAAATACGTGGTCATCGTGTTGATCTGTCAGAGGTAGAAAAGAATGTCAACGAGTTGTCTCAAGTTGAAAAGGCTGTAGTGTTGTGTTACCATGCCGGTTTAGTGGATCAAGCCTTATTGGCTTTTGTTAAACTGCGCGATGATGCTCCATTGATAACAGAATTACAATTAGAAGCGAAACTGAAAGATAAACTGGCCGATTATATGATACCACAGGTGGTGTTAATTGACCAAGTACCTTTACTTGTCAATGGCAAAGTTGATCGCCAGTCTCTATTGAAACTCTACGAGACAGCCAACAACAATGAGGGAGATTCCAGTATTGTATTGGACTTTGACTACTCGCAAGTACCTGATGAACTAAGAGAGGTGGCTGTAGATCTTTTCGAAACAGTTGGCAGTGTTATAGGCCGCTCAACCAGAACCACTTTGGCTTTGCATAGCAATTTCTATGAACTGGGCGGCAATTCCTTGAACTCTATTTACACTGTAACTCTATTAAGGGAAAAGGGTTACAGTATTGGCATATCGCAATTCATAGCTGCCAGAAACTTGGGCGAAATATTACACAGCATTACCAAAGATCGTGAAATAAATATGGTGGAAGATACCGAACTATGGATGAGTGCTTGTCCCCATTTGGATTTGGAAGCCATACCCTTACAATACTCACACAAACAGGATGTCATAGAGTAAGTAATACAGATTTAAATGGGTCCATTCAATTTTCTTTGAATGAGTTTCTATTTTTAGCATAATTGTAGACAGTTTTTATGGTAAAGCCGATTTGGAACAATGGTTAAAACCGGATATCTTGCGCACAGATTATAGTGATATTATTACGGTATGTTGAATAAATTGTATAAGGAGTAGTAAAAAGAAATCCAATATTTTTGCATAATATTGAAAGCTTTATTGAGCCTCAATTATATCAAACAGAAAAACCTTGGACTTGTTTGATAATTTTCTTAAAAACATTCTCTCTGTGCTGTACTCCGATCGAAAAATAATGGATTTCTTTTAACTAAACCTAATACGATGTAATTTTTCTCGTTTCGTTTTTGAACTTTTTCTTTTGCAGGATATTTGGAATGATTTGGTGGAAAAGGATTTAAGTTTCGTGGTCTATGACAAGAACACAAATCGAGTTATAAGCACTGCATTGAATTTCGATGCCCGTAATGAACCCGAAGTGGAGGTCAAATCAAAATTGATCATAGTTTTTGAATTCTTGGAATTTGTGGAGGGACCCATCAGGTAAAATAATTTTAAAACCACAACAATACACTGTATAACATTAATTATTCATTTCAATAATTATTTTAGAGATAATTATTTGCCAAAGGGGTTAAATAAAATCTTGCACTCGTTTATGATGGGCACACATGCTGATTTGAATCCTCAAGAAAATATTGCCTGCATGCATTTCATGGAGCATGAGGTCTTAAGATTGGCCAAGGCCAAACAATTTGCTGGTATTTTAACCACTAATACCAGTCCTTTGACACAAGTAAGTTAAGCTTTAAATAATTGCTGTACAAGAGTTTTAAAACGTGTATTTTTTTTTTAAATCTTTGTAGCAATTGGGCAATGATGTTTACAACTACAAAACCCTCTTAGACTATCAAGTCAACGAGTATGTTTATAACGATGGCACCCGCCCCTTTGCCAAGGCTCCCGATTCACAACGAGCCATTGTCCATTGGAAAGAGGTTACACCTTAAAAACTCAATTTTCAATTATTATAAGTTATTAAAACATTGAAAAAAGAATATTATAAATAATTATTATGTATGTATTTAATAATATTTGTTCAGTATTTAATTAGAAATTTATGAAAAGAATTTCTTAAAAAAAGTGTAAAACTTTATCTTTGGAATCTCAATATGAATGTTATACTATGTACTCTATCGAGTAATACAGATTTTTAGTATTTTAACTTATATTGTAATAAGTGTACCTGTGTGTAAACTGTTGGCTTAAAATCGTTCTCATCATTTATTTCAATTTATTCATAACTCTACACATACTCTTCATTTCCTTTTATGAATACAAAAATTTTTAATTTTTTTCCTGTTAATTTTATTTTATTTTTTTTTTTTTTTTTGTAATGTCATCATTGGCATTCATTTTGATGTTGTTTAGTTTTTAAGTGTAATATGATGATGCCCCCCTTTTGTCGTTTCTTAGTATTTTAAGTATAATTTTAGTTCAATATACAATATAAATAAATATATATTTGCAAATAAATTTTAAATAAATAAATATCGAAGTAAATCAATTAAATACCGACAAATTTATGGTATAACAATGGAAATGCGGTAAGAACAATTAATAAAATGAACTTTCTTTTAACAACTACTAGTAGATTTCGCTGAATTATTCGCAAGAAATTCGTAACTATGCCTGACATATTCTCAACCTACAGAAGCCTTCTTTAATCTGTACAGCGTTTTATATCGCGTCAGTATAATAACTCGGAATATTATCACTCAATAGCAACAGCATATTTGGCTATAAATCTGCGTGAATCAGTGCTCACTTGCGCATTACGGCCTGTTATACTACACGTTGTGCTACCACATGAAACGATATCAGAGGCTAGAAATACCTGATTAACCGGTCTTGACAATCAGCATCATTACTTTGCATAAAAAAACATGACTTCCTGCGCATCAAGCAGAAAACTAATCTAAAATTGCAATGAATTTAATGACTAATTCGATATCTAGTTAATGTAAATATTGTGAATTGCGAAGCTTGTGATATTCCTGACATAAGAATATAATCTTCGCCGTAAACAGTATTTTTCTGTTATCGAAAAAGGCATTGGAGTTTTGGTTTTTTAAAACGATGCAATTTGTTCTTCCTAATATTTACACATCTCATAACTTTTTTTTATTTCATACTTTTCTCATGTGTTGTGATAACGACAATACCACGGAATATGCTCTAAAAAATAAGATAACTTATCGTAGCTTATGCAAAACACTCGTCTCGAAGTCTTTCCTGTCTGTTATGTCAGATAGAAATAAAGATTCCAATCTTATGTTAATAAATACTACTCCTCTGTCCTCTCTTCCCTTGCAACACAATGCACAAAATGACTAGAGACCATATCTTCCAAAGCAATGCCTGTTCTTTTAGGGAAATTTATGTTCTTTTCGTACCTTCAATAGATATAGATCCCATATAAAAAGGGAAATTATCGGAGTTTCTATATCTCGAATGTCAAACGAACAAATCTAAATCTACTTTGAAACTTCAATAAAGTCGGTTTTAATATAAGAATTTAGCGTGGAATATTTGCTCTAAAACGAAGACCAAACAAGCAGCAACGTCATCGAATCAAAAGATTTTATTATCATTTATTTAATAAAAGCAATCTATTTCCTCGTACCTATTACCAAAAATAGTATTTTTTCGAGAACATAAAAGCTCTGTTCATAATAGATCCATGAATTTATTTTATTGAGAACAAAAATGGATTACCTTTCATGACTAGAACTGAAAATAAAGAACACAATTAGCGAAAATGTTTTTTTTTAAATATTTGTTTAACATGTAAGCCAAATAATTATTATTATTATTTTTGTTTTGTTTTGTTTTCATTTTAATATTAATTTTAATTATTATATAATTATTGTTTGTGGTATTATTTAAAACTCTCACTGTTTTTTTTTTTTTTTTTTTTTTGTTTTATTATAATTTTTTAGCATTTGTTGGTAAATTGAATAAAATAATTTCATTACAAAATAAAAATGCTCTCTTTATATGTATTAGCTGATTTGATTCTTGATTTTTAAAAATTTTTTAAAATTATCTGTTGTTGTATGTATCATAATAATAGCAAACATGATTTTAGCAATTGGATGATAGATAATTAGAAATGAATGAAACAATATAAAAGTACAATACAATACAAAACAATAAAAAAAAAGAAACGTTGAGAGTTCATCACTATAGAAATTTAGGATAAAAAGAATAAAGACTAATACGATTTGGGCTAAAAACTAAAATGTGATACTATTTTTAAGGTAGGGATTAATAATTGGAGTTTTCCTTTTATTGTTGTTATTATTATTATTGTTATGAAACTGAAGATTGGTTGTCTGTCTTAGTATATATATATATTTATATTATATATAGATTTTTTCATTTGTTTTTGTTGTTGTTTTATTTAATTTTATATTTATATAAATCTAAGCACTACGAATAAACTACCAGGGTTTTATATTTATTATTTCTGATATTTTTTTTTTCTTTTGTTTTTGTTTTTCTTTTGTACAACTAAATTATTATTAATAAACGTTTTACATTATATTTATTATTATTATTATTATTGATTTTTTCTTTTTTTTTTTGCATTTTATTTTAGTATGATTCCTTTTTTTTTGTATTATTTTTAATTATAAAGAGAAGTTTTTAATTAATGGATTATAGAGTAAAAATGTAAAAGTTTCAAAAGAAGTTCTTAAAAAGTTATACTATTTAAATTGAAAATTGAAAGAAAAAAAAAATTATTGTATTTTCATATGTACCTAGTTTTAGTTTTAATTCAAAAAATATATTATTTTTCTTTTTATTTTTCTTGTTATCTTTTCTTTACGTTTGTATACATATATTTACTAAATTCTTTAGAAATTTAAATAAATTTTCTTCTTCTTCTTCTTCATCTGCATTCCATTAATTGGTAAAAAGGCAAAAATAATTGTATATTGTAAACGATGTAGTGCTTTGTGGGGGGGCGAGAGCGGTCTCTCTATATAAATGAACGAAGCTACAATAAATGATTACTTAGGTATGTAAATATATAATGAATGGATTAGAGGAAGAAATTCAAACAATAACATTAGAGAGGGCATTATAGTTTCAATAAATAAAACATAGTTGTTGTCGTTATTATCGTTGTTAAGCATATACAAACCAAATGTTTTTGTTTTTTGTTTTTTTTTTAATTTTTTCGAAGAAGAAATTTTAATAAATGTTGTTGTTATTATTTTGTGTTATGATTTCTAAGCAGCTAAACCGCATTTAATACAGCAAAATAAAGATGCATTGTCTTTGTAAAACTGTATAAGAGACGTTTTTTTATGTTTTTTTTTTTTTATGAAGTATTCTCTTTATGTTGAATTCTCTACGACAACTGCTGCTGTTTCTTCAATAGCAGCCTGTGTGTGGTATTGTAAAAAATAATTTTCATTTTTTTTTCCTCTTCCTCTTCTTCTAGTTTTTTTCTTTTTATAACGATGCGTTTAATGATTTTATGAATGAAATGTTAAGCGCTTTTACTAAGCTTTCCCTATGATGAGTGTATTTTATATTACAAAAATTTATATTTATATACTATATATATATATATGTATGTATATATTTGTATATATATTATATATATTATATATATTGTATTTATCCATCAGATCTTTCAGCTGTTATTGTTTATTATATTGTTATTGTGTTCATTTTTTAATAAGTTTTTTTGATGTCGATGGGCCCGTTGATGAAGCGGGCCTTATTCATTATATGACCACCGAATTTTGTGTCTGCATAACATTGCCGGTACTATTGCCGCTACCGCCACCACTACCGCCGCCACTATCACCAGAATTTTGATTACTTTGATCCAGACGTCTATAATTTTGGAATGTTTTCCACTCGCCAGTATTATAATCCAAACGTATATGAGACTCTATTAAACACAATGCTGTTTGACCATCTTCCTGTTGAACTTTTTCCTGTACAGATTAAAATATAGAAAATCAGAATTAAAACTTTTAAATTTTTTGAATTAAAAGGCAATTAAAAATAAAATCCTTATAGAGATCTTTGAAAAACTTTAAGTCAGCCTATGCATATTTCATTAATTCTCTCCCAAGCTATAAAGTGAAATAGTTTTTGAAAACGATAGACTATCTGGAAATCATTGTACACTTTGAGAATATTCAATTGTATTTCTCAATAGGACTTGAAAAGCTTAACTCAATCCAGGTTTATTTCTTGCTCGTCGCACAGGGGTTACGAAGAAATATCCGCTTATGTGATTAGAATAGAATTAAATATCAAAGTTGACCATATTTATTAGCAGTGTCTTAAAAACGATCTACTCAAGGTTATTGAATACTAAATAGCTTGTCATTTATTATATGTATTTACTATCTAAAGAAAGCGAGAACTTTGTACAGGAGAACAAGGGAGGAATCGAAACTCAAAACTGAATAGATTCGTTCTATCCTTGGATGTAGTGAAAAATATGGTTAAAGTACTTTTAGAGTTGGGATAAATTAATACAAAAATAATAAACTTGAAGTAAATCTATTGCCAGTAAAGAATATAAAAAGGCTGACACTACATAACATGACATTCCCTGAGAATATATATAATGACTTTATGTATGCAACGCCATCTTAGAAATTAACTTAACAAAACAGAAATCACTTACCTCCGATTCATACAACTTAATAACGATCACATTTTCTGAGTTTGGCCGAGGGTTTTCACGTAAGCCAGCCATAAAGCCCAAAATTAAAGCCTTATCAGGGCGTGATACTTTATTAGCTTTACGAAACATTTCATGGGCTTCATGAAAGTGTTCATTCTATAAATGAAAAATAGAAATAAGTGCACATTTAGATGAAAATGCGACGTTAAAGTATGAGAATACAAGAATCTCTTACCGATAATGATAAACCTTTGCGTTGAGGAGCAGCTTGATTTTGTTGCTGTTGCTGCTGTTGTTGTTGCTGTTGTTGGGGCACTTGTATAATATGCGTACGTTGTAAACCGCCTGTACTAGTTTGTTGGAGTTGAATTTGTTGGGTACCCGTTGTTGTCAAACCACCACTTGTAGTTATTAAACGTTGTTGCGTAGTTGCCGGTTTCTGCTGCAACACTATTTGTTGGGGACGCAACTGCGTCTGTTGTTGCATGGCTGGTTGCGTTATAATGGTACGTTGTATTTGAGTTTGTTGATTTTGTTGTTGTTGGACCGGCGTAGTCTGTACTTGTACCAGTTGCGGTTGCTGACCAGGTCTTTGTATTAAAGTCAGTCCACTTGGCAACGTTGTCAGACCGCTTTGGACATTTGTCATCACCGGTCGTATTATGGTTTGCTGAGAAGGCTGTTGTGTATTAACAAGAAAATTTAAATAATATTAAGCGAAACATTAAATAAAAGTTATACTCCCTCCCACTTACATTTGTTATAAGACTTGTTGTTGCCTGCGGTTGTTGCTGTACTATCAAATGCTGCTGTGGTGGTAAAATGGTGGTCAATTGTTTTGTTGTTTGTGTCCCCGGCTGCTGTTGCAAAGTAATAGTTTGAGTTTGTGGATGGTGTTGCATGGTTGTTGCACTTGTTGTTTTCACAAGCCCGGGCGGGCCAGCCGAAGTTGTCATAAGTGTTGTAGCACCTGTGCCAAGCGATTGCAGACCACTAACGTTACTAATTGGTATTTGTTGGTACATATCACCTCCAATATTACGCAAGATGACACCTTTCTGTGTCAAAATAATTGTTTTGTTCTTAACGTTGGCATTACCGGCCGACGCTGCTGATACTGTGTTGGCGTTGCTTGAACCGGATTGCATTAGAACTTGTGTTAGTTTCGGCTGTTGGGTGGCGGTATTATTGGAGACTAACGTATGTTGTTGCTGCTGCTGTTGTTGTTGTTGCAATTGTGCTTGTATATGCTGTTGTTGGGCAGCTTGTGAAGCAGGTTGTATGGTAACAGGTCTATTAGGCAGCTGAACATTTTGTATATTTAGGAGAGTTGGTTGAGTGGTGGTCGTTGATGCAGATGAGGCTATTAGTGGCGGTGGGTTACCACTGCTAACACTGATAGCCTGCTGCTGAGGCTGTTGGCGTATTACAACCGAGGAGCTGGGCGAAGTTTTCAATAAAATTTTTGTAGATGTTGGTGTTTGGGACGTCGAAGATGTTTGATATGAGGTTTGTTGTTGACGATTTGGTGTGAATGTGGTTAAAGTTGGGAGCGTTTGTTGTTGCTGCTGTTGGGTTAATATATATTGTGTAGTAGTGGTACTTGGCTGTTGCTGCTGCTGTATTATTTGTGATTGCTGCTGAATTTTTTGTTGATTGACAGCCTGTTGTTGTTGTTGTTGTTGCTGCTGCTGTTGTTGTTGAGCTCTCTTAGCAGGCTGTATTATAGTCTGCGATATGATGACGGGACCACTGTTAGTAGCATTCTTGAGCTGACTTAAAGGCATTGATTTTATGGCTTGAGCCGTTTGTGGCGTAGCATTTTGTGTAGAGGCTGTAGCAGACGCCAATTGTTTTTGTCTTAGTGCAGCCGTCTGTGAAGGTGTTGAAGCCAATATCACTGGTGTTGAACTGTTTATCAAAATTGGTTGCTGTTGTTGCGGCTGCTGTGGTGGTGGTTGAGTTACTTTACCCGTTTTCGTCGAGGTTATCTTAACTGAGATATTATTGGGCAAATTGGCCAATGGATTTGTTGATGTAGTGGCAGGACGTATGGGCTGTTGTTGGGTTATAATAGTACCGGGTTGAGTAGTAGTACGTCCCAAAGGTTTTATTTCTAATTTTTCCATTTTTATAGGCGTGGTAGAAGCATTCTGCTGCCGTACAGTTAAGGTCTGCTTTTGTTGCTGAGGCGATGTACGTATGATAACATGTTGGGTAGTTTGCTGTTGCTGCTGCTGTTGTTGAGATGTTGACGTCTGAATCTGATGCAAAGTAGGCAAAGCTTGCTGTTGAATTATAACCCTCTGCTGAGTTTTTTGCGGCAATTGTGTTTGTTGTTGTAACTGCTGTTGTTGTTGTTGCTGCTGTTGTTGTTGTTGTTGTTTTTGCTGTTGTTGTTGTATACGCTGACCCAATGTTTGAGTTTGTGTATGCTGTGTTAAAGTTGGCTGCTCTATTCTTTCAACTTTAATATTCGCGGGTACCAGTATCTCTTCACGTTCAATTTTGATTTCTTGTTTAATACGTTTATGGGTGTGATTCAAATTATTGTTGTTATTATTGATGGTATTAGTGTTCTGATGCTTGGTTTGTTGTTGCAGTTGTTGCTGCTGCTGTTGTGGTTGATTAGGGGTTTGCAAAGTAAGGGTAGCTTTCTCTGTAGGCTGTGTTGTCATTATGGTCTTAATCAGTGTCTGCGTATTGGGTTTAGTGTCTTCCGCTTGTGAGTTATTCACACTATCAAGTATGCCGGCAGGTGTATTTTGGGTATAACTCAACGAAGGTGGAGCATATTCAGGTGTTGGGGTGACTTTTTCTTCCACTTTAACTGCATTTGTGGACTGATCAATTTCCGGTTTAATTTCCTCTTTAATGTCAGAATTTTGACCCTCATCAGCACTGCTATTTTGACTTTGATTAAGATTCGTCTCAGTTTTGATTTCAAAACTATTATAAGTCGGGGTGGGTGTAGTTGGCGTATTTGCCTCTTTGCCACTTTGTGCAGTATTATTCGCTGTAGTGGGTGAAGTATTACCCGCAGCATTGGCTGCTGCAGCAGCTGCTGCCGCTGCTTTTTGCTCTTGCTTTCTGGCCTGTTCCGCCAACTGCTCTTCACGTTTACGTTTCTTAGCAGCCGCATAACCTAAAGGTTGTTCCGACAATTCGATCAACTTGATGCCACCATCTTTTCGCCCGGCTGGTGTACGACTCAAATTTGGTCGTTGTGCATTGTTCGCATTAATACTGGGACTACGAAAACCTGATGTAGGCACTCTGGATGGTATACCCTTAAGAGGAGTTGTATCTGTCATTTTACGTGGCATGCCACGCGATCTTAAGGGTATAGTTGGCGCTGAAGCCTTTTTCAGCGAAGATTGCGCATCAGCTGACTTATGTAGAAGTTCTGTACGCAATGTTGCACTTTTCGGTTTACGTTTTATGGTAAAATGCTTTACTGTATTGGGTTGTTGGCCAACCTGCAAAGGTAAAATAACAATTACAAAGAGGATACTTTTTAAGAAATAATATATGTATTGGATATTAGTGTGGAATATTGGCAAAAACTAACTATTTGCGAAATTTGTTAACAGGTAATAAACGTGAATGCATGTGTTTATTCTGCACTTCCCAAAGGAAGTGTGGGATATAAAATTAATTGAAGGATATAATGTTATTGTAGAGAAAGAAGTAAGCTTCTGCTGATAAGAAAAGAAAAGAACTTTTTATCAGGCTTGTGCTGTTTTCTTCAAACTATAAACCCAGCTGAAGCATTACTTCTGATTTAATTCTTCGTATTATTTCATAAAATTTTAAACTCTATTGCAATGCACTAGTCACAGAATCAGTGATAAGTTTATTGCCAGTCTGATTTTGTCCCTGTCAACAATACACTACTATTATCCAAATAGATTCCAAATAAATAAACATTAAAGAATATTGTTTATACAGTACTCAACTCACCACAGATACTAAAGCATTCTTATTGAGATATTGGCATTCCAAAGGCAACATGCCCAGATCACTGTGTTTTGACACAAGTTTTCGCAGATCGTTGACCATATCGGTGAATATGGGACGATTATCCTCATAATCCGAGATCTCTGTATTGAGCGAACTAGTCGCTGGAAATGTTTTCATACTTTCGGCCAACATGGAAACCCATAACTCTGAATCGAGACCTGCTACTTCGATGACTTCCTCTAATTCGGTTTTCCACTATAAAATGTAAACAATATCGACATTAGAACACTTTCAAAACACTTTGATATGGAAAATAAAAACAAAACACAACAACGCACCAACTCTCGCACACATATTCATACTC
The DNA here is from genome assembly GCA_927399465.1 of Sarcophaga caerulescens. Classification (NCBI taxonomy): domain Eukaryota; kingdom Metazoa; phylum Arthropoda; class Insecta; order Diptera; family Sarcophagidae; genus Sarcophaga; species Sarcophaga caerulescens. The sequence continues at coordinate 10,059,945 of OV656872.1, forward strand.
GGTGGTAATAAAATTTAAAATATAAAAAAAAGTAATAATAACAATAACAAGTTAGAAAATGTAGGTGGGTTATGGCAACAGATCCCCCTAAAGTACAAGTGGCGGGAAAAATACAACACTGAAAACACTCGTCAGCAAAAAGATCCAACAATAACAACTACAAAATGAAATCACTTCACTATTAGAAAAAAAATTTTACAACTTTATTTTCTCTTTCCAATTCCCGCTCTCTTACTTTTGTTTATTTAACACACTAATCGGTTTTTTAATTTATTTTCTTATTAAACTATAGATTTATTGTGCCACTTTATTTGTATTTGTATTTTTTTTTCATTTTGTTTCTTCTTAAAAAGAAAAACAAACAATAGATTTTTTTCTTTTCGTTTTTGTTGAAGTACTAAACATTTTTTATTTATATTTTTTTTACACCACACTTTTGTGTGCTTTTTTGTTTCTTTTTCATTTCTTATTTCACCAACACTTTTATGTTTTGTTGTTGTAATTGCATTGTGTATGGTGTTGGAACAAATTTAGTTAATGCCCGAGTGTATGTGTGTGAGTGCGTTGTTGAAATGGAAACTTGATTTTTTCACTATTTCACCAATAAGAGAAAAAATTTTTTTGTGTTACCTCTTCCACAAGGCGACGAGGAATATGGAAAAAACTTAATAATAATTTTAATTTCACTTGAGTCTGAAGATCGGGAAAGCATTCCTTTATGTTGCGCAACACTTCCTTGTTTAATTGGGAGCATATTGAACCACTTATCCACGAATCATTTGAAGTTCCGAGTTTATTATGCAGCCACAGTGATGTGTCGCTGTCTCGCGTCGTCATTTTTTCTTCCACTTTTTTGATATTATTCTTTTCACAGCGACTTAATTAATAGGATTTATGTAAAAAATGGCGTCTAACGTCACTTATATTAACTTTATAATTGTAATTATTTGTAGAAAAATTATGTTTTATTATTTTTTTCTTCTACTTTTTGTTCGTCGTCTCTCTTTGCATGACGTTTTTTTATTTTATTTTTTTTTTGGCAAAGATAAGAATACGACACTATTGAATTCAACACACACACTAAACACGGTTGTATAAAATTGTACTAAGTGAAGTTACAAACATCAAATAGACAGAAGAGGTATGTTTTCAATTTTTTTTTGTTGTTACTTTTTTCTTAATTTTTCTTTCCATTTTATTGACAATACGATACAGTGTTTTCAAAAAGTATTTTTAATTTAAAATAATATTTTTTTATTCTATTATTAGTAGTTGACAAAGTATTTTTATTTCTTATATGTATGTCTTTTAATTATCGTTTTAATTTAAAAATAAGTAATATTTTTTTAATTAATATATGTATATCCAATTCCAATTGTAGTAATGAAATGCTTTTTAGAAGTTAGTTGGTTACAAAAGTTTTCGTTCGTTAGTTCAAAAAAACCATAAACAAACGTTTTAATTAATTCGCACATTCTCTTATTGTTTAAGAAGAATTTGTGGTTTGTTGATGGTGGTAAGACGGGGAGGTTTTTTCCGATTGATCCTGTTTGTTTGTTTCGGTGCATTCATTAGGTGGGAAGGGGAGCTGGCTGGTTGTGGATGGTTAGTTGTGTGTGTGCTGTCACTTATTAACTACACATTTAATTAATGGTATTACTGACGGACGGCAGGACGACTGTTCGATCTAAACCTACAAATAATTTTTCTTTTGTTGAGGTAGCTTCTGGTTGTGGTGAATTTCTCCGGTGTGGTGGGTTTATCCGGCGTGGTTAATTTCTCCTATTACCCACTATACCATTACTCGAAAAATGAACGATATTATCGACTTGTCTGTATTGCCATTTTCACTGCATTACCGACGGCGACGTTTAATTATTTCTTTATTGTAAGTTTAACATCATCAGGTAAATGAATTAAAAACTATTAAATTTGATGAGTTTTTCGTTAATATTCAGTAAACTCACCGCCATTGTTACCAGCTCAACATTTTATTAACATTTCGGTATTGGTTAAACAGCCCTGTTTTATGCTGTTATTTATTATTTTCTACCATCTCTATTTAAATTAATAACAAGTGCTGGTATGGTTTGGATTTGCAAACTAAAATATTCCTTTTTTGAATTAAAATAAATATTTTGGATTAATTTTCTATAAAATGGAATTTGCTATAACGGATTCAAAAGCTACACCACCAAAAACCATTTCCAAATCGGCAAAATTTTTAATCTTTGCCACTGGCGGTGTGGGTGTCGGGCTGTCCGTTATTTGTTATTCATTTGTGGCCCCAGCTTTTCGCCGTATTTGTCTGCCCTATGTGCCCGCCACTACAGAACAGGTGAATAATGTTCTACAATTCCTGCCCCGTAATACTTCAAAACGTTTGCTGGATATTGGTTCGGGAGACGGACGAATAGTTCTGGGTTTGTTGTAATAAATTTTGTTACGGACTGTAGTGTTTATGTAATAAAGGGTGTATTTTTATTATTTTAGCAACCGCTAAACATGGCTTTCAATCAGATGGTGTGGAATTAAATCCTTGGCTTGTATGGTGGTCTCGCCTGGCGGCTCTTAAAGAAGGTGTGGGCGCAAAAACAAGGTTTTACCGCAAAGATTTATGGAAATTTGATTTGAAACCATACGACTATGTGGTTATATTCGGTGTGGAGCAGATGGTGAGTAAAAGTCAATGGCATTGAGTAAAGAAATGAATGGAAGAAGGGGAGTTTAAAAATTTTATGAAATTTAGAATAAATTTTAGTAAAAATAGTTAAAGTCGATATAAATATATCACAACCCGATATAAATATATCGCATATCATATTGAATAAGAAATAGAGAATAACAATAAAGATCTTTTAATTAGTTTAAATTATTTTTTCCGACGCAGTAACCGAATATCAAAAAAGTATAAAAAAATACAAATAATAATAATAATGAAGTAATGAAATAAAAAATAAAATATTTCTTGTATTCCAGATGAAGGATTTGGAAACCAAACTTATTGCTGAAGCACCCAACTCGAAGGTAATCGCCTGTCGATTTCCTCTGCCCAATTTAGAACCTTTAAAAACCATCGACGAAGGCGTTAACACAGTATGGTTCTATGACCTCAGTCAAGTAACAACACAGAATAGTTCAACAACACCCAGTCATTCGCGGTGATATTAAAACAAAATGCAACATTATTTACTTTTGCTTTATTTGTTATAATTTTTGTTTTTATTTATTTTTTTTTTTTTTTTTTTTTTTTTGAAAAATAAAAAAAGTTATTGTAAATGCATTTTTTGACGGCCGGCAAAAACACATTGCAAAAATCATTTGACTTTTTTAAGCATTTTTAATATATAAAATATAAAAAGGGTATCCTAATAAGGACACTAATATCTCAAAAAGATTTGTATAAATACTATATGAACAGTAAAAAAAAAAGAAATGAACTGAACTATATGCAGATGCTATCTATCTGTATTCAGAATAACTTATTAAATATGTATGTATGTTGCTTTTCAAAATTGGAAATAATACACCAGACTACTGAGGACAAACGATACAAAATAGTTTGGGGAATACAAAATGAAGGGAAGAATGGAAAAATGAGCACACGATAAAGTTAAAATTAAGCTCGGCATTAAAGCTTTAGAGAAAGCTTATTAACTGTGTGTAAGTGCAAATGTGTTTTCTTCTTAGGAGATTCTCCGTTTCTATAATTTTACTTTAGTTCTTGCTTTGAAAGATCAGCTTTATAATCGATTTCGTGTTAGTTTTGAATACTATTTTTTATATTTTTTGCGTAGGCAGACTGATGCATGGTCTTTGCTAAAAACGTCTGCCAAAATAGGTGACGTTATCGGGTTCATTACGATAAATTTCGCCAAAACCCAGTTTCAAATAATATTGCACCACTGGCATGCAATACTCCTTAGTGGATAAGCGCACATGGACTCCAAAACAACCATTTGCACGCAGAGTAGCAAGCAAGACTGTTATTAAACGTTTACCTACACCATAATCGGGGATAAGCAAATCGGCCACTACTGCGGAACTCATTGCAGCCGGATAAGAGCTTAGTACATCAGCCGGGCATTGTTGTTCATCCATATGAAATTCTTTAATCATAGAAGCCAATACCTCATTAAGTCTTTCACATTTAGTAAATTGTGCCGATTCTTCCAGTAACGTTTGCGGATATTTTTCTTTCATTTCGGGCAACCAACACATTGCCACATTGCGCGAGTATATATTGTAATCCAAAGCAGCAGCAGCATAGCCTATAATTTTTCCAGCATTGTCAACAGCTACGGTACAAAATTCTGGATGTAATGTAAGGAAGGATCCAACTAAATAATCCGGTATAAGATCTCGTATCTTATCAGACAATTCCAAGTGACAGCCTTCGCCGTCAACGATTGGCGAAGTTAATGATAAAAATCCTTTTGTGCACACTTCGTAGACTGATGACTCATCCATTTGAGCAAAAGGACGCATGGCATGATAATCAGTGGTTGGTAACTCTGGCAGTTTATATAAAAATAAATCATTACCTTGATCGACGGGCATAAGACGCTGTAGATCGGCTATAAGACCACCACGGAACACCCAAGGTTCTTGATCTCCCGACATAAAGGCCTCTTTCCATCCCTTGCTAAACCCTAAAACGAAAAAATAACATCACATAGCGTATTTATTTAGGGAAAGTAAATATTGCACTTTACTTACAGGTATATGTGCCTTGTGTATAGCTGTAGATATTGGGTGGAAAGTGACCTAGACGTAACCATTTTACAAAAGCATTTAATAGAGATAAGGCTCCCGCAATATCCCATACATAGGAAAATAGATCATGACATATTTCTTTATTCTCACACAGAGCTATTTTACGCAATAGCTCCTGCACACAACTGCACAACTTGGTGAAGTAATCGGATCTTTGGAGCCATTCTGCCACCTCGGGTTTTGTGGGTGTTTCAACTTCCGCAGATGATTTTCTGCATTTACCTTCGTCTAGCAGCACATGCGCATTGGCTTTAAGCCAATTAAATTCATTAAGCAGTTTAAAACCACGGCTACCATGTTCAAAGGGTAAATAAAATAGATCACATAGCAAATATAGATCCTCGGGTTTCATTTTACACACTTCTGCGTTTAACCTAATACAGCGAACAACAATTAACTACGATTATTTGACGGTGAATCTATGAAATTTACTTACTTTTCTATTTCAGTCATTTCGGCACTTGATATGGGTGAAGATTCAACACTTTCTACTTGCATGGTGTTCTATAATTTTAAATTTATCTCAAGTTATTGTTTTTATTACAGAATAAAAGAGGAAAAAGCTTTATCACTTACATTTACCTCACTATTCGAAACTGTTTCAGCCATTACAACATCTTCATTGGTAGCTGTTGCTAAAATTTTGCCGGCATCTTCTTTAGGTGAAATTTGTGAAGTTACACTGCTGCTACATTCCATCGGCTCATTACCCGCACTAAGAGGACTAAGATTATTATCATCCACCATTGTATCTATTGATAAACCAGCATTATCTGCATCTGTAGGTGTTTCTTCTATTGCAACATCCTCTTCTAGTTTTTCGTCTCCTTTAATAGTTTCTTCATCATCCAATATCTCCTTATTATTGTTTTCCAATTGATGAGCCTCCGTTTTATCCATTACATCTGCTAGTTTTGTGGGTGAAATTACATTCTCGGGATCACGCATATCTTCACTTTCAGTATCGGATGTTTCTTTAGCACCCATAATGGGTACGGATACTAAAGATATGGGTATCTTTTTGGGTAACTCAATATTTACGGCAATATTTGTTGAAATGGGATTCAAAATATCTTCATTAGTCACCACTTTAGTGGGTGAGACTAAAGAGTTCATAACAGCATTTGATATGGTACTGACCGATGTTGAATTCACAGTACTACACACATCAGCTAATGCCTGCAATTGTGTAGTATTTACCTCGGGTACAGTAACAGTCTTTGAATTTGTGGAGGTTGTTGTAGTCGTAGTCAAGCTCATGCAAGTATTTATAGATGGTATAATTGGTATGATGGGCATAACCACTAGAAAAACCAAAGCAATCAATGTAATCAAATAAAAAAAAATAAAATTTAATTTAGTATATTACTTGTAACAGCAGGCTGTGGTTTTGTAATGGGTCCCCAGGCTTCTTTTTCAATAAAGAACTCAGGCAGCCATTCTGAGATAGCTTTTCTACAATAATATTTATTGTTAGAAGATAATAATAATGCCTTGATAGCTTGATATAAACTCACTTGAGGGCCATGCGAGGATGATAGATATTCTTGGATAAACAGCACTCTACAGGTAGATCGTCATTGCCGGTATCGTCATCGTTTTCAGTTTCCAATTTAATGTCTGCGGATATAGAACCTATAAAAGTATAATAAAGGAAGGTTAACAGCTTATTCAAACACTTGCCAAACTAATTTGCTTTACTTACTATTAATTTTAGAATCCAAACTGCATCTCGACCAGTAGGCCAATGTATGTATGGCTATGGTATTGGCATGAAACTCACAATTCGGATTAGTCATTACACCACGTAAATGTGGTATTAATTCGGGTGAACGACCTGAATAGGGACCCAAAAATACCCGCTTCTGATCGTAGTCATTGGCATGCAAATTATCCCAAATTACCGGTGGTCTTCTCAGAATCTCTGTAATCTCTTGTATCGATTCCAAGGTAATCATTTTCGATATAACTTTACTGCCAGTCCACATGATATCGATATCATGATTGAGCTTTGAACCCAACGTATTCAAATACTCGGAATCATGAACAGAAGGCACAGCACGTGAACTGCAATATTGGGTGGGGCAGAAGAGGAATCTTGGATTACCCAAGTGAATAAATATTTCATTGGTAACCGATACTTGGGCGTTAGCAAACGTTTGGAATACTTCCTTGTCCGATTTCGACAGTTCCGATTCTATATCATCAAATAGCAAAGCAAAAGCTTCACAGCCAAATTGGCTAACTTGATCCAATTTACGTTTTAGGGTTTGTAGTTCCTTTTGGTTGCTATAGGTCATATCTAGACCCGGCGATAAGGCATAATAAAATGTAATGCCCTGTTCCTTTGCAGCGGCTATAAGTCCTGTAACATACAATTTAAGATTTTAATCAATTGTTGTGAATTTTTCTGTTAAATTCCCTCTTACTCACCCGATAAATGATCCGCCTCCTCTACAGTGTACAATTCACGCCAGTATGCTCGATGTTTATAATCATCTTTGGGTGCATATACATATGAATCCATACCCCATTTCTTTAGCCTAAACGGTAGAATTGAAACCATCATTTATTTTATTAGTCTTTAAAAATGATCACTCACTTCCTAAAGAGATCTTTTCTTTGTTCCGTTGTCCAGGGTCTTCCGTAGAAACCCTCAATGACACCGCATATAAATGCCGGCTTTCTCTCTCCACTTTGGGTCTGCTCCTTGGTTAGATTGTTGTTGCCGCTGCAGCTGCTGTTGCCTCTTTCTTCTGCATTTGCCGTTGCAGTTGCTTTTGTTTCATCACACTCTTCCATATTCAATGCTTTTATCGACTCTTGCCTCACTAGAGTTTTCAGAAATTTACAAATTCTTTCGAAGCACACCTTAATTTACTTAATATCGGCGTATTTACTTAATAAATAGTTTCGTTTATTTCTACAATTATTTTATATTTCCCACTAAGAAAATTAATGTGTGCAAAATTTTTTCGGCAAAACAAAACTAGTACTGAACAGTGTAAAGTTAACATAACCAAGTTAACACACTAAAATGTACAGAAAGGGAATGTTGTTTGGTGTAAATAGGAGTTTTGTGTAATAGAGATAACCATAATATTTAGGGTGTGTAAAAAAACTACTTATGAAATAAAGATTTCCAATAAATTGGAAATACATATTGAAAGAAAAAGACAAATGGAATATTGAGAAATTAATTTATTTATTATATTACTTAGTTCCCTGTCCTCGACTGTAGCGATATTAACTTATATGATTTTCTCTTACTCTTATTTTATTACTGTCTACAGCAGAAGTAATAAAATATAATTAATATTTTCGAAAAATTTTAATTTTTTTTTATTTAATTAAAGAAATAAAACAATTTTTAAATAAAGAAATTACCGTAAAGAACATAAGTAAACAAAACAATAAACTGCGTTGCCAACTATTGTATTTATCCAAGCTGGGAATTATTTTTACTCTTTTTAATACTCTGCCATTCGTAAACAAAACGTTGCAAAGTGTTGGGTTTCCCTAAACAAATATAATTTTTTGTTGTTTTTGTATTTTATTAACTTATAAATTAATTAATAAATTCAATTTGTATTGTATTGTATGCTCTTTTAAGTGTAATGTTATTAGCTGCCAACAAATTCTGAATTCAGCCTAAAATTCCAAGTTGCTTGCTCAGTCTTCATAAAAAACATTTCCTGAAATAAGTTCTAAGTTTAGCAAAAAAAAAAAAATTCTAGTATAAATTAATTATTTTTGTTCAATGCAACCATTTATTGTAATACGCAACTATCGGGAAGATGATGAACTCAAATGCCAGGAGTTGGTACGTGACTACATTATGTCCTTTGCTACAAAGTCGTTCTTTTGTTTTTGTTTTCGTGAGGTAAGCTCTTAGACATGGTCTACATATGTGTGTCTCCATGCACATTTATTGAAAGCAACAACGATTTGTATCATAATTAACTAATAAAGTCATTGACCTCTTTTCCATTGCAGATAACATTGCAGTTCATTGTTATAACCTGGGCTATACTGTTCATATTTTTCGGAGTCCCTTTAACGTTTTGCTCACTAACTATACCCGGTTGCATATTCTTCTTATTTTCTGGAACATACTTTTCATTCTACGCCAAAGCAGTGGAGAGCATGAGGGTAAATTTATTATAAAACAATTATTTAGCACAATACAAGTTGTTTGTTCTAAAGTCCGGCTGTTTAGCATAAACAATATCTTTTGGGACGACATATCGTCTCTTTTCAACTAAACATGAAAGCGTGGTTGACCTTTCAGTGGTGTTTAGGCAATAGATATTCTCCTGTTATAGCATAATGATTGTGTACCTATGTCTTTAATAAATTCTTATGCAATATAGTCTTCTCCTAAGTGCCTTCAAGTCGGTCTATCGTATTAGCATACTGCTGTGTTGTTCTCCCAGTATTGAATTTATATGAAATCCTTAAAATTTAACTAGACTATGGATTTTTTAATTAAAATTTTTATTGAAAATATTTGCCACATTTCAAACACATTCCAGTACATACATATGTTTATCAATTTCTAACATATTTTTTTATTATGGAAATCCATTTAAATACTCTTTTTTTTCCAGACAAAACCCAATCAATCATTGGTGGCTGAATGCTATGAGCCGTTTATATTTCGTTTGAAGCCTACTGAGTGTACATATCAAATATTTTTAGATGATGCACCATATGAGCAAGCCTTCAAAAATAAGTTCCGCAAAAAAGTATGCAAACAAGACCAATAAATTACATACACTGTGTTAATTGCTACGATTTATTTTACAGATAATTGCCTGTGTTAGTGTTAAGAATCATAAAGATGTTTATAATGCTGCCTGGATTTATAGATTTGCTGTTGCACCTGGCTATCCTTTACAAAAGATAGCCGAACCTATGATTAGCATAGTTTCAAAGAATTGTGTGCAACAAGGCTACAGTACATTGGAATGTACCATGTCGGAATGGCAAGAAGAAGAACGTGACTTTTATGATGGTTTAGGGTAATTATTTAAAAAAATATTAAATTTTTAATGAAATTAACAAACACAAAATTGTTTCTTTTTTAGATTTTTAACACGTCAAATCTATCATAAACAAATTATTGGCAGCAGTTTAACCGTAATGAAGACGCAATTAACTTACGACTTGAAAACCGACGATACGTTGCAAAAACAAAATTAGTTTTTAGTTTGCTAAAGACACTTCCTTATAGAGACTATTTTTGTATTAAAAAAGAAAAGAAAACTTAAACAAAGGTACAGAGCACGAATTTATAGAATCTCACTTCTACACATTCCAACTTTTTATAAAAATTTTACACTTACAACCAATTAATACTCGTACACTAATTTACTACAGTATGTATGTATTTGGAAAAATACAATGCTAAACAAATACACTCACAAAGCAACACAGAATGAAAAAAAATAAAGAACGAAAATCACAAACAGTTCTTCCTCTCGAATAAATAGTATTTTGATATCTATAAAATTAAAATGCAGCAAATATTTGTTTTCTTTAAAGTAATTTAGATAACTACAGCCTTCTTTTTGAAAAAATATCTAAATTAACCATAAAAAAAATAGTTACGCTCTAGACTGATGTCGTTGCTAGGTGAATTGATTGATAACCTATAAATTTATTATTATTATTTATTTATTTTATTAATTTTATAGAATATTATTTTTAAGTAAATAAAATTGCATTTTTTTGTTTATACAGTTTAAATAAATTGTAGATTTTGTTTAAGAGATCTTCCGAAATTTGCGACTTGGAACAGAAACCGATCTGTAAGCCAAAACAAAAGTCATGTAATAAAAACTACAGTGGCCGAGGGTGATTTATAAATCTTATTGGTATAGATAGGTAAATAAGTAAGTTAAAGACCGTATAGATTTTTTCTAACACTTAGTAGATGCACGTAGTGCACAGTGTTTTTTTTTTTTTTTTGATGACCTATGTTATACCTTCATTATCTTTTTTTTATTTAAATAATAATCTACAAAATAAAGAAAGTATAACAGAAGTACCACTATGTGGGGCAGGAACACCCTTTCTATTGCGTGGTTTGTAGTAACTTGTAGTAGCCGAAGCCTTTGCTAAATCATCATTTATGATATTAGCTGGATAGGACTTTTCGTTCCCCTTTCCTTTCGGACAATTATTCTTTGTTTCTGTCTTTTTCCATTGTATTTAATTTTATCATAGTATCTCTGTTTGGATTGAAACACAATGAACAGTTTCTGGTATCCAAGAGGGGATGTCTTACCTATCGCGCGAACCTAACAGACGGGATTGTCTGAAGAGAACCGAACCCAAAACACCTATACATTCAGCTAAGCGTATAACCTACCAGATTATCGGAGGATCTAGATTTATAGAAGAACACTGGTTGCTAATTTTGAATGTAGTGTTAACGGACCTTCTGAGTCAAGCTGTAAGTAAGTAGTTTTGAAAAGTTTGTGTACTTATAGCCTTCAAAAGATGGTTTTTAATTTTGATGGCAATTCCTAGATAAAATGATCAATCGCGTATAGAAGGTCTTTAAAGAATCTTTGTTATGTCATTACGTTCTTAAAATGAACAAAGAAAGGGTCCATATAAATGTTGAGGAGAAATTTTTACCAAAAAAATTTAGGTCTGGAGTACAAGGTGTGAATACAAAAGAACCATCATCAACCCAACGTTTTTATGCTCGGGGCTATCGGTTCTACATACGTTCTATTTAATTTTGTAAATGTAATCAGTTTGGAAATAAATAAATCTTATTTCGAACATAGAAAACAATTTACATACTCCTAGTATTGTTATTAAGTGCAGAAGATTGAATCTTTGCGAATTAGGCATGAATTGGAAGACTGAAGATGCTTCGATGAAAAAAATATTTCAATTTTGTACCCGAGAGAAAGTGTAAAAGAGAATATTTGAAACTGTAATGTAAAGATCACATTTAATACGGTGCTTCGAATGTGTAAAAGTGTAAAAGAGAATACAGGTAGTCCCCGACTTACGACCATATTTTTTCCAATTGTTTTCATAGAAAATACTTAAAGAAGACAAATATGTAGTTGAATCCCTAAAATATAAATTTTGTATATATAAATAAATATAAATTTTGGGTAGTTTCATTTATTCTGCCCCTCAAAGTTAATAGTACAGTATGTAAATTTTTTCTTAAATTTTTTTTTAATATGAAATTCGACTTACGAGTTACGACCGATGACCAGGAACCTATCTCGGTCGTAAGTCGGGGAATACCTGTATTCGAAAGATCACATCGGACACAATTAGGCTTGCCAGATTCCGATTCGCAAAAAGCTGGACATTGGGTTTTAAAAAGCTGGACAAAACAAAAAAAAAGCTGGACATAAAAAAATACTGAGAAAATGTTAATTTTGGTTTTGTGTAAATAATTTTTATTAAAGATAACAAATGTACAATCAGTGTTGGCTAACATGATTTGACAAAGTTAACATGAAAATTATTGCCAAGTTATTGCAGTGTACCAAAAAAATTTCTATTTAGCTGGACAAATTAAATTTTAGCTAAATAAACATCAAAAAAACTGGACAATCCAGCCAAGTCCAGCCAGGCTGGCAACCCTAGATACCATGCTTGGAATCTAATTCAGAGTAAAATAAGAAAAAAAAATATTTTTCTGCCAAAGGTTTGGACCGAGTTTAAATCTTTATCTTTATATTTTCTATCGCCCATTAACTTAATGTTGTTCTGTTTGTTATTGTTATAAACATTTATATTTTTCAGAGACAACCTTTAGTTTTCATTTAGAAAACCAATGATTATTTGCACAGTAAATCATACTTACTTTTCAAATTAATTTTAATAAAATTATTATGTTTTGTTTTTTTTTTCCAGCATTTGAATTTGAAATTTATTATTATTATTATTATTTTTTTCCATATAATTTCTATTATAATTAATCATAATAAGCTTATTGTTTAAAATTAATTTCTTATTTTCTTTTTAAATAATTTAAATCTTTGTTTGAGTTTATTGGTTTTATTTCTTTTGTTTTGTTTCTATTATTTATAAATAAATAAAATATATGTATATATATATATATATTATATAGTTTTCTTTCTTTCTTTTTTCTTTTTTTTTGACATTTATATATTAAGTTTTTTTGTATTTTCTTTTAAAGTGTTGAATTAAATTGAAAACAAAAAAAAAAAAAAATTGAAATTTTTACTTGGCTTTGCAAGAAACTAAATAGCAATATTTGTATGTATAATTATAATGTGGTGGTGGTAGCTGCTTAATAAGGATAAAGTTAATTATTAAATAAAATCTACTAAAAAAAAAAGGGCTTTTGTTTTTGTTGTTTTTCAAAAAATAAAGAACATATATGTATATATGTACGTATAGTTTTACAATAACTTAAATAGCTTAAAATAGGAAAACGAAAAACAAACAAAACAAAAAAAAAAAAAAAAATATACGTATTTTAAAACTTATTAACTTTATCAACTGGAAAATATATATCATACTACATGTACTATGTACAGTGTCGGACAATACTAACTGAACAAATCTTACTTTCGACGTTAAACCATACGAAAAAAAAGAAAAACTCAATATTTTCAAAATATTTACTATAATAAAATTGTTAAACATAGCAGGTGATAAAACCATTATTTTTTCTTAAAAATCACACTCTTAATGTCTATAAATAAAATAAACAACTTGTAAACTCTACGCACAACGCGACAAAACAAACTGAACAATTAAGTGGAACGCTACAAGCAGTTCATTCTGGAGGACGGCCAAAATGCACTACTTCAAGAGAGGATGCTCGTATAGTTCGAGAATTTAAAAAAGATCCATTCCAGTTCGCTCCCGGTGTTCTCAAGTCATTAGGTTTAAATATTAGCATGCGTACCATTCAAAGAAGAGCTGTGGCAGCAGGGTTGAAATCGTATAGATCAGCAAAAAAACCATTTATTTCACAAAAAAATAGAAAAGATCGACTTAAATTTGCACAAAAACATATAAACTGGACTAGAGATCAGTGGAATAAGGTTTTGTTTTCCGACGAATCCAAATTTAATATCGTAAGCTCAGATGGGATGAGAAGAGTACGTCGCCCACCTAACCAACGCTTGCATCCTCGATACTGTCGAGGTACTGTTAAGCATGGAGGTGGCCACGTAATGGTGTGGCGCTGCTTTTCAGGGCAAGGCTTAGGACCCTTACATAAAATCGATGGCATTATGGACAAGCATATGTATAGAGAAATTTTGCAGAACATGATGTTACCGCACGCTGAAGACAAAATGCTATGCTCCTGGATATTTCAACACGACAACGATCCAAAACACACCTCAAAAGTTGTAAAAAAATTGGTTGGAGCAACAAAAGGTCGTTGTCTTGGAGTGGCCTGTACAGTCCCCTGATCTTAACCCCATAGAAAATCTATGGGAAATAGTAAATCAAAAAATTAATCGGGGTGAGGTTGGCGGAAGACCAGAGAAACTATTTAATGCCATCAAAGATGCATGGTTAAATGTTCCAATCGAAATTATCGATAATCTTGTTGATTCAATGCCAAAAAGGTGTCTAGAGATTATCAAGAACAAAGGTTTTGCCACTAAGTACTGAAGTCGAAATGTTGTTTAGTTTGTTTTGACGCTTGAATATATAATCATCAATAATCACCCTTATTCTGGTTGTCGTCGTCGACGTCGTCTTGCGTCGACAGTTTAAAATTGGTATTCTGTTTGTTGTTATTGGCAGTTATAGATGACTGTCGGACACATATTTGGTATTCTGTGAGTCAATACGCCGTCGATATTGTGTTGTGTCGATTCTGATTTTATCGACATCATTTTTGGTAACGACGACGACGACGACGACGACAACCAGAATAAGGGTGAATATTTTATTTTGTTATAAATTAAAAAAAAAAAAGAATTTTTAAAATACATTTATGTTTTTGTTACAAGAGTTATTTAAGCCTTTTATTTTTATCTTTTTGTTGTATTTAATCGAGTGAAATTTCGTTAAAAATTTAATATATTATGTATTAGTATTTTGTTCAGTTAGTTTTGTCCGTTACTGTACGTACGATAGATAGATAGATAATAAAACCATATAACGTAAGTATAAATTAGACATTAATAGGTTGATTTGCAACATAATTTAAATACGTATGTATGTACGTATTATAACTGAATAGCAGTGACACAGAAACAGAAGAAAATTAATGAAAATTAAAATAAAAAGTTTCTAAAATATTAGAAAATAAAAAAAAAGCTTGCTTGTTTTTTTAATAATGCCATGCATTGCTACGACAGTCAACGTAGCGTAACTTACAATAATAGTAAATACAATTTTTTTTTGTTACAGAAGGTTATATAGTCAAAAAATAAAAAAATAAATCAGTTTTAAATATAATTTCATAGGAAAATAAAATCTAGCTGCATTTGTATGTATGTATGTGATGATGGATACATAGTGGCGTACTTTTTGCTTTTAAAGTGGGATTTCTATTTGTTTTTTTTTTTTATTACAATTAAAATTATCTCTCTTTTCTTCTTTTCTATATTATTTTGTACAGCTTTCGCTCGTTCCCACGACAATCGGATCTATGCTCCGGAACGACCCGATCCACGATCGGCCAAGGATTGTCAACACAGCGAAAGCTGTATATTATTTTGTGGTGTGTATTGTAGTGTTTTAAATTTTTAGTTTCTTTTCTTTCTTTCTTTCTTGCATCATTTAATTTTAATTTTTCTTTTGTTATTATTTTTTTGGTTGTAGTTTTTCTTGTTTTTTTTTTTTACTAAAGCTGTTTAACATTTAACGTATTATTATTTTTTGTTTAAAGGAGTTTTGCAAAATATATATGTATGTATTTATATATAGATTTTAGAAAAAATATATAATTGTTTTGGTATCAATTTACACAGTTTTGGTTTGCAAAACTGTTTTTTTTTTTTTTTTTTGTTAGGCTTACAAAAAACTAAAAACCTTTTAATTATTTTTATTTTTCTTCTTCTTTCTATGCTTCCTCTAATTTGTTGTAATTTTTGTTTTGTTTTTAATTTTATTTTTGTGTTTTTAAATTTGATTTAGAATAGTTTAACACGTCGTTTCAATTCATTTCGTCGCCATTGTGGGAATCTATAGAATTCGGCCCTTGTACATTGCAAAATATGTTCAAATTCAACATCGGATAAGTGGCGCTGTATGGGAAGGAAAAAAAAAATTAATAATAAAAATAAGACAAATACTCGTATTCTTAATTTTGTATTGCCCATAATATGATGATGCTTACCTCTAAATTACAACGATCAACATCCGATGGCAAACGATAATTTGTGATAACAAGCAAATGATAAGGATAAATTTTAGCCGGCTCATGTACCAACATTGAATGGGCCATGTTAGGCAAGCTGCGGCGTATTAAACCAGCTTGAGGATAATGATAAGATAATGCTCCCGAATATGTGCTTGAAGCTGGCAAGTCACCACCCATCAGAACACGTCTATCACATTCGGGTATAGATTCAACTGAGGCTACAAAACAAACAAAAAAAAAAAAAAAAATTATCAAATCAAAAGTATAATGAATTTTTGTTATCTCTTTCGGGAAAAGGAGTTATTAACATACCTTCTGATTTGCCACAACTTAAATCTGTACTGTGCGTTTTATCACCGAGACCTCCATATGAAAAATCCTATTTTTGTTGAAAGTAATTTTTTGTTTGTTTTTTTTTTTTTGGGGGGGTAATAAATAAATAATTTTAATTATTAATTTTTATTATTTATATTTACAAAAAAAAGTGTTTATTAAATCAAAAAAAAAAAAAAGAGAAAAAAAAGCAGTAAGAGTTACCTAAAACCTAATAAAAGGTGTTGGAAATCATGCTTAAATAAAAATAAAAGTGCATGCTTCTAGAGCGTGATATGATGGTAATAAAAGGAATGACAAATAAATTGAAAAAAAAAAAAATTAAAATTTATTAAAAATAGTTGGTGAACTGAATTTGTCAAGATACGGCCTATATCTCCAAAATAAAAATAAAAACAAAACAAAAGAAAATGTGGAATGAAAAAAAAAGCAATTTTATAGAAAGCGGCTTGATGATTGGCAGCAGCAGTGATATTAAACATTGGTTTCGAAGCACCCCCCACTTGTTTTTACAATTTCTAAAAACATTTAAATAAGTAGGCATTATGAAAGCATCTTTTCTCGATTTTTTTTTTTTTCAATTAATCACCCTTATTCTGGTTGTCGTCGTCGACAGTTTAAAATTGGTATTCTGTTTGTCGTTATTGACAGTTATAGATGACTGTCGGACACACATTTGGTATTCTGTGAGTCAATACGCCGTCGATATTGTGTTGTGTCGACTCTGATTTTATCGACATCATTTTTGGTAACGACGACGACGACGACAACCAGAATAAGGGTGAAGGTCTTATTCCTTTTGGACAGTTAAAGTTATTTATTTTATATTACAGGCTAAGTATTTACTAAATTACTGATAATTTTATTCTACAGTCGTTGAAAAATAGCTAAAATTCACTCTAAAACTGATGGATGTATGTACACATCTGCTCAAAATAACAGATACACCTTATTCTAAAATATTAAAGAAACGTTAACTGTAAAACTGCCCTCGAAAACGCAGCGAAAACTATTTTTTATTATAGTTCCATCTGACTACATCTTTAAAACGAAAAATTTTACAGGTGCATGCATTTATTTAAATATAAAAAGCGAAATTCCGATGAATCCATAAAAATTGTTGATCATCATAATAGATACACTTGACTTATTTATAATTTTTTCCATAGTAAATTAAATTTTTGAGTGATTTTTAGAAGAGGAAAAAGTTGTTAAAACCATGAGAAATCACGGCAAATCAATGCGAGAAATAGCGAAGACCTTAGGAAGATCTTTACACTTTGTAAAAAATGCTTTAACCAAAAAACAAACGAGGCAGACCTAAGAAAATCAGCTCAGAAACCAATAGACGGATACTCGTATTGGCAAAAAATTACCTCTTCAAATCCTCTGATGCTATTTCTGCTCATCAAAATTTACTGTCTTAGTTGTTGTTGCATTTACAAAAAAAAAGAAAAAGACACATAAGCAAAAAAGACAGAGCACCAAGCAGAGCAAACACACAACCTTCTAAGGGGTGATTTTTTAAGAGCTATAGGAAAATTTTTCAAAAAAAAAACACATCAAATTCAGAAAACTGCATGAAATCTTTATTTGAATCGATAGTACGGTCCATTTAATTTAATGTTTGAAGATTATTTCATGCAAATGTTGACCGCGACTGCGCCTCTAATGGTCCATTCGCTTAGTCCAATTTTGGCATACTCTTTCCAACATTTCGGCCGGTATCTCACGAATAAATGCTTCAATGTTGTCTTTCAATGCGTCAATTGAAGCGGGCTTGTCTGTATAGACATGAGCTTTAACATAGCCCCACAAAAAATAGTCTAAAGGCGTTAAATCGCACGATCTAGGCGGCCAATTGACCGGTCCCGAACGTGAAATAAAATGTTCACCGAACTCGCCTCTCAAATAAGTCCATTGTTACGCGTGCTGTGTGGCATGTGGCACCGTCTTGTTGAAACCACATGTCATGCAAGTCAAGCTCTTGCATTTTGGGCAAAAAAATAGCCGCTTTAGTGGGTCGATTAAACTGACCATAAAATGGAAGAAGCGCGCAATGAACTTTCTTGACAGAGCATGCATTTTGATAATAAAATTCAATGATTTTGCAAGCGTTGTTCGTTTGTAAGACGATTCATGGTTAAATTATAGACCAAACTGAAGATGTTTGACAGCAGAGATCAGCAACGAGTATTCAAAACGATGAGTAGATTCGAGTCATACTTATAATTTCAGATACTTATACGCATTCATTCTTATTTTAATATCATACTCATACTACTCATATTCAAAGTTAGAAATACTCATCGTACTCATACTTAACAATACGCATGATGTTGTTGATTTTGACTCTCCATGATTCAACATATACACGAAGCACAAAATAAGTATGATTCGAGTACGAACACCACAATACTCGCTAGAGGGTTGTGTGTGTGCTTTGCTTGCTGTCTTTGTCTTTTCTTTTCTCTTCTTTTGTAAATGCAACAATAACTAAGACTGTAAATTTTGATGAATGATTCGAGTGACTCGAATCATTCGTAAGTATTATAAGTATTTTTCTAAATTTATGAATCTGAATGAGTAGGCGTATGTATCAAACAATGAATCGAATGTTGTGAGTTTGATGTCAACGTTGTACTCATACTCATTGCAATATAATATAAATCAATGTTGTAGCGAGTACGAATGAATCAGAGTAGTTGAATTTCAATACAGTTGAGTCATACTCAAAATTTCATGAGTACTTATGAGTAGCGAAAATATGATTCATTGCTGATCTCTGTTTGACAGTGAAACAAAACACGAAACGTGCATGAGCTGTTTAAACCAGTGTTGCCAAAAAGATAATAGCTAAAAAATCACCCTTTAGTAAGTATTTTAGTGTTCGTACGCGATTCATACTTATTTCGTGATTCGTGTATATGTTGGGTTATGGAGAGTCGAAATCAAGAACATCATACGTGTTGTTAAGTATGAATATGATGAGTACTTCAAACTTTGAATATGAGTAGAGGTTCCATGATATTACAAGAAGTATGAATGCGTATAAGTATCAGAAATTATGAGTATGATTCGATTCTGCACATCTTTTTCAATACTCATTGCTGATCTCTGATTTGGAGGAACCTGAGATAGGCCCAGGCATCTTCTGTGCATCTCTTCACATGCAGAGTTTAAGAATATTGAGTCAGGATTTCTTAAATGATTGTAGAGAGCCAATATTTTTAACACTAATTAATTAAAGTCCATTTAGATATTTTAAACCAATGTTTAATAATAAATTGTTTAATAAATATGTATCTGAATTATAATTATTAGACGTTTATTTACATAAAGTAAACTTTAAAATAAAACAAATAAGTTGCATATTAAAAATAAAACAAAATAAATAAATTAATATTACAAAATCATAACCATAAAATTAGCCAAGTGGAATAACTTCTAATTGCTAAACTAGTAAATAAGCTACTAAGCGGGGCTAATGATGACGCTGCCGATGATGATGGTGATAATGATACACACAGTAGTGTGTAGTAAAATTATGCAAACTTAAAAGGTACAATAATAGCGGTAATAATAGTGGAAAATAAAACAGAAAATAAATTTTTAATTAAACAATAAAAAAAAAAAAAAACTAAAACCGATTAAAAATAAAGCCACAAACCTAAATTGCATGTAAAGAAGGAAGAGGAGAGAGCGGAGGGAGGGATAACATATGTATGTAGTTAGAAATACAAGTCAAATGAAATAATAAATTAACAAATGAATGAATTAATGTATAAATGAATGAATAAATGAAATAATGATTGTATGTATATTTAACACTGAATGAATTATAAAAGCGCTTACGGTGACGCCGTGCATAATGGCGCCGGCCGATGTGGTTGAACTAAAAGTGTGGGAACGTGGAGCTAAGCCGTATCCAGGTTTAGGTACATGACGTAAAGAGCTCACCACTATATAACCAGTGGGTGGTGAATGGATAGATGATGATTGAGCATATACGTGTATAGCAAGTATGGTTGGTGTTGGTGGTATAGTATTAGTGACGTTGGTTGGTTGAGGCGTTTGGTAATTGTAAGTAGCAGTAGTAGTAGTAGTAATTGTATGTAGAATTATTTGTTTTTTGTTTTGGTTTTTTAAATAAATATCACGCAAGAAACATTTATAAACAGAGAAATATGCAGTTTATACACGAAATAAATATAGAGCGAGTACAGAGAGAGACAGAGAGAATATAAGAAATTTTTTTTATCATTCATTTTGTTTTTTTTTGTTTTTTGTAGCACAACATTTATACAGTGAGTGTGACATGCAATTTATTATATTTGTGATGTACAAGAAGATGATATGATCATGATGATAATGATGATGTATGTTTATTTATTTCATGTGTTTTTTTTTTTTTTGTAGTTATTATTGTTGTTGTTGCGGATGTGAATTAGAAATGTTGGATGTTGGTGATGAAAGTTTATCCATAAATTTTTATATGATTTACACCGTATAGTTTATAGTTTTTTTTTCAGTTTTTGTTGATCATAATAACCATGATGATGATTTATGTTTTAATAAATTTGTTAATGAAAAATAATGCTCATCATTATGTTGTTGATGACGGTGGTGATGATAATGTTATTGTTGGTGTTGTTGTAGTGTGGTGTAATATGTACGAGTATTGTTTTTTTTTTTTAAATTGTCGAGAGGAGAACAATAGTTGTGTTTGATGGGCATTTAAAAACAAAAAAAAAGTAATTTTTAAAATTGTTTTGTTTTGTTTTTGTTTTTTTTTTCATGATTATTGTTTATGTAATTACAAATAGTTAAGTGCATTCATTATATAAATAATTTATATTTTATTCACCAAAGCACCATTTCATTATTATTACAAGAGTACAAGAGAAAGCGAGATAGTGTAAGTAATTGTTGTAGACATTAAGTTTCAGTAGCGTTTGGCAGTTGTACATTTTATATGATGTTTGATGATGATGATCGGTCGGTTGGTTGGTTGGTTGTTTTTAAAAGTTGACGCGTCAGGTGTTGGATGTGATCGTATACATCATTTAATTTTTGTTTAACAAGGAAATGTTGAGTGATCCATAAATATTTATTTTTAGTATTTTTAGTTTTTTTTTTTGTTTTTATAATTTCATTTTCAGGCAGCATTGAACACAAAGACAAGAGGAAAAAACAAATGAGAATAGAGAGAAAAAAAAGATATAAACAAAAAAAAAAAAAACAATGATGTGAATGTAAATGAGTAGTAACAAACAATTGCTTTAATTATAAAATCTTTATATTACAACAATAAAGGAAAGGTTCACACAAAACTTGATTAATATCATAAAACAGATAAAAATATCCTTTCAATAGCAACATGTTTCATTTGGTAGGTCAACTGTGATTTCTAGTCTAAATTTGTCTCTTTTAAAATATCTTTCTGTCACTACGTATAATGGCAGAATTCGCAGTAACTGTATTAACGAAGTGGACTCTGTCCGCCTTTCAAGAAACATGAACTGTAATACTTATCATACTCGTCATCAGTATCAGGATCTTAATTGTTTTCTGGATAAAAAATTAATAACAAGTATCCGTAAGGTGATCCTTAATGTATTTTAAAAGCAAATCAACTTTTTATACTCTACAACATGGTAGTTAACCCTTTCCACTCCAATACTCTAATACCACTCGACATAGTGTAATACTTCGTTTTACGGACAATTTTAACACTATTTCTACCAAAGGTGTCAAAAGACACCTTTTAAAATTTTATCTTGAAATTTATTTCAAAGTTTAATAATTTTTTTCTCAGTTAATGTGTTGACTTTTCGTATAATAATTGTTAAATTTATTTAGCGTTATCATTTTCCTCCAGCCCATGCTGGTTCAGTATAAGCGTACATGATATACCTATTTCTACCGTGAGGTGTCTTTTGACACCTTTACGATTTTTCTTACAGCAAGAAATAAAAAATATAAAGAAACTACGCATACATACATTTGGACTGAACTATAATTTTTTTTGTCTTTTTCCTCTTCGTATTATTATACCAAACGATGGAAATTCTGTGCAATTGGAGATTCTGCGAAATGCCGTGCCATGGAAATTCTGTGAAATTCTGTCCAGCAAGTTTTCGAAAATGCCAGAAATTTTCGGTATACTGAATTCCCCGTTATAATTTTTATATTCGATTGTTTTTTGGGAACAATAGGAATAGGAATAGGACATGTTTTAATAATTATTTCCATAATTATTTGCGTCCAAACGCAAAGGTGTCAAAAGACACATTTTGGTCGAAATAGGTATACACAAAATCGTGGTAGAAATAGAATTAAAAAGGTGGGATTTTTTTTTTTTTACCAAAAAAGAGTAGTGACAGTGCTAAGCACTTTTTATTCATCCGATTCACAAATTATCCAAAGGAGACCTGCAAGGGCTAGAGGAAAAAACATAGGAAGTCGTACGCTGCGGCAGATACAGAACAACGTCTCGATGGAACCCTTCACTTTATTTATTTAAAAACTGCGGGGTAGCACAAGAATTGTGCTGTGTGAAAAGAAACTTGCTTTTCAAAACATGTGAGGCAAAACCTTCGCTTGTTTTGAAAAATACCATACCAAAAGGGATTATAAAGATTAGCATTAAGAATTATAATATAGTATCCTGTAATTACTCATAAAATAAAGTTTATCATATAAGAAAAAATCAATTTTATTTACAAAATACGAAAAATCCCCTAAAAGTTAAAAAACGCAATTTTAGCGTGGAGTTGGTGGAATAAAAGGAAAAAAGGCTTGGAGTGGAAAGGGTTAAAGAGCTGATGCACCAGAGGCTTCTTTATGGCAATTTTTTTCTAGGTATATCACAATGAACTAACTAACCGCCGAGTGATTTATCTAATGATAGACTATTTGCACCTAATAAAACCTAACCTACTACTTAAGAGAACATATGTACATATTTGTTTAATGTAAGGTATTCGATTTCAAAAGGACTGCTTAATTGCTTTTCTTCATAAAGAGTATTATAAAGTAGCGACATTTTAAAAAGAATAGGGCGCACATGATACGTAAGAATTCAAAAATGCATTCAAAAATATGTACGTTCAGAAAGATCAAAATAAAACGAGAGTTTCGATAAAAGAACATCATGTAGTGTCGTCCTATGGAATTTCGATAGAAAATTCAACATTACAACGACTTATGTTATCAAGAAGAACATCAGAAGACAGGCTTAACCCTTTGCACTCGTATGTCACACTGGAGGTGACTATACTAATTCACTCTATAACTCGTATGCCACACTGGAGGTGACAACACTAATTTACTCTACAACATATTAGTCAATTAGTTTATGAGGGGTGTTGATCTAGCTGATCATTATGGATCAACCTATTGTTTTTAAGACAATCTGTTAAATGGCTGCGGAAACTTTTTTTGGGGTGCCATTAATTCATACATTTTGTATAAAATCAACGTTTCATACGTTAGTAAGTTAGTTCTTTCCTTAGTTGTGTTAGTTCACAAAGAGCTAAAAAAAACATCAGATGTAGAGAATCGACTTGATGGAAAACTTTACATTTTAGTACCTCATCCCGAAAAAACCATAACGATTGTATGGTCTGTTCTAACAGAAAAGCTAAGATTAAAAGAAGTAAAAGATAACAAAAAGACTTAATAATAATAATAAATGAAATAAATGTAATACGCTGAATTCTGTAATTTATTCAGCTAAAATTAAATACAAGTTGACAGATAACGAGCTTGAAAATTAATCGAGTGCAAAGGGTTAATAAATTTTACACACAGCCATGTGTCTAACCAGAGCTAGAGAGCATCAGAAATTTAGATACCGACTGTAGCAAACCTATTTTAAAAAAAATATCAATTAAAGAAACTGAAATACTGAAAGACTTACCCCAGCCAGCATTTTTGAAAATTTTTAATCAAATTCCGAGTCTTTTTTGATTCTTCTGATCATAAAAGACTCTTTCGTCGTGAGAAAAAAGTGACTACGAGCGACTCTTCTTAAAAAGTCACTTATGAGTCATTTTCTATATTATTTTAGAGTAATTTTCGATCCTTTTTCTAGTAGTTTTATAATCATTTTCGAATCACTTTCTGATCATTTATTTGTCTTATTTACCGTCGTTTATGATTCTTTTTCGAGTCGTCTTTCAGTCATCGTTTAATCGCATACGAGTCTTTTATGAGTCCTTTTATTGTCATTTATGAGTCATGTTCGTAATCATTTGGACTCGTTTTTAGGTCATTTATGATTAAAATTTGAGTCATTTATTAGTCGTACTTATAATTGTATTTTACTCTCTTAGGTTTTCTGAGTACAAATCTTATTATCGATTTTTAAATTTTGTGTGAACTCTTTCTTTCTTTCTTTTTTTATGAAAAAGTTTATCTTAAAAACAATATATTGACGCAATCATGTCTCATTACCCAGGGTAATAATTGTGTGTGTGGTTCGGTTTAAAAACATTAAATAATGGTTAAATGAATAATTATGTATGTATGTGTGGAATAGGTGTGCGTGTGTAAGTGTGTATGTACATACAGCTATGGACATTACATTAGCACAAAATCCATTTATAGTTTGATTATGATTTTTTTTCCTACAAGGATAAAGACCTCTCATTCTGCAAAAAAAAAAAAAAATACTTTGGAGTGATGAAACAAAGATAAATCGTTTGGGACCGGATGGTAGAGTCTTTGTTCGTCGGCCAAAATGTCAGGCATTTAATGCACGTTACACTCAAAAGACCATAAAGTATGGTGGAGGAAGCATCATGGTGTGGGGATCATCTTCATGGCACGGTGTGGGTCCAATCGTCAAAATTAATTGAACAATGGACCGTTACAAGTATTTGGACATTATGAAGAACAAAATGGAACCATATGCTTTTGAAAACATGCCAGTTTCATTCATATTTATGCAAGATAATGATCCCAAACACACGTCTAAGCTGGTAAAGGATTGGTTGTACAAAGAGCACATTCGCGTTTTAGACTGGCCGGCGCAAAGTCCTGACTTAAACCCGATTGATTGAAAACCTCTGGCACGATGTGAAATATATAATTGCTCAACAAAAGTACAAAAATTTGGACGATTTGTGGCTTGGAATACGGAACACTTGGTACTCGATTCCCAAAGAACGTTGCCAGAATTTGATTTAAAGCATGTCCCGTAGATGCCACGCGGTGCTTAAAAATAAAGGCTATTCTACCAAATATTGACCAAGTAACCGAAAAACAATAATACATTTTTTTTTATTTTTCTTTTTAGGACTTGTAAAATAAATCTGGGAGATTAATTTTGGAAGGTTACAACGTTATCCAGCGAACCAAAATCATAGAACTTTATTTTGAACATCATCGATCAATAATTCAAACTCAACGAGCCTATCGTCGTCATTTTAATGTGCGGAATTCACAATCCGAATCAATTAGTGACACGTTTTCAGGAACAAGGCTCACTAAGGGATCTTCCACGAAGCGGAAGACCACATTCTGTAATTAATGAAGCAAATATTCAACGCGTTCTGGAGAGTGTTGAGGAGAATCCTGAAACATCAACTCGAAGGCGCTCTGCTGAGCTGCAAATGTTTCGGCGGTCTTTACGCAGAATATTAAAGGGAAATTTACATCTTTTCCCATACAAGCTGCAGTTAGTGCAAGAACTAAAGCCACGAGATTCCCAAGAACGATTAAACGATTAAACCCCTTCGTGACTTTTGGCCCACCCTGTATTTTTACTATTTATTAAAATATATTATTTTTATTTCAATATATATATATATATATATATATTTTATTTTAAATAAATAAATAAATAAAATAAAATAAATAAATAAAAAAAAAAAAATTTTTAATTTTGTGCTATTTTACTGTCCAGCTAAAATCTAGCATTTGATGTGTTGCACGCCTTAATGAGCATACGATCGACAATTTAGTCAAAATTTTTGTTTTTTTTTTGCTGTTTTTATGTTTAAATTTTTTTGTAAATAGACTTAAAATACTATAAAAAATTAGATTGTTTTTATGACAAATTTTTGTGCTAATTTAATGTCCATGGCTGTATGTATTTGTAAGTATATTTATTGTTTTTTTCTAAGATCGATGACGTAACAAAAAACCATTACTATAGTATGTAGGTAGGTAGGAATGTATGTATGTATGTATATTATAAATATTACATGAATTGTTATTAATATGTTCTTAACCACAAGAGGAGTTTACAGATATTTTTTTATTTTATTTATTGTTTTTTTTTGTTTTTGTTTATTAGCGGTTTTGTTTAATTTTTTTCTGTTTTTTTATTTTTTATTATTATTTACCCAACAACCAAATGTTATAGTTAATGAAGTTTCATTTAAAATGAACAAAACACAGCATTTACAATGTAGTAGTAGTAGTAGTACGAATACGAGTACAAGTACGAGTAGTAATAATTATTGAAAGCAATAGGTTTCTATGTTTTAGCCTCCCAACACAACACATTTTTAAAGGCAAGACTTTATATATAATACGGCACATAAATTAATAGAAGTTTTATGGTAGAGTAGAGTAGAGAGAGAGAGAGAGTAGAGTAGAGTTTTGTTTGATTGCACACTTACTGAACTATAGCCATTACGTATATACGGCGGCAAAGTTGAATTTTTAAATCCATATCCAGGTTTTGGTGGTGATCGATAGGAATGTATCATAGCTGTGTTTTATTGATTTTTTTTTTTTTTTTGAATTTTATTTGATTTTGATTTTGTTGGTTGATAGTTTACAGTTGGTTGGATATATTTTGTTTTTTACATTGTATATTCAGAATTTTTTTTTTTTTTTGTGAAAACAAGAGTTTTTTTTCGTTTGATTTCAATTTCAAGTATCAGAGAACAAAACACCCAAAATAATAATCCAAAATAAATGATAAAAGAAAATTAATAAGAAGTTTATATATAATAATAAAATAATATACATACATATGTATGTATGTACATATACATATATATACATATGTATATATATATATTTATAAAAACAAAAGTAATAGTATTGTATATTGTAGTATATAAAAAAAACCCCATAACCATAACAAAGGAACGCCGTTTTAGTTGAAGTTTTTCTTTTTGGAAATTTTTATAAGAATTTTTTTTTTTTTGTTTTCATTGCAATAAAAGTGGAAACTTAAGACTTTATATAGTATACTTTATGTATGTATGTATGTATGTGAATAGTTTTATCTAACTTACCGTTATAGCTGGGTGCATTGCCCAACGATTTACCAAGTGATCCTCTATAACTCGTTGAACGATCGAACATCTCTTCATCGTAGAATGGCTTTTGATGATCTAAATTACGTGATGGTGAGGCGCCAATTGGAGACTCGTATCTAGAAAAAGATATTATTATTAATTTTTTTTGTGAATAAGTGTACATATGTATTAAATGGGTTAATTCGATCTCCGGGTCCTCTAACCTAACCTAACATAAGTATGTATTAAATTATACAATACAATCAAATCTAAGATAAATTTTCCACATATTAGGAGCACAGATTTAAGCAAACTCTTTACAAACTATTACTTCGGTTGTTACTACTTGTTACAAAAGTAGTCCAAACTGTATTGAGTTTCATATAAAATGTAGTAAAAAAGACTTTTAAAATTCAATTTGAAGAGGCTTTATTTGGAATAGTTACTATGAGCTGTTTATCATGTATCGTGTGCTATTTCTGATTGTAATATTCTGATGTATGCTGATGACGTTAAATTATTTTATACTTTTGATGATGATCATGGTCAGGCTGTTCTTCAGCGAAATATTGATTTGTTTGTAACTTGGTGCAGAATTAATTTAATGGATCTTAACTTGAGAAAGTGTAAATGCATGGTTTTCTCTCGTGGGGGCGTAATTTCGTCCACTTATGTGATTAATTCTTGTTCTTTGGAAACTGTGAGTACATTTCTTGATTTGGGAGTATTATTGGATATGAAGCTGTCTTTTATTGATCATATTAGTATGCTGATAGGCAAGGCTCGAGCTGTTCTTGGTTTTGTGAAAAGATGGTCTAGGGAATTCATTGATCCTTGTATAACAAGACTGCTATACACTTTACTTGTTAGACCTATTTTGGAGTATGCTTCTACTCTACCATACTATCGTTGTCACAGAGATTCAATGGAGTCTGTGCAGAAGCAGTTTTTATTATTCTGTTTACGTGGCTTAGGATGGGATTGTGCCAATCGGTTTCCGTCATATGAGGCTAGATTAGGTTTGATAAAACTTCCAACTTTGGAACGTAGAAGGACTGTTTTAGGGGTTTGTTTTGTTTTTAATCTGGTTAAAGGTGATATCGGATTCTGAATTTTTCCTTTGTAACCTGAATTTCAGTATTCCAGCAAGATTTTCACGACACTATCGTCCTCTTTCTTTAGACTTTTATAGAACGAACTATGGATGTAATTTTCCTTTTCGTAGATTATGTAATGATTTCAACTTATATTATGATTTTATTGATTTTAATTGTATTGTTTGTAATATAAAACGTAGCTTATATGCTGGCTTTAATTTGTAAATTATTATATAAAATTGTATTCTAGTTATTGTCTTAGGTAGTTCTGGTTTGTTGTAGCTTTACTCAGCTTGTGATTAAGTTCTGTAGCTGATTTATGTTCTCGTTGCCATTACTTTTCCCTTACCCGCTACAGTCCGGACTGCAGTGTGTACGTGTCCCTACGTAATGGGGACGAGCCGGGGGTGAGGCCGGGAACGTTCGATAAAAAAAAAAAAAAAAAAAAAATTTGTGTCGTTTTGTTTAAGTTTCTAGCGTTATAAGCTGGCCATTTGTGGGCGATTGCTTTGATCGGGTTATGGTTTGATTGGAGAAAAAGGTCTTCTAAAATGATTCACTGTCAACCATACCAAACGTTGTAGAGCCTTATCGACCGTCAAATCAGTATTTACAATAGTTTTATAAGCAATTTTTCATTACCAGTCACAATCGATGTCATGTTTAGAGAAATTTTAATCGGATGCAGGTTTTCAGCTTCTGGTTAATTGAAATTATGCTCAGATAAATCATCAAAATTGCATGTTTTTGGCTGTTATAGTATCGGAACTATACACACTATTCGCATTTATGGCTTCGTTTTGTAATTTTCTATTTCAATAGAAGGTAAACGATGATATG
Source organism: Sarcophaga caerulescens (assembly GCA_927399465.1). Classification (NCBI taxonomy): domain Eukaryota; kingdom Metazoa; phylum Arthropoda; class Insecta; order Diptera; family Sarcophagidae; genus Sarcophaga; species Sarcophaga caerulescens. The sequence continues at coordinate 10,089,599 of OV656872.1, forward strand.
AGAGCAATGGAAGTAAGAAACTGGCGCAAGTAGAAGTGAATGTCGTTGTGGAGAAAGCCAAAACCCACTCCAGGCGGCTGTAGAACTGTGTAATGGTGATGATGAATAAAAGGAAAACTGAACTAAACTTAATTAATTTGTTTATGAAATTAATACATTTCGAAATGTTTAATTCCACAGAGTTTACTATAATGTGGGGAACGGTTTTCTCTTGCGATTTGTTTTAATATAGAGCCGAAGGAAACAATTTAAAGAAACAAAATCGAAACACTGTGTAGCCGTTAACTTACTTTCAATAAAAGTTTAAATCTTAAGCTCTATTAAACCTTTTCTAACGCGCATGTTAACAACTTAAAAACTTTATTACCTTAATTTATAAATTGGTTCTTTGGATGCTGATGGTGTACGTGATGCATTTCTGGGATCTAGATTTTGTTGTTTCCATTTGCGATATTTTGCAGTTTCTTTCAAATCCTTAGCAATGGCTGAACCTATACCCGAATTTAATTTCTCTAATTCTTCAGCTTCACGTTGTAGGCGTCTATAGAAAAATTAAATAAATTAAATTGTTTTCTTTCCTTCTTCTCATTTTCATAACGAAAACTTCTTAACAAGACTTACGCATCGACTTCGCCATTTTTCGGTTCGACATTTTCTTCTTCATCATCTGATACGGGTACACCTTTGTAGGAATCGCTATAACGCCGTCTTCGTTCGGGATCCGTATAGGGATAGGGTGGTGCAGGAAAATCATCACGTTCGATTTTAGGCTTTTCACCTGGTTGTGGCTTTTTGGCACCCGGATAATGTGACAATTCAATGGGTTCTTCGTTGTTCATGGCAGGACTTTTAGGTCGTGGTGTCTCGGAACGTATAGCATCCACCAACACCTTCATGGCGCTGCGTGTACGCGAACTTGGACGCGAAGGTGGCCGACTGCCAGCCACTGAACCGGCATTACTGGTGGCATACGACGATGGCCTATGGAAGTGTGGTGACAGTGGCGTCTTATCATACGGATCAATGGGTTTACGCAAATAATTCGGAGCATCTGTCAAATAGCTATACGTGTAAATGCGTGAAATATCTTCACCACCATGACGGCCATATTCACGTAATATCAAGCCAGGACTGACCGTACGGAAATGCTGAAAAAAATCGTATTACAAACGAAATGACAACAAATTAAATCAAATTCTTATTGGTTGGCAAACAAACTACGAAATGATAAGATAATTCAAGTAAACTCAAGAATCTCTTCTTTAACTGTTTCAATATTTCAATAATTTATAAATTTGTTAAGTAAGGTCTTGGTAGACTTTTCTTTGAAGTTAGTAAAAGTGAGAGATTGATAGCGAGAGCGAGAGAGTGAGAGAGAGAAATAGAAAAAAGACAAATGCATTAAAAAGCAAAAAAAAAAACCATTAAATGAATACGTACGTATGCGTATGTAAATATAAAATCAAATAAAATAAAATAAAAAAAATAAAAAAGATTTCTTTTTTTTCTTTTTAAATAATAAATAATAAAAACAAACCTTGCGGCTAGAGGAATATGTGGAACCATTAAAACTCGGCGTTCGGGATCGTATGTACTGTAAACAATAAAAACAAAAAAAAAAAAGAAAATCTTGCAAGCTCAGAAAAATGGCGTGAATTTAAAATAAAAATTAATTAATTAATCAAAAATAAAAAAACCAAAAACATATACACAGGTAATGTTTATGCCACAGAAAAATTACATCAATTATGATGGAAGATTTGTTGACTTATTGGTGAAAAAGTATTACAAAAGGCATAAAAGCCGAACCAATAAATATTACTGAATAATGCGGTGGTTTCTGAATATACATAATATTGTAAATAGAGAACCATTATTTCGAATTCCGTGGAATAAAGTTTGTTCGCTGTTTGTCGTTAGTAACCAACACTATTCCCAGTAACCCAGTCATTATTCCGTTTAAGAATTGCGCGATTTTGTTGTGTTTCACTGATAAAAATTGGACTCATATGATTTTTTTTCTGCTAATTCGTATGGAATCCATAGATTAAATTGTTTTTGCTTCTGAACGATCGATACAGTACCGTACCTGCATGTCATTGGGACTCAAAGTGTTTCATTATTTTGTTCACATTTCAATAGTTGCTCTTTCAGAGTGTGGATTCTCTTAAGAATCCGTAAAGGAATTTCTGGAATTAAAATTAATGGGTAGATCTTCGCTGGTATCTATTTTGTACATTCGTCAAATAAGACTGAGTTAAGCAATCGCAAATTTTTCAACGACCTATCTCTTTTATCCACCTGACGTGACTTAATTGCATAATCCAATGTTAAATACAGACTACTGATGTGGTTTTCAATACGTTAATACATAACACAGTGCGCTAATTGTCTCGACAAGCATGGCCTAAACATATATGGGCAATTTCGTGTCAAGTGACACAATTTTTAAAATCGATGTCTTCCGATGGATGAAATTTGCACCAAGGTTAGTACTATTGGATAGTAGGCCAGACACAAATTTTCAGCTCTATCAGTCAAGAACTGCCGGAGTTAGAGGGGAAGTTGGACATTTTGGTAATACAGGGTTTTGTTAAAATGTGTGTAATTTTCCACCTATTGGTCCTAGCAAAAATTTTCCAAAGGATATTAGATAGCTATTTCTTCAATCTTTCCAAAAATAATTTTTTTAATTTATTTTTTTTTTTAATTTTTTTTTTCAATTTGGGCCTTTTTTTTTTGAGCTTATACAATTTCCTTTAAGGCCTTTATAATCGCTTAATGGGATGCGAGTGGGATATCTATCAAAAAAATTATTTTTTAACTCAAGAATAAGAATTTTCAATATTTGGCACATGTACCATTATCATTTTCCCCCATTTTTTTTCGAACTGGAGTTTTTTTTTATTTTTCCTCAAAAGAAAACTTAGACCATTTCCTTTAAGATCTTTGTGGGCACTTAGTAGCAAGAGGCATATCTATAAAAAAAAAATATTTTAACTCAAAATCCAAAGTTTTTAAATTTTACCATATGCACTATATTTTTTTTTAATGGATGTTTTTTTTTTTGCTCAAAGAAAGCTTAGTTCTTTTCCTTTAAGAGCTTTGTGGTCACTTAATGGGATGCGAGTGGAAAAACTAAAAAGCATTAAGCGATTATAAAGGCCTTAAAGGAAATTGTATAAGCTTTCTTTTGAGTAAAAAAAAAAATAGGCCCAAATTGAAAAAAAATTAAAAAAAAAAATTTAAAAAAAAAAAATAAAAAAAAAATTTTAAAAAATTAAAAAAAATATTTTTGGAAAGATTGAAGAAATAGCTATCTAATATCCTTTGGGAAATTTTTGCTAGGACCAATAGGTGAAAAGTTACACACATATTAAAAAAAACCTGTATGACCAAAATGTCCAACTTTGACCCACTCTAACTCCGGCAGTTCTTGACTGATAGAGCTGAAAATTTGTGTCTGGCCTATTATCCAATAGTACTAACCTTGGTGCATCCAAAATCGAAAGACATCGATTTTAAAAATTGGGTCACTTGACACGAAATTGCCCATATGTACACTAGTGGCATAAACTAAAGCAACTGACTTAATTTTTGACATTTCCATATGAATCGTGTGAAAAACAATCCTGAGAATTTTTAAAGATAGCTTTTTCAAGTCTTTGAGGGTTTATTAGGTTAGGTTAGAGGACGTGTACTTGTCCGTTAAGACAAGTACAATACCCGGAGGTCGAAATTGACCCATTGTCATCAATTTTATGTTTTTTAATGCTTCTTTTTGACCTAACGCCATCACTTCTACTCAACTCTTGTTATTTCATTCGCTAGGATTTGATGTCCTGTTCTAAACCAAGTGAATGATTGCATTAAAAAACATTTCAGAAAGAAAATTGATGAATTAATAGGTCTAATGCCTCGCTGATGACTTCTTAATTTACAAAATATCGAACATTTTATTAATTGTTAAATTATGTAAAAAAATCAAAAAAAAATCAAAAGAAATAAAAAAATTTATTTCAATAATTTTTTTTTAGTAAATTAATAAACCCTCAAAGACTTGAAAAAGCTATCTTTAAAAATTCTCAGGATTGTTTTTCACACGATTCATATGGAAATGTCAAAAATTAAGTCAGTTGCTTTAGTTTATGCCACTAGTGTACATCAGACGTATCCATAGATTGTGCATAGTAGAAATGTTAGTCAGTAATAGAGGACAAGAGAATTTCTTTTCTTTGAAAACCAGTAAAGAATCAATCCAATTTGAGATATCTTTTTCAGAAATCAAGTGTACATTTTCCAGTAAGACTGTTATGCATCGAGAGTGGCAAATGTTGTCGGCAATATTTCAAAGATAGGCCTGTGATCATTTAACCCGATTTCAGAAGTTTTTAATAGACGATATACTTTCTTTTGTTTCCACCCAAATACTGAGCCTTCATTACCTGCGAAAATTACTGCCTTTTAAAAGTTTTTTTCTTGCTTCCAATTCGTTAGCTTGGAATTTATTGCGGATAAGCTGGGATAAGTAAATTTATGTAACTCAGCTGTACGAGTACATTCTTTGAATCAAGTCCTCTTCTCGCATTCTAATAACATTCAATTAGGGAATCATAATCAATCGAAAGTTTACTTTCGACTGATCTTTTACAATAAATTTCTGTTTTCTGTGGCATAATGTTATTAATAAATTATGAAATAGATGTGGATGGGGGTGGGGTGTGATTTATGATGGTGGCAAATAGTTAAAAAGTTTTTGCTTTTTTTTTTCAAGTCGTATTAATATTATTGTGTCAGCGTCTTGTTCGTACCAGTTAGTATGTTTTTAATTCTTATATTTAACAAATGTAATGTAATGTAATGTGTGTGTGTGTGTGTACTTTTTCTTTACAGCCAGCTTAGGAGCAGGAAAGGGGTGCAGGTGGGGTTATTTTTTTTTTGGGGGGTGTATATATGTATGTATGTATGTATTTAAAAGGTTTTTCAAAGATGCAATGAAATAACACTAGAAGAGTCCAAATTGTTGACTTAAATATGTTCTTAAAAAAAGAAGAAAATTTTGTTATCGTTAGCGTTTCATTTCATTTACAACTTAACCAACCCCATAAGTAGTGTTTATCATTATAAGTATGTAGTACCTGTAATTTATAAACAAGAAAAAAAACGAGACCAAAAGGAAAGAAAAAAAAAAAAAAACAAACACGTTGGTTTAAACCTTAACTGTTTAACTTACCATATCACTTAAAGCACTCGAACTCATGCGGTCACATTCGGTATCGGTAAAATTGCCATTTGATACACCTACACCTGAGCTGCCATTTAATATGAGGCCACTTTCATTGGGCCCAGGGCCACAACGTGGATGCCAAATGGCGCTGCCCTGTAAATACATTTCCTCGCCATCACCAAAGGGATCACCGCATTTGGTGCAGCGAGCACAAGTTGGATGGAAATGGTGATTTTCACCGGCCTGCAATACTTTGCCGCTAATGAAACGATTACAGTAGGCGCACTTGACGCCAAAAGACTTTTGATAGCACTTTTCACAATAGGGCACACCATCTTTACCCATATATTCGCCGTTCAGTACTGCTGTACAGGATTTGCAACGGAAACACCAGACATGCCATTGACGGTCTAATGCTACTAAGGCTTGGCCTTCCTTCAGCATTTCGCCGCAACCGGCACAATCGTTAGGATCATAATCATCTTTTAAATGCGCCTTATCTGATAATACACCGCTGGTCATTTGCTGGTGAGCCGTTGCTCGAGTTGGTGACTCCGCAACGGGCGTTGGTGATACTGTACCATCTTTGGTTGGTTGTTGATTTTGCTGCTGCTGCTGCTGCAGTTGTTGTTGCTGCTGACGTGTTGGCGATGCAGCACCGGGACCAGCAACACAATTCTCACAAAGCACCTCTTTACCTGTGTTAGTTACCTGAAAAGAGGAAAACAAAATAGAATTTTTTTTTAATAAAAAGCAACAAAGAATTTAAAAATTTGTGATTTGCACCAGATCAATGCAATTGCCCTTAGGGCAGCCTAACTATCAACGAAGATCATATAAGATTCTAAACCAGAAGTGGGCCTAATGGATACAGCCTCAATAGCCTTCAAGATAGCAAAAATCTCTGCCTGAAAGACGCTACAGTCATCATTGAACCTAAGGTGAAGCTCAACACTGAGATCTTGAAGATCCTTAAACCAAAATATTCGTTAACACTAGAAAGACTGACAGGGGTCATTTGACCCATTTACAAATCTAACTGCTAATATTTCTCTTATGAATTATATCACAGATTTCTTACTTCCTGACTTTTAATAATACTCCATAAAATTTAATTTAAAAGTAATTTTTTTTTATTTAGGTATTCCAAATTTCAGTTATTAAAGCAACTACCTAAAAAGACGGAGAGGGGTCACCTGACCCTTCACATATCTGACTGCCGCTATTTATTTTATTAATTGCTTTTCCCAATTTTTATTTCATGAAATAATTGCAACAAAGAAAACATGCATACCAAATTTTTGTTTATCAAAATGGCGTTATTTTTTGTTGGTTTCCTCTAGTAGCCAACGTCACTCAGTTTCAGAACAACACGGCCAATGTCAAATTCCATCAATTGTAGAAAATGAACACGACAGGCGGTCAGCAGGAGGAATTCTTTGGAAGACTTGTTCTCAAAAGAGTTCCACACTAGATCGTTTTGCCGCCCGTAACATTTTGGTTGAACATCCAGGAGCTACCCATTATGCAAAACAACGAATTGGTGCTGAATTTACAACAGCCTGGCGACTGCTGACTGATGACACAATTTTGGGTGACATTAAAAAGTGTACGCAGACTGAGGCACATAAACAACTTGGCGATACAAACTGGATTATACCTTTACAAGAACTGGACGAATTCATCTCAGTATTGTACGCTAGGAGTACTTGTGAATGAAAGAATATATCTGTAAAAGATTTATGGAACAAAAAATAGGGAGTTGCTTTTTTTCACAAACTATGTCTAGAGACCGCTTCAAAGAAATAATGAAATATGTATATTCGTTTTGACGTGCGAGAAAAAAGATCTACTAGACTAAAAACATATAAGTTCGCCCTAATTTCGGATGTTTGGAGCCGTTTTATTAAAAATTGCAAATCTTGTTATAGACCAAGTGAAAAAATCGCTGTCGACGAACAATTCTTTCCTACAAAAGCAAGTTGCACAATACATGGCGAATAAACCCGACAAATTTGGTATAAAATTTTGGCTTTGCGTAGATGTCAAATCAAAACATCTGCTCAACTGTTTCCCCGGACAGTCAATAAAGTCAAGCTCAAGAAGATGACCAGTACTAGTTTTTTTCAACATATTGGACTTGGCAGCAATAAATGCATGGGTGTTATTCCAAGAAGTAACAGACAAAAAAATTCGGAGAAGGGAATTTATTTTACAAGTAGCATCTGAACTCAGTCACATTGGCGAGCAACCGCAAGCAGTGAAAAGAAACCCCTATGCGGAACCTATAATAAATCAAAACATTTTGTATACGCTAGATGCGTTTAAAAGACAGATTTCAAAAAAAAAAAATCGTAACATTATTGACCTGTTTCACGATCTCGATATAAAAACTTAAAGGGAGTCAAATGACCCCTACCCGTCTTTTAAGGTATATTAATTCTCCCGTCTTTCTAGTGTTAAACGAATAATATAAATAAATATGAAATGTCTCCTTGTTTTCAGTCTGAATAATAATTCTATAACCCTCAAAAGTGCTCTAGGACGGCCACGAGGCAATCAACGAAATGAAAAATTCTCATTACATAGATATTCTAACATACCAGGAAACTTCAGAGCGGATGAATGGGTCAGATAGGGTACAAGCATCGAACTTCCGGGTGAATTCTCTACCTAGATAACCCCATTGAAAATCGGTAAGCTAGAAATTGATAATGTAGTAATTGATTCTGTAAAACCCGCGTGTGCATGACTTCAAATACGAGCAATATAGTGCAGCAAACCTAGTCAAAGCTAATGGTGGTTTCTTTTCTACCAAAAAGTGTGCTTTTTATTTAAAAAAAATGCAATTTTGTGTTTGTTTCTTAAAAATGTTTCGCCCTCTAAAAGGTTGGTATGTTTTATTCTAAATAATTTGCACTTGCCAATGGTGGAGGGCATTGTATTTTATGCCCTGTATAAATCGAGAGTGCTGATAATGCCCTGTAAAGCAGATGACTTTTGTTTATTTATAGGGCTACCAGATGAAATTTAAAAAAAGTCGCCTGGTATCGTTATCCAATTTTGAAGTTAATTTTTTCATTGTTTTGTGGAGTAACATTATGGAAACATTACATTATTAAAGCTACATGGTCAGTAATATAAAAAAAAATTGTATTCAGTGTTAGAAGAGTGTTAAAAAATATTTTTTGGTTATAAAAAAGTGCTGAAAAAATTAAGTCGAAAAATTAGCGATCTGGCAACACCTTTTTCATATTTACATATTTTATTGAAAACAAATCAAAAAACAACATATTTTTAAATTAAATTTTTAAATATGGATATTGCTGCATCTATTCAGTTATTAGATTCATCTTTGTCATCTTTTGAACAAATTGGCATTTCCGCATTCATTTTCTTAATAAGTGGTAAATACAGGGCATACCCTTTTTTGAAATTTGTGTTTTGTTCTTCTCAAATAAAAAATTACATTACAACAGGGTTGGTCAGCAATTTTTTTAATGTACCTTGTAAGAGGGTGACATTTTCTTTGTAGAAAAGAAAACGCCATAAATGATGGGCGCAACAAAGGTACCCAAACCATGCTTAGTGTAGTTGCTAGAGTCATTACTGGAGATTGCATTCTAGTTAGCCATAAAAGGCGCAGTGGCTATTGTGTTATGTTTTATGCGTTTAATATTGTCTGAGATATTATATTTTAGAATCGTCTACCGATATATTTAGCCCCTTGGATTGTTTAATATTTATTAATTTATACTCATAAGAACCATAACCTCATAAAGATATCGTATTAGTTTCGATAACTTTCTTTTTTTTTTCTTCTTTTAATAAATAAAAACTAAAAATAGATAACCTAACAAAATAAGAATGTAATATGAGTGATATCGTTGATATTTTTTTTTATTTTTATTCGAAATATACGAGCAGATTAAAGAAACTTTAAAACCAAAATCAATTGTTAACACACTAAAAAAAAAAAACTAAAATAATGACGTCAATATGAGTCACACAGCAAATGGTAGAGAATAAAAATGGGCAATTTGACTTGCCCAAAAACAGAAGACAATTTATAATAAAAAAACCGAAAAAAGACATTCAAACAAATTTGGTTTGAAAATTATTTAAAATAGTGTGTTAACACTAATGGCGAGTGTCAAAATGTCTAACTTTACAGACAAAAACGGACCGGGTATAATGTATTTAAAAGTGGCACTTGTTCACTTGTATTCCGCATATAATTGTGTGTATAGAGAGAGAATCCAAAAGAATAAAAAAATTTTTTTTTTTAATTTCCACAGAATGTGAGACGAATGAAGTCATACTATTTATACATGCGTGCATATGTATGTATATCTACATGTACTATGTAAAAATATTCATATTTATTTCAGTGTTTAAAAAATATTTTTGTATGTCTGAAAGAATTGAAACTAATGACACATTCTTTAAAAATTTAAATTTTAAAGACTTGTTTGGAGCAAAACAATAAAATATTCATTCTAAAACAAGAATTGGAAGGTTTTTTTTTTAAACCAGATCTTTTTTACATAATATTCAAACTTCGGCACCAATGTCCCTCAGGGGAAGATCAACTTCGGCTTTTTACATACATAGGGCACGAACGTCAACAATATTCGTTAAAAAGAGCGTAAAAATGCATTCAATTGCTTGTCCGCTTTCAGTGAAACAGGTTCTCGTCGCTTCTTTTTAATTTTTTTTTGTATATCAATTATACACCCAAAGAAAAATTACAGTAGAATTTACTATTTTCTAATGAGATTCACTAATAACAATGAGAAATTATCTCCATTTTTGGAAGAATATTTGTCAAGTTAAATACGCAGTCTTTAGGGATTTGGCGCTGTTCCTTTTTTCTATACTTTCCACTACATATAAATATTATTAGATTACACTGGAAAATATTACTAACAATTTTCCTCTGGCTTATACACATGCCTCTCACAAAACACTCACATTTTTAGCATGTTCTCTTTGTGCCGACGTCTGATTATATTTGAATGCTAATATCGCTGGAAACAAGGTAAACGATTTTGAAGGAATGTGAAGAAGTATATTGCAGCCTTGACAGCACCCTTTAGAACATCTCTTTGCAAGAGATTTAAAAATTTATTTTGAGGTAGTGGCCTAATGTTGCTTAAACTGTGAAAGATACATCGTTTATGAGTTATCGTTCCAGAAATAAATGGAAAAGTAGAATAAAAGGCAACGAGAATATACCAATTTTCTTACATTATAATTATGTTCCGATGAAGTACAAAATAAACTAATGGGTGATTTTTTAGAGCTATAGGAAAATTTTTCAAAAAAAAAACACATAAAATTCAGAAAAATGCATGAAATCTTTATTTGAATCGATAGTACGGTCCATATAATTTAATGTTTGAAGATTATTTCATGCAAATGTTGACCGCGACTGCGCCTCAAATGGTCCATCCGCTTAGTCCAATTTTGGCATACTCTTTCCAACATTTCGGCCGGTATCTCACGAATAAATGCTTCAATGTTGTCTTCCAATGCGTCAACTGAAGCGGGCTTGTCTGTATAGACATGAGCTGTAACATAGCCCCACAAAAAATAGTCTAAAGACGTTAAATCGCACGATCTAGGCGGCCAATTGACTGGTCCCGAACGTGAAATAAAATGTTCACCGAACTCGCCTCTCAATAAGTCCATTGTTACGCGTGCTGTGTGGCATGTGGCACCGTCTTGTTGAAACCACATGTCATGCAAGTCAAGCTCTTGCATTTTGGGCAAAAAAAAGTTGGATATCATCTCACGGTAGCGCTCACCATTCACAGTTACGTTACGATTCGCAGCATTTTTGAAGAAGTACGGTCCAATGATGCCACCAGCCCATAAACCGCACCAAACTATGACTTTTTCTAGATGCATTGGTAGCTTTTGCAATGCTTCTGGCTGATCTTCACTCCAAAATCGACAATTCTGCTTATTTACGTATCCATTGAGCCAAAAATGAGCTTCGTCGCTGAACACAATTTTTCGATAAAGAAGTGGATCTTCGGCCAACTTTCCAAGAGCCCATTCACCAAAAATTCTGCGTTGCGGTAGGTCGTTCGGCTTCAATTTTTGCACCAGCTGTATTTTGAAAGGCTTCACACCTAAATCCTTCCGCAAAATTTTCCACGTTGTTGAGTAACAGAGGCCCAATTGCTGCGAACGGCGACGAATCGATAATTGATGGTCATCATTAACACTGGCCGATACAGCTGCGATATTTTCTTCAGTTCGCACTCTACGTAAGCGTGTTGGTGGTTTAATGTCCAACAATGTAAATTTGGTGCGAAATTTAGTCACAATAGCCCGAATAGCCGCTTCAGTGGGTCGATTAAACTGACCATAAAATGGAAGAAGCGCGCGATGAACTTTCTTAACAGAGCACGCATTTTGATAATAAAATTCAATGATTTGCAAGCGTTGTTCGTTTGTAAGACGATTCATGGTTAAATTATAGACCAAACTGAAGATGTTCGACAGTGAAACAGTACATTTGCATATCGTAGTTTCAATCAGGTTCGAACCAGAAATGACATCTATTGAAACTCAAATCCCTGACATTTGCTCACATAAAGCCAAAGATCGAACTTCCTCTCATCAATAGCAATTTGATTGCACATCAATGACTTCATTTATAAACAAACTATTTTGAGGTCATGTTTAAACAATTCTAACGTCCATAGATGATGACAGGATATTATTCAGTCTTGCAAAATATCACTTAAAACCGTTTTCAAGCACAAGAACTTTTTGCCAAATTTCAATATTTAAAAGTTAAAATTCGATTATTAGGTAAATGCATTTAATTTGCAGAACCTTACGTTAGATCGATGGGGTTGAAACACTTTTTTTTAAAAAATATGCACATGTTATCGGAATTCATGTGAACATATTTGTTTATTAAAGAAGTCGCCGTAGTCTAGTAGGTAGTGTGTTGGCTTATTAGACTGAAGGCCCAAGTTCGAATCCAATGTCAGACATCAAAACGAAAATATGGAAATATTTCTTCGGCGACTTCCTCTCAGCAGATTTCTGGCAAAAACTCTGAGAGTAAATAAAATTGCCATGAAAAGCTTCTCAAAAATCTGTCGTTCGAAGTCGACTTTAAACTGTAGGTCCCGCCACTCATGTATAAAATTAACGCACACAACATAAGTGGTGTGAGAAGCTAGGTCGTAATCCTGACTGAAGGGTTGTAATGACCAATTATAAATAAAAAATATTTGTTTAAACAAAGTTTTAAAAACGTTTGGAAAAGAATTCGCAGAAAGCTATACTTCAACATAATGATATAAAGTATAGATAGGAGGCTCTTGTCTATGTTAATGAACACTTTTCACATAGAAACAAAGATGATAATATACTCGTATCGTAATGTGCTTCTTTTCCCCCTCTTTTTTTTGTAATGATTATGATTAAATAAAGAAACTCTAATTAATGTATGTATGTACAGTGAATCACAGTGAAAATGGCCCACCATGAAATTACATCAGTATTTGGTTAATATTTATTAAAAAGGAAGAAAATGAAATAAATATTTTTGTTTAAAATAAAGTTTATTTGGTATTCGATATAAGGAACTAAAAAATTCTTTTAATTACATTATTAATTCATTCAAATTTATCTCACAATGAAAATGGCCCAGTATACATATTATTATTAAAGAAATAACGTTTTTTTTTTTTTTATTTTTAATATTTTGTAGGAAAGCCTTTTTGACTTATTACCGATTTTAAACGATTAGGAATGGATTCTACTAACTTTTTTGTGTAACTTGGAGAAATTTTTTTGAACTGTTTTTGTTTCTGATGTAAAAAATCAATGAATTAATAATGTAATTAAAAGAATTTTTTAGTTCCTTATATTGAATACCAAATAAACTTTATTTTAAACAAAAATATTTATTTTATTTTCTTCCTTTTTAATAAATATTAACCAAATACTGGTGGGCCATTTTCACTGTAATTCACTGTATGTACTACTACACTTTATAGAGTACACCCAAACCTGTTTTTACACGGTTTTTTTTTACGCGAATTTAAAATAACACGGTTTTTTTTTTTAACAAATTGACGAGACTGATATTGAGCCACCCCAGCTTGCTATCAGAAACTGACTCCGAATAAAATAAAAAATTTTTTTTTTATTCAAAATAATTCCGTTCCTAATTGTCTTAAGAGTTTGATAACTAATTTTATTTTTATAAATGGAAGAGAATTTTTAAGTTTTTTCTTTATTTTTTTATAATCATAAAATGAAATAAAATAAAAACTCTGTGTATACTATTGTACTAAATCTGTACGTTTTTATAAAGTTATTCAATTTTATAGGCATATGTAGGCTGCTGCATCTATCCTATGTATATCTTTTCATTTTGTTTATACACTTACCTACATACATAATATTTGTCTTTTTTACGCGTTTTTTTTTTTACACGGTATCCACTGGAACGTATCTACCGTGTAAAAAAAGGTTTAGGTGTATGTATATTCCCATGGCATTTCTTTAACAATTTTTGCTTATTTAGTTCCCACTGCATATTTTTAAATAAAACAAAGCATTCATATTTCATTTCAACATAGAAAAATATTTCATATATCTACTAAATAACACTGCCTTTTTAGATGGACTGCCTACAACTTCTCACACAAACCATCATACAACAAACATCCCATAACCATTTTTGTTCAATTGTCTTTAAATGAAACACAAAAAAAAAAAAGAAAATAAAAGAAAAAAAACATGGAAAATTCAAACATGTACCAGTAAATATTTGCACAACAAAAAAAAAAAAAATTAAAAAAAATAGACGACTCTTACTTGTTATACGAATATGTATAGTTGAAATGAATTAAAAAGCATTTAAAATTTTTTTAAATGCAATTTTTTTTTTCTGTTTTTGTTTTGTTATTGCAACTTACCTTACTACCAGATTTAAATGGCTGTTTGCATTTGGAACATGTGAAACACTTTTGGTGATAAGTTTTACCCATTGTTGAGACCACCTCACCCTCCACATAATTCGAACAGGCAGCACATTTTGTACCATATAAACGCTGATAATCGGGTATACAATAGTAGACACCATCTTTGGTAAAGAAACCACCTGTCGCTAATGATTTCTTACACTGGCAGCATTGAAAGCAGGCCTTATGAAAATGTTTATCTGCGACACGCAACACTTCACCGGAACATTTTTTGTCGCATTTGGCGCAATAGATTTTTTGTTTACCTAAAAAAAATAAAAAAATTCAAATTAAATAACAGACAAAATTACAATAAAAAAAAGAAAAAAGAAGCAATTATTTTAAAATCGTTTATTTTTATTTTAAATATGTAAGTAGTGATGCATCTGGCATCAATTACATGAACATGTCAAAAATTTAAATACATAGTACATAGGTATACGCGAAAATAATAATAAAATGAATAAAAATCCCCCGAAAAAAAAAACAAAACAAAAATAAACGGCGATTTTATAACTTTAAAAAAGCCTGGCGACGACACAACACTTGCAATTGTTTTTGAAAAAACCAACTCATTATACACTGACTATGTATACTATGTGTGTGATGATGAGGATTATCTCATCAAAACATTCGCACTCATGTATGTATGTGTACATATTCAACATATTCAATTGATTTAAATTTGTAATCATCATCAGAGTCACAGTTATCAATGCTGATGATCATTATCACCAGGCACAACAACATGATTATGATTATCATAAGCTGCTACTGCACACAACACGATCATACTTTCCATAGCACATAACGAACAAAAAAAAAAACGATAAAAAATACAAATTTATAGGCTTATTTATATAAAAACAACAATAAAATAAAAATAAATAAACATTTACAATTGTTTTTATTACTTTATTTGCTCGTTTGTTAGTCAGTTTGTCAAAAAAAAAAAAAAAAATATTTCGTACTTGTACTGTCTGTCGTAGTTGTTCTATGTCCGTCAATTACTTTTCGGCTTAAATTTAGAAAGAGCAATAGCGCAAGAGAGAGTGTGTGTAAGTAGCAGAAAAAGAACAAGTATTAGTGATGCCAAGTTAGGTGAACTGCGTGAAAAATCGCATATTTTAATAACAAAAAAAAAAAAAAAAAAAATTAAGTGTGAAAAAGAGTCAATGCTTTATAGCTTATTAACTAGACACATATGTATATTTTCTGCACTAAAATTTTTTAAATTTAACGTGATGCTTTAATATCTGCGGTTGAAGGTTAAACAAACCACAACTGGGGTTCAGCTTCATAAGACCTTTCGCATTCAATAGGAATTTTTAATTGTAAAACGATAAAATGTAAGTGATGAAATTAGGATAAAAAGAAACAGAATGTTAATGAACCGTAAGAAAGTTTATTTCTTTGTCGACTAAGAACTATTTTCATCAAAGTTGTTGTTTTTTTAATTTGACAAAGCATATAAAGGAGAAAATTTATGTCAGATAAGTAGAGGTGGCTGGAATAGATAGGCCGACTTCCTAAACGCAAGTTGCAATGCATATTTACAATACATACACTTCGTAAACGCATTTGTAAAGTTATTGGCAACGTCTAATGTTCCTAATCGTTTGGCAACGCATTTTAATGAGTATCAGCAGTCAAAATCGCGCATCATTTTTATTTTGTATGCAAACATTTGAAGTACAATGGCTGAGTAAGTATTGATGAGTTGCAAAGCGACGTTCCTAAATGCCGATAAAATGCAAAAAAATGTATGCAATGCAAGGTTGCATTTAAGATATGTTTTGCATTGCATACGCATTTTTTAAAATTATGAATTGCAACTTGCGTTTAGGAAGTCGGCCATACACTTAGACCATATAAGACCCATTGTGATACCCTATTTCAGAACTTTTCAAAACTTCTGGTGAGTGAAAAACAATTTCCCTAGACCTTCTGCAGCTGTAATTTGACAAGTGTTCAAGACGAATGCGTTTTGCAAAAACATAGTCAGCATAGGTTAGGTTAGGTCGGAGTGGTAGCTCTGTTATCACAAAGCTCACTGGAGCACGCATAGCGGCCCGTTGTGATGCCACGGGTGAACGCAGTCCCTGTACTAACCAAGTTCCACCACAATCAGGGAAAAGGAAGAAGTTGGTCAGCGCAAGGGCTGCACAACAAAAGCACGACTACCCCGCGCTGGAAAACCAGCCAGAAAGTTTGATGAACGAAGCTATATCCTTGATGTCAATAGATGATAGCTCCGTTAAGCTGACAAGGAATGGGGAGCCAAATAACCTATATCTACACCTAGCAAGAGACGGGCACTGACAAAGAAAGTGAACAACAGTCTCCTCTTCCTCAGCGGACCTGCATCCACGGCAGAAGTCGTTGAAAGGGAGCCTCATTCTTTCCGCGTGTCTACCCATGACCTGTAAGCACGGCCACTGTAGTCGAGATGACATCACGACCGAGACCAAGTAATCGGTTGGTACGCCTTCTATCCATCTTGGGCCAGGTGAGTCTAGCGGTGGAGCAGGACTGCTCATTGACCAATACTCAGCATACTCCTTTAAACTTTAAGCAGACATTACATGTGCACTCTACCCAGTATTAGCCAAATTTGATGCTTCATTTTGGCCGTATACGAAGCTGTTCATTCGACATTGGTTCCTAAATTGATTAATTATAAATTGCGGAGCGTCGAAATATCGACTATTGTTTGCTTTTTTAATTAAATAACTACAGGACAACCAAAGGTGACATATGAAAATATGTGTAGCTTTAACTGACCTTACCTAACCTTTAATTGGTATTTTCTTTAAGATTTTTACTTTTCAAATATGAAAGCCACATTTCGAAAGAATGCTTATGAACAATTCATATAAATTTAAAATAACTTTGCTTTTTACCGTATAAATAATCGATTAACTACTATATAAACAGCCAGTGAAAATCAATAAAAAAAATTATCGAAAGTGCTTACAATTTCAATGGATATGAAATGTTTGATTTTACAATTTTAAGATTTAATGCATTGGCATTAAAAATTTTTCCAATTTTTACAGATTCATTGTGAAAATTCAATAATAATAATAATTTGAAAATTGAAAGTTTATATGTATTGTTATTGTTATTGGTATTTCATAACAACAATTTTAAAACACAAACACAACCAATTAGAAAGTTAATTGCCGAAAAGAATTACAATTTCAAATTACAAACTACAAACTACGTAACACACCATGTAATACCATATTAAAGTGAATGAGAAAGAAAATTAAGAGAAAAAAATAAAAACATTCAAAAATTATGCTCAATTGACAACATTGAGATTATGATCAGACGTCGACACCAATGTCCCTCAGGGGAAGATTTTCTTCGGCTTTATATGTTCATATGTTCTCTTTGTGCCGACGACTGATTATGATGATAATGATGGCATAGCAGTGATGACGGTGACTGCGATGTTGGCGACCACAACTATGTTGCTTTGCAGCTGATGTTTGTTTGTTGTGTTTATTCAATTAGTAAAGTTCAACTAATTAGTTGAAGTGGCCATTTTTATTATTATTATTATTATTGTTGTTGTTGTCTTTTTTAATACACAATATATTATGAATACATTTGCATTTTTATTAGTGTGTATGTACGTATGTATGTATATAAGCTGTTTGTTTTATTTTTCATTATTTATTGTATTTATCATAATGTATATAATTAAAAAGGCCTTATATCTTCTTCAGAATTAATCTTTTCTTAAGAAAAACAAAATCTCTCTTATTCTTTCTCTCTCTCATATTATTATCACCAGACGTCGGCACCAATGTCCCCCGGGGGTCGAACTTCTTCGGCTTTTTACACACATAGGACACGAACATCAACAATGTTCGTTAAAAAGAGCATAAAAATGCATTCAGTTGCTTGTCAGCTTTCAGTGAAGCAGGTTCTCGTCGCTTCTTTTTGAAATTTTTTTGTGTATCAATTGTACACCCAAAGAAAAATTTTATTAAAATGTGAAGAAAAATTGGGAAACAGATTTTTATTGAATTTAAGGTACCTGCAATATGCAATGATGACTCTTACTACAAATCCATAAAAACTTGTGCGAAAAATACCAATGAAATCAAAAAGCACAATATTTGTTCGAACACTGCTTGAAACAATAATTACTAACAATTTTCCTCTGGGTTATACACATGCTTCTCACAAATACACTCACATTTTTATCATGTTCTCTTTGTGCCGACGTCTAATTATCACACATTCTCTTTAGAGTTGCCGTTATCAAATATCAGTTTTACTAGTCCCATGTTAGCAAACATAGGTTACACTGAACAGTAAAAAAAATAAGAATTAAAAAACAGTTTCTGATTAAATTTTGATTATGCAGTACTGGCCATATCTACCACTATAAGATTTTTTATATCTATAGAAGTACATGTAATTAAATTGCTGCACAGCAAGCAGTCAAAATTATTGATAATCTAGTTTTGCTCGGCATAAATTAAGTAAATAATATTCCATCAACCGATCAATAATTGCCAGGGTTATTTCTAAATTTTTAATTGTCAGGACGCGTATATTTCGAGTAGCTTCTAGACGAACACATAGCGACATGAAGATTTCTTGGTTAAAAGATCGTACAACATGCAAAAAGATTGTACAATATTTGCGAATGAACGATTTGTAGCTGAGCAGTGGCAAAAATTACAAAAAATCCGCTGTTGCAGATGCGGAGATATCCCACTACAATCAAGTTTCCAAACAGGAGAACAATTCTAAACATACCTCCAATTCTGGTAAAAAAAAAAACAGCTAATGCAAAATAGGAGCGAAGTTCCTGAGTGGCCCACCGAATCTCCTTACAAAAATTCTATTGAAAACTTGAAGATTATTAACACGAAAATAAATCGGAAAATTTTCCGGAATAAGGACGATTTATTTCGAGCTATGAAAATAGTCTAAGAAGTCGCCGTAGTCTAGTAGGTAGTGTGTCGGCTTATTAGACGTAAGGCCACGGTTCAAACCCTAGGTCAGACATCAAAACGAAAATATGAAACAAAAATTTCTTCGGCGACTTCCTCTCAGCAGATTCCTGGCAAAAACTCTGAGAGTAATTGACATTGGCATAAAAAGCTTCTCCAAAATCTGTCATTTGGCGTCGACTTTAAATTGTAGGTCCCGCCACTCATGTATAAAATTAACGCAGACAACTTAGGTGGTGTAAGAAGCTAGGTCATAATCCTAACTGAAGGGTTGTAATGACGAATTAAGAATGTATGTATATGTGAAATTAGTTTGGGAAGGAATATCGTACGATGTTATTATTATATCTCTATGCCTAGAAGACATGAGTGTTTCAAAATGAAATGAAAAATCTTATTTTTACTTTTGTTATGACCAATACTGTATACAGGGTGGCTGATATATAATGCAACAAAGTAAATCGCTATATTTTTTTAATTTTATTGTTCAAAAGCAAAAAATGTTGGAAATAACATCAAATTTTAGAATCAGTTTAGATTTGTTCGAATTGGCCACCTTTGGTACGAATTATGGCCTTCAAACGGCCGACAAAGCCATCACAGGCTGCACGAAAGTGGCTCTGCGATATTTTGGCCCATTCCCGGCGAAGCGCCATCTTGAGATGATCGACACTTTGGTATTTTTTAGTGAGAACCTTACTCTCCAAAATGCCCCAGGCGCAAAAGTCCAACGGATTGAGTTCCGGAGATTTTGGTGGCCATTGTGCGGTAGAAATGAAGCGAGGAACCTCCTTTTTAAGCCATTCTTGGTTGACGCGTGCTGAGTGCGGTGGTGCGCAGTCCTGTTGGAATGTCCATGGTCTGCGGCCGAAATGTTTGTCTCCACAGGGCTTCATACTGTCTTTAAGACATTTTCCCGATAATATTCGGCATTTAAACGAGCGGGGAGCGACCATCGGCCGTTACGGCGGCCCACACCATTACCATCGGCGGCGCTTGAGTTCTGGTGGCCAATCGCAGGTGTAAATTTTCAGCTGACGTCTTTGGCAAGTAAACCCGATCATTTTGTTTGTTCACAAACTGCTCAATTTGGAATGGCTTCTCATCAGAGATAACCAAATTCGGTAACTGGCCACTTTCGTGCAAGCGAAGTAACTCCTTGGCTCTTTCCAGTCTAACTTTTTTTTGTCCATCGGTGAGCTCTTGCACTTTTTGGAACTTCAATGGCTTTAGTCCAAGCTCATTTTTCAATATGTGTTGCATCCGTTCTCGCGATATGTTCAGCTCACGAGCAATTTTTCTACCATTGCGGCGTGGATTTCGATCAAATCTGGCCTTCACTTTTCGGATCATTTCTGGTGTTGTTACCGTTTTTTTTTTCGTTCACTTTTTGGACGCGATGCAACACTGCCAGTATCACGGTAACGAGCAATGGTACGAGAAACAAAA
This sequence comes from Sarcophaga caerulescens, assembly GCA_927399465.1. Classification (NCBI taxonomy): domain Eukaryota; kingdom Metazoa; phylum Arthropoda; class Insecta; order Diptera; family Sarcophagidae; genus Sarcophaga; species Sarcophaga caerulescens. The sequence continues at coordinate 10,110,256 of OV656872.1, forward strand.
AATTTATTCACATTTAAATGCTAGAGGGCTCTAACGATAGCCACCTGTGGTTTTCCAGCCAAATATAAAGCAATCACACTATCACGCTTGAATTCCATCACGAATAACTTTTTTTCTGAATGCAATAGATCAAAATGCTTTTGTAAGCATTGAACTGTCACTGGAATAAATCTGTCAGCTGTCAGACGAGCGGTTTACAAATGATAACAACCTGAAGTTGGTTGCAATACATATCAGCCACCCTGTATATGTATGTATAAACGAAAAGGAAACCCAATTATTGAGCGGAAATTCTGTCTATTTCCCATTTTTTTTGAATTATTACACAAAACAATTACACGGCAACACCGTTAGTGTTTATCCCTCTCTCTCTCTCTCTCTCTCTCTTTATTTTATTACTGTCTGTTGTTGTGATTTTTACGAGTGCTGCCAAATTAATTGCTTTGGCCGGTTATTTATTTTAAATTGTATATACAAATTACGAATATTATTACCAGCAGTCTATGGCCACTAGAAAGTCTGAAATTATTTACAGATTCATAATATTTTAATAATTTTTTATTAGCGTAACAGATAAATGACCACTGTAAGGCTTGCAACAACACGTAGTGATGTTTTTTTTTTTTTTTTTTTTCTAAAATAAAAATAACAAATAAATGTTTGAAATGGGGAAATACTTGATCGACTCTTCAATAACAATTAACATAAGTATTCTATTTTTATTTCAAATAACCAAAAAAAAAAAAAAAAAAAAAAAAAAAAAAAATGAAAAGCCATACGATACACTTCTTTCATAGAGGATGAGATTATGAAATAACAAATGTTCTTTTCATTTTTTTTTCTTTCTTTTTGTTGTATTTAGAGAATTATGATCTTTGAAATATTTTACATTTTTTCTTGTATTTTGTATTCATTTTTCCTTTTTTATGACTTATAAAAAAAAAAAAAAAAAAAAAAAAAAAAAAAAAAAAAAAAAAAAAAAAAAAAAAAAACCAACAAACTTCAAGGGCTTTAAATAAAGCGATTAGAGTAACAAATGTTTTCCTGCTCTTCTGTTCCAGTGTAGGTATATTGTTTGTGTTCAAACAGGCCGATTTAAAAATAGCTGTGAGATTTCAAATGCTATTTTAGGCTTGAATGATTTATGGCAATTAAATTGGAAGTTTATTTTTTTTTTTTTTTATATTTTCTATTTTCTATTATTTTTCCAAAATAGAATTTAGTTTTTATTATTTTTGATTTAATAGACGCGTGCTCTTCTACTAAATGCATTTTTATGTGTTAATTTAAAGACTATTTAAAGGTCGCTTTTTATTTTCTTTGGTTGTTGTTTTTATGCAAGTGGTGGTTTACAACAAAATAAACACAAAACAAAAAACAATATAAACAAACAAAAACAAAGTAAAATAAAAATATAAAAAGTAATTAAAATTTTTTTAAAACCTTCAAATAAATAATAAAAAAAAATTATTAAAAAAAAATAAATAAAATTTAAATAGGCTCATAAATAAAATATGAATTATTTTTATGGCACTTTCCTTGCTATTATAAGTACATATGTATATTAAGGGAAAATAATTAAATATGTATTGTAATTAATTACCAAGTTAAGGTATTATTAAATAATTGTTTCAATTATAACAGGTTTCTTGAGGTTTAAATTAATAAATTTCATTTAAAAAAACAACAACAACAAATTCTTGAGTCAACTAATATTTTGTTTAGTTACATTATGCAATAAAAATTTCTTATTGGGTATGGTCAGCTTAAACGAAATGATAGATTTGATTTCCTTGTATGTTTTCATTTACACTGTGGCTATATTTGTTTTAAACATTTTACACATTAACACTTGTTTAATATGTGTTATAATACTCTTTCCCTCACTCTCTCTCTCTCTCTCTCTCTCTTGCCGCCGCTGTGCCTATATAACACTATTTTTTGTTGTAATAAACAATCAATGCATTCAATTCTTATGTGTTATGCTATGCGTAAGTGAAGTGACAATGACATCAACAAATATTGTAATACTCCACCATCTCCATATGAAATTGAATTGGAAACAAATTGTATGAAAGCAAGGAAAAATAAACAAATTACAACAACTTAACAAACATTTATAATCAAAATTAATAGTAATAATGCTACTGAGTACACACATGCACATACATACATACATCAATATGCATAACCAACATATGTTGTATGCTGGCGATGGTCTATTTTTTTTTCCAACTTAAAACGAACGAATGTCGAGGTATTGATTTACGAAGTTTATGCATGCATATATGTACATACATACATATGATTGTTATATTATGCTTGCTTAATTATGTACACAAATGTAAAGTAACTATTGGAATTTATTGAGCCAAACTCATAATACAATACATAAGCAAATATAACGGTAATTATTATTATTACAGCAAAAAGTAATGAGAGCACAGAGAAAAAGAAAAAGGTTACAACACCCCACGATAAAATAAATTGATGAATGACAGACAGGCAAAGCAGTCACATTCTTTTTTGTCTGTCTTTGGTGACTTTTTTCTTGTGTATACATAAACATAAAATAATACAATAAATATTTATATTAGATTTATTCTTCTTTTTAAATTTATTATTAAACATTGATAACATAAAAGTCGGTCATAGCCAGTTACTCATACGCCCATAACAAAAAAAAAATTGTTTTTTTATTTCTTTTATTTTTCACCACGCAAGAGTTAGGTGAGCAGAAGTGAATTAAAAAATGGGAGTGTAATTTTGGAGATTTGAAAGAGAGTTATTGTTGTTTACTTTACTCTTTCTATTCTAAATACACTATAGGGCAGAACAAATGTAATAAAACGAAAAGAAAATACATAGGTATGTATGTACATAGGTGAAAGTAAAAGTAGTTTTTTGATAATAAGGGGGAAACCCTGACCTTGGCTGACAAAGTGTTGTGGTCAAAAACATTAATTTGGAAGGCTTTTCTTCAAATATAATCCAAAAATTATTTTTCATAGTGTCAAAAATTTTATTAGAAAAAAAAGGCCGCATAGAAAACAATGGAAGATTTAGTCCAGTTTACATTTGCGTTGATGTTTGAATATTTAATGGAGCGTTTTATTGCGTTATTTTACACAATACTGTAAACCGTGATGTGTGCGTGTATATGTGTATTTAAAACAAAATAAAAAAAATTGATTGTTAATAGTTATGCAATCACTGATTTATATTGCTTAATTTTCTTTTGTTTTTCATTAAATTAAAAGCATTATAAAATAATAAAAGTTTTGGTAATTAAAAACTTTATTATTAAAGAGAAACTCTAATAACAAAAGAGCTAAATATAAGGCAAATGAACTGTAATGGTAACTCTTAAAATATTTCTGGGCTATCTATTGTTTTGTTGTTGTTGTTTTATTACAATATGTATTTCTTTTCGTTTGTTCTGTTGTTCTTGTTCTTTTTTTCAATTGAACACGCACATTACTTGGCACTCGCGCACAGTACACTCATACATACATGCATATGTACACTTTCATACATATATTAGACCAGACATACTCGAATTCAGTCATCATGTCAACCAGTCAAGTCATTTATTGTTTTGTTTTTTGTTTTTGTTTTTTTGTTTTTTTTTTGTTTTTGGTTTTATTTAATATTATTCTCTGTCTCAAAATAGATTTACTATCTCTCTAACAGCAAATAAACTCTACGGCTAAAGTGGTTCCTTACATGAATGTTTGTTTGTTGGCTGGTTACTTGTGTAGCGGTATGTGTGTTTTTATTTTAATTGCGACACCATGTCGACAACAACAACAACAACTAACATACTGCTATACACTGATGATGTCACTTGTTTAAGAGAGAGAACAAAAATAACTAAACAACAACGACTAGTATATTACTGACATATATATAAATAAATAAAAAAAAATATAGTCACGTATATAAAAATATCATTTTTAGTACACAAACAAAGTTTAAGTAAATTTCATTTGTTGCTGCTGTTACTATTAAACTTCTTTTTTCTCGTTTTTTGACTCTTCACACACAATTCAGTATCCAACTCATGGTGTAAAGAAGGAACAAAAAAAAAAAAAAACACCAGAAAAACACAATTATGGAGGTCACTTACACGTGTTTATGAGGTCAAATGAGAGTGTATGAGAGAGTGAGAGAGAGTTTGAGAGGCCGAGAGAAGAAGCAAGACATATTTTAAGAGTTGTCATAGTAACAGGAAATAATTACTGCTATTAAATTAAAACTGCCTTAGAAAGAAAAACATTTGGATACAGAAAAATCAAAGTGCAGTCTTTAATTTGAAAAAAAAAAAAAAAAACAAATAAAACTTATTTGGTTGTAACAATTATAATACTTTGTATATATTTGTTCATTTAAAGCGGAATTTTATTTAAATTGCTTTTTTTAAGAGCTTGTTTTGAGGCAGTTGTTTGTTAACAATTAAAGAGGAATTTTTTTTTTGTTTTTTTTTTTACAGATTAATAAAAAAAATGTTATTGGATTTTTACAAGCAATAAAGAAAGTAATAAATAGTTTGAACATTACATTTTGAAAAATAGAAAACAACCAACCATTAATCAAACACCAGGAAACCCTTTCAAATTTCTTGTAAAGACTTTACTCTGTTATTATGTAGTATGTACTAGCAGATTGTACCCGGCGTTGCGCGGGTTATGTAGTTTGGATTAGTTTAAAAAATTAGAAAAAATTATTGGGTAAAACCGGTTTTGAAACCGGTTTCTTAAAAAATGCTTTTTTTCAAATTATTCGGAAACCGGTTTAACAAACAACCCAGTTTTTTGAATACTCTAAGTCCTAAATATAAATGCACTCAATTTGCCCGTTTTTCGCCCCTTTCCCCCTTTTTGGACCCCTTTTGGTCCAACTTTATAAACGGAACACCTCCAATAGCTATTTGGGAAACTTAACCAAGCTAAATCGTAAAAAAATACCTTTAAAACAGATAAAATACAGCATTTATGCATAAAAGTACTAATTTTTGCCCTTTTTTTCTGCCTTTGTCCCATTTTTTCTCCCCTTTTGGTCAAAATTTTGAAAAGATTTATAGCCTATAACCTGCACCGACAAAAGCTCGATCTATATCCCAAATTTCATGAAAATCGGTCCAGGCGTTCAGGCGTGATTGGCTAACAAACAAACAAATAGACTTACAGAAAGATTTATCTAATATATAAAATTCTCGTGTCACGGTGTTAGTGGTTAAACTTCTCCGAAATGGATCGACCGATTTTCATGAAATTTTTTGTGCATATCGGGTAGGTCTGAGAATCGGACAACATCTATTTTTCATATCCCTAAATGTTAAGAGGGCGTGGCAAATTGTTAAAATTTAATATTTAGGTACATATTGATAGTAGACGAAAAAAATTTGGTGGATAAGTTCGTAGAGTCGATATCGACAAACTCACCAAAAATGGGCGTGCCAACCCTCCCCCTTCAAGTGATACCTATAACTCTTAAACTACTGAACCGATTTTAACCATTCTTTTTTTGTTCGAAAGCTTATCAGGTTTAGATGGTTAAAAAAAATCGATATAGCAAAAAGTAGGCGTGGCAAACCTTTAAAATTGAATATTTAGGGACATAGTGGTGGCTAAGTTCGTAGTCGATATCGACAAACTGACCAAAAATGGTCGTGGCAACCCTCCCCCTTTAAAAGATACCTATAAGCAGTGTTCGAAAAAATACTCTAAAGTACGCAACGTTTATATACTGTACTGAATGTCATGGGTAAAGAACACAAGCACATTCACTACAATGAGAGCGAAACTTTTCGTTTCTTTTTTAATGTTTGTGAACATGTACGCAAGCTCTAACATAACGTACTGAACAGAGTTCACAAACAATATTTTTTAGTGTTCGTGTACAAAGTACACTAAAAAGATCAGTACACAACGAAAAAAATTGGGTTTTAGTGATCTTTTTTTGAGTACACTAACATTTTTAGTGTACGCGAGAGCTCATTCGGTATTTTTAGAGATCGCGTTGTGGTTTTTGATGCCATTTATTATTCTGTAGGAATAATAGACATATTTCGCTTACGAATACAAATAAAAACTGGCCATTTTTCTCTCTCTCTCTCTCTCTCTCTTATTGAATGAGAATATAAACTCTCGCGTACACTAAAAATGTTAGTGTACTCAAAAAAGATCACTAAAACCCAATTTTTTTCGTTGTGTACTGATCTTTTTAGTGTACTTTGTACACAAACACTAAAAAATAGTGTTTGTGAACTCTGTTCAGTACGTTATCTTAGAGTTTGTGTTCATTTGTTGTGTACATGTTGTGTACGTAATGTGTTTGCGTACGAGTTCGCAAACACTTAAATGAAAGTTAAAAGTATTTTATCAGTTACGTACACAATGGTTAGTGTACAGTATTTTTTCGAACACTGCCTATAAGTCGGCTAATTCGATGGTTTATAACTACATACATATGTACATAAATAACATGTATGTCTGTTAGTTTTGTTTTGGAGCGAGTACAACAACTACAACTTCGTCAGCGCTACCCATGATTCGGACCTCTTATTGTTATTCTTTGTATGCCTCACCTAAATAACGTACCGACTTCGATTAAATTTTGAACTAGATAGATAGATCCACACACTTATAGTAAGTTAGTTATTTTTATATGTATAACTGTTTTATGCAGCGTATTACAATAAATGTATAATGTGACCTGTTTTGGGCAATAAAAAAAATCAATTTTGGGCGGGACGAAGTTCGCCGGGTCAGCTAGTAATATATATTAGGATTAAGATTTTACTGAAAGGCCTAACACCATAGACCAGAAATATGTATTAATTGTTAATAAAAGATTTAAAAATTGTAGCAAATAACTACAAATTTTTTTTTTTTTTATTTTTCAATTCCAATGAAATTCAATACAATGTTCATCAAGCTAGAAATTAGACATGAAACATTTAATTGCGTCAACACTTTCAATATGTAAAACACAAATCGGTCACCTTAATGCGAGGTTTTACATGAACAGCAGCAGCAACAGTAGATAAATTTAAACGTTTTAAGAATTTTTCAATTGCAATGATTTTAAAAAAACGCATTAAGAATATATCATATTACTATTGTGAATCGATTTAAAATCAAATCAATTTATTATAACTTAATCAAGTGCAATTTTGTATCTGAGTATCAGTTTTAAATTGATTTTTTTTTTCTTTTATTTATTTTAGTTACTTGCTGTCAGAGTTTCTTTTGACTTATTTTATCTTATCAGTATTGTAGTTGTTGTTTTTTTTTCATTTGTTTTGTTAACATTATCAAACTGATATAAAATGTGCAAATATGTGGCTCTTTTAAGGAAAAACAATAAAGAAGGCTAGAAATTCTCTGATGCACTTGGCCCTAGCCAAGTGTTTATATGTATGTCGTGTATATTGTGAATTTGTATGTTTAAGGAGATAAAGTTTTTAAATCAACTGCCGTTTACTAATTTTATAACAATTTGTCTACTAAGATTGCAAGATTAAATGGATATTGGAATGTTTTCTGTTGAATTATCTAAAAAAATCGAATTTATTTAAAAGAAAGCAGAAACAATTGACGGCTTTAAAGGCGGAAGAAAAAAAAAATTAAGAATTCCACAAAAAGCATCGAAAAGGCTCATGATATTTATATTTTTCTCAAGTTGGGTTAGTTAAATACAGTAGGTAGAATGAGTATTGAAAACACTCGAATTACCACCTTTCTAAGGTAACTTCTTTCAAATTTCTTATTCGAATCTACTTTAAATAAGATTCGATTTCATTTAATCTACAACGATGTCCAACGGGTGCCAAATATTATCATTTTTTGACGTTACAATTGCTTTAAATTTTATTGAAATTATTTTATTTTAGTGACGTGGCAACACCTTGAATAAACAGTTAAGACCAGCTATCGACGACATGGACATGGAATGGACATAGGGTTGCCAGATTCCGATTCGTAAAAAGCTGGACAAAACAAAAAAAAAGCTGGACATAAAAAAATAAAATTTTTGTCTCTGTTGGGACTACAAAATTTGAAATAGTTTGAGACAACTTCTGCGATATCTCCATTTTATTATGTTTTTATGCGTTTATCAAGCGAGCGGCTGCCTTCATATTTGATTATAATGTCTGTTTGGCATAATTTACACTCTGCCGTGTAATTATCTTTTTTTCTTATCCAAATTAGCATATTTTGCAAACTCTTTCCATCTATCACAGAAAGTTGTGAGTCGTCTTTTTGATGGACCAGCTTCTTCATCAATATCCATTTCAAGATTTTCTGCAAATTATTTTTATGTACAAAAAAATAAAAGCTGTACGTAAAGAAATTGACTCGCAATAATATTTATTTATGACATCAGCTGTTCAAGTGTTGAGACATGTTGTCAGTGATGATAGAAGAGGGAAATCATAACTTAGTTGTATAACAAATGTACAATCAGTGTTGACTAACATGATTTGACAAAGATAACATGAAAATTATTGCCCAAGTTATTGCAGTGTACTAAAAAAATTTCTATTTAGCTGGACAAATTAAATTTTAGCTTGAAACTGGACAAGCATCAAAAAAGCTGGACAATCCAGTCAAGTCCAGCCAGGCTGGCAACCCTAAATGGACATCATAACAAATACTCTCTTTTTCACAAAAAAATGTCCACTTTATATATATACACACACACACATACGTACTTAAAAGTATGCAATTGTTTTTCAAAAATATTATTTAATAATAAAAGCTTTTTCTTAATTAAATTAAATTTTATTAAATTAAACCCATATTGCAGTGGGTTGATTTTAATTAAATTTAAATTAAAAATAATTGTTTAACAAAACAAAAAAATGAATATTTTTAACGAGTACGTCATCATCATGGTGCTCTCCTTAAGTTACACAACGACTACGCGAAATAATAAAAATATTTTCACGCCTTAAATAAAAACTGAGTGAGAGAGAGAGAGAGGGAGTAGGAGAGCAAGATAAACAAAAAAACCGTTAAATAATAAGTAGAGATTAGAGAATGAAAATAGTAGTCATGAAAAACAAACTAGAAGAAGAATACATACGAAGGAGCCGAAATAAAAAAATCTGTTAAATTAATATTGATTTAATTTATTGTATTGAATTTTTGCCGAAATAAATATTGAAAAACTAAAAGAAAAATAAATAATGACTTGGTGATAAGGCTTCACATTAACCATTATGTTATTGTACATAGTACATATTTGTATTTACTTCGATTGTATTTGTAAAATCACGCGAAATTCTGTACGATTTTAAAAAGCGAACGTTTTGAACACACATTACTAGTTTTGCGGCGGCATAAATTAATATTAATTGAGTTATTTGCGCAAATAATAATGGAAATCAAATATTGAAATATTTTTTTTAATTATAATTGATATAATGGATTGATTTGGCTTTAAAGAAAAATTGAAATGTTAGATTAGAATCAACAAAATTAAAAAATCAAATAAGACCGACGTAAGTAAGCAAGTGTAAGAGGTAAATAAGCAGAAAACAGACGTCAGGGCCTGATTTTCCTTAACCCTGGACGGCTACTCTTCGTCGAATCGACGAAGCTCATTTACACTTTATCATATAACTCTTTTATGGTTGACCAGATTTCCCTCTTTTTTTCAAAAACGTTATTTGATAATAAAAGCTTGCCTTGCAGTCAGTAAACAAAAAAATTTTTTTTTTATTCGTCGATTCGACGAAGAGTAACCTTACTGTACAAAAATGACCATCCAGTATTATAAAAATGGGTGGCCCGGGTACGTTTACTCACTACAAGCTTTCGGAATCAATCAACATTGTTTATAAAAAGAGCGAAATTTGGTCAAACATTAAAGAATTATATGATAAAGAGTAAATGAGCTTCGTCGATTCGACGAACAGTAACCAATTAGGGTGAAAGTGTTCGTCGATTCAACGAAGAGTAACCTTAATGTACAAAATAGAAGAGTAACCGTCTAGGGTTAAAAAAATTTACAGTTAAAAAACATTTTCATTTCCCCCACAAGTCCACTTTTTATCCGATTTAGCACCATTTACATACAGAACAGTTTTTTTTGCTCATTAGAAGAAAATAATTAGCTTCGTTGCCTATATCTCTGGTCCCAAGTAGTGCCCGACCGTAAGGACAGCTGTTTGGAATCCTTGATACCATGGGTATCCAGCCCACTACAAGTCGTTTTTTTTTATCCGATTTGGTACCATTTATCAGGAACGTGTGGAGTATAATTTTTAAGGAATGGAATAAGGAAAAAGTTTAAAAAAAGTTCTCGTGTGTTACTATATTTTCCTTTAAGGCTGTAAATTTAATACGGTAAAGTGTCAATTCTGTTTGTACCTAATAAACAGAATTTTATCAGTACAAATACACCACCCAATACACCTTATTTTAAAGCACATTTCTGCTCTCTTTAGGAGAATACCCTGCAATCTAAACGTTGCTTAAAAATTTTTACAAAAAAAAATTATAATTGAGTACAATTATTTAATTGAAATTAATTTCTTTTTACTTTTATTTTCGTTATAAGACCCCAAAATTAAAGAAACTTCCTTTTTAAATAATTAATTAAAATGGCAACACTGTCTGACAGCCAATAGGTAAAATTCTTGGCATGTAGGATGAATGTTATTTATAACAACAATAAAATTTATTGTCTTTTTTTTTTCTTCTTAAATACTGTATTATTATTATAATTTTTTATTGTTTTCTTTTTCGCAAATCTACATACGCATATGTATGTATGTATAGGCAGACACAGTTTCTCTTTTTTGTTTTGTTTTGTTCTATTTTGTTTGTTTGTTTGCTATTGTGATTGTATTGACAATAAAAAAAAAGAAAAGTAATGAGAGCAGCATGCTGTCATCGACAGCGAACTCTAGCTCATTGCCTTTTCTTTTGTTTTCTTTGCTTTTCTTTTATTGTTTTTGGTTTTTTGCATTGCACGTTGATTTTTCGTTGTTTTTTTTTCTTTTTGCAAAGTGAGTGAGTGAGTGTTTAACATTTTCTAAATTAAACTATTAAAAATAAAAAGAAAAATGTTTTAAAAAAAGTAAAAAAAAAAAAAAAATACACACACAGAAATGTATGCCAACAAACATGTTTTGTTTTTCTTTTAATATTTTAAATAAAATCATCAATACAGTAAAGCCACGGTAATGCGAACTTACAATGTATGGAACTAACTATCCAATGAATGTGAACACCTATTTCTTTGTATCCAGAACAAAATTTGCATTAAATCTGATCGAATTCCTTGTTAAGGACCTCATAGATATTATAATGGAATATTGTTCTCTAGGTGCTCACGCCACTTCTTCAAAAGCTGTAACGACGTTTTTTTTTCTTCAACTAGTGCTTATTTCGTGAATGGTAACACTTAGCTCATGTATGATTTGACAGATAATTAGTTTTATCCTTCCGCTGAACGAATATGGTTGTGTATACGCTTGAACAACGCTGGGAAATATTGCGACATTACTTTGAAAATCATGGTAATGTTGCAGAATGTGTGCGAAAATTGTGTACGGATTTTGGAAGAAGAGAAGAGGGTATGTAAACAAGCAAAATTGTCGCATTTGGGGCACAGAAAATCCGCACACATACATTGAAAAGACGACGCACCCAAAACGAGTCACTGTTTGGTGCGGATTTTGGTCCAGAGGCATAACTGAGCCATTTTTCTTCGAAAATGACCAAGGAGTGGCCGTTACAGTTAATGGCGATCGTTATCGGGCCATGTTGAACAGTATTTTGGTTCACAAAAATTGAAGAGGAGGATATTGGCAACATTTGGTTTCAACAGGACGGCGCTACGTGCCACACAGCCGAAGCTACACTCGATGTTTTGCGTCCTGTTTTTGAAGATCGCATTATCAGCCGCAGAGCTGATGTCGTTTGGCCACCTCGGAGCTGCGATTTGACACCGTTGGACTATTATTTGTGAGGTGCCGTCAAAGATAAGTGTTACGCCGACAAGCCAGAGACAATTGACGCTTTAAAGGACAATATTCGTGAAGCCATTGGTGAAATACAGCTGCACACAATCGATAATGTGCTTAAAAAGTGGACCGATCGTGTAGGCTACTGCATGGCCAGCCGAGGCAGCCATTTGAATGAAATTATTTTCCATTATTAACCGGAAGGATTGTACTTTCAAATAAAAAAAGAAATTTGAGAAAATATTCAGTAGTTTTTTTTTAAAGCATTTTCAAAAAAAAAAAAAAGTTATTTGAGGGCACTGATCATCAATTGCGAATCTAAGAGAAAATATAAGTTTTGGCCACCCAGAAATTATTGACAGTACCAGCCTTGCCAAAGGTATAGAGTACACACCTTCATGAAGGTGTCAGGATGGCTAAAAGATGCCAGCTCAAAGAGATGGCATACATAGGTAGTATTGGTATTACAATGCGGTCGACGCGAGACGTCGATATTGTGTTATTGTGTTGTGTCGACCCTGATTTTGTCGACGTCATTTTTGGTAACGACAAGTTGTTGTTTTAAAGTTAAAAAACAAAAAAATATAACAAAATGGAAAAAAATGAAAAAATTAAATTGACAAATTCAAATCAATTTGAGAAGCTTGTGGAAGAGTTGCAGAAAAATACATCTCTCGCAAGAGGATTTATTAGAGGTAACGTTCAGAGCAATTTTAAAGCACAATGGGAAGATATTGCCAAAGTTTTAAATGCTCTTGGCCCACCCAGGAGACTTTCTGATGGATGGCAAAAGTGAGTGTAATGCCACAGGTGGCGGTAGATTTAAGCAGTTGGCACTTACACCTTTGGAGGAAGATAAAGCAAATCTGCTGCAGTTTGGTGAACATATTAATCCGGAGGGTATTGTATAAGGTGTTCAAATTCAGGCTAATAATGTTGAGGTCCCAGTGTCAGAAGGTTATTTGGAAGAAGGAATGGCTAACGGTTTTGAGTTGGACACAATTAATGCCCCCATTAACTAAGAGTTACATGGAACATCATCACAAAACAACTTGGATTCAATGCCTTCAAGCTCCAATCATCAACAACCATATTGTACTCCTAAAAGGAAAAGAACTAGTTCCATCTCAAAACCAAATACAACTCCGATGCTCGCAATGAATTGCTAGAAAAGCACAGCGATAAGCAGATAAAACTTTTGACTGATATATCAATACTATCCATAGAAGAAAAAAAATTAAAAATTATGGAAGAAAGAGCTAAAAGAGAGGAGGAATTGTAGTACGAAAGTGAATTAGAAAGGACTTTAGTCTGAGTAGTTTTCTTTGCAAAATTAAGTTTTCTTTATTATTTTCATCAGTCGAATCTGAACTTGTATCACAAATAAAAAACATTTTTAAAAAATAACGCTCGTATCACAGAAATAAAAACTTTTTTTTTTTTTTTAATAAATCATAAAATGAATCAGCTGACTTAAATATTAGAGATGTGTGTTTTGTGTTATTACAATTTTCGATAAACAGTCGACGTCGACACAGTACTGTTACGGAATACCAAAACAGTGTCGACGTGATGTCGACGACGATAGAAAACGATGTAGACTCAAAAACGACGACGACGACGACAACCAGAATAAGGGTGAATATGTACTCGTACGTATATATGTAAACTACTTTGATTTTTTTTAGTTCACACTATCAAAAGTTTACTGTATTGAAGAGAAATATTCTTTCAGTTGGTTGGTATTCAAAATATGCTTGAATGTAAACACAAGAATTAGTTTGAAAAAAAAAAAAAAAATTTTTTTTTAAATTTTTTATACTCAGAAAAATTTCGCAAATAAAAATTCTATTCTTTTTTAAATAAACATACTGACTCACACAAACATACTGAACAAACAAACAAACACACACACATACACACATAGACGTTAATAATAAATAATATGATTATTTCATAAACTTCCTCAAAATGTTAGTGAGTGATGTGATGTTTTCATTATGGTTGGAAATAAAAACAAAAAAAAAAAAATTTAATTTTCTGTGGTTTTTCTCTTTAGCCACCAGCACCATCACCATCATAAATTGTTTATAAAATTTCAAAATTACAATTTTATCGGTTTTACATTTAAAAATGAATTAAATTTGTTATTTCGCAATATTTATTAAATGATTTTGATTTAAACAGACTTCCGTAGACTTTTTTTTTTATAAATTCTTGAAAAAACTTTTAAAATTCTATTGAACGGAAGGCATACAATCACAATTTCCCAGGCTCTGCTGCCAAGAACAAGTGGAATTAATATGAAGTCGCCGTGCTCTAGTAGGTAGTGTGTTGGCTTATTAGACTGAAGGCCCGAGTTCGAATCCTAGGTCAGACATCAAAAACGAAAATATTTCTTCGGCGACTTCCTCTCAGCAGATTTCTGGCAAAAACTCTGAGAGTAAATAAAATTGCCATGTAAAGCTTCTCAATAAAATTTGTCGTTTGGAGTCGACTTTAAACTGTAGGTCCCGCCACTCATGTATAAAAAATTAACACGCACAACATGAGTAGTGTGAGAAGCTAGGACTGAAGGGTGCGGGCTTCTTGGGGACGATTGCTGTAGACTATCTAATGGTGAATTTATAGCACTGGCCATTTTATAGTTGAGATGTCCACAAACACTACTCCCTCTCTTCCACCCATTTTCCTAAAAAACCTGCACAATGCACTGCATGAGTAGGGGCCATCCCCTGAGTGCTGGTTTCACCAAAAAAAAAAAAAATATGCTGGTGTATTACAATGTCAGGCGGCTGTCAAGGCACTGGGTTCTCAGGTAATGAATTCCAGGGCGCTATATAACTGTCGTGAACATCTCAACGAGATATCGGATTGGTAAGACGTTCTCATCATGTGGATATTGGGACATGATGATATTCCGGGTAATCGCAGAGCTGATAAACTGGCCAGATATGGCACAACCATCGAACTCTCCGATGAATTCTTCACTTTTAGTGACATTCCGCGTAACCGCAGAGCTGATAAACTGGCCACATATGGCACAATCATCGAACTCTTCGATGAGTTTTCTCCTTTGGAAGTCCCTTTAAAGACTTGCGGACTCATAACTGACAATAAAATTATGGATTCATTGGTCTTGAGCACATGACAATTGATTTCTGCAGAGATTAGAAAAAGGAGGACACTGTTCTTCACTTACTAGGCACATGCCCAGCGCTATATCAGAGGATAAAAAGTCACCTTAGTGCCTACCACGTTTACATTTTAAACGAACTATCAATGATAGACATTGGTAGTCTAAGTCACATCATAGAGCTCCGAATGGTTCTGAGAATAGAAGAATGTTAAACCGTGATATCAGAATGAACTTAAGTGTGTCTATCTAAACCCTACTTACATAGAATGGCACAACGTGATGAATTTTTGCCATTTAGAAGGTAACACACACAACAACTCCATTAAACAAATTAGAGTTGAAGAAATCTATTTCTAACTATTTTTTTTTTGGTAAAACCAGCACTCAGGGGATGACCCCTACTCATGCAGTGCATTGTGCAGGTTTAGGAAAATAAGTTATAGGAAATTGTCTGTAGGCTAGAGATGAGTCGTTCTTAATGAAGTTTTTGCCTTCATCTCATATCCAGAGCGTTTTGGAAACGCAGAATTCAACTTGAATATTTTTTTTAATGAAAAATTCAAAACTATAGGCAATTCTTTTAAGGAGATTGAAAGCAGTGAATAGAAATTCCCACTAAATTGCATAACTACGATAGAAATACTCAAAGGAAAATATTATTTTAATGCGTATACATTTTATTTGGAAAACGTTTTGGATTTTTGTGAAAATGTTAATTAAATCACGTATCTAGAAAGTAATATACAGGTTCATCGTACATACAGGGTATCCCAAAAGAAAGTTTATAACTGTTTAACTTTCTGCCAAAACATGTCGAATTTGAGAGGCATTAGTGAGGCTCTCACACTAGTAAGTAGGTAGTGTGTTGGCTTATTAGACTAAAGGCCCGAGTTCAAACCCGAGGTCAGACATCAAAACGAAAATGTGAAACAAATATTTCTTCGGCGACTTCCTCTCAGCAGATTTCTGGCAAAAACTCTCAGAGAGTAAATAAAATTGCCATGAAAAGCTTCTCAAAAATCTATCATTCGGAGTTGACTTTAAACTGTAGGTCCTGCCACTCATGTATAAAATTAAAGCACACAACATAAGTGGTGTGAGAAGCTAGGTCGTAATCCTGACTGAAGGGTTGTAATGACCAATTATGTATGTATGTAGTGAGGCTCTTAAGAATACAAAAATGATTATTATTTGGCCAATTCACACGACTTTGTATCGTGTATGTTGTATTGAATACACTTGGTTGTTTGTGAACGCTCAATGCTATGCTGTATTGTGTATTTCGTATTCTAAATGTACTTTTTTGGCATTCAAACAATTTGATAGCACGAAACCAACACAACTTTTGAAAAACATATGAAAACATATACACATTTTTTTCATTCACATAATTTGATAGCACGAAACCAATACAACTTTTAAAAACATATGAAAAAAATGTGTATAAGTGTATCGAATTTTTACATGAAAATTATTAACAACAAGCATACACTGTTGTATATTGTATTTAGGGTTCCCACCTTTTTTTTTTGGAAATTAAAGTACATTGGCTATTAAAGCTTAAGAAAAAAAAAGTACATAGTATAAAAACAAAGTACAATTTATTTTACTTTATTGTTATATTTAAAAATGTATTTTTTTATTGCTTCTCGCAAGTTTTATTAAGTAATTATCATTCCTAAACAGTTGTACAGCATCTTTACAGTTTATATTTAAATTAAAGTAAATAATTAATTCATTTTTTTTATCAGATTCAGTGACGCTTTGTTTCTTTCGTTTCGCCATTTGTTCTTCATTACAGAAAAGATCCTCTCTGTAAATGCTGACGTGTCAGGATAATTTGTCATCAGTCTTATTAAAGACTAGCTGCCGTTTACTTGCAGTAGGTAATTCCGCAAAACCTTCAGAACTATGTCTCTGGTCATAAAGTTTGTTTAACAACGCAATTTCTTCATACAGGCCATCCATATTTATATTAAGTTTTTGCAGATTTAAATTTTCGGTTATGTTAACAATATTGTCAAAATCAACATTACTTTTTAAATTTATATTGCTTATTACAAATAACCAGTTTGTGTTTTTAAAATCAAACCATTTATTCAGGTACTGTAAGGCTTTATCAATAAATAATGAAAAATTCATCTGAATTTCGTTAGTCAGTTCCGGTGAAGACAACAGTTTATTTTTTTTTTTGCTTGTCTCATATCCAAAGAAGAGATCGTGTTTTAATAGTCCATCTCTCAAATTTACCATTATTCCATGAACATCTAAAATTGTTATGCAATTGCCTTCTAGACGTTTTGAAGCTTTGTTAAATAAATTTAACATGTGACTGCAAAAATGTAAATAAATTTCAATCATATCATTCTCAGTGTTGTTGAGTATCAACAAATTTTGTAAAATCATTAGACAGTTACGAGTATCTAAGCTAAGAAAATAACTTCTAATAGGTGACCAATTTAATAGTAATGTTTCAATGCATGGCAAGAGAGAGCCATCTTGTTCCCACATGGCGTTTTACTTCATGGAAATCTCCATCTACATGGTCTTAAAAAGAAGCGCCAAAATAAGAAATATAACTTGAATCTATTTTAAATTTTGGAAAAATCAAATCATGCGAAATAAAGTATTTTCGTGTACTTTATTGTTCTCATAAAGTATACAATAAAATTACTCGAAATAACGTACAATACTTTATTATAAAGTACGGATGGCAAGCCTAATTGTATTATATGTATATACAACGGATTGTGTGAATTGACCAATTGTTGCGAAAAGGTACCAAAGTACTGCGATCATATAATCTACTATTGTACAATGTTTAATCCATGTCTTTTGCCCAAATAAGCTTTAACATGCTGTCACATCACTGCAATCATATGACCTGCTATTCTACAATGTCTCATTCAACTTATCTTTTGCCCTGATAAACTTTAGCATGTTGCCACAGTACTGCCATCATATGATCTACTATTCCACAATGTCTAATCCATGTCTTTTGCCCTAACAAACTTTAACATAATGTCACATCACTACGATCATATGACCTGCTATTCTACAATGTCTCATCCAACTTATCTTTTGCCCTGATAAACTTTAGCATGCTACTCGGTATCAACAAGGTGAATATCCTGCCCAGCATCTAATATGCACCCAAGTGTTTCCATCTGGAATATCATCACAATTGACCCTCAAATAAGTAGCAAAACGTAGTCGTGGCTCTCGCCACGATTTCTCGAAATATTCTGTAGTGGATTGATTTCCGGAAGAGGCATTTTAAATTGACCAGTGTTCAGTTCCGTTTCAAACCCTATATTTGAATGTTCTATACTTTTTTGGCCTTTTCTAACGACATGTCAGACATCATGGAGTCTATCACAAGCAGCGTTGCCAGATTTTTTTTTTAAAAAACTTTATTTCTGGGGAAAAAAAAAACTTTTTTTTACCAAAAAAAACTTGTTTTCTACAAAAGTACCAAAATTTAAAGGAAATTCCGGAGCCCGGTACCCTCTGTTGGTGTTTTTTTGCGTTTTTTGTCCGGGACTAATAAAATACACAATATTTTATTTAAAAATGTAAATATTTCCGGTTTTAATACTGAATTTATTGAAAAAAATTTTAAATTTAATTTTGTCGAAAAAACTTGTTTTGTTAGAAAACGAATTTAATGAAAGCTTTTTCGCATCTCAAAAAACTTAGAAAAAAAGGGAAAACTTGGCAAATGGCAATGCTGATCGCAAGTGCCATTAAACGAGTGTTGTCAACGCGCGTGTTTGCGTTTGTCAGCTTTTAAACGTAATACTAAAAAGAAATTTTCTTTTGAGACACCTTGTGTTTATATTTTTCGCAAAATTTCATTTCAATTTTTTTTATGGTTTTTAATAGAAAACAGCAAAAACAAGAACAAACAAAAAAAGGCGAAATAGAAATAAATGATGTTTTATTTGAAAATAAAGGCGTGGGCATTTTCAAAATAAATACACAAATAAACGCTGATTAAGAATAAAAAGAATCATCATCACCATCAACATAACGTTGTATAATAACTTGGAAAATAGGAAAACAAAAGGAAAATTTAATTTAATTAAAAAAAAAAAAAACAAAATTAAAAAGGAACAAATTGGAAATTTTAAATCTTACGTATATTGCCAAAAAAGTTTAAAAAACGTGAAGATGTTGTAGTTTTTTTCATAATCTTTAAATTTTTCAAATTTTACTTGGATTTTGAATACAAATTTTGGAAAAAATTATCCACTTCACACAAAATTTTTTAATATTTTTTTAATAATAAAAGATAATCACAATTTTTGTTTTATTTTTTAAAAAAAATTTTTTTTTTTTTATATTATTTGGGAAAATAAAATGAAATTATTTTCTTTTCGTTTTTTTTTTATTTTTTTGTTGAATTTCCAATGAAAACCGAACCGTAACGTTAATTTCGTTGAAAAGGTGAGAATTTCTTTTGACGCAAAACCGCTGTTTCTAAAGTAACAAAATAGACTAAAAATTAAGGCAAAAAAAAAAGTGAAAATTTTCGAAAATGAAAATCTTAGCCAGACAAATTGGGAGAAGAGGAATAAAGTTTACGAAGCATATCTTCTATAAACAACAAGAGCAGAGCAGACCAGACCAGAGCAGAGCAGAACAGTTAGCAAGCAGCAGGAATGTCTAGAATTTTATGCTCTTCTAAACGACAACAGCCACGCCACAGACCGAAAAACACATTGAAAAAGCCAAACGAAAAAAAGTAAAATTAAATTCGAAAATAAAATTTTTCTTCCCCTCTGATGAAGCGAAACACAGCACAAACAACAAATATAGAAAAAGAAAAGCGAGAAAAACTGAAAGTAAATTTTCAATTTTCAATGAAGAAAAAAAAAATGAAAAAACCTCAAAGAAAAAATAGGCAAACAAATAGAATCGATTCGAATCGTTTCGTAGCGGATTCATAGCATAATGATTAAAGATTTGTAACCAAAAATAGATCGATAATCAATTAAGTGATGGTAGTGGTAGGTAGGTAGGTAGGCAAAGCAAAGATACATAGAGGGAACGCATCAAGTGTATTGCAGTGAGTGAGTGAGTGGCGAGTATGACCCACATTAAGGACCGGCACAATCTACTCCACACACTCCATTTTTTCCCTCTAAATTTTAAAAACTTTTAAACTGAAATACCATTAAGAAACTAGAGAGAGAGACAGAGAGAGAGAGAGAGAGAGTGTGACGAGATAGGGAAGGGGGTAAAGGGTGGTCTGCATTATATGTACTTAACAGAAAAAAAAAATAAAAATCAAATCGAATTGTCTAAAGAGTTAATTGCAGTTTGAAATAAATGGGCATAAACCACTTAGGCACGTTTACATCAGTGTGGCTGACTGACTGACTGGCTGGCTGGCTGGCAAACAACACTTTATAAAAGCTTTATAGGGTCAGTATGTACGCACAGATGTTTGTATGTATGCTTGTATGTGTTTTAGTAAAACAAAATCCATTAAATCTATAACTTGAAATAAGAAATGAAACAGAAATTCAATTATTATTGTATGGCTTGTAAAAAAAAAAAAAACAACAAAATAATTATGTACAATAAAAAGCAAGTGTGATGATAAACAATGATAGTACAGCGAAGACGGACGGTTTAATAAGTTCTCCAGAATTTTGAAAATCTTTTAAAATCTTAAAAAACCCAACTCCAAATCAAAGTAATGAGTCGTTGCTTCCCAGCCACAATTTTCGAATATTCGCTGCTTCCAATAAATCGTTCGAAAAAGAAGAAGCCTACATCGAAATTGAATAATAACACGGTGCGACAGTGAAAATACACCCGAGTAACTACATAGTCCACGTTGTTCAGTTAGTTGAGTAGAATTCAAAAATACCTTTTTTATATTTCTCGAACCCTCCAAACTTTTTTTATTTGACAAAAACTGTTTTTTTTTTACCTTACGCACAAATTTCTGGATTACTCAAACATTTCTGACCCGATTTCTAAAATTTAAATCTTGTTAGAAAGGTGAGAGATGGACCTTTAAAACGGTGTACACATATCTATTATTCGACTTAATATGCTATGAGATTTGATAAGGTAAACTTGGAAAATTCAAATTTTTTTCATATTTTTTCAAGTTTGTCCATTCATAGTAGCAAATTTTATTGAGAAAATATAGGATAAGTGATAATATTCTTAAAGAATATTCTCTTGTGAAGAGATTGAGTCATCATTTGATCAAATCGGACAAAAATTGCTGTAGTTATTATTTAAAGAGTCTAACAGTCGTGTTATATTTTTTATATACATATGTCATCTCATCAAATGAACATTCAAATCAAAAATTTTCAGAATTTTTGATGGATCTTAATTGTTTATCACAAAATGTGTCAATTTAACGTTTGCACGACTTCAAGAAGTCGGCTAATATTTGTGTTTTTTGCAAATATTATTATTTCCCTTTGAGCAAACATTGGCCAACTTCTGGTGGTCGCTCAAACGTGAAATTGACACATTTTGTGATAAACAATCAAGATCCATCAAAAATTCTGAAAATTTTTGAACTAAAAGTTCATATCACTCGACTGTTAGACTCTTTAAATAATAACTTCGGTAATTCTTGTCCTATTTGATTAAATGATGACTCAATATCTTCACAAGAGAACAGACTTTAAGATTATTATCACTTATCCTATATTTTTTTATTAAAGTTTGCTACTATGAATGGACAAACTTGAAAAAATATGAAAAAAATTTGAATTTTCCTAGTTTACCTTATCAAATCTCATAGCATATTAAGTCCAATAATAGATATGTGTATACCGTTTTAAAGGTCAATCTCTCCCCTTTCCAACAATATTTATATTTTATAAATCGGGTCAGAAATGTTTGAGTAATCCAGAAATTTGTGCGTAAGGTAAAAAAAAAAAGTTTTTGTCAAATAAAAAAAGTTTGGAGGGTTCGAGAAATATAAAAAAAATATTTTTGAGATCTACTCAACAAAACATACAACCTACACTATGTCATTAGCCGGGTGTATTTAATTTTTTTTATTTTGTCGCATAGTGTAATTAATAATTATTTCTTGATCCATCCTACCCTCGTAAAGCAACAGAGCAATTTGAAAAACTAATATTAAATCAATTAATTTTTTTTTTATCCGTCAGCCGACAAGCAAATCAAAAGAATTTTTCAATTTCAAATCGCTTTTGTCCATCATTAATGATGTCATTTGTATTGGAGTGCATGGCCTTTTAATCAATTTTATGATTGATTTCAATCATTCAATAAAAAAAAAATAAAATAAAAAACTATTTTTAATTAATCATATCAAACGAATATACGAGTACATACATACGTACATTATATTCGCACAATTGAATTTGATATCACGATGATTAATTGTAAAAATATTTTGATTGAAATCAAAATGAAAAATAAAAAATAGGCCGCCCACACCTTCAGGGGAAAGGAGACAAATGTTAAATTCTTTTAAACTCAAAAGGTACGGAAGTATAGGAGTGTAGTACATTGAAAATTTCACCTGCCAAATCCTAAACCCATGTATATTCCATGTGGTCTCCTTCGAAACCAACCAGTCCTTCTGATAAACCCTACAAATTTCGCCTGTAACACAATTCCAAAGCAGTTACGCTTCTGAAAACCACCTAAACTGAGATGTCTTAGTATTCTTTCCATGGACTTTCTGTCCATATTCACAAAACAGCTTCCAACAATTGGGCAATTCACACAAGCCGTTGTATCGTTGTATTGAGTGTATTGTTGCACGATTATACAACAGTGTATGATTGTTGTTGATCATTTTCATGTAAAAATCCGATACACTTATACAAATTTTTTTCATATGTTTTTAAAAGTTGTATTGGTTTCGTGCTATCAAATTGTTTGAATGCCAAAAAATAAAGGGCTATCCATTTCGTGGTTTCAAAAGTATGGGACTGGAATTCGACATCTGTCAAACTAAGTTGTGAAACCAATTTTTTACTTTTCAGTTGAAAGTCTGACATTGACGAAAATGGATCGCTTATCTATCACACAACGCATAAAAATTACCAAAACCTACTACAAAAATGGTGATTCTGCCACAGCCACGTTTCGCACAAAATTTTCTTCAGCGATGAAGCACATTTCACACTCGGTGGGTATGTTAATAAACAAAATTGTCGTATTTGGGGTTCTGAGAATCCTCAAGTAATTGAGGAGAGGCCATTACATCCAGAAAAAGTCAATGTTTGGTGCGCTCTTTAGTCCGAAGGTGTGATTGGACCTTACTTCTTCGAAAACGACGATGGAACGACTGTCACCGTCAATTCGGAGCGTTATGGTCATATGATAACCGACTTTTTTTTGTCTGCTATTGAAGAATACGACTTGGAGAATATGTGGTTTCAACAAGACGATGCCACATGCCACACAACTTGAGCGAATATGGCTTTATTGCAAGAGACATTTCCTGGCCGCGTAATTTCTCGTCGTGGCGATATCAACTGGCCACCAAGATCATGCGATTTGACACCATTAGACTTTTTTTTTTTGTGGGGCTACGCGAAAGACCGTGTTTATGCAGATAAACCTTCAACTCTTGAGCACTTAAAAACCAACATTCGTCAAGTTATGGCTGAGATACCGCCCAATATGTGTCAAAAAGTGGTCGAAAATTACCTCAAAAGAATCAATGCTTGCAACACTTCGCGTGGAGGTCATTTAAATGATGTAGTGTTTCACACGTAATATCAACGTTCAAACTTTACAATAAAAAAGAAATATCATGAAAAAAAAACATTTTATATGTGAAGTCGCCGTAGTCTAGTAGGTAGTGTGTTGGCTTATTAGACTGAAGGCCCGAGTTCGAATCCCAGGTCAGACATCAAAACGAAAATATGAAAACATTTCTTCGGCGACTTCCTCTCAGCAGATTTCTGGCAAAAACTCTGAGAGTAAAAATTGCCATGAAAAGCTTCTCAAAAAACTGTCGTTCGGAGTCGACTTTAAACTGTAGGTCCCGCCACTCATGTATAAAATTAAAGCACACAACATAAGTGGTGTGAGAAGCTAGGTCGTAATCCTGACTGAAGGGTTGTAATGACCAATTATGTTACGTATGTATGTGTTTTATTTACGATTACTTTTGAAACCACGAAATGGATAGACCGGTACATTTGGAATACGAAATACACAATACAGCATAGCATTAAGCGTTCACAAACAACCAAGTGTATTCAATACAACATACACGATACAAAGTCGTGTGAATTGCCCAAATAATGGTAATGTGAATTACTCATACGCTCAGACATACACACGTTCAATATTATGGTGTTTAGAACTTGCAACCGTAAGGAGTCTATGCGTAAGGAGTTCATGCCATAAGTTGAGAGAGATTGGATGGTTTTTCTCACGCCAGAAAAGGCCAGAACACTACTGAATACACTTCATGTAGATCTCCCCTCGCGAGAAAGCTTAAATCGGACCAGATTTATCAGCGACATATCAGTGAGACAGTAAAGAGAAGACACATGATACAAGGTGTACCACACGCTGTTTCCATGACGATGGACCGTTACCAAGAAAATGTCATACCAATTCCGTAATTATGCCATTAGAAGCCTAATCGACTGCCAAACAAAAAAAAAATCAAGAGAATTTTTATTCTCTCCATTGACAGAAAAAAACTCGAGGATTCTGAATATTCTGCAAATGGTTATTGGAAAGTCCATGTGAATTGAATTTTTCTCAAAGTCACCGTTCGACAGTTCCAATTATGTTTAAATTTGTATCTACATCAGTTCAACATATGTAAAGTCGGCCAAGCTGAAACAATGGGCGAAAGCAGCTGAGCAGTTTCGAGTTTTAATTCTCGAATACAATACTCGGTTGTGAAAAATCATAGAATTTGGATCTAAGGCTAGTGGATGAGTATTTCTTTAGGTCAATTACAGAATTTCCATAGAAACGAAAAACAAACACAAAATGAATCAAAAATTTCCAACTGTTAGTGATATTAGATACCCACTGTAATAATTGCCAAACTCAAATGAATGCCAAATGATGGGAAACAATTAAAAATTGTATTTTTAATGTGACAGGCACTTTGTATTTGTGAAAAACAACAACAACAAAAAAAATGCTAAATAGAGAAAGAAAAAAAATGTCAAGACAATTGAGGGCAATAAATTCAAGTAAAAACAAAAACATCAACAAAAAAAGAGAATCCTTTCGCTTTCGCGTGTAATAATGCCTAAAGCTGCTGCCTGCTACTATCAATGGATGGATGATGGCTCTGACTCTGGCTGTGGCATTGTACGAGTAATTTAAAAAGTTTTTTCTTTCTTTTTTTTCTGTAGTCTCTCCCATCTGCCATACTTTATTATTCTTATTGTTATTGTTGTGTTAATTTGTTGTTTTCTTTTTTTATATCAACAAACTTACAGCAAAAAAAAAAAATACGACGAAAGAAAAAAAAACAACAATTTATTGAATAAAATAACAGTACATAAGAAAAACCGATTTGACAAGATGAGTAGAAAAACCCCATCAAAATCATCATCGCACAATAGACAACAACAACAACAATAATAATAATAATAAGTACAATATTTTTTTTTTGTACTTTCTTACAATAACAATAACGAGGAATAAAATTGAAAATCTTTTCATTCATGACACGTTTACATGCCCATATACATACATACTTGTACGTACAAACGAATGAACAAACGAACGAACATGTTCGTTATATGTTGTAGTGGTTGCACTTGCTTTTCTATGCGAATGCCAAAGAAAAAAAATTTAAAAAATGATGTACAAATGAATGAATGAATGAACGGGTGGATGTGGACGGACAAACACTTAAACTTTGGGTGGGAAAAATAAGAATTATCAACAATATCATCATAACCCTACACCATCTCTATATACATATGTATGTATGTAAAAAACGAGTTCAACACTCATCTTATTCGTTTCCGAAAGAGACCTTGGGTCAAGGACTTTCTAGTTTTCTCTCCAGGAAAAAATGGTTGTGCAGTAGGGTTGCCAGCCTGGCTGGACTTGGCTGGATTGTCCAGCTTTTTTGATGCTTGTCCAGTTTCAAGCTAAAATTTCCAGCTAAATAGAATTTTTTTTAGTACACTGCAATAACTTGGGCAATAATTTTCATGTTATCTTTGTCAAATCATGTTAGCCAACACTGATTGTACATTTGTTATACAACTAAGTTATGATTTCCCTCTTCTATCATCACTGACAACATGTCTCAACACTTGAACAGCTGATGTCATAATAAATATTATTGCGAGCGATAGTCAATTTTTTTACGTACAGCTTTTATTTTTTTGTACATGAAAATAATAAAAATAATTTGCAGAAAATCTTGAAATGGATATTGATGAAGAAGCTGCTCCATCAAAAAGACGACTCACAACTTTCTGTGATAGATGGAAAGAGTTTGCAAAATATGCTAATTGGATAAGAAAAAAAGATAATTACACGGCAGAGTGAAAATTATGCCAAACAGGAATCATATATATTATTTCTAAAGCACTTTTTTTGTCGGTTGCAAATATCTCCCATATCACCGCATCAAATTTAATGAATGATATCTCATTTTAAAGCTTATATCTAACACTAATTACGAAAAATAATTAGAAATTGAAAAATTAATATTTTCATTGATAAAAATTATATTTTATATAGAACTGCATGATAATACTGTTGTCATTATGATTATATGTTTTTGTTCAAGTGTAGTAATACAGGGTCGCTTAATAGTAATGCAGTTCTACATAATATAGTATGTATTAAAATCCATTCTGGCAATACCGCTATTTACTATAATGCCGCTTATTACTAAGTCAGTTATATATACAAATATGCATATTAAGTTGTAAAAGGCTGTTTTGTTAGATCAAGTGCGATAAACAGGGTCGCTTAATTGTAATGCTATTCCACATAATATATAAAGTTGTAAAAGCCATTTTGGTAATGTCGTTATTGTCATGGCATTGTTTGTTTTATGAAGTGTAGTAATACGGTGTCTTTTACTAACGGTGCGAAATATTCGCACGGGTCATCTAGTTATAATCAAATAAGAAGGCAGCCGCTCGCTTGATAAACACATAAAAACATAATAAAATTGAGATGTCGCAGAAGTTGTCTCAAACTATTTCGAATTTTGTAGTCCCAACAGAGACAAAAATTGTATTTTTTTATGTCCAGCTTTTTTTTTTTTTTTGTTTTGTCCAGCTTTTTAAAACACAATGTCCATCTTTTTGCGAATCGGAATCTGGCAACCCTATTGTGCAGTGATTGCGAAATATAGAACGTTTATTATGAACATTGCGAGGATGTGGGTTAGGTGGGTCAGTTTTCTATGTTGACTGTCAAGAAGCACAGCGTGATATCGTAATTCTATCACTTGGGATATAGAGGCACAAAGTAGCATTCAAGAAGAACATTAGGAAACACAGGAAAAAATACTTGGAAGATCACGTAATTCAGCATTATGTGTATACTCTACCCGAGACTTTTTGAATGGCCCCCTTATGTCTTTTGTTCTTGTAACTTTTTTCAAGTTCACTGAATAACTGAAGGTTAATACGGCGCAAATTTTAACTCCCATTACACCATAACCATATTCTTTACCAAGATTTTTGACCTACAGTCCTATCCACCTTTCATATCAGCAACGAATTGTTGTAGAAAATTTTTGCATGATGTAGGGTATCAGATCGTAAAGCAAGCAAGGTTTTATTTATAAGTCTATTCAAATAAGGCACGTTACATGCGAACAACAATAGTAACAACAAGAAGAAGAAAACTATGCAACAAACAATAATAAATACAAGTAATATGCATTATTATTAACAATAATAACAGAGGCGATGATGACAATACCACTGAAAGGACAGACTTAAGAGAAATAAAAAGAAAAAAAGAATGTGCATAAAGAAAAATGAACAGACAATCGTACTAAGTAGAGGTTTTGTCAAAATAATTTTTATAAGCCTAGCAGCACATGTTGCAAGTTTTGCAAGCAGCAATTCAGCAATTCATGCGATATATCTCAAGCCAAGAAATAAATCAACCCAGCTAAACTATCAAACGAATGACCGACCGATCGACCGACCAGCCGAACAAACAATCAAACAGACATCCAACAATACTATGTTCATAGTCCATAAGTCTATACAAGTGACCATCACCATATGGGGATCAAAAAGAGACGACACACATACATACAAATAAACGATTTGTTGTGTTTTTTTGTAGATTTTTATGCTGACATGAGAAAAAACGAAAAAAAAAAAACAATGAAAACCAATTGAAAAGAAAGGCCGCAGACGGACTGTTTATTAAGCCGTCATTTGACATTACAACGGCTTACATAAAAACAAAGAAGAAATAGAAAAAGCTTAAAAAAAAGTACAAAGGGAAAGGAAGGAAATAATCAAAATAAAAAATAAAACAAAACATACATACGCTATACTAAAGAGAGGATAAGAACATTGTTGTGTTGCTGTGTGCAATTATTATTAAATAAACTAACAGCGACCAACAACACAACACAATAACACAATGAAACACAAACAATGTTAGCAGTGATGACAACATGCGAAAGCGAAAAAAGCACAAAAAAAAAAAGAGAAACAAAAAGATGCTGTAACATGTAGCAAAGCAGACACATGCATTTGTCGATTTTTTTTTTTTTGTCTTTAATTTGTGAACGGGGTTAATGACATTTTTAAGAATTTCATTTGTATACGGAAATTATTGTAATAAAACACAAATAAGAAGAAGAAGAAATAGAAGAATAATTTATTTTTATAGGTCAATTATGGAGATGGCAACGGAACTTTAATAGCGTTGGCGGTTGCCAAAAAAAGAAACGAAAGATGGTAATTGTCTTGGCAACTGGTAATTTTTGGAATTTCATTTGCTATTCACAGTCGAAAGATTAATAATCTTATAATTTAAAGGGAATTGCAATAAGAGATTTAAAACGAAATCCAATTGCCTTAACAAGGTTCTCAGTTGGTCAAGTGTTCATTTAATGGCAAATAGGTATAAGGCGTATTAAAAAGAAATCCTTCTGCTGAACTATGAATATGAATAAGAAGAAAACTGATTGACTTCTTTTGCATGGAGAGTTTAATTTTGAAGTTCTTTTGTATCCACCATATAGTTCTTTCCTAGTAGTGATTTCCCAGTATTGAATATTGTCTTCTCCCGATGAGGACTAGGCTTTCGATAAGAGAATCCGAACAATTCCTATCTGCCCTCAATAGTCATTCAACCTATGCTAACGTGTCTATAATTTAAAATAAAAATAATGAATTTCATTTTACTACACCGTATAACAGATTATGCGTATATAGGAAAGGGATGAAACCAACCAACCAAGGGTTAAAATAACCACACAACACACATAACCCTTTAAAAAAAAACATTTCTTTGCCAAATTTACAATTATTGGCATATTTTCTTACTTATTCGGCTATAAACGTATGTAGAAGGGTAAGTAATTGTTGGTTGTTTTTTCAAATACATTATCTGGGGTTGATTTCAAAGCTTATGATCATTATTTGGCAGAGCATTGTTAATAATATTAAGCCATACGTTAAAGAACCTTAATGTTGTAAGTGTATGTATAAAAGAAGAAACTTATTTTCATTATTCTTGATTTGATTGCCTCTTTTGTAAATACAGTGAAAGCTCCCTTTGCGGACAGCTATTATAAGCGGACATCTCTATTAAACGGACAAAACTTAAATCTCTAGAACCGTTTGCATAAATCCAAACGAATTACATTCCCTATAACGGACGCTCCCATGACCGTACGTGGACAGGAAAAATTACTTTCTTTGAAAAAAAAGTTGTAATAAGCGCACATTAAAAAAAAAATTAAAGTTAAATTAAACATAATTTTAAACATTATTTTGTGTAAATATGATAGGGGAAAAAGAATAATTATTGGTAATTGGAAAAGCGGTTCGACCTAGAGCATTTAAAAATATGAAAATTAAAGATTTACCAGCATTGTGGAAGCATAACAAGAAGGCTTGACAGTTTGACAGAAAAATGTTAAGAGAAAAAAGAAATATTTTGCTGTTTTTGGACAATGTTGCTTCCCACCCTAAAGACATAATCTTAAAAAATATTAAAATTGTTTTTTTTTTGCCTCCCAATACCACTTCAGTTTGCCAACTATTAGATCAGGGTGTTATTCAAAACTTTAAGGTGCACTATAGAACTGCTATTATACAAAATTTACTGCCATGCATTGAGTTAATGATTCTACAAAAACTTTAAAAGGGACAATTAAAGTTTTGGATGCTTTGTATTTTATTAAACAATCATGGGAAAAGGTAACATCCGAAACCATAAAAAACTATTTTGGGAAAGCTGGATTTATACAAAATTTTAATTCTGTAGAATTAGATGCAGCGGATAACATACCTTGGTCTATTCTTTCAAGGTTGGCAAGACGAAACTTAGAATGTGTTGAGTTTACAACTACATATTGATGAAAACCTTTTAACAGAATCTGATGATGTAGAAGTTTTCGTTGAAGAAGTGAATTTAAGTTCATCAGAAAATGACATAAGCACCGTGGAAGAAAATCCAAACAAAATATCCTCTTTTAAAGAAGCATTAGAAGAAGTTAGACGTTTTAATGAAGTTTTCAGAGGAAGACTACACAGCATATGAACACTTAAAGTATTTAGAATGCTATTATGGGAAGCAAATTATGAAAGAAAATGAAGTGAAGTTAAAACAAAAGAATATTCTGGATTTTTTTTTCTACCATGTAAAATGTATTGTTTTAAAAAACATAAGCCCATCCTATGGCACATCTCCACTTGGCGGACAAAATAGTCGCCGACGGAAGGTGTCCGTTTATTAGAGCTTTCACTGTATATTTTTCCTTTGAATTCATTTTCATTCCCCTAAATGCTTCTAAAGAAAACAAAAATGCTCATGTGTTAGGTATTCAAATGTTATATTTTGCATGTTTATTTTTCTTTGTATTTTGAACCTCATGCCACATTGCATTCTTCTTCTTTTATTTCTCAGTCTAATTAGAATTCAACCTTCGATATGATACATGTATTGTATTTAAACAATTACAATTACTGCTCATTATAGGTGTCAATTGATAAATAATTAGCACTTTCCATTCGATTATCTATGTATTTAAAATATAATATTAGGTTTCATTGTTTTTTGGCATAAGTATTACGGTGAGTAAAACAAGAACAATAATTATTAGCTTTTTGAGACTTTAAAATATGGAAATTTAATATCAATTAAGCCAGTTTATTTCAGGCAAGTTTTATTTCTTGATACAATTTTAACGGAAGATGGCAAAAGAAATCAAATTAAACCTTTTAGCTAAAAAAGTATTATAAATTCTGCTCCTTTCTACTACCGATAACGAAAGTATGATGACATATTGAAGCCCACACCTGCTAATGACAGCATGCGCTGGCTCGCCAATTACTTCTGATGTAGGTGTAATTAGTGTGGGTGTGAAATTTAAAGGCACAAAATTTAATCATCTTTAAATCGGAATGTGGAGTTACTTCAGGGGGTATATGTTCTCTTTTTCAACATATACATATGTATAACACTGGACATCTCTTCCAACGTACCAATTTGACCTTCGACCTTCATCCCATTGACCTGTGACTATGACCCATTGTTATATCACATTTTCTGACGCTTCTCACAACCGAAAAGATTTTCACACTCGAATTGAATATTGAAAACCTGCTTCTGTCAGAGCACAGATATTGTTTCGTAAACATAGCAGCAGACATACATTATTGACATTACAAACTTTGAGTCTGAATTACTAACTGTTACACCACACCATTTATATTACGTGTGAGTACAGGCGCATACAAATTGACTTCGAATACGAAAGACAGTTGCCAGAATAATTTTCACTGCAATTATCTTGCGTGCGCAGCTTTTGCCAGAAGACTGCGGGAAGTGGTCACATAAAGCAACTTTGAACAGAGACTTGAGGCTTGATACCTTGTCTAGTAATACAACACTCTACTGACTGGATTTAATTAAAGTTGTGACTTTAAAATACCACCAGAGGATTAATAAAATAACAAACACTCAAAATGGTTTGACCTACAAAAACTCGTAACTATAACTCAAATTAATGCATAAATTGCGTGTATTTGTTAAATAAAAAATATACGTTATAAAATTCATGAATAAATTAAGCTCCATTCACCAATTAGCCATGGAATAAAAAAAAAAAAACAAAAGACACAAACAAATAATAAAAGCTGTTCTACTTCAAAAACATTTCCAAGTTAGCCACACTGTTTCAAATGTGGTTCGTTCTTTAATAACAAACTCAGTAACAACAACACAACAACAATATAGGAGTATTTTATTAAGTAACAAAATACGAAGAAGAAGAAAACAATTTTTGACAGATAATACCTATTTTGATTATAAAATACATGGTGGCAGAGAGAGAGATAGAGAGAGAGAGAGAGACACGTTGACGATGACGTATGCTTGTAAGAATTAAACAAGGTTTTATTTTTGTTGTGTAAGTGTGTAAATAAACAATTGATTAAATATGGAAATAAAACCTGATTTTTAACAAATTTACAAAGTTTTACGTTCTGTTATTGTTTTGTGTTTTATTTTCTTAGGTGTTGTGTGTATTTGCTTGTTGTTTTTTTTTTTTAATATTCAAACTGTTTAACATTTATTTGCGTATGGGTCACACACATACAGCGGTGATATCATCATTGACGTTGTCGTCGTCGTCCAAAATGTTTTCGAATTCGACCGAATATATATTGCAGAAAAATTCTTATTCGAATTGGAAAAAAAAACTACAAAACACATATGCAAAATACTACAATAAGAACAAGAGAGAGAGAGCCAAACCAATAACAAGAGCATAACAAAAGAGATTCTTATATTCTCTTTGCAGTTTAATAAGAATCTCTGTTGCTCTTTGCTAATTGGAGTATATGTGTTTGCGAGTGCAAATATGTGTGTGTGTATTTGTTTTTTGCTTAACAAAACAGGGAGTGTACAGAATCGACCGCTCTCTTTCACATGTTTATTTAATCAAAAAAAAAAAAAAATATTAAAGAATAAAAAGAGGCGAGAAAAAAAAACATGTAAACTTAATTAAAAAATGGTAACAAAATAAATAATTTTAACAAATATTTATTAACACCTTTATTGCGAAAACTAATCTTTCTTTCCTTTCTTTGTCATTTTGTTTCATTAGGAGGAAAAAGTTCTTAATCTTATTGGATTTTTTCCCCATAGAATTTTTGTTGTTGTTGACCAAAAATTAACCACCCCAAAAACTGTTGTTTCACCTTCTATTCTCTTGTTTTTTTTTCATTTTGACATTTTCATGTTTTTTTTTTGCTTTTCATGTTTTTAATTGCAAACTCACCCATTACACTCTGCTTCTTCTTGAACTTTTTCCCTTTTTATTAAATTTTTTTTCTTCAATGATTTGGATTTCTTAGGCTTTTTTTTATTATTTTTTTAACTATTCTTTCTATTCTTTTTATTTAATTATTTCCTATTTTTATATTGCAATATTGGACTTTTTTTTGCTTTAGCTTCTTCTTGTAATTATTTATGCCATTAATTTTTATTTGAAACACTTTTATTAATGCAAACTTTTGTGTTGAATTAAATTCTTTTTTTTTTTTTTGTTTCAAAATAAATGCATTTTTTGTAATCCTTTTTTGCTGCTGCTGTATTTATTTGATTTCAGCCAAAAATAAATTGTTGTAAAAAGAAGAAATAGTAGTAGTAGTACCAGGAAATCACAATGGCAATTAAAACAAAAAAATTAAAGTATTTCTTTCTTTAAGTGAATGTCACCACAATTTCAATTCTTAAACCGCACACTTATCTCGCACGACAGAAAACAACCAACCAAGACGACCACTTTTTTTAGACTGACGTTTAGAAAAACAACGTTAACTCTCTCTGGTGGCTCTCTTTCACAGGGTTTAAACTCCCCAAAAATAATCGTAATCAGTGTTGAAAAATTTAGTACTTTTGTATTTTTCTCAGTACTTTTTCTTTTCAAAAATACCGCAGTACCCCCCCAAACTTTCAGTAGTACTATTTTCATCAAATTTGTTTTTTTTTGTTCGTTCAAAAAATAAATATATATTTTAATAAATAAATAATTCGCACATTCTTTTTCCGTTTTTGGGTTTATTAAGTAAGAATTAAGCCCCGTTTGTTTAATGTGCTATGTGGTCTATCTGTCTAATAAGTAGTTACAAGTTAAAGAAGTATCCTTATTTAGACAGACGTCCAACGGCCAGTGTTCAACCCCAGGTCAGACAAAACGAAAACAAAAAACATAACGCGTAATTAATATGTGTGTGAATGAATGTAGGTAGAAAAGGTAGGTAGTAAAAATGGTGGTGTTAGTTGGGAAGGTAGTGGAGATGAAGATGGGTAGGTAGGTGTAGGTAGTTATTGCTTGCTCACCAAAAAGAGGGCCCGGTTCAACCCTAGTTCGGACAAAACGGATTTGTTGTGTGGAATGTGTTTATAAAAACAACAAAAGTTTGTGTGTTTGTTGCACGCGCGGTTGAAAGAAGAGCAAAAAATTTAAATTTTTTTTTTGAGTGTGTGGTGAATTTTTTAGTTGTGGTGAGTTTCAGTGTGGTGAGTTTTTACAAAATGTGGTGAATTTATCCGGTGTGTTGAATAATATCGAAGTATGGTGGGTTTCTAGTGTGGTGAGTCTTCCAAAATATGGTGAAATTTATCCGGTGTGGTGAATAAAATCGAAACTCACCAAAGTGCCGTTATTCGAAATGAGTACTGTATTACCATAAATATATGTAATGTATATCGTAATTTTAACGGTGCGTGTCTAGAATAAGTAATTTTAACATCTGTTAGTGCAGGCATTCACCGATATGTCTGGTTACTGCATTAAAACAATGTTGCCATTGTGTCATTCTAAAAAATTAAAATTAAATAATTAAATTTAAATTATTTTGTAAAAAAATTTTTGAATAATTTTTTTCTTTTATGTTTTTTATTCCCAAAATGTTTTTGCAAATTGGAAATTCTTTGTCGATCTAACTTTTGTAAAATTTGGTAGGTATAGGATCTAAAAATTAAAATTTATTAAAGAATTTTTTTGAACGATCAAAAAAACCAACCATCAGTGTTGCCAGTAAGGAGAACTTTTGCAAGAAGAATGTTTGGAAAAAATGCCAAATAAGAAAAATTAAGTTGCCATATTTCGTTTGTTTTTCTGCCTTTATTCACATGGTGTTGCCAGTTGGAAAATAATCTTTTATCGCTTAATGGTTAATCGATTTGTATTTAAAAAGTTATTTAAAATTAATTAAATAAAATTCATGGCATTTACTTATAATTTAAATAATCGGACTTTGGTTCTATGTCAGCTGTGTAAGAGTACGTTGTCAACAAGATGTCATACTTGAAAAGCATTTGGATGTAAATTCTTGAGTCTGCCCTGAAGATTGTTGGGTGGGGGTGATTGCTTTTAAAATGGCAGTTTCGTCTTTAGAACGGCTTAAACTAAGTTTATAATACTTTTCACTAGAAGATATAGGAGACTTTTGTTTTCCAAATCTTACTTTCTGGTCCGTATGGTCAAGCACTAAAGCCTGACTCTCGATATCAAAGAGATAAATAAGGACTAGGAAAACAAACCTAAATGAAACATTTTATATAAGAAATGTTGACTGTATAATATGAGAGTGGAACAGATGTCAATTACTGGTGGACAAATGCAGTACCTTGAATCAGAAACCTTTGCAAACGTACTATTTATTGGGTATTACGTATATTCGGACCCTTACTGGATGGAATATCTTTCCTGTATAAGGAAGATTCTAAACAGGTTGCCGAAACATTACTTGGTAGAAGCGATATAACCTGTTTAATGTCCATTATGTATCTAGCCACATACTGAGTAACAGTAGACAAAACTTAAAAGCTTCTTGAACTGTAAAATTTTCGAAATACAAGCTTGGAATACTGTTTATAGAATAAGAGTTACTAAAAAAGTAACCTGTTTTCAAACTTAATTGTGCATCTTTCCATATTAAATAAAGCTAAAAGGTTAATCGGGAGACAATGTTTCTTAGGGGCATGAAATCATATTGGTGGAATAGAGTAAAACAGATCTTGAGATTCCCAAGGATGTCATAGTATTACATAGAGCCCAAGATAAGTGGTTGGCATGACCCCTGATATTAAAAAGAATACAGGGTCAGCTCGTATAAACAGGTGCTAATAATTTCTCTAAAGAATTGCATTAATGGAGAAGCTCTTGATGTTCTGGGCATGGAAATTTAATACGATGCTCCCCCGAATCAGTATATTTTTCCAGTGTTGAAAGAAACATTCAATTGTCTCGGTTTCCTAAGACGGTGTAGGAATGACTTTACTCTGATATTTAATTACCGCGCCATTTACAACACTTAAATTCGTTCGAAAATAGAATACGACTCTCATGTTTTGCCCGGTGTCTCAATGTCTACAGCGAAAGTGCTCATTACAGGGTGGCTGATATGTATTGCAACCAACTTCAGGTTGTTATCATTTGTAAACCGCTCGTCTGACAGCTGACAGATTTATTCCAGTGACAGTTCATTTTATTATTTACAAGCTTACAAAAGCATTTTGATCTATTGCATTCAGGAAAAAAGTTATTCGTGATGGAATTCAAGCGTGATAGTGTGATTGCTTTATATTTGGCTGGAAAACCACAGGTGGCTATCGTAAGAGCCCTCCAGCATTTAAATGTGAATAAATCTTTTGTTTCTCGTACCATTGCTCGTTACCGTGATACTGGCAGTGTTGCATCGCGACCAAAAAGTGGACGAAAAAAAACGGTAACAACACCAGAAATTATCCGAAAAGTGATGGCCAGATTTGATCGAAATCCACGCCACAGTGGTAGAAAAATTGCTCGTGAGCTGAACATATCGCAAAACATATTGAAAAATGAGCTTGCACTAAATCCATTGAAGTTCCAAAAAGTGCAAGAGCTCACCGATGGACAAAAAAAAATTAGACTGGAAAGAGCCAAGGAGTTACTTCGCTTGCACGAAAGTGGCCAGTCATCGAATTTGGTTTTCTCCAATGAGAAGCCATTCCAAATTGAGCAGTTTGTGAACAAACAAAATGATCGGGTTTACTTGCCAAAGAGGTCAGCTGAAAATTTACACCTGCTATTGGCCACCAGAACTCAAGCGCCGCCGATGGTAATGGTGTGGGCTGCCGTATTCATCGACCGTGGGGTCAAATAAATGCCGAATATTATCGGGAAAATGTATTAAAGACAGTATTGAAGCCCTGGGCAGACAAACATTTCGGCCGCAGACCATGGACATTCCAACAGGACTCAGCACCACCGCACTCAGCACGCGTCAACCAAGAATGGCTTAAAAAGGAGGTTCCTCGCTTCATTTCTACCGCACAATGGCCACCAAAATCTCCGGAACTCAATCCGTTGGACTTTTGCGCCTGGGGCATTTTGGAGAGTAAGGTTCTCACTAAAAAATACCAAAGTATCGATCATCATCCGGGAATGGGCCAAAATACCGCAGAGCCACTTTCGTGCAGCCTGTGATGGCTTTGTTGGCCGTTTGAAGGCCATAATTCGTACCAAAGGTGGCTAATTCGAACAAATCTAAACTGATTCTAAAATTTGATGTTAATTCCAACATTTTTTGCTTTTGAACAATAAAATTAAAAAAAATATAGCGCTTTACTTTGTTGCATTATTTATCAGCCACCTTGTAATGACAGTAGGATGGGTAGCCAACTATTTTGGCTTCATTTAATGTTACTTGTTTTTAATTTCTTTTTTCGCTACTTCAACAGAATGTGTAGAAATGTCTGGTATTTTATAGTGAGCCTGAGAGTTCGAATCTTCAGCTCCTTCGTGCAAAAGTAAGCAACTGCATAAATATGTGTGACAGACAGCACCAATTAAGTTTAACTCCACAATTCGTTTTAAAACATTTTTTGAATATTTTTTTATTATTTTTTTTTGTTTTTTTCTTTGTTTTAATAATATTTAAAATTTTCTTTTATACTCTTTCTTTGCATAATAATATAATAATAATAATAATTAATAACTACATATAATTTTCTTGTTTTCAATTGAAATTTTTATTATGATTTAATTAATAACATTACCAACAAAATAATTGAAATTTTTTTCTTTTTAATTTTTGTATTTTTTTTTTTCTTCTTTATCTTATTAAACATATTTAATGTATTTATAATAATAATATTTATGTATTCATAATATTAATATTTATTATATAATATATAATTATTAATTAATTAATATATAATATAATTATTTATTTTTAAAAATTCACAAAAAGGAAAAGGAAATGAAAAAAAAGAGAAAAAATGAAAACTAATTTAAATAATAAAATATAAATTTTAATAATAAAACAACTATTTTCCATTCTTTTTTTTTTTTTTTTTTTTGTTTTCAATCTTAAATATCATTATTAATAATTATATTAATCATTATGTTTTAATTAAATTTGAATTTCATAAAAAAAAAATTATTTACGTTTACCGCCATTTTGTTTTGTTTTTTTTTTTTTTATTAAATCAATCTTAAGTTTATGCACCAGCAACTGAGTTTGTGGGATGGGGGAGCGCGGGTGTGGCGAGGATAGTTAAAAACTAAATTCTTTTTGTTATTCAAGAATTTTTTGTTTTAATGATTTAAAAAATATTATGTATGTATTATTTATTATTAACTACATTAAACATATTTAGTAGTAAGTAAGTGCTGGTGCCCATATGGCGGTAATTTCATATTTCAATTTTATTTTTTCTTTCATTTTGCTTTATTAAACATTTATGGTTTTCAATAAAATTTTATTTTTTGCCATATTTTTTAATCCCTTGTAATATTATTTATAGATTTAATTAATATAGTATATAATTTTTATGTTTTTTTTTTTTGTTATACTTTTTGTGTTTTAATTACATTTACATTTAAAAATAATTGTTTAACGTCTTCCACTCTCATCATATCCATTTCATCGTTCCTTATGCATTACAAGTAAGAGTTCTTTGTTTTAAATTTTGATTCCAATTTTTCTTTTTATTTTTTTAATTTTTCTTTAATTTTAATTAAAATTTTAGCTAAAAAAAATTGTTTCGATTTTTATTTTATTTTTCTTTAAAAAGTTTTAAGAAGGATTTTTTGTTTTTTGTTTTCTTTTTTTTTTTAAACATTTATAAATAACAGGGTTTTGCATACATGATGTTTTCTTTACTTATTTTTATTTTATTAAATTTATATATTTTTTCTTCTTTTTTTTTTTAATAAAATCGTTTAACTATTCCCAAAAAAAAATGGTTTTTTTGTTTTCTTTTTAATTCTCTACTAAAAATTGTAAAATTTAAACTTGTTGTTGTTGTTGTTGTATATCAAATATATTAAAATTAATTTTTTGTTTTTATTATTATTGTTGTTGTTTTTTTAAGCAAAATTAAATCATTTGTTGTTATTATTTTATAATTCTTAGAAGGAAACAAAACAAAAAAACTAAAATTAAGATTGTGTTTTGCAGACTTACTCTTCATCAGAATCACCATCGCTAGAGTAGCCAATTTGCTGCTGGGCCCTTCGTACAAATGGCGCCGTTATCACTTGTCTGTTTTTGGCCAATCAATAAAGTAAAAAAGAAAGCACCGTTATTTCGTTAATAAAATAAAAAAAAATTGAAAATACTTACGCTATTCTACGATAATGGTTTAACCATTCTTCTAGCATTTGCGCTACCAAAAGTGGACGTTTACGTAATTTCTGTTGGGCTACCAATAGGCCACCCTCTGTGACACAGACATCAAGCCACTGTCGCATAATAGCCTCTTCACGACCCATCTGAAAAATAAAAGGAAAGCAATTGTTACAAAAATATTTCTGATAACAACAATTGAAATTCTAATTCCTATTTTGATATACAGTAGGTCCTTGATTATCCGTGATTCGATTATCCGGCAACATCAATTACACGGGATGGAAAAAGAAAATTTTTTGCATCGACTTAATTTTATTTTGGATCGACTTAAATTTTTCTGCATCGTTTAACCGTGATTACCTCTATTATCCGTGATTATAAGCAAAAATTGTTTCTATTATTTTGGACAAACAAGCGAATAAAGGGAATTCCCTCTTTAGTACATGAAATCCTTATCTTATGTTCACTGTTTACTGACAAAATTATTTTTTTTTATATTTTTGAAACATGAATGTATATAAAATCCTTGAATTATTTAGCTTTTATATTAATATCTATTAAAATATTAGCCAAAATTCGTACTCAATTAACCGGGAAAATCGATTATTCGGAATGCTTCCGGTCCCGACCATCACGGATAATCAAGGTCCTACTGTAAAATTAATGTTTTTTATCCTTCGAGGACAAGCCTATATGGTCAACTAAATCAAATTTGGAACTCGCAATATATTATCGAGGCGACACAAGGTAAATATATTTAACACTTGTCTGAGGAAGTCAGCTGACCTATTCAAGTTTTCATTAAACGATGCCTTTACAACCCTTCAGTCAGGATTTCGACCTAGCTTCTCATACCACTTATGTTGTGTGCGTTAATTTTATACATGAGTGGCGGGACCTACAGTTTAAAGTCGACTCCGAACTACAGATTTTTGAGAAGCTCTTCATGGCAATTTTATTTACTCTCAGAGTTTTTGCCAGAAATCTGCTGAGAGGCAGTCGCCGAAAAAATATTTTTTTTTTTGTCATATTTTGTTGTGATGCCTGACCTGGGATACCAACCCGGGCTTTACGTCTAATAAGCCAACACACTACCTACTAGACTACGGCGACTACAAACGATGCCTTTAACGAGTTCTAAATATGCATTGTGACATAAGTAGAAACGCTATTGAATGCAATCTTTAGGTGGCTGCCGAAGAGTACATTCAAATTATATTGCCTGCTAATGAGTAAGCAAAAGACTTGATAAGATTAGCAGTTGTAAAGAGAACGTCATCAAAATGATCAGAGAGGTATGTATTTAAATATGGTTGAAACATTTATAGAACCCTGGAATTTACCCTGAAGTACTCTGATAAAATCCCCTCTCTATAACAACTCGTATATTACGATGATTGAGGTAGCCGCGTATCATATTCTATCAATAGCAAAAAGTTTAGAAAAACTATTGATATTCTTTCAAATTTACAATAGTTCATCAACATGCTAGAGTCAATTCTTACAACTCACCTCAGCTTGTGTTAGAAAGTGTATTGGCAATAGTTTTGATTCACAATCCATTAACGGCAAGTATGTTACATCATCGGGTTCATCGCGACGCATATCAATGCGTGCATATGGTTCCATAGGTACTAAAGCACTAAAATGTCCTCGTGTATAGCCTAAGGCTATAGGCGATTTAATGCAAAAGTTTTGATCCCAAAATAAAGGTAAATAAAGCCCTAAAAAAACAACAATTCAATAATTAATAATAATAATAATTATAAAGTGTAAATACCTTCAAATCTAGCATAACCAATATCTTCACCACGAAAACTTTTCACATACTTTACACCGTACACGACAATGGGTCGGCGTAGAATATGGGCCAAAGCAAAAATATGTAATTGTTCTAGAGATGCACCCGGTTGACTGGCCAAAGATAATAGGGTGGTCCAATCATCTTGCCACTGAGCTTCTTCCAAAGTAAAGTGAAGCATAGAGGCCTGTACCATTTCGTATTCCTTCCAGCGTGAGTAAAATCTTTATAAAAAAATATATATTACAATGATTTTATTTAAAAAAAAGCAAATTGTCTATACTTACATGGGTGCACATTGGTGTAAACTGTCCGCTAAGGCTCTTCTTAATATATTATCACGATCAAACACTCCCCAAGTAGCTTGCATTGCGGAATCTAGTAGACAATCGCCAGCACTGCGATTCCATAAGACCATTAGGCGGGAACCTAAACGGGCTGTTATTTCCAAAGACCAATTAAGAGCTGGCGGTGGATTCTCCAACTGCTTTTGGGCATCTCGATCCAGCAACTCATCATACAATTGCTCTTGTATGGGTAAAGGTAATTCTTCGATTTCGGCTGGTAGCGAGAATGTAGCATGTTCATGCACATACGTACAGGGGAACATGGATTTACGCATACGTAACATATTGGCAAAATGACGTCGTATATCGGCTGCTAAATCGGGCGCTACATACGAGGGTACCCGTTTTATACCAGGACCTGAACCAGAAATTTGTGCCAACAGCATGGGTAACATCTCTTCGCGATGAAATCGTATTGCCAAATGTATTAACGTATGACCAACATCAAAGGCTGAATTGCGATTGAGAGCAGCTATTTCTGTACTGGTTAAAGAGCGTGCCGGATTGCCACCGCATGATAAATAGGCCTCTACTGCGCTAAAGTTATTTTCTACCACGCCTACAATCGAATCGAAAGAAAAAAGAAAATTAGTTTGAAGAATTAAATTAAAATGAAATTAAATAGGAATTGAGCCAACAAAGGCAGGAAGAGATTTTTGACTACTTTCGACAGCCATATCATACCTAAGCAGGCATTTAACCATTGCCAATCCACTTGACGTCTTATTTGACGTATTCGTCGCTCCTGTCTCTCTTGCATTGTATCACAGTTGTTTATAGTATCTGAACCTGAAAGAAAGGTTTTTATTTTAACAAGAAATAAATACGGAAACATGCTTTTTATGTTGTACTACCCACCCAATTGATATATGTTTTGCTGTTTATTAAAGGAATTATTCGATGAGACGGTATCATTCAATTTATCACTGCAGGTTATGTTTGTTTGATTATTACTAATACCGCTGGCATTATTCTCAATGCTATGGGCGGCCGCTAAACTATTGCTATCACGGGGATTACCGCACATGGAACATTTAAGACTTTTTGGAAAGTTTTCATAAGTACAAGTCTAAAGATAATGAAATTAAATGACGAATGATGAATTATGATGAATTCAAAATAGGAAATTATACTTACATTGCACGCCCACTTTTTAACATAGACTGGTTGCTGGGTGGTATTAGAGGATGTGGGAGCGGATGTGCAGGAGGAGGATTGTTGGGTGGTGTTGGTTAGTTGTTGAGTTTGCGAACTGTTGGCGAGATTGTTAAGATGGGTAATTGAACCTTCTAGAGGACTTAAACGTTGGGCGGCAGCTCCTGTAGCAGCAGCAACAGCGGCAGCATTGGCACTGGCTGCATTATTGCTAGCATTCATTTCTGCATCGATATTTGTCGATATATGCAGTTTACTTAGCCTCTCTTGTAGGTTTTGTTGCTGTTGTTGTTGTTTTTGCTGTTGCAGGTTAGATGAACTATTATTAATTGCCTCGGCCGCCGTACCATCATAATCGATTATGGATTTCGAGTCTAAATTATCACTTAAACGTTTAGTTGATGTGGCATTTTGTTCTACTAAATCATTTTGAGATATTAAATGTTGTTGCTGCTGCTGCTGCTGTTGTTGTTGTTGTTGTTTAAAGGAGGCCACTGATATAGCACCAATATCTTGCGAGGGACTGGTATCTAAAGCAACACCTCTTTTCGTATAACACTGTACACAGCGTAAACTACGTGGCCAATTTAAATAAGTACACATTTTACAAGACCATTTAGTACTTGTATCGTTCTCTTCGGTAGCAGCTTCCACTGAATTTTGTGTATCACGTTGAGAACTCGAAAAGGCATTAAAACTGGATGGCTCAACGTCTATGACATCGGCCACAGCGCCTCGAGCTGCCTCACCATCATTCTCATATGATATCTGAGGCGGACTTAATCTAAAATAAATTGGAAATAAATTAAATTATCACAAGCTTTAAAGAATGCCACATAATGAGAAAACAAACCTAAATATGTCCTCGTTGACCATGGGCTTAACGCCTTTACACATTGTACATTTTATAGCGGAGGGAAAATTTTCGTAGGTGCAATAATCGCATGTCCATTTTTGTTGATTTGAACTGGGATCGCACATATTCAATTGTTTTATCCTCTTGAAAGGAAAAAACAATCTCACAATCGACAACAGCAACTGCTTTGTGCTAAAGCCGAAACTGTGTCTCTGATTATCTGGCCAAATTTAAATCGAATTAAAGATTCAAAAAAAGGGAAAATAAACGTTTTTTTTTTATTTTATTTTCCTTTC
The DNA here is from genome assembly GCA_927399465.1 of Sarcophaga caerulescens. NCBI lineage: Eukaryota > Metazoa > Arthropoda > Insecta > Diptera > Sarcophagidae > Sarcophaga > Sarcophaga caerulescens. Next base: position 10,154,642 of record OV656872.1, read on the forward strand.
TTTTCTTTTTTTCTTCGTGTTCTAACGTTTATTTCGTATTTCTAATTTCTAAGGAGTAAAGAAAGCTTTATTGTTTCGTTATGTTAATAGACGATCGATTTCCACAGCGGAAGGTGATGTTTTTTTTTCAATTCAGTTTCTCGATTTTTTCTTATTCTGTAAAATGTTGGCAACGTTTTCCAATTCAAACTGGCAAATAATGATTACGATTCGAACTATGTGAACTATTATACTGGAAATGAAAAGCAAAAAGACAAACCAATTAATTGATTACAGAATTTATTTAATTTTTAGTCTTAATAAAATGTTTAAACTTTACAGCGAATAAAATAAAAAACAGAATTTAAAAAAGGAAACATTTTTATTTTATGAGTGCATGATTTAGTATTTAATCATGTTATGTCTATTAACCAAGGCTCGGAAAGTGGGTCTATGAGTCTGTAGTCCGGAATTATATTGCTCCATAGGATACCATGGTTAACTATGTGGATAATCAAGCTGCCTGGAACTGAATGTTAAGTTGGTATTGGCTTCAGTCTCGTTGGAGTTGATTCTAGCACTGCTTTCAGTGGATAACGTTATTTGCAGGTGACCTTGCAAGGACAGGGATGCGAGGATTTTGAGAATTGTCGACTTGAGCACACAGAGGCTGCGCCTGTGTTTTCCGGCTAAATAGTTAAGGCATGTGAGTTTGATTCAAGCTGTCTGATAGGCTCCCTGATGACGAGAATGTATTCCAGGCTGACGTGTCTGCGATGACCACCACCAAGGTGGTGCTGGTGTGAGAATGAACTGTCTTCACAAAGCTTCTGTTATGTTCAGAGTAATGAGGCAGTAGTTGAGCTGGAAACAGAAGGAGAACCAAAGGGTACATCTCCCCTGGAACATATTTTGGGCTCATTGATGAGTGGATTCTTCATGAAGGAACAGAAAAGATTGCTCTTATGGTCTAGCTAGGTTCGACTGTTTTAGAGCGGAATGGATTTTAAAACTGGAAAGGTGATCTTCTAAAATTTTGGTAGGTTTTTTGACTTTTATATTGGACAGAGACACACTTTGTTTCTGCAGTATTTATAAGTAGTAATGTCTGGTGGGATGGAATCTGTTGTGCCTCTGTCTAGACGTGCAGAAGCAAAGATTCAAGATTGTTTTCTTAAGTTTTGTTTTTTCAACAGTCTGCCATTGAGTGCATCATCTCCGTCGCCTCCGAAAAGAGATGACTCAGTTTCTCTGCCTCTTTCTTTTCCTTTCTTCTTCACTTCTAGGTAACCTATTTTTAATAAGGGGTGATTTTTTAAGAGCTATAGGAAAATTTTTCAAAAAAAAAAAACACATAAAATTCAGAAAAATGCATGAATCGATAGTACGGTCCATATAATTTAATGTTTGAAGATTATTTCATTCAAATGTTGATCGCGACTGCGCCTCAAATGGTCCATCCGCTTAGTCCAATTTTGGCATACTCTTTCCAACATTTCGGCCGATATCTCACGAATAAATCCTTCAATGTTGTCTTCCAATGCGTCAATTGAAGCGGGCTTGTCTGTATAGACATGAGCTTTAACATAGCCCCACAAAAAATAGTCGAAAGGCGTTAAATCGCACGATCTAGGCGGCCAATTGACCGGTCCCGAACGTGAAATAAAATGTTCACCGAACTCGCCTCTCAATAAGTCCATTGTTACGCGTGCTGTGTGGCATGTGCTGTGGTCTTGTTGAAACCACATGTCATGCAAGTCAAGCTCTTGCATTTTGGGCAAAAAAAAGTTTAGTCACAATAGCCCGAATAGCCGCTTCAGTGGGTCGATTAAACTGACCATAAAATGGAAGAAGCGCGCGATGAACTTTCTTAACAGAGCACGCATTTTGATAATAAAATTAAATGATTTGCAAGCGTTGTTCGTTTGTAAGACGATTCATGGTTAAATTATAGACCAAACTGAAGATGTTTGACAGTGAAACAAAACACGAAACGTGCGTGAGCTGTTTAAACCAGTGTTGCCAAAAAGATAATAGCTAAAAAATCACCCTTTATTTTTTTATTTCTTCCTTTGATGTTCTCTATTTTTTACTTTTTGTCTTTCTTTGGCTTGACCCACATTTCTAAAGTTCATCACGTTGCACTGTTTCTGGTGCTAAGGGTAAACGTGATTTCATTAATCTATCTTCCTAATCTAGCTTAATACTCATCTAATAATGAAATAAAAATAAAATAAAACAACGGAAGGCAGAAAAAGGTAATAACGCCAAACAAAGCGTTTCGAAACATTAAAAGTTGAACTGAAAAAAAAAAAGAAACCTTTTCAGGGCCAAATAAGTGCACATTGTGTTCGAAAAGATTTTAATATGATCTAATGAAACTGTTTGGCGGCAATTCAAATTCAAAAAGCATTTATTGTTTGGCTTTTCTTGATTTTAAATTTTATTAACTGTCGGCAACAGCGTTATGTAAGAAACTGTTTTTAATTTATGATTTGTTTTTATGCAATTAAACTATTGTTTTTAATTGAATTTGAATTGTTTGCTAGTGTTACCAGTGGAGCGAGCTAACAATTGTGTTCTATTAAAATATATGTATGTACATATGTACGTGAGTGTATGCTTCTATCTATTTATTATCATTTAGATTAATTACTTTTACTTTCATATAATTTATAGAAACAATTCTAAACTAATTTAAATCATTCATACATATGTATGTACATATGTATGCATGTATCACACATTCATTCAGACATTCATTCATTATGTCTTTAGCTGATATTAGGGTTCATTTGTTTGAAAGAATTTCTATAAAAAAAAAAAAACGTCACTGATGGCCTTCATCGTGAACTCAACTGCTATATTATCACAGACTCATTTACTACTTACACTGGCATAGGTAGTGTCTATCTCTCTGTCATCAGTCTTTGGCAATCTATAGATAATATACATACATTTGTACATACATATGTATGCATGTAACGCTACTGTATTGCCAGTCTATCTGTTCATTGTTTGTTTTGTTCATAGTTTCTGCACAATTTACTTTAGAAATGTAAGAAATTTATAATTAAATGGCATTGACTTCCTGGTCATCTGTGTTGAAAGAGTAAATTATTAAATAATCAACAAAGACTACAACATTACTTCGCCCTACACCCCACTTCACCACGCCACACCTCGCCATGATAATACAGTAAAATAGTAACAAAGACGAAAACGAAGACAGATTTTTGAATTTTTAATAAAAAAAAAAGAAAAAGTTCCCGTATGTTTTTAGCTTTGTAGACAATGCGAAGCAAGTAAAGGCGCAGATCTAATGTGAAATATTTCACACTATTTATTGGGCCATTAGCAATCCATTAAAATTTTTGTTAAAATTGTTTTTAACGTTGTATTGTCGTTGTAGTGTTACAATAAAATTTGAATTTAAATATTCAAAATTTTATATTTCAAAGGTCATGCTTTAGAATACATTGTAAAAGCCAATAGAATTGAAATTTATTTTGGATTTTTCTCTAGGTTTTCCTTTTCAGAAGCTTTTAAAACCGAATTAATGATTAGAAACATAGTATCATACTTTCAGACCATGGAACAGGAACAAAAATTGGAGAATGAAGTGACACGGTAGAGATTCCTAAAGCCATACAGCTTAACTACACTGCTTATTATCTGTTCTTTATGGCGTATACCTAAGATCCCATTTAGAATAGCAGCAAAAAACTCGATATTATTTAGAAATGGAAAGTAAGAAGAAATCAAAGGTAGACGAGTTATTTCAAATGTCCTTAACCGACAGATAAAAACTGGCGCCTTTTGTCTTAATACTGTAAACGGATTGTACGAAACAAAAACATACAGATTAAGTGTAGTGATAATAGAAAACAGGGTCCAGACGCAGACCAACACGAAGATATCTGACTGATAAAATTTCCTGATAACAAAAAATAGGGGCAGCTGATCGTTATGCCAAGGTATTTAAACAGACCTCTAGGTCTTAACCTTAGATAGTTTTTGTGACCAGTCGATTGTTTGGTCCATACCTTGGTCCTTTGTTTACTAACCTTCTTATGAGGGCCCATAAAATCACACAATCTGGGAGAAAGTGATGCCCAAATGATTATAATTTGGTTTACTAGGAACCTGATATTTGAAAGCGTAATTAAAATGTTGACTTCATATATCGGGTCCGCCATCTAACGTTTTTTTTTTCAACTAGTGCTTATTTCGTGAATGGTAACACTTAGCTCATGTCTGATTTGACAGATAATTAGTTTTATCCTTCCGCTGAACGAATATGGTTGTGTATACGCTTGAACAACGCTGGGAAATATTGCGACATTACTTTGAAAATCATGGTAATGTTGCAGAATGTGTGCGAAAATTGTGTACGGATTTTGGCGGGTACGTAAACAAGCAAAATTGTCGCATTTGGGGCACAGAAAACCCGCACGCATACATTGAAAAGCCGACGTACCCAAAACGAGTCACTGTTTGGTGCGGATTTTGGTCCAGAGGCATAATTGGGCCATTTTTCTTCGAAAATGAGCAAGGAATGGCCGTTACAATCGATGGCGATCGTTATCGGGCCAAGTTGAACGAATTTTTGTTCACAAAAATTGAAGAGGAGGATATTGGCAACATTTGGTTTCAACAGGACGGCGCTACGTGCCACACAGCCGAAGCTACACTCGATGTTTTTGAAGATCGCATTATCAGCCGCAGAGCTGATGTCGTTTGGCCACCTCGGAGCTGCGATTTGACACCGTTGGACTATTATTTGTGCGGTACCGTCAAAGATAAGTGTTACGCCGACAAGCCAGAGACAATTGACGCTTTAAAGGACAATATTCGTGAAGACATTGGTGAAATACAGCTGCACACAATCGATAATGTGCTTAAAAATTGGACCGATCGTGTAGGCTACTGCATGGCCAGCCGAGGCAGCCATTTGAATGAAATTATTTTCCATTATTAACCGGAAGGATTGTACTTTCAAATAAAAAAAGAAATTTGAGAAAATATTCAGTAGTTTTTTTTAAAGCATTTTCAAAAAAAAAAAAGTTATTTGGCGGACCCTTTATATGTAGACCAGTATATCATTTGAAAATAGTTCTATACTAGGAGGCCGATATGCTGTACCCACCAATGTATATGCCTACTGAGGTACTAAACATTTTGAAATCTGATTCCTTCTACAGATTCCGATTTCTCTGTCTTTTACATCAAAGGTCCATGTTGGTCATGTACCTCAAACCATAACATCTGATATTTTTTGCCTGGCTGGTTCCAGCCTTTGAAAAAGATATTTTGTAGACATACATACGTAAATAGTTTCCGTTGAGTTGACAATCTTTAACTGAAATATGTATGTTCAAAGGGTAGATCAAATTATCGTGGGAATATTTACTGGTTTTCGTATACTGGCTAACGTACTGCTGATAAAAGAGATTGTGAGATATTCTGTGGTGTCTCTTGCCTAGATACAACAGCATTCAATCATTGGATCTAAACTAGTTGCTAGTAAGGCAGCAGAGATAGGTGTTGGAAAACATTACTGCGGACTTGGCCTGCTTAAATTGCCATTAAAATGATGCACATTCCAGGTGGCCTTTAAAAGCTGGTTGCCATAATAAACGATCTTCTGCAGCGATTAGTACCAACATAATATAGGTACCTCCGTATTGTAGGTATAGTTATGACTAATCATTCGAAATGGTTTTCATAAAAATTTTAATGACAGAGAGTACTTTGGCCCACTCACTTTTTGGCCTTTTTATTTACAGAACTAGAGTCCACTTCCTGAACAAAACTTTCTATCATCAAAATTGCTTATTGATAGTAAAGAAAAACAGATTTTGCCAGTCTCCGCAGTTTCGGCGCCATTAATATTAATTATACAGCGTTGTATTTAACCTAACCTGTCACATGGCGTCCATAGCAGCACAGTATGTATTTTATTCCGGTTTCATTGTCGTTAACAGAATTGTTCTAAGTAAATCCCGCCAAAAAATTGTTCAACCACTTCTCGTCAAATCTATCAGCATCATACGGATTTTGGTTGTCCTGAAAGTATTTTCTTTAAATTTTATTTGTTTCCAAAACGTTTAAATCATGGACATTTACTTGTGGTCTCCATTCTAAAATAGTTTTTAAATTAAGATTGAAGGTTGGTTGTTAGTTTTAAAACAAAATTTCTTTTAATTTCATTTTCAATCTTGCGAAATAAAATAAAAAATGTGCCTCTCCAATCTATAGTATGTACTTCTCTTTCGTTCTCAAATAACGTTATTGTTGTTACTGCTATGCTATTGTGTGTCTCTCTTATTTCTTTTGTTTATAGCTGGGTTTACGTAAATATTTATTTATTTTTTTATTATTTACTGTCTACTGTTTAGTAGATTCATTTTAATTAATTTTTTTTCTTTTGCATTTTGCCTATAAATTTATAAAATAAATACAAAAAAAAAAATAGCCACTAACTCTTTATGATGAAATATTGTATGACAATTGCTGTCTGCCTGCCTGCAAATCAAACATTTGAAAAACCAAAATATTATTTTCATAACAATAACACCAAATACAATAACAAAACGAATATTAGCCCTACTGTTATGGTTGATGTTTTTGTTGGTTTAGATTGATTGGGGCAAAAGTAATAAAAAAAGAGTCAAATTAAAAATTATTAAAGAGCACTTGTGTACTTTAAACATACACCAAACACACGTACACACACACACACATACATGTATACAAATGTACAATAATAATTTATTACTTTTATTTGCCAATCAGAAATCGGTCCGTCGGCCTGCCGATCCATTCATTCAACCATTAATACACACACTCCCATACACTATATTTCTCACACTCATCTCATCCTCGCCCCCGTTCATATGTAATTATTGCATATTTTTTGCTTTTTCAAACAAAAAAAAAAGGAAAAACTCTTATTAAACATTTTCGTTTTGAAGAAGAAAAGCCCCCGAAAAAAATCTTTACAACTTTCACTTTGTTGTTGTCGTTGTGTGGTTAGCTCTTCCTTGGTTTATGATTATCATCATAATCATTTTCTTTCGTTTCGTTTTTTTTTATTTTATTTCTTATATATTCCTGGTGCACTTTTTTATTTACATTGGGCCACAATTTTTTGGTATTTTTTTTTCCTTTTTTTCGTGTGCTTGTTAAGCAATTTCTTTTCTTTTTTCTTATTTTGTATTTACCCTTTTTGTTTGATTTGCTTTTAATTATTCATGGTTTTATTATATGATTTAAATTTGTTGTATTTGGTTTTCTATTTTTAATGATTGAATTTAATAAAATTTTTTCATGTAATTTTACAAAACGAAAATTTTTTTACACTGATATTTTTCTTTAACCAAATTTTTTTCTTGCTCTTTTACGTTTTGTGTTTGTGTTTCTTGCAAAATAGCTGTCTCTTGAACTGTTTTATCGACATGAAATGTCATGGAAAAAGAAAATGTTTTAAAAATGATAAGGCCTATCGCTGGAGTTGCCATATTTATGAATAAATCGTCATGGTTGAATTAATAAAAAATTAATGTGAATGTGCTTTCTCACACGAGACTATTTTTTAAGCCGCACAATTTTTGTTCTTTCAGTCACACACGAGACTATTTCATCTGGCATAAAATTGTATACATATAATCTGCTTTGTATGTATTAGTTTTTTTTTACTTAATTTTATGAACCTGCTGTTTTATAAATGTATGTGTATTGGTTTTGTGTTGTTTATGTATTGGTTTGTGCGGGGTAGAAGCTGGTTGAAAAATTATGCCAGCGAAAAACCACTCTCCTCACCTCTCTTGCCCACAAGCTGTCATTTTATGCCAGCATAATTGTTCTCGTCTGTGATGGGCCAATGGCATAAAAATAAATAAAATTGTATGGTAAACCACTATGCTATTACGATTTTTACAGATCACTGTCCTTATCGAAGAGATACCGCAAGACTTAGAAGTTTCTAGAATAATTTCTGGTAAATATGTGAATCTGAGGGAGGAGATATGTACGTATAAATGCGTGGCTCTTTTTTTACGAAGATGCGCAAGTTCTCAACTTCTTATTTTCTGTCATCTTTGAATGAACTCTTCAATGTAAGGATTACTGCAGCATTCTAATTTATTTTGTAATCGGAATGGTATCTTATGTAGATTGTTTGATTCCCTGATTGGATATATATTTGTGGTAACACGATAATTAATTAAATAAGTAATTAATATATACGAATCAAGTCAGACAGTTTATAAAAATTATTTGAAAGACTTATTATTTATGACTACCAATGAGCCAATTCACATTAGCACATTTTTTAGTCGCACAATTTTTGTTCTCTTCAATTCACACGAGATGAATATTAGTTTGGCAGCAATGTATACGTATACGCAGCTTTGTATGTATTAGTGCTTTTTGCATTCATTTGATGTTTTAAAAATGTGCGTGTATTAGTTTTGTGCTGGTGATGCGGGGTTGTAGCTGGTGGAAACTTTACGCCACCGAAAAACCATTCTCTTCACCCCTCTTGCCCATAAACTGTCATTTTACGCCAGCACAAATGTTCTAATGTGAATTGGCTCAATTTTCAAAAGAATCAAAAACGTATTGAAATTCATATTTTTAACCACAATGCTTCGAACGCTATGGCAATACTTTTCATACAAAAATAACAATTCACAATAACTACATAAAACAATGTTATCATATGGGGGCGATAAAACAGTTTTATAACAAAGCATAGACTCGAGCAATTGAACAATGGTTTATTATTATAAACAAAATTTAAAATTATTCAAAAATTCAAGTCCAAAGTGTATTGAAAACATAAACGTTTTTGTTTAAAAAGTTTAATGCATTCATAAAGTATTTGTAAACAAAGAAACAGCAACGAAATTAATTATTTTCTCAAAACAACATAAACAAAGAGAACAATAGCAAGTGCAAGTAAAAAAAAAAACAAAAAAAAAAGAAGAAGAAGCAGCAGAAGTAGTGCTCAATTGAAGCGAAGATCGCACAACGCAAAGTGGAGATAATTTTGTTTAAAAATTTCTTTTAATTATAAAACAGCAGAAGAACATCAAACAAAATTTGGTTTAAAGTTAAAGTGAATTTAAAAATTAATTAATTGGCTTAACGAGTAATAAAAATTTCAAAATTCTTTACAACAAAAAAAACGAAACAATAAAATTAAGTGAAAATGTTATTGAAAAAGAGATTTTAAAGGAAAATTCCAAAGTTTTTTATGGCTTCGTATTGTCAGTGAAGTTTTTTTTTTTCATCAACATCTGCCGAAAAAGGAGAAAAGCAATTTACTTGTATTATAATAATTAACAATAACAACAACAATAATAAGCGAATTATTACTCAGGAAATACAAAGAAATTAATTTAATAAAATATTTTTGTTTTCTTTTTGTTGTTGTTGAGTTTTATTGCTTGCTTTGGCATGTTTTCTTAAAACAAAACAAGTTTGTTGTTAAACTCTTTTATATGTGCGACAGCAACAAATCATATTAAATAGAAATTGTTGTTGCATTTTTGTTTATATTTCTCTTGGGGTGTTGTGTGTGAGTGTGTGACAGACCCTCTGATAGAGCAACAACACCACCATAAACTCTATAAAAGCCGGTTTAATTTAATAATAAAAAAGAAATAATTTTTAAAAAAATTGTACAAAAATTGTGTTAAAAATTTTATTGCTAAGCATTACGAAATGTCTTTAAGAATCCGGGCTTTGGTCTTTTCAACATTTTTTGGCAGCTGCATAGCGATTGGCCTGCTGTTGGTCAGCTTGACCACCAACAGTTGGGTTAGGGCAACACCAAAAAAACGTAATTCAACGGTAAGTTTATTTGTTGTTGTTGCCATTATTATTGTTATTTATTGTAGAAGAAAATTGTAGAAAGAAACGTAGAAAGAAAGAAACGTAGAAAGAAAGAAAAGTAATAAACAAAACAAGTTGAGGCGGTAGGTAGTTTGCAATTATAATTTCGTTGTTTTAATTACTTAAGATGACTAAAAATATGTATTAACACATATAAACAGTGTTTATTAATAAAACAATAAAAAAAAATACATAATAAAAAAAAAAAACTAAAAAAAGATTTTTTTTTAACAGAAACTTTAAAAGATTTTTAAGCACCTTAACGGTTGTGGGAAGTGAATGACATTTGGGCGCTGTTCAAAAGCATTTGAGGTGGTATGTTGTCAGTCCTGTCAGACTGTTTGGCGGATATAATGAGTTAGCCAGATCTCTTACCAGGCATTATTGGAAACCTATTGGTTTGTTGTCTTTCTTTGGGGACTTATAAGGCATTTTCGAACTAAAAACCGACATACATACTTAATACTGCTTTTCCTTTATTTTAAAGTGGGGAAAATTAATGACAGAAGTCGTGAACAGGAGAAAGTACTAAAGGGCAAGGCAGTTGCATCGGTGCCTCCGTGCCTTAAAGAAGCACGGGGAAGATGAACAAGTTGTAAAGAATTTAATTTCGTCGCATGAGACAGAACTTTGTTAGTCTTTGGTCTATTGAGATTATTATAGCACCTGTTTGTTGTTGTTGTAACAACTGCATTGTACAATGGTTCAATTCGACCTCCGCGTACTGTACTTATCCATTGACAAGTACACGTCCTCTAACCTAACAACTGCACTGGTTCCCTACTTGACTATTACAACCCTTTAGTCAGGAATACGACCTAGTTTCTCACGAATACAACCTAGTCTTAGAGTTTTTGCCAGAATACTGCTGAAGGGAAGTTGACAAAGAAATATTTGTTTTCATATTTCGTTTTATTAAAGATGTCTGTCCTAGGGTTTGAATCACGTTCCCGTGTCAAATAAGCCAATACACTACCAACTAGACTATGTCGACTTCACTGGTTCCAGACTTTAAAAAATAAGTGCGGTATGTACGGTTTCTGTTAGGTTGACAACCCTTGGCGATTCGGATCGTTACGAAACTCAGATCTGAATGTCATGAGAAAAGATGGTGTATGTCGCCTTAGTTTCTATGGGTTTTCTTCTGGATGTGGCGTTGTCTCAATATCCGTTTGATTGTGGTTTAAAACTGCACTGACAAGGTCCAAACAGATTGCATAGATTGTGCATATCATTTCGTCTCCTTACTATCTTAAAATTGTTACATTTTTTAATAGGAAATGACCAAATAATGATTGTTGGCAGCAGGAGAGCAGCTTATCTACTAAACATTCAGCAACATTTTTCTGACTTTGAATACTGGAGTGCATGGGTTCATCAGCTATTTCCCTACTACCGTTTTTGTTTGATGTTGCCATAGGGAATCTGGATTCATCGCCAATTATTGTTTGCTTTAGTAATGGATTGATTTTGTTTCTAATTATTAACATTTTTGGGTTTACTTACATTACATTATTCGAACTTGTTTTCATCTTCATTCTTTTGCATTTGTACGCATAGTTTAGTTTTTGCATTCTGGACTATGTGCTATCTATATACATATGTCGACCTTATTTTCACAGTTTGCTGTCTGTGCATACACAGCAATCACAGCATGACGTTCGATTGAAGGGGATGTGCCAGACATCTTTAAACTAAAGTCTAAAAAAGACATTTTTCGGTGACTTATTCGCAGCCGTTTTCTGTCAAAAACTCTGAGAGTAAATCAAATTCCCATAAAAAGTTTCTCAAAAAATTCGCCACTTGGTTCCTTAAAAATTTGGGCTTGATGAGGTGATTCAAATTCAAACATCCACTAAAACATTCGCATCACTCTCCATCAAAGATGTGTATTTTTTTAGGATTTTGTAGTTTAGAATATTGAGAAACCATTGAGAAATTTTATCAGATGTAGGGATAAGCGTTACATTCTTTCAGTTTTCTTTTTTCTTTTTGCAAGCCACATATGATATTTGAATTTGTTTTTAATTTAAAATTTTTTATTCTTTTTTTTTTAGGAATCAAGTGGAGATGTTAGTTACGGTCTATTCTATGGCAATAAAGACTTAAATTCTGGTTTTGGTGTACGTAGTTATCCTGTTGATGGTAAGTGTAGTATGCCTTAAAGTTGAGAAATAACGCAATAACCGTAAAACAAAAATTATTTTCCTTTCTATAGTTTATACGTTCATACAAACCCAACCGGATACCATGAATTTTTGGCTTTGGCTGATAACCGCTTTGGGTACGGGATTTGGTTTATTAAGCTGTGCCATATCAGCCATTGCTGCTGTACTCAAAGCAGCATCGGCCTCTAAAAAACCGGGCACTATGGTCGTACTAATAGCTTCCAATATATCGTCAGCGGCTAGTCAAGTTGTAGCGTTTCTTTGCTGGCTTGTGCAGTTCTATCAATATCTGCAGCATAATGTACTGGCGTTTGAGGATCACAAGCACAATTGGTATAGCCATGGCTTGGCTTCGCTGGGTTACAGTTTCTATTTGGTCATCGCATCAACTCTAGTCGTTTTAATTAATCTAACAATACTCCTGTATGCCAGACATTGTGAACGCCGACATCGCCAGCGCTTAGAGCCGCCAAGTGAGGAGAAGAATCAAAGTGCTATCATGTTGTATTAACACGAGGCAAAAACAAAGCAAAAGAAATCGTTTGCATTACACCATTTCGTTCTTTTGTATTTTGAAATAAAAACAAGAAAGAAATCATTTTGCTTTGCAAACAAAATGTGAAAATGGAAGTTGGATTAATTCTTTGTACAATTAAATCGTAATATTAAAATTTATCTTGTCTTGTGCTACATATGGATGTATATGTGCATATGTAGTGTCTGTCTCTCTTTGTTTTGAAAGAAATGAATCTCATTAATTGAATTACTCATAATTTAATATGCTTTCAATTCAATTTCTTTTTATCACCACATTAAAGTATTACTTAATTTACTCATTACAACTTATGTATTAAGCAACAACTGATTGTATACTTACATACATACATTCTTTTACTTTGTATTTTGCATGTAAAAGAATTTTTATTTTTTTTATTTTTAATTTTAAATTTATTCCTTGAAATACTTACGCATTTATTTTACATCTCTTACCTACCTACTTACATATTTATGTAATTTTATTTAGTGTTACTCATTGAAACTCATTCTTCAGTTATTTTTTTTAATTTTATTTACGAAATGGTTTTTTAAGTCATTTTAAAATGTTAAGTTTTTTGAATAAAATGTAGTTTAAGAACAAACTTTAAACAAATTCTTATTGAAATTGAAATATATTTAAACAATTTACAATTTAAATTCCAATGAATTGGTATCAATACAGTGGCAATATTTTTAATTTCATCTCTATTTAGCAGTGGCATGCGAACTAGTTCATTGGACATATCTTGCAGCCCGTTGTGAAACCTTCGGAGATTAACTGAAAAGTTCTGAGTAATCCGCCGTGTCAATCAGTATTAGGACTTTCCATTTAAAACATGACTCCTTTAGAATCCATCTGAAAATCAACCTGAAAGTTTAATAAATTAAGTGAGCGTTTCGATGTCTACTAACAATAGCTCCTTTAAGCTCTCGAGAAATGGTGAGCCAAATGACTAGTCTACACCGAAACAGAATTGGACAAAAATTTCTGTTACACAGCCTTCCTTATTTATTTATATATTTATTGAGCTTAGTACTGTAGAGTTCCATAAATCCACAGAGCAGACCATATGAAAGGAATAGTGTTCACTGCTTGGAATTCTAGTGTGAATTCTAATATCACAACTGGGTTCAGATGCAGACCAGACCATGTGAGTGGAATAGTCTTCACTGTTTAAAATTCTAGTGTGAAATCTAGTTTCGCAAGTGGGTTCAGTCCAGACGTGACATAAACAATTTCCCTCTGAGTCTAAAAACCCTTAGATAGTGTAAAGAATCGTTTACAGGGAATAAAGTGGCAGCCATGGCATTAATTTCCGTAGCAATTTGTTAGATTAGGCTAGAGTGGCAGCCTTGATGTCAAAAGCTCACTTGAGCACGCGTAGCGGCCCGTTGTGATGCCACAGGTGAACGCAGTCTCTGTACAGACCAAGTTCTTCAAATCAGGGGAGAAGAAATTTGTCAGCGCAAGGGCTGCACATTCTAAAGCACGACTACCCTACGCTAGAAACTAGTCCGAAGATTTGATAAACGAAGATATATCCTTGACATCAATGGACGATAGCTCCGTCAAGCTGAGAAGGATTGGGGAGCCAAATAATCTATATCTGCACCTCGCAACAGATGGGCATTGACAAAGAAAGTGGATAACAGTCTCCTCTTCCTCAGGGGATCTGCACCCACGCCAGAAGTCGTTAAATGGGAGCTGCATTCTCTCCGCGTCTCTTCCCATAACACAATGACCTGTAAGCACGGCCACAGTGATTGAGATGATGTCACGACCAAGTCCGAGTAACTGGTTGGTGCCCCTTCTATCCATCGAGGGCCAAGTGAGCCTAGCGGTGAAGCAGGACTCCTAATTGACCCAGGATAGGTAGGCGTATAGAAAGAATTTCCGCTCGATGGCCAGCTTGACCGAGGCAAGTTGCAATATGTTATTAAACAAATAATTTAGATGGAAGATAGTTAAGCTTAACAAAGAGATGCTTCATAGGAACCTTTGTATCGTAACAGATTTTTTTTGAATTTTGAATTTAGTAACGTGACACAGTATGACGTTGTTGAGAGCATTTTGGCCGTTAAGTCTAACTCCATAGGAAGTGATGGAATTGCTCCCAAATTTGTGAAATTAATTTTGCCATATATTCCACCGTGCATGACTCATTTAATGAATACGATAATTACATCTTCTACTTACCCTGCAATGTGGAAAAGTGCCAAGATAATACCAGTGCCGAAACAAGATAAAACTTACCGACCAATCGCAATATTGTCATACTTATCGAAAATTTTTGAGAAATTAATTTATAAGCAGATGACCCGATACTTATATGACAATGGCGTGCTTTCTGAGAGGCAGTCTGGTTTCAGACCTAATCACAGCTGCATTTCTGCGCTCATTGATGTTTCGGAAGAGTTGCGATTAAGTGCGGATGACAATATGACATCATTTTTGGTTTTACTTGATCATTCTAAGGCTTTTGACACCGTTAATCATACTATTCTCTGCCAAAAGTTGGAACACATGTGCCATTTTTCGAATACTGCTGTCAAGCTAATCTCGTCGTATCTACGTGATAGAAGTCAATTTGTGTATAATGATGGTACTAAATCGGACAATTTTTTAATATCTAGAGGTGTACCACAGGGCTCGATTCTTGGTCCACTTTTATATTCGATATATTCTAATGATCTGCCAACTAAGTTGAAGTCTTGCAAGGTACAAATGTACGCAGATGATGTTCAGTTGTACATTAGTTGCTTGCCATCTGATATTACAAATTGTATAGGGAAAATAAATTGTGATCTGCATAATGTGTTTCAATGGGCGTCGATTAATGGTCTTTGCCTCAATCCGAGAAAATCAAAAGCTTTAATAATAGGCAAGGTAAACTATACGGCACAGCTTACACCATTACAGATTAATAATACTTCTATTGAGACTGTACATAGTGTTAAGAACCTAGGAGTTATCTTTAATAACAGCCTTAACTGGTCCAACCATGTGAATTCTATCTGTGGTAAAACGGTTGCCATGTTGCGAAGTCTTTGGCTAACGCAATATTTTACTCCGTTTGATATTCGTATGCTGCTCGCGAAAACATATCTCATCCCCACTCTGCTGTACGGATGTGAACTGTTTTCTAGTTGCGACTCAGTAAGTAGGAACAGGCTCAAGGTCACTTATAACAGTATTGCTCGATATGTTTTTGGTCGTACAAGGTACAGTAGGATATCTGAGTTCTCATATCGAATCTATAACACATCTTTTGGAAATTTGTTGAGATGCCGTACTCTGGTGTACCTACATAAAATCATCTATATTAGGAAACGCCATTATTTGTTTGATAGATTAGTTTTTTCAATTTCAAGATCTAATAGAGGCTTGAGAATTAATAGCGTTAGATACCGCAGGCAGATATCTGAGAGACACTTTTACATCAATGCAATTCGTCTCTGGAATGAACTCCCAAACAACATACAATTACTAAGCAATGCTAAGCATTTCAAGACTGCAATAATTAAATTTTTGAATGAACATAATGCACATACGTAATTAATCAATCATATTTTTTTCAATATAATTATAAATTTTGTTTTTAATAACATTTGTTATGTTAATTTATTTTTAACGTTATTATTTTGTATTTTCTTATATTTTGTTATGCCTATATCCTTAGCAGTACTATTAAATAAGATGATATCTTGTTGTACTGTATTTACGCCTGAATGAATAAATAAATAAATAAATAAATAAATCTCCTGTTATGATCTCCTTCACCAAGGAGCTTTAAATTCCGATTTTAATTACAGGAATGGTAGTTCACCATGAATATTCAGTCCCACTGAGCTAGTTAAGTTGTTTATATTCGTCCTGAAGAATATCTTTGCATATTTTTCTGCACTTTCTTTCATACATGACATACATAACCTTCAGTCAGGATTACGACCTAGTTTCTCACACCACTTATGTTGTGTGCGTTAATTTTACACATGAGTGGCGGGACCTACTGTTTAAAGTCGACTTCAAACGACAGATTTTCCATAAACTTTTCATAGCAATTTCATTTACACTCAGAGTTTTTGCCAGAGATCTGCTGAAAGGAAGTCGCCGAAGAAATATTTTTTTCATATTTTCGTCTTGATGTCTGACCTGGGGTTTGAAATGTGGCCTTACGTCTAATAAGCCGACACACTACCTACTAGACCACGGCGACTTTACCCTCCTCATATCACGTTTTTTTTCTATTTTTTCACCTTTCTTGGATGGAAACAATGAGTTTTTTTTATTTGCCACTATTGCTGGCTATATGCGCTCTTTAAGTTCGATAACAAACTGTATGGAGTCAATTCAATTCCTTATGAATCACTCGGTGTTATGAATCTTGCATTTTTAAGTTAGACACCCCTTAGAACCGTAGTCTAGTAGGTAGTGTGTTGGCTTATTGGACTGAAGGCCCGAGTTCGAATCCCAGGTCAGACATCAAAACGAAATTATGAAAATATTTCTTCGGCGACTTCCTCTCAGCAGATTTCTGGCAAAAACTCTGAGAGTATTAAAATTGCCATGAAAAACTTCTCAAAAAAACTGTCGTTCGGAGTCGACTTTAAACTGTAGGTCCCGCCACTCACGTATAAAATTAACGCACACAACATAAGTGGTGTGAGAAGCTAGGTCATAATCCTGACTGAAGGGTTGTAATGACCAATTATGTATGTATGTACCCCTTAGAACCTCGTCACACAGCACAGAGTAAATTATTTTTTTCCTTTCTTTGTGCTACAATTTGTTTCTTTCAAACTAAACCCATGCAAGGTTATGCTGCGCTTTCTTTTCGAATGCTAGGGCATCGTTATCTAATGTTTTGCTCTTTCAACTCTCTTAACGATATCAATAATGCTCGAGAGAGAGAAAGAGAGCGAAGAGTTGTTCTTCACCTCACAGAAATGGATGCTTCTGAAATATTTTATCTTTTAACAATAAAATTGTCAAAGTCAGATAAGATATTAAATCAATAGAAGACAGTCATTGCGTATCATCAATAGAATTTCCAAGACTTTCAATGATTTCATTAGAAAAAGTTTATTTGCGTTGAAAACAACTGAATTTTCGAAATTTCGGAACAACAAAAGAGGTCAGCCAGTCAATATGAATCAACAAAAATATATCACATCCACTACAATTGTATCGCTGATGGCTTGCATTTTATATGTCATAACGCTGAGTACGGAACATTGGGTATGTTAATCTGAAAATGTTTTAAAGAAGGAAAAAATATTTGGAAAGAAAAATAAAACTTTTTTTTTCTTTTTAAAGCTGGAAGCTACAGCAGTTTTAACAGATCGCTTACAAAGTAATGTGAGTTATGGGCTCTTCAGTGGTACCGTTGAACGTAAACAGTTGGCATCGACCCTCAAATTTGAATTAACGGGTAAGTCAAGTGAAAAGCAAGTTCTGAGAACTAATTACGGCACACATGATCGAATTTATTTCGATCTCGATCACGCACAAATTAATTTTACGAGTTTTCCCCACTAATCTACCTAATTGGTCATTACAACCCTTCAGTCAGGATTACGACCTAGCTTCTCACACCACTTATGTTGTGTGCGTTAATTTTTATACATGAGTGGCGGGACCTACAGTTTAAAGTCGACTCCGAACTACAGATTTTTGATAAGCTTTTCATGGCAATTTTATTTACTCTCCGAGTTTTTGCCAGAAATCTGCTGAGTGGAAGTCGCCGAAGAAATTTTTGTTTCATATTTTCGTTTTGATGTCTTACCTGGGATTTGAATTCGGGCCTTCAGTCTAAGAAGCCAACACACTATCTACTAGACTACGGCGACTTCTTTTCCCCACTATCGATAGAATAATTCCAATAATTTTTCCAACCTTTTTTCGTTTTTTTCAGTTGTTTGCGATATCGATCGTAATGCCTGCATGTTTAGCTGCCAAAGAAGTTCAGAACACAGACAAGATGAATTAAAACGTGTTCTACATGGTCTCGATTTGGATCCCTGCGAGCAAAGGCGTCTCTATACCAGCAAACAATATACGCAACCACATTTCCTGTACTTTAATAACACAATGAAAATCAGCGATACCAACAACAACAATTCATCAACCAATGCCACCACATCATACATATACGCCTCCCTATACATCTGCAGCGTGATGTTCTTGTGTCTGGCATTTGCTTTTTCTGTCATGTCACTCATATGCTCAGGCATCAATTTAAAATGGCATCCTGTTGAAAGGATTTTCAATATTTTTGGTCTTTTTGTTTGGAATTCAATAGCAATTGTTGGCTGTTTTTGGTCGCTGGCTTTCTGGAGCGCATTATTTGGCAGTCAATTGTATTACAATATCGCCATTACCGATACATTGCGTCAACAGTTGAAGTTTACATCTGAAGGATATGCCAGCTTAGGCTATTCATATTATCTGGTGATTGTCATCATGTGCCTGCACATCATTAATCTCGTTCTGTTGTTTGTGCGCAACTACAGTATTGGCAAGCAGCCACATCAGGTTCCCAGTAGCATTACAATAGACGATACAGATGCAAGGCTCGAATTCTATTGATTTTGTCGGTTGCAGCAGTAGCAGTTGCAGTTGCAATTGCACATTCTAGGGCAGAGGTAAAAGTGTAATGGAATATTTTTTTATTTTTTAAGATTAATTTCTATCTTTTTTTTTAAATTAATTGATTATTTTTGAATAAATACTCGATAAAAATAATATACGAATCGGTAGTAATTAATTGCGGTGTAATGTTTTACAAGTTTTCGGTACTGTTTTCATGTTTAACGTTGGCGACGTGAATATTATTGGCTTATCGGATCTATGGATTCTAGAATATGTAATCTAGAGCAGTAAAGAAAGCAGCCTTTATTTTAAGAAAGCAGCGTTGGTTAGATTTGCTGCACTATCTTGGCGATCTACTGTTGAATTATCCTTAACTTGAATGTTCTCAATACAGAGAACTTACCCGAAAGGTGGCTCGTTATACCATATCTGGCCAATACATCAGCTCTGTTGTAGACTAGGTTAGGTTAGGATAGGTTAGTGGACGTGTACTTGTCAGCTGTGACAGGTACAGTACCCGGAGGTCGAATTGACATATTGTACAACGTCCTAGCTTCTCACACCACTTATGTTGTGTGCGTTAATTTTTTACGTAAGTGGCGGGACCTACAATATAACGTCGACTCCGAACGACAGATTTTTGAGAAACTTTTTCATGGCAAATTTTATTTACTCTCAGAGTTTTTGCCAGAAATCTGCTGAGAGGAAGTTGGCGAAGAAATATATTTTTTCATATTTTCGTTTTGATGCCTGACCTGGGATATGAACCCTGGCTTTACGTCTAATAAGCCAACACACTACCTACTAGACTACGGCGACTTCAATGTAGTTGACTAGGTTCCGGTACCCGTGTGATTTAGAAGTTGTACCGCTCTGCCATCTTCGAAGGCTATTCCAGATGATTTTAACAGTCACCTGGTTAACAGAAAGGATGGTAGATTTTTCATTTTTAATAATCACCACCGCGGTTCGAATAAGTTAGATTTTCGCTTGAAAGACGCTGTAGTGTTCCGAAAGACTTATTAAAAAGTGTTCCATCAATTCGTCTTCCTCACAACAGCATTGCCAGGTACTGGTTTCGAATATCTCATCCTGAACATAACTTATTGCATGTGGTGTGACTTATTAGTGCCGTCGAAAGTATCTTCGGGTTCTTTTTGTCAACTTTCAGAGAAAAGTATGTTTTTTCAGAATGGTCGAGACTAATAGGGTGATTTACGCTGGTATTGATTAACTCATTCTATTCGGGTCCTTACTATCCTGATATGCGGATCAGAGTAATTTGGCTTTGAGTGATTACGATAATGATCGAGTGCAGTAATGCCTTGGACATAAATGTCTAATTGCTAAGAGCTTTGAGCACAGTTTGCCTGTCCGAAGGTAGTTTTACTTACTCCTTATATTGACTACCAATCGATTCCCCCCATTTTGATGCTTACGTAGAATTTGGCCTGAACGAATATGGTGAACATGCTTAACATTATTGACATGCTCTGGGCCCTAATATTTTTACTCCCACACGGTGGAGCATTTTCGTTCCATATGTATACCATATTTGTAAGCCATCGTACAAGCCTTGTTCTCCCTTAATCGGAAACCTTGCACTGCATCTGTATGAACTGCTTAATTGCGAACCAGCTTTGGTTTATAGAAGGCCCTGCTTCATCAGCAAAATTATTAGAAGCTTTAAAAAATTTATTGTTTTAGTATCTGACAATAGAATTGAGGGTTTTTATAGGCGATGTACAGTGATTGTTACCTTCAAATTGCCAATAAGTTATCAAAAAATCCGAGCATATTTGAACTGAATGGGATTATTCGAACTACACTAAATAAACCCTTAACTTTGGTTCTACTTTTATATGAAAAAGAATCTGTCTGTGATTACCTTCAATTTTGTGAGACATTTTGCAAATTTATGCAATTTTTCTGGCGATCCTTTTCATTCCATACAAAATTTAAATTGTCTTAACACATCAAAACAGACTGTCACACTAACAGCGGGTAGTTTTGGAAGCAATGTTGGAATAGAATTGCAATAAATGGAAGCAGAAAAAGTGATTCAAATTAATTAATTTCCCAAATGATTCTTGCAATACAAACAAATCAACGTAACAGTGGGAGATGAAGGCCTATTAAATGCAGAAAACGGAAGTGATCGATTTATTGCTGTGTGGTTAACAAAAGCAACTGTAAACATAACCTTACTTTACACAAAAATGTTAAATACATGAACACAAAATGTGTGTGTGCGTATGTGTGTGTGGGTAAATTTATGCATAAAAACATTGGGGTGCTGGTTACAGACAACCAAAATAATTTCAAATGATTTCCCATCAAATGTTACCAAACAATTACAACAAAAACAAAAATAACAGAGAAGGTTTATGTAAAAAAAAACAAAACAAAACAAAAACACAAGAAGAACAAGCATTAGCTAATGATGATATAATTTGTACACAATCTAATTGAATTGTCATAATTTCTCTACAACAACAACAACAACTACAATTACACAGAGTAGAGACCAAACACATTGAAAACCTTTAAGATAACACAAGAGAAGTACGCAAAAAAGAAAAGAAAAAAAACGAACACCAACAATTTTAAGGAAGTAAGAAGCCATCAAAAAAAAAAGAAAGAAATTAAAGAAAAGAAGAAAAGGAAAGTCATCAATGTGATGGATGGTGAATTAAATGTTGTCGCTCACTCTCTTTCTCTCACTGCCTAGTCTAGTTGTGTACTCTTCAACTACAATCTACTTTTTTTTCTCTTCTGCTTTAGTATGTATTTATTTATGTGCCTAAATGTAATGAGTAGGTTTTGTCATTTCCTTAGCATCCTCTTCCTTTCTTTTTTTTTATCAGGTTTTCTTTGTTTCGTTTTTTTTTCACAGGATAATTGATTTGTTTGCAAAATATTTACAGACTCTTATGCATTAAATCTTTAAATTGTCTTGTTTGTGATGACTTTAGACAAATTTGAAGAATTCTTAGTGTTTTCTACTTCGTCTCTTCATCTTTTTTTTTTTAATGTGACATCAACTTGTGAGTTCCCGGTGATGTTATAATTACAAAAAATAATAGAGTTTCTAGGGATTCCTTAATAGAATTCGTTTTTAATTGTTGTGACAGTTTTTTATTTCAGAAAATTTGATGAATTACCTAAAAAAGGAAACGTAATCTGTATGGAAAAGAAGGTTTATCTCCCATAGCATGTGCTAAAAAAAAGTGGTGCAATTACAAGAATTGCTGTCCTAAAGACATTGAATATAAAAAAATAGTTTTCTTAAGAATTACTTTTTGTTTTGACAAGTAATCTGCTTTAATCTATCATAGGAATAAAAATAAAATCTACTTTAAGCTGATTTCTCTTTCAATATCATGGCCAACATTCAACTGAACTTCCAAGTCACTCTCACGCAAGTCGCTTCTCTACCAACGACTTAAATGATGTTATGATGAATGGTGAGAAGATTGAGATGGTTCATGCGATGAGGAATTTAGGAATAATTTTTAACTCCTATTTGACGTGGGATAATCACATAAATTCACTGGTAGGGCAGACGTATATTAATGGTGTTTTCTTTTCTACCAAAAAATGTGCATTTTATTAACGCAAAATGCAATTTTGCGTTTGTTTCTTAAAAATGTTTCGCCCTCTAAAAGGGTGGTATGTTTTATTCTAAATAAGTCGCACTTGCCAATGGTGGAGGGCATTGCATTTTATGCCCTGTATAAATCGAGAGTGCTGATAATGCCCTGTAAAGCAGATGACTTTTGTTTATTTATAGGGCTACCAGATGAAACTTTTAAAAAGTTGCCTGGTATTGTTATCCAATTTGAAGTTAATTTTTTCATTGTTTTGTGGAGTAATCTTAAGGAAATATTACATTATTAAAGCTACATGGTCAGCAATATAAAAAATTGCATTTAATGTTAGAACAGTGTTAAAATATTTTTTTTTTTGTTATAAAAAAAGCGTGCAAAAAATGAATTCGAAAAATTAGATATCTGGCAACACCTTTGAACAAATTGGCATTTCCTCATTCAGTTTCTTAATAAGTGGTAAACACAGGGCATACCCTTTTTAAATATTTGTGTTATGTTCTTCTCAAATAAAAAATGACATTACAACAGGGTTGGTCAAAAATTTTTTAATGCACCTTGTAAGAGGGTGACATTTTCTTTGTAGAAAAGAAAACACCATAAGTTACGCGCTCTCTGGTCCATGCAACTTTATATACCTTTGAGGATTAGAATTTTAATTGCGAAAACTTATTTGATTCCCTGCTTACTGTATGGATGCGAGCTGTTTGGTAATTGCGATTCTAGCAGCAAACGTAAGCTGAACGTTTTATTTAATAATACTGCTAGATATGTCTATAATTTGAGAAGATATGATCATATCTCTGTGGCAGCTAAGAGTCTTTACGGGGTGACCTTTGATAATCTTCTGAATATTCGTGTACTTTTATTTTTGCATCGAATTGTGAACAAGCGGATACCGAGTTATTTATTTGACAGGCTACGTTTTGTCCAGTCACCCCGTAGTAGGAATGTTATAGTTCCTCAGCATCGATACCTATTTTCCGAATGGCAGTTTTATTTACATGCTATTCGTCTCTGGAACATTCTTCCACAACATCAGCAATGCAACACCAACGCTAATAGCTTCAGGAAATTTTTGTTTCAATATTTTCATTGATTATATTTTTTTTCTCTTTATATACGAATATATTTGCAAATTTGTTATTTCTTTTTTTCCCTTTTTCTATTTTGTTTTTATTCCCCTTATTGCTACTTGTAATTATTCAGTTATTCATTTACTATATTAAGTTAATTATTATTTACATATTACGTTCCTGCACTTTAAATATAAGATTTTCATTTTGTTGTACAGGATTTGGGCAATGATTTCATTAATAAATAAATAATAATAATAATAAATGGTGAACTGAATAAACTGAAAGGGTAATTAACATCTCCGCAATCGAAAATGTTTACCATTATAAAGCCAGTGAGTTTTTGAAAGTTTCACTAAATTGCAGTCTCTGAATTGTTACTGCAGTCGCCAAGGTCTAGTAGCTAGTGTGTTGGCTTATTAGACGTGAGGCCTCGGTTCAAACCCTAGGTCAGACATCAAAATGAAAATATGAAAAAAATATTTCTTCAGCGACTTCCTCTCAGCAGATTTCTGGCAAAAACTCTGAAAGTAAATAAAATTGCCATGAAAAAGTTTCTCAAAAAACTGTTGTTCGGAATCGACTTTAAACTGTAGGTTCCGCCACTCATGTATAAAATTAACACACACAATATCAGTGGTGTGAGAAGCTAGGTTGTAATCCTGACTAAAGGGTTGTAATGACCAATGTATGTATTTATGTTACGTATGAATTGTTACTGGCGCATTCGGTTTTTTTTTGGAGGTGAGTATTACCAAGAATGATAAACTAAAGATTACGCCTTGCGCATGTTTTCCCGTTAGATGACGTAGGTGCGCTATTTTAAAGGTTACCAAGTCTTTTTTATATGTGAAAATTAACATTTCTCTGAAAAATGTGTGCACTACGTGAAAGTAGTTGGCAGCCCTGCAATATAACTTACATTATCATTAGCCAATAGAAACATAGCTGCGTGACGTCATTGATTCAACATGCGCAGAAAGTTTTAATTTTGTGTGCCCGATGGCGTAATCTTTAGTTTATCATTCTTGAGTATTACACATTAATCGGCGAAAAGAAATTTATTTATTCCTGAAATTTCCGTATCCTATTCCTTTAAAATTTGTTTGATGCCAACCCAATTACATCCAGTCGCTCTAATCTCCCGTTCCAGCTATTTTTTCCTTGCGTACAGTGTTCATTCAATACGTCTTTGTTATTGAGGGCTGCAATCTAATCTCCCGTTCTAGCTATCTTTCCTTGTGTACAGTGTTCATTCAATACGTCTTGAGGGCTGCAATCTAGGGAGAACTACAACCTTGTTATTATAGATGCTGGTTATCTTAGACCGTGTTCTATCCAATGTCAGATTGTAGCTTTTAAAAGAGCCTCATTTCCGAATAATTTCCATTAATTTTCTGCGAAGAAATCCTTTGGCAAAAGCGTCATATCGACATTCTATTTTAATTTTAAATGGTATCCTACGAGTTATGCAACCAAAACGCAACCGTAGCGAAGACTTCTAAAGTTGAGATTCCCACACTGTGGGGGGGGGATATGCACTAGCAGTAGATTAAATACTTTTGGCCAAAGAAACAATGCAGAATTTTATATAAAAATGAAATGATAACAAAAGGATACATTTGATGTATTAATTTCTGGAACATAAATGAATTGATGCAACAGAAGTTAAAGAAACGGTAACAATTGCCAGCCCGTCAAGCAGTCTATCAACAATGGTGCCTTTTTAGGCTGTGACATAAGAAACCCTAGAAGGCATTTCATTCATTCGTTTTCATTTATAGACCACGATAGTAGTGCTGATGATCATAATAGCAATACCACAATAGGTAAACAAACAACTGTTGGTGGTCCAGTTCTTTCTCAATGCATAGAGAAATTAGACAAGAATGAAGGAAGATATACTAGAAGTAGAAATTGTATCATCTTTGAATGTAATTTAATTTCTTAAACAATTTCCATTCTTTTTTTTTTTTTTTTGCAAACAATCCCAACAACATCATAATTATGGAATTGCCACACACAAACTGTGTCTCTGTCTGTCCGTTCCTTTAGGCCATTCATCTGGTAAAACAATTGCCTTACACTTGCCAAAAAAAAAAAAAAAAAAAAGAAAAACAAGGGAGACAAAAATTAGAATCCTGCTGTTAAAGAAATTTTCTTAAAATTATCTTCGGTCGAGAGAATTATAGTTTTATTAGACAAAAAAAAAGATCATCATCAAATAAATAATCGTTGCTTGACATTGACTTCTTAATAGAAAGCAAGAAATATTTGAACAATGAATAGATTTTAGATCAGTTTTCAGTTACAATACGAGTACATTGTCAATATTTCGGTTATTTTTTGCGAATTCGATTGAAATCAAAAGGAAGGGTGGAAAAATTTCCAAAAAAAAAAAAACATGTTTGTCTTATTAAAAAATGGTGGTTTGTATTATAAGGGTATTACCTATAAGGGTAGTGGCTTCATACATTATGGTCCTTAAAAACAGTAAGTATTTTGCTTACTTAATTGGTCATTACAGCACTTTAGCTAGGATTACAACCTAGCTTCTCACACCATCCACGTTGTGTGTGTTAATTTTATTCCTGAGTTACGCGACCTACAGTTTAAAGTCGATTTCGAAAGACAGATTTTCGAAAAGTGCAGATGATATTAAGGAACGAACGATGACAGTGGATATATATTTGTGACAACAAATTCTATAGGGTCCGCCATCTAACGTTTTTTTTTCAACTAGTGTTTATTTCGTGAATGGTAACACTTAGCTCATGTCTGATTTGACAGATAATTAGTTTTATCCTTCCGCTGAACGAATATGGTTGTGTATACGCTTGAACAACAACGCTAAGTGAGCCTGCGATCGACTTACAGAAGATGCCGATTTTGGCAAAAAAATCATCTTTTCAGATGAAGCTCAATTTTGATCTTGGCGGGTATGTAAACAAGCAAAATTGTCGCATTTGGGGCACAGAAAACCCACACGCATACATTGAAAAGCCGACGCACCCAAAACGAGTCACTGTTTGGTGTGGATTTTGGTCCAGAGGCATAATTGGGCCATTTTTCTTCGAAAATGAGCATGGAGTGGCCGTTACAGTCAATGGCGATCGTTATCGGGCCATGTTGAACGAATTTTTGTTCACAAAAATTGAAGAGGAGGATATTGGCAACATTTGGTTTCAACAGGACGGCGCTACGTGCCACACAGCCGAAGCTACACTCGATGTTTTGCGCTCTATTTTTGAAGATCGCATTATCAGCCGCAGAGCTGATGTCGTTTGGCCACCTCGGAGCTGCGATTTGACACCGTTGGACTATTATTTGTGGGGTGCCGTCAAAGATAAGTGTTACGCCGACAAGCCAGAGACAATTGACGCTTTAAAGGACAATATTCGTGAAGCCATTGGTGAAATACAGCTGCACACAACCGATAATGTGCTTAAAAATTGGACCGATCGTGTAGGCTACTGCATGGCCAGTCGAGGCAGCCATTTGAATGAAATTATTTTCCATTATTAAACGGAAGGATTGTACTTTCAAATAAAAAAAGAAATTTGAGAAAATATTCAGTAGTTTTTGTTTTAAGCATTTTCCAAAAAAAAAAGTTATTTGACGGACCCATTAGTTCTGTGATGAATTTATCTCTTGTAAGCGACAACCTTGTTTCACGGATCGCAAAGATACTTATCAGAATCATTATGAACAGGTTTCCTTACGATCGGGCGTTAATTAAAACCGTAGATATAGGCGACGAAACTAATTTTTTTAAATTAGCAAAAAAAAGTGCTCTATATAAATCAGAGCAAAATCGGATAAAAAATGGACCTAGTAGGAGGAATAGACCTAGTGGCAGAAATGAACCTAGTGGGCTGGACAGTCAGGTTTCCTTATAGGCGTCGAAACCAATTGTTTTCTTCAAATGAGTAAAAAAACGTTCTCTATATAAAACGGAACAAAATCGGATGGAAAATGAACCTAGTGGGAGGAATAGACCTAGTTGCAGAAATGAACATAGTGGGCTGGACAGTCAGGTTTCCTTGTAGGCGTCAAAGTCAATTGTTTTGTTCAAATGAGTAAAAAAACGTCCTCTTTATAAATAGGGCAAAATTGTCGGTGGCTTGCATTCTTTTGTCAATGACATGCACTTTTTGTCGATGGCTTCCATTTTTGGGCGATGATTTGCATGTTTTTTTTACGATGGTTTGCATTTTTTCGGTTGATGATTTGCATTTCATTGGTAGATGACTGGCATTTTTGGTCGACAACTTAATTTTTTTGGTCGATAACTTACATTTTTATAACTTGCATATATTATCGATGACTTCCATTTTTTGAATCAAAGACTTACATACAATCAAAGACATATTTTTTATTAGTTTCAGCTTTCATATTAGTTTCGTCACTGATATCTGTGGACTTAAGTAATATTAGATCGAAACGAAATCCTTGATACTTGGATTCCTTGGAATCCTTGATACCATGCCTATCTAGCCCAATAGGTCCATTTCTCTTACAACTCCATTTTTTACTCAATTTAACCCATTTATGAGGGATATATGTCTTTGGTGAACAAATCCTGGTCTTTCATCTTGATTATCTCTGATAAGAAAACAGATTTTTCATATTTTTTCATAAGCTTCGTATTTTATTTTAATTATGCACCAAACTTTTCGTATTTTTGAGATTTTTATTCGATTTCTTTTTATACTTTTAATTATGTTAACTTAAAAAGAAGAATAGCAAAGTATTAAAAATACTCCTTTAAGTTTTAAATAAAAAGGAGGACGCCTTTCCTTTTTAACTTAGTGCTGAATATAACGAACAATTCACTTTAACGAACAGTGCAGACAAAAGTTATGTTCGTTAAATCGGAAAACTGCTGTATGGATGAATTTCTACAATATTTTCTGTTTGACTTTACATATGTAAAGTTGTATCGTGTAAACTGGACATTGATATGATTTCAGCAACAACTTCCCTAAAAATATGCAAAAAAAAAAAAAAACTTTCAAACCAGCAACAAATATACTCACACTTATTGTTAATTAAGGGAGAAAAAACATCCCTAAAAAGTTAAATTGTTTCTTGCTCTTTTACTTTCGCTCTCTCTCTCTCTCACTCTCTACTGCTACTACTACTGTTATTATTAACTGAGAGGGCTTGTTATTATGGCATCCTAGTGAGCATTTATGTGACCGTATAGATGGATGGGTGTTGGTAGTAGTCAGGGCAATAGAATATTTCATACAAAATGTCAAGTTCTTTTTAATTGGGAAATTTATTGGCCAGAAAACAAAGAGATTACAAAACAACAACAATACAATCAAAACAATACAACAGTAAAGAGATACAAAAACTCAACTAGTTTTTTTTTAATTCTCTTGTTGTTTTTATTTTTATATTCCATTCTTAGTTGTGTGTGTGTGTTGCATTACAGTTCGTATTTGTAGCAGACATTATGGCATCGTGGTGGTTTAAAAAAATAGGGCCAATTTATAGTGTACATTGTATGTAGATGTGAATGTATTGTATTGTTGTTGTTGTTGTTAAAAGCATAACTTATAATCTGTGTAGTCACTGGAAATATCTCCTTGTTTTAACTAAAAAAAAAAAACTAAAAAAGAATAGAACAGAATTAAATTTTTAATTTTTTCTTTGGTTTTCTAATTGTTAACAAATGAATTGGATTCGCTTTAAATTTGTTGTTCTTCCTTAATTGTTTACCAGTGTTATTCACGATAATCGACGATTAGTTTTTTTTTTTATTGAATTTTTCGATTTTAAGAATGAAAACAAATCTTTACTCGTGTTTTAATTTTAGTCTCTAACAAAAGATAGTTGTTGGCGGGGGATTGATAAAAAGGAGAGTGAAAAGGCTGGCCACTTGTGTGGCATGTTTTTTGCTCTAATTTCAACGAAGGAAGTAAACAATGGCAACAGTTGTCATGCGTTCCATATTGTTCATTGAAGAAAAGTTGACAAAGAAATTTTATAAACAACTGCTGCCAGAGATTTCAGATTACAATGAAGTCGCCGTGGTCTAGTAGGTAGTGTGTTGGCTTATTAGACGAAAGGCCCGAGTTCGAATCCCAGGCCAGACATCAAAAAAATACAAAAAGTATTTCTTCGGCGATTTCCTCTCAGCAGATTTCTGGCAAAAACTCTGAGAGTAAATAAATAAAATTGCCATGAAAAGTTTCTCAAAAAATCTGTCGTTCGGAGTCGACTTTAAACTGTAGGTCCCGCCACTTATGTATAAAATTAACACACACAACATAAGTGGTGTGAGAAACTAGGTCAATAATCCTGACTGAAGGGTTGCAATGACCAATTATGTATGTATGAAAATAAGCTATCAAGGCCAATAATATTTAATTCGCGTATATTGGTGGATTATCCTGTTGCAAGATGGCATACATAGAAAGGAACATTGCTAGTTTTGTTGGAACTGAGAAAATTGATTTTCGAAATTAGTCTTTTTTCGACAACTTCCTCTCAGAAGTAGTCTCCTAGCAAAAACTCTGAGAGTAAATAAAATTGTCATGAAAAGTTTCTTAAAAATCTGTCGTTCGAGGTCGACTTTAAACTGTAGGGTACCACCACAATGGAAAAATTGACACACACAACATGGGTGGTGTGAGAAGCTAGGTTCTAAGTCTGACTAAAAAGTAGTAATGACCCATTAACTTAAAAGTAAGAAAATTGATTGTGGATAATTTAATCGCGATATCTAACTCACACATAAAGGAGAGCGCACAAAAAAATCTGGACTTACACTTTTCGTTATAGAAATAAAACTAAGTGGCGAATTTTTTTCGTTTTATATTTCAATTAAAGTAAATAATATTTGAATTCTTTTGTGTATAAAATTTTTTTCTGACAAAGGTCTCAGAGCATCCAACTTTTTGAGCCACTTTTCTTCCAGACATGTTAGGGTGTTTTAGAAAAATACGTATTATTTTACTTGCTTTGTTTTGGTCGGCAAATCCTTTTTTTCTTCCATTTCCACGCTTTCTCTCAATACTCAAAGACTCCTTATATTGTTTTAAGTATTTATTACCTTAGAAACTGTTTTTTGGTTAACACCTGCGAGCCTAGCAATCGGTTTTTTGTAAGCGGCGCGGTTTTTCATTGAAAATTTCAATTATTTTTTTACGACATTCTTGTTGGGTGTCCATTTTCAAAAAACTAATTTTGCTATTGCAATGACATTTAGCACGTGGATTTTGAAACAGATGACTAACAAAAACAATGTAACGGTATTCATTTTTTTCAATTACTTATGATAAAAATTATAAGCTTAAAAGTAGGCCCATTTTTTTTTTTGTGCGCACTCCTTAGTTCCGCTACTTACGGTACAAGAAACCTGTAACCTGAAATGAGTCCGGAAGCTTGACAGATTCTATAACATGAAAAACTCTAAACAAAACTACAGCGCCTGAATTTTATTCCGCCCATAAAGATATTGTGTTAGTAACTTAAGTAGGGGAAATGAGAGAACAATCCGTTGCCAACAATTTATAAATTTCTGACATTTTTGGCAGAAGTCAACTGAAACAGACACCTGTCATCTGAAGCGAATTGAAGGCCCCAAATTTTTCTTAAATTCTATGAACTTTCTTGATGAAATTAGGCTTTAGGCTTTGTCTACATTCTAATATCGCTTACTTAACCATTACATCAAGCCACCATATTTTGTTGTTAAAACTACAAAGCAATTATGAGAATAGAAATAATACGGGGATAGATGATATTACAATAACAAATCAACATAGAGATTCTAGAAGTTGTCAAACCTATATTGAAGAAAGTAAAGGGTCCGCCAAATAACTTTTTTTTTTTGAAAATGATTTAAAAAAAAACTACTGAATATTTTCTCAAATTCGTTTTTTTATTTGAAAGTACAATCCTTCCGGTTAATAATGGAAAATAATTTCATTCAAATGGCTGCCTCGGCTGGCCATGCAGTAGCCTACACGATCGGTCCAATTTTTAAGAACATTATCGATTGTGTGCAGCTGTATTTCACCAATGGCTTCACGTATATTGTCCTTTAAAGCGTCAATTGTCTCTGGCTCTGGTCGGCGTAACACTTATCTTTGACGGCACCCCACACATAATAGTCCAACGGTGTCAAATCGCAGCTCCGAGGTGGCCAAACGACATCAGTTCTGCGGCTGATAATGCGATCTTCAAAAACAGGTCGCAAAACATCGAGTGTAACTTCGGCTGTGAGGCACGTAGCGCCGTTCTGTTGAAACCCAATGTTGCCAATATCCTCGATAACGATCGCCATTGACTGTAACGGCCACTCCTTGCTCATTTTCGAAGAAAAATGGCCCAATTATGCCTCTGGACCAAAATCCGCACCAAACAGTGACTCGTTTTGGGTGCGTCGGCTTTTCAATGTATGCGTACGGGTTTTCTGTGCCCCAAATGCGACAATTTTGCTTGTTTACATACCCGGCAAGATCAAAATGAGCTTCATCTGTAAAGATTATTTTTTTTTGCCAAAATCGGCATCTTCTGTAAGTCGATCGCAGGCCCACTTAGCGAAGCGAAAACGCATTGGATGCAACCATATTCGTTCAGCGGAAGGATAAAACTAATTATCTGTCAAATCAGACATGAGCTAAGTGTTACCATTCACGAAATAAGCACTAGTTGAAAAAAAAAACGTTAGATGGCGGACCCGATATATATGCCAGTAAATAGTTGGTGTTATTACCCTGTGAAGTTTTAAAATATATGTAATCGACGTATGTATATACAACTTTAGTTAACAAAATGAATTCTGTGAATAGAGAATTATTTGTGGTCCACCTTCTCTAGCACGTCTACAACAGAAACACGATATAATCTTATTCCATAGAATTGATTAGAAATTCTCTGCCTAATTCGTGGATTTTCACTAATTTTCCATTTAAATCATGCGCTAATCTGCTAACAATGGCTCAACTTATTAAAATTTGGACAGGCAGATGTATGTTGTCTTTAATTCCAAAACTGACCACCCCTCGTATACTAAAAAAAATATGCATACTATTTTAAATCCTTTAAGAAAGGATAAGATTACGCAAAATAAGAACTTTTAAGGTGTTTATCACATGACAAAATATTTCTTTCTCTGAATTGATGTGTGTTTTCCGGGTGCCGTGGATTGATAATTAATATGAAAACCGAAAACGACAAAGATTTCTTGGCTGAATACGTTTGATAAGAATCTAAAAAGGAAATCCATTTATTTGAAAACGTGTTATAAATAAGGATAATAACAGCAGCAGCAGCAGCAGGATAAAATTGAATTTTTAAAAGGTTTTACACAGATTAACGGTGTAGCATTTTATTGCATGGCCACGATTTATGGTATACACGGTGTACGGAAGATACTAGAAACACATGTAAAGGATTATCGCAGATAATTTAGCTCTAGAAATACACCCAAATAAATACCACAAGAACCGCATATAAAAATAAAAGGAAATGAAAGTAGAAAAGAAACATAAAGAAAAAAATCATAATTTTTATGCAATATTTACCTTCTTACCTCACCTTACCTTTTCTTTTCTTTCAACTACCTTCGAAAGAAAGAACAAATAGTCTGTAGTCTGTGCCATATGTTGCTGTAAATACATAGAATGGAAATCTTGCTTGCATTCTCCATTGCATATTATTGCGTACATACATATACATACGTACATATGTATGTACGTGCAGATAATGTGTTAGCCAGTCGGTCCGAGTGTCTGTCCATCAGCTAATGTACGAGTATGTGCTGGAATTTTTCGATTTCATAAGACTGGCGTCAGGATTATTGCTCGTCACCAAAAAACACACACTAAACTGGCGATTATAAAGTAGATAAAGGACCTCTCATTAGCAGAAGGTAACACTTTCACTCATATTTGGGAAAAACATTCAAAAAGAGAAAAAGGAAAAAACAAAACAATGAAAATCTGAGAATATTTTATTTATCTCTTTGAGAGATTATAGCCAGCCAGACGCTTTGAATAAGAAGAAGAGGAAGTGTTTGCTTTAAATGCCTGTATTTAAACAGATAATGACATCGTTTAGCGTTTCCCTGGACATACCCACTATTCACTATAGACATGGGCTGTTTAGACAAAACCACACAATTTAAACCGCAACAAAGTACTTGTGTGTTAAGAGAAAAACAAAAAAAAAAAAAAAGGAAAAAAAAGGACGAACAGGAATTGAAAACCAATCTTCTACCTTCACTAAATATGGGTAAATACGCATGATTTGGAAAAACCCACGCTAAATCGCTGTGGTTACGAAGCTCATCATTTCTTCACATAAAATTAATCCGTGTGGTTTTTTTCCTGTTTTTCTTTTGGCAAGAAAAACACAGCCACTGCTGGCTGTGGCTTTCCAACAAATATTTGAATTTTAAAATTTTCATTTGAAAAAACTTTTGATTTGAAATTTTCAAAATAAACCGCCTAAGATGGAGTGTAAAATATTCTTCCAAAGATTGAGAGAGGGGGAGAGAGAGAGAGAGTAAGATTGTGACCGTGGGCCAGCGTTGCCAGTATTTTTTTTTTTTAACTTTTTATTTCTGGGAAAAAAACTTTTTTACAAAAAAAAACTTGTTTTCTACAAAAGTACCAAAATGTTTAAAGGAAACACCGGAACCCGATGCCCACTGTTGATGCAAAGTGTTTCAGGCAAGCTACTTTTGCCCGGCACTAATAAAATACACAATATTTTATTTAAAAATGTAAATATTTCGTGTTATTATTATAGAATTTATTGAAAAATATTTTAAATTGAATTTTGTTGCAAAAACTTATTTTGTTGGAAAACAAATTTAATGAAAACTTTTTCGCACCTCAAAAACCTTGGAAAAAAAAGGGAAAACTTCTCAAATGGCAACGCTGCTGTGAACATTTCCGCGTTACAGTGTATATGGGATGCGATTCCGCGTCAAACCAGTTAAGGATACATGTACTTAGCAGTTTAGATTAACAATCCAACCATTAACAATTAGTCCGATTAGTTTTGGACGTTTGTTATCAAATATTTTATGAATACATATATACATACATACATAATTGGTCATTACAGCTCTTCAGTTAGGATTACAACCAGTGGTGTTGTGCTAATTTTTTTTTTACCGGAACGCGTATATATAATTATATAGACAGGGTCGATCCTGGGTAGGCGGCCGCTCTGTGCGGTCTCATGTCCCAAATTTGACGACGGGGGGGGAGGGCGATTTCCCCCAATTTTTGCCTGTCGCCAGGATCGGCCCTGTATATAGCATAAAAAGGAAAGGAAACGAAAATCATTACGAAACCCATTTTGTGTATATGTATATATATATATATGTTCACGTATTTGTTTCGGTTCGGGTCGAGTTCCGGTTCAGAAGAAAAAAACGTTCCGGACTCCGGTTCACGGTTCGGAAAAACAAGCCGGTTCGTTTCGGTTTTTGTTCCGGTTCGGTTCAAACCCTTGTTTATAAAAATACATATAAAAATTCGTCAAAAATTAGAAAAAAAAATCAGCAATTCTTTTTAATTTTTTTCTTTCAAAACGTCAGCCAATTCTTGTTATCAGAAATCATCTTTAGTTCCGGAACGCGTTCCTGTCCAAAAAGGAAGTACCGGAACGACGTTCCGGAGCGTTCCGGCTCGACAACACCACTGATTACAACCTAGCTTATCACACCACTTATGTTGTGTGTGTTCATTTCATAGATGGGCACTTTGCAGTACCAGTAAAATTTCAGTAAAAATTGATTTTTACTGATTGCTGAAAAAACTTACAGTATTCAGTAAATTTTTACTGGTAATGAAATTTAGATTGCATTACAACTAACAACTTCTTAACGGAATCGTACAGACAGTTCCACCTTGTTATACATCAGAAATCGGGTGGTCGTCGGTTCAAACCCAGTGGGCTACATCTTTTTTTTTAATTCATATTTGACATTATTTTAATTTTTGTTTTTTACAAATATATAAATATTTCTACTAATAACATCTATTAGAAATGTTGACAATTTTTTTATAATTAATAAAAATTTACTGGTAATGCATAATGGATTTCAATTTACTGGTACTGATTTTTTCAGTAATCAGTAAAATTTTACTGGTAATGAAATTTACTGTTTTTTTTTCAGTAATCAGTAAAATTTCATTACCAGTAAACATTTACTGAATACTGAAAAGCTTAATGCATTAGAATTATAATGCAGTATGCCCACGTATGGTTCATTTTATATATGAATGGCGGCACCTACAGTTTAAAGTTGATTCCGAACGACAGATTTTTGAGAAACTTTTATTTATTCTCAGAGAGAAATCAAGAAATCTGCTGAGAGATCGCCGAAGAAATATTTTTTTTATATTTTCGTTTTGATGTCTAACCTGGGGTTTGAACCGAGGCCTCACGTCTAATAATCCTATACACTACCTACTAGACTACGGCGACTATTTTATGAGTGAGACCTCATTAAATGATGTTCTCTTCCTTTAACATACAAGAATTTTTTAGAAGTTACTGTTATGTTCCAGGGTGGGAAAGTTTACGGATTATACATGTGTTTAGAATATCTGACTTCGACAGACTGCCTTCAGTGGTTTTCTCGAGGCAGGGTGAAATGGCGTGGTGTCGGTAATCTACTTAACGATTAGGGTAGTACTGATTGTGTTGTAGTTCAGGTGAGATTCGAATATGTTGGGACAGACAGTTCTAAGACACTTTTTTTTTTTTTTTTTTTTTTTACGCCGGGAGGGGTAAATGTACCTAACCGCACCATAGAGGAAGTCGCCCTCACCCACTAAATCCCCCCCTCGTCCCGTGGACTGTTGTGCCCACTCCGGAACTACGGTGGTATTACTTCGGAGTAGAGTCCTTTTGGCCCTTTAGCCACCTTCATGCTCATATCCGCGTCCGGATTGCGCATTGAAGGTTGAGGAGACTTCTAAGTGTCTCCACTATTCCCTTCGTCCAGGTTCCCGACTGGGATTTCGTTTGACACGTGAGCTAGTGTCATCTATGCCGGCGAGCCTACATGTTCCGCAGCCTCCAGATTTATCTTCTTCAGTCTCAGAATGCGCTCCACGTAATTCGCCACTGAGGCCCAAATCTCCCTACTCGCAATCATAACTCCGACAATGTTAGCGGCCGTGATCGTTCCAATCATTGACGTCAGTACAGAGCGATAGCTCTGCCAGCGTGCACATTCGAATACAGTGTGTTCCGCGTCATCAATTACTTCCCCTTCCTCGTAAAGACAGTAAGGAGAGGCGGTCTTGCCCAGCTAAGACACTTCTTAGGACTAATTGATTAAGCGATGAGAGAGAGAGTGGAATCTTGATGATGGAAAAAGCAAGATTTTAGACTAGCCGCGTTTAGTTCGGTTGAACCGTTTTGTAATGGAATACTTACTTAGGTGGCCATTACATGTCTCTGGACTTTAGACTTGAATATGTCAGCATTTTTGGCACACGTTCCCCTATTATTATTGATTTCACATTTTGGAACCGCTACAGTCACAATTACAACCTAACTTTTCACACCAACCATGTTATGTGTGTTAAATTTTTCCATAATTAGCAGGATCTTTAAACCGTAAAGACGATTTCGAATGACAGATTTTTGAGAAACTCTTCATGGCAATTTTATTTTACCCTCAGAGTTTTTTTTGTGAGAAGACGCTGAAAATCTGAGAAGGTGACGATAGAGGGGATTTACATATGTGCCTCTACAAGAATACAGCATGGAATGTGGAAATTGTGGGTGGTTCGACATACCTTGTTGGTCGAATATCAAAACTGCTGTGTCCAGCAGTAGACAATGGGAGAACCAGGAAACTACTTTAGGTCGACAAGAGAACGGTTGGCATTCTAACAGGAATTCTAACGGCTAATAGCTAAGTGTATTGGCAGTTTCGCTGACAGCTCGATCTGCCCTACCAGGATTACTACAGAAGCTGCCATGGTATGAAGGATACGGAATCGGTACAACATCTTTTATCCGACTGCCCTGCACTTCAGGACAGACGTCATCGGTTTTTGGGTGACGGAACGCGACAGATATGGGCATGTTGGCGAACGTGCCACGTTACATCCGGAGCTCGGGATGGTTTAAACCCACTACTAACGGACCATGACAAGGGTCCTTACCTAACACTGGGTAATAAACTGCAAGCTATCCGCTAACCTAACCTAAGTCGATGAAAGAAGTACTTTTTCATATTTCGTTTTGTTCGATATGTCTGAGCTGCGGTTTGAACCACGGCCTCCCGTCTTTTTTAGCCAACAGACTACCTACTGGACTACGGCCACTTTGGAATGGAATGGGTAGGAAATCTATTTGGATTTTAATAGGTTTTCTGATAGGACATTGAGCATTAAGTTGAAGAATTAGTATGCGGGACCACCCCCTCTTTCCGCAGGGTTTGTGACTGTTTAGCACATCCTATAACTCTATTCTGTGGTTCAGAGGCGAGGACTCAAGGTCTTGGTTGGGTTTTTCAATGGTTTTAGTGAGACAAACTAGCATTGTGTTAGAATTTCTGTTATTGAGAGTTTCTTTTCTGGAACTAAGGAGTGCGCACAAAAAAAATGGGCCTACTTTTAAGCTTATAACTTTTATCATAAGTAATTGAAAAAATGAATACCGTTACATTGTTTTTGTTAGTCATCTGTTTCAAAATCCACGTGCTAAATGTCATTGCAATAGCAAAATTAGTTTTTTGAAAATGGGCACCCAACAAGAATGTCGTAAAAAAATAATTAAAATTTTCAATGAAAAACCGCGCCGCTTACAAAAAAACGATTGCTAGGCTCGCAGGTGTTAACCAAAAAACAGTTCCTAAGGTAATACTTAAAGCAATATAAGGAGTCTTTGAGCATTGAGAGAAAGTGTGGAAGTGGAAGAAGAAAAGGATTTGCCGACCAAAACAAAGCAAGTAAAATAATACGTATTTTTCTAAAACACCCTAAAATGTCTGGAAGAAAAGTGGCTCAAAAAGTTGGATGCTCTGAGACCTTTGTCTGAAAAAAATTTTATACACAAAAGAATTCAAATATTATTTACTTTAATTGAAATATAAAACGAAAAAAATTCGCCACTTAGTTTTATTTCTATAACGAAAAGTGTAAGTCCAGATTTTTTTGTGCGCACTCCTTAGTTAGCTCTCTATTTTCCTTAATTTTTCACAATATCAGTGTTTTGTTTAACAATATGAAGGTGTCGTGTCTAATCTCCCTTGCTAGCATAATCTAACCTTTTATTTTGGAAATTCTTAGTTTAAGCTGCTAAAAAGAATCACTTTAACCTCAAAGGACTGTGTGCCCGTGGGGTATGACAGTGGGATACAATGACAATCACGAAAGATTTCATTGCCACTGTAAATTATTTTTAAACAGAACTTGTTGACTGTTTTAAACAAACAAAACCATACTACAAGTGATGCTTTTAAACCCAATTTGAAATGGGTTCGTTTGTAGTCCTCCTTTGAAGATCAGATTTTTTTAGAATTTTCTAGAAATAATTTTGGGTAAAGGTCACGTAAAATATAAAGTTTACAGAACATAAATCGTATCTTTTTTTTTTTTTTGGTAGTATCACTATTAATAATGCTATACACTTAATCGAAATCGAAAAATCAATAGCTTCTTCTCTGTGAAATTGATAAATAATCGATAATTAATAAATTTCAATATCGAATTGAATTTGAAAAATTCAAGCAACATGGTGATGGTGATTTGTTACACTTGAAAAGTAGATGCCACACATTTATGTATTTGTACGCGTAGATGCGCAGGTGACAGTTGCAAGTAAAACGATCGACGACAGAAATGCAGTTGACAAATGGTGTCAGCAATAAATCAATCGATTCATTGCCTGAAATTGTGTATCGTTGGAGTGTTAAAAATTCACGTTTTGATCCAATTGTTTGACAATTGTAACCTGATTATAGATAGACAGGTTACTGCTAGATCTGTTCTAGATTTCCAAAATGTTAGTTTTTATTGTTGTTGCATGTTGCATGCAACAATCGGCATCCCATGGTGATTAATCGATTGAACTAATCGAAGTTTTTTTTTTAATTTAAAAAAAAAACTGGCCGATAAACAAAAGACTAAAAAGACGTCACAAAGTCTAGAAATATTCTCACACTTTGTAAAAATAAAATAACAAGAAGAACAACAACAACTACAATAATAATAACAAAAAAGAAGAAGAAGAAATAGAAGAAGAAGAAGATTAGTAGTAATAATAGAAGCAATTTAACAACATCTAACAGGTAAATGATATTTCTACACGCCCCTATCAACCAAGTGTATTCCTTTCTTAAACAATAGGGTCATACAGAGCCAGAGAAACACAAAGAACAAGAGAGAGAGTTTTTGTTTAAAAATTGAAAGAAATTGTTCAGGGTTCTGTGGCAGACAATGTGGCAACAACAAGTTGTAAAATGTTTTATTTGTTGCATTGCATAGTTAGTAGTAGTAGAGACGTTTTTAAAACGTTTACCAGCCTACCAGCCAGCCAGCCTAGCCCGTTTTAAAGTCAATTGTTTTGTTTTTGTTGTATTTTATTACCTTTCCTAACCTGTTTAACTGTCTAGTATCTTTCCGATTGCAATGGCAAGGTGTCACAATTGTCCATAAAAGGCCGTTTTATGGCAAAGAATTATGGTTTTGGCCAATACCTCCATCCCCTTTAAGGCTCTATAGTTTTAAAGAATTCTTTAAGAATGTGCAACTGTTGGCGGACAGACGCCTAGTTAAATAGGCGAAAGTGTTCTAAAAGTGTGAGAAAATTTTGATTAAAACAAACAATACAATAAATACCAGATGCCTTAATGCCGCCCTAATTTTTTGTCTTCAATTTGTGGCAATAAAAGTCATAATGTATGGATTTAGGGAGAGTCTGGTTTATTATGCAATATGATGGGAATCGAACCCACAATCCTCATGCTATGCAATATTTTTGATCGAATATACAAAAATATTTCCTCTTCATGCCAGCAAAGAGCATAGAACCACGAAAATTGCTCTTCAGTTTAATCTATCAGACTTATAGATCAATACAGTGTTATCATGATGGAATCCTTGGCTATCTGCTGGGCGATTAAAGAAGCAAAAATTTTTTTTCTGAAAATACATGGACAGCCAGATTGTCATAAAATCCTTTTAAATATCCGAGCTTCTTCATGAATTCCGTCAATTTCTACCGAAAATGGACGATTGTTGTAAGACTCTGGGGTTATTTGATCGCTGTGCCCGTAAATTGTGTTGCGTATGCACTGGCCATTGAAGTCGCCGTAGTCTACTAGGTAGTGTGTTGGCTTATTAGACTGAAGGCCCGAGTTCAAACCCCCAGGTCAGACATCAAAACGAAAATATGAAAATATTTCTTTGGCGACTTCTTCTCAGCAGATTTCTGGCAAAAACTCTGAGAGTAAATAAAATTTCCATGAAAAGCTTCTCAAAAAACTGTCGTTCGGAGTCGATTTTAAACTGTAGGTCCCGCCACTTACATAGGCATAAAATTAACACACACAACATAAGTGGTGTGAGAAGCTACATAGGTCGAAATCCTGACTGAAGGGTTGTAATGACCAATTATGTATGTATGCACTGGCCAATTGTTACGTTTTTAGCTTTTAAAATCGTTTAAAATATGAGCTCGTAGATTGCAAATAAAATAAAAATTAATTTGTGTTTAGTTTTAATTAAAATTCTTTATTATTTGCACAATTCTGTGTGCCACTGTTTACAACTTGATGTAAACAACAACAATTGCTTTTCTTTGTTATTCCTCTGTTTATACCCTTTGCATAAACAATAACAATTCTAGACAATTACTCGACAGATCTTTGTAACGGAGATCTTCAAACCACGATTACTCTCTTCAAACTGGCCTGGCCAAAGGGCCACGATTAGGCTGGAAATTACGGAGAAATTCTAGACCTTGGTTGTCGCCTCCTTGATAGAAGACCACTAGGTTGAACTGATCGAATCTTAATGCATTCAAATGATATTTGACTTTTGTTGGGATTTGGTATTCTGTTGTATCAGAAAATTCTCTGGATCAGCATGGCATTAAAATTTACTACGCT
The DNA here is from genome assembly GCA_927399465.1 of Sarcophaga caerulescens. NCBI lineage: Eukaryota > Metazoa > Arthropoda > Insecta > Diptera > Sarcophagidae > Sarcophaga > Sarcophaga caerulescens. The sequence goes on from OV656872.1 coordinate 10,196,617, forward strand.
GTTGGCTGGAACTGGTAAACTTTTGAAATGTTTTAAGAAAGATGGTGCAAGATATATTTCAAGATTCCTGGCATTCGAAACTTTGACTAGCTTATCAATGTTATTGAAGTAGCCTCTTTTCCCATGTTGACACAGCTTTCTCTGATATCCATCTCACAATAGGCCCCTGGTCAAACTTTATTTGCAACGTTTTAACTACGGTAACAACTGCAGAAGGCGAATGCCTACTCATTCTTTAACGTCTTAGAGGGACTACTTCCTCGTTCATTACCTCAATTAGCTTTGCAGCTTTCTTAGAGGTGCTTATTCTAGTCACTTCTGCACCTGCAGTATGTGGATTCACCTCTAGCTCGTCGCTTATCTGATATTAAATGGCGTTCATTTCTGTTTGCACAGGGTTTTCCTAATAATTGCTCCATACTAGTCAGCAACTGCTTGTATGTACGTTCATTTAAAGTTCGGAATAGATTTGGGGAAATTGTCAAATAGTTTCTGTCCGTTAACGCTTCTGTCATGTGTGCAATATGTTTGTGATACGATAATAAATACTCAATATATCCTTATTCATGACCTGAGTCCATTTTATGAGTTGTCTTGACGTATGGCCATTTTTAAGCCCTGAATGATGTTCACTGGTAGCGCAAGCAGCTGTTGAAACCTTCCGTAATTGAAATCTCCAATTAGATTCAGATTAAACTCTCCCATGCCTTCATACATTTTTCTTCAAGAAATATAATCAGTGATACCAGATCTTTGAACGTTGTCACTAAGCCAAATTAACCACGCCTATCGACCACCGCCCATACAATTCAAATTGATTTCTTTCGCATAAAATCCAAGTAAAAGTCTGTAGAAATTTTTTTTAGATGAATTGAAAGAATATCCTTCCCTCCGTGCTTGGTTTCAGTAACAAGATTGTGGTAGACAGAGCAAACACGCATTTACTATTGAGTTGCATGAAAGTTTTAATAAATTTTCGTTTAACCGAATTTATGTGACTTGAATAGATTTGCTCTAAGGATCAGCATCATTAGGTCTTTAAAAAAATTGCTTTTTTGTCACCAAAATACCACTGTGTGTTGTACTGAACACTACTCGCTTGTCATTGCTCCATCATTAGGATCGACTCTAACACATAGAGGAGTGGCAATTTCTTGGGGCATTGCATGTTTATATTTCTTCTTATATTTAACATCTTTAACGTCCGACTATCAAACTCAATTAATGTTGTAGTACGTGTTATTTCCCAACTACCTTGGAAGATAAAGAGCGTATCCCTTAAGGACACTTATTTAGCGAATCGCTATAATACGCCTACTCCCCAAGCTAACCTCTAATTCTCGGGATAGGTGATTACCAGGAAGGCCACAGTTTGGCTTAAGAAAACAAACAATGCGAAGGCTTACTGAGGGATGGCCTTACCATTTTATCTCACACAATCTCTGACTCCTCTTATTATTTTTATTATTATTTTCATTATAATTTTGTAATCTTTATTTCTAATTATTGCGTTGTAAAAAAAGGAAAATAAATTAATACGTCACTGAAATTCAGTTTATAACCCCATGAACAATTTTTCTTTGAAAAGTTGTAACCAGGGATATTTGCTTCCGAAATCAAGATAAAGTTACCTAATATAGTACGAACACACCCACACCACATTTTATATTTAATTTACGGATGTACAGATTAATTTTACAATTTAAGCAAAATTTCCTGCGAAATCCCTAGCAGGCATGCCACTTAATCTGGCGGAATTTGTAATCGGCATTATTACACAAAGGAATGCAAGAATTTAAATTTTAATTTTTATGAGGTTATAAACGAATTACGCAAATTGTATAGCAGGTATACACGATAGTTATTGTGATAGGACAAGTTTTTTTTTTTTAAGAAATGTTTAATCCGTGGCCATGAGAGCTATTGTATGACGACCCAAAATCAAAGGTAAAAACCAGGCTTAAGATAGTATTAGTTCGCGATAGTCGAACGTTCACGATAGTACTTTTGATTTTATTATATGAATTGAATGCAAATGCTTGCCAAGATTATATTACGGTTCGGTTATCGTTTTCACTGCTTTCCATTTACTGAAAATAAACGTACGTTCAGTTACATTACCTATACGTTCGACTAATTCTATCTTTAGCTTAGCACATTGATTATTAAATTATTAATTAAGAAATCATTAAGAATTTCCTGGAAAATATTCAGAATTTCTCTGAATTTCTTTAAATATTTTTCTTAAATTTATTAAATTATTCAATTGAACTCAATTAGGCTGAGAGGAATTCGTATTAAAACTTCTTAGTATTTCTTTATTTTTTATTTTATTAAACTGCTTAAAGAGCATAAAATAGAGTGAGAGAATAGCAAAGAGTAATAATACGCTCAGAGATTAATTAATTTGTTAAACTCTTGCTTACAAAATAACATGAAAAATGAATTTGAAATTTGAAATTTTCTCAAGTCATTGTCGTCTATTATTTGCAAAATTTGAAATTTTATTTAATTTTACTAAAAACTACTAATGATGACTGTCTATCTGTCTGTCTGTACCTATGTCTGTGTCTTTAACTCATTATTAATATGGAATTTTTATGAATGAAAGTCGCAGAATATCAAAAAGAAAATTTTATTTTGTTTCTATCTTCCCCTCTCGAAAAGGGTTTAAAATCTTTGCAAATGAAAATTGCCTGCATCATCACAAATTAGCAGAAACAAATCAATTGAAAAATTGCATCTTTTTTCCTTTTTTTTTGTAAGAATAACAAAAAATCATCTGGAGTTTCACTGTGGATTTGAAAACTATGCAAAAATATTGAAACTAAAGACCTTAAGTTAGGAAATAATCAATCCGTTTAACGCCTACAAAAACATTTGTTTTCACTATGTGTACGGCAAAGGCATTGTACCTTATTATCCTTCTAGAATATATAAAACAGTTGACATTATTTTTTTTTATTTCAAAATTTGTAAGAATTTTTCTTTTTTCTGCAGGGCGATTTACCCTGCCAGTTCAAGTTGTTCAACAATCACGTCATTAATATTTTTTTTTAATTTTATTTATAAGTATTAAAAATACTTTAATTTTTCAAATTATACAAAATTATTACAAATCATTCAACAATACAAAATTAATACATTTTCTTTTAAAAATATTTTCATTTACTTCATTATTAATGTTCATTGGCAATAAATTGTATAGTTGTAGACCTTTATAAAACAACGTTTTCTGCATCTGGGTTGACTGCACTCTTAGGATTCGAAAGTCGTCTGCATTCCTCAGCATATATTGTTGGCTTTCTCTTACAAATTGGATCTGCTCGCATAGGTATTTAGGCGGGTCACCTTTCTTCATTTTTCTAACAAACATTAATGTATTGAACTGTAACCTTTGTTTTATATTCATCCATTTCAACTCGTTGAGCATTGTATTTATATTCGTATACCGATCGCATTTCAATATTACTCTCATTGCTTTATTTTGATGTTTCTGCAATCTTGATAATTGAATTGCGGTACTGCATGTATACAATACAGTGGAACCGTATTCGAAGTGCGGTTTAATTATGGTGTTATATATTGTTACTGCTGTATATTTTGAAATTCTATTCCTAATCCTTTTAAGAAACCAATTTTTTTTTGCCAATTTTCTTACAAGTATAATCGATGTGTTCATTTAAGTTTAGTTTTTTGTCAATTACAAAACCTATGTATTTTATATTTTCAACCTTTTCTATCACAGAATCATTTATCTTAAATACTTCATCAGAATTCATGTTTATTTCCATTATTTTCGTTTTGTTCTCATTTAATTTCAATTTATTCATTTTAAGCCACTCATTTATCTTCCGCACATCGTGTTTCATATTATCCTGACATTCTCTATCACTTTTCGCCACTGTATATATAAGAGTGTCATCAGCGTACAATACAACTTTGCATCTTTCTAATATTTTGGGCATGTCATTTATATATAATATAAACAATAAAGCACCTAAAATTGAGCCTTGTGGTACTCCGAAATTATTAATCGCTTCCTCAGACACAGTATTATTTAATTTTGTTGCTTGCTTTCGGTTCTCTAGGTATGACTTGAACCATTCCAATTCAATTTGTCTTATCCCATACATATAAAATTTTTTTAGCATGATATCTCTGTCAATGGTCTCGAAAGCTCTTTTAAAATCAAGAAAAATTGCCATCATTCTATTTTCCTTTCCTACGGCCTTCCATTCGTTTATCACATAATTCACTGTAGTTTCACATGAATGCTTCTTTCGGAAACCTGATTGTTGTCCAGATAATATACCGTGGTATTCAATAAACTGCTCAAGTTGTATCTTTACTACTTTCTCCATTATTTTTTCACATACCTTAAGTGTATTTATAGGTCGAAATTCTTCACATTTCCTTGTCTTGGGCACTTTTTCGATCGGTGTTATCATTGATCTTTTCCAATTTTCCGGAAATATACCAGTCTCCAATGATGTATTAATTATTTTTAGTAAAACATTTCCTAATATGTTCCAATTATCAATTATAATTTTATTTAAGACACATTCATGGTCAGGTTTATTCTTCATCTGTTTTACAATGTTCTCAAGTTCCATAATGTCTATCCTACGGAATTTCAATAAATTACTCGGTTCACATGTTACTTGGCTAACATATTGCTCTTTATCGATTGACTGTCTTATGCTACTAATACTATCAATAAAATATGTATTAAACTTATTTACTATATCACAGTTATCATTATATTCTACCTGGTCAAATATCACAATATATATCACCTCTTAATTGATATGAGTTCTTGTTGCCTTTCTGCCCACATCATATGAAGCCCAGATTTCTACAAAGACAGCATGCCACGTTTCTCAATCATTTAAAAGTTTGGATTTGACATTCACATCGAATATCTAAATTTTCAATTCTGGATGATTTTCAAACTTATCTTACCTACTTAATTGGTCACTACAACTATTTAGTTAGGATTACAACCTAACTTCTCACACCAACCATGTTGTGTGTGTTTATTTTATCCACAAGCGGCTGGACCAACAGTTTGAAGTCGACTCCAAACGATAAATATTTGAGAAATTTTTCATGGCAATTTTCTTTATTTTCAGAGTTTTTGACAGAAGATTCCTGGGAGGAAATGGATGAAGAAATACTTTTTTTTATATATTTTGTTTTGTTTTGTTCGAGATGTCTCAGCTGGGGTTTGAACCGTGTCTAATAAACCAACACACTACTAGACTACGGCTACTACAAACTGATTTTAGGTGATCAAATATTGACGAGCTTGATGCCTCGAAAACATTGACATCGAAGTACAGTGGTGGTGGTCTTATGGTGTTTTCTTTTCTACCAAAAAATGTGCATTTTATTAACGCAGAATGCAATTTTGCGTTTGTTTCTTAAAAATGTTTCGCCCTCTAAAAGGGTGGTATGTTTTATTCTAAATAATTCACACTTGCCAATGGTGGAGGGCATTGCATTTTATGCCCTGTATAAATCGAGAGTGCTGATAATGCCCTGTAAAGCAGATGACTTTTGTTTATTTATAGGGCTACCAGATGAAATTTAAAAAAAGTCGCCTGGTATTGTTATCCAATTTGAAGTTAATCTTTTCATTGTTTTGTGGAGTAATCTTAAGGAAATATTACATTATTAAAGCTACATGGTCAGCAATATAAAAAATTGCATTCAATGTTAGAACAGTATTAAAATATTTTTTTTTTTTTTGCTATAAAAAAATGAAGTCGAAAAATTAGCGATCTGGCAATACCTTTGAACAAATTGGCATTTCCTCATTCATTTTCTTAATAAGTGGTAAACACAGGGCATAACCTTTTTTAATATTTGTGTTATGTTCTTCTCAAATACAAAATGACATTACAACAGGGTTGGTCAAAAATTTTTTTAATGCACCTTGTAAGAGGGTGACATTTTCTTTGTAGAAAAGAAAACACCATTAATTAGCACACCCATGTGTACGACCTTTTTCCAGTAACAAACAAAGAAGAAATATTCTTTTAAAAATTTATTTAAGGGCAATTAAATATTCTATGGGATATAATTAAGCGATGTATAGAGTAAAGGGAACTTCAATAAAAGAATTTAACAATAATAACACTTTAAATCAGAAAAACAAAACACTTCTTGGTCACATAATTAGCACACCCCCATTAAATGTGGACAAAATCATCACTTGGGTCTAATTTTATTAATATTTTTTGTTGACATATCAAATATAAACTTCCACTAGATTTTATTAATTACAGTCAGTATGTTTTTTTAGATAGCATGTGACAAAAAAACTAAAGCTTTTAACAATAAAATGTTCAACACAAAATTTTGTGTGAATAGGTGTGCTAATTAGATGAACACCACTGCAATTGCGTTACATAAAAAAACATCGGATCGAAATTAAACCATTCCTGAAGCGAACGATAACATTCGTGGAATATGGAGGATAATTATGTGTGAAAACGGTCATGGACAAAACATGGTGAAGCTTACCAGTAGGTGGCAAGTAAAAAAATAATGGTCTGGGTCGGGTGAGTTAGTTGCGAGTTTATCATCTCTACAGTCAGCAGTTAAGATCGAAGCAAGCAATTTAATTAAAATGGACAGAATTGATCACCACTGAAGCTGTTGCGTTTTTTCATTATAGAGCCAGTCCATACACATGTACAGTGTCTCGGCAGAAATTGAAAGAACTTGACTGAGAAATTCGGATGCCTCCACTGTTAGTTCGAATTTTGCAACTTCATATTGCGGTCTCTGCAGAACTCTGAATGGCGTTAATTTTCATCCCGTAGCGCCTTGCAAAATTCAATTGCATTAGTTTTTCACTAAGAGAACCCAGAAGTTGTACAGTCAAAGAAAATAGTCTACATACACCGTTGTATGTACATACACCGTTGTATGTACATACACCGTCATATCGCACACCCAGTACAAAAGTGACTCAACTCAAAATTTTCATTTTTCAGAAATCGATTAAAAACTATTTTTATTTTAATTGAAAATAGTTAAAAACAAAATCTTTGGACCATTTTTAGTAACAGTTAACGACAACAAAATACGTTGATATTTTTTTTTATAGATAAACAAGTGTATTCTACATAGTTTAAGCATATAAACTCGAAAAATGAAAATTTTGAATTGAGTCACTTTTGTACTGGGTGTGCGATATGTAGACTTTTTTCTTTGACTATATCGAGCCATAACCGCAAAAATATCTCAAGCGACAAAAACGAAATTTTACAGGGAAAGGTTTTTATTATTTGAGCCGTTTATTTTGAAAGTGGTTTAAGTCCATTTTTTCTTATATTGAGATATTTAAGGGTTTGCGTTTGAATTGTTTCAAAAATATTGTTAACTGGTATTAAGTTGTTTTTATGGTTTTGTGACCTTAAACATGTTAGAATATATAACGTAATACTTTTTGTAAACTTTACTAGAAAAATAAGCTGTGTTTCAGAACCTAAAATGGACTTAAACCACTTTCAAAATTAATAAAATGACTTTTTTGTTTGTGAAAAGGAATAAATCCACTTTGTGTTCTTTGTTTAATATTATTATAAGTCAATTTTTTCACTTAAAGTTACTCCACTACGTTTATATAATTGCAATATAATTATTATTACTATTATTAGCAAACAAAATACTTTTGTTTCACAATAATATTGAACAAATTATCCAAACGAATTGTATACCTAGTGATTCCTCTAACTAGTTAAGTTCTTAAGGTAAGTTCTTGATATTAAATAACAGAAATTGTAAATATTTTATTTTTGATGTCGATGAATGTAATAGCTTTAAAATAAATAGGGAAGCTTTCAATTTAGATACAGGTTTTTATTTATGTAATTAGAAAAACATGTATTTAAAAATAAATATTAATTTATCTATTAATTATTATTATTATTCATTTATTAAGGATAATATTAAAGATTTTGAAATATTATTTCTCCTCATTTAGATTATGTGTGAGGTTGTTAACATATTCATGGTGCTTAGGTAATATATACCTTAGTAACTCCTTATTGAAGTTCCTTGGTTTTCTCCGACAAGGTAATAAATCAAGTATTTTTAACTCTGTATCCACTTCCATAGATTCTTTCTAAAACATTTTATAGGCTTCACTTTTTATAAATAGCATCCAACATATCCTAAGCCAATTTACAGGTTCGCCACTAGTGTTTTTTAATCTTTTATGAAAAAAATTATTTCTTTCAATGGACTTAAACCAGTTTCAAAATAATTTTTTTTCCATTTCGTTAACTAGCTAATTTTCAAGTGCCCCAAATCATAGCAATTTTAATGATACTAGACTTAAATTGTTTATAAAATAAAAGATTATATAGGATTATGATTATTGTTATCATTAACTAAATTTTTTTTAAAAAAATGGACTTAAACCACTTTCAAAATAAACGGCTCATTTATTTCTTGTTCAAATTAAGTTAGAAAGTTAAAATTTTTTTTTGTTATAAATTCATAACGGTACAGAGTGTGATCTTGAAATTTTTATAGATGATGCAAATGATGCCAATGAATTTATTTATTACAAAAAACGATATATGAAAAATATGTCGCTTGAGATATTTTTGCGGTTATAGCTCGATATATTGATGGAATAATGGCTTTACGTCAAAAAGGGAAAAAACATTATCGATTACAACGGCCCATATCTGATTACAAATACAGTTTGTCAAAAAAAAAACTTTGCACAGAACAAAAAAATGTAAAATGTGATCTTCATTCAAGAATTGCAGCAACAAAATCTTTACATACTTTTTTATTTTTGCACACATTCTGTAACTGCACTTGTTTACGACCATAAGGCGTCAATAGTTTTCTAATAGCCACACACATTACAATAATAACAACAACAAAAGAACTTTACACAGTATAAAATGTGTCAAAAAAATCTTTGCATATTGAATGAGGATAATAAAAAAAATAATAAAAAAAAATGCCTTTATTTCCCAAAAATGTTGTGCATTTTGGGTTTTTTACAAATCAGATGGAATGTGAAAGGGGTAAACAAGATTTTAGTAATACAAAAGTGATCGTCCTTAATACAACAAGTGTCCTTATATTTGAATACAAAAAATGCCAGTGAAAAGAGTTTCAAAAAATATTATACAATTGGTCTATTTCAATTACTACAAAGGCAAATCTGCCAAGGAAATCGCTGATATGGTCTCCCTGAAAATCAGAACTGTATATAATATCATATACCGTGCTGAAAAAGAAGGACGATTAGAGTTAAAAGGATCTACAGGCAGGACAAAAAAGATGACGCAGCGTGTTGAAAGAAAAATTATTAAATTTATGATAGCCCGCAATCCAGTACGAGAGGATTAGCTCTTCAAGTGGAAAAAGTCTTAGGGTTACGTGTTTCCCATGAAACCATCAGAAATGTTCTTCAAAAACACAAATATTCCTCAAGAGTGGCTAGGAAAAAACCCCTGCTGTCACTACAAAATGTTGAAAAGAGGTTACGATTTGCCACCGAACACGTTTCACTTCCTCCGGAGTACTGGGATGATGTTATTTTCTCAGATGAGACGAAAATAATGCTTTATTATCATGACCGACCGCAAAGAGTTTGGCGTAAGCCTCTGACAGCTCTAGAAAATAAAAATCTTATGGTGTTTTCTTTTCTACCATAAAATGTGCATTTTATTAACGCAAAATGCAATTTTGCGTTTGTTTCTTAAAAATGTTTCGCCCTCTAAAAGGGTGATATGTTTTATTCTAAATAATTCGCACTTGCCAATGGTGGAGGGCATTGCATTTTATGATGACAGATGACTTTTGTTTATTTATAGGGCTACCAGATGAAATTTAAAAAAAGTCGCCTGGTATTGTTATCCAATTTGAAGTTAATTTTTTCATTGTTTTGTGGAGTAATCTTAAGGAAATATTACATTATTAAAGCTACATGGTCAGCAGTATAAAAAATTGCATTCAATATTAGAACAGTGTTAAAATATATTTTTTTTTTGTTATAAAAAAAGCGTGCAAAAAATGAAGTCGAAAAATTAGCGATCTGGCAACACCTTTGAACAAATTGGCATTTCCTCATTAAGTTTCTTAATAAGTTGTAAACACAGGGCATACCCTTTTTTAATATTTGTGTTATGTTCTTCTCAAATAAAAAATTACATTACAACAGGGTTGGTCAAAAATTTTTTTAATGTACCTTGTAAGAGGGTGACATTTTGTTTGTAGAAAAGAAAACACCATTATTCCTACAGTAAAGTTTGGAAAACTTTCCGTAATGGTATGGGGCTGTATATCCAGCAAGGGAGTTGGTGTAATCAGGATTTTGGATAAAATAATGACTAAGGAAGTATATCTTGATATTTTAAAAAATGAACTGATCGCCAGCATTAAGAAATTTGGTTTTATTGATCCGGTTAATCCGAATAAATTCTATTACAAATACTATCAAGATAATGATCCTAAACAAAAATCTTATTTATGTAAGTCCTGGTTACTATACAACTGTACCAAAGTTATTGATTCTCCTGCCAAAAGTCCTGATATTAACCCTATCGAAAATTTGTGGATTCATCTAAAGAAAAAGGTAGGAAAAAGATCGCCCACAAATAAAAACGAATTTATAAAGTTCATTAAAGAAGAGTGGGAAAAAAATACCATTAGAATATAACATTCCGAAGCTTATTCAATCCATGAGAAGGCGTCTGAAAGCGGCAATTGATGCTCAAGGTGGACACACAAAATATTAGCACTATAAATTTAAAAAAATTCCATAAGTCGTAATATTTTATCAAATGTGCGAACATTTTTTTGACAGCAGTAAAATTGTTTTTGTTTTTTAATATTTTACATTAGAATATTTTCATTGTTATAAAAGTTTTTTATTTATTATATTAGCAAAACATATGTTTATAAAATCCTGTTTGAAAAAAATTAAGAAGTTGGCTATTTATATTAGAAATCAATGAATTTTTTGAAGTTTTTATTATTTTTCTCTATGTGCAAAGATTTTTTTGACAAACTGTAGCTCGTTTTAAATATAAAAATAAGGCGTTTAAATTCATATCAAATTTGCTGTCCAGCTTTTTCGAACGCCACTTATTTTTTCAAAGTTCTTTCGCGTAAATTCCTCTCAGAGACAAAAGAGAGAGGAATCTGGTTTAAATAATTCAAAACAGAATAATGAATCGATTTTTTATTTTTTTATTTTTCTTTTTTTTACATTTTTTTAATATAAAAACTTAAAATTAAAAACTAAAAATGAAATAAAAATGATAATTCAAGTATCGATTGTAAATAAACGAAATGAAAGAAATTCAGGAATACATATGTAAATCCACTGTATGATGTACAGACATAGTACATGTGTTTTTGTATAAATTATTATAAAATAAATGAAAATAAAGGCACAAGTGTTGTATTATTTACACACTTATACATACATACATAGATACATACATACAAACATACATGCATTAAATATATATTACAGCGTAATGAAATAAATTTTCAAGAAATCATATGATATTTGCTTAGACACTAATGGTGATGATACATACATACATACATATATACATACATACATATATACAAATATATGTACATTGCAGATATATTTTGTTTGTGTTTTTAAAAAAAACTTGTACTTCGTGGTTTGGGAGAGAGAATACTCTTTTGTTATGTTTTCTTATTTTCTTATTTTGATTAAAAATATCAGCGTTTGTATATCGAAAAACAAATTAAAAATATTTGTCCAGGTACACACAGGTGAACTATTTATTATAAGTAGAATTACAAAAGACTTGTCTTTGCTTTATAATATTGAGGTAGTTGTTGTTTTTGTTGTTGGTCGTTGTTATAAGGACATACATATTTCGCTATTCACAGTTTTGCTGTTTTAGCGTTTTTAATGCGTGCCAACGCATTCCATTGTTTTCCAATTACAATTCAATTCTTTCAGAGTTTTTTTTTTTTTTTTTTTTTGGTAACCTGTTAGGAACATTGTTGTTGTGTAAGGCCATGCTTAGCATTGCCTTGTAGTTGTTGCTGTTGTTGTTAATTACAAATGATACATATAAGGATACATTGGAAGGAAAATGGTTGGTCCCACATCCCTTTCCTGTGGCATATGGGTTTTCATATGTTTTTTAAGGTGATCACGGCGTCCAAACCTTTTGCCACAGGTTGCACAAGGATACGGTCTCAAGCCAGTGTGTATGCGTTTATGACGAGTTAACTCTTCGTTGCGTGTAAAGGTTTTGCCACAGCTTTCTACGTCACATTTAAATGGCCGTTCACCGGTATGTATGCGTATATGGCCCTTAAGTTGGCCATTATTGGAAAAGGCCACCTCACAGTGGGGACATTTAAACTTCTTTGGCCGTTGTTTGCGAGCATTGACCGCCTTAAGGTGGGCATCTTCAGCCATAACGCGGGCATATTCCTGTTCCATTATACCAAAACCATAGGGATTCAAAGCGTAAGCAGCGGCGCTGGTAGTAGGCACTGTTGGTAATCCAGTTGCAGCAGCCGCTGCATAATACAAACTACTAGGCGATGTTGCAGGCGTTAAGGTGGAAGGAAAAGGCGGCAAAATAGGCATCATATGGGTGGCCATGGCAGCAGCTGGTGATGTATGAGTTTGTTGGCCCAATAAATATGGCGCTTGATTTTCCATAGAACCGAAAAATTGTGTATTAGCAAAGGCTAACGTTTGTGCCATGGTATTCTGTAAGGGTGGTGTAGGATCAGGAGTTGACACATCTATTTCCAATGTGTCATTTAGACTATCATTAGAACTGGATATTTTTGAGTATGAGGAACTGCTCGAAGAAGCACATTCATTTTCACTTTCATGGCCGCTGTCCAAGAGTTGTCTGCCATTAACTGCATCATCACAAGCTGCTGCAGGTGAACTATGTCCTGGAGCTGGTTCGATTTCATTTTTAATTGTTGCATTAAACGATTTGCAATCCTGTGCATTAGTAGCGGGCATATTTTGAACAGTAGGTGGTCTAGGTCTGGGTGTGTGATCCCAAGGACGGAATAATCTGGTGTATGTTTGTGGCGGACGCATTCTCACTCTTGACATTTGTGGTCAGTTATTTTTGTTTTGTTTGTTTTTCTTAACTTTTGTTAAAATTTGTATAAAAATATATATTTTTGTTTGTTTAATAAACACCTTCACTTAATATTCGTTTCTTTTTTTTTGAAATAATTATTAATTTTTTATGAATATTGTGCTTTAACGTCAATAATTTTTTTTTTTCTTGATAAAATTCGTTTGCATATATGCATGTATGAATAATATACGCTTTCGTCAAAATCCGCAAAGGAACTGATTGACAAACTGTTATGCGCGTTCATATAAATACCAATTGTGAAGGCATAGACATAGAGAAACTTACACACACAGAGAGAGAAAGAAAGAAAGCGAGAGCGTGTCTTTGGTGCTAGAGAGCCAGTGTTAAGGTCCTTATGTCTGCCTACCTACTTGTTAAACACAATGCTTACCTTAATAAGCACTCACAAATACAAACACACACTGTTACACTGAGTTATAAACACTCTCCTTTAGCTATGATTTACTTAAACACTTTGCGGCTTAGTTTAGAATGTGTGTGTGTGTTTAGTATTGGTTTAATTCATAAGATTTATTTCTCCATCACAAAGAGAGAGCATCGTTTAATCATTACCTTATCGAGAGAGAGAGAGAGAGCATTAAACTTAGATGAGAACGTGTGCATGGGTATGTGTTTGTTTAGTACTATTCCTGTGCTGTAATTGTTTAAGGGTGTCTTTTTCTTTTCCACCGTTGTATTTGTTGTTTTCTAATTCTCTTTAATAATGGCTTCCCACTTTTCGCAGACATTACGGCATCCTGTCGTTGTTGTTATTGTTGTTGTTGCGTTCTGTTTGCGTACAAATTATATTTTCCGGATAATTTTTTTTTTTCAGGAAACTTTTTACGTATTTTTTTTTTTCGTTCGTTTAAACGTTAGAAAAATTGTCTCAAAATATTGTTTTTGTAGTATAAAATGGATGTCGATTGAGGGGTTTTTTTAATAGAATTTCGTTTTATTTGCATGCTAATTTGCAGGAAAATAGGCCCCCTTTAATTAAACAAATTAAAGTTGGAATTTTGTTTTTTTTTTATTATAATTTGGAAGCGAATTTGTTTTTTATTTTTAAATAATTGCTAAAACAAAGAAACGATTTTAAAATTTAAATAAAAAATTAAAAATTAAGAAATAATCACAATTTGTTTTGGGGATATTAGTGATCGTACAATAGTTTGTGTTCTGTGCTCAAATACAGGTACACTGATGGCCATTAAAATAGATACACTTAAATTGTTTATAATTTTTTTAATGAATTTTGATATGAAATCTATATATGTATATAAAAATGAATGTATGTTTGTATGTACCTTATAGAATCGTAAACTATGCATTTGATCATGTTATGATCTTTAGCAAAGTTGTGGCGCATGAGCCGGGGAAGGTTTCTAGGTTGGTATGACCAATTTCCGACAGGTGGCGCCACTGAAAATTAATAAAAATGAATTAAATCGTAAACTGCGTATTTGATTATGTTATGATCTTTAGCAAAGTTGTTGCGCATGAGTCGACGAAGGCTTATAAGTTGGTATTACCAATTTCCGACAGGTGGCGCCACTGAGAATTACTATAAATAAATTAAATCGTAAACTGTGCATTTGATTATGTTATGATCTTTAGCAAAGTTATTGCGCATGAGTCGACGAAGGCTTATAAGTTGGTATTACCAATTTCCGACAGCACTTCAATAAATGTTCATAATCGAAAACCTCTACATTTTTAAAGTTTATGTAAATTTTTTTTTAAATGAACAAAATCAATAAAATGATTCAAATTTGTTTTAGTTGCAGGCGTAGCAACGCGCGCAGTGTACAGCTAGTTAAAAATAAAATGAATAAATCATAACGAAAGATAAAGAATAAAAAATTAGAAACAAAAATCTCTTGCCTTTAGAAGGATAAAATGCTAAAGAGATATCATAATGGATTTATCTTAAACATGTTCAAAATGCCAGCAAGTGTTCGAACAAAATAAAGTACATATCGTTACCTAAAATGCAAAAGGGCATAGCAACCAAGAAAAAAACCAAATTAAACTTTTTAATTGATTATGATGCATTAGACATTAGTACAAAAATTTTAAACTTACGCATCAATAAATAACGATTTTAAGAGGAAATTCAAAAGGCCTTTAAACTAAAATTATCTTGAATTCTAAAGGGTGATTTTTTAGCTATTATCTTTTTGGCAACACTGGTTTAAACAGCTCACGCACGTTTCGTGTTTTGTTTCACTGTCAAACATCTTCAGTTTGGTCTATAATTTAACCATGAATCGTCTTACAAACGAACAACGCTTGGAAATCATTGAATTTGGCATCATTGGACCGTACTTCTTCAAAGATGCTGCGATTCGTAACGTAACTGTGAATGATGAGCACTACCGTGAGATGATATTCAACTTTTTTTTTTGCACAAAATGCAAGAGCTTGACTTGCATGACATGTGGTTTCAACAAGACGGTGCCACATGCCACACAGCACGCGTAACAATGGACTTATTGAGAGGCAAGTTCGGTGAAGATTTTATTTCACGTTCGGGACCGGTCAATTGGCCGCCTAGATCGTGCGATTTAACGCCTTTAGACTATTTTTTGTGGGGCTATGTTAAAGCTCATGTCTATACAGACAAGCCCGCTTCAATTGACGCATTGAAAGACAACATTGAAGCATTTATTCGTGAGATACCGGCCGCAATGTTGGAAAGAGTATGTCAAAATTGGACTAAGCAGATGGACCATTTGAGACGCAGTCGCGGTTAACATTTGCATGAAATAATCTTCAAACATTAAATTATATGGACCGTACTATCGATTCAAATAAAAATTTCATGCATTTTTCTGAATTTTATGTGTTTTTTTTTGAAAAATTTTCCTATAGCTCTTAAAAAATCACCCTATACAAGGTTTTTTTTTGCTTCTTCTGTAAAAAAAAAATAAAAAGTCTTGTTACGCCCTTTTGCACTTCAGATAACGATATGTATGTACTTATGAGTCACTAAATCATTAAGTAAATCTTACAGTTTTAAATAATCTTTTCGAGAAATCTAAAGATTATTACACTATAAATGCATATGTAGCGTTAATCCCTTGAACAAAACTGAAAAGCAATCATACTTAATCCGTATGCAATATTAAAAACTTTATTGGTACGTTTATAACACAGCGATTTAGATATTCCCTAAGATACTCTTGATACCAAAGAAAATCCACTAACGTCAATCCGCAGTTCTAACTACATACATACGGTTAGTAGAGAGCATTATGAGAAATTAATTAACGGTTTTTCCGTTACGAAATGCACCTGCCTACTCAGATTAGCCTTGTAACAAAGGCTAAGCTAAAGACTGCAGAGTCCAACTGTACCTACTAATGCCGCTGGCAACAATACATATCGTCTAGTAAACAGCGATATAATTATTTTCAAGATGGCACCAACAAAATAAATAACTATGTACGCATAGTTACTGACTTTTAGCCTGCTTGCTAGAGCAGCGTAGAGACAGAGCGCTATGGTCTTCAGCGTAATCAATAACATCCAACCTTACATAAATTTAAATTCGTAGCAATTCAAACACATCATCCTACGATTATTTTCTATTTAAATCTGTGTCCTTGGTATACGTTTTATCAATAATTAACGGGTAGAGCCTTTGGCTGATGGCTTTTCTAAGAAGTAATATAAGCCGACGAAGACCTAAAGTTTACATCGACTTTGTAGGATTGATTTTTTCTTGGGAACTGGTTGCTGTCAAAAAATTAGCTCAGAGTTAAGCCTTGAATTTAAAGACTTCTTGGAAGCCGATTAAGAACCCACTAGGCAACGGCATTAACTTTTTAGTTTACGTTGTTCAATTTATAGTGGACGATGGCAAATTCAAAATTTTTCTTCGGCGACTTCCTCTCAACAGATTTCTGGCAAAAATTCTGAGAGTATAAAAATTGATCGACTTTAAACTGTAGGTCGCGCCACTAATGTATAAAATTAACGCACACAACGTAAGTGGTGCGAGAAGGTAGGTCGAAATCCTGACTGAAGAGTTGTAATGACCAATTATATGTATATGATGGCAAATTCTAGGATTATAACAGACCCATAGACAAGGTGCATAGGCAGTCAGCAGTCCTAATCGTCAGAGCACTCTGTTCCATACCAATTAAGACATTATTTGCTATACACGTCTGGCTCACCCCTGACTTTCTATTGACGTATAGAGGTGAGATGGTGGCAATAAGTTAAAGCAGTTAACAACCGGCCCATTCTGGCCTATGAACATATTACAATGCCAGAAAGCAATAAAAACATTGGGGTCTTCTACATTGTTCCTTATCTCGGTGGGCCTGATAATCCTGATATTCCTGATATTGTCTTTGAGATAAACACCGATAGTTCCAAATTCCTAGTCAGAGTCATAGAGAGGATTCGGACGTTAGACTTTTGCGTAGGCTAACCATTGCATTGTTTTCTAGCGGAAGTCATGGCTCTTGGGTGATTGGATTTTCTCCAAAAACCTTAATTTACTCGAATAGCCAGACTGCGATCAAGTTCTCTACGAATGTAGGGAATTTCGAATCATTCAAATGTAAATTTTATATAAGTTCCACGCTTCCGATTGCAGCCCATGCGCTGACCAACTTCTTCATTTTCCCTGATTGTGGTGGAACTTGGTCAGTACAGGGACTATGTTTACCCGTGGCATCACAACGGGCCGCTATGCGTGCTCAAGTGAGCTGTGTGACAGAGCTACTACTCCGACCAAACCTAACCTAACGCTTCCGATTAAAGCAGCAGAATCAAGATGGAAACACGAGTGTAGTGTGGCATATTTTCCCCAGCAAAGGTTATCAAAACATATTCACGGGTACCCTCCTTTAGCCACAATTTTACTAAAAGGTTCCCTATACGATGACCAAAGCAAGATTGATGGACTTAAAATCTTCGCCATTTTTAAGGGCAGAGCGGATCGTATTGTATCAGTTGGACTGGATGTTCTCTTGTCATTTTACATGGAGACTCAACATTATTCACCCTTATTCTGGTTGTCGTCGTCGTCGTCGCCGTCGTCGTCGTTACCAAAAATGATGTCGATAAAATCAGAGTCAACAAAATCAGAGTCGACACAACACAATATCGAGGGCGTATTGACTCACAGAATACCAAATGTGTGTCGACAGTCATCTATAACTGTCAATAACGACAAACAGAATACCAATTTTAAACTGTCGACGCAAGACGACGTCGACGACGACAACCAGAATAAGGGCATTATTAGCATGAGGCCACGCCCAATATTGATAGGCTTTGTTGGTCTAATATGGATAAGAAGAAGGCTGATGGATGGTCTTCTTTCTTTAATTCTCTCGCACAAGCCACTACTCCATTGAAAACTATGATAGAGAGAGAGAGAGTTGCTCTTTCCAATGATTTCTAAAAGAGCTGTGAACCTAGAGCGCGGGCATTTGCTATGTTTTTACCTCTTAAAATTCTATATTTTTTAACGTCTCTTTGAGGAAATTCAATGCGGACTCCAAAACAATGTACATCTCAACATAGCGTGAAATCTTAAGAGTCCAGAAACAATATTTATTCTACAAATAGAGCCTCTTTAAATGGATTTGTGAGAGAAAGTTTTACTAGAAAATAAAAAAAAGGGAAAATGAAATGAAAAGAACATCGTAAGTCAGCATTTAAATGACTGTGGCTGTTGTGTGGTGATACATGTTGGCCTCTTCATGCCATTTGTACAGCAAATTAAATGAAAAAGAATCAAAGGGAGGTTAAGGGGAATAAAACGGGAAAGTTAAGGGAAAGGAAATGAAAACACTGAACTTTAACGGAAAACCACCCCACAATGATGATGATGATGATGACGATGATAAGAGAATGGCTACAGAGATGATGATGTCGAAGCAGGGAATTATTTATTATGGCCCTCAAAACAATTTTTAGGGCTTTGATTTCTGTCTCGATTACAATAAAAACCTATACACACACACACACACACATTCATTATATGAAATATATACTGATTGTATGTTTGTATGTATAAGAATATCCTTATTTTTATATCTAAATAAGTGAGAGCGTGTGTGTGTTTGTGTGTGTCTGAACGTATGTATATTTGTGTTGAGTATTTCTGTGTATCAGAGTGTAATTGTGAATTTTACGCTTACCTACCAACAAACCCCCAATGGAAAGCATTTTTTCGACACTAAAAATTTCATAAAATCCCTCAAGAGAAAAACAACAAACACAACAAAACAAGAATAGAAATACAATGTCAATGGAATGGGATGCGAAACATTCGAAAAAGTTGTTATGGAAGGCTACAACGGAGGCCTTTTTAATATTTTGCGATTTCAAAAAGAAATAAAAACGAACGAAAAAAAAAAACTGTAGAAAACTTATTGTGAAATTTAAGCACAGAATGAATAAATGAATGAATGGATGATTGGATGGTTGAATGGTTGGATGGCTAAAAAGGCAGGATGATTTTGATAATGTTTTTTGAATTTTTTTTTTTTTCTTTAAGGATGGGTAAAGGTATGGAAACATTAAATGCAGATCACGTCTAACAAATAACATAAGATCCCTGTCTAACGTTGTGAATAACTCCAGAATCGTCAGGGAATGTCGCCGCTGTCTCAACCTTCTTTCTGAGCGCTTCAGTGTCACACTTATCTGGGTCCCCGGACACTGTGATATTCCGATAATCGACTTAAGAATCCCACTTACCTCTTTCAAGCTGGCCATCGCGAAGAAATTCTTGCGAGACGCCAACCTATCCTGGGTCAATGAGGAGTCCTGCTCCACCGCCTCAATGGATAGAAGGCCCACCATCCCAGGTCAGACATCAAAACGAAAATATTTCTTCGGCGACTTCCTCTCAGGAGATTTCTGGCAAAAAAAACTCTGAGAGTAAATAAAATTGCCATGAAAAGCTTCTCAATAAAATTTGTCGTTCGGAGTCGACTTTAAACTGTAGGTCCCGCCGCTCATGTATAAAATTAACACACACAACATGAATAGTGTGAGAAGCTAGGACTGAAGGGTGCGAGCTTCTTGGGGACGATTGCTGTAGACTGTCTAATGGTGAAGGTATAGCACTGGCCATTTTATATTCACCTAGCAGCAACTCGTTTCCTTGCCGTTCGCATCTTTAGATGTCCACAAAAAACTACTCCCTCTCTTCCACCTTTCTATAACCCATTTTCCTAAAACCTGCACAATGCACTGCATGAGTAGGGACCATCCCCTGAGTGCTGGTTTCACCAAAAAAAAAAACCAGTTACTTGGACCTGGTCGTAACGTCATCTCGATCACAGTGGATAGCTTCGTTTATCAAGCTTTCGGGCTGGTTTCCCACCATGGAGTAGTCGGAACTTGGTCCAGTACAGAGACTACGTTCACCTGTTACGTTACAACGGATCGCTATGCGTGCTCTAGTGAGCTTTTGGTATCAAAGCTCTAACTAACAAATCTGTTTCAAACCATTTGATCAAAACAAAAAAAAAATTGATGTTAATCTTGCTGATATTAAATCAACACACCTAAACTGTACTATTAATCCTAAGACAGGCACTAAGATATTGTTTATCAAACAAACTATCCTACGGTGCCGCAGTTTGATGAAATGCTGTTAAGAAAAAGAATCATCAAACATGATTTGAGTGAATAATGCCGATGGTGTCGATGATGATAAAGAGTGCTTTTAGAGCTACATCATCTGATGCGTTCTTTCAACAGGCTGGCACCAAATATGTTGGCGAAACGCAAGAGCATGAAATTATTGAAGGTATAGTCATATTAAAATCTTGATTATGGTAGATCCACATCTCCCTATTGATTGCGCGATACCTGAAACAGATTTGGATCAAGTTTTTATTATCGAAAATGGCGAATAGATCCAACTATAGCTTCCAGAATATTCACTGCCAGGTCTAGACCAGAGATCAGCAATGAATCGTATTATAAGTATGACACGAATATACTCATCGTTTTGAATACTCGTTGCTGATCTCTGGTCTAGACCATGCGGGAAAGTCGGATGTGGAATAAGTGTTGTACTCTATAAGCTGAAATAATGGCAATAAAAAGTGCCACTCTGCGAGTTCGGTATGAGAGCACATCGAGAGCGGATATATGCAGATTTAGTGACAGTAAATTTGCCGTAGTCTAGTAGGTAGTGTGTTGGCTTAATAGACCCAAGGCCGTGGTCCAAACCCGTGGTTCAGACATGTCGAACGAAACGAAATATGAAAAACAATATTTCTTCAGCGACTCGAAATTTCTTCAAGTTTCTCAAAACATCTGTCGTTCGGATTCGACAATAAACTGTAAGTCCCGCCATTCATGACTAAATTTTCACAGCACGAATGGTGTGAGAAGCTAGGCTGTAATCCTGACTAAAGGGTTGTAATGGCCAATGACAAGAAAGTAGAATAGGTTAGGTTAGGTTGGAGGACATGTACTTGTCAACTGTGACAAGTACAGTACCCGGAGGTCGAATTGACTCATTGTACAACGTCCTAGCTTCTCACACCACTCGTGTTGTGTGCGTTAATTTTATACATGAGTGGCGGGACCTACAGTTTAGAGTCGACTCCAAACGGCAGATTTTTGAGAAGCTTTTCATAGGCAATTTTTACTCTCAGAGTTTTTGCCAGAAATCTGCTGAGAGGAAGTCGCCGAAGAAATATTTTAATATTTTCGTTTTGATGTCTGACCTGAGATTTGAACTCGGGCCTTTCGTCTAATAAGCCAACACACTACCTACTAGACTACGGTGACTTCAGGAAGTAGAGTAAACAAAAAAAAACATTTTCGCTGTCATTGTCTGGCTCTTGGGAACTTGAGAGGACGAATTCTTTGGTAGCCAGAATTTGTTGGCAAAACTTGTCTAGCCAAACGCTGTCTATGAGGTACCAGTCAGGAATTATAGCTGAACGACAGTGAGGTAATATTGGAAAATTGGGCTTTTCATCGTGTAGTCCGCATATAACATAGCGGTAGATGGACTTCAAAATTCACTTGGACAACGTTTACCTATACTTGTGTCTAACAGAGACCATTCTCTTATGGTCTTGTAGCCATCGCTACTCAAAATCAATTAAAAAAATGTCAAATACTCTACAAAACACAAATCAAATCTCTCCTTCCTCATGCATTCTAATTTTCAAGGGTCAATACAATGCACTACAAAAGCTATGGTCATCCCCAATTAAAATTTAAATCAGGCATTGGCCATTAAATATACCGGAAAACGTTGATCCATTTGAAATCCCAGTCGCTCACTTCAAATTGGCAGATAAAAGAAAAACAGCAGAAATTTTAGAAAAATGGGAAACTCGGCTTACGCCATCAATGTTTAATCTAGGGCTGTGGTAACTGCTGTTTGAATTAAGCCAACATACAACGGATCAATTTAAGCCGATTTAACGGCTCAGATGAATGTTATTTTGTACGGCTGGCTTATATTGCATTGGCCAAAGGAAATTTGCAAAAATTTGGCACTGAGAACAAGAGAGTTTTAACCACGCCTTTTACTTTTAAATGAAACATAGTGAGGAAAGAAGAGAAGAAAGGAAAGGAAAAAAGAGTGAGAATATTGATAAGTGTGAGTGATACAGAGACTTCATTTAAAAGTCTATTTTCGTGTTGTTCTGAGCGATCTTAAAGCCTTAAAAACGTTTTCCATCAACTGTGTTCTTTTTTTGAACCCCCCAATCCAAAAAAAAAAACATCAAGAATTATGTCTTTGGTGTTGCATACGTCGCCAATATTATTGGGTAAGTAGGATTCTGGCCTTTTTAGAACCAAATCTATTATCAGGGCCACATTCTCTGCAACTATTTTATGGCATTAGTTCTCGTCATGGTTAAGCTCTTAGTTGCTCTACTGTTGCCAGTTGTTATAATTAACTTCTTGACCGAGTTCAAGTTTTCTCAGGCACCAACAACATTTCTGTTTGATTGTCGGGCAATATAATCTGGCCGACCACAAATTATTTTTCATTCGGTCTCTTACCGTTTAATTTGCTGTGCTCACCAGAAACCTCCATTGCTCTCTGACTAATTATGAGAATTTGATTTTGGATAATGTCGACCTCTACGTTACTTTGATTGACATGTCGGCAGAGACTTTTCTTTTTTCTCTGTGTGCCTAGTTTGCCCGGTTTCGTTAGATACTGCTTTATTAAGCTTCGATTGTTCTTGTACTGCTATATCTATGGGGATAATTTCTGCTGCGACACTAACCACCTTCGACGGTATAGTGTGACATACCTTCTAGCAGCTTTTTATGAGAGTTACTAACCCATGTATACTAATGTCGCATATATCGGGTTAGCCATCTAACGTTTTTTCTTTCAACTAGTGCTTATTTCGTGAATGGTAACACTTAGCTCATGTCTGATTAGACAGATAATTAGTTTTATACTTCCGCTGAACGAATATGGTTGTGTATCAGAGATCAGCAATGAATCGTATTTTCGCTACTCATAGGTACTCATGAAATTTTGAGTATGAGTGAGTCAAGAGTATTAAAATTCAACTACTCTGATTCATTCGTACTCGCTACCAGTGCTGTCAGATGTGGCGATTTCTCGCCAAACGTGGCGATTTTTCATTGCCTTTGGCGACCAAAATTTTCAATTGGCGACGTGGCGATTTTTTGGCGATTTACAGACTAGTTGGCGATTTATTTGGCTATTTTTAACAAATAAATAAATAAAACAAGAAAATCCACAATTATTACTTTTTCAAGTGAAATTCCCAAAAAGGCTGACTTTTTACTTAAGGAAATTTACAACTATTTTAGCTATACCCCACATCGTACTTTACAATACAAAATTTTGATTTGGTTAACATTGGAGTTGATTCGAATAATTTTAGAAAACTTGTACAAATATCGGGGACTCGTTGGCTGTCTTATGGCGCCGCCATCAGAAAAGTTTTGGAGCTCAACTGTTGAAAACAACAAGACTGCTTAACATATTTATAAAGAACTATCTGACGAAAAAAATAGAATTTTTTTGATATTCATTAATCCAATAGTTAATAAAATGAATCATTTAAAATTAGAACTTCAATCTGATTATATGGATGCAGATAGCATGTATGGTGAAATAGTTTTAACAATATTAATTTAAAAAATAATGGAAATTTGGATAACTTCTTTTCTGCCATTGGAATCTATAGATTTTGGAACAGAATTTGAAATGGAATTAAAAAATATAAAAATGAATGAATATGATGCAGAAATTTTAAAAGAAAATTGTTTTTTCTACTTAAAAAAAACTATTAGAAGAAATGCTAAAACGGTTACCTGAAAATATAAATATTTTTAAAACAAATAATGAATTTTCAATATTAAAATGTGGAAACCCTTTAACACAAGTAAAATTTTCGGTAGTTCAAAATTCATTAACTTTATTTTTAATATCTGCAGGGGAATACGAATTGCAATGGTCAAAATTAGCATATATCAATTGGACTGAGATCTTTAAAGGTGAAATCCCAACTTTTGGCCACAAGTTTACAATTATTGCGATGCGGCTGGAACATTTCACTTTAAAGACTTAGCATTGGCCGTTCTAAATACGTTAATTTTACCAACCAGCAACGCTTGCGTAGAAAGGGTATTTTCTATTATGAATTACACTAAAACTCGCTTACGTAATAAAATTCAATATGACCGTTTATATTCATTGATAAGAATAATAAGTTATATGAATGTTAATAAAAATTGTTGCAATTCATTTGAGCCTACAGATAAAAGGTTAAAAAAGTTTAATTCTAATACAATGTATGATATACCAAGCAGTGAAAATGAATCTGCAGAGAATGAGGTTTATGATATTATAGATTTATGCAATTAATTTTTGTAAAAAATATTTTGACAACTAATAACTAATGCACTAAAAGTACAAATGTAATGTAAAATTGACTTTATAATACATGAAATAAATAAATATAAATGATTTTTTAAACTTTTGGCGATTTTTATTTTGGAAAAAATGAAGAATGTTTTATTTTGGCGATTTTTGGCGATTTTGCGTATAGCTTTTGGCGATGGAGGTAAAAAAAAATCTGACAACACTGCTCGCTACAACATTGATTTATAACATCGTTTACCATTTCATAGCACAATTGTGCTGAGAGAACTCACACGCATTCTTGTGTTTTTTGATTTAGTTGTCGATCAGACTGCGACAAGAACACATGTGCGGCGGATGCTTTACCATTTTTTTCAGAATGACACTCAAAAAATATTGTATGTTAAAAGATGCTTTTGATAATATTCAATGCCTTATATATTTTGTCGCATAGTATAATTTTTTTAAATGCTTTAGAATGCTTGCTTTTTCTCTATTAATAAAAAATGGTTTATTATTTTTTTTATTTTTATTTATCTAAAAACATGGTCTAATTTTTAAGCCAAAGTTGGATACCTTTACGATCTTTTAATAAAAAATGGATTTTTTTATTTTATTTTTATTTATCTAAAATTATTAAGCCAAAGATAGATAGCTTTACATATGTAAGTTGATAAAATGAAAATCAAAATAACGTATATTACAAACACTTTTCTATGGCTGTAAATAAATCAATTCTCTCAATTTATTTTCTCTCTCTTACTCACTAATACATAACCAAAAAATTTTTGGTAAACCCTGATTTATAAGTATAGGTTGCAATGAGTATGAGTACAACGTTGACATCAAACTCACAACATTCGATTCATTGTTTGAATCATACGCCTACTCATTCAGATTCATAAATTTAGAAAAACACTTATAATACTTACGAATGATTCGAGTCACATTCGAAAAGACAAAGACAGCAAGCAAAGGACACACACAACCTTCTAGCGAGTATTGTGGTGTTCGTATTCGAATCATACTTATTTTGTGCTTCATGTATATGTTGAATCATGGAGAGTCGAAATCAACAACATCGTGCGTATTGTTAAGTATGAGTACGATGAGTATTTCTAACTTTGAATATGAGTAGTATCAGTATGATATTAAAATAAGTATGAATGCGTATAAGTAGCTGAAATTATAAGTATGACTCGAATCTACTCATCGTTTTGAATACTCGTTGCTGATCTCTGTTGTGTATACGCTTGAACAACAACGCTTAGTGAGCCTGCGATCGACTTACAGAAGATGCCGATTTTGGCAAAAAAATCATCTTTTCAGATGAAGCTCATTTTGATCTTGGCGGGTATGTAAACAAGCAAAATTGTCGCATTTGGGGCACAGAAAACCCGCACGCATACATTGAAAAGCCGATGCACCCAAAACGAGTCACCGTTTGGTGTGGATTTTGGTGCAGGAGCAAGGAGTGGCCGTTACAGTCAATGGCGATCATTATCGGGCCATGTTGAATGAATTTTTGTTCACAAAAATTGAAGAGGAGGATATTGGCAACATTTGGTTTCAACAGGACGGCGCTACGTGCCACACAGCCGAAGCTACACTCGATGTTTTGCGCCCTGTTTTTGAAGATCGCATTATCAGCCGCAGATCTGATGTCGTTTGGCCACCTCGGAGCTGCGATTTGACACCGTTGGACTATTATTTGTGGGGTGCCGTCAAAGATAAGTGTTACGCCGACAAGCCAGAGACAATTGACGCTTTAAAGGACAATATTCGTGAAGCCATTGGTGAAATACAGCTGCACACAATCGATAATGTGCCTAAAAATTGAACCGATCGTGTAGGCTACTGCATGGCCAGCCGTGGCAGCCATTTGAATGAAATTATTTTCCATTATTAACCGGAAGGATTGTACTTTCAAATAAAAAAAGAAATTTGAGAAAATATTCAGTAGTTTTTTTTTAAAGCATTTTCAAAAAAAAAAATAAAAGTTATTTGGCGCACCCTTTATTACCCGTCACTCTGCTTTGCGCATTTATTCCCTTCTACCCTTTTGAACCAAAGATAGCAGTCTCAACGTGAATTAAGTCTCCTGATCAATCTCCTTTGTTCGTTTTAGTTTAATTTGTCTAATGGTCTTGAGTAATTTACGAGTACCACGAAAGAGCGAATATTCTTGAACAGTTTGAGAGAATAAACCCAGATCATGGTACTTCCTTAGTGAATAATTTGAGAAATTCTGGGCAATTATTTTAAGGTTTAAGTGGTATAGCAAAGCAATAGACAGAATTTAAATAGACCTTGAGATTTAAATAGATCTCAATTAACATTGAATTCCTTTAAGGAACTGTCACTTTATTGTACACATTAAAACATACTCTCCTCGTTTTTGCAACATAAAATACAAACAAAGTGTGTGTGCGTATGTATGTGTATATAAGATTTAAACGAATAATTGTATGTATTACAGTTATGCGTATGTCCGTGTAGATGTGTGCGTTTTTAAAAACGCGCCCTTAATGCGTTTGCGGGTTTTTGATGGTTTCGAATGATGGTGGCATTATAAAATGGTTTCGTGTTTATGTGTTCATGTATACGTGTGTGCATGTGTATGTGTGAGTACGCGTAAACCGTTGGGGTTTGTTTCAATTTTCTTTCCATTTTTCTTATTTTTCTCTCCCCTTATTGCTCGTTTATTTTTTTTTATTCTGTTTTTAAGTCACTTTATCATTTTTGTATGTCACAGCGAGGAACAGAGCATAGACGGGGGAAGAGAGAATGTAAGCTGGTGATATACTCGTAAAAGGCCTTATTTTGTAGGTAAAATTGTTTTCTTTTCTTTCTATCGTTTGTTTTCTTTTTTTTTCCACAACACAAGTATACGGAGCCATGGATGAGAGGAGGGGGGTTGTTGCTGTTCATTTGCCTTCGTTTCTTTTTTTTTCCCAAC